>JAPMIB010000021.1:693019-1935411 GCA_034770305.1 Trichogramma dendrolimi
TTCTTTGCTTCCTCTGAAAAGCATCTCTCTCGCTCGTCTAGCTTCTATCTCCATCTTCTCTCTGTATAGCTATATATAGCGAGGGAAACCTTGCAGAGCAAATAATAGCAGAGAAGCAGCAGCAGCAGCAGCATTGGCGGTGGTATATACGCAGCGGCGGCGGCGTCTCTTCTTCGTCTTTGGTACTTGCTCGCTTATACGCGATGTAGTCAGCCGCCCCCGCGCGCGCACTCGTACCATCGCGTCGTTTCTACGTCGTCTTCCATTTTCTCAGAAGATGCCACTCTCTCTCTCTCTCTCTCTCTTGCTCCTCTGCTGCTTCGCTTGGAGAAGCTGTCATGTCTTGATAAAGGCGCACCAAGACTGTTTTCCTCTCTTGTCACGCGCGCGCCCGCGCCCTTCCCATATCATTAATTATCTAAATTGAACCCGCTCGCTCTCGCTCTCTCTCTCTTGCTCTGCGTGCTCTATGTCTTAGTTCAAAATTGTCAAAGGAGCTTTGCCCGGGCTCCACAGGCAAGCAACCAGCAGCAGCAAGAGCAGGGGGAGAAAATGGGTGACGCGAGCGGGATCGTTAATGCGGAAACTCTGAAGAGTCTTATACTCGCTCTCTCTCTCTCTCTCTTTCCCCAAGAGCGTCTCTCTCTCTCTGCGCGCCTCGAGAATATTCCCTATTTGCCGAGGGCTTCAAGATATATATTGTGATATAGAAACTGGGGGTGGTGCAGGGTATGAATTCACCGCAGCTCTCTTACTCGCATACACACACACGCGCGTATACACACACACACAGAGGCACGTAAACGTGTACACACTGGAGAAAGAGCCAACGAGAACATTTTCAGTTTTGAATGCTTCATAAACTTGCGCGCAAGGCGTTGCGCTGCTGCCGCTCGCTTGATGTTATATACTTACGCCTTGCCGGCTCCTACCCAACTTACGCGGTAATTCAGCGACTCTGAGCTGAGTTTCGAGAAAATCGTAATTATTCCATCCAACTTGTTCGCCAAGTTTCAAGGGAATTAATTCAAAATCTTACTCATATTTAAGTTTCCAATTTATTCCTATAGTAAAATTTAATGTTTATTCATGAATAAAAGTTAAAATACTTTTTTAATTATAAGCAATGGTTATAGTTGACTTTTCCTTTACTATTTCCACGATTACTATTTTCAGAATAAAAACTTTATCTACCATTGCCGTCATTTCACTCATTGAAAAGCAAAAGAGCGTCGTTCCATTTTCCCATTACCGAGCATTTTTACCCCTCACAGACGCTGTCAAAGAGCAAAAGTTGACTCTCATCAATACCTGAGTACGTAGCCGAGCACTGCACAAATAGCCTTCCAACTTGCTCTCATACAGTCCAGCTTTCGCGTTGCTGTTCGCTGTGGCGCCGATAAAACGACGAAATTTTCTGCATCGGCGAATGTTAGCAAAAAGCTCGTCTAATAAGATAAACGAGCGGAAAAGCGTATTCCGACTCGCTTTCGATGTTGACGTCAGCGCCGGCAGCAGTAGCAGTGCGCATACAAAGCGCGAGCGAACATAACGTGCATTTTTCAATCGGACAGTCGTATCTGAAAGTTTAAGTCGAGCGAATTGGAAAACGTTGGGAAACTACAGCGTTAATAATGTAGCGTAATATCGATCAAAAGTGTACATTTCGTTCGATTCAAGTGGAAAGTTTATGCCGCGCTCACTTTGTAATTTGACTACGAACGGGTTCAATTTGGCGTGAAACGATAGCTCATCTCCGACATCAAACTAGATTATATCCATCGCGAGTATAGCGTAATTTTTCACAAGAATAATGCTTGACAGAAGTATCGACGTGAAATGTTTGTAAGCGCGACGACTCTACAAAAGAGCAAAAATACGTTGCTTCGCATGCTCGCGCGGCACAAAGGACCTTCTCCACGCATTATGCGCCTGTAATCGAATCATTTAACGGACGGTTGAGCTTGTGTCTTGTAGACAAAGTTTCTGATGGGAGTGATTCTGGCAAACGACTTAATTGTCCCTTTACACGCGCCCTTTCTTAGCTCGCTCTTAGCTACAATGGCCGATTGTTTTCTTCCTGCAGGAGTCGAAAATCCACGAGTTTGCACCTGTACACAGCTTTGTATACTCTTGCAAACGTCCAAGGTTACCTACATATATTCAGTTCTTTCTTTGCGGAATCGTGCACGCGCTCACTTTGCATATACTCTCTCGCTCGTGCAGAGGTGATTATTTATGCAAGGCTATTATTGCAATTCAGCGAGTTTCTTTTGGGCCGCGCGCTCAGCATCTGGACAGGCAATAGGCCTCATTGAATATACATAGGTGTTTAGCAGTCGGTGCATACATGATAGAGTAGAGCGCTGAGCGATTTCTCTAATTAATTTGTATTTAGTTAATGCAAAATTTAAAGGGCTACTTGGCTTTGGCTTCTCCCGCGTCCATAAGTATATGCGCAATATATCGCCGCACGTGTACGCATATCGTATGTGTGTACGAGTGTATGCGCTGCATTATATACATTAAACTCGTTCTATCGTCAGAATCGCCAAGCGTGGTAATTATCACAATAGTATATACGGCTGCATTGTAATCAAGCCATATACACACGCGCATACATAAATGCATGCATCTAATCGATAGACTCGTATATGTATGCGCGCTCGCGGATAAAATTATTAATTCAGCTTCTCTCTCTCTCTCACGGGCTGTGAACATTAGAGAAATTCGTTCAAGTTTTCACGCCACATTTGCAATCGCCAATCGTGAATTCTCAAATCATCCACGCGGTCAAGGTATATGTTTGGCCGCGCGCGCAAATTCGCCAAATCGCCGGGCTAACTTGTCGGTCCTGTGTATATAAAATCGCTCAAAAAGTATTGCTGCTGCTATGGGTACACGCGCGCGCGCGTCCGCGTAAACATAGAGCAATATCTCTCCTCTTCTGAGTGGCTTGGCATCGATTATTATCGCCCGCGCATACTAACAACACTGTAATTTACCATATTATATGTATACTTGCTGGCGAATATATAGAGTTGAGATAATGCACGTGGCCGGTCTCATCTATAATGCACCATTGCCCCCGCAAAGTAATCATGAATAACAGATACACACGTATTTTGTTATACGGCCGTGTCGCGCTTCGTTGACTAGATGCGTGAGCAGCGATTAGAATTTGCGCGAAAAAGAAATTTCTTAAGGCTCATAGCTACGAGTACTTATAGCAAGTAGCGTAGCTCGATAAACTCGTTGCCAAAAAACAAGTCGAATCGGTGTAGCTTCTCACGCGAGCGCGCCTAGAGACAACAATCGCCGAGAGTCAAGATTCCACACGCATTGGGCCACTTGCTATACCCGTTTGGACTATAGCGTCCAGCGACGGCGATCGACCCCGCAAATAGCCGGTATATATGCCCGCGCTGTATACGTGCCGGCGCGCCTTGACCGCTCCGCGTATACCTATATAGCACATGGGGAGGTATATGTGTGTCAATGCAGCAGCGCTCGGCTCCCCAGCAGTAATCATCGAGTTTATTTTTCTGTCTTTTTGAGACGATCAAGTTTAAAGAACTGACTCTTGTGGGAAAAATTGATGCTTTCACGCGCTCAGTTTCGAGTTTCGGACTTGATCATAAAAGTCTACTCGATCCATATATGTTTTGGCCAACAACTTGATTTTGTCAAAAAAGGGACTAGGCTGATTAGCCGCGGCGAGTCTTCATCGCGTATTTGTACTTGTATGCAGGCACATGCGAGTATGACCAAGGACCTGTGGGAATTATATCGAGAGAGAAGATACGTCTCGTCCTGAATGCTAGACGGAAAGTGAATCTGATTTCGACCGGTCATCAGCGATCGAACGGGTTTCTTGGGTCCTACTCTCGGCACGAGTGCAAGGCGTATTTGCTCCTTTCCCCTTGACCATTTGGTGGGGGGTAATGAGTAAGAAAACGCGTAATCAAAAATTTGCACCTCAGTCGGCTTTTGGGACGCGCGTGAAGAAGTTTTTCGTGCTCTCGTTGAAGTTTCTGTGCGACGTGACTCGACGAGCCAAATAAAGAGTGAATTCCACGAATGCGCGAGTGTTATTAAATTTTGCGACGAGCGCAAGCAATAACTCGCGAGCATTCAATATACGAATTAAACAACATTTTCCGTGCGCCATTGCAATGGCAATAATAATAATAAATCATAATTTCAAAATGAATTTTCATCATGTTTGAGTAAATATACGTACATTATTCTAGTTTACGAGAGCGAGAGAGAACAAGTTGAAAATACACATCACATTTTGATAACATCTCTCTCTCTCTCTCTCACTTAGGTTCTCTTTCTCTCTCTCGACACACAGCGGCTAGTATAGTTACTACGCGCCGCGTGGCTAGATATATGAAAATTTTCGAAATAGAATTCAATAGCGCGTAAAAACTGAAAGTTTTCCGGGGTGTATAGTGCAGCGCTCGCTACTGTTGCAGCTGAAAGCGTTAATTAGTAAAGTTTCCTGGCATCGCTGCGTTAAATATTCACGCGCTCGCGCAAATTTCATAGCGAGTCACGAGTGCTAATTAAACAAATTTCATCCCGAGCTCGGGCCGCGAGCTAGCTAGCTATATAGCGAACGAGCGCCACGAGTAACGAACGATCCGATAAAAAGCTTCGTGTATAATATCCGCGTAAAAATCTTAATTGATAAAACGAGATAATTTCCCTGACGAACGAGGCAGTAGGGAGGCAATGTATCAAGCGCCAATTGAGCACGCGGCCGACGTGCGAAAGCTGTGTATACATATCTCTATGTGGTGCTGCTGCGAGTGCCGGGCATTCAATTACGCACCGATGAACCTCCTCAATATTTTCCCGTCTCGTTTACCGCAACGGACCGCTAACTCTTTTTTGACTCTCTTTTACACGGAGCGCGCCGAGATACGAGGCGTGAAAGCTGCTGCTCTCCCGGCGCGTGTACGCATTTTAATTGTTTCGCGCTTAGCTGATTTCGTGTGTGTGCCTACGTACCGAGGCCGAGGCCGTTTAAAAAGTGCTTAAACCCTACGTGAGGATGAGCCAGAAAGAGAAAGAGAGGAGCAAAAGAGAGCAGCAAGATAAGGGGTAATTTGTCCGGAAAAACCCATCCTCGCCGAATTAGGCGTACTTTGGGCTAAGCGGCCGAGGTGCAAAATTCATTTCGCGTGTATGTAACTTGCGGTTGCCGTTGCTTTGCATTCGTTATGAGATGATGCCGGCCGCCTCGCCAGGGAAAAAGCCAGAAAAGTCCTCTGATGCAGCATTTGTATTTTTTAACAGTGTGCGGATGAATTTTTCAAGTGGATTATCGGAGGGGCTGCCTTCACGGAAAAAGCTCGTTTCGACGTACTTAGACTGCGGCGACCGTCGGATAAGCTTTTTTCCTGCTCTCGAAATGCAAAAACGAAATCTGGAAAGTGTTTCCAAGTGGAAGCGCTATCTTGCGAATATATATCATCTCTGTGTGCACAGCCGAGGAAGCAGCAAGTGCAAAACAGCCGCATGTGTAGCGCTATATAGCTGCAGAGACTTTTGAACAAAGAGGCGGGCAAACTCGAAGACACTGTGCACCGAGCGAGCGGGTACGCGCGCGGCGCAAGCAATTAATTTGCCTTTAAGGCGATAGGCCATGGAAATTCAAGTAATATAAATTCAAATCAGTCCTCTGTTTTCTCGTGCAACAAACTTCCTCGCCTAATACAAGGCACAAACACTGCGTGTGTACAGGCGGCGGCGGTGGCGCAACGCAGCCGTGGTATACTCGATTTGAGCTATATATACGCGAACACACACACACACACATACATACGTATATATAACTGCAGTAACAACCAGAGAAAGCTATAACGAAGTACCTAATGAAGATATGCGGGCTGCGCGTAACTTGTTCCTCGCAGTGTCTGGCCGTATAGCTGCAATGTCTTAGGGCGTACGTGTAAGAGGCCGAGGAATTTTGCACGTACGGGGCTGTACGTTTATATACGCGCGTAGAGCCTCGAGTTTATGGCTGCACTGTTTGTCTTCGTTGTAAATCATCCTCCGGGTTTCTCGCCGGATTCGTTTACCTAAGCAGAAGATGGCCGTAAACAATTGAAAAAGGAACAAGACTATACAGTTGATATGCGATGAAAAAATGACTCGAAAGTTCAATGATTGCCTGCTGAATATTCATTGGAATAGGGAAAATCTCACAGAGCTGCCATCTTTAGAGCCTTTTCTGAGTTGGGAAATCATAGACCGGTTCGATGAATGCAGTTTAACAGCTCTAGTGCAGTGATCGATTTTGTTTAGCACTGTATTAAAAGTATACTGGCAATTTTCGTTAAATTCAGTTAAGTAAAGTCAAAAAAGAGAAAAATTATTTTTAACTTGACGTTAAAAATTTCCTCTACCTAAAGTTTAAAAGTAAATAAATTCTTTCTAAATACATTGTAAATCGCGTTGCCTTACACTATCAGTTATCAACCTGTATCATCGATAAATTCACCCACACAGAGTAAAAAAATCCACAGCTCGAGTAAGCGTGCAGAGTTTATACTTAAATATTAAGAGAGCATTAACGTAGGTGTATCGTCGGCCATTTTGCATGATCTTGCAGCCGCGTCGACGGCGGCTCCGGCAGTAGCATCATCCACCCCTGAGTCGCTCCTCCCACCACCACCGACAGCCGCAGCAGCAGCAAAGCAGGATCGCGCGAGCTCGTATAGTACGTATAAACTCGAGCGAGGCAGAGAGAAGAGAGAGAGAGAGTTGCAGGCGGCGTTGGCGCGCTTATTATAATATTATAAGGGTCTTGTGCTTGCGCTCGCGCCTTATCTTGCCTACATCTTAAGGTCGTGGAGTCTGCGAGCTGCTGCTGCCGCTGCTGCGTCGGGAGGCTCTAGATTATGGAAATTCACGCGCAAGAGCGACGCAAACTCCTTTGATTGTTAAGCTATATAATATACTTCACGAAGACGACGTTGCTAAGCTCCACACAGCAAAAGCAAGGGATGACGTAAGGATTCTATATTTCTCGCAGTTGGCGTATGATAGCTGAATGTGCTTAGGGCGCTTTATTCGATTATCATGTAATTGATTATATATACGCGAGTAGCGAGCAAAAGCGCCGAAGCTTCTCGTGATCCAGCTCTCTCTTGAACTTTGCTCTCTCCCTCGAGCCGTATAAAGTCTATTTAATTATAATTTATGCAGCTTTCCAAGGAAGCAGCGCGACTTATGCAAATACTTGCGGCATAATATACGAGCTAAAAAAAGCTCACTACTGTAGCTGAAATCTCGTCAATAATAACACGTCCACAAATCCAGACGCTCGGTTCGAGGTGTGGCGAGGGCGAGTGAAAGAGAGAGAGAAACTTGCAAGTAATTCGGATGGAAAAGCTATGAGCTAGTGGTAGTAATAGAAGGGGGTATATTAAGGTCGCATCGTCGTCTCTGGCGTTGCCGCTGCTCGCGTATTCCCCAATCTCGAACTATTTGTGGCACGTGAAAAGTCCAGGATTTGAATACTCTCTCTCTCTCTCTCTCTCTTACTCCGGTCTGCGCGTTCGTTTCGGAGAATATACATACGTACACGCGCGCGCCTGCAAAAGAGAGAGAGGAAATTCGACGTCGCAGTTCGCCTGCTACGTACGTATATAGCAGAGAGAAGGTTTTGCCCCTGGTATTATAGGAGAAAGAGCAAAGCTTCTAGAGTTGCTGCCGCTGCTGCTGCTGCTGCTGCTGCTGCTACTGTTACGGTAATAGGAAAAGGGTGTGGGTCGACGTAAGGGTGGAGAATAAGAGGAGCAGCAAAGGTCTAGTTGGAAAAGCAGACGAGGAAAGAGATGCCCTAAGCTACGAACTGAATTTCCAACGCTTCCTAAGTTTGCTATATAGAACGTAGAGTTCGTTCATTCGTTTCTTTGCTGGCGCAGACGAGCTTGCTGTGTACTGGAAAAGTAAACCCTCGTCCTGCCCCATGCCACGGGCAGCGATTATAAATTTGAGAAATCGAAAAGTTGACCAACTATGACTTTCGCAATTGATGGCACAAATAATAATTCATTACAAAAAAGACGAAAGTTTGGCTACAAAACTATATTGCAACTGAAGACCATATGTATAATCAAAAGGAAATTTTAACGCTTTCAGATTATCAATGCGACATCTAGAGCCGATGAACTAACCATAAAATTTATCGTTTTAAAGATTGTCAAAGTGGACTTCACGCATACGCTTCTTCAAATTAAATGTTCACTTTTTCTCGCATGCGTATCTCCCTTTGTCCTAACATCAGTTTGACGGAACGCTGCATAAAGTTAACATGGTTGATAAAAATTGTAGCGGTATCGATAAAAAAATGCATTTATGAAGCTGAAAAAACTGCATAAAATGTCAGAATAATTGAAATTACATAAGCTCTTGAGCTTTCGTAGCAAAGAAACTCGAGTCTGCGAGTCTAAGATAGATTACATTATTTCTCCGCCGCTGCCCACGTGTCTGCATATAGAGAAAGTCTGCACCGGCGGCGTTGGCTATGTGGTGGCGGCACGCCATTTTGTGAATGCTAAATCATTTATTGATCCAAGTAAGGTGCGCGCAGCCTCGGAGTTTCCTCTAGTTTGGCTGCTGCCGCTGCCACTGCCGCCGCTGCAGGCTTTTGCGAAACTAGATGTATGCGCGCGCGCCTTCGCGAAAAGGGGGAAAACGACTACGACGACGACACCGCGCGTAGAGCCTTATTCCGAGAGCGAATTTATGCGCCCACTCATAGAGCGAAAGAGAGAGAGAGAGAGAGAGAAAGACGAAGGCTTTACCACCTCCCAAAGCTCGCCTCGCTCTCTCTGCCTCTCTCTGTATAACTAGTTAACTTTGCCCGGGATATATGCTCTCGCGCAAGTACCGCTGCGAAAATAGTGCGGAAAAAGGACATATTTGAGGTGCTTTTGAATATCTAGCTCTCTCCCCTTTCAAAGAGCAGCAGAATTGAATGTATTTTTCATCAAAGTCAAAGCGAGCCCGCGGCTGCAATCTTTCGCCGTTCTGAGAATTAATTAACCTTATCGTGCAAGAGGCTCAAATATTACCATCAAAACAGCTTGCGTGCGGCATAAATGCATTTTTAAATGAATCAAAACGTAAATGAGTTATCTTGAAAAATGGCATATCACAAAAGCTCATATCTATATGTGAACTTTCGAGAATATTCGCTCGAGTTTCCTCGTAACATGGCTTTCGACGTGCGATTTGCAGCTGATTGAATTTTCCAAGGCGCACTACACGACGTTTCCCGAGTCCTTGGGAAGCCCTGCCAGACCTCGAGATTTCTGCGAACACGTACGAGCTGCTCTCTGGTCTCGGCGAAATTTTACTTCCAAGAAATTTACAGAGCCGTATATACTTAACGACCCTCTCGTTCGCGTAACCAGTTTCGAACGACTCTTCTCTCTCTCTCTCTCTCTCTCTCTCTCTCGCACACTCTTACGAACACATACGCGGGCGCTCGCTTTGTGCGCGCTATATGGATGTATATACCTACGTGGAGGGCGAATTTATGGCCTCACGGGGTTTAGTTCGTTCGCCTCTCGAGAATATACCCTCCTACTACGTGTATATAGAGAGAGAGAAAGCTGGGAGAGAGAGTTAGAGAAGCGAAAGATATAAGGTGACCCTTTAAAAGGGTTTCTTGCTTGGAAAAATCCGGAAGGGTGTGTCTCAAAGAGCCTATTTTCTCGACGTTTCCAACGTAATCAAATGAAGCGCCGTCCACGAAATACTTGCGCCGTCCTTAAAAGGATTCACCGATGACGCGTTTCGAGAAAGTCGATCCGCAATAAAACTTTGGCGTCGCTTTGAATTATGAGCGCGATAAAACCTGATTTTTACATTATCATGACAACGACAAATAGAGAAGGGTCATAATAACCTGTAGAATCCAACTTTCAATCCGATTATACGAATCAGAAATGTCCAAAGAATGGAAATCCTGATAAATTGAAATTTTGCCCGAACTCCGAACAGCTATATTATCGTAGAAAATCGCGCACTCGTAGCGATAAATTTTGAAAATTCCATATAGGAATTCAATTCTTATAATTACCGATGCATATTTCATGCGTTGCAGCTGTGCTATGCAATTATTAATTGTATTTTCGTTCGCAAAATTGGACACCAAAATATGGTGGGCGTGTTCACGTTCGAGCTTTTTTTTCCTTTTTCACGCAAATATGCGACGCGCAGAATCGTAAAAACGTGTGCGTGCGAGTTTCTGCCGCTGCTGACGCGGGGAGTTTGTACGAACAAAAGGGTTTAGCAAGAGCCAGAGAAAAATGTGGAGACTGCCAGTATGCCTCGAGCAGCGGAAAAATCCACGCCCTCTTCGTGCGTGGCGTAAGCTTGGCGTCGAGAGGAATTTTGTCGAGTTTCTTCCTGGTTTTCAGAGTTAAAAAGTTGTGCTTGCAAGTAATAGTGCAAGAAAAAAGTGGTGATTCTTTTATTGGTGATCAGTGCAGTGATACTCGAACATCATTTGAAAATTAGCTTCGAACTATACAGCAAGTATTCGAGGCAGAATGCGCACGACCCTGGCCACACTTCCAGCAGTCACTGCTCAGCTCTCCAGACTATTAGAAATCTCAACTAGATGTGCTGAAATTTCTTGAATGAACTAATCCCTCCTAGCCAGTGTCCAACCAATTTTGCATTCCTTTACATGCTGCTACCGTTGAAGTGTACCTATATCGCTGCTTTTATGTAATCTTCTCAAGATTATATAATTTTGATATTGTAAATGGGAATTTCAATAATGTAGACGCTCGGTCGATCGATAATTTTCATATATAAATACGAGCATGTCTTTTGCTAGAGGAGTGTAAACGGTAAGCGGAATTTCCCCGTAATTAAAACGCGTGCCGAAATTTTAATCCGCAGAGCTACATTAACGAAATCAAAGAAAGCCGTGATACGTCTTCGAAATCCAAGCTGGATTTTTGTCCGACTGTATACTTGGACGCAGAGTCGGCATTAGTTGGTATTTTCTCTCTTTCTCTATCGAGCGTTATAATACACTGGGAAAATTATATATAGCCCCCTTAAAGCTTCGTTCGTATCTCATCCTCCTCCGCAGTGTAGGTACAGTATACGTCTACACACACACACGAGCCATCACACATGCACGCAGACTCGTTATATACTTGAAAGTCTCAGATAAGCTGTCGTGGTAGCGGCTGCTGCTACGCGAGTCTCTCTCTCTATCTCTCTCGAAAAGGCCAGGATTTCAATTTGGCCCTGCTTGAAGTTCTGAGATGAAGGGAGAGAGAGAAACTAGTGTGTGCGCGGCGTTCTCAGCTCCATACTACTTTGCCTTTGCTAGGAAAGTCCCACCCCTCGTGCAGCAACAGCAGCAGCAGCACTACTGCGTGTATATACCGGCTTCAATGATATAAGGGGGTTGAAAGCAAAGTGGCGGCGCCATTTTGAATTAGCCGCGCTTAGAGAGAAAGCTGCGACGCTGCCGACGTCGACGACGACGACGACTACGGCGGGATGCGCTTGGATATATACACACGAACTCGCTCGTGAAACTTTTATGCCAAAAGAGAGAAAGAGCGAGAGAGAGAGGGAGGGAGGAGTGGCTTTAACTACTCTCTGCCACTGGCGTGACTAGCGAAGCTAGGAAAATGCTTTTGGAATATTTTCTCGGGCAAAAAGTTCGGACGAACGAGCGTATTCAGCGTGAGCTGCATAAAAGTTAAGTGGCATAGAAAATGCCGACCGCTGACAAGCGAGAGGGATAAAGCAAATATTATGTACGGTGAAATGTGGCTGGCTGCCTTCTGTTTTTTCGGCTATTTTCGGTCTGTGCGCTTTCACGTGCATTTCATGCTTTTTCCTCTTTATTCCTTTAGCGCGGAGTTTCGAAATTTGTCATTTGCTTTTTGAGCTGAAAATTCATTAAAATAAACTTTTTGAATGATTCCATTTTTTGTTATTTTTAAAATGAGATATTCTTTATGATGAATTGAGAATCGAATAGGACAATTTTATCTTTCTCACAAGATGATCAAATTTCTTTTCCGAACCCATAGATGGCGTAAAATAAAACTTCCACCCCTTGGTCGGTAAAATAAGAATCAACTTCACCGCAAGTGATTTTATTTTCCCCTGCACCTTTATACACGTCGCATTTAACTGCGCACAAAGTCGTTACTAGGGAGCATTGCGGCACATGCCAACTGGCTCATACTTTCTCCATTAAAGAGAGACCCTGTAAGTCGTTGTAATCGCTGCTGGGCCTTAAAAAAGACAGGAAGAATAATGGCTGCAAGTGACGTCGATGGAAAAGATAAAGAAAATAAAAGGAGACGCACAAAAAGTATATTATTGCGTTGCATTTTGGCCAACGATATAGCTCGTAAAGTGGCATTAAATTTTCTCACTTAATTCCCGAAAGCTCGGAACATTACCGAGAGCAACAAAAATATCTACGACCGGGCTTAAAACTTGCCTTCCCAATTACTCGTTAGTTGGTTGTACTATGCAACTTGTTAAAAATGAAAAAAATTCTGATCTTGAATGATATAATTTTGTATGGGGTTAAAAATGACCAAATAGACCGGTTGTATCAAAAATTTCAATCGAAACTATAATGACCCTCGATTTATCTTCGACAAACTGAATTAAAATTTGAGCTTATTACATCTGAATAGAGTCTTGAAATTTTACTTATAAAATGTATACCCATATTGTTTCTACCGTATAACGTTTTAGTTCCAATTCGTTATTTTAAGGCAAATATCGTTTTCTCCATTTGCGACAAATAAGTTATTTTCTTTGATACAAATACTAACTTTTTGTAGTTGAACGTAAATTTGGTGTTTTTACGATTCGTGTGACGATGGACGATAGATAGTAACCTTAAGCTTTTCAAGGCAGATAAGGATGTAATGCACATTCAGTGATAAGCGAAAGCTTAGAGTTCATTACTCGCGGAGGCAACCTAAGAGGGTTAAGGACTTCTACCACGACATAGTTGAAGTTTAGCCAGCCTGATGAACAATCTCGACTGTAAATCAATAGGCTGTAATAAAATATTTTGGTGTAAAATAACGCATCAGCGGGTTCGACGTGAATAACTTTGAAAACTTGCGCGATTTCCAGAATGAAAAAGTTAGCTTTTGAGCGTTTGCTTTTCAGTCGTTCGCGAAAACAAAGACTCGTGCCCTCTTGAATTTACGGCACAATTAAAAAGTCTTCTTTATTATTTGCCCCGCGCCTTACAGTGAGAGATCTCTCCTCATCTCTTTCTCTCTCTAAGCCCTTCGCTCGCGCTTCTTTTGTTACTTTTACAAAGTTACGGCGTGGCGCGTTCAAAAACTCGGATGGCGATTTATCAACTCATTTATGGTCATTATAAAACACACTTTTAAACTTTCTTTCGTCGTAAAACATTCCTCTCGCTGGCCGAACTATTTTTAATGTGTTTAATGTGTTAGTGCGCGCGTTGTTTCCCTCGCATTTTGGCACGCAATCGAAAAATCACAACAGCTGTTGGGCTATGTTACGTACGCGTGTACTCTGCAGCTATGTCGTGTCTGGCCGCACGCTCGAGCGTTTAATTTGCATACTGGTTCACATGCTTCTCATCCCTCTTCTAGAGGTGTGTGTAAGTGTGTGTCTGTGTATGTGTACACATAGCCGCTAGAAGCAGTGTGCAACCATGTCCATTCGCAAGGTATAGCACTGCACACACACTGGCCTGTTCCAGAAATGTTCTCACTTAACATTTAGCTTTCAGTACCATTGGCTTATACGCCTGTATATATGTATCTGTACGTTTCTACATGTATATATACACAATGTTATATATAGGTATGGCTGATGTACTTCTGGATGTAGGTCAGTGTCGCCGACATAGGTCGTCGACGTCGTTGTTGCGGGGTCAGCGTCCAGAAGTTAGATTTCGTCTATGCATTCCCTGATTGATTGTGTATACATAAACTGAAACTCGACCAATATTCGATCTCACTAATCTTCAACATTCAATTTTTTACTACACTAGCTATGGAACGATATCATAGCCAGTTTTTGTTAATAAATCAATATCTTGAAATGTATTTCCACGTTATTTGTGGTTTCACAGTTATCAACCCTCGTAATGAATCATTCTCCTACCCCTTCCTATCGAAGGAGTGCCATAAATTCACTTGACCAAATACCTTTGAAGGCCATACAGAAAATAAGAGACAAACATGGTAAAAACTTAATCGCTAATGCTTTACTGCATTTCGCGTGAATTCTTGAAGAAAATATTTTTATGAACTTCAACTCATGTTTCGTGAAAGTATTTCAGTTATGTGACGTTAAAAGAATTTTTCATTCTATAAAATGGTAAGTATTTGAATACTTATCGTCTATTCAAATCTTTTTTACTAGTAAATTCGGTTCTTTATAGTATCTACAATTTAATCTTTATAGATAATTAATTGAAAATAAAAAAAAGTAATTTTTTAAATTAAATAAACTTCGATATGTTCAGTAAATAAATCGAATTAACTAAAAAAAGATGATTTAAACCACCATATAAGAAATGTAAATTAAATTTGATAACTGATTATAGTTTTTACATAGGTACAAGTAGTAACTTCCTTATCGACCTGAATATATACAATTTTTATTAGTTTCATTTGGTAAATTTTCAATTGATCAAAGATAATCTGACAAAATTAGATACTTTGTCGTAAAAGGCAACAATTTGTCAATTGTAATTAACGTCCTTCGTTTGCTATTGCCCAACATCGCGTGCTCTCAGATGGCGGCACTCATCGGAGCACACGGCGCGTGCACAGTGGAGCACATTGTACACAGCAGTAGAATATCTATAATGTGCGTGTAGGAGTGCGATAATCACAACAAATGAGGTAGTGCTGATCATCGCCGAATGACATTACAGAAAAAACGAAGAGAAAAAATTGTAGCCTCATCGTTAATGACACGAGATAAGCTACGGCGCCTTTAAAAAAAAAACTAACGCACCGCTGGCTTTTATCGCAGTGCCTCGCCAATATCGAAACTTTGTAGCTCGTCTGCCTCGCGATCTAGACGATATTATGGCAACTTTGAAGTTGTTGCTGCTGCTCTGTTTTATCGTCGCGTATATTCGCGGCGATACCAACGAAGGTAAGTGCTATTTAATATGCATATATTCAAATCGACAAAAAAAAATTACGTAAGTGACGAAATATTGCATCATGGTCAAAATCAGACAAGAAGTATTGGCGCGAGGTGGCAGATCGTGAGCTCAAAGATGCTCTCAAATACACGTGGAACACTAACACGGCGAAAAATGTCATCGTCTTCGTTGGCGATGGAATGAGCCCGGACACGATCACAGCCAGCAGAATCTATCGAGCCGGCGAGAACAGTTACCTTTCCTGGGAACGCTTTCCACACATCGGTTTGCTCAAGGTACTTACAAAATTATTCTACCCACACCCATGTGCTCATGACATTTTCATCGGAGCAATGTAATCAAGCAGAAACCGTGAAATTTGTTTTCCTCAGACTTACAACAACGACAAGCAAGCACCGGACTCTGCATCGACGGCCACCGCACTGTTTGGCGGCGTGAAAACCAATTACAACCTCATCGGTGTCGATGGAAACGTCAAGCTCGACGACTGCAACGCGAGCTTGATTGCCGACAATCGGGTCGATTCGATCATCAGCTGGGCGCAAGCCGCCGGCAAAAGTACCGGTATGTTGGTAAACAACAGCTTAGCTCGGTCGATAAATTTTTACCCAAATTTTCGCTCGCTCTTTTATGTATGCGTATCGCGCGTCAGGTTTTGTAACGACTACGAGGGTGACTCATGCTACCCCGGGCCCTCTGTACGCTTCCAGTGCCAATAGAAAATGGGAGTGCGAAGCCTGTGGAAAAATGCCTAAAAATTCCAAGTGCAAAGACATAGGCAGACAACTGGTTGAGAACGAGCCTGGCAAGAATATCAAGGTACTTTTGCATCGGGAAGCTTTTCTTGGTAAAGACAAGGGCATGACGAAGTACATGAGATTCTTTTCAAACAGGTAATAATGGGTGGAGGAAGGCAGATGCTGAGAACCGATGTATCTTCTACGGAAAACGATCCTCTCGACATGTGGGCTGGCAGACGAGCCGACGGACGAGACTTAATTAGCGCCTGGGAAGAGGACAAAAAAGCGAAACAAGCCGCGTACAAAGTTGTGGAAAACAACCATCAACTGTCTCAAGTCGATTTCGAAAAAGTTGATTATTTGCTGGGCATATTTGCCAACGGGCACGTATCGATGGACTACAAGAGGGACAAAGGTCCGAAGGGGATGCCCAGCTTGGCGGACATGACCGTGGCCGCTCTAAAAAATTTTGAAAAAAAATGAGCGTGGATTTTTACTGGTAGTAGAAGGTGGTTTGATCGATTTTGCTCATCATCGGGGCCACGCGGCTCAAGCTCTCCTCGAGACGGTTCGACTGTCCGAGGCAATAAACGCGACCCTCGATATGGTAGACACCGAAGATACTCTGGTCATCGTCACGAGCGATCATACGCACTCCCTGTCGTTCAATGGCAACAGCGATCGCGGTGCAAATATTCTTGGTAAGCGATCCGACGCAAGAACTCGTCAAGCAGAATTCCACTGAGTCTGGTTTGTCGGGTTTATTTTTTATCAATACCACAATACCACGAATGAATTTTTTCCGCCTAGGCATAGCGGATGTTTCCAAGATCGAAGGTATTCCATACACCACCTTGTCCTACGGCACTGGGGGCCCCAACAATCGAGCCTATGAGACGTATCAGGATGGCAAGGAGACGAAGATGCGACGAATCGACCCGAAGACCAGCGACACGACGGATTTCGAGTACAGCCAGCAAGCGGCTTTCGTGACAGATGAGGCGCACCACGGTGGCGGTGACGTTGCCGTTTATGCAATCGGTCAGTATACTTTATACTTTATGATTTCTTTTATCTTGAATCACTTTTATTGGGAGTGTATCAGTTCCATTTGTTATACGAAATTTGCTCAATGTCCGGTGCTCTTTACACAATGACAAGGAAAATCAATGAGATAACTGTGTCGAGGGTGCTTGTATGAATGAAAAAACAACGCCAGCGTGTATTTTTGCGAAGAGTAATCTTTCGGTTCGATATATATTTTTTGATCTGTTTTTTCTTTTATACAATTCATTGCAATATATCACAAAAAGAATTTATTACAGTAAATATCGGCGTTCTTACGATTAATGACTTATTTAATATTTTAAATCAACAACTAAACTATCCTAAAGTATTTTCACGAGTATGCTAAATGAAGTAACCGACACTATGTGCCAGGCTATCGTTTTTGTTCATTATATGCTTTTTTTTTTGTTTTTTTTTAATTAATTTTATTTTTTATCTCTTTTCCTCTAGGGCCGTACGCGCATCTATTTCACACGACGCACGAGCAGAACTTCGTGGCCTACGTCGTTGCCTATGCAGCCAAAATTGGCCCTTATAATCATTCTTCGAGTAATTACAGCAGCAACCAGTGGGGTTTAGTGCTGATTGGCAATTTGTTGGCCTTGTTGTTAACATCTTATAGTTATTATCATTTGTGACGACGAAGAAGATACTTCAGATCGAAGTCCGTAGTGAATATTTTCTACTCTATTCGGTGAAAATACTCCAATGCATATTTTAAACATTACATTGCCTTTTTAACGTAATACATGCTACAGATTCGATTGGAAAATCGTAGTGAAAATTGCACGACAAAAAATGTAATATGAGTTACAATGTTTGATTTTCATAGAAAATTCTGTGGATTTTAATGATTATTCATAGTCAATATTTCGATCAGCAATTTTTTTTACGATTTAATAGTTAATTTTATCGATTATAGTATTACGATTTAATACTTGTATAAATTTTTAGTGTCGCATGTGTATTTTATACAATTTATGTGATTTAATATTGTCTTTTTCAGAGTCAAAATTTAATTGCTATCATAAAACATGTGATATTGTATTAAAAAAAGACATTTTCCACCGGAGTATCGTGTAAATATGTATCAATAGATTTAATATTGCTAGTATTAAACCTATATCAGCGCACAACATATGAAAAGAGCTATTATTTTTTTATAAATATATAAATTCTTGTATATCTGTAATGAACAATAATAAACGAATAAACATTCTGTGTTAATAATGTTCAATACCCCTAACGAAAATTATTTGATAATATGCAGCTAATTAGACGAAACTAGTGACTTAAATTTACCCTATTAAACTGACAAACATAACATTTGTTTTCATTCACCTCTCATTTTATATACAAGACAAGTATTTTAAAATAATCATTAATTTTCAGTCTTATGTACTGTAGAAAATAAACGTGTATCTTAAAGCTAATCGTTGCTTTTTATCCTATCAGTCGATACTGAAATACATGCAATTTAAACATCCGAGAGATTACTTATAAGACATTGCTATACCGCTTATTATAAGTTAGATGAATTTTTCTTATCTGTTGCAATATAACCTTTGAACTTTGGCTTATTTTTATTCTCAATATTGCTAAGCACCAAGTAAATGAAAAAATATTGTAAAAAGCTGTGTTAATCTGGTGCATGAGTCTTTAACATCGCGCAAGATTTTCAAAATTTTGATCGATTTGATACTAACGATGCAAAGTTTAAATCTGATTAAATGAATAATCTCAAGCTTATTTTTTTATTTTAGCATTTCTCTATGAAATCATTTGTATAAACAGTTATCTCTCATCAGAAAATTAGAATGCTTCAGAACAATCTTGCAATTTACAAAGCCTTTTTTATCTACGTTTGTTTTTTAATTTCATGAAAGTAGTTACGTTTAACGTCTAAATTAATCGCGAAGGTGCACAAACGTAGATTGCAATAAAATGTACATTATATCCGAGATCGATGCAGTTTCGAATTATAATATGAAAAAAGCAAACTATCTCACTAATTAGATTTTACTTTTTGCCTCATCACTGACTTGGTCCTGTGGATGGATTTTCGGTTTTTGCAGGGCAACATAACTCTTGCCGATATAGCTCCCAAAAGTGCCAATGCCAATACAAGGAACAAGTATCCAGGTGTGTATGTGCCATTTAAACTCATTTGAGCAAAAACACCAATCACTTGGAGAGCCAAGATGAGAGGAGCCAGGTAAACAGCAAAAATAAGTGCAAGAGGACATGCTTTTGCTTTTGGCTTATCATTCATGTAAAATTTGGCTTTGTTGCTTTGTAGTACAGAAATATTTTTTTTCTGTTCTTCAATTATTTCTGTATCTGGTGTCAACTTTAAATTTCTTTTTGATTCACTGGCAGTTGTCTTCTTCAGATTTGAACATACAAACAGGAAATGTTCAAACACTCTTGATTTCATGAGATATATACTTGAATTAACTTTCTTAGCCATTGGGTGAGACTTGGAATTTTCAAATGAATAGAGCAGATATGGGAACAAATTTAAATTCTGATAGCAGTGGCGAATTTTTTGTGAGAAAAGAGTTGGTGGTCCACTGTATGCTCCATCTGTAAAAATATACATAATTGTGTGAGTCAATAAGTCATTTTACTGGATCCATATATTTATGAAGATCATTTCATTTCATATTTATGAAAAAATGATTTGTAATACTTATTACAATTTTGAATAAAATAAATATATATACCTTTAAACATATCTGAAAAACGCCTGACCAGAGTGGGTGGTTTTTTAATCATCTCTTCTTCCTGTATAAAACTTGATGAAGTCATCATGAATGCAGTTTTCAAAATCACAGGGTTTTGAATGATGCTGTAGTGTGCAACTGAAGATTGAACTCAACAGTTAAATCTGAAAATAGAAAAGTAAAAATAAGTTAAAAATGGTTTTTACTTGAAAGAATCTAATTAAATAATATATGGTGTAAAATTTGTCAAACAAATAAATACAGTTAATGGATGAGTTAATATGAAGAGGAAATACGCTTCTGATTGCAATGAAGAATTTTAATGTAAAATACAAGATAACCCATTGCTTAAAGATAACTTTATTTAAGTGATTGGTAGTTCTGTCAATGCTGCAGATTAATTATTAATAACAAATAGAATAATATTTAAAAAAAGCAAAAAAAAAATTCCCTTAAATCATGTGAAGCAATAAATTTATAAATTTTTTAAATTATAATTTGAACATTCTCAGCTATATTTTAAGTTTGAATTGCAAGTTAAAATTTTTACAACAATCTATGATATATACTAATAAACGGATAAGAAAACTTAATAAAAATTTTTATTGTAAAACGGAAATTTCCTAAAAACTTCACGCTTGCAAAATCGTTTGAACGTTTAAAAAATTACTGCAGCAATTCACACACTAAGTTTCATCATTTTCACAAAAATTGAAATCACTTTGACATTTACCTAACTTCGTAAGCACCAAAGATATTATTTTCAAACAAAAATAGAGTCTCTCAACGCTAGACAAAAGTGGAAACTCAGTCAGTTTAAAATGAATATTCGAACTTTTTAGCGACACAGTTTCGAGAAAATTACGTAGCGCACAAATTTTTGAGCTCTTTATGATACGCACTGCACGTCGTTCGCAGAACAAATACGGCGATGCCCGTTTATTCCCCCGATTTTAACCGGCTTGAGGCTTGACCGTTTCTTCTCCTACTACCTCTTCAATTTATCTCCACCTCCCTCGTCGCCGCATCGGAGGACTACACTGCACGTCTGCAAACGTTTGTGCGGCTGTTATATCAATTCTTTGCACTCGCGACTCTAACTCTCGAGTGGCAGATGACCGAGTAATTTTTTTTCGCTGCTCCGCGCTCGAAGCCTCCAGGCCCTTGGACTGACTCGCGCTGCACTGGCAACTGCACTGCACCGCCGAGCGGGGGTACGATGCTTATTATGGCGGGGTGGAAAGTTCTCGGTGCGTACCAGCGTACCGAGCTATATCTATATACGCTGATACGACCTGGCCTATTATATACACAGGTATACACCAGAGAGGTATAAGTAAGCCCCAAGACGCGCAGACACGATCGATGTTATTGTTTTTACATACCGTAAGAAGGCCACGACAGTCGACAAGTGCAGTCTGTATGATGTTATTTAATGTCGCGTTTCCTCAACTGCATCAAAATCGCCTCGACACGTTATGATTCACACCAGTTCAATTGTATTTATCGTTTAATCGCGACTCGAACGAACAATTTCAGATGCAATATTTTGTGTTTTCGTTGCAAAAAAACATCGCTTTGAGTAGGCGACAGCGCAACCGAATAAACAAAAACAAACTGCCCTTTGACCTACATTTAAGGTTATGTTGTGACACAAGACATGTCAAAACAAATGTTCTGCTCACCTAATTTTAGTGCTCATATAATTGCACGCAGTTGATATCAACGATTTGGCAGTGCAACGAACGAGAATCACAGTGTTTAGTCGATGATCTAATCGTCGCAGTGACTAGACAATTATAATTTGCACAATAAACGGGGGAAAAGTCTGTCAAAGTCTCGGTCTAATTGTTGTTCTTCCTTTTGACGCTGCGAAATCGAGAAAAACCACAGTTCTCACCGGCCAGGCATACACACACAAACCATTCACTGTGCACGTGCTCAACGACGCGTCACTAGAGCGAAAAAACAGTGGGTTTTTTAATTGAACAGCGATGATGCTCACCTAAGAACAGTCAAAATCATACTAAAAGTGACGGCGGTGAGAGGTAGTACTAGCGGGGCTCCGTTTTTTTTGGGCCACGCGAATGTGTGTTGGTGTGACCGACGCACACCGCGAAATATAGGAAGAAGTGAGACGATGGTGGGGGTACACGTGCGCGCACATGGAAATACTAATCGGATTTCGATATAGCTAGTGCCAATATTATACACGCGTTGACTCAAATTTCAAGGGCTTCCACGGCGAGCTAGAATGACTTTTGATATTTTCGTTCGTAATACTCGCTATTTACAGGTGTACTTTGGAGTCATTGGTTTAGAGCTCGAAAGGGTCGTTGCACCCACGCAGAGGCTACATGCATTTCCGATCGACTGAAGCATTTTCAAGTCTTTCTTTTATTACCCCTCGCGGGAATTATGCCATCGCTCGGCTGCAGCGATGGTTATAACATTCGTTCGACTTGCTATTTTCTCTCGTTAGAGTGTGCATGAAAATTGAGCGCTTTTAGCGGTCAGCTAATTTTTTCAAAAGTTTCAAATTGCTTCGAACGAAAAAAATAAAAAAAATGAATCGAAAAAGAAAAGTAGCGGCAGTGCGGATGCTTGATGCAACGCGGCGAACGTGTGAAATTTTTACCGAGTAATGCAAACGCGAGCGATAATGCGAGTGTATATTTACATGTCGCGTTGGGAAAAGTGATAACGATAAACCGACTAAACATCTACATCTGGTTGTTGGAAAATTCATGTCAAAACATTCGTTGAACTTTTACTCGGCGCACAAACTAGATATAGACTGCAACGTGATATAAAGAGAGGAAAAAATTACCTCCAGGTTTTGTATGTATGCTGTTCTTCGAAATGGTCGGAGTAACTTTCCTCTTGTATATAATAAGCGAGCCACACACTATACACTTGACTTTGTATTCACGTGCACTTGAAAAGGGCCTCGCAAAGAAAGAAACCGAAAGAGCTCGAAGCTCGATGTGTCATTAGTTTCAAACGACCGCGCGTATATATATGTGCCAGCACGGATGCAAGCGCGAAATAAATGGGGCAAAGCGTTCGCGCGCACGCGGCCAATTCTGCGTTATATCGGACGCAGGACGAGCGCCGCGGCATCGGTCACGTAGGCGAGCCCCGCTCATGCTCGGCGGTATTTTTTCGCGCGCGTGCACGGCGGCGTCTCTGTTATCTCGCGGCAAAACTCGTAACGCGCATACAGTCATTGAGACACGTCTTCCTGGAGAATTATGCAATTTTAAGCAAGACGATCGAACGAACGCGGTTAAACAAATCATTTCTATTTAAGCGATTGTTTTTCTTTCCGCAAAGCTCCGTCGATAAAAATAGATATTTGTTCGATCTATGTTTTTGGCGCGACTTTACAGCACAAATAGACTGATTATAAAAAATGTAGCGTGTTCCGCGCTTTAAATCTCAATTTTGTCAATATTATGATCATAAGATTGGTGCATACCACCTCGCTGGAACGAATTTTTGAACGTGCAGCAATAATACGATTCAAGGATTCAAGTGTTTTGGCACGATTATCGCGAGCGTTTGCTGTTGTACAACGGACACAGTCCTGAATTCGGCACGCGCGTGGGATGCACATCAACGTTTTGCATACGTGACCGAGCACACGTGATAGCTCAATAATTACAGTCCCGAGTATATCCGTTTTTATTTTCTGGGGAAAAACACTCAAGACTCAATGAGCCCATCGTCGATCGCGAATCTAGTTCATGTTCATTTTTTTTGCAGACTTTTGGATCGGCCTTTCCGATTATAGCTCGATGCATTATTGCGATATAAAAAAAAAGACCATTGAGGAAAGCAGACGCGACTCGAGCTCTATTGCAGCCGGCTATATATATCGGCGCATTGGTCGAGGGTAATATATAATTGTTCTGGCTTTCCTTATCGTCTGGACTGCAGTTGTGACACACAGACGAAGCTGATTCAATTCTAATACTCATGCTCCGTAAGCGTGATATGATTGGCACACGCCTGTGCCAGACGGACAATGAGTGTGCAAATTTTAATAGTTTACTTGGAAAAGCAGTCGAAATGTCGAGCTGGGAGTAATAGCACAGATTCGAGCTTTATAAATCAGAGTCATGCAGTATCGTTGAATAGTTATGTACTCATTTGCCTGATCGAGAAATGTTTCCACGCATGGAACATTATATACCAATTGTCATTTCTGATGCTTCTCTTGATGCATACATTTGTTGATCACGTCTGGAGAACATGTAAACTTTTGCAATTGCGCAACGGATTCTCACGAGACGGCTGTGTTTGGAAAAAATTTCTCGGTGCCTCGAAAGGTTGTGTTGTGACATGTGTGTATAGACTCGATTTCGCTGACAAAGTGCATATCGCGCGCAAAATTTTCCCGTCGCGCGTCGAGAGCATCCGAGCAGCCGAGCCTTCGCTTCATCGCACGTGATTCGCAAGTGCCGCCGTCGATCCGAGCTCGCCGTCTCCGTCCGACTGGAAAATACCCCGAAGCGACGGCTCGCGCGGTGCACATTTATCAGAAAGCAGACGATGGAAACGACGCCACATGTGCGTGACTTTTTTTTCTTTGTGTTTCCCTAGATATGGGTGCGCGATAAGCCTGGCTATCTGTACTAGTCGACGCGTAATTTTTATCCAACTTTTGCATCTTATCGATTCTGGACTCTGGACTCATTGCAACTGTCAAAGCACCGATCGATTCATTTCGGACGTTAGACGTAACAACGGTGAAGCCGAAGAGAAGGAGAGAGAGAAAATTGAACTATCAACGCCGAGCAAGTGTATAATCGAGCTTCTTAAAATTCGATCGATGCGCTCGAGCCTCCGAGGCAGATCTCGATCGTGCAAGAGCCGAGCAACTTTAAATATAGCCAGAAAAAATATGCCAGTGCACGTACCCGATGACAGAGTAGATGTATGTTGATTAAGCAAATTCGGCATACGACGCCGAAAGCTACCGATTCGATTTCAAGTTTTTTTTTCGCGCGCGATTGTTGACGATTTTTACGTCTTCGACGTCTTTACTGATTGTATTTACTCAAAATCAGAGACTCGTGACGTTATCGATTTCTCGTGCTTAAAATGGAATTAATGCGTAAAAAGTCTCACTTTTTAAACTTCGATTATCGATAAATTAAAGGCGTCACATTCCACGTAACTGGCCTTGCGATTTTGGAGTAAAGTCGTGCGCAGCAATGCAATTCCAAGTAAAAGTATTGCTACGATATTATATTTGACCCTTAAGGAGCAGAGGACACGTCGATCATTTCTGCTCAGGTCTTTCTAAATACAGATTCAAATGGGAAGATGAAGATAAAGACGCGAGCCCGAGAGCCGAGCGAGATCAGCTCGTCTACACGCGTCCATCACGTGATACAATAAGCGCGCGAATAATACCACGCCGTAAACACGCGCATTGAATGCCAAGCCAAAGCCGAGATTTTTCGTCATCTCATTCGTGCGAGCTCGACGGCTGGCGCTTATGGCCAAAAAATAGCAATAACTGCCTAAATGATTATCAGCTGGTGTATATCTGGCTGCAGATAGACCACGAGTCCAGTCGATAACAATAGGGAAAAATTGAACTCTCGTTACGTGCCTCGATTAATTTTTCCTTGGCGGCGGCGCACTCGCTCGAGCCGAGGCATGAGACGCAGCGCGCGGCGGTGCAGGCGGCCAAGTCTCGCCGCGCGCGACGTTATCGGTTCAAGAGCAACGAACGCATTATGCGGAAGTAAATCTGTTCTAGTTTTCGATTGTTGTGACTGCTTCGATCGAATATCTATATAGCCGCTGGGGCGTGTAAAATCTATTCGCGCTATCGAAATCAATCAGTTTATAGAGAATCGTGCGTAATATCTCGCCGAGAACTATTAATTCCCTTTTAAGTATAGACGACAATATATTGCTCGTCTCGCTGAATGATTCAACGATTGTGCAACACGGGCAATGCAACGTGCCTCGCTTTAACATGAATGAACTGTGCAGCAGCAGCTAGTAAGGTCAAATGGAATTACGGGAAAATTGACACGCATGATGCTATTTGCATAATATCTTATTTTTCCAACGTTGTGAAGCGCGAGTCGCTTGGCGCGCGCCATTGCTTATACACGCAGCGCGCGTAAATGGCAAAAGACGACGCTGATCACCATCCTTGAAACACATAAGAGTCGACCAATACACGGACTTACTTTCTCATTAACGACGCATATCATTTTTCGATTTTTTTCTAGGCTCTTCTGTGACTTGTTCTACAAAGATTGAGCCTAAACACTGTTAAGTGTACAAAGTAATTTGCGGCGAAAGAGTCCTTTTTAACTCGAACCAAGCAGGGCCTCTATTGTTTTTCATTATGATAGAGCAATTCGATTACGTTATTTTGTACTTTGTTTTATATTCAATTAAGTCATTTCATTAGGTATTTAAGGGTGTACCTATAGAGGGCGTCAAATAAATCTTATTTCCCAATACGAGTTGACATTCCAAAATAATAATTGTAAAAATCTTTTAAATAATTTAAGTATAACGCAACAAGATTTTTGTACATCATTGTTGCTCCTCTCAAGTTACATCAACTTTAGTAACCTCAAGTAATTTTTCTCTATCATTTTTTTAATCGTATAACGAAGACTAATAAATTATTAGTTTATTACCTTAAGCTATTAGAAAAATGATCTTGAAATTTTTTTCATTATTACGTTGAATAATTGTTGGCCTTAATCGTACATATTCTTATGCACTGGGAATAATCACTTTCTACCACAAAACCCAGACATCAGATTTAAGATATTGAAAGTCTGATTTTGCTAAAATGCAAAATTTCCAAGATAAGATGTATCGAGTTAATTTCCTTTTTTATTACAATGCTAATGAATCATCAGTCGCGCATGGGCTTGCGTACACCTTTTTTTGCATTCATATCATGTAACCCAGAAGAGAACGACGTAGAATCATGACGAAGCATTTTTTTTCATAAAATAAGCACGTGCTTTTATACGATTTTATGCCAAAATTCTTAATCTGAATGAAATTCGTATATCCAGCGAATGTCTCTCAAGATTATTATGTAATTTTAGTTTTTTTTGAAATTTCGAATCGAGTACAGATGTACTGGCCGATACAGAATCACATTTACATATTTGCTGAATATTCTGCTGAATCACAATGATTTAAACATATCTTTGTGATTCGATAGAGATAACTTAAATCTAGAGCAACTTAAAAATTCAATTGTAAACTTGGCGCCGAACTCCATGAAATCAATGACTTTCATTAAAATTAATTATAATGTATTTAACAAAAAATTGATATATCTGCAATATTTATTACAATGCATTACCGGAGCCATAGTTATTGTAAATTTTCATTACATTATGAAACACAAAAAAATATCGAGATTTCCCAAACGAATAAAAAAATCGTTATCTGTAGTTCAAATGTCACTTAAGTCGAGACATTTAATTAATTAGCCTCGTGCAACAATATAGTCGCGTGCGAATGATTCAATACATTAACCAATTTACGTTTGAAAAAGAGCTACCTTATCTGCGATCGTCTATTGTGTCTTTGCTCGAGGCTCACGATTGCTCCGTACACGAGCGACCGCATGCACGTCCGATTTGCGTGCCCAAATATATCTGAGAGATTCGTTGCGCAAAAAAAAACAAAATTCGTCTTTTATTTTTAATTATTCGCGCGTGAAATGACTTGCTATCGATGAGTATAGTAGCAACATGTCTTAAGTCACGATCGCCATGAGGTTACTGCAGATATTGGAGATATATGTTTATATAGCGCGAATTTGTAGTGAGGAATTGTTTTACAGATATAATTACAAATGCATGATGAATCAATTGATACGTGAGCTATGAATAGGTCAAGCCTATTTATAGGCCATTGTTCTTGGCACTTGTAACTTGTTGCTCATCGCGAAAAGACATGATTTGACATTTTGCTTTGACACTTGTAGACAAATGATGATTTTTCAAAAAAAGACTACTTTCGTTCTCAAGTTGAATACTTTGATAATAAAATCAATGAAAATATTGGAATTTAATCGCGAGTAGACTATAGCTTCGATCTCACATAAGCTACTGGATTTCAATGCCAAATTTTATCGCTCAAGTCCAGATATACTTTTATAAAATGATCTGCAACATCAGACGATTGAATAATACTATGATTTATCAGTGATTGTGCCGCGCAAAAAGTGACGCTTTAAATGTATAGAATTGTGTATTATTGCACGAGGATCAGTCAATACAGAAATCATGATTACTCGTAAGAATAGACACGAGTAATATGTAGAGTTACTTCATCGCGCATCTTGTAAACAAATTATTGTTTCAAAGTACTTGAAAGTAGCTGCACATCTTGATGATTTTTGAAAATCGATGAAAGATATTAACTCAAATGCAGATAATAATTAGGAGGATGGACTTTCACACGCAAATCTCACAACATTCGTGACCTATAACACGTAATCTCTGCCAAATTTGCTGTCGCCGAGTCATCTTTATTAACAATCGAAACCTTACGATTTTGACAATTAAACATCGATTGCAATTATCAGCTCTTCAAACACATGCTTTCTCTTGTATCCGGAATGAATGTATTGTCTTACATTTCGAACGACGATACACGGGTAATTTGTATGCATTCTATTTTAAATTTTTTGCCGAATCAGTTCCTCAATTTGTCCAAAAATAATGTCTCTACGATGATGTCAGCTAAAAATATTCGCATCTCTCGGCCCATCAACTTACATAAAATCCTCGATTCACGTTTTTCCACGTGAGTACTCCGATGCCATTACTGAGAATGATACACTCGAACAAAAAAATACACGAAATAAAATCAGGTGGAAATACTTGTACTGTAAGAGATAATTTCTGTCTCAGAGAACCGGTATGAGCCAGCAGTGCACGTGCACTGCAAGGCGAGATATTTGAATATATCTTTGCTGGCACAAGTATGTATTCGCTTGTTTAGATCACTTATTTAGATGTTCTTTAAAAGCAAAAAGTCAAGTATCGATATGTTTTTTTGTAAAATTTTGATAATGTTATAATTATAAATGACCTTCATGTAAGATCACGTTCCTAATTTCAATTGTTTTTACTTACATCTCCTAATAAGAACATTTAATTGCGTAGTACTTCTCAAACTGGGGTCAATAATTTCTTAACCAAATGTCGATCATGATTTAAATCTAAAACTTGAGTATTTTTTAACTTGAAATTCTTTAATAATAAATCAAAATAAATAAATCAATATAAATAATAAATGAAAAAAAATGAACCACATTTTTGAGTACTCGAATTATATGTCTATCAAAATTGACTGTGAGTCGAGGATCTCGAGGATAAAATGTTGAATTCTTGCTTTACATGCAACATAAACAAGGCTTTATTTATATTAAAAGCTACTACAAAAGAAAAGTGTGAAAATAATAAATGCGCAAATTCTATATTCAGTACAATGGTGAGCTCAATATGTACAGACATAGAAATTTAAACTTGAAACATTCGGTGCAAAATACAGTTTTTGAAAAAAATCATGTTATATGAATATATATGTAATATGTAACAATAAATTGAAACATGTTATCGACTACAAAAAATTAATTAAATCGGTCTCTTTGAGTGTCATCCATAATTTAATGCCCTTCAAATAAATTTTTTTGTTAAAAAATCAAGCTATTTGAAGTATTACTTACTGATGAAATACATGAAATCAGTAGACTAAGAATTAATGAATGATCTTCCAATTAATTGCACGTATTTCTTTTGTACGGGCCAGAGGAAGGCAACCTGGCCTGCATTGTTTTTATAAACATGGGAAATTGAGACACAGACGTAATTTTCATGAATTTTAAGACTTCGGTTTTTTTAATAGTTTCATCGCGATAAATCATTATTTCTAGAAACAAACGAATTTTAAATGCACCATTAAACACTTTCATAGCTTGAACAATATGTAAGTAGTCGTATAATATAGTAACTATCATAACGAAAGAATAAAGCCACCTTGAAAGTTTAATTTGCAGAACAATGCAGAGATGTATAACTTTTAATAAAATATATGAATTGTATTTAAAAATTCCTGATATAGCGAGTATTCTAAAGAATCATATTTGCTTTTAATATGCTTTACAAATAAATAAAAAAAAGCAAGAAAATACAGACAATTCAGCGTTGCCTGAACGAAAATGATTCATTGTACACTTCGTCGCATTTTCATCGACATCTAAAACTTATTCGGAAATTCTCTTAAGATTAGAAATGACAAATAGTTTGTTTTGTGTGAAATTATTTTTATTGAAAGTCTTAAGACTGCATCAGAATCATTTTTGTTTTTAATATGTGCCCAAAAAAGTAAGAAGTGATTTATGTTTATTATCTTTGGATAATTTGATCCATAGATATAGCAGGGTCCGTAGACGAGGCTACGACCTATTTGACTCTTAAACTATCATTTACAATCAAGCTTTTTTCAATTAAACGTAATGATGCACGAGTTCACAAAAAGTAGTCATGAAAATTAATTTTTATGAGTGACATACTTGCCGAGGCATCTTGTACAAAAAAAGGAAAAGGATTTTGGGTTACAAGTGCACAGAACCTCAATCAAGTCTGATATAGTGTATCTATTAAACTCAACCTGAGTACGCAGGAGTCTACAATCTAGTACGAGCATTATAGTATACTATTCCAGGTCGTCAAACGGTAGTTATACATACGCACAATAATCAGAAAATATATTTGTACGTGATCGTGTCCCTGAAATGTTCCAGACTGTTTTTTGCCTCTTCTACGGCTCATATCCTTTTTTTCTCAACGACTGCACATATTATTCCGTTCTTCGCTCTATTTTGCTCCAAAAATTTTATTCGCAATATAGCCACGAGTCAAGTCGATGGCTCACGGAAAAATTTAATTTTTCGGTTGATTTTCCACATTATTTTTCATAATCGTGAGTAAGAATTGAAGGAAAAAAAATACGGAAACGAATCGTGCAACATTTTTTTATCAAATCCATGCTTTCGTTTTGACGCTTCGTTCGCGTCGTCGATTTCTTTTATTTTTCCATTTGCTTCGATTCTTCCGAAAACTTTGTTAAAAAATTATCACTCAAAATAATATGCCCAGTGCTCGTGTTTACTTCGTATTATCGTGACGTATCACTGTTATTAAGATAATTTTTAAATATCTTTTACTTCAGATTTGTCGAAGTTCATATTGCGTAACGAAAGAAAGTATATGAATAAGCAGATTCTCATCGTATAGATAGACCTTGTGGTCATTAAAAAAGTTCATGAGGCTTTAGGATATGACAACTTTTTACTTTCCGTGGTCTAGTAGACAGATCTTCATAGTAAATATAAAACGTAAGAAGAAATAGGAGCTGCCTAAAGTATTCCACGCCTGCATCATATTTCTAAAACCACATTATATCTGTAATTTTCATGAAAAAGGTGATTTTTATAAAAAAGTGCAATGAATAACGAAGAAATCAGGTTCGAAATGAAGAAAAAATTATACATCTTTGTGCCAAGTCACGTAAGAATATGTCATCAACATCTTGATGAGCTTAATTTAAAACAGACAAAAAATCATTGACGATCAATGTAATACTAATACTTATTCAGTGTGCTTAAAAAATATGATACGTGGAAAGTACGTTAATAAAGGTGACGCTTAATACGTGACGTCACCTGTAATTATACATTTGCATTTTGGCAACCTAGCCAAACGATAGTTAAAAAACATGTAAAATTCATCATGGAAAAAATAAGAAATCATAAGCATAGTGATCTTTATTTTTCAAATATTTTTTATTGATAGTAGTGAAAATGTCATTCAGGAATACAATATCAGAGTCTCAATATTTACAGTGTTCGTATAAGACGTATACGTTTATGCTAGTGTATTGTTCATACACAAAAATTTTATTTTACCTATCAATTTTGTCAATTAATATTATAAATTGTATCATTCGATGAAGACTTCCAGAACAATACGATAAACCTGTAAATTTTCATCAACACTTTTAAAATAATACATGCAAAAAGGACTGATCATCCGGTAGAATAGCAAATATGAATAAAGTATATCTCTCCGACAAAAGTAAAAGACACTGCCATCTATCCACTACTCGAGTAGTAACTTGCAAATATTTGCGCAGCCTTCTTTAACAGCGTAGGATATGAACAATGAGGGAATCTTACTAGTTATATGTGTGTAAAATCCAAAGTTTTGTCTATTGCTCTACTAAGGCACACGATTCTAAGACGAAAATTGATTTTTACTATAGAAAATTTTTTCAAAAAGGCACCCCATCGTTTCGAACTATGTTTTCTATCGGTCGTCTACTCGAAAAGTGTCGGAATATGTTGTTTAGCAATGTTTTCGTACTATTTTTTAATAATATGAGTAAAAGTATATCGTATACATTCCCACAGCTGTAAGTTCTTAAAATAATTTTTTTTTGTATCTAATAGTTAAATATTTGGAACCGTGTGTCGTTGATATATCATTTTTTAATTTTCATTAGGATATTATTTATGCTTTCTAATAATCTACGTAATCTACGCCATCAGATTATACACATTCATGTACATAAAACATTATATATAAGCGATAAAAAACTTTTTAGAACAACCTCTTTACGTTTTCGCATCACAATACGACGTACTTTAATTTCGTCACATTTCTATGTGTTACATTTACAATGTTCATTTATTTATAGATTTTTATTTTTTTATCCACCACGCGCTTAAAACTTGCACGAGTTTCTCGCTTCTTTCGACTATCACCGTATATTTATCACGCTTATAAGCATTTATAATTTTTTTCTTTTTTTACTTCACGCAAATACGATTACGTTCTTCCCCCTTTCTATATAATGTAGGTATATACATATGAGTTTCCTTTGCGTACGTTTCATTAGCATTATTATCGCCTCTTGCTACGGCAGTCTTTTTATAATTCATCTTTTCTTTTCTTTTAAATAAATTAAATTTTCACAATACTGCTTGTAATACGTAACTAATCAGACATGCATTTACAATTTGCCCGATCAAGTTTTTACACATTTTTTGTAAGAATTTTTCGTTTCTTTTTCTTGCATCCGTACAATTATACAATAGATGGAAACCCGTATTCTTGTCTAAATTTGCTGCAATGATGATCGCAAATAAGTTATGTACAAATAATTACTCGCACAAAATTATTAATATATTCGCACTCGCGTCTATTTATTGTTGTATAATTAATTTTGTTTTTAGAGTTCTTACAGTTAGATATTTATTATAATCAGTCGCCGCGAATAGCTAAAATCATTTTGTTTCATATTACATATTCACCATCTGAAACACCCATAAAACTGACTCTATTATAATGTAAAGACAAAAACAGATTGCCATAATTACAGTGGCAAATTACACTTACAGTCTAACAGCTACGAATCAAGAAATGAAAAGAATCTTTGAAACACCGCATGCGCTTATTTTATAATATATAAAGACGTTTTACATGCACAATCACTGCTGTGTGTTTTTTTGTAAAATATACAGTGAATAACTTAAAATGATACATATATAAATTGAAAATTGTAAATTTCCACTCTAAAAATCTCTCCTACAAATTAGAACTTAAAAGATAAAAATTTCTGTACAGGTATTATAATTAATATTTGACGATTGAACATCTCTCTCGAGAAACGACTTAGAAGTATATTTATGGATGTATACGTAAATGTATGTAATTTATTTTCGTATGTATAATAACGCAATAATATATCGATATTTTTTCATTGTCTTAAGAAACTAAGATCGACTGAACGACCCCTTGTGTGTATGTGTGTCTCAGTGCTTGGGTCCGTAGACCGCGTGGTCTAGCTCGTGCTAGGCTGCAGCATCCATGTGGCGGTACTTGTGCGCGGACATCTGCGCCAAGCCGAGCACGGCATACTGGCACTGTAGGCAGTGATAATGGGTCTGTTTGCCCGAATGCTGGCACTGCAGTGCCCCACACGGTTGACTCGGGGTGAACTTTTGAAAGCCCGCGGCGGCTATGCTGTCGAGCTTGGCGTGCTGGCGCCTATGAGCCACCACCTTGTTCGTGTCCGTACAGACGAAATTACATTTGAGACAGTGGAAGTGCGAGGCCTTGTTCTGCATCGAGCCGAGGCTGGACGTGTAGGCACACTGGGGTCGACCGCAGGGCACATTAGCTCGGTACTGCTGGAAGTCGCCGCCCATGAGTGTGTCCAGACGCTCGTGGCGCGCCGTGTGTTGAACGAAGCGGGTCTTGTCGCAGAAAGAGTATCCGCAATCTTGGCGCATGCAATGGAAGTGCGTCTGATGCTCGCGATAGCCGCAGTGAGGGTAGCGGCAGTCCTCGTTGAACCTGAACCTGATGTAGCCCTCGGGTACCGGCTCGTCCTTGAGCATGCGCATCGAGTGGTGAAGTCGCTGCTTCTTTGACTCGGCCGAATTTGGATCGGTCGGCGAGAGCGAGCGTTTGTTTAGGTTCAAGTTGGCTGCCAGAGAAGCCAAAGGATTCTCGTCTCTACCTGGGGGTTGCAGGAAATTGCCAGGAGGCAGACCTGGTGCGAACATCAGTCCAGGTGCTCCTGCGTACATGCCACCGTGTTGCAGGAAGGGTGGGAGCGCCTGGTTCATCAGAGCAAGCTGCTGGTTCATCGCAGCAAATATTTCTGGATTCGGGAAATGAAAACCATGACTGAGATCAAAGCTCGAGGCTTGCTGCTGTTGTTGCTGCTGCTGAACCACTTGGTGCAGTTGCTGCTGTTGCTGTAGCTGCTGTGACTGCGCTTGCTGCGATTGACCATTTTCGTGACTGTTGTTGGTCGTAGCGGCACTGCTCTCTGGATACTCTTTCTTTATTTCTTTCTTGATTTCTTTCTTTACCGAAGGGCTCTGTTGTTGCTGTTGACTAGATCGGTTGCCAGATTGCTCGAGTTTTATCTCCTTTGAGGGTAGCTGAAAACGCTGAGCCATAAAGTCGTGTTGCTGCTGCAGAAAATCGTGCTGCTGTTGACTAATCTGATGATTGGTCGGCGACTGCTGCTCGTGCATCGAGCCGCCGAGCATGAAGGATTGCTGCTGTTGCTGCTGCTGACTGAGAATTGCACCTGTCGAATGTTTGGCCGCGTGCGCGACGAGTCGGTCGAGCTCGGAGAATGCCTGGTTGCAGGCGTTGCAGTGGTAGTGATTTTTGCGCTTCAATTTGCAGAAAGGTCGACTGCAGCTCTGCTCGGGTCCGTAGAGAATGTGTGGCGAGTTCGATTGTGGCATTATCATGCCCGACGACTGATTTGGTTCTGTAATACGAGCAAGGTATGGAACGTTAGTATGTCTGCTTGATTTATTGAGAAAGTTGTTGTATGGAACTGGTAAGCAACTATTATGAATTGAGTGGCAAAAGGAAAAATTGGAAAATTTTATCGTTGAATTTTAATGGATTTTTAAAGCTTTGACTAGTTGTGAGGGTGGTTCTGGTTGTAATGATTACAAATGTTAGAATAAATTAAAATTATTAGGTATTCTCTCGAGTTTAAATAGTTCTGATGAAACAACTATAACACACTTTTAAGATTTATCCAAAACTATTCAAACACGTATCTACACAATCAATAAAAAATATAAAAAAAGCGAATGATTTTTTAAAAGAGTAGAAGGTTGAAGTAAATATATAAAGTATAGCCATAGTAAGGAAAAAAAGTGAGATCTAAAGAAAAAGTTTGTGAAAGAGAGAGGTATAGAGACAGAGAAAAAAATAAAATCATAGAAAAAGAAAGGCAGAGAAGAGATTTGAGACACGAACCTTGGTGCACGGAAGCTCGCATTGATAGTGTGGCGCCCGGTAGTGCGGGTTCGCTTGGCGGTCCGCTGACCGGATAATAGGTGCCTGCCGCCCTCACCACTAACAACCAAAAACAACCAATACGTTCAACACTCGAAATTTTACCCAAACAAATAACTTTTAAATTGTCACAAGCTCACAATCGCTCAACTTTCATTCGCATTCGATCCAACTACAAGTGCAAAACTATTTTTACGACGGATCGAACTGATTGACAAAATTCATTGGCAATTAATTCAAAACATCTTTTAAACATTTTTAAATTGAACTCAGTTTAATAAAATTGTATTTTTGTACTAAACCAAAAATCCCTTTCTTAACTTATCCCATACACAAGTGTCAAAGGTGCGTTGAGAAGTGCCTGTATTTATGTTTTAGGGTCCGGTCAAAAAACAATATTCGATTTAAAAATACACCTCCATATTTTAATTCATTTCAATACGTTTATATACACGCAATCAAGAAAAGATCTAAAAATACTACGAAAACACAGCACACCATGCATCAAGCTCGAAAATAAAATCTAAAAAAATGACGAATGTATTTCTGCCGCTCACCTGTAGTCTTATTATTAGAATCGGCTGCGTTCATTTCGACGTCTTTAATTTCGCTCCTCTCCTCCATTCCCTCGAGCAGCTCGGCAGGATTTTTTACTTGTATTCTGGGCTTCTGCTCAGATTGCTGGGATTGTTCCTCGGTAGTGCTGGGTACCATCGCAGACTCGCTCTCGTGCTCCTTTTCGTGTTTCGCTATGCACGAGTAGCGGACGAACGAGTAGCCGCAATTCGGTCGGGTGCAATGATAGTGGCGATTGACGCGATTACTCTGGCAGCCCTGGAGACGACAGTCGATCATACGATCGAAAAAGGCGAAACCCGGCGGGATCTCGACGTTGTCGTGGAAGTCTTTGCTGTGCATCAGCAGCTGCTCGGATCGGTCGGTGCAATAATGACAGCGAGGCTGCGAGCAGTGATGATGCCGCGTGTGCCGAAGGCCGCAGGACGCGTGAGGACACGAGTCTTGATTGTAAGTGACAAAGCCAACGTGATCTTCGTTGCTGGGCGAGGCACTACCCTCCCGGTCGTTGTTGGAGACCGTCACAGTTGTCGAAGTGGTCGGTGCGGGTGTGGTCGACGGGGTCGCTTTCGGTAATTTGAAGCTAGTGAAAATAGCCTGAGGGGAGTCCTGGGACGACGATTCGCCAGAATTCCAGATCTCGATGACTCGATTCTTCGGTGGTCTGCCGCGTTTCCGCCTGAACATGGCGTCCAGATTCGTTAAATGCGTCAGGGTTAAATCCGTGGATAGCGGGTGCGACAGCGGCAACTTGGCCTGCTGCGTGTACTCGTGAATCTTGTAGTGATCCAATCTGCGGAAGGGATTGTCGGTGGCGAGTATGACCTCGCGACAGTTGTCCCAGTTGCAATGGTAGTGTTTCTCTTTGTCGGCGTAAGCGCAGGTTGACTCGTCGCAGCCGCCTTCCTCGAAGAAGGCGTCGGTCACGCGTTCCTGGGCCTCGTGCTCGCACAGATGTTCGCGGACCTCGCGGGGATCGCGCAACGACGCATCGCAATTGTCCAAAGCACAGTGGTAGTGATTTCCAACGAGGCCGCAGCTGCAATCTGTCGTGGCCGTCATCAAATAAGCTACAGGACAAAATTAAGGATTAGATTCTTTTGAACGCAAGTTCAGAGCGCAATTTTCGACTTCTCGATTCTTACCTAGTTCAGTCGGAGTTAATTGCGGACAATCCAAAGCCGGGCTCGTCCTCGAAACGGACACTCCGGAAGCCGTGAGATCCATAGCCAAGTCGGCGCTCTGGAACGAGTCGTCCATGGAGAAGTAAGGCGAGCCGACCCTCTCCTCGTTCGAGCTCTCGCCGTTCAAGCTGAGGGAGAGCGCCTGCTGGCCGGCAACCAGGTCGTCCGGCCAGGAGGTCCTCGCCGCTCCGGCGAAAGCTCCCGCACCCGCGGCGCCGAGCTGCTGCTGCTGCTTCTTGCGCTGCATGAGATCAAAGTCGCTGCGCTCGTGTTTGCGCTTGTGCGAGAACAGCTGACCGGAGGAATGCAGCACGTAGGTGCATTGGGGCCTGATGCAGTGGATGTGGTTGCAGACGCGCGAGAAGCGGCACTGATCGAACGGGCAGGCCTCGGTCTTCATGAACTTCTTGAAGCCGTCGCGAGTTAGCTGCTCGTCCTTGATGTGATAGGATTTGTGTTTATCTGCAAAAAATAAAAAGATGGTTTAGTTTCATCACTGATCAGTTACTTCAGGAATAAAGAGGCTTAAAAATTATAGCAGTAAATGACAATACTTACCCATATCGGCTTTGTTTTTGAAAGTGTAGCGGCAGTTGGGCCTGCGGCAGTGGAAGTGCGTCGTTCGTTGACCCACGAACGGGCAGTAATCCGTGGCGCAGCTCTCGGTGGCCCTGAATCGCTGGAAGCCCTCCTGGATGATGGCCGAGTCCTTGCGATGGTAATTGGCGTGCATCTGCACGTCGGACGTCGATATGTAGACCTTGTCGCAGTTCTCGTGGATGCAGTGGTAGTGGGTCTGCTTGCGATTGTGGGGGCACTGGCGGGTCGGGTGTCGCTCGGCGCAGTCGTCCGTCGGCGAGTAGCGCATGAAGCCGTGCTGGAGGGACTCGTCGCGCTTCTTGTGCCACTTGAAGTGCCGGATCATCTCCTCCTTCTTGATGAAGACGCGGCCGGCGCAGTCGAGGCAGTGGAAGTGCTCGCGACAGGCCAGCTCCTTGCAGTAGGCGCTGCCGCACTCCTGGCCGCTGGTGTAGCGCCGCACGTAGCGCGAGTAGTCGATCATCGGCGAGTTGGCCCCGCTCTTGGCGCCGGGCGGTGGGTTCGTCAGGAGGGTGTCGCCCGCCACCGGTGACATACTTTGACGCAGCAGAGCTGAAACAGTCGACATAACGACGGAACAATGAAAACACGAGTCTTAGACTGCAAGTACGATAGCTTATACTAGTGGTGCGTTGACCTCGCGGCTCGAGCTTGGTCAATTTGGACATTTTTTCCTCTTTCGCTCGTGTATTAACGATGCGCTCGGGGGCCCGATGTGCGCGTCTTGCATAAGTTGCAACCAGCGGAAACGAAGAATTCCTCGTGTATCGGTGCTGTGAGCGCAGCGACGAATTTCATTTTCGACGAATGCGCGCAAGCCTTGCAAGAATATTGGATTGTCATCGTAATTTTGCATACGCGCGCGCCTCCTCGTACTTACCGAGGCTTGACAGTCGCGTGCTTTATTTCTTTCCACGCGCAACTCCGTACGAGGTTTTTAATTTGTCCGAAAATCTCCGTCCCGAAAGAGCTATTGCCCTTCTGAATTATTTATTATAATTGTACGAGTCACTGCTACTACCTCGGCTTCTTCTGCAGCTACTTCTACATGCCAGGAATTCAAAAGATTTTAAATATACAATAAATTCTAATATTTCTAAGAAACACTTCTGCGATGCATGCATCAAAGAAATAGAGCAGCAGCAGACAGCGAACGAGCCGAGGATGTATAAGAATGGGAATGAAGCCGAGCTGGAAATAAAAAAAAGGAGCAGCGGCAGCTAATAGGCTTTATAATATTTCTTTGACGAATAGCTCAGAAAATTTAGCGTCCTATAATGCAGCAAGAAGCGAAATGTCACTCAAACGGCCGCTGCACCCCGAAACTGCTAATTACAGAGGAGGCGCATGTATACGCTCGCGCGCAGTCTCGAAAAAAAGTTTAGCGATTCAATCCGCCTCAGAAATATTTCGAGCTATAAATTTGCGAGTAGAGAAGAGCACAGCGCACAGAAAAGAGTTCGCGGTTTTACAATGCGCGTCGGGGCAGCTCAGAGGCAGACCTTTAGGAATTCATTATTACGCTTTCAGAGAGGTTTTGGCGCTGTTTTTTTTAATTTTTTTAACACGACTAGCATCCACGGGCAGACGCGATTCTCCCATGCACGAGCCGAGAGCAGCGTTTCCGCAAAAATCCGAATATATACGAGAGGAATGAATCATTGGCAGAAAGCATAAAGCCGATTTAAGATATTCCATTAAATATTCATAAAAGGAGAGCGGAAAACTTGCGCTGCTCCGCATTGCCGCGATGCTGCGTCGTCGTGGCAACAAACAAACGAAAACAAAAGTTCGCAATCGGGCCTGCGAGCGTGTGTACAGTATGTATATGCGGCTGCATGTGCAGCGCGCGGATCATCGTAAATACCTCCTGCGCTCTTATTGCGTACACAAGCGGCTTTTGCGAGTTTGTTAAACGTCCGTACGGTGTACTAATAAACTATCGCTTGGAGAGCGTACGGAGATCGGTTATGCGAGATACCGATGCATGTAGGTACGCGTGTAGCTACGCGCCAGTCGATTCTTCTTTGAAAATTTTCAGAAAATCGCGAGTCGCCTACTCGCGGACGCTGATTCGAAGCGATGGACTCGTTGATTTAATGACGATATGTACGCGTATTAAGTGCGCGTTTCTCTCTCTGTGCGTCTCGTGTCCCTCGCGGAGAATCGATCGAGCGTTAAGTAATTTTGCATCTCGATGACTCGTGTATTATGCCATGTTGACGGTTTTCCAATGTTCGCCCGAGCGTATGACGAGAGAGGCAGAAAAACGAGTTCTTTGCTAGCTAGGGGCGCGCGCGCGCACGCGATTTTTTTCTCGTCTTTATCGAATTTCTTCGGCGCTCGCACACGCGAGTGTCTGCCAGCAAGAATTAAATGCTAATTACTGGAATTCGACTTCAATTAATCGTGTAGTTGTGCTCGAATCTGAATACAATAGGTGAAAAAAAGGGTAAAATATGTATATGTAGGCAAGCGCGATAATGCCAATACGGATTATAAATTATTTCAACAATGCGCTTGATTCGCTCGATTCATAATAATAATAATAAGAGAGCAGTCAGCGGCAACGACCTACATTCCCTTGCCTGGCGATTTCTTTCACTTGGAACATTACACTATTGGACTGTTATAATGTATTTTACAACGGCCTGCGCACGCGTTGCAGCTTGAGAAATGCGAGCGATTTTACTTTTTATTTTTTCGAGATCTCATATTTTTCACTCAAGTGACGCACGTTCTAGGCTGCAGCTCCAGCAAGACTGCAGTAATTATTCCAAGTGATTTTATCTCCGCTCATATAGTTTTTTGAAAATTGAGAGCGCAGTGATTATTATCGATACTAGTAATATGATTTGCGTCCGCTGTACTGACACTTTCGGCTAAATTATGAGCCTCAAACTAAACCCAATGTTGCTTGTGAGTAAGCAGTTTTTACGATAAATCTGAGGAAAATCAGAAATTTATTGCGCACCGCACACACCTTTCTCGCAAATCTTTATTAAGAACCTCGCGATTTATTCATGCCGAACGCCGAGCTCTGCTGCATGTACTTGCCTTTTGTTTTGGTCTCTCTCTCTCTCTCTCTCTCGCTACCTTTTTTTTCTTCTCCCTCTTTCTTTGCCCTCCTTGCAAGCCTCATCAGCTTCCATATACGAGGATTATTTTGCAAAATATACTCGCATTATAATTCACGTACATGTATATAATATAATAAACTCACTGTGGGCTCTCTTCTCGATCTAAAAGTCGCCTTTCCGAGAAATTTACCGAAAGAAAGGATATGGATATTTTGCACGCATAATGCGTTCGGAAACGAGTTTTTATGTATTTTCGAGTACGTGCGGCGAATTATAGATAAAAAAATCAATTTTTGTGCATTAAAAAAAACAACAATAATAAGAAGAAGAAGAATTAATCGACGAATCACAAGCGAAAAATGCAAAAGATGAGTTTATATACGCGGGTAATTTGAAAAGAGCCGCAAGACTGCCATAGATCACAGAAATATGTTTGAGAATGGGAAAAAAGAGAATACCCGATATATGCACGCGCGTATAATATAAAAAGCGAATAACTCGAAGCGCAGAAAGAGGACATGCTGAAATGGTAGGAGGGCTTTGAAAGGGCGTATTTATACCCGTGCAAAGCGCATTGTGACTACGCGATTTTTCCCTGGAAGCAGCGAAACTCACGGCGCCGCCGCCAGTTTTTTTGTGTACCCGAAAAACTGCGAAATTAATGCTCGTGCATTTTTACCTCTGCTTGTCCTTGTTTTTTCGATTCACTTTTATTGGGATCTGCGGACGAAAAAGAGAATAATGCGCTTCGAAGCGCAGCACACACGCGAGCTTTGATTTAGCGCGTTTTTATCGATGTCTTTTTGCACTCTTTTTGACAAATTCAAGGAAATTCACGGGCCACTCGTGCGTGAGAGCTTGTAATTATTTATGATCAGATGCAAGAGACTCAATTTCTCTCGCGGCGATTCAAATTACAAATTTGCGTCATTTTTAAGGTTTATTATTCGCATCAGAGAAATAATCAATTTCTCGAGCGCATATTATTAGCATATTACGCTTGCATCTTCTTTGGACTTTGCGAATCCTCGATTTTTGCATAAAACAAATTTATTCCAAAGCCGAGAGAGAGCGAGAGAAGGAGTTGGAGGAAGCAAAAAAAAGGAACAAAGCTCAGCTTCTCATCGGTCTCGCTTAGGTCTGCTTTACATAAAACGCGCTGTGCTCTTCTTCTCTCATTTACCTATAGCCCGAGGCTACATTGCACTGTTTCATGCTGCATGCGAGAGCGAGCGAGCGAGTCCAGCGAGCCCAGCGAAAGATAAAGCGTCTCGTTGTAGAGGAAAGAAAAAAGGAGAAACGCCGTGGAATGCCACCCACGCGCACACGTACTGTCGCGGCGGTGGCGGCGGCGTTTACCCCCGGATCATTGAACGCCGGGACACGTTGAATAAGAAATTTCGATCGTCAAGAAAATCCCGCGATCAGCCCAACTTTTGATTCTTGATTTTTTATTATGATTCGTAACGTATATCGAGCGAGAGCTGTCCCCCGTGCGAAATTGCGCGTGCACACGTGGGGCCGTTGCAGCTTACAATGAGCTCGAGTCTGACCCCCGAAGGAGGGGAGGCGGCGATCTCGATGATCCTTGTCACAACATTGTTTCCGGAAAAGTAACTTCGTGAGTGTACACGGATCGCTGCTGCATTTCGTTCTTTACTCTTTTCGCTCCATCTACGTAAGCCCCGTGCGTATATGCGCTTGGAAGGGGTAGTAGGGGGCAGGTGTGCGAATCTATGGGCTTTACACGCAACGAGCAATTTTAAAGTACTTCACGTATCACCGACTCGTTTCGTTTCTTTTTGCTTTATACTTTTTTGCGAGAGAACATCGGCATATACGCGTACGCAGCATAAGCAGCAACGGTTCTTGATTATTGTATTTTCAGAGCGTGATTATATTTTTCGTTTTTACTAGTACGAGAGAATTCGAAAGGTAAATTAGTGTATACACGATACAAATGAGCCGAGTCGGACGTTGGTTAATCGTCATCTCGAAACTATTTAAATGAATTTCTCAGCCGCAGAAGTGTTGAAAACTATTTTCAGCGAGTTTGTACGTCGTCGTCGACGACTTATTGTCCCGCTAGCTCGACTCAACGATGCTCGTGTTATTTCTGTCAAAAGTGTAGTAATGGATGTTGTCGCTCTCTCCATCTCTCTCTCTCTCTCTCTCTCTCTCTCTCTCTCCTTCCTTGTAATATTCGTTCCTGTACTCATTGTATGACTTTATTGATCATGGAAATTGTTGCGAAAAAAAGTTAAGTACATCATTAATGGGAAATTCTTAGGCTGTGCTTTATACACCGTACATTGGGGCGAGTCGATATAATTGATGATCTCTCTCGGCGGCGCGGTGCAATAATTATCGAGCCGAGCAATCCATGGAATATCAGCGTTTTAAAATTTATTAGTTTCAGCCCATAGGCGCATTTTCATTGCCCGCACTCGCGAGCACTGGTAAGATTTTCTTCTGACTTGCACTGCTACGGCTGCTGCTACCTCTGCTGCCGGAGGTGTATAGTTTGATTTAACGACTCGACGCGTTGCAATTTGAATAAATCTCATTTATACGCAGCCGCGCGAAGGGAAGTCGAGCTGCTGCTGCTGCATTGCTGCTGCTGCAAGATAAAATGACGACGCGTGCGCAATGTAGCCAAGAAACATTAGATTAATGCTTTAGGCTAATTTTCTTGGATTGGATTTGGGATTTATGATTGAATTTACACATTGCCAATGGAAATGACAATGAGCAAAATGTCAACGCGCGCTGAGAAATTACTCGGCGAATGACAAAGCAGCCGTTATGCCGCTGCTGCTGGCCAAGCAACGGCACACACCCAAACTTTTAAAATCGAGTTTTTCAAAAGTCCAGAGCCGATTAGACGATACAATGGTTAAAGTGAAAATCCAACGAATCGAACGAAATGTACTTTGTGCTTTCACGTACGAGTGACACAACACGCCCTGGTCAAACCCCTTTTTGCACCCTTTTTTTTTATCCTATATCGACCCTTGCCCCGGCGCGAGAATATAACGAAAAGGGCCACCCGCATCTCTGATTCATATTTGTTTTTTTTACTTTCTTTTTTTGAGACAAAATCTTGATTCAGAGGGTTAAAGAAGCAGAGAAATGTATGACAAAATCGAGCGTGTAATGCATGCAACTTTGTCAAAACACACGCATAAAGAGAGAGAAAGAGAGCGGCACGCGAGAGAAAGAGAAATTCGAGCCGTTCGATCACCCTCAATTTTTCCAAACACGCTCACGCTCACTCATAAGTTTAAAATCTCAGTGCTGCTCGTTGCCGCACAAAGTAGGGAGTGAGCGACAGATGCGAGAGAAAGGATCTCTCAATTATTAAAACTGAACCCCTTTCCTTTTTATGAGCTCGGCTGCTCGTGTGCAAGAGCAAGTATGTGTGTGCGCCTATACCACGCCAAAGGATAAAAGTTGAATAGCTGCTGGATTTTAGATTGGGCCCGCTCTAGTATATACATTATACAACATGCACGCATGTATTTGGGGAAAAAAGATTGCCAAGTACGCGGCGTTATATTATGTTATTGAAAAACGAATGACTTTCTATTGAGATTTTTCACGGGGGTGAGACGTGCTTGCGTGCCGCGCATAATGCCAGACAATTCACTCTCTTTCTTCTCATTTTTACGCATATAACACACGCACACGCAGGCTCGCACGCGGACAGGGATGATGCTTCATTGGGTTTAGTTTAAGGATTTTCATTATTAACGATTGATCTCAATACACGCGTACAGAGGCCGGCACAAAGTGTATGAATTATAATGTCGATCGGCTGTCAATACATCGATTGTTGAGGTGACGCAAATGGCTAATTGTGATGCATTGAGTCATTTCGCATCTGCATGACATATTTTACAAATCGAACGCTTCTCGAGACACGCGATCGCTGCGCTGCCACCACCGCTGCTCGACTCTTGTGTTGTATATATAAAAGAACGACTCGAGCTGCGTCTAAAAGTAGGTACACTTGCAGCGCTAGTAGAGAGAGAGAGAGAGAGAGAGAGAGAGAGAGAGAAAGCAATGCTTAAACAAAATCGCGAAACGTCGGATGGACACATTTCCGAACGGTCATTGCTTCGTTCTCTTCTTCTGGCGAATGGAAAAACGCGGAAATCGAAGAAGCTGACGAGATTCTCTAAGTTGTTTTTTGTGCCTCCGCTCCCGAGGCCCTGGCCTGTGGCTAGCGGCCCGCTCGTGCTGTATTCTCGAAGAGGTCAGCGACCATAGCTCCACACCAATACAGATACTTTGATCTATTTTAAAGATAACAATGCCATTCTAGCGTGAAAATCTTTTTACGTTCGACGCATTTGAAATTAGTTATGCATACACAGGCCCGAGCCGAGGGATTATATAGGTACGGCGGATCTCGCTCGGACATCGGGGAATTTTACAAAAGGAAAGGCGCGCAAGCGACAGGCGAGCGATGCAATTTGACATGTTTATAATGCATCTTTATGCGCTGATCAAAACTTGTGTAATAAGCACAAAGCGCGCACATATCCAGCGAATAACTTTAATTTGTCCCTGAGTGAGTGAGAGAGAGCGAGCGAGAGATCGATTCATTCACGCGATGAGGCTGTTGCGCTATATCGATCCTCTTTTGATCCTCGACTCTGTGAGATGCACAAAGCTCCGCGAGTTTCGATTCTTCCGTTAAGGATCATCATCGCTAGTCGTGATCATGACTCGGCGGGAAAATGGACTTGTGCATCGCACATACACACACACACACACACACACAGCGATAAGTGCACAACAACTTGTGTATATCTGATCGCATGTACCTCTTTGTGCGCTCGCAGCTATTTGCAAGGGGGATGATTCCGATTATAACATTTGTGCTGAATAATAAATCGAATTTCGTCTTCGTCGTCGATAATAAACGTTTACATCGAGGGTAAGACAGAGAGAGAGAGAGAGAGAGAGAGAGAGAGAGAGAGAGAGAGAGAGAGAGAGAGAGAGTGAGAATGAGAGGCCGACGCACTTGGAGAATGAAACTTTTCGTCGTGTGTGCGGCGCACAATGCCCTCAGTGAAATAAATACAGCACGCGATAAAGAGAATTGAAAAATGAAGAAACGTGCATTCCCGGCAACTCACCATTGGCATGTTTGGCAGCTATTCGGCATCTCGGTGCTGCTAGTCCATCACCTCTTCTCTCAATTAAATTTAGAATAATTTTTTTATTCCTCTAAATTTCGACGATTCCAATTGTGCATTTTGCCGTACTTGCGCGAGTCTTGCTCGTATGTACGTGCGAGTGCGTATTATATATAGAATCCACCTCTGTGTAAAATATTCGCCAAATGACGGAAACGCAGGCCTCTCTGTGCGTGAGCGGTTAAAAACTAAAATAAACTTGCACGAGTATTATTTTTGACGTTTGAGAGACGAGCTTGAGACGTACACACACGCACGCACACACCAGCACTCGCAGTTTTACCTCTCTCGCTTTACGCGCAAACGCGGCAAATGAAAGCTACATGTGCATTACATTAACGAGCCGTATTATACTTTGTTTTTTCCCGCCGATTTTATTACGCAGATGTGCGTGCGCTGCATCTACGGCGCAGCAGCAGCAGCGGTTCTTTATTCTTTGAACGCGATTTTGTCGCCGGAATCATGCATCGAGCGTAAAGAGTTATCGCTACAATTAGAAAATGCACTCGTGTTCAACCGATCCAACAACAGTTTGATCATTCAATTTTCTGACAAAATCGGTTTAGGATATGCTTGAGAGGAAGCGAATGAGCTCGAGAAGTTTCGAGCTGCCAGTTTCAAGGAAACTCGAGCATGAGAGATTGCCAATCATTTACGTTTCAAATTGGATCGACTTGGCACACTGGTGCAAGATTATTTTTATGCTTAGATTCGCACGAAATTTTAATTAATTATATGAAATATTATTGTTTAATTTCCTTTTCGTTTCATTTAATTTCATTACCCAATATTTAAATTATAATAATGCGTTTTTTGTAATTATGTATTCTCTAAAATTTAATAAAAAATTTTTTGACTTTCAAAATGAATCGTTTAAAGCACGATACAAAGCTCATCTATTATTGCACATCTCTCTCTCTCCCGATGACATTTACACGCGTCGATTGTCGCGTGCTTTTTTGCGATCGCTAAAATTAACGGTCTCTGTCTCTCTCTCTCTCCCTCTTTCACGAGTAAATGTGACTTTTCCTCTTCTTCCTTGTAGCTATTGGCTTTTGCTTGATTATGCAAACTCATGACTACGTTTTAAACAATAGCCGATTATACACGTGTGTGTACGGTACACCAAGGCTCTGCTCATATATGAATTTTATTCTAATTAATTTCGATGATTATTGGTCTGTGCGCTGCACGACCAGCGCGCGCAGCTCATTTCCATTGTTTCGCGTGACGCAACGAACAATTTTCGGAATCGTTCGACTACATTTTTTTCCTACCTTCAATTCGCTTTGGAGAAAAAATATTGTAATTTTTGCCTTTTACTGCTCGCATTACATCATCCCAAAGATTTTCATCGAATAATGACGAAAGGTTAGCGCGCGCACGGATCGAAGCTAAAATCGGCTCTCCACTACATACTCGCTCTGCAGCAGTAGCAGCAACAGCGGCTGGGCTTGCTGACTGTGTGTCTCTTGGTGTTATTTGGCAAATAAAAAAGATGCCTCGTGCTCAAAACGCAAAATAAAAATTGCGAAACTCAAGAAGAGTGAAGTGCGATGATGCTAGAAGCTAGAACAACACGAAGAATTAGACGACGAACGAACCGAGCGAAGCTCGACTTTTTGGCCCGATTGCGATTGGCCCCGATTGGGCCGTGATCTGTAGGAAAAAATAAAATAATCGACGATTTGGCAATCGACTTACGTGTATGATAAAGTTAGCGCGTCCTCGAAAACACGACGCGTTGGAAATCGATTGTCAAGCTTCGAAAATAAGAATCGCCGCTGCATCGGTGCGCTGTGTCGCGACGTTTAGATTCTTTCTGCCAGCTTATTTTCCCTTTCTACTGTTCATTCGCGCGGCTAACGAAATACGCTTTGATACGCCTTTTTTCTCCTACTTTCGTCTAGCTTTAGAATTGCCCCGGCCGAAAAGATCGCCTCGAGTTAGCAGCGTATCGTACGCATCGAGTGACTCTTTATTCAAAAGTCGATAATATGAAATTTCCTCTCGATTCGGCCGGGTGGTAGTAGGTAGCGAGACAAGCTCATCATCATAATTGCCAAGGAGGGCAAAAAGTCGTTCGAAAGCTCGTTAATCATCAATTAGCGAATTACGCGTGGCGCCGCGCGCTGTACACATCGCATCGCATCATAATCATGAGCGCGAGAGCGAAAAGAAAGCATATCACGCGCACAGCAGAAGCACGCGGATCTTCCCATAGCAGCTTGGGAATCTCGCGTCGTCGCGTATGTAAGGGGAGTCGTCGCCGGGCCGGAGAAAAGGGAAAAAAACGGGCCCCGAGAGGAGCAGTGCCGTAGTGGCGCCCCGTGGCCCCACCCCCGTATGCACTATTAATTAGCTACGGGCTGTGCGTCGTCGTCGTCGTCGTCCTCTTCTTTCTTTTCGCGGTTAATTTACTCAAGAGCATGAGATATTTTAACCTTTGCCAAGAGAAAAAAAGAGAGAGAGAAAAAAGGTTTTATGTTGTGACGCGATGATGCCCGCGTGTGCTCATGCTGGCTGGTGTGTTGGACCTTTTGCTTGTTTTGCAATTAATTAAGCGACGAAACCTTATAGACGCGTATGCGCGGCGCAAGGGTTTCGCACGAACTGGGAAAGTACTGATTGGGAATTGCTGATTTCGATCTTCTATAAATATATTTCAGCCGGCTATTTGTTTACAAATTCTTAGGATGGCTGCAGTAAGAAGAATTTCGGGAGGTAAGCCCTCGGTTGACCCTTTTTCCGTGACAAATATTCTCTCGAAAAAAATGTAGTAGTGCTTCACTGCTCGATATTGTTCGAGCGGTTTATCAAAACACACGAGCCAGCGCAACAGCTGCCGAGTACTCCAAGCGGGCGTTTGGAAATAAAAAATAGCAGAAAAGCTCCGCTGGGGGGCTCACGTATACGCATGCACACGTGAATGTACGTTGCCGGGTAATTGAATTATTAGGTCGAACTCTCAATGCTCGATCTTGTATAAATCTCTCATTGGTCTCTCAGAGAGAAGGAGAGCGAGAGATTTGGCTTCGCAATCTGTGGAATTAATCTCACTATAAAGTAGCCTCTTGATGTTGTTTGGTTTTCAAGCTTTACATCGACGACTGCAATACATGCATGCGTACGAATTTTTTTTCTCAAGACGCGTAATTAGACTTTCGGTTATTGTTGATAAAGTTCGACTGCGAGGCATAAATTAAAATCAAAAATCGAGTAGTGGCTTGACTGTAGCGTCGGTGCAACGTAGCGCGCACAATGCAAATAATTCAATTATAAAATCCACGTGTGCAATCTCTGGCAACGCTGAAAAATATACCCTTCACCCAAAACATATTAACACAACAATGCACGCTTGCGCGCCTGAAAAACTTTTATAACAGGACAAGGGCAGAGAGCTCAGAGCGGCGCGCAACGGTACACATGTGACACACGCAGCAGCAACATATACGCGCATAGCTCGCAGTAATAGTAGAGAAGTAAAAAATCTAAAAAGAGTTTCGCATTGGCATTTTGCATCAAAGAGATATTGTGTGCGCGCCACTGTCAGCTTATAAGCAATGATCTAGAACGGCAAAAGCGGGACACGAACGAATTGGCTCGAGTTGGGATTATTATATATTATACACGCATAGCGCTGCAACATACGATGTATGCTACACTCGACGCAGCGAGATCGCGTCGACGAAGGATCGAATTCTTTCTCGACGACAGCCAGTGAGAACGAGATTATGCTTGCGTTTCGGGAGTAATTTTTTGCCAGGCAAATTTTTTGGCAAAACTAGACAAGCCTACGCGCATAGTAGCGCACAAACAACTGATTTGTAAAAATCTCTCGTGCCGCGCGCTGCTGCTGCTGCACTCGTAGAAAAAATTTCTCCTTTTCCCTCTCTATCTCTTTCGTTGACTCGGTAGAGAAGCAGCAGCAACGTCATCTCGAACGAGGGGACATTTCGCATGCCCTCGCATCTTACCTCGCAATGGCAAAAAATCTTATACCGAAATTTTATATTTGAAAATTGCTAGCAGCCAACGGCGCCTTGACTTTTAATTTATCGCCTTTTTTCATGCCACATGTACGCATCATGTCAAAGAATTTTTACTCGAGCCACGGCAGCAGTCACTCGACGACGAGCTGCACCTGTACGGTATTTTTTTGCCATTCGAGAGATGATACACGGGGCTAATAAACAGCCAGTCGATATTTTTCGTTAATAATTATTACTGTGAAATCGATATTTAATTCGTCTTTGATTATCGTGATCGTGCTCCACTTCTCTCTTTTTTTTCTCCACCGCTGCGATCGATGCTTTATAACTTTATAAACGATGCATGCTTGAAAAATATAGCGGGCTTTATCGTCTTTTCAATAGAATTATGATGAAAAAGCAATAGGCCACTTATACGCATCACTAACTCTATTACTTAAAACCGTATGAAACTTCTGTTTGCCGGCAAAAACGAAACGAGACTTTTCATCGACCTAATAATCCGTTAAATCGAAATATTCGACAGCTCGCATTGTCTAGATGATCGGCTGCACGCGTGGCGCACGCTACACGCGATTTTTTTTCAAAATTTCTAATGAACCGTGAAGAGTTTCAAGCTTTGTTACTTTTCTGGCTGCCCTAGTTATAAAATTTACGGGGGTCATTTTGCGCGCACGTACACACGAGCACATAGACGAATATACAAGCGAACGAGAAGTGGTCTCATACGAGCATGGATACTGTATATATTTACCCAAAGTGCTCCCTGTCAAATCTGAATATCTTATTTTTCACCGCGAATCGACAAATAAGCCCTGGCCATTCACGCGTACACAATGAGCAGCGATAAGTCAGGATTCGACAAAATAAGGCACGTACAAAGTTGCGGATTGATTTCCATAGGGCCATTCGTAATATTGACAGTCAATAAAATTAAAATTCATCACTCCGCGCGTATCACCCCTCGGAACCCTCGGGGAGCGGAATTATAAATACGCTCTTTTACGTATTACATGCGTAATATCCCATGCGATTCGAGGGTATTATTCGCTTTTTCCATAGTTATAAATCACAAATGGCATTTCCCCACATTTCGAGGCAGCATCGAGCAGCAGCAGGTATACAATTCGACGCAAGTGTTATAGAGTGGCGGCGGTGGTGGCAGCGGCAGCGACGCATTATACGTATCGTATACAACATGTGTGACGAGTTCTGTCTGCTGTGTAGCTGCTGTAGACGTGCTCCGTGTCTGCACTATTGTGTCTCTATATACACGTTTATATATATATATATATGATAATGTATACAAGGCGCCTACGCTTCTCGCACACCTGTATGTGTAAAACACCTCGGCGATCGTGTTTGCCACCGCCGCCGTTTCTCTTACGCCTTTCGCTCGAGCCCCGACAACACAATTGATTTATCGCGCAGTTTTGGAGCTTACTCTTTTCTTTCTCTCTTTCTTCTCTCTCTCTCTCTTTCTTCGATCTGCGAGCGTAATAAACAAAATCGACGAATTTGGTAGCTCAACGCGCACCTACGCACACCTATGTTTAACGAACTGCACCTGTGCACTCGATCTTCTCTCTCTATATCTCTATCTCTCTCGCAGACACTCTCTTTCTATCTTTGTTAATGTACAAGCGCGAGTAAAGTCAAAGAATGAAATGCACGCAGGAATGCAGACGCGAGAACGAGAAATCAAATAGGTGTGGCCGTGAGAGCTGCATACTTGTCGGCCGCGCGTTTGATTAATTTTCCGCGGAAAATATGGCGAACGAAGGAAAAAAGCGAAATCTACGTCCGATTCAGCGACGATCTCGAGTTATGCCGCTCTACGCACACGTATGGGATACACAAGTGCACGCCGAAGATACGCAGAAACCGACATGCAGAATACATGTGTACTGCATTGCACGTATACACACAGGTATTTTTTCTTATATCGCAGCGAGTCGGGGGTGGGTGCGCATGAACAAATGGTAGGCGGAGGCGGCAGCCAAGATAGAATGCGCAAGAAGAAGAGGAAGAAGAGAACACAAGGTAAGCTCGAGGGCGCCTCGTGCATACACTAATATATACTCACAGTTATTTATCGTAGCTTCCGTTTGTGCTTTATTTGCTACATGTACGTACGCGAGCCTATGTATACGTGTATGTGTACTCTTCTCTCTCTACTGTTGCTGCTGCTGCTGCTTCGTTTATGAGCGGTATATATTTTTCATTTTTTCCTTTCTCATTCGCCTGCGTGTATAAAATACAATAAGAGAGGATTCTTGCGCTTGCGGACGTTCATTCGATATTTTACTTTTTTTCTCCGTTTTCTCTTTTCTCTCTTTTGCTCCGGACTCGAGCAAAAAGTCGCGAAAAAATTGCAATAAGTTTATATAATCAAAAGGACAGAAAAGGCGCGCGCTGCACGCAGGCAAGTATCTATTATGCACGCGGTGGCGGCAACGGCAACAGCAACGGCGGCGGCTGCGCGTAGTTTTCGATCCCTTCTTCGGCAGTTTAACAAACATAGTGATTAACCCTTCCCAGGCCGCAGCCAGAGCAGTGGCGGCGGCGGCGGCAGCAGCAGCTCCTTAAATCAAAAGAGAGGCGTTTACTGCACTACTGCAGGCCTGTGCCGCGCGCACTGTATGCCCACTGTTGCCCCCTTCCAGAAAAACAAGTACGCAGCGCACAGATATAAAGCAGAGAAATTGAGTGTATACATAATGTCCGGAGAAAGAATAATACACATTGCAGCGAGAGAGAGAAAAGCAGACGTATGCATGTAGGCGCGTATGTGTGTATGTGGCCGTGCGTGTGTGCTTGCACGCGGAGCGCGAGCGTCCATTTACTACATACTCTAATTGGCCACTTTGTCCATTTATTCGATTTATTTAAATTATGGGACAATTGACAGTATATAAGGCATTCTATTTTTTTTTAAATCTACCAGAGGCAGCGCGCGATGACTGATTGGGTGGGATTGGCGTGAGACACCGGCCCCACAGATTCCCCAGTTATGGGCTTAATCAGCTTTGATTGCTGCTGCTGCTGCTGCTGCTGCTGCGCTGCGCGACTCTATACACAGAGACTCGATTCGTAGTTGACGTCGTCGTCCGTTTTATAAGTCACGTCAAAGTGTTTTATCGACTTTTTTTTCATTCCAAGATCTTCTTCCGTGCCTTTCTTTGCCTTCTTCCTCTCTATAATCCGCGCGCCTCTATTCGCAATGTCTACGTATACATTATACAATGATATGTGTCGCATTGTCTGACACACAAAGTTTCGACCTGATGATTTTTAGCCTCAATATATATTTCGGAAAATGACGCGATACCGAGCTTTTTTATAATTTTCGTGTTGTTCACATGGAATCAATAATCATACAACAGATTGGTTTGACGAACAATTTTACGGAAATTTTTAATTATAAAACATTAAAACTTTTTTCTGAGATTCTGTTTTGAGATGAGTTTACAAAATGTGAAATAGTTCTTAATCAATAAAGATGTTCTTCATAAACCGTTAACTCATTTTTCACTCGGCAAAAGCACAATCGTCTCGTGGTAATTAAAAAGCACGTCATCGTAACTGTATTGCTCCAAAATTGAAATTGCCTCATCAGGCGCGTTGATAATGTTCGTACGCAAAAAAAATACTTGAAAGGAGGAGTTTCAACAAAAACTTTAATCTGCACCGATGATCTTGGTGCGTAAATGTGTATATCCAAGATCGTGCGCGCGCACGAATAGCAAAAAAGTAAAACGATTTTTGTTTACATCGTTGAGCAATCGCATTGAGATGTAAATATTTTTTTCCAACATTCGGGTGGCCGGGTATACACGCTCATGTAGAAGGAAAAAAAAGTTTCGCCTTTAACGATGCTGTGTATGTAGCCGAGATTGTATCGTCACGCATGATGTCATATTAGATACGCGTACACGCGCGCGCGCGAGCGAGTTCAGAATTGTTTAGTCCCGCATCATTCGTTGTCGGCGAAAGTTATTCAATTGTTACGACACGCGATTATAAGACAACAATCTCGCCCCTAAAAGTCTATTAATCTCAATCATCTAGCGTTTCGATAATTTTCAATTGACAGGCATTTTTGCACGAAAAAAAAATAGACCCGCTCAGTGTGGGCGGATATTTCCAATATAAGTGTGAACCCCCAGCTCTCGGACTGTGTACGGCTTTTGGGGGAATACCGTGATCAAATTGAAGAGCTTAAATACGTTCCCACTGGCGAAAACGTTTACTTTGCTCGACTCCCGCGCCGCAACGATAGAATGCCCACGGCCCGTGTTTTATCAAATCTTAATGAATTAATTTTCAAGCATATTTGTACGGAGGCGCTATTGAACAGATGGGGCACTTAAAACGGATTTGAATTAATCATTCGTCTATTCATTTCAAGATGAATAAGTCGCTTTTTTCTTATTCCGAAATCATTAACAATCCTTTCAAATTTCGCGTGTTTTACATCTTTATGCAAATTTTTGACGAAACATAAATAGCTACTCATTTTTTTCATCATTTTTCACGCCGTAACATAATAACAGCTTGTGTCGACTAGTGTATTATGAAATTTGAATTTCAAATTTGTACACAGGCATTCACAAAAGTGATCTCTTTGATCTTGAGGAGATTGTGTGATTGTGTTTTTTGCGTCAAAAGAATGATGAAAAAAAGTGTAGCATTTTTTAATTAAATAAACCTTAAGGAAATGATTACTCACCGGAAACTTTGGGGTCAGATGCCTCCACCTTTATTGCTGCAAGACTTGCTATCGATGGCGGTACCTATTACAAAGAAAATCATCGTCATGTGCATATATTCGAGTTGATCGTAAATAATCAAGTTTCTGATCGTTCAATGAAGCAATCGACACGAGCAAAAAATTAGTACACTATTTTACATGCTGAAAGACTCGTGTGGTGCGAATACGGGATTTTTTTTATAAATACGCGCTGAATTTCGAAAAAAGTGCATTGTATGCAGAACGACGATAGAAACTCGGTTCGAAGTCCGAAGAGTGAAAAAGCCATGAACGGCCGATTTCCGGTTTTCCGCTAAAAATTCAAACAACTCGCACGTAAAAAATTGCGAGACGATACGGCAAAAGTGCAGCGACCTTGTTGTTGGCGATCGACAATGGCATTTTGAATATTCAGAGGCGCGCGAAAAGTCGAGGCTTTTATTGATCGAAATTGCGCCAAGCGTAGCTTCCTTTTTTTTTAATCGACTCGTTCGGACTCAGAAGAAAGAGACCGAGTTTATAATATAACGTGCTATGTGTGTTTCTTAGAATGCGGTTATTTTTGCGCTACTGTTACGCAGAAGACGAGCAGCTATCTTTCAATTGGCCGATGGAAACTCTTAATTCATCTGATGTTCTTAATATACGGCGATGCTATATAGCGCGCATACGTATGCGTATTTTCAAGATTCGTCGATTTGAAGCGAGTGCAATTACGCGAAGCTAAAGTCAATTCGAATAAAAGACTGCGCGAGAGCCGCAAGAAAAAGAAGCCCACCAAGCGGTATAGAAATTATTCCGAATCCTGTACGATTTCCGAAGCCCTAAAGTGGCAAAAAGAAGAAAAAAAGGCAGGCCAGACACTTATTAAGTCGTTACAACATCGCAGCTCTTTTTATATATTCTCGACACATCAACCTCCCTCGTCTTCGGCCAAGTCCACTATGATAATGTACGTAGACGGCGTGCGTATTCCGCAGTCGCGCCCGCAGTGTCTCTCATTCTCCGCACGCTGGTCATTTACAACTTCATTATGCGCTCTGCATCTCTGTCTGTCTTTCTCTCTCATTCTCTCTCTTTCTACGCGCGTTGCGCATTTATGCATAATTAATTTGGAAAAGAAAAGCTCATAAAAGCCAGGCAGACGTAGAGAAAAAGCGTTTGACGAAAGGGTAATTAGTGTAGGTATAAGCGAACGATAGCATCAATTAAGCATACTTTCCACGGCAAGGAAGAGGAGGAGATGTATGATCATTGTTCCTAACTTGGAGCGTTTAAGACGCGGTACAATATAAATTTAATTGAGGCTTGTGTGTAAGTACGTGTATGCATTCTTAATATTCATCCCTCCCCCGCAAACTGATACGTGTAACCATATAGCCGAGAGAGAGAGAGAGAGAGAGAGAGAGAGAGAGAGAGAAAGAGAGTCGCAGAGGCCAATACCAACACACGTACTCCATTGCACATAACGAAGTGAAAAATGTATGATGAATAGCGAATTGTACTCTCTCTCTTTTGCACTAAAGGCTTCGATTAGCTTCGATTCACTTTCCTATACGCGCATATAAACGTACGAGTACGTGTTCATTCTCTCCCTTCTACAATGGTCTACGTTAACAAGGATTTCCTGGAAGTATACGCGTTACTTTATGTGTATCTCTCTCGGCTGCTGCTGCTACTGCAGCTTCTATCTTCTACGGCTATATGTTATTTGTATTGCTGGCTGCGCTTCTGGCCGCATCGACTGCAAATACGTGCATTTTTGCTGGCGCAATCGAGGGTGCAACGTGAATATGAATATATAGAGAAAATTGCCGACGCCACGCAGAGAACAAAAACTCGAGAGCAAGATGCACTTGATGTCTCTGTCTGGGACGAGCCACTGCAAACATGGCGCGATACGTAACGAGCTCGCACTTTTTGCACTAAGCAGTTCAGCAGCAGCAGCAACAGTTGAAGGCGACACGTGTATTTTTTCGCGTTTTCAGGTCTTTTAACGAGAAAAGTCGAGCGGGTAAAAAAATTGTTTTGCTAAATTATCTCGTTAGAATCGAGTGCGCGCATAAGAGAGAGACTGATTTACGCGACGCGCGTATTTCACAGCTTGAAAAATCGATAGCCGTGGCCCGTTAATACGCGCACGGCGTGCAGGCGCGCGCGTGATAGATTTATCGAGTGCTTGAGTGGCCGTTTGAAACTGTTAATGAATCTGTCAATCCGCGTACACGGGTCGATAAAAAAAAGGAAAAAACGGAACGGCTCATTTTACGCGAGAAAAGCCGAGTTTTGTCTCAAGACGAGAAAATACGCGCGATGTGCGCGATACGATGAATGACCTTACGTCGCGAAGTATCAGCGAATATCTCACACGCAAATACTGCACGCATGCATGCATATACAGTGCCGTATGTAAATAAGCCGCTGGCTCTCTCTATGCACGCGAGTAAAGGTGGGGGTATGTATGTATGATTTAGTACGTAGCGCTGCATTCTCTTCTCCGGTATACATGCATATGCGTGTATCATAGAATGCAGCGCGTTTTATAGAGTAGGGTAGGTGGATTGAGGAGGAAGAACAGCAGCAGCAGCGGGGTGGAAGGGGCAAGATATCCTTCAGGTCGAGAAGCATAGAATCAGCGCGCGCTCAAACGAAGGAGCAGAAGAAGAGGCAGAAGCGAAGAGAAGAAGAAGTCACCGGCGCTCTCGGATGGGAGTACACACGAGGAGGAGCATAATACGAGAAAACAATAGCAGCCTGATTTGCAAACAATAGAATAACGTTAAAAACGGCAAGAAAAGAGAGAGAGAGCGTGGTTATAAGCGCCGCTTCATGTCTGCATATGCCCATTAATATTCAAAGGCGAAAATAATGTAAACGACACGGCAAAAATCGTCCACGCAGGAATAATTTCAATTCCTGCAGCGGCAGAAAAGGGATACCCGCTCTTGCGCGCGCCGAGCCGCAGCAGCAAAAGGTGAAACGGGCCGATTGGGAAGGAATTCATGTTGCGCAGGCACAAGTACACACGTACCCTTCCTCGCCGCGGTCATTCGGTTTCTCGCTCTGTCTCGCTCCATCTTTTGCTCTCTTCTTCTCTTGTTACTACCAGTGTAATGTACTTATATTTTTTGCTCTCCTTTTTTTTTTCGCCAACTCGCTATATATACTTTGTTCTACACGTACTGGTGTTTTCAGTGTGTTTGTTGCACGAGGAAAAATGCCCGGCTCATGATAATAATATATATTTCTTTTTTATTGCGACCGATGCGCGCGCTGCTCTTTTGTATTCGTAATTTTTCCATGACTATTGTCGAGAGCTTTTTTCTCTAACCTCGGCAATAGCCATTTAAAAATATGATAATAACTTGGTTATTTCGTATGCTTGACGCATGCCATATCGAGAAGAAATTAATAATTGCCGGCATCGTCGTTTTTGTGACAAGCTTGAGAGATACGTCAAGTCTGAATGTCATTAAAAAGTGCACAGAATGCCGGAGGAAATTAAAAGACTCCGCCCACGTTAATTAAAGTCGTAGCGTAAACAGAACGAGAAAGAGCGAAAGAGAAGAAAGAGAAAAATGAGAAATGGTCAATTGCATCTAGCCATCAAGTGAAAAGTGAACTATAACCTTGTGTGTACATATGTAAGAGAAGCAACTCGGTGAATGCAAGCGTCTCATTTAATCGATTCTTCGAGGAGAGAAGATATGAACGAATTGCCATCATTACCATAATAGCAATCAGCGGATTTTTTGTCCGCCTTTGGAAATTTCGCAATACAATGGGTCGTTTGGAAAAATATCCCGCGCGCTCACGCGCTAGCGCAAAAAGTAAACGAAAAATCCATTAATGACTCGGGTTTCAAGGCTCGGACTTGCATTGCTGCATTTTTATCGTTTTTCAATTTTATCATAAATTATTTCGCGTCAGAGAGCTGTATGGCTCTCTGCGGACTGCACAGCCACAGTGTACCACTGCGCCACGTGCTTATACATATCTACATCGGTTAAATATTACGAGCAATTTAATGGCTATAACGTACATGCTGGTCGGATTTTTTGCCTCGCAACGTGAAACAGTTTGGCAGGCCGAGCAATATATATATTTTATATTTATTTCTTACTGCAGCAGCGGCAGCTCGTCGGCTCAATAATGATCTAGTTAAGCGTTGGGGTGAAATTAATAATTTATCGAGTGATAGGATAGTTTACTACGGCGCGCCAGTCGCTACCACATGCTTTATGGATTCGGACTCGGCGCAGAAGCATCTAATTAGTATACGGTCGAAAACGAAGACGAAAACAACAAAAAAAGTGAGTGACTTACCCTGGCCTCCTCGCCGTCCTCCCTCCTGCCTTGGTACACTCCCATTTGGACTTGCAAGTTTTGTTGGAGTAGCTGCGCCAACTGCGGATTCTGGGTGAGTATCGCCGGATTCTGCTGCAGCAGTTGCGCCAGGGCCGGGTTCTGAGATAATATTTGTGCTAAGGGTGACTGATGAAAGCCGATGGCAGCAGCGGCCGCGGCGGCGGCGGCAGTGCTGGCGGCAGCTGCCTGCGAGGCGGACGCGTTGCTGCTGGCGCTGCTGCTGCTGTTGGACAAGGTCGCCGTCGTCGTGGTCGTCGTCATCGTCGGGGTCATCGGTTGCTGCTGCTGCTGCGACGAAGCCGCCACGGCGATCGCCCTAGATGGGCTCTTCGGCGTGTGAGGTGGCGTCGGTGGACTGCCTGCGTTCGACGACGTCTCCTTCGAGTCCTCTTTCGCTTTCGATCTGCTGCTCGCTGAGGGAGATAAAAGTGACTAACGTTAAAATTTGGCCCAAACTGGTACAGCAGCAATTTATTCATCAACAATTGTGTGTACGACACGATTAATAAAATACGTCTCCGCGCGAACGCGAAAATCAATCACGATTTCTTATTACCAATAAAATTATTGATTGATCGTATGTAGGCACAAGCGTGCTTGTTTGTGTATATATGTGTGTGTAAAAGGAGTATAAAATCTACGACTATGTTTACACCCATGCACACGAGTATACATATCACGTGAAAAGTTCGTAAATATACAAGCGGACGACATTTTAAAATACAAAACAGTTGCAGGCACCCGAGCTCCATAGGTATTCGCAACCTTATACTCGAGAAAGTAAATCTTGCAAACACAATGAAACGTCAAGTCCGCGCGGAATCACTTTTGACGCGATAATATAACATTTGGTCGGGATAAGTGGAGGATTTTGCCAGAAAAATTCAAAGTCCAAGTTGTAAATTACGTGCAATTCTCTTCTTATAAGCTGAGAAAACGTAGAAGCGCGTTGGAAGCTGTAAATTGAAAAGGCTACATTCCCACGAGTTTATCACCAGAGATCGCACTTATGGAACTGCACATTTTTCATCGTCACTTATTACGTCTCGATATCACTGCGGCACTCTCAAGGATAATCCGGCATGAAATTCACTCGACCGCAGAGACAAACGGCCCTAAATAATAGCACACACAACACGCGCACCCCTCGTGTTTTTTTTCCTACATGCATATAGCGGTGTGTACGCAGAGCATCGCAGAGCTCGGATACGTATGTGCGTGCGAACGCGACTCGCCCGCGTGGCGGGGGCGCGGCCTACTGCGCCTCGCGATTGGCCGGGGAATTTTTGCACGCGCCGGACTTTAATTGACTTTTGAGCGAGAGAGAATGGCTTCTGCCGCCTGTGCCGTCACCGAACACACGTCGCAAGTGTGCGTGCACTCTGGTGTTTCTTGAAAATGGAACTGCAGCTCGACCAAGAGCATGGACACACACAAATAAACGCACACAAACACAAACAGACACGCATCGGCACAACGTTTTTACTGCTTGAAATATCGCGCCTATTACCCATGATCGAGAGACCCATGTCGCTCGCTGCAGACGACGACGACTACGGTCGCATGAGATCTGCTCTGTGTTTTGGTATATACGAGAGACGCGCACACGCCTTGTGCCTTTCGCTCTGTGCCGCGTTTGCGGCCAAACTGAGAAAAGGAGTTCATCAATCGCGGCCAGCATCTCTCTTTTTCCCCAGTCACGGAAAAAATCGTACTACTTGAAGATCCGAGTGGGGATAAAACTCTGACTCCTCCTAACTTCTCATTGGTCTAAGGCACATCTCTCGGGCTTATTCGCGTTCGCCTATATACGAGTCTCTCTCTCTCTCTCTCATTCTCTTTCCTTTTACTTCAAGCAGAAGCCGAGGTATTACAAGAATAAGGAAAAAATCCTGAAGGTTTCGTGTGTTAATCGATCTCTCTCTCTTTTTTTCTCTCTCCTTCTTTCTACCAAAGGCTAGGGGTTAGCCGAGGGTCGAGCTCGTATAGCGAAAGTAACTTGGTGAAATTGAGACGTCTAGGAACATTATAAAGTCCCCGGTAATCGCTCTTGCTTCTCTCTGTCTTCGTCTCCTTCTCTCTCACTACAGCAGGTACATCTGCTGCGCTTTAATCGATCAATTGCTTCCTCTCACTCGACTTTTTTTTAGCCAAAAAAACAGATACTGTCTCACCCTTCTTACTTGTGCGCCGCTGTAATATTACGTGAATTTATTACTCGGCCCGTCGAACGCGTGTGTTTTTTTTGCGCGCGACTGCGCCGTAACACTATGGGGTATCTATTGCCGCTTCGAGATGATTTTTTTATTATTGAGGATTGAGGATAGCAAGAGCTAATAATCCAAATATTTGGCAAAAGCAGGGTGTTTTGTCTTCGGCTTTCCCATAGACTCATTACATAGCGATTCGTATTTTTTAGAAGCCGCTTCGAGGGTATATATCGCTTTCAACGCTTCTTCAGCCCCGTTTCTTCTTCCTACTTTTTTTTTTGTTTCTGATGAATCGAGCGGATGATCTATAGTATCAGTGAACGATTTAATTTTTCTCGATGCTTTGCGATGAAAAATATATAGAGGGGATTAGTTAGCTGTTTTGATAAACGGGACCTATTCAGAAGTTCGTTGCAACAATAAAAACGATCCGCGATATCAGCTAGCTATACTTTTTGTCGAGCATTTTTTCGGCGCTATATGGAATTTCACCGGATGAATTATTACCCCGAAACGAGCTCGCTGGTGTTACACATTTTTACGGTAGCCTCTGCATGAAATGATAATTTTTCTAATTTACATTGATTTAATGGCCACTTCCGTCAACGTGCCACTCGATTGTATTTTCTAGTGTCGGACAGAAATATTGCGCATACGATAATCAAAGCCATAAAGAGAATTATTAACCATAAAGACGAATCGCTTATTCAATATGCGAAAGTACCATGGCATCTATGAAGGATACCTTATAAAGAGCCTTTGATGTTTTGAATATACCACCATGCTATAATAAAAGTCTCATGAGGTTACCCACGCATCGTTTCTTCGACAAAATTCACGATTAGAAAGAAAAAAAATATCTACTATACAAAGCTTACGCGTCAGTCGAACGGATTCTTTTTTCACCCATTACAAAAACAGTCTCCGTCTCGTATTGAGCACGTCCTCCTCTCACCTTTTGCTCGCTGTGCACAATGCGGGTACGTGCTGGTGCATCCGCATCGATGCTCAGTAGCAGACAGTGGCCCATCATTCTCGTTCTCTTCCTTTTCCCTCTCTCTTGGTCTCTATCCGACGATTTCTCGCGCCGATAAAGCAACTGTCTACTTTTCTCCCTTAATACGTAATAATAAACGAGGAAAAGGGGTTGAAGATATTCTGTTTGCGCTACGTTTTCCGCATCCATGTGAACCAACCCCCCTGTTATATGCGCAGTACACTCCTTTTTTTGGTCTGCTAGAGACGATGTACATTACGTAATTTTTTATTTCTGCTTCCAGAGCTGAAAGGATGAGAAATTCCGTTGGAAGTTGAGAATTATCTGTCGCTCGAAGCGTAAGTACATACAGCTTCTTGGTAGGGGTTAAATGTCCGTATTGAGATTTTCTGAACTTTGCTTATGCATATTTGTGATGGGAAAGGGTTGACGGGATCTTATAATAATCAGAACCTCCGTTGGAGGTCTGCAAACAGTAAAAGGGTGAGAATAACATTTCCAAGGCACATCGTTGATATTGACGAATTTGACTCCGTTTTTTTGTCAATTGAAATCAAAATATTAGCATGATAATGTAGATGGGAATCTCCCGTAATATAATGGCATTTAATTTCACGAGGCAACATGCTCGCAACTGAAAAATACCTTGCAAAACATCAGCGAATTTTTCTCCGTCAATTCTGTGTATTATAAATGTCGATGCTATATACGCTAAGTTCGAGTTGTTGTGTAAGCAAATGCAATGAATGGCCAGCGGGTGGTCGAGGCCTTGTTTCTCTCGTTTCGGGCGATTTTTTACTTCATGTATACATTCGTTAGCATGAGTTTGGAATTCCGGCTACATTGCGTTATCAATTTTTTTATTCATTTTGCGTATTGTTTCGGCTCTACCTTACCCCACCGAATTTATAAATCGTATACTTCGTGTTCGTTTAAGAAAAAATCATTATTCATGCTACAACTTTTTCTCAGCGATTCCACGCAACACACTTGCGACAAGCGACGTGCAGAAAAAGTACATCATCATCGAGTCATCGATCATCAAAAAGTTCGCAAAAATGTAACTGATCGTCGAGTACTTTAACGATTTTTACCTTGCGCACACATCATCAATCTATAACTCGGTACCTTCGTTTTTCGAAAAGTGCAAGATTTTTCGCAAACTTTGAGCGAAAAAATACGAGAGAAGTGCACGTCAAACATTTCGTCAACCTGAGCATCATGAAAAAAAAAATCAATAACAACCAGGATTGATGATGTACGTAATTCTGAAATTTCGCTGGTGCAGACTAGAGTCGTGTACGATATACATAGCAGACGTAAAAAGAGCCCGGTGAGTCATTGGTATAATACACTGGACTCGATTAATCATTCGCCTCACTGCGATGATGTCGGTATTATATTGAGCGAAAAAAACGTCGCAAACGACAAGAGTTCGGCTTCTCTCATGAGATCGCGGAAAAAAGGAGTAGAGAGAGAGACTCTCAAATGATAAATGACTAATTATCAAGCGGTAATAATTTTTTTACAAAAATTAAAAAAGTAAATGGAACGATATCGTTCACATGGGTGCATAAAAATAACTCAAGTGGAAAAATTTTTATTAGAAACGTATCGTTTTAAATTTATGAAAACTCGTAAAAAAAGAGGTGCACGAACGCAGACATTTATGCCAATTTTTCAAAGGATCTCATCAGCCTCGATTTTACGAGGTACTTAAGCCTTTAAACGAATAGCATTCGTACGTGTATTTTCGTCCCTTCTTCGTGGACTCTAAGTATAGTGTTGGATTTCAAAATTTTGCGCAGACTGAAATCGGTTAACTCTGACCCTCTGGTCTCCCTTTCGGGTTTCAGCAGAAGCAGCAGCAGCAGCAGCAGCAGCAGCAGAAGTAGTAGCAGCAGTTCTCAGGGGGTTAAATCGAGCGTACCCGGGCGCAAATATATAAATTTTCTCCCTCTTTTACGGAATCGCAGGCGCAGGTTAGATTCCTTTAAAGACGAAAACCTGTACACGCGTGAGCTGCAAAACAGCCGTGGTATGAGCTCGCGCAAAAAAAAAGTATAAATACACACACACGACGACGTCGGGCGAGGCTCTGGTGCCGGGTTATATAGGGTGAAAAATGAAAAAAGTGAGTTAATAGTCGGTAAAACGGTATTCAAGCTCCGTAACCCCCGAGGGCGTCAGATTCCCTTGCTTTTTGACTCCTCTCTATTTTTTCGCTTTTGGTTTTCTTTTCTCCGGAATCTTTGCGCGCGGCTCGAACGCATATAGGGTGCCGTGATGGAGAGACTTGGACGTGTATATATGCGGCGATAAGGCCATTGTGTCAATTTTTTTTCGACATTTTTCAAGAGCGTATTTGTACGTAAAACTACACCGTATGTGTTTCTCTTTCATATTTCTCGAGTACCATTACTTAAACGTAGCCCTTTTTTTCTTTTTCAAAATTGTATTATTCTTACCCGAGGAGCCGCTTTAGAAAATGTAAGGAAAATGAACGCATCAACGCGCCGTCGATTTCTTAGATGAACCACAGTACGGTTTCATCTTCACCGATAAAACAATCTTTTTTCTCAACGTCACCACCTTATTTTACTCCTTTCGAAATTCTCGTAAATCCACGGCCTCAAGGGATGGCGATTCATTTTCTTTCTTCTATCTGCGTACACGTCTGTCTGTTTTAAGGGTTCAAAGGAATCTTCAATTCTTATATTTTAACTGGATATCAACCGTAAAAAGTTCAAAAAAATTCTTTTTTAAAAGTGTACTTATTGTCTTTATTAATAATCTATCCAATTTGAAAGTACTAGCCACTTTATCGAGTTCTGAGAGATTTCTTTTGATTCGATGTAACATTGGTCCCAGGCACAACCATAAGTTAAGCATACGATCTACTTTTACCACTTGTATGTACAATTAAGTACCATTAATTATTAATTTAATCTCATTTTTTACAGTAAAATTGTACCTTACAGTACATAAAATTCGTTAAAGTGTATGTTGTTCTTATTTTGAGGTTGTCAATATTCCATGAAATAAAAAGAAACCTCTTGGAACTCGATAAAACGAATTTTTAATACCAAATGTTACAGCAGAGCTAAGAATCAATAATATTTTAAACAATAATACTTCGAGGCATGTTACAGCTAATATTCAGTAAAAATATTGTGCACAAATTTAAGGTAGTTTTGAGCCCTTTAAGTTTTCTGCTATTTGATCCCATTTGTACAATCGGCGAATATGATCTGTCATTTTAATCCTGTTGTGGTCCCTTAATAAGGGGGTAGAAAAACGCAGTTTTTGGTGAGAAATCACAGCGGCTAAAAGATTTACAGTGACGCAACGGTTATATATATATTTTTTAAATAATTTTTTTTTCAGAATGTCGTAACCAAACATTCGCGAGATTTATGCGAACGTAATTGAATTTCACCGATCGGAGCGCGTCAGCCATCATTCAAAAATACATCCATACGATATAGACAACCCACGTAGTTTCAGCGCGCAAAGAATCGCATTCCTCGTCATGAAAGGCCTCATCATGATTCATCATCGTAGCAATTATATGTATAAACGAATTCCCATCATAATCTCTTAAAACAACATCATTTATCTCAAATGAAATGATATTCGCTCTCTTGCGTTTTGTAGGCGCACGCACACGCACACGCATGCAAGTATACATAATACGTGTAGAAAAATCAACAGCGCATAATATCGGCGCTCGCAAGCGCGGCCGAGCGGCCTGCAATACAAAACTGGCTCCGATACGATCGAATTCTCATCGAGCTTGCACCGTTCTCGTGTGTGTTGTTGTCGCGCGCAGTTCTCGAGTAGCACAGGAATTCCGCCAGTGTCTCATCTTCTCTCTCTTTCTCTGCTTTTGCGTATCGCGCGATTTTTTTGTCCTTCGTCATAGTCTTTTGATAAATAAGACAACATTAGGCCAGTTACACGAGAAAGCAGCTGCAGGTGTCACGCGAAGAAAGTATAATAATGTTATACGGCCGAACGTGTTTTTTTTCTTGCTAACCCTGCGCGATGATCATCAATAGTGATTTTTAATCAAGCATACAATATTTTGCGTACATACGGAGAGCGATGATAAATGAAACAGAGAAAAAGCCATTACCCTCGTTTTACAACCCGCTCGCTTTTTCTTACATGCACGCATATACGCTGCTTCTCTTTCTCTTTCTCTCTTACGCAACTACATCGCGGTTAATCTCTCTCTAACGCACATCTATACATCTGCCGTAAAAATAAAGCTTGGGGCACTCGTGAGCGAGAGAGAAAGAGAGCAAAAGTTAAAAAAAAAGAAGGAAACGATAGCTCGCCGATGTAATTATTTTTCTTCACACTCGCAAAGCGATCTCAATCTTCTCTCTTTCGCTCTTTTGCTTCTATGCGTCGTGCCTCGTTTTCGTTACATAAAAACGTGAAACACTGCCTCGAGTTGTAATACCATCAATTCACGCCGTTGTCATCGCATGAAGTATACACACGTATGCGTACAATGGAGTATAGGCACCAGCTGCCGATAGACCAGGTTTGATTCCATTATTCATTGGATTGGTAAAATATATCCGCAGACTTTTAAACACTTTGCGAGATAAGATGTCAAGAGAGTAAATTGACATGAATTATAAATGTTGTGGACTGAGCAATTTTTCGACCCGCAACAATTTTAAGATATGATTGGATTATTAGTCTGAAAAAAAATACAATGCCAAAAACGAGTTGTAAGCAAGTTGGTGTTGGGTTTCCACGATTTAAATATTTATCAAAAAATAAGGCACAATGAAGATTGCACGACGCGATTACGAGTGCATTTTATCCACTCTGAAAAATTGGGTAGTTCAGTGCGCACAGCAGTTACAAATATTACACGCTACTCCTTTTTTTTCTTTTGTCTGGCAAGAGATGTGCATACGCTGACTTTCGAAGAAAACGACATAGCACAATGCCTCGAATATAACGTTGATTGATCGGTCAGTTTAAAAAGTCGCCTTATCTTTTGGGAAATATCTGCGCTTCTATGTGCTTACGCCAGTAAAAAAACATTTGACGAGTCGATTTTCCGTGATAATATATTTTTATGTTTTTATTTATCAGAACAGAAAATATGCTGCCGTTGCTGCTGCTGCATCTGGGCAAAAAAACAATTTACCGAGAACTTGAGCTTCTTAATCTCAGATTTCAATATTCAAAGGGTATCACCCACACTTTAAAGTCTCGTTGTTATAAATCGGCGAATTTTGAAAATAGATCGCCCGATTTTATCCAACAAGAATTTCATAAATATCAGGCCCATGCGGCCACGCGATATGCCAAGATCTGAGAAGGCGAGAAAGATAAATTCAGAATTAAAATAATGAAAAGCAAAAATAGAAACCGAAAACCATTCGAATTTACGAACACAAGTCTTGGCAAGGATAAATTTTTGAATTCTGAAATTCAAAGAGATCTTGAACAATAAGACAAGTATGATCTTTTTGAAGTGCCGTAAACTTCTCAAGAAACAAGAAAATCACTGCTCGTCAAATCATTAGAAAAATTATTCAAATCTATAGAAAACGATGTACCGGTAATTATGAAACGGGCTCATTTGCTTTTTTTCCCAGACAGGCGGTCCACACCTAGGCTAAAGTAATCAAAGTTACTTAATAGTAATGACAATGCACAATGAGAAATGAAAATAAATGTCTCGAAAGTGTCAAAAAACAGCTTAATTGGATCACGTAAATAGTATACGAAATCTCGTGTCAATGCAGCTGCAATGGATATGAATATATAATGATACACGTAAAAGTTTTCAATAAAAAAGTTACCCCCCGATGAAAAAAGGGTTCTATCTATACTTGCCAACAACACGTACGAAACGAATGGCCTTTTTAGCCATTAAGCAAGTCTCTCGGATTTCCGGCATTAATTCGGCATTATGCGAGAATATTCAAATGGACCCCCCGGAATTTGCGCTTTAACAAGAGAAGCAGTAGCAGCAGCAGTAGCAGAGCCAAGGAACTTTTTGCCCTTTTTCTTACCTTCGGCTCTCACTCGGTCTCTCGCGCTCTGCAATATCGTGGGGCGATCGAACGACAACGGCGACGTCGACTACCGAAGACCCTTATATACACACCGATCGTTTATTCGAGCCGTATGTATATGCGTACGTGTGTCTTAATTATCGTCGCAAAGTCAACGTGCCTTCTCGACATTGCATAGGCTATATTCCCGGCATTAATTACCTATGTCTATTTACACTTTAACAATATATACGGGGCGCCCGTGAGAATGAGAAATTTTTCTTTGCCTTCGAAGAAAATTATAAAAGTCAACCTTCGGTGGCCTAATGAGGGTATATCAGGTGCGCACGACTTTGTTTTGATTTTGGTTTTCATAATCACTATTGAAATTTGTAGAAATCGAGAAAAAGGCTTCGACGGTCGAACCTTTTGATTTCAATGTGTTTCATAGAATGAAATCTAATTATCTTGTAATGGAAACAAAAAAAAATGTTGATTAATCACGACGAATAAACTAACAATCTCGATAAAAAATAATCGTGCACTTTCACTTGGGCAGAGCAAGATTAATTTGTTGAAAGTCTTATCGCAGTTTTCGGAAAATCAAAGCTTATGAAGTTTATATACCTGATGTCAATTCGATAACTCGAAAAATTTGTTGATCGAATCAAATGCACGATTCCAAAGAAATGCCTGGCGTCGTTGGGGTTCATTAAGAGGATGAACTGGTTATTCGCAAGCGAACCCGCAGGTACATAATACGCCACTTCATCGAAGGGATTTTTCTACACCATATAGGCCCTTAAACACTGTGACTCATTCTTTTTTATATTTACTAAGGCTCGCGCTGCTTTTGTTTTCAGTGCATACAGCATATACAGCAGATCTCAGATTTTTTTTTCTAGTCGAGGATTATGTACCAGGTTGATAATTAATCAAATTTATCAAAACGCGAATAATACGCCGCTTGTAATCTCGAGGCAGGATCATCGGTCGATGAGTATGAAAAATGAACGATACCAGGCTTTTTTTTCGTTTCGCTAAAATATTCAAAAATTCTATTCATCAAGCTGAAATGAGAAAAGAAATTGACCTGCGGAGGCTTGACGTTTGATGATTTGATTGATTAAGAATAACAGCGATAATTTCAGATGCTAAAAAAACAACAATATCGCGGCCGAATATTCCCACGAAAGCAAAAATTTTTCTCGGTCATTATTAATACACGAATTTTTATAAGATCACGGGCTGATTAACAGCTGTGCGGTTTTTTTGCCATTACACGATGTCATACTGGGTTCATTTGCAGTCTGGGTTATCTTATTCAAAAATAAATTCAGCCATAATGATCCATCATTAAGGTCTGAAAATTAACAACGCTACATTTATCTTACTCTCGTTCTAGCGATTCATCTATATTCCCACGCGAGCCTGGCGAAAAAAGGGTACAAAATCGGGCAAAAACGTCTCTATCCGGCTAAATTAACGAAAGCACGGATTCATTAGTTTTGCGGGCATAAAATATAGGAGGAGCAGAGCTGCAACAAAAGCCATTTCACTTTCCGTGTCCAGCATGTAACGACCAGCGCGTCGATCAATCTCTTCTAAGAGATTCACTTTTCCCTCTTGCAGTTTTCTATGTACGTTATATGTAATGTACACATCGAGCTGTGCACTGCAGTGTCCTGCTGCAACTGTACCCATTAAGCCGAGGCAAGAGGAGAGCCTTCGACTTTGCGTTCGGTTAATTTTTATCCGCAGTTGTACGCAGATATATGTCTACCCGAGAATCAACATGGGGTCCGCGCAAGCAGCAAGATCGATAATATACAATTGAAAATAATAATAAGCCCATGGGTTATTATTAATGATGAACATGCGAATTTTGCAGATTCCTTAATGTTTTTGTCGGACTAGTCTGGACGACGTTTTTTTCCCTCGATTTCCTAATTATTTTTTATTAAAAATTTCTCTACGGCGCCTCATAGTTCGAATTCCTAACACAGACGAGAGAATTGGGCAGGCGGCCGACAAAAGCAACATACAGGTAAAAGGTAAAGGTGGATATAGGTAAAAATCTTGGAGAGCATATCTCTATGAGGAACAAAACATAAGCCGATAAGCATAAAGAAGCAAAGAGCGATTGGTCAGAGTGGGGGAGTCTGCCCATTAGAGTATATAGCAGCAGTAACAGTCAAGAGTGTGGATTGGAGTGGGGAAAACAGACAGCTTAACCCGCGCGTCTCTCTTTTTCTCTTCTTTCTCTCTCTCTCATTCTGCGAGCGCAGTCCGAAAACCAGAAAGTCAGCTTGTCAAATTAATCACGGATGACCAATCCATCAGGAGGCATTCCTAGCGCGCCCTGAAGGATCTTTCTTGCTCTTTCTCTCTCTACATTATATACTCGCGCGTATACTTTTCTTCTTGTTTTTATGCAGTTACATGATGCTGCTGCTGTTGCTCGTCGCAGTCCGTGCCCGTCGTGCATTAGAAACTCCGAGAATCGCGAGGGTGGCTTCAAGATCGATATGGGAATATTTTAAATTCGTCGCCTCGACGACGAAGAGAAATGGTCGGGATCTGTAAAACTGCGATTTCAGACGAGATACTAAATTTTGGCTTGTAATAATTGAGAACAATTTCTGTATTGAGCGCGAAGAGAGCGTGCGAATGACTAAGTACTTGAGATGAACCGGCCAAAATAAAAAAATACTTTACTAAAGACACTCGAGATACCAATAGGCATTTTTTCGAATATCTTCGAATACAGTAAAAGCGGGAACGAGACAAGATTGAAAATACTAAACGAGCACGATTTCAAGGCCTTAGTGGCAAAAAAGAAGACAAGAGCGAATATAAGCGCGTGCGTGTAGATGTGTATATATGCCGACATGTGTTGCGTATGTAACCGTTTCTTTAATGAATTTCTATTGCAGCTGAGCTCGTAAAAGAATCCATATAAGTTCTCTCATTTGCTGCGAAGAGGAATTTTTCAATTTGTCTTGATTGAAACCATTTCGAACTTTTTGTTCAAGCTCGAGCACGAGCACACACACATACAGCCGAAATTAATTTAAATTATTATTAACGAGTTTTTAGTTGAAACACTGATGCAACGAGAAATTAGCATCTAAGTGTTGCTGCTGCATTATATATTTTCGATACGCAATGCGTCCGTCTTTTCCTTTTTTGTTGTCCGAGCCGTAACACGACCGTGCTTGCAGTCGCTTACAAGGTAAAACAAAACCCAATCGCTTTAATGACCCAATGAATTTTTTATCGCGCCAATCGCTTCTATTATATGGAGCAGCATCATTAAGAGGATCTGATTCTTCGGAAGAAAATGAGTCGAGTCGAACAAAAAAAAAAATTAAAAAAATAAATAAATAACAACGAAATTTACGTAATGTCTTGATTTGTGGTTTTACATAAATCCTTTCGGAAAATTCGAAACGTGACATGACTTATTGAGTAAAAATCACACTTGACGTGTCGCACTTATATTTGAATGAAAAAATCAAAAAGCTTCGGGGCCTGATGAAATTCCAGCAATTTGTATAGATGTTTGCTTTTCTCAGACTCTGCTTTAGACTTGCTCATTCGCTGTCCCACGCGGGAATCAATTTTGACAATTTTGAATAAAAAATTTACATTTTCTTCCAATGTTATAGTGAGACGGAAGTTTATATAGCAAATTATTAATGACTCTTGAGTTAAAAATCAGGTGCACGCACCGTGTGCGTATACATACAGGATTAATTTAAATTATAAAATTTCTACCTACCGCACACATAAACTCGGCATTGAGCAAATATTCTCGCTCGTAGCCAAGAAAGAAGGAGTGAAGTTGAAATCAAACAAATACCCACGTGTATAGTATGTATATCTGTACCTATCGGTCGAAGAAAAAGGCCGTTAAAGGCCAAAGCGTGTATTGCAATCTGTATAGTATATATATACACGCGCGAGGAGCATTAAAGGATCCCATTGAATTCTAAATTTAAAGCTCGGCGCAACTTGACGGCTGGGAAAATAAACGACGATAATGTGATGTGCTCTCTCTCTCTCTCTCTCTCTCGCGCGCGCTCGCACCAGCAAAAAAGTGCATATAGCAGCTACAGCTGAAGCAGCAGCAACTGCAAGGGATCCCGAGGTTTCGGGAGACGAGAAAAAGCTTCGTCCAAGAGAGAGTGAGTGGCGCTTAAAGATTGAAATGTGCACGTTGCCGATTGACGTGAGAATCTACGGTCACTCGTTTGAGTGATTCATATTTACGGCTACTAGGAAAAAGTTAGGAGCTGCTCCGTCGTCGTTGTTGTTGTTGCTACTCTTTTTGCCGCTAATTTTTCATAATGAGCTCGAATTAAAATACGCTGGCGAAAAAATGACGTGAATCCTACCAAAAGTGCTGCGCGCGAATACATTATGTGTACACTTTTAAAAATAATAAAGCACCGGTTATTACGTGGATAACATACAAAGGCTTGAAAAAATGAGAATTATACGCCACGTGTCCATCACACTAATCGCATGCTCAGCTAAAATAAGGAGACGAAGAGCCCGAGAGCGAGACAGAGGAGAGGATCCCTCTGACTCATAAAGTGGCTCGTGTGTCTCTGATGCTCCGCATGTGCTAAATGCCGTATTACCTATACACATACAATAAAACCCATCGATTTTACGCTGGCTTCCTTTTATTCGTCTCGTTTCTCGTTTTCATCGAGAAGCAGGCTGCACTGCAGATATAGGGCGTTTTATTGTGTGAGAAAAGAAAAAAGATCTGCGGGCGCCCGGTCATATTGATTCGATCCGCGCATACTTCATGTTATAAGTGGGAAAACATAGACCCAATAATAGTCGAATTGACCTATTAGATATTTTGGTCAATGCATTTTGTATTATTACTATTAATAATTTTTTTTTTCAAGGATTGTGTCACGTTTATTTATATAAATAGTTTGTCCATTGTCGTCGACTCATTCTTCGCTTGTATCAAACTTTCTACACAAACGTTTCATAATATCTCATCTCGATGATTAGTAAATAATTTTCAATACGTACAGCAGTGTTTGTGTTATATTCATTAAAAGCGAGTTGTGGCAAGCAAAGTGTCATAAATAATAATTTTCTAGCTGACAGTGAAAAATCAAAATCTATATGCGGGCAGTCCTTGCATGTGTTTTTCATGCACCGTAAACGTTCGTCATCGTCAGCGTCGTAAATGAAATTAAGAGACTTCTTTTAGCATTAATTGAAGCGAATCGCGCGCTGCGTCGAGTGGGTAATATCGCATCTGTATATCCATAAAAAGTGCAAAAATAAACGTCCGATGATTCAAGCGCGCAGTTTACGATTAAATTGTAAAACATCGATTTTTCTCCGCTAACGCAGCTACCTCAGAGTCGCATCGTAAAATTTGAATCCGCTCGGAAACGAACCCTGCGCGTCGTGCGTGTGGTATAAAAATAACATCAACTCAAAGTAATTCACACCTTCGACACGAGCTCGAGCGAGCTTTGCCGCGCGCGCGCGTGCACCGTAAAAGTGAACATAATCCCGCGCGCTGATGCGAAGAGAGAGAACGAGAGAAAGAGAGGGAAGCGTTTTACGCCGCCGTCGAGCACGAGATGCGACGAGATGCGAGGGATGAGGGAACGTGTGTACATACTTGTGGGGGGCTATTCAACAGGTTGCCGCTCACGAGTGCTACGTACCAGAGGGGGATGTAGCTACCCTCGCTCGCGAACTTGGAGAGACGTCGTCTCGTTTTATTAAGCGTACGGAATTGGGTCGCTTTGAATGCCCGTACACACTCGCATATAATTTGTAAGGTATTTTCGCGCGTAATTACGCAATCTCCAAGCGATATCGTAGCTTATCCTGTGAAATACAGGATGGGTAATATATTTTCGCATTATACATGACTCGTCAGATCGCTTATGGCGCGTCAATTTCGAAATATAATCGTGAAAAGCACAGCGATCGTGCAATAATAGGCCAAGTCGTAAAGGTTTTTGTTGACGCGCTCTACAATAGAAGAGTCGTAAGATAAACGTTGGCCTGCATGCTCATATAGAAAGCGACGAAAAATAAAAAGGGAATCTGTATTCTTTATCATTTAATGAATCTGAACTTTTGCTGCTGCGGGAGCAGACCCGAGGAATCTTTCCCGCGAGTGTAGAAATCGCACAATAGCCCGAGTCTGGAGAACTCGAGATTCTCCGCTCGAAATATAAATAAAAATAAAAAATCGCGAGGATAAAAAATGATTCCTCGCGAGTGGATATATTCGTGTGTAAGTGTGCGTGCGATATATATATATATATATATATATATATAGCGAGAGAGTTGAGGCACAAGCCTGCGTGTGTGTGCGCGCGTCCATCCATCCGCCCGTCCGTCCGTCTTCTTTTTCTTTATATCCTATGGGAATGATTAATGAACGGCAAAGTGTGGCTTTTCTGGTTTTCATTCAACAATATTGCTGGTTGCGTGAAAAAAGGGAAAGGAATCTCTCCTTTTTTCTTCTTCTTTTGGCAGAGAAATACAATAATTTTGTGAAGCAGGTGAAGGAGGAGTGATTTTTAATTACGGGAGGGCGTGAGTAGAACGGTGGGAGTAAAACTTATGAATAAATCGTGGCCTTCGTAGGAGGTGAAATTTTTCTAACCAAGAGAATTTTTGAAATGTTTTCGTCAAAATAGACCAACAGTTCAAACGATTCTTGGAACTTTTTTGTAGTGATTTTGTTTGTACAAGAGATGATTGTGCAAGTCCTAATCACTAATTGTCTCAAGTGTCGAAAGCCTCGCTTCTTTTTTTCCCCCTTCACCAAAGTCAAAGTTCATTAGATGTCCATTTGAAAACGATCCTGACGCGTGCGCAGCCTTGTACTAATGATGCTTTTATTTACAATTACTAATGAAAATTTCCACATAATCGTTTTCTATTAATAATCAAGCGAAAATGGAGAGGAAAAAAAGCACAGCAGCGGCAGCAGGCAAGTCTAATCGGTCGTCGTAAAGTACGGATTCGGTCGGGGGATCGATCGCGTAACGACTCTGCGCGCTAGCCCGAGAGAGCTTTATGACTTCCAAGTCAGCCATCTTGCACATTGATATATATGCGGCATGCACACACGTGTGGCGGTGTATGCATATATGTTCGTATACGTACATATATATATGAACGCCTTGAATACAGAACGTTAGGGAAATCGCGTTGAGTGTAGTCGAGAGAGTATCGATTCGCCGCGTAGCTAATGCCTTTTGCCGCCGTGGCTGTTGCTGCTGCTGCTGATGCTAATGCACCGCGAGAAATATGATTTATAATCGTTCAGGTATTCGCGTGTACGTTCGTTAACCTTCTTTTTTTTCTTCTTATTCCTACCACTACACTCGGATAGGTGGCAGTACGTTTTTAGGCGATATTTGAAAATGCAAAATCGATTTGCTTTTTCGATAATTGCAGAAAATAAAATTAACGCGTACAAAATGTGTTTCATATTATAGTCGCGCTCGAGGGGGGAGAAAAGAGAGAAAAAGAGAGGGAGAGCGAGAGAAGCCTTGATTTATAACGAGGCCGAGATACGAAATTTAAATTCGTTTTGCGAAGAGCGCACAGCGCCAAACAAGAACATATATTAATTTTTCCCCGATTATACACGTTTTATTTTGTGCAACGAGAGGAATCATGTGCGCGCGTGTTGAACATTCATCGAAATATAATATCGACAAGGCGCCTGGCTCGGCTCAGGCGCGCGGCCGCTATCAAAAGCTCGAATAAATTACGCATCTCCGCGCAGTGCTACATTACGGCTTGCACACAGCTCTCTAGCATGTAGCAGGTAATGTTCTCCGCGCGCGCGCCCGCTAGGAGGAAGGATAATTAACATAATTGCTCGCGCGGATGAGAAAAATAGCGCGACATCGAGAGCGTATGTATGCGCGCCTTTAATGATTTCGTTGAGTCTTTCTCTTTTACATCCGATATAATATGTATCCATATGGGTACGTGTGGTTAGTGCTTGTCCAGACCGGGCACCAAATGCGCCTCGCGCCATGTGCTGTAAGAAAATTTGCCTATCTGCGAATTTGTAATGGCTCAGCTCTCGGCTCTCGATCCAGGGATAAATAATGACTCTCGAACGAGCGCAGTTCGCGTATCGCTTTAAAGCGCGTAAGCAGCGAATTAATGTATCGGCCGTACGTATTTTTACATTTTATGTAAATGCGAATATGTACTCACTTTGTTGCTGCTGCTGCTGCTGTTGCTGCTGCGGACTGGGCGCCGGATTGAGAAAACTCGCGGGCAACTGTCTGCTGACGGTCTTGGCCAGTTCGCTGCCACCGGCGAACCCGTACTCGGCGAAGAGCTCCTGCATCGCCGACTCGGCGTACTGGTCGTCGTCGATCTCGAGATCGTCGTAGCGCGACTGCTGGTCCTGGTCCATCATCATGCCGGCGCTGCCCACGCTCTTGTCCGACGACTCCGAGCCACCAGGACTTGGCGCCTGCTGGCCGTCGTTTTGGTTCTGCTGGCGAGCAAGCGACGTTTCATCAATTTCCGTGTCTGGACTGTTCAATTTTAAATCTGTACTCACATCTATCCCGGGCGAATACAATTTTTGTGACCTAAGATGTTCTAAAATTAATTTATGCCTAAACGAGTCCCCGCTGTCGTCGTCGCCCTCTCCCTCCGAGGAAGGAGGCCTCGTGGCGACCGACAGATCGATCGGTATGACTTCGTTGTTGTTGAGCCTCTGCTTGACGCCGCTGTTGTCCTCGCCGGCCTGCAGCAAGGATTTGCGCTCGTAGCTGTCGAGCAGCATCGCTTCGGTGTCGTCGGCCACCGTGACGGAGCCGGTCTCGTCGTCCAGGCGTTGAGCCGCGGCGGCCTCGTCGAGCTCGTCCGACACCTCGGCCATGCGACTACTGATGGGCTTGAAATTTTTCCGTTTGTTTCGCGGTTTTCCGCCTCCTCCACCTCCACCTCCGCCGCTGATACTGCTGCTGCTCGAGGTCGTCGTCTGAGCCTGTTGCACGTTGGCCGCGAGCTGCAACTGCGGCTGCGAGTCGTACTGCTGCGAGTCGCTATCCTGATCGGTGGTCGGACGTCGGGACGTCGCCGTGAAGTTGTACACCGATTCCGATAACATCTCCGCTACAAACCGAATGATCGAGACTTAGGAGTTTGATTAATAGTTACAGTGTGTGTGCTGCGCTGCAGCTCGTATACTCACTGGGTCCATATGGACTTGTTACGGCAGACATTGCGAGCCCGTCAATCTTGGCAACATCGACCACCTTGCTTATCACCACTGTATCATTCTGTAACACACAAAAAAAGGCTAATTTCATTGGCTGCTCCAGAGCATAATTATGAATATTCATCGGGCAGTGGCGCCCGAGCTCTTAGAGCTCGGCGTTACATTTTCAAAAGAAATGTCCATTAACATCCGCGCTAGCCGCTTCTCGAGGCAATATACGCAGTCATTCCTCATCGAACGAAACAAGCTGCGGCGGGTAAAGCGCGGGCGCTAGCCGTCCTAATTGGCACGTGGATTTTCCGCGATCAATTGTGGCGGTGGCGCCTGCACTTCTCTCTTTCTCTCTCTCTCTTTCTCGAGTAAATATGCATGCAAATATCTCTATATACATACGCACGCACGCACCCATACACATGCGCATACACACTGTCTCGGGGTGAGCACGCGGGCGATTTAAATCGATGCGCACGCGGCACTGCTTATGAAAAAAAAGAGCGAAGAATAGAATCGAAACGAGGGAATATCGAGCAAAAACAAAGGGACGCACGAAAACAAAGGACCCCGAGGGTGATATACGAGCTCGCACCGCCGCGCCGCTTATATAGACTGCGCCGTTGCTCTTTCTCTGTCGTATTTCGCGTTTATATACTTACTTGTAGACTATGTGTGTATATATAATATACATAACACGTACACACGTATACAATTGCTTTCTTTCTCGCTCGCTTTATTTATACACTCCTGCAGCCTCTCATCCCTCTGTTGAGTGATTTTTTCAGGGAACGGTGTGCAGCCGAGCTTTATATATATCGTATAGGTACCGAGGCTCGCGTTATAGGACGTTTCTCGCGCGCGCCTCTTCTCGCCTCTTCGCGCCGCGAGACTTTAATGCGCCAAGAAAACAACTGGCCAACTGGTAAATAGGCACTACGTGTGTGGTATGCGCATTCTGGAGCGCCGCACTTGTGCTTCTAAGCTGTTTCCTCGCGCCTGGAAAGATTGTTTGTCCGTTCTTTTTATTTCTTACTTTCGTTTATACAGGGAAACCCTTTTACTCGATTCCGAGATAGAAAAGTTAGCTTCATTGTCATTCTCGATCTTGCACCCATAAACACGCGAGCTCGTGTGTGGTGTGGTGGTGGTGGTGGTGTGTTTGTGTGCCTCATCATACACACAACAGCAGCAGCAGCAGCTCTTGGATAAAATTTTGAAACCGGTTTCCCGCTTGTCGTAAGTTGCGGAAAAAATTCTGCACATTGCGCACACACTACCACCAGCGCACATAGCTTCTCTCTTTCTCTCTCGATCAACGCTTGGCTCGCTCTCTGCGCGCATTACACAGAACGGATTTTCAATTTACGAGCATGCCGAGTCGTGCGCTCGAGGCGCCATGAATAAAAATCCGTCATCGTCGATGTAGCTCTCTCTCTCTCTCTTTCGCGCGAGCTCGCAAGCACATGCACACGCTCGCATACACACGGGATTGAACGCGAAAAAAATGGACTAAATCCTGGAGAGAAAGAGAGAGAGAAAAAGAGAGACGAGCGTCGCGTGTTAAATTGCAACAATGCATCGCGCACGGCAGCGCAGCGGCAAAGATCCGTACGAGCGATATAATACCCGCGGCAGCCGCCGCCGTCGTTGCTGATATATACACACGCGCTCACGTCTTTACGTGTATGTATGTATGTTTGTATGTATGTGTGTGTGTGAGTTCTCGAGGGTGATAATGTATTCCGAGGTCCGCCCTATTCGATATAGGGAAAAGGAGGGAGAAACGGGCTGGACTCGACACGCAATAGGCATTGTAACAGATGTTAATTATCCCTTCTGTGCTATAACCCGAGCAGCACTGCATATATAGCCGCCGCCGCGTGGCTTTCGGACATCCTTGCCTGCCTTTGGCACATGCGTGTGTGCATATATGTGCGCTCGCGTATATTATAATGTATACGCCATTGAGAAAGTTGCGTACGTGCGATAAAGTAATTTCCAAGCGTCACGTCGGATGTGTAATAATAATGAGCCTAGTTCATCTTTTTTTTTCTTGTTGTTGTTGTTGCTGTGTGTTGCCCGTTGCGCCGGGCTCGAACTTTTTATTTCTGGAATACAAGACTATCTCGGCTGACTGATTTAAGATGCCCCTATAGCGCAGGCAAAATTGCAAAGATGCTTGAGTTATTGAATGACCGTAGAAACTATAATTTCCATCTACGCACGGCGAGCGAAATAGACGCGTATTCAACATTGAAAATCCATCTCGAGCGCGCGGCCACGTAAATTATGCGAAGCTTTGGCTTGTAATTTGGAAAAATTTTCTTGTAACGGAAGGGAGAGAAAAAAAATAACACAAAGATCCCGAGTCGAGAGATTTTATCGAGCGCAAGGCATTTCGCATAAATCCACAAAAGCATTATTATTACCCTGCGCAATTTTCCCTGATACATCTGAATAAAAGCTCACGCGATGTGCGCGCTGGACTGCCTCGCGCTCATATACACGTTTACGCCGACACATACGTGCAGCGCGCAGTCGAAACACGATAAGTCTCAACTTTACACATACACGTATATATACGCTATTTATAAATATTCGGTGTGTTGGTATCAAACGGGAGGAATATAAAAAAAAAGTAAATTAAAAATGATGTATATGTATTTTTGATCGCCAATACGCATAAATTCGCAAGCGCGTAAGCGCTTCAAGAGACCCGTAAATCGGGTCTAAATCTTGGGCTTTTTTCGAACCTTTGCACGCTCAGAAATATTTCTTTGAGTACTTTTTCGAAGAACCATCTTGATGTTATCAAAATTTTTTATCGGTGCGCAGCACTCGTTTCTTTTGCCCTTTTGCTTCTCTCTCTGACTCGCAGCTGTGTGGTGTGTATGTATGTGTGTGTGTGTGTGAGTACGCGAAGAAGAAAAATGAATGACTCGTCGAATTCCCGAACATATAATACTCAGCGCGCGCAAGCGATGCGGTATATTAAGTATATTCGCAATGATGCTGCAACAGCAGCGGCGGCGTCAGTGCAGTGCAGTGAGGTTGTATATTTTTCGCCATCGTGGTGGATACATATAACGGCGCAGTTAGTGGATAATTTAGCCGGCGACGCTATAAAATTACCCATGAAAACGAGGAGAATCGACGATGATTGCGCGCGAGAGGATTCCGTAAAATCTTCGCTTAATACCTCAATTTCAATATCAAAACGTCGGTGCAGGCGAGTAGCATAAATTTTATTCAATCCCAGGCAGCTTTCAAGAGCGCGAGGAGAGAAAAACGCTGCGAGCTCGACGTGGTGGTGTGTTGCGATCGAGTCAAGTGTATGCGCGCGAGAATACTGCGGACGAGTCTTGACGTGTGACGGCCGGCCTGTTCCACCTGTACCTTTTGCGATTTAAAAGGTCGAAAGAATTAACACGGGTTGATCGCGCGTTTTAATACGACATTTTTCCGCGATTCGGCGAATTTGAATTTGGTTAGAAGCAACCGCGTCGAGGCCAGTCGCGCATCTTGACCAAAAGTATACGAAACAGAAAAGGAAAAATGACCAATTAGCACCTTGAAATCCCATCAAAGCTTTCAAGATGCTTAAAGGCAAAAATGAAGAATTTTTTCCCTACTTTGGGTAAAAAAAAGGTGAAAAAAACGATAAGTGTTTGTGGTTTATATACATATACATATTTTTAGAAACCGGCTTTGCATACATAGAAAGGGACGTCGATCGATCTTGATGTGAGGCAAAGTTTACTCAAAAAGCAACACGCGGTACATGATGAATTTCGTGTGTTTCTTTCACCTCTCATATATGCCTTGGAATTTATACATATATTCCTCAAAAAGAAGCACACAGAATAGCGCTTGTGTTTTTTTTTCTCGGCTTATATTCGTGCGAGATGCTCTCCTCCAGGATTTTTTGATATTTGATGAGTGACGAGGTGCGAAGCTGACGTTGATTGGTTCCGATTTCAACTAGAGAGTAAATCAGTGATTTTTTATTCGATGATTCATTTAGCCTCGCGAGTTGTTTCCGAAATTTACTCGAAAAACTGTGGGCAGTCAGTGCTGCGCTCTCGGCGATCGTGACGCAATTGCGAAACGATTGAAAACCCAGGAGAGAGAGAGAGAAATGGAAACGCGAGCAAAATAACACTTGTACTTGTCTCGCGTCGAGAAATTTTCCGTACGTGAGTACATACCCTCTTAACCGCAATATCATCTTTCTCGCTGGACTCTTTTACATTTACAATATTACCGTATTACTTGCTTAAAAAATTCAAGCACGTACTACTCATATTCAACGGAATTAAAATACAATGCGTCGCTCTCATAGCCTGTGCTGTCCATATCGTACACATTAATTCTTTGGAATAAGAGAAAAAAGGAGTCGCGAGCGCACAAGTGAACCATCCATACTCATCGGCTCGAGCGAGTGCAGAAGGTGTGAAGGAAATACGCGAGCGATATGTATTTATATTATAAAACAGTGAGTCCATGTGTGTGTGCGTGTGCGAGTGTGCGCGTAAAATATGGTGTGTGAAACACGAGTAGGTGGAGATTAAAGAATGAAAAACATTGAATTCTCCGAAGCAAGAGTAGTGTATATAAATGTAATATGCATATTATAAGCAGTGCTCGCTGCGGAGAGTGCGTGCAAGACAGAGAGAGCCATAATAAGCATTCGTAATTTCCGAAAGAGGAGAGGGAGGATAAAGGTTACTTGTGTTTATGCGGAAATATAAGGCGATCTGGCAAGTTTCTGCGCTTTATTTTATTTCTTTATCCCCGTCCGTTCGGTCGATAAGGCGCGCGAGAGTTTATATTACGCGAAAATCGCTTTTAAAATAGAGAATCGTCGAGAAACGTTTTAAATGCCAGAGCCGATAGGCGATCCTCGTTATCTACTGTTGAATATTGTATTATGCAAAAAAGGTGTCGATGCGAGCGAAATAATAAAAAAAAAGGGAAGAAGAAGGAGAGAAGCTCGTTCACATCCGGTGAGTGCGTATACAGTACATACGTGAAAAATCCAGGTTTGCGCGGCGCGCGCGAGCAACAGCGGGGGTATATCGAAATAATGGCACACACAAAGTGACAGGCTACATACACGCCAGGCAAACACTTTTACATCACTTATGCACACAATAATCCGCGGCGCAGTGTACGCGCAGTCGAGAGAGAGAGAGAGAGAGAGAGAAAGGAGGAAAAAAAAGGAACAAAAGTCGAGCGCGCGCATCCTTTGTAGCGCCTCCCTCTTCTACACATATACGTGCGTTTGAATACCATTTTCTCTCTTTGCGCGTCTATTATATATTACCTACCACGTAGTGAGAGACACTACGAGTGCGACTTCGCAGCCGAGATGTATTTATATGTGTAAGTACACGTACACATAGTCATACAGTCGAAATAATGAGACACGCCGAGAGCTTTTCCTTCCTTTTTCCTATTATTCTACTTCGCGCCTATTGTCTCGTGCATGTGTGTGTATACGCGTATGCGATACTGCATTCAGGGCCCGTTTTCGAGGCTTTTTTGCGCTCGGCAAAAGGAGTGCGGCAAAACTCGTTAAGCGTAAAAAATCGGTACGTTAAAAATAGAGTAGAGAGCGCAGGAGCGAGCGAGAGAGAGAGAAGATGAGAGACGGAGAACCAGATAGTACTAATTTGATTAGGTCCACTTAGCGCGCGCGCGCAGCACACGCGGCAGACGTAACAGGCACTTTTGCGATGGGCCTGTTAGAGAAGCTGTAAAGCTCGGCGCATATGTGCGTGTACGCTTTAACGAATGAGTATATGCGCGTTGCTTTTGTGGTTTTCAGAAATTGCGCTAAAACGTCTTAATGGCACGTACGCTAGGCTTTAAAAAACCAGAGACGTTCTAAGAAAGCGGGCAATTATGATCTTTAAACACGCGGTAAATCGTTGAGAAAAACCGACTGCGCGCGACCAGTGCCAGCAATGCATGCCTATTGCCTATCTTTGAACGGCGTTGTTGTACACCAGGCAAACTTTTAAATCATGTGTACGTATACGAAAAGGCAAAGAGATGAAAAATCGATATATATCGCCGGGACGATGAGGACGCGGCAAATCATCGAATCACCGGGGTGCACAAGCGCAAAAGAGTTGAGAGAGAGAGAGAGCGAGAGGTCGATTAATTAATTACCTCTCGGCTTCAAACGTATACGCATCGCGACGGACTCTCGAATTTAATTACCTTAAGAGAAACCCCCGCGGTATATGTGTATACGCACGCACGAGGCACGCATGCGTGAGTTGCAAAGAGCGTCATCGCCTACGGACGCGCCTAATTACATCGATCGCAAGGCGCCCACCGCCGCCACCACCGTGCCTGGCATTAAATTCACTCCGTATCGTGCGCACCCAACACGCCAATATTATGCTTGGAATATGGATTACAACAATAATTCCGACGCTTTTTATTTACAATGTCGAGCGAAAGAATAAAAATGTCCGCGCGTCGTTGTAAAATTAATCTTGCCGCTGCAGTTCAGTACACGCGCGGGAACAAAATAGAAGCGCGCTTGTAATCCGCCGATAATTTTTTTTCATTTTCGAATCCACCCTTCTCTGCCGTGCTTTCGTTCTCGTTTCGAAAAAGGCTTAGAAGAGAACAATGATTCCCCGATTATTTACATTTTTCTTTGGCGCATAATGCTCGGGCATCAAGATCTCTTACGGGGCAATCGTTCGAAATAATCACTCGCTGCATGTACCGTCCCCCCTAACCTTTCTCTCTCTCTCTCTCTCTCTCTCTCTCTCTCTCTCTCTCTCTCTCTCTCTTTCGTTTTCTCCTTTAATCTTGTCTCGAGTGCCTAGGCCAGCTTAAAAAACGTACGAATATAAACGAATTGCCGACAACCACCCTTGAAAAAAAAATTTCAACGCTGCACTACCGATCCGACCATTTTTCGTGCAAACATAAAGTTTTAATTTTTACGGGTCTGTGACGTAAGAAATAAAAAAAGCGGACAACAAAAGCCGGTTCACGCAGTAAAAATAAAATAAAAAAAAAGACAAAAACCTGCATAGATAATTTTTCTACGTATGAGTTCCGCCCATCCCCGAATATTAGGTATGCAGGCGTTTTTCCGCTTCTCGTGCGCGCGCGAATACCTCTCGTCCCCACACGTCATAGAACGAGATTTTGCAAAATCCGTTATTTCAATATTATATTGTTGCCAAGGGTCTCTTTGCGTGCGTGTGTAAATGTGCGCCGCTGCTGCTACTACCACTGAATAATTTTATGAAATTAATAGTAAAAGGGTGGCAAACTACTGCCGCGATCGCTGCCTGCTATTATGTCCGTATGCAAATAAGTTGACGGGATGCTGTTGAGCAGGGCTTGGGGGGTCGCTCGCGCGCGCACAGCCTATAAACTTAAATAAAGAGAAGAAATAAAAAAGCCCGAACGAGAGAGCGTACGCCGCGTAAATATACGCGCAGGGGATGATGTTGATGATGACGAAGTAGTCGGAGCGATAGCGCTCGGAGATTTTTTTTTGCTCGAATGCCTGTTTTTGCTGCTGCCATCGAGGGGAGGTATCTGCGAGCACACGCTGAATTAACTTTCACGTGGACACGTGCGATCGTTGAAAAAAAAATTGACGAATAAACAACATTTTTTCCTTGACGAAAAACAATGGATTTTTGCGTGGAACATACTGCGGCGAGGCACTCGAGACGCATCACGAGAGCAGCGAATCGATATAATAAACTTCATCATAATAACAGTAATTGAATTTTTAGCAAGAAGTAAAAAGGAGAAGCAGAGAGTATTATAGAAAACAAGCGAATCAGCTGCTGCTACACATGTGGTATTAAAAACTCTCGAGATTTATAACCCTCGCGAACCCGAGGCTGATGCTGTGTGTGTGTGTGCGTATGGTTGACCTACCCGATAAAACGACGCTTCTGAAACTTGTTCGAATCGTAACAGTCCCTGCGTGTGCACACACAAATACGCACGAGTATGCACTCGCACACATACACGAAAACTCACGTATTCGTGCGGATTAGCAGCGTCCAAAGTAAGCAAATAGTACGGCAAATGATGCGATCTCGCTGGAAAGTGATTCTTACCTGCAACACAAACAACAAATCATACGGTTAGATATGGAAAAAAGTAATTTTCAATTCATTTTTCATTTCCATCGAACGCGATCGGCACGATCCTAGGAAAATTCTTAATCGATAGGATATTATACCCTTGCATGCGAGTAAGCTCCATATATACATTCATACATGCATACAACACACACACATACACTTTCTCCGGTGCACACACGTACTCTTGCAGTACGTGCAATTTCGAAGCTGCCGCCACGCGGATAATTAGAGCTCGAAGCGTAAAACGATGCGCATATGCGAATTTTTGTCCGGAGTAAAGTACCACCTTTCGCGCGGTTTTCAATTATTCCTGATTATTGGCCTTACCCCTGAGCTCGCGCGCGTAAGCTATGCTCGATTACGAGACGAGACGTGGCGAGTTTACTCTCACGAGCGCGTGGATCACTTTTGCGTTTTCATACGCAGACACACTGCGCGAGACTTGACCGCTTCATTGTGTCCGTGCATATAGAGGCTGCAAAATAGTTGCAAAGACGAAAATATATAAACTTCGAAAACGGCCGAATGCATAAATTGAAATTCGATGCTTCACTGGGGGCTCCCATACCTCATTCCGCATCCAATAAACAAGCATAAAATTCGCGAAAAAAATCATCACAAAATACGAGGCTGTTCGTAGACATCGAAGCCGCTCACGTACGAGAAATAAATTAAATTTATATCCTGCAGGATCGAAAGTGCATATGTATATGCCTTCGCGGCGAATGAAAAATGAGCTATTATATAGGCGATTTTATAAGTATTTATACGCCGAGGAAGTGTGCGCGCTGGACGAAAAGTCGCGGAATATTATACACTTGCATATAATTCTCCGAAATGTGACGAAAAATCTGGCTGCGGTAAAATCCCAGGCGGGGAGGGTAGATAATACCCACAGAGTAGCGGTGCCGGTGCGCGCACTTCTTTCTTGAATTTCGTTAAATTGCTTTGACTTTCTAAAATTAACCAGCGGCAAAAGATGCGAGGGAGCTGCCTCTCGTCGACTTGACGACTCGCTGCTGTTGTTGTTGTTATTTTTTCGCCCTCACTTTTGCGTGTGCATATTCCCGTGAATGCGTTAAAATTCACTCGCGCAAAGTGCATTAATGGCGGAAAACGATTTTTTGCGCGTTTTTTCGCTGCGGCTCGTTCTCGTTCTCTCTCTCTCTCTCTCCTCCCCGCGCACGCAAATAATAAATCATATTTCTCGCATTAATAATAGCTTTTCGAAAAATACGTGAATTATTCGTCCTAATCCAGGCAAAGTTCTCACATCTCTCAACATCCTTTTTTGTGAAAAAGAGGAGCGAGAGATACAAGCTTACTAACACGAACACACACATACATGCAAGGCACACACGTGGGCGCGAGGCACGTATAATCGAGCGTAAAGCTGAAAGAAACTGCATATCGCGGCGCGCCAAGCGCCATCCTGCAAAACCCCTTCGGCTTATTAATGAGTTCGTTTTTTTTGTTACGTGTTCTCTCTCTTTCTCTTTCTCTCTCTTGGCTTGACGACTGGCAAATGGCTTTCATAAAATTTACACGATTTTTTAAAACTGCATGAGAAACAGAGTGTTGCACACGTCATAAATCGGAGTTGTATACGCAGCGCTCATACTTCGCGGTAATATTAACCAAAAGATTCCTTCAAAAATCTTCACGATGTACGACGCGAATTTTATTTATATATGCGAGGATTATGAGAAACCTGACAAAATTTAATGAAAGACACGTCAGATTCGCACCGATGAACGACCAACAGCAGTACGGGGCTCACTTTTTTCTCTTTTTTCCTGCAGGTTCTGCATTATAATGCAAGACAAACGCATTTTTAGTGCAGATTGATGTTTGCAACGAAAGTGGTGTAAGTTTATTTTTTGACCTATCGCGTGAAATATTTTTTGGGGATTATTAGTTCGATATTACGCGCTTGAATCCCATCAGCGATTGACGCGCAGCTTTCGATGAACAATTTGTAAGATTGAGTCTAAAAGTGTCAATTTCAGATTATTTAAAATCCATTCGACGTTCGCGTTAATACATAATAATACCTCGACGCCTGATGAAAAATAAAGCCACAAAATCGTCAAAAAGGAAACGCGTGACGAGCATGAGAGAGAAGGAGAAAAAGAGAGAAAGAGAGAAAGAGTGCAAAGTGCATCTTTTGGTCTCTCCCTCTTCAAAGGAGATTTTGCACAAGCGGAACGAAGAGAAGATCCATACACTATAAAAGGGGAGTAAAAGAAATGACGGGTGTAAGAGCAAGAGAGAGAGAGAGAAACGAAGGAGCGGAATGATGAATCGTTTCTATTAAAATACTTTTTCGACGTCCAATGCAGGGGTATATATAGGCAAACGTACGCCTGGCGGATTTATTTACATATTTTCAATCTGGATTATAAAAGACTGTATTTGTAATGTGCGCGCGCGAGAGAGATTTTTGATGCGGGGGTCAGAGCATTTTGTCTCAACTGCGTGTGCGTCTGGTATCAAAGATTAAAAATATAAATTTTAATTGAAGAAACTCCGGAGATAATACTTTGATAGGAAAAATTTCGAGTCATGCTGTTCGATATTAATAACGATAAAAGCCAGAAGATATCGCTGCCAAAAACGAAAAAAAGGGCCAAGAAGTATCCTAATGAACCGTAAAGGTAGGGATGCACTTCCGACACGGTGATTAATAGGTCCTCATTACAATACGAGATCGAATTTTTCACAAAATGTGAGTACGCGCGATTTTTTATTGTTAGAATGAGAAAGGGTGAAAAAAAAAGGTAATCGTAATCTGGTATAGAGCAGTTGACCTCCCGACGATGATGAATGAACTCTCGAAGGCTGGGCGCATTGCGGGCGCAGCGCGTGCTTGTAATATCGCATTTGCGAGCTATTAAGGCTCGATGTAAGTCGGCCGCCCCGAGGAACTACTCGCTCGCGGATATAATATGCGAAAAGCAATATTAGCAAACCGAATTTCAAAAAGAAATGCAATATGAGGTACACAGAGAGAAAACACGTGTACGCACGCGCAAGTGAACGGGAGAATTCCATCGGCGATCTTATCCACGGCGGCGGCGGCGGCTCAACTCCATTAATCACCATCGTGTCTCTGACTCTCATATGAATACCACCGTACGTATCGTATCGTATTATGTTCTCTTTGTGCGTGTGTGTGCATGTGCGAATAGTTGGACCTCTTTTCTCGTTTCATTTGTCACTTATTAGCCCGAGTTTGTATAGATACACGCAAATTGTGTAATTTAACGAGTTCTTGGTTTCTTTGTTTTGCAAAATTGTGAAAGGTTTATGATGGAAAAACCACTTTTTGTCAAGTTAGGCGTGCGTTGAAAATGTCCGATTCGATCGTGTCGCATTCGATTGTAAGTGCGTAAATATAATTCGTATATTACTCGAGAGCCGAGTGCATATTTTGAACCCAACCCTACATATGTGTATTTGTATGTGCGCGTCTCTTGTCATTTCCTTTGTCTTTCTACGTCTCTCTCTCTTTTTCTCTTTCTCTTTCTTTCTCTCCTTTTTTTTTATTCTTGATTTTCTCCGAGAGCGGCTTGATGCGGTCGCTAATATGCGGTTTCGCATTGAGTTACGGGTCATTGCTTCGTTATATTTTATACGTATACCAACACACACGAACGTACGTAAGCGCAAGTTATATACATGTACGTACGTGTATTTTCGGGTTCACTCTGATCAAGCGTGTAATTGGAGATATGGAAATTCCAAGGAATAATTTTTTTTTCTCTTTCGCTCGAACAATAATTCACTTTACGACGCGAGCTGCGCGCAACGAGCGCACATACGTATACGCGTTGATTTTACAATTGTTTAGATAATGTCACACACAGGCCAGAGAGCTGCACGCTCGCGCATGTTATATGCATGCAGCTTGCATATATGAAAGAGAGCTGCGACATGCAGTACGCGGGTAGAGGCGCGTTTGAAAGTCGCGCACATGTGTGTGATGCTCGATCATAAACATTCCATAAATTGCCATAATGCAGAATGTACCATTATGTGTAAATTTCTCATCATCCGCGCGCGTCGACGAATTTCCAGCATATAATATTCATTGTTCTCTCTCTCTCTGTCTCTCGGGTCTCGCTCGCTTTAGCTCTTTTTCACCGGCACCGCGCTCGGTACTGCTCTGTCAATGTTTGTAATGTATTAATTTTCTCGGTGCGCGTGCGGCATTTTACTTGGACGCAGAGCGCAGAGTCGTCGCAAGATTAAAGGATGAATTGTAGTGGGAGGGTGGAGTATGGGGCTTCGAAGAACGACATGGGCAATGATGATTACATGCAGTTGTCGGCGAGGATTACAGCGTCTTTGTCTCACTGCGGAATTTTACGAGTTAGTCTTCTGCGCGCATATAAAACGCATCAAACGCACGTGCGTGTCTGTGTGTGAGATAGAGGCGCGGGCAGAGACACACGCGTGCGAGAAAGTCACACCATAAAGCTCGGATATTTGTTTCTGTGAGCTTGATACTTATTTTTGAATCGATCGAAAAAAAAATTATTTCGGGTATCGATTGCTCGAAAAAAATTGCCCGAAGCAGTCGCATAAGTCGAACTAAATGCTGTGCATCGCTTATAGGCGAGGTGGATACATATAAAAATGCTGACGGATAAAAGTCGACGCCTGTGCCGTACGTAACGCGCACGAAATTGCGAAGGTGGAGCACGTTTTCCTGCTGCGACGTGCGCTTCCTGCAAATATATTATTTACGAGAAACAGCTCACAGGGGGAGACCTTATGCCGCGCCAATTTTTATGACGAGCTATGAAAGAATTTCAATGAAAATAATCACATTGCATCTATATTATTGTTGTGTTGCTGGTGTGCCGCGCGCGCGGCATTGCCCAACAATTTCCATGTATTTTGGTTTTAAATTAATGAATAAGCGATATGCGCAGCGTGAGCTTAGTGCAACAATACTTCGCGCGAGACGTTAGTATATACGTATACGATTAAGAAATTCGCTTGGATTTCAAAATTTGTAAAATATAATATGCACGTGAACAAATTTTTATATACGGCTTTTTTTACGGGTCGCATACACGTCTCGCACGTACTCGTGTATACGGTACACTGTCATCCATTTGGTCGGGCAACTTTTGTTATCAGCTCATAATACGTTCCAAGTCATTTATAACGTGCTGCTGTATCTCTAATTCACAGGGAAAAATTTTTATGCCAAAAAAATTGCAGGTTGAATGAATAAAGTGAGTTTCTTGACACTCACACACACACACACACACACACACACACACACACACACACACACACACACACACACACACACACACACACACATAGTGTAAGGCATGTAGGCCTTGCTTCAAGCCCATTGATTGTAATCTCGTTGCTTATATATACGCGAGCCACCGCCAGCGCGCGAGCAAGAGAGAACAAGAAAGTTTATGAGCTAGACTGTTTGGATATATTTAGGACGTTGCTTTACAAGAGAGTTAGAGAGAAAGATAGGTGTTGTTGGCTGCATTTTACAAGTTGCCTCTGGATTGCAGTATATGTAGGAGCAGTGAGTGATTTTTATTGTGTCGCGCCGGGGCTTAATAAAATGTATGCGGTTCGGCTTATCGATCGGCGGCCAACAAATCGATCGATACATTTGAGGAAAATTTTCGCAAGCCACCACGGCGACGTCGACAACGACGACGACATTCTCTCGGTTCACTTTCCATCATCATTAATTAAGCCTTCTCTCGACTCGTTTGGCAAATTAATACGGCATTAGTCTCTAAGAGACTTCATAGACATCGCTGAAATCAGCCGAGACATTATTACACATGCACAGCGCAGTACAGCACACACAAACGTACACACGCACACACATGAAGTGAGCAAGCCCAAGCACTGCATACATGGAGACTCGAGAACGCGCTATGACAAACGAGCGCGGCGCGCCCCCAAAATGTCACTCTCTATGCTCTCTCGCATTCCGCGCATTATGCTTCACCTGATTTCCCTGCGCGAACGATGAAGAAGAAGAATGATTTTAATGCCTTGAATACAGCCGCGAGAGAATGAATACAAGGCCCGGAGAATTCAAGTGTCCTAATGGATACTCATTACACGATTGTTGGCCGCCAAGGTATAAATGGATTCGCGAGCACACCAGCAAGAGAAAAAGGCACGGAAATTTCTTTTTTCGTCGCAGTCCTTGTGTGTACGAGACCGATATATACCAAATTGCTTCATTTACTTTTTACTTTTCGAGCGAGAGTTACAAACCCGCACGCGGAGTCGATGCTTTTATAATTGTTTTACATATCGGATCGGAGGAAAAAAGTTAATTCGAAAATGATATTTATAAGGAATCGCTTCGAGATGATTGATTATAAATGTGTTAAAAAATGAACAACACGAGGCACAGATGTTGCGGAGAACCTCGTGTGCAAGCACACACACAGACACACGCGGTCTAAGGAACATAATGTAGGGAAAAAATGATAAAAACGAGGCTGCAACACCGGCCCCATCGGAGCTCGAGATTTCATTTTAACCGGTTTTTACTTGACAGCTGCCTACGTAAAAAGATAAACAGTCGCTCCTCTCGATCGTCATAATATACGGAATCAAAATTTTCTATCGAGTCATCATCTAAAATGTTTTCGTATACGAAAATCACAATATCTCACGCGAGTGGGGCCTTTTTTCTGCCTTTTTCGACTAAAATAAATAGAACGAAAAATAAAAAATTGGGACGCTCGCCTCGGACTCGTGCGATTTCTAATAACAAAAGCCATCCTCGCGAGCAAACACTTGCTGCTCGTAATGAAAAGGATCGATCATCGGATAAAATAATTTTAAAAAATAATTTCGTATTTTTTATTTTTCAAAAAGCAGCGCAAATCGGACTGACAATAATTAACCACTTGATCGGCCATAAATTGATAATATCCGTCTGCGCGATATGCGCGCGCGACTTGAGTATTTTATTTTCAACCGGTTTCACAAAGCCAAAGAAATATATACACCGGCGAGTCACGTCCCATAGACCTATGGCAGTTCCTTTCTTCTTTCATTATTCCACCGATCGGCAAGAATCATGACAGGGCTGGGCACAAACCGGCAACATACTTTGCGGCTACGCATCGCCTGTGCTGTATTTTCCGTCTTCTTTCTTTTTTTTTCATCATCATTATAATAAATACGGGGAAAGTTGCCACCGTACATCCTGGATATCAAGTTTGTTATTACGGCTTTTCGCGGGGGATTTGTGACGGATTTTCCATCTGATTTATCGGCAGAATCGCGCCGCGCGCTCGAATAATTAATTGCCGACTAGTTTTCCGTGTAAAAATTGACGATTGTTTCTCTAAGCTCGGAGCTCTCGTGTGTGAACGCGCATATACATATCCGAAAGAGAAACACAAAGCAACTAGAAACATCAAGACTATTGGACATTTTCTTTACTACAAACACTCGACGTAACGCGTGCGCATCGATCGTAGGAAAAAAGTGTCGTCGCGCTGACGTTGTCCGATGCGCTCAACAGGGGTCATCGTTCCCGAGCGACTTCTTAATTGTCGGTTAATCAAAAGACGAAGAAACGATTCGAAGACGATGAAAAAAAGAAGCGTCCGAGCATAGAAAGAGAGAAAGAAGCGCTGAAAATATAATTCTTACTTCACGCCATTGGGTCATTGGCCTTGGGCACAATAATATAAGTTGTAGTGCGCCGCGATGTGTCGAGTTGCACGATTTTTGTTCTTTTTTCTTTCGTGAAAAGACCAGGATTTTTCTTGACGTTCGACAAGTGCTTCTCGAGTGTAAAACGATATTCGATTCGTGCAGCGTAACCTTATTATTCGTGCAAAAAGGACACGTTGGCATTTTTTTCGAGCTTACGAAAATTCAATAATTTCTTGGTAAAAAAAGAAAAGAAAAGAAATTCGCAAATTTTGCCAACTCATTTGTTTTATCGGATCGTTGCATACTGCAGCCCGTACGAGAGGTCCTACTTCATTTCGATCGAAGGACTCCCTCGCTCGGACGCGATAAATCAACAGTGGTGTTAGGCCAAGCCAGCCCTATGTTAAATGTACTCCGCCTATGTACAGAAGCGACAGGTCAAGTCTTTTTATTTATGTGCCGACTACGCACGCGAGAAAAGTCTTGTTGCGGCTCGAGCACCTGTTCGATGTGTGATACGTATAATATAATACGTGCGAGGCAAGTTGGCGTATATTCCAAGCTAAATTTTCGTGTTCAAGTGTGTGTGGTCATCTCGATGAATTTTTAATGGAGATTTTTCAAAAAATATAGAGATGTTTTGAGCGAAATGTAAATCGCGTTGCGGTCTGGCTACCGGAAGTTCTCCGCGTATAATTTTTCATGAATCATTCATCAAAAAAGTTGCTTCTCTTTCTTTTCTCATGTTTTTGACACCTATTCGACAAATTTCTCCCAAAAATTCAAAGATCAAACCTCGGCCGCTTTGAGAGGTGACACATATAGGAATTAATTAAACGAATTTGCACCGACCGTTTCGTTTTCTATTAAAAACCTTTTTTATTTTCTCAAGCGCTGCTGCTTACGGTATCGTGGCGTGCCCGCGCGAGAGGCGTCCGTGCGACACCCAAAGTGAATTATATTGTTTGACTTGGTTAGACTAGTGTCCCTCTTATGCAGGCAACGGCGAAAAAAAAACAACGTCGAATAGCGTCTGCCCAGCACACACCAGAAATAAATCCCAAATTCACGCGTCCGAGTCCGCGAAAGTTTCAGCGGCTTTGTGGAAATGTCTCAACGCTTAATGTCCCGTGGACGTGCAATGAAAATGAAGAGTACGAGAGCCGCTGCAGCAGCGGCGACGACGATGACGACGACGACGTCGACTGCGGACGCTCGGGTCTGCTGCAAGTATCGTAAACTTAAATTTAGCTTATATACGCTGGGGCTGAATAATTTGAATATGCCTAGAAAATTGGCTAGCACTTGACGAATAAGTGGATTGGTTAATGTTGGTTTTTTAGAGAAAAAAAGCTCGATATGCTCGATTTATGAGGGCGAAAGCAAGAGAGGCAAGAGAGCAAAGTGAATCGGCCTTATTTACTCAGCGAGTGCTGCTGCTGCGCTTTAGCATGTGGCCGAGGTCGCGCGGCACACGATCGAGTGGCCGTGGATGCGGGCATAAAACGTTCCAACAGCTGCAGCTAAAAAATATATCAAAATTCATCGCCGCTGAGTGCTTGAGTAATTATGCGACAAAAATTGCGTTTTCCGTAAAGACGTTAAAATGTTGTGACATCTCAACAGGCGAATTGATGTTGCGCTCATTTGTTGACACGCAAGTATACAAATATATTTATAAAACCCCGAGCGATGGTCGAGCCTCCGTGAGAAATGAGACGTAATGCATTTGCATTCTTAGTTCTCGTCGTTTTTGACGGATTACATGCGCGCTGCTTGAAATGTAAACTGTTACGATCGATGAATCATAGCCACTCTATTTTTAGGCTTTAAAGTTACTTTTTTATTTTTCGTTATCGGGTCGAAAAATACTATTTTCTTCGATGACTATTTCGAAGTCGTGTCTAGCGTCAAAATAAACCACATGCCGTGTACAGGAGGTGTGAGAACAACCGATTACGAGGCTATTTAGCTTTCGAAAATCTGGAAAATTTTCAAGTGCTGACAGCTACAAATTAATATCGCACGTTCATCTCGTTCACACTTAATTGTTCCCGGCGCTGCGAACGTGCAAGGCAGGCGTGTGCGCGCGTGTATCAAGAAGTGTGTGTGTGTATAAGAGTGCGCGCCAGAGTCCGGAAGTCCGCGTCCCCTTAATATCTCGCTGCAGCATCACTTTTTCTCTCTCTCGCTCTTTTTCCACGCACTACACGTGTAAACATAACGCACGACGAGCACTTACCAGGCCAAGTGCGAAGATTTATATAAAGGGTTGGCTCCGGCCGAGAGAGGAGATGCTGATATTGCGCAATGAGCGTGGGAGTGACGATTTTTCTGACGATTGCTGAAAACCCGCCTGGCAAAAGTCGTGGGAAGACCCGATCAATGGCCTTTTTTTCAAGTGGATCGTGCGGGGATCGTCATATTATTATGTGACAATAACACAACACTCGCACGTGGACTTGATTAAAAGTTCTAATTTTATCGTGAGCCATGAAAAGTATAAAACTCAATTTATCGCTGCTTTTTTTAATTAAGAAAATTTTACAATCGTTTTCAATAACGTGCATGAAAAAATTGCCGTGAATGTTGGCCTTTATGCACACTGACGCACACACTCACACAAGTTAAGCCAGGAGTTTGATAAAACTTTTTTATCACTCTGGCTAAAAGCCGGCACTGTATTTAATCATAAAAAAATGCTTACACAATTTCATGCGTGAATTTATGATTCGACAGAGAATTAATGTTTTTTTTCGTTTTCGCTTTTAATTCTCCGCTGCAGTATAATACGGCAAATACAGCGCAATCTACGGTAGCACGGGCAAACACGAGATAAAATTTATATACATTTTTTTTCAGCAAAATCTTGATTTTTATAGGCCGCACACACCCTCGCGAGTAAATGTCTCGACACGTGAGCGCGTACAAGGTATTTTATACGCGCGTTTTTAAGACAACGTTGTTTCCTCGAGACTGTATAACACAGGCGACATTATGAGACTTGTTAGTATACAAGTCGTAGGTGTCTGCGCGGCTGATGGCAACCAGCAAAAGTGTCTAAACAATTACGATGTTTCACTCCCAGATATACGCAGACGCAGAGACACAAATGTTTTTCTGAACTCGGAAACATTTCGGAAAATTGAGCTCGACGGCTTGCGAATCTCCCGTGCGTCCCCCCTGCGTATCCATCATCGACGCGACACATAGCTCTAATTATGAATTAATACTCGTCGGCAGCGCATAACGGTTTCTCGGCTGTATGTCGCGCGAGCGCCCGATGTGCTATATATACACACGCACACATACATAAGAGTGTGTGTACCGAGCTAGTCTGTGTGTGCGAGTGCATGCACAAATATATACACAAAGCTGCTATATAGGCTCTCTGCGTGTGCGCCGTGCATCGCAGAAACGTGAGCAGCCCGCAAAACCGGTTCGACGCCCGACTAGCAGCAGCAGCAGCAGCAGCAGCGGCGGCGCACACGCGTGTGTCTCCGTGCGTGTGTGTGATGCTGACATTCCGGAAGTTCCTGTTTCGGCAGACGATAGAGACCTCCCTCCCGAAGTCGGCAAGAGCGCATTACTTCCGCGAGGGCTCGTCGACCGAATTGACTGATATTTGGGCTTCTTCTTTCTTCTTTTCTTTTATTTTCTTTTCTTTTTTTTCCACCCGAGGGCCCAATTTGCAGATGACTGTAATTGAAATCCGAAGCTTCTAAGGTTTGCAGAAATTTGCAGGCTCGCGCGCAAGCGCAGGAGCTGATTACTCATCGTAATAATAAAGTTTGCACTTTTTGCTCGAAAAAAAGAAAAGAGCCATTGCGGAATGAAATGAAAGAGGAAAAAGAAAGAAATTGAAATGAAAAGTAAAACGACACCTCGAGCTGCAGAGCTTCTTTCAAAACTCGGGAGTTATAACTTGCAGCCGAAGAGACTATATACGCGTGTATATACTTTTAATATTCTACGAAACACGAGTAAAATAATACCTCGTACATTTCCGACTGTATATGCGCTTGTAACAACTGTACTTTGCGCGAGTTGTATTTGAATATAATAAAATTACTTTCGTTGGACGTTGGCATTTTTTCCCTCCTCCACCTCGCGCGGGAGCAGAAGAAAAAAGCATATAAGCGCGCGCAAGACACTGCAAGAGTTGCGCTTAATCGCATTAAGGTACTCGTGTTACCGCGGCTTTTATACCCTTTTTCCTCCTGTGTGCTGCTGCTGATGCTCTTTTAAAAATCATTAAAATAAAATGCGCCATATATCTCGTATTATGGAGCCGTTGCATTGCCGCTGTTAAGGTAAACTCGATCATTGGCTGACTTAATGGAGAAAAAGGGGTGGACGCTGAAATATCGACGCGCGAGATAGGAAGGCCTCTGCTGCGTGTACACGATCCGCAGCGCATGTAAGGTGTAGGTAATTACAGCGAGGATATACGAAATTATTTTTCAGTCCCTTGAATAATGCGCGCTCTTAATTTGACGCGCAGCGCAGCTCTCGCAATTATTAATGCAATTCCTCGTTTGTACGAATGTTTTTGCGCCCGCGTCGATATCTGCTGCGCGCAGTCTAGATTGGATGAGCTGAAAGTCCATGATGATTAATGACGAGATTCACCTGACGCGCGCGTGCACCGCTCAATATAATAACGCGTATCCCTTTTCTCTTTTCCCGCGCAGAGCTCCACTCAAGAGTTTGGAAATAATGATTGACTCGCCCGCGCGCTAGCACAGCTCGATTGATTTTTTTCCAACTGAACAAGAATCTCTCTCACTGATCGATATTCTTACATGAAAAAGGTACAAATGAAACATAGTCCCTTTTATTAACGAGGCCTTGGCATTTATACATGCGTGCCTCGCGTTGTTGCTTCAATTTAAACTGGTGACTTGCAGCATCATCATCATCATTATCGTCGTCGTCGTCGTGGGTTTATGTAGCCGCGCGCGTGCAGTACGAGCCGCGGGTATATAGTAGTAGTAGTGCACCATACCCCCGCGGTGCGAAAGACTCGAATCAAAGTTTTCAAAATATATTTCATTTATACGGCCGCTGCTGTTGCTGCGTGTAACTCATGAATATGAAGATATTAATATGCAGCAGCGATGAAAAAGCGCGTAGGCGTGTACACGATAGCCTATACAGCGCACCGCGCGGAGAGCTCGCAGTTCGCGTACGAGTACGTAATGTATAATGTCGCATTGATTTTAATAATGACTAGTGATTTTGCTTTTTTTCTTCCTTAGCTTAAGCTGCGGGACGAAAAAATGTGAAAGTTGAAATTTTCGCCGCGGCGATTGTTGTAGCTCGCGATTCGCGAACTGTTAACTAAATAAGGCCTAAACAAAAAAAATCCATACGCCTATAGTCATGGAAATTGAAATACGACTGCTGCGCGGTGAATAATGCCGAATGGACTCGTCCGATTTCATATTATATACGCCCGCGGTGCTTTAATATATTATTTTTTGCTACTCTGCCTCTCTCGGATCTGCGTCGAGAGAGTACAGCCCAGCGTAAGCGCCCTTGTATTTACAAGAGAAAAATCTAAGGATAACGACCGGTTATTGCTACCGCAAGCAGCTCCGCCGTGTATGATAATTATTATCGATTTTAATTATTGAGAGCTTCTCTCGCGGACTAGTTGTAATTCAAGGTATATTATACATATAGGCAGGGACTGTAGTGCACGCGGAGATAAAGCGCCTGCGAGTTCAGCGGAGGGAAAGAATTATTGACCGTCGGCATCGGCCACGTCGGCGTGCCCGTAAGAGGAGGCATTATCATGCAAATGGACGCGGTCGGCGAGGAAAGAACTGCACGATATCGCGGGCTTTTTTCCTCTTTTGAGAAAACACGATCCCGCGAGCAGATATCGCGTTCAGCAAGAGAGAGAGGAACACCCTGCGAAAATGAATCAATTAAAGACAATGATTAATCTTGTTCGCTCGGTTAATATTGGCGAAAGCCAGCAAAATGCGCCACTCGACGAGAGAGCAGTTTAAACGCGATAAACCTGCGCGCCTCTCTTCGCTCGCTCCTTCGCCGCGAAGCGCGCACACACACACAAAATGATGAAATAAAAGATGACTGCAGTCACTTATTCGTAATTTCGCCTCGTTCTCCCTCGTTTTCGCATGTCGAGCGTGCAGCCATCGTCGTCGACGCGTTAGTTTGCTCGACGAATCACGGCTAATTTGATACACCCTTGAGACCGTTTTACGCGAAAGCGAATTTTAAATTGAATGAAATCGCGTGTCTTTCACAAAACAATCATCGTCGGGCGTTATGCGCGTCGCCAACACGTTATACACACGTAGAGCAGGCGCGTATTAAATTATACATGCACACTGACTTATTGCTGCTGCTGCTGTTGCTAGTGTGTGTCTTAAAAAAATATGAGAAAAAATTTACTGCGTCGTTCTTTCTTTCTTTTTTTTCAGCACTTTTCTTCAATCGTAAAAACTGCACGCATTCCTTCGACAATGCATGTGCTCGGCTAAGCCCGAGGGAGCGATTGTTATTAACCATTTTGCTACGGATATAAGCCTTTTTCGCGATGTGCATATAGCTTCGGTCTGTGCTGCATGTATACGTGTGTAGTGTGTGTGTCGCAGCCCCACTCACGGCCTTTCTTTCGAGCCGCAAGCGCAGCAGCAGTGCAGTAAAAAGCTTAAAAAGTTTTTAATACTTTTAGTTGTTTTTATGGCTATGCTCCGTGGCATATTTGACTGAGAATCGTCGCTGAGCAGATTTTTTTTTCGTCTAAAAAACGTTTCTGCAATTGCTCCCGACTCGTATGAGTGTTTCTTTTTTTCCATTCCTCAAAATACTATTGCGAAGAGCTGATACTCGTATAGGAACTGTTTAAAAAAATTCTCATAAAATGGAGTGTCTGTATGCTTGTATACATGTTTTAGAGTAAAAGAGAGAGAGAGAGAAGCATAAGAGGCGAAAATGACGTGGTCAAAAAAATGCTCAAGAGCGAGTTACATTTGTGCTCGAGTGTGTGGATACGTATAAACGCGAAGATGATTGAGAAATGTTTTGTTTTGAGGGATAAAAATTTAAAATGCCAAGTGGAATTTTTTCTAGCGGGGTTACGAGGCTGTATAATAAGCATATAGTGGCTTTCATTTTCGCGAAATTCTAGACACATTTTTTGATCAAATACGAGCCGAAGATATACACGCTTATACTCGCGTAAAGGAGTCATACCGTGAGGCATAAAAAAAAGGCACACACATACACCACAAAGGAGCAAAAGACTGCGCGCGCGGAGTTTGTGCCGCTCGTTCGTTCATACACACACACATACACACGCACGCATGGCAAAAAGGAATTTCTCTGTATATGACGAACAAACCACTTGTGATTTTCTTCTCCCCACCTCGTGGCCCTGTGCCTGGCCGCCGAGCGAGCGGCCGATATATAACACACATACACAGCATCCCGAACCCATGTTAATACACGTCTAGATGTTTTTTCACTCATTTTGCGTTTCTTATTTCTCTTTGCGCGCTCGTCAACCTTTTTATTTCACTCGCCTTTTCGATTTCTCTTTAATACGTAAAGCCCCATATAATCCTTTTTACTTCTCCTCGTTCCTTGCTCTTCTCTCTCTCTTCTGTTGTTTTTTTTTCTTCGCTTCCTTCTCTCTCGTATACGTACTCGCTTACTCTCTTTCGACTCGACGCGGTGATAAAACTGAGGAATTGCGCGTGCACGAGGAGGCTGCTGCTGCCACTGAAGCGCGCGCGCACGACTCCGATCGAACCGCATGCGAGAGAGCGTTTTGTTTAATTACACGCTTTATCTTTAAATGCGTCTCGGATAACATCCGTATAAAGTACGCCAAATCGAATTTTAAGATTTTTCCATGAATAACGAATGAACCAATTCTTTTTTTCGACGATAGATGTATAGTTGTGTTTTGTTTTGTTTTTTGCGCTACGAACACTGTACATGGAAACGAATACGAATATTAAAGCTGCTCCATTTTGCAACAGGACATGTATTTACGTGCCTTTGTCTCGACACAAAAAAAAAATTCTATGTAAATATAAAATCAAAAACGCGATTATCGCGGCCGCGAGATCATTCAAAACTAAACTTTCTCTCTCTTTTTTTTATTCTTTCTCAACAAGGAAAAAATTCATAATCATGCCAATGTATTATACACGCGTTCGTCGTAATCATCTTTTACTGCAACCAGCGCGAATACAAGACAGATTCGTGTAACGCGTACATACGGCCGAGCACAGAACAGTTGCAAGCGGCGAAAAACATCACGCCGACCGTTTACGTGCACACATACGCCGCTTACACGTCTACTATTATATACAACACGGCGGCAAAACCAACAGTCGTAATTTTCTTGAAAAAAGAAAGAAAAAAAGAGAAGAAAAAAAAAGAAACAACTTGGCGACGGGAAATTTCAGAAAATATACAAACGTCGCGCAGGGAGCTTTCAGCGACTTAATGGATATTTCCAACAACAAACACGCGCATATCTTTGCGTTTGTCGCATAGAGTCTAAGAAAAAAAAGAGTCTTTTTTAGAAGAAACAATAAATGCACGTGATGATCGGCGAGCTGTGGCGAGTTAACTAATATACGCGCGCGCGTACACACACTCGCGCACATCGTAACGCACATACTCACGAATGCCTCTCGTTCTCCCAATAAACACAAAGTCAATGGAAATTACCGCCTCGGCAAATTGAGTCCAACGTTTATATACACACACACACATGTATAAAACTATCTATACGCGCGCATGTAAAACGCGAGCGAGTGTGCTCAACTGCGGGCAACTCTCGCGCGAGCCGAGCCGCACGCGTATTCGCAAATTGTCACTCGATTAGAGTCCAGCTAACTCTCTAAAACACGAGGCATCTTTTCTGTAGCCTATCTCTCTCTCGCTCCCTCTCTTTCTTTATAAGCGCTGATAGATACATTTTAGCGGAGGAAATTACAGAGACGTGTTTGTACGTCGTTGTGTATTTCGCCCTAATGCAATTGACGCGTTATCTTTTACAGAAAAAAATGAGCATCATTACGAATCAGTGAACACATCGATGGCTATAAATACGTATTCTATTTTCTTTAACTTGTCCGAATTTGTCCATGAAACAAAAAATATCTACGACTGAAATCCGAATTTACCATTCTCGAATTACTGTGTTCGGACAATTTCGTCGTGATTCGGAACCGATGTAAATTTTTTATTCGAAAATAAGGCCGTGAAAAATGCAAAAAACTGCAGCACTGTAATAAGCAATTTTCTTTTTGCCGAAGCAAAATATTGCAGTAATTGTCGAGTCAACGCGGAGCCACGGCGAGCGAGCGAGCGCGTTCACGATATACGTTCAGCGCAGTTTTTTGGGTCCGGGACAAAAGAAAAACGTCATCGCAAATCGTCGTCAAAACAATAAACTCTATTGCTCGGAAATCGTTTGAGGCCTTCTTTGGCAGAAACGTCCCTGTCATCGTCGTCGCTTACATTCGTTTCTCGAATGTTTTTTTTCTCACACGTTTCTCGGTACGTCTAACCCGTATATCGATGCTGTTATTTGTCAAAATTACGGAAATCAGCTACTCGGCAGCTCTCGGCTATTTTATTTCTTTTACGACACCCGCATAAATGACGTTCTCGCGCTCGTGTGCGTGCACACAAACACGCTCACACACGCACACACGAGTCTAGGATTCTCGGTATATAATCGCAAATTTTTGAGTTATTTTTACGAGCTGTTTAGCGGGCATCGTAAACATGAAAATTCGCACGCAGCAGCACACACACAAACACTCACACACACGCACACAGTCTGCACGGGTAGCCTTGCACGCGTAATTTGGATAATTCCAGTAATCCGAGCAAAAAAAAAAAACCAGTGCGTCGAAAAGTTAGAAAGATGTACCTTTTATCGATCGATCGCTAATGAGAAATCCAATTGACAGCTGTCGTCATGTTGTTGACAAAGGCCAGCAGCAAAAGAAGCGTAACAGCGGAGCGTCGAAGCACAGGCAGCAGCGAGCCGCGGCGATCGGTATGAATGAGAAAGGTGCAGGTAGTAGACGCAGGTAGTATTATTATATGATAGAAGAAAAACTCAAAACACACTGTGTTGCGCGCGGCAGGTCGTTTGTGGCACTATACAACGCGTCGTTGTTGTCGTTCTCTCCTCCGAGCGTCAAATCACTTTTGTCGCATTATATTTTTCATTGGCATAATAAACAACGACGCATGAAAATAACGTCGATCATACGGACGATAATTCACACCCACCCACGCACACACACGTATACACGTTGTTCGGGTCTGGCTGCGCTCACGAGATGCACTGTGTATTTACAATTATTTATTTATCTATCATTGAATCATCATTTAAATGGAAAACACGTCTTGGTGGTCGGCTGTGTTTTGTCGCGCTTGGATTAATTGTCACTGCGTCGCTGTTTCTCTAATGAATTGCACTCACTGATTCTAATGTGTACGCAGAAAATCGCTTCGGATTTTCTACTTGTCAGATCGAGCTCGATTCACGTCATACAATAACATATATTATAAACAGTATAGAGAGACAGCGGCGGTGCGGCGGCGGCAAACACGACAGCGGCAGCACAGCACACGGCACACACAGTTCGCACAGCGCTTGCAGCCACGACCAAAGCGTAGAGTATACTAAGGCTCAAAGTCCGCCGTAAGCCTTCGTCGCCGGCTTCCGCGAGAGGGCGAGCACGACGCCTGCTCGACGTTATACGCTATACACACATACACAGCGCAGCACAGCATTGGCAAGGAATGGGTGGTGCCGCGCACCGACTCTGTCTCTCTTTCTCTCTCGCGCTCGTAGCAGCAGAATTAAAATCCCTACTCGGGCTCTGCTCCGCTGCTGCGAAAGAGAGAGAAACCGTGACTCGCTGACTCCGCCTACTTTGCACGAACCGAGAGCCAAGACAGACAACTCGCTGTCGCTGCACTGGCGAGACCGATTCATAATTCGCATTGAGGTAAAATCGGCTCGAGCTGTCTCCTCGACGATGCGTCTATACACGCAATCGCGCAAAAACTTGAAATGCCAAATGACGTCTTTTTTGTCAATGAAAAATGCATTTTTTCCTTATTACTTTTTAAGTGGTTTGCTTTTTATCGAATAAACGTGACTCCGACAAAAATGACTGCAACAGTTCACAGCATTTGCAATCAATCAATTAGTTGTCATTAAAAAACTTTGTCACCGATTCAAATGAATGTGATTCCTGAAAATGTGCCCTTAAAATAATCTTTATCAAGAAAATAATGTGAATTTTAAAATTTCATGTTTCACGAAAATATTTTTTTAGTTTTTTCCTAAGATACAAATTTTCTGCATCCGTATTCCACACATTGTTTTCGGTGTTCTATCGAGTCAATACTGCAGAAACGATATTACATTCGAATGCAATGCGGAGGTGATGGCGCGAGGCAGCGAGCCAAGCTCCGAGACGGTAAGCGGGCGCGATATTTGAAAGAGAGAGAAGGTCCGACACCTGCAGTTCGGCCGCTGTAGTTAACAATCATCGTTGCTGCTCGTCAGCGTGTGTGCAGTTTACATGTTTACATTCGCGCGTCCGTATATGTTGCGTTGCACGTACACGTATAGAGTTTGGAGTATTATAATGCAGCCGAGGGCCAGTCGCTCGAACGCGCCGCTCGCCCATTACACGATATACATGCATACACTCGTATACGGCACACAGTCAGCAGTCAAATGCGAACCGATTCCCCCTTCGCCCGGCATCGTCGCTCGTCGAGTTTGATGGAGGCGAGCTCTCTCGCGCGTGCGCATAACGAGGGTGGCCACGCGCCAGCCGTACACACCACTACTGGCACTACTACTACGGTACATCGCACGATACGATCCTATGCGAGCTGGCCGCGTGTATATAGCAGTCGCTAAGGGCTACCCGTAAGTCCGTACCCGCGGCACAACACACACACACACACGCACACACACTTATTTATACACACATGCAGCAAAAGAGAGAGAGACCACTCCCCCTTAAGAGCACACGTTACGCCGATGGACAATGCTGGCATATAGCCTACATACATGCTTTGCTTGCCCGAGCTTTTTTGCATTTCGCGCAAACGCATCCAAACGTCGTAGTCGTCGTTCGTAATATTTAGCAACTCGACAGATGGTTCGGATCCATGCGGAGATGTGATTTTTCACCGGAGGGCGAGAACCAGAGTTTGTGTTTGTGCTCGCGTCTATACGTGCGGCTTTTTTTCAAGTTTCTCTACTACTGCGCCCATGAAATTATCAATGGGGGATGAGCGCGCCTGTGTATGCAGATTGCTAATGTAATTTTTGGACTCGATTCAGGCAAGAGAGAAAGAGAGAGAGAGAGAGAAAGAGCAGGCAGTCGTTTGTTTTTATTCGATTTCAGGCCTTCGACGTTTCGCTTCTGATTGACTTTCGCATGACGAAAGGGTGTGATATTCGCATATACTATATTTCGTGGACCCACGTTAACATCAATTGATTCTCGATCATGTTTATCTACTGGTATAAGCACCACCCGTTGGGGGGATGCAAAAAGTCAAGTGGTCTGCATCTGCGAATTTACCCGAATTATTTTTTAATCAATTTATGATGCTGCGTTGACGAGAGAAATGTCGATTATTCTTTCTAATTGATCCACAGCGAGTGAGAGGAGGAGAAATATCTTTCGGACGCTTAATCTCGCGCTGATTGTTCCAAACGAGTATCGACGATTCCAATAAATATTGATTTCATAGTATACCTACAGATGTGCTGGTGCTCGATCGAGAACAAAAATTTGACATCCGCTCAAAAAATATATAATAATCGTCGTCTAAGTATCACGAATTGGAAACGCGATACCTTCGAGTACGCGCGTCGAGACGTGCGCACGCGAGAGAGAGAGAGAAAAAAAGGCACGTCTATAATCTGACTCATTTTCGAGGCGAAGCGCGTACATATACACATTGAAGCGCAGCAGCAGCAACAGCAACCCTTTGGGTCGAGTAAAAAAAATAGTAAGGGAGACGGTGCGCAGCGCGACTAACGGGTTATTTGAGCATTTTTCCCACATTCTACATTTTATAACCCTTTTTTCGCTCGCGGGAAGTTGAGCCAAAGCGAAGAAAAGGAAAAAAATTACGGTACCTCGGAGCGAGCAATGCGTTTCGATACAAAATTTCGTGAGTGTGCGCGCATTCAATACCCTTAAACGGTAATTTTTGTCCTTGAGTCGGGTTACGCTACATTTCGGGATATACGTTCACATTAATGACGAGGAAAAGGGGTATAAAGTGTATACCTGCAGCCCAAAGTCTACGCACTCGTCTATGCACCGTTATATGGGCAAGGAGTCTTTTTGTCGGAGTCGCGCGAGTTTAAGCCTTTTTTGGAGAAAAAAAGTTCACACAGGTTCGCGGGGAGTGTGAAATCCTAGAGAAATACTTAGACGAGTAATTTCAACTCTGTATACGGGTCGTGCGCGCGCTCGAATCAAATGATATCGATTTGCTTTTACGCTTTTGTCAATTCAAATTTAGCCAAACTCAAAGATATATACGCGCGCATCGACAGAAATACGTGGTATTTTCGTATACTCGATTCCCGCCCCGTGTGAAAATATTCGAAAAACAAACAGAAAAAGTTTTTGCCTTTTTTACAATATCTTCCGTAATACCGTATTAGTGTGCAAACACACGAAACTTCCGGGTATGCGGCGCTCGAGTTTACCGCTAGAAATTGCTCTATGCGCGCGTATCGAAGGGTACAGATTTTGCCAAAAAAGGGTTTTCCGCTCGCGATGCGTGTGAGAAACCATTAGACGTTTTGCACCCCTTAATGATCGAACTGTGCAAAGTAAAAGGGTAAAACGAGCCATGTGAAAAAATTGTGTAAACGTAAAGGAGGATTTTTAATGCACTGAAGGGTTAACGCGATCTTGCACCTGAGATTTCTTCGATAACAGCTGAGATTTTCCAGAAAATTGTCGATACATATTTTCCACATCGGACAGATTTCAGCCCGAATGACCCAGACGCTTTACCTCATTATCTCGACTTTTACTCATTGAATAATTAATCGGACACGCTAGGTGATCAATCAAAAAAAATCAAAACACTCGAATACCTCCGTAATAATTTTAATCCGTTACGTGTGTGTCCGCAGGATGAAATCGGCGCGACAATGGTGAGATTCCGCTTGTAGAAAAAAAAAATACTCATCAAGTGTTCGTCTGTAACCTAATTTTTATCGTTATGGAAAAAAATCATTTTATGAAAAAATGTTAATTACTCGAATCAACTGATCGCAATTGATGAAAGAAGACAAGCCGTGCCCGCGCACACGACGCGCCGCGGCAAATTACAAAATGACGATGATTTTCGAATCTTACCAGTAGTGTCTATACAGTGGACAGATCTTAGGAAAATCCAAGATAATCATTTCCCATAGGCGCGACTATTCAAGCGCGTCCGCGGAACCCTCCGAGTCAAGACGACGCAAAGTGGTTTCTTGATTGGGCGCGCGGGCCGTCTTAAAATAGCTCAGAGCGTGAATGTATCTATCAGCTCGACTTATACTTACGCGAGAACAGTAAATCTTTTTCCTACTGTTTCGCTGGCCTTTGAACTGGATGATTTTTAACCGAGCATGTGTCACATTAATACGATTTTACGCGTGTGAATACAAAATATGCTTTGTATCATCTGGAAATGAAATATATACTGTTTGGGTATTAGGATAAATTTGAATAGCAAAAATTGCCAAAGAAATAAAACAGCTCGACTGCTCCAGATTCTGAAAGCTCTCCCATCGTCAAGTAGTTTCACTTCTCTCTCTTTCTCTTTCTCAACCTATATATTTTTAAAATTGTACGTATCCTTGGTAAGGAGGTGTACGAATCGCTACCTTATATACGTACTTTTTTCTTTCTCTCCTCACTTAAAAAAACCGGGGAAACGAAAAGAAAGGGAACTATTATAGCGAAAAGAAAGGGTTGCGTGTGTTTTCACGTCACGATGACGACGACCCCTTTCTCGCTAGTTTGCGTGATGATGTTAAAAAAAAAAAAATCCCCTTTGTCGGTTCCTTGAGAAAGAAATACATAAGCAGCTGCGCCCGAGCTTGGCTACAGGGGATCTCGGCGCTTTTTTTCGCCGATCTAACACACATGTGTGGCATTCGTCTCTTGCGCCAAATTTTCATAACGAACCTATCGATATCACGTTATTATTTCGAAAGACTCCAAATCTACATCATTCAAGCATACATTGTAATGTAGCTTCGAATAAAAAGTTACTACCTCAAGGTTTGAGTATTCGTCGAAACGAGGCTTTTTCGCATGACAAACAATGCAAAGAAACTGTCAACACTTTTCACTGCACATAAGATCTCGTAAAAGAAAAGTCACAAGGCCGAATGTTTCTTGAATATCTCTCATAAATCAAAAAGTTGGAAAATCCCGTAACAATCTCATTAAACGCACGCGCTCATGTACAGTGTATGCGTGTACCACTCGCACACAATTTGAGGTCAATTTTTAAAAGGATTTCACGCCTGCAACTTTTCGTACAATTAATTTATTATTAATCTGCGCTGCTGGCGTATTACCTACATACGCGTAAGTGAATTTCAGCGTAAATTCAGCTTGAAAAATTTACAGTGCGATGCCGCGTTGGAGAGAGATTTTCAAGCCTGACAAATCCCTCTTTCTTTGCAAGTTACAATGCTTCCAAGCTCTGCGCGCGCGGGCGCGTATTATAATTACATGAATTATTATTTCATTCCATGTCGCGAATCCGTTCCACCGCAGTTTCTCTTTCTCTCTCTCTTCCCTTTTTTTCCTCCTACTCGGCGTACGTAGTAGTGTATTTTGCTTATTATTCTCTTTCTAAGCCATGAGTCTTCTCTCGTACGGTTTATCACTCCTTCCGCCGTAACTACATAGAACAGCACATAGCGTCTATAGCACACGTTCGTATTCCACAGCGCGAGCTCCTTGGCTTTATGCATTTTCCATGCACTCGGTAGTGCATAGCGATCGTATAGAGGCACTATCGTACATATCTATTACACCCGCCTGTTTATAGTCGTAAGTTATTTTCTTACTTACAAGTAACGATTCTCGGTGCAGAAAAATAAGATATTTTTGGGACCTGCTGCTGCTGCTGCTACTGCATATAATATTGGTGCATAAGCAGGTGCAACTCTCTTTCTCTCTCCCAAAATGAAAAATACATAATTGTAAATGACGAATAATGCTAATGTTCGGTTCGAGCGGTGTACTGCAAGTTGGGCCTTATCGAAACACGAGCCTGCGCGAAACACACACATACACATTACGCAAGTGTTTAAGAATCGCTTCCGATGCATCCGTACATATATATCTATAGCATAAAGTGAGCAGGCGAAAAAGGGGAAGCAGCAGCGGCAGACTACGCGTTCGACGGAACTTTATAAATACAAGAGCGAAGACTGGTTATATGGAGTTCGCTGCTGCCGTTCGAGATATGAGTCAGGGCCTCGGTCGAGCTCATATATCAATAGCCAGTGTGTGTAGACACCCCCGCCCTTCACCTCCTCGGCTCAGCTCCGACCTCCTCCTTCTCGCTCATGCATATACGGCTCATGCACGGCACCGGCGGCGGCCAAACACGCAAATAATATCATATACACTGCACAAGCAGACGCATACGTACAAATGCATAATACACACGAGTGTGCTATGCTCAATAATGCGAAACTTGATTTTCTCCTCGGGATTTTCTATACCTGGTCTGGAGTATGCTCGTCCGTGCACACCTTCCTTCGCGTTTAGATATACACATGTATGCATTATAATAAAGCGACTGTCATACGTATTACACTGGTGATCGCTTCTCGATCATATATATTATTCGCGCACGATGTTATAACGTGACCCCTAATATACACGAGACACGAGCAAGGGTTAACAGAGCACATGCGATCCATATCCATTATATTTCATGTAGCGGCGGATTTTTCGCGTAACCCATACAGCAGAAATGTTAATATTTGACTAATCTTCATCGACGCTCGACAAGCTATAATGTAAGGTAGTGTACGCGCCAAAGCACGTAAAGTGTAAGTCTGTGTACGCCACACTGGCAGCGATGCTAATACATTTACCAGCGATTGTGTCTGTTTGATTTTACTTTGACAGCCAATTCCTCTCTCGGCCGTGTATACATAATAATCCCAATAAAAAAAAGTGAGCGCTCGTACTAGTTTTTTTTTTTTTTTTTCAAACTCGAAGCCAGATAAAAAGGGGGTTTCACGTACAATATGCGAACGTATGTTATATATTCAAATATGTATCTCCCCCGTTGGCATCTTCAGTTATCGAGTGCGCAGGCAGCAGCAGCAGTTCCCCATGTATATATATGACTTACCTACATTGCGATCGCTACTGGGTAATGGGCTTTCTGAAAATCCAAACACTCCCTGCAGTCGAGTGCGTTATACAGTATACGTGATGTATATATAAATTAACGGCCGCGGCGATGGTAATAAAATTGCCTTTTTTCGAAATTCGTCCAATTACACAATGTCTTTGTCCAACAACGTCGCTCTGGTATGTGTATGTACATTCGGTTTATAATACGTGTACGTAGGTACACAAAACGAGTTCTTGAGCGTGGGGCTCCGAGCATAGCACGGCAGCTGTAACAAAGTGCAACTATATCTCTCTCTCTTCGAGCTCGCGCGCGAAAATGCGTGTTAGTGGAACATGCTGCTGTGTCTGCTGCTGCTGCTGCTGCTGCTGCTATATGGTAGCTCCAGCTCGCGCAGCACAACGTGTATAAAGGTGCTAATGTATTCGCGTCGAAACAAGAAAAATCGACCCCCCCGATAATTATCGAAATGTTAGAAATGTTCTTTATACCTACAGCTCGCACACGTGAACCAACAGCTCTCGCATGCGAGCCACGACTATACGCTGTGTATGCGCGGCTTACATAATTGAGTCCCATACGCCACGTAATGCGTCTCAGCTCGGCGAGATAATAGAAAATTTCAAGTATTTTTCTTTTTCCAGAGATGCTGTTATCGTTTGCCCATGCATTTACACAGTCAAGCTCGTACCTATCTGCAGGACTCGCAGAACTCGAATGTCGCGGCTGCAAAATTTTCTTCCAAAGCCACATAGCAGATAAGCAGCAGCAGCCCGGCTACGACTTGCTCGGACCGCACCGCGCGTAAGTATAGCAATTGCAAATTTATGGGTCAAGCTCGCGCTCGCGCGCAAGAGTCCAGCTCTCCGCAGCGTATCATTGTGCTGAGTACTGTGTAGTGTGTACCACCCGATTGAGTAATTAACACGTATTTTGTCGCGCACAACAACGACTTTCCCGACAAATTTCTGTGTACACGAGCTGCTACATACTAAATCTCCTTTATTTCATTTTCCCGGCAATAAGTTACAGTCTTGTTGGTAAGTAGGCGAAAATTCAATGCGAATAAAAGTGGCTCCTTTGTTGCCTTTCTTGTGCAGGCCTAGCCAGCTTCTTGGCGTGAAGAGTCAGGCAGGCAGGCAAGCAAACTCGTTTTCTCGAATATACTCACGCTCGTGGAATTTCAATATGAGGATATTCATGCTCGCTCGCTGCCTAGCTGCAATAACTGCAGAGTATGGAATATCGATATGCGCGCGGAGCAGCGCCTTTTTTTCTTGACTTTCCGTAACGATCGTATAAAATTACTCACATGCTGCCATGTACACAAGATGCTAACATTTCTCATGCATAGATCGAGTGACGCGCGTAGCAGCAGCAGCAGCTCTCGAGTGTAATGCTCAGAGAGAGAAAGAGAGAACAGAAAAACAAAGCAATCGACGCATAAAGTAGGAAAATCATCCCGCGCGTAGCCGGCCTTTAAAGGATGAATATTTTATTACGCGAGCTCAAGCTCTTTTCTAGGGCAAATATCTTTGATTTGAAACTTTGGTATGCCTACCGGATAATGTGTCTCGCGGAAATGGGATATCGGCCGAGCTCGGAAAACAATCGGTATATTATATTATGGGTATTTTTTGCTCTGGCGCGAGTAAGTCGATATATATTGGGCGAGCGAGAGATGCGCGCCTATATAATGCATGCTTGCACATACATGTGCAGCAGGCACTCGTGCGCGAGTGCATGTATGTAAGTTTGTGCGATTTGTGCGTGTATACGTGTGCGGAGAAAGACAAGTGGATGTCTTTAAATACACGTATATATCGGGTGCATATATATGCACACGCGGCCACTAGTAAAGTGTATTTTATGCGCGCAGAATCGCATTTGATTCCCACGCGGTTATCGGACTCTTTTTATATGCTCGCTCGCGCCTGCCTGCGTATTTGTTTTCAAGGAAAATATTTGTCTTTCGACCTAGCAGGCACAAGCGCGCGCGCGCGCGCGAGCGGATAATCTTTAAATTTAGCTGACGGCAGTCACAAGACGCGCCCACGCACGCACTCCGCGCGCAGCAGAGCGTCCGCAACAATATCCGTAATATAGAAGCGAAAAATTATATACAAGTTTCCGTTATCGCGTGCGCACGAGCTGTGCCTCGCGTGCTCCGAGAAACAAGTAGGAAAATGGAAATAATATTGTAAATAGAGATATTTTTAATAAAATTGTGTTTTTAAGAGCTCGCACGTGGCAACCGGTTCGCAAATATTACCGTACATCGACGAGAGCTCGAGAGGAAATAGCCGCGCGCTGCTTTTCTCGTATGTAGTATATTAGTATTTTTGTCCGTCTAGCTCGCAGACTAGCGGAGAAATTGTTACAAATTTGTAACGCGCAATTACATTTGCAATGTTGTAAGGAAGCAGTAGTAGTCGAGGAGTCTCGAGTTTAGTAGCGTTAAAAACGAGTAAAGACGTACACGTATGCGCGGCTTTCGATGGTCATCAGCAGTCTGGACGCGCTGTAAAGTTGCGTTTATGTATCCCACAATATTATATACCAACAGCGACGTTCCAGGGAAGTTGGCGCTTTTAAAAGCTCGAGTGCCTCGGCTCCTATGCTCGCGTCGATGATGATGCTCGATATGCGTTTGACATTTGATGCACGTCGCGTAGTCGGGGGCCCGTAACGAGCTTCGCCGCTGCATTCGATGCGAATTTCGGGAAACGGTATAAAGCCGAACTTTGATGATTTCACGGATAAAAATGCAGCCGGAGAAAAATCGCACACGTTCTCTCTGGGAGGCGACGACCTTTGCATCGTTGCTGCTTGGGTTCTATGTTTCGACGCGTATAGCGTACACATACAAATACTGGCAATTGTTTTCTATCGACGGCTCTATTAAAGGCGCTATCTACGTCGCGCGCATACCAATGCGTGTGTGTCGCGAGGCGCGATAAAGGTGTACATGCACATTTTCTCGAGGTTTTTGCTCGAAGAAAGAATACGCACGATAGGGATTTCAATGGAGTGAAAGAAACAGCGAGAGTACGTGCAAACGACTTAGATATACCTGGAATCTACGAAATAGCTCGTTTGGAATTCCCTCGGGGAGAAAAGAGGCCAGATAAGAGAGCCGCGCGCGGTCATTTTTCCTCTATTGTCCGTATCATAGGCAGAGCATGCAGGCGCGTTTGCCTTGTTGCAGAGGGAGAGAGAGAGAGAGAGATTAGCGCAACGTGATGAATTGGCGAAATTTCATTCATCGCTCCATTGTTCGATGATACACACACATATAGCGCGTGGCCGCTATAATCACGTCGAAAACTGGAAAGCCTCGACGCGACGCCCCGCCAGCCTTATAAGCTGTATGCAGGCACAAAGTCGCGAGCCTGTAATTATACCAACTCGAGCGAGAGAAGAAGCGAGAGATAAAGATACACGGCTGGGTGTAATAATGTCAACGTAAACACACGTACGCAGAGGCATGGCGCGGACACCTTATCACCGAGTCCCGATCCTCTACTTCCTCGTGCGAATCTCCGTTACGGAGTACTTACATACAAAGTCTTTCTCTGCAGCGAGAGCTGCGACAAAAAAACTCGTATTTTATACACATACGCGATGCACCGACGTTATTTTCATCGATCAATTGATCGTGAATAGGGCGTCCGTGCTGAATTTACCGAGAAATTTGTCTCTCTCGTCTCTCTCTCTCTCTCTCTCTCTCTCTCTCTCTTTCTCTTTTGCTATACAGAAGAGGAGATGTTGATTCTTCTTTGCGGTAATTGTGAAGGAGTTATATTGGACTCTCTTACTCCACTCGCTTGTTTTTCTCCTCTCTCTCGCTCGGCTTCGTGTACACGCATACATCCACATTCTTTCAGTTATGGAGCGGTTTAACTTTGATGTTGCAGCGTTTGATGCTGTTTTCAGGGCATATATAGCAAGTCTCCGCTCGTGTATTGATGTATACATATTACACATATATATACACGCACACATACACATAGGCTGAGCGCGTGCACTTGTCATTTCATGAATGAGAAAACAATACTTTATTCAAAGAAAGATTGCGAACAAATGCGAATACCCATAACGTGTGTGTGTTCTCGTGCATTGCTCGGACTTGTTCTCTCTCTTTGCAATTGCGAATATATCGTATTAAATCGTATATTCGTACATTATACGTTCACATGAGGTATATAAATGTAGTATACCCGTTTCGGTATCAATTGGTTTGAAAAATCTTACAATTACCCCGCGCGCTGACTTATAACGTGCAAAAATAAAATATCGACTCATTGTCTTGAGCACACGACGATCGAAAATATATAATCCGATTAAATTTTGCTAGCTGAGATTAAAACCGACTATTATACGCGCGATGATCTCTGCGGCTCCATTCTCTCCTCCAAACTTGAAAAAGTCATGAGTAGTTTTGCGTAGACAGCTTTTCAAGATTATAATAGTAAGTCGTTGAACCAAGTAGCCGAAAATTGAACAAAGATTATAGTAATTAGTAGTACGCGAAATATAACAACAGTGAAAAAAGGTGTGATATAGGGTAAGATTTAATCATGTTGGCACAAGTTTTATTAATATTTAAAAAAACATATTTACGAATATCTACACATATTTACAGCTGTCAATCATCATTTATTCTAACATTTGTCACGTACCTAACCTTGGTGACCTTTATGAGCTATCTTTTGGTGACTGCCTGATTAAAGTATCAAATTTTTGTCTAAATTTCTTTTCACACTTGTCGCATTCGTAATATTTTCGTCTTTCATATGGACTGCTTTTTAATGGAAAAGTAAATTCGATTTTCGTGTAAATTTTTTTCCGCAATTGATGCATGTAAAATTGTTCTGACCTTCGTGTACTGTTTTGGTGTCTCAACAAATTGCTTTGAACCCTAAAGTTCTTCTCGCATTTGTCACATGCGTAATCTGTCCCACTTTCGTGTACGGTTTTTTGATGGGCAAGTAAATTACATTTATGTCCAAATTTTTTTCTGCATGTGACGCAAAAGTAATCTTTACGACTTTCATGGACTATTTTTTGGTGTTTCATTAAATTGCTTTGAGCCCCAAATTTCTTCTCGCAACTGTCACATGCAAAATCTCTGCGACCTTCATGGACTGTTCTCATGTGTAAGAGCAAATGCGGTTTGTGCCCAAATTTCTTATCCCACTTGTCATATACATAATCTTTTCGACCTTCATAGAGTGTTTTTTGGTGGAAAAGCAAATATGATTTGTGTCCAAATTTCTTTTCGCATGTTTCGCATGCGAAATCTTTGCGACCCTCGTGGATTGTCTTTGGGTGGTCGAGCTAATGCGGTTCTTGTCCGAATTTTTTCTCGCACCGGTCGCATGCGTAATCTTTTTGACCTTCATGGACTGTTTTTTGATGTTTGATCAAAACTCTTAGTTCCCCAAATTTCTTTTCGCACTTGTCGCATGCGTAATCTTTGCGACCTTCATGGACTGTTTTTTGATGTTTGATCAAAACTCTTAGTTCCCCAAATTTCTTTTCGCACTTGTCGCATGCGTAATCTTTGCAACCTTTATGCACTGTGTTTATGTGCAAGAGCAAACTATATGTATTTCCAAATCTCTTGGCTCTCTTTGATGTCTACTCAAATGACTTCGTAAATAAAATGTCTTTTGGCATTTGTCGCATGAATAATCTTTTCGTTCGTTGTGAATGGTGTCTCGGTGAGTTATCACGCTTAATTTTAGAGTTAATGCCGCCCGAAAAATATCACAAACGGGTTGTTTGTCGTCTGAGATAACAATTTCGTGTTCACTTAAGACCACTTCCTCGGATTTATTTTTACTTTTATCCATTTTGGTGTCCAAATTAAATGATGGATCATTCTATTTAGTGTCCTGGAAATTGAATAAAGAAAATTTATCTTTTGGTGTTATGACTTGTTTCATCGGGAAAGACAACATTCAAACTAATTTATTTTCACTGTAAGCATGATCCGTGTGATTTTATTGTTCACGATTAAGTAAACAATTTACCTGAGTATACATTATCCTTACAACACTTGGAAAAATTTAAAATTCTAACTTGGTAACGATTCCTTCGAGAATTTCTTTGCCCTTCTAAAACTAAATATTTAAAAAAAATACCGACAGATCACTTTGAGTTACACATATTGAAAAGTAATGCTTCTTGACTATAGCGACCATATTTTCCGCCTGCACCGCTCGCATTACTTCCGTACACGTATAATAAATAGTATAATACTGCCTCAGGCCGCAAAAAAAAGAAAAGTCCCAGAGTATGTGCAATTGGAGGCAGAGGCGATTCCGAGGCCGATGAATATTTGGGGCTTTCTTTTTTCGTGGCTTAGGCCTGTATGCTATTTTTTACACCCAGAGGTTCGAAAATCGTTCTTCCCGCTTTGCGTAGAGGCAGGGAAGTATTTATTATCGGGGTACTGGTATGGACAATTTTAATATTCATTCCGAAATTTGCCACCCCCACGTCATGGTGTTATTGGCGCGCTTCAGACTCGCCGCTGGGTTATTACTGACCAATACTTACACGAAAAGTTATTGATTCTTGAAACATTAAACAGAAAAATATTGCACTACGAAAGAGCGTGCAGCTTTGTCAACTACGAAGACTGCTTAATGTTTTCGAGTGCACGATCGCGTGACATTTGTAGAAAGCTGCAATGGCTAGAAAATTTGGTAAATTAGGTAGCACAGTGGAGATTTGCTTCACTTTTCATAAAGCAGCTTCAGAAAAGGTTAAGCAGCACGACCTCCTGTGATGTAAGTTTGCATCGTGTTTGGTAGTTCACGCAGCTTTATCTTTCATAAACCAATCACTTTTCCATGTAGTAGGTTCTTGTTGAACGATAATGGCAAAATAATATTTTTCAATCGCTACAAATACGATATACTTTGCATCGGATAGGCCAAATGGTCACTACTTTTACAACTTGTTTCGACCGTTGAATTTTCTGTGCATATGGAAATCAGTTGTAGAGGTTGTTAGGCGACAGGTAATTATTGATTCAAGGTCAGGATTCCATTGGATACAAATATAGGAAACAGGTACACGAGTAAAGTTGATTGTTAATTAGAATATTAAAAGATCGGTTCAACAGCAATACTTTGAAGAACGACTTGAAGGCGAAACACGTATTAACATTTACGTTTATGTACTACGGCCGTCACATCAAAATGAATGGCAGTTTGAAATAGTTTATTGTTCTCCAAAAAATTGAATACACATTTAAAATATTTTCCAAAATTACATAGCGTTAAAATTTGAGTGTGAAAGTCTTCATTGTCTTCAAGTGTCTCCGGATAAATCTTACGTTTCTATATGGTTTAATGAAATTGTGTACCTTCATTATGTGCGATGCATTTGAAGGAATGTTCACTCAAAAGAGAAATATATCTGTGAACCCACACCCATACAGTGGGTTATGGTATTACATGTGATATTAGAAATAAACTTCCATAATTCATTTCAGCTGCAGGTGGTAGTAAAACACCATTTTAAATTTTAAACTCTTAAAAAAGTGATGTCTTGGTTATGTTGTGAAAATAAACGAGCTCTAATTTGTCGTTGAATTTGCATCGATGATGTGGATGAATTAGCGCAAGTTTTTAATTATCTGATAAGATATTCAAGTATTCGAGTTTGGGTTGTGCGTGCGTGGCTCTCTTCGTATCGTTCTGAGTACTTTCAAGTTCTCCGCTGGATGTCACTTTCAAATCCAGTGAAAAACTTAAGTTTCTGCTTCATCAAAGTAAAATTGTTTCATACGCTTATTACAGTGCACTCGGTTACATTTTTACACAATAAGTAAAATAATAATGAATTTTGTAACTAGGAGTAAGTTTCAGTCACGCGTAGCGCTTTGAATGGGACTATACCCGTCTATAGTCGATGCGCAGCAGCAATTCTCTCGAACTGACGGGGGATTAAGCTGTCGATGTTAAAGACGAGACGGCGAGCGGTCACTCACCGCCGAGCTGGAGAGCTGACGCGCGGCTCACGTGTATAGGTATAATATAAATCACTGCCTGCGACGCTGACAAGCGTCGCTCCTTTTCAATGTCGTCGCGTGTACAACATGCGCGTAAAGTGACGAGCTCATACTCGAATGAAAATGAGATGTTTACCTGTGTAATACCCCACGTGCTTCGTACATTGAGCTAGGCGTCGCTGATGGACCCACCGGATCACGGGCCAATGCCTAATTGACCGTGGAATTGATGGTCAGGGCGCGTGACCACATCGTGCAGGTGTGTCTCTCTCTTTCTCTGCGAAAATACGTTATTTCACACTTCGGGCCAGCCTGACTTTTTTTGGCGGCGCGCGGAGGGGTCGTGCGCGTATATATATACGCGTCTCGATGCTCGTTCGAGGAGTAAACCGAGGGTTTAATTTCTCGAGTATTATAGCAAAAACCTCGAAATGATCTGTCCTCGAGGATTTATTGCCCGAGAGCTCGCGCATACGGACCGGATCGCGGTGGTTGTATCTCTCGTGCAGCGGCGAGAAATATGGGGAAAGAGGGAAAAACGAGAGGCCGCTTGGCTTGTATATTACACGGAGCGATGAAGCGCTCTGATTTATGGCGTTAAGCCCTCGGCCCATATGCGTGCTATATACCACATAGAGCCTAGGCCAAAGTATCGACTAATGAAATATTCCGAATGCTGGACTCGGCCGAGTTGCCTTTATATAATATTAGTCGTAAAAAGCGAGAAAATCGGATCTCTGCCTCGAGGCCGTACAACACGCGTGATCGCGCGCGCAGAGGAAATAAAATTGATAATTTCTTTTTCGAGCGTATACGCGTGTGTGTGTGTGTGTTGTATATCGTTCGATCGGCTGTGTACACGCGGCCATCGTTATATATCTGTGTAGGGCCGAGGGCGAAACATCATAAATGTAAGTTTGGATAGCTCGTTATCCCGCGGAAATAAGAATCCCATGAGCGCGCAGTCCGCCGAGCGCATACACGTCGTATAGTGGCAGTTTCGTGCACAAGCAATATCGTCGCGTCGTGGTCATATAAACATCAGCCGAAGCTACGTGGACAATGCATCAAAGGGCCATTTTTATGTATGCGCAGAGTTTTGAAAATCATTGAAAAATTCGCGTTTCGCGCGCGCTTCTCCTCGTCTTCTTTTCTCTCTCTCTCTCTCTCTCTCTCCTCGCTCCTCGGCTCTCTTCTGGGCTTCTTTCGCGGGACACACCACGCCATTAAACGTCAGAGTAAATCACTTGGTTTTATGGTTTACTGCAACGTCAAGCGCGGGCAACGTACACTCGCACTTACACACACACACACACACACACATACACACGTACGAGTCTTTAGTTGATGAATTCTTTCTACCCAGCACACTCACAAGTACACACACACACACACATGTACACGTGTAAGGACTGCTGTTGCAGCATATATACACACAATAGCTTTGGATTTTATCGCGGCTGTCTCACTCTCTCATCCGCAGCACTGCAGCCAGCGCAGCACATATATACCGCCTTTTTCATCTGTCGTGAGAAAGAAATAACAACAACGAGAGACGGCAGAGCGGCAGCAAGTATATATACACACATATACACCCGAAAAATTGATTTTATACTTTTTTAAAAGTCCAAAGCCAGCACGAGGTTTCGCGAAATAATAATTATTTTTGCTGTAAATCAATCATATGCGCTTTTAAAAGCTAATTCAGATACCTGAGCCGTAGAGCGAGGGAGGAAGGGAGAGACTTTTGTGGAGGCGCGGTGACGAGAGAGAGAGAGAGAGTCGGAGCAGCAACTGTACCCGAGATGCGAAAAATTGTGTAGCTTTTTATTGGTTTTTGCCGTTTGGCGGAGGGAAGCGCTTAATTTATAACTTTTTCACTCGGCGCTCCGTATCGCTATCTCGAGAGATCGAGCTGCGAGATTGATGATCGTTGCCAGGAAAAAGGTAAGCTGCCACGAGCAGCAGCAGCAGCAGCAGCAGCCCTGCAGCTATATAAGCTCTGAAACTAGCCGAAAAGTTTCTTGCGCATCTTTGGCGCAACTACTTAACTTGTAGCCGAGAAAAATCGCACCTCCGTCGAGTGCCTATATAAACCGAGCCAAGATGTTTTGCTCGGGAAAATTAGAATAATTCGATAATACGTAACTGTTGCCGGCAGAGTTGAACAGATATAGCTTTACAGGCGAGCAAATTTCCTCGAGATTCTCTCAACACGCCCGCTGATTTGAATATCCCTGAATAATCGCAACTTCGTTGGGGCGGAGCTTTTCGGAGCTACTCTACTCTGGCGTCGACACCTCGGCACGTGCAGCAATAGCGAGAGAGAGGCGCAAAGAGAAAGAGAGAGAGAGAGAGAGAGAAGGCAAAAAGCAAGGTGCAGCAGCAGCAGTCCGGATTTCTGGGATGATGAGCTTTTTTTGTAGGCCAAACTGCGCGCTCTGCGCTTCTTGCTCGCGAATTTGCATAATTTCTCTGTGTATGTGTATTGGCTCGAGCCAAGTTTTCACTCTCGAGTGTCTCTGCCGCTGGCTTTTGGCTTTTTCGAGTGTAAAGTTGAGAAATAATAGTCTTGGTAGAGCAGCCGAGGCACATTAAATTGATGATTCTCGCATGTGTAACTCGCAGCCGCTCGACGACGAGCTTATACTCGTATAAATTATAATCTGATTTAATTAACGCCGCATTATAAGAATCTCGAAAGACCGTCTCGAGGCGTTTAACTTGCAGCCTCGTCGCGAGCTCGTAAAAAACACCTTATCAACATAAACATGCGAGAGTGTGAAAAATGAAAAAGAAGAAAAGGCCGAGCAGCGGCTCGCATGAAACGAGGCAATTACGGAAGCGTGACGACGTGCGAGCATGAGCAGCAGCGGCCCATAGAGAGCGCGTCACACGGCTTATCTGCCGCGAGAGAAATGGAACGAAAGAAAAAAAGGAACAGGTCGTTTACACGCTCTTCGCTGAAAAGGGGGTTGCAGAGCTGGAAACGAGCTCGCCGAGTCACACCCCACGAGAACGTGGCGGATTTTGAGCGCGCGCGTCCCCGCCCACGCGCGGGGGTTGCAGAGCTGCGAGTCGCAGCTTGGAGAGCGAGACCGGGCGCATGTGCAACGTCGCGCAGTGCGCAGCGCAGGGATGATATCGCGGACCAATGAGGCTGTCGGCGCAGCTTGATAAGTCGACGATCGTGCCTATCACGAGTGCCCAGCCGCTTATGTAATCGGCATGTTTTCGCGAGAATTTCGTATTGCCGGCGCGTTTTTATACATCCATTGCCGAGGCGCGACTCGATGCCTTATCTGGCGCGCGTACCACTGCAGCGCATTGGGTATTATACGTGTTTATAGGCAGAACAGAAGCGACCGAAGGAGTCGGCACGTTCGAGGCCGGATACCGCCTTGTGTGTGCACCATGAGCATTATAGCGTGCGACGCGTCACCGCTTATGTATTAATATATGCGGGGATTTTAACGGTTCGTCCGCGGCTTAAAGGATAATAATAACGCGTACTGGAAATCCGTACGCGCGCGCAACTGAGCGTTTTCCAATCGATTAGTAAATAGGCTCCCGGTGTAACTATACCGTGCAGCTTTCTGGGACGTGTAATGTTATCGATGGAAAAATTCGCGCAAATTTACGACTAATTGGAAAATAGCGATCGATATTATATATTATCTCTTATGAGCCGTTGCAAAATGTATCCCACCTATTCTTAGGCCGGCTTTCAATGGGTATTTGGCAAATTGGAAAAATGATAAATTAACCGGAAAATAATAGCCGATTTCAACGATACGATACCGCTCGGCGCGTATCAGACAGAGTTGCAAAGCCTGCTTATGTAGCTCGGGCGTGTTTGTGTGCTGTGTGTATATTAGGGTGGTCCACTTTTTCAAAAATTTTTTGTATCTCGGGGGATCCATCGGAATCTGAAAGTTTGAGGTTTAAAATGAAGTTTCCTTTAAACGAGAACTCAAATAAATGATTTTAGATGGTGTCGATGGATTTTTGAAGTTTAAAAACGTGCTCCTAAAAAGGAGCAAAATCGGTCAACCATTCGATTTATTACAAACTTTGTTCAAAGTGTAAAAATGATCTTAACGATACATTTTCTTACGTATTTTTGTCTGCGGAATCGAATGCCGTAGTTAGTTTTGACCTAGGAGTACAATTTCATTGAAAAAAATACACTTTTTCGATCATTCTTTTTCGCAAATTTCGCAAAGTTCATTTTCGAGCGAGCGGCAAATGAACAGAAAAAATCTAGAAAATTTTTTGACACCGCCAAAATTTAGCATTTTTCATGACGAATCCAACGGTATATTAGTATACACTTTTAAAATTATTTTAGTGCCGAAAAAGCAAGATTTTATCCCAAAAAACGATATCAAAAAATGGAAAAATGGAAAAATATATTCGTTTCTTCAAGAAAATGGCTAAGTATAATCACTCATGAGAATAATTGAATACAACTATCTGATAGGTTTTTTTCTCACCTTTCAAACGCCGTTTTCAGAGTTAAAAAATTCGCAAAATTCGCCGAGATACAGCTGTTTTTGTACGATGCACTTTTTTACTTAAAAATCTGCTTTGCTGGTTTTTTAATGAATAGAGCCAGCTCAGAATTATTGAATTTTAACCCAAAAAAGTGCATCGTACAAAAACAGCTGTATCTCGGCGAATTTTGCGAATTTTTCAACTCTGAAAACGGCGTTTGAAAGGTGAGAAAAAAACCTATCAGATAGTTGTATTCAATTATTCTCATGAGTGATTATACTTAGCCATTTTCTTGAAGAAACGAATATATTTTTCCATTTTTCCATTTTTTGATATCGTTTTTTGGGATAAAATCGTGCTTTTTCGGCACTAAAATAATTTTAAAGTGTATACTAATATATACCGTTGGATTCGTCATGAAAAATGCTAAATTTTGGCGGTGTCAAAAAATTTTCTAGATTTTTTCTGTTCATTTGCCGCTCGCTCGAAAATGAACTTTGCGAAATTTGCGAAAAAGAATGATCGAAAAAGTGTATTTTTTTCAATGAAATTGTACTCCTAGGTCAAAACTAACTACGGCATTCGATTCCGCAGACAAAAATACGTAAGAAAATGTATCGTTAAGATCATTTTTACACTTTGAACAAAGTTTGTAATAAATCGAATGGTTGCCCGATTTTGCTCCTTTTTAGGAGCACGTTTTTAAACTTCAAAAATCCATCGACACCATCTAAAATCATTTATTTGAGTTCTCGTTTAAAGGAAACTTCATTTTAAACCTCAAACTTTCAGATTCCGATGGATCCCCCGAGATACAAAAAATTTTTGAAAAAGTGGACCACCCTAGTGTATATGTATGCCTCAAGTAGCAGCTGCGTTAGAAAGCTAAAGACTCGTTATAAAGTTTGAGCACGCGTCTCTTCGCACCTATCCGCGCGCGCGCGCGCACTCGGTGTTAATTCGATTCAATCACTTAGGACTTTCGGTTTACGTAATTTACGAGTACGCGTATAATACGTGGCGGACTATAGAGGACGACGAAAAAAATAGGCTAGCTTTTTTCACACTAGGAATTTTCTTTTCGCCGCCGAGAGCTCCTACTTAACGCGTAATATGCACTGGTATTTCGCGATTCGAGTGTATTTTATACGTATATGCATATGATACAGTGCGAGCGAAGAGTCGAAGCTCTTCTTCAGCTGCTCGTCTTTTCTCTTCTCGCGGTTTATATTGAAACACGATCGGCCTGAGAGCGCGCCGAGATTCTATAGAGAGAATTTCCACTGTGACGTTTGCTCGTGGAGTACTCGCGAAGATTTACTCGCATACGCATGTATATAGCACATATGCAGGCACGCGTTAACTCAACTCACGCGAGATGTTTTTATTGCGAATCTTAATTATTTATTTGAGCGAGGGGAGCACGCGACGTTGCGTAAGAATTTCAATTAAATCTGGCGAATATTTTTGATAAAAATGGCTAAAAATGGCCGGCCGACGTTCGCGCATAAAGCAACTCGCTCGTATAAAACGTCGTTTAATAAGACCGCAAAATAACCCACATACCCTTTGCGTAATAAAGATAAATCAACGCCTGGCGCAAGCCCGCGTACGTATTATATATGAGAGTATGCCGGCATACGCACTGTACGCCACAAGTTCGACTTTAATAACTTTCAATTGTTTCGGGCCGAAAATGTAAGCTGGTCAGGATTTTTTGCAGCTAATCGAAGAAAGCGCTCGACCGTGCACACACAACGTATTACAATATGCACACATGCGATTTTTGCGTTCAGGCACACGACAAAAAGCAGCGGAGCACGACGATTGTAAGGCAGCGCGTATAGTTATACACACACACAAGAATGAAGAAATGTTGTCCGCGTCGCGAGTCGCGGGGCTGGATATGTTGGCCGAGCTCCGCAGCGAGTACACACACACACACACGACAATATTCCATTACTCGCGCATATGTCCAAATACTCGTTTGCCGCGATCGCAAAGTACTATGCAGCATATAGTGCACGCGTTATATTTCGCTCGCGATCACGACCGATATGTCTCTGTTTTGTTTGATTTTCTCCGGGATCTGCGCGTGTCTCCCCTGTTGTAAGTAACTCGTTCGCTTTGTAGATTCCGTAATATCCCATTTTTCCGCCTTTGGAATATCGCGATAATTATTTATAGCTGTGTTACCCCCTTGTCCAGCACCGCTACGCACACGTTCGATAATGTCCAATTGTATAATAGTCTCCGATAGATAGCTTATAAACTTGTTGATTCTTATCAATTGCCGTCGTGTGCGAGTGCGTGTGTATATGGAGCAGCTCACAAGCGGCCAGTCGCGGATTTTCCCTTGTTGTACGCGCGTATAAGTACGGCTCTTTTTACGCAATCATTTCGCCAATGAATTTCTCCAAAGAAAACAAATTGAAAACGATCAGCCGCGATTTTCGAGCATTCGGCTTTGCGGCTAATGCGCCGGATCTTTGTGTACTGTGTTATATGTATGGAATATTGCAACTGCGCCTGCATATATACACAGAATCCCCGCAGTCACGATATCTTTGGAAAAGAGTCAGCCCGCTGCTGCCCGCGTGCATATTATATAGCATACACACATATAGCAATGAAGAAGCAGAAGAAGAAGAAGAGGCGAGAGAGAGAGAGAGAGCCAACGAAGAAATAAGACGACTGCTTCGCGGAGATAGAAACAAGCTTGAAAACGAAGGAGAAAGAGAAGCCGCTGCGGCGCCCTAAGCAAATTGTAGCTGCATCTGTAGCTCGCGAGCCAGGCAAGCAAGCCAACCAACCAACCAACCAACCATCCAGAAGAGGGTATTTTTCTTTCTCCGCTATATACATGCATTTTATGAGCTTCCATTATCTGGCCTCCTTCTAAATAGAGACAATGCATTAGAGGAAGATAGAGAAGTAGAGAAAGAAACGAGTCTAATAATTAATACCTCTTGCATTGCTCTTGCACTGCACTGTGCTATATAGTGTATAGCAGGAGAGAGAGAGAGAGAGAGAGAAATGCTGCTGCTGCAGTTGCTATGATGATTCGCCGCGGCGATTACTCGGGCTTTTGATCTATCGACGTCAAAATCAGCTTTTGCGGCTTATACAAGGCAAGAATTTATGAACGCGGATTCTCCTTTAACTCGGTGAGAATGATATTCATTTGTTTGACGACGACGACGACGACTACGACGACGACGAGCTGCGATGCCCCGGATGTGCGCAGCGAGCCTTTAATAATTGCGTTTTTCTGATATAATTAAAAGCGAGCGAGGAGCAGCTCTCGGTGTATCGAGAGAGTAAGAGAGAGACAGGCCGTTGCTTGACTTTTAATGATAGCCGCGAGGATCGTTCGTTTGGCTTTATGTATCGTTGCGATCCGATGTGCTGCGCAGTATACAGCCCTGTGCGCGGGAGGTATTTACGGCGCTTCCGAAGCCAGCGCTCTAAAACATCCTTTTCTCTCTGTCTCTCGCTCCCTCTCTCTCTCTCTCTTAGCTCTCTCGACGATTGTTTTATCGATTACCGATTGCTCGCGAGAAAGGCCGATTCAGCGCGGGGTATTAGCCGGTAACGTGAAATATTGACTAATCTCGAAGGCGCGCACGAAAACTCGTTTCTCGAACCTGCGCCACCCGTACTCCGTCTCGAAGGAGCAAAAGCGAGCGAGCGGGAGATGTCAGCTGAGCCCCGATAAGAATACACGCGTACGTAATCGTATATATTCAAACGCCGCATGCGCGGCAAACGGCAATTTTTCAGACTTTTTATTTTCGTTTCTAATGGCCATCGATCATATGTATGCAAGGCGCTCGCGCATATAGACCATAATGCAGTAGGTTATACGTATAGCGGATTGATAAACTATATTGGTGTCTGTGGCTGCGGTTATGTGTGCCTCTATGTATAGCGCTGTGCACACTTGATAGGCCTGTTAATTAACTCGTATACGCGAACATCCGAGTGAATTGTGAAAATGGGGGCTTTATCTGCTATCTCCGATCGCAGCTCGGCTGATCCGTCAAATAAGCTTATTTCCATGTGCGCGGCAAAGCCTCGAATTACACCTGTAAATAAAAACTCCGTGCAAATCGCTCAAAGAAAAAGTTGGCGCACTGCTCGGGATTTTCGACTAGGAGAAAATCAGGACAATCGTGGCGGCGGCAGCGCGTCACTGATCGATTAATGCAACGCTCGCTCGAGCTGCGATACGCCGAGGCTGCGTACAGTATATCGGCGTAAAATCTCAGGAAAATACGGGCTGTCGACGCGTCGCTGCATATGCACGCGGAGATGCTCGTACTGCATTCGTAATCAGCGGTGAGAATCTTTGGACTATCGATCAAGGAAACGTTTGCACGCCCGACTCCGTACACACACACATACACACGCACGTCGACCATACACACATGGTACTCGTGGTCCTGAAAGCTAGATAAGCTCGGATAAATCTGCGTAATGTACAACACAGGAGTTTTTTTACCAGCTCAGCATTCACTTTGTTGTGGCAGTGGTGCGCGATTTTTCCGCGTTTCCAATCGGATGCGCACATACGCTCATAATCCTCGCTCATAAACACAGCGCCAAGTACAGTGTATATATTGTATACATGTGCTCGTGGACACGTGTGTGCAGTCTTAGGCCTAGGCCTAGGATAGGATACACCGACACCGTAAACTGCCTCGCCTCGATCTAAAGCATATATACGTGCGCTGCGCTACGCTCCAGTATCCGTTGCATTGCATTCCAACTGTCGCTGCGCTCGCTCTCGTTTTGCACGCTCGTATACGGAGCGCGCGTACTTACTTATATGCACACACATTGCGCCGAGCTGAGCAGAGAGAGAGAAAGACAAGATACCTAAACCCGCTATGCACCCACATATACGTACACCAGCCGGTCTGGTAATATATGACAATTTTTTCGACCTCTTTTGAATATTACACACACACATGCTCGAGTCGAGCTCGGATCTCGTGCGTATGTGTGTCGCTACATGCCCGGCGAGTCGACGCGCGATCGGCGCTTGTCCTTTTGTGTGCGCACACGCAATGGATGGAAACATTTTTTCCAAGCCCATATATACTTTCGATTGTTTTATCATTTTTGCCGTTGATTCGATAGACGCAGCGGCCTTATAATGTAACATTGCGGCTCGCCGTCCAGAGATATTACGTGTGAGAACGTTCGATAAATAGATTGGGCCGGCCGTATTATCGCGTGATTTATTGTACTGTGAGACGTTAATTTCGAGATCGTTATGAATACGCACATAATATAATATTGTACAACGCAAATGTGAGAGCTTTGACAAAACGCCTGCAATTTTCGCACTTTTTTCCTATGCCGAGTAAATATGCTATTGTCGTTTTTGTCATACAGCCTACTGCAGCTTCTTAGAATTTAGAATGCTTTCGTGATTAAAGAAAAGCATGACATTGTTATGGGGTGTTATGAGGTTGAAGCCAGGGGCTAAACTGAAACAGCACATATCCAGACACAGTTAAATGCTGCTCTAATTTATACTATTTTTTTTACTTTGCTACTTGCAGATTTACAGATGAAGTCACTCGCCATCTAGTGGTAAGGGCTTTAAGTATTATCGCATTTAAAGTGGTCGAGTGGAAAAAAACATTTTCAGTGGCAATTTTTACAGTTTCAATTGAAATTCAAACTAGTGAACGAATGTATGTAAAACAAATTGTCCTAAACGTCCGGCTTGAAATATCGTTTTGAGCTTGTCATTCCATCTTCTAGGAGGAAGCAAAAAGACATTTTCATTTTCTGGAAGCAACTTTTGGAATTGTCACAAATTCACACGTTTTATGCTACAGAAAAATGTGACGATTGGTTCATGAGTCTTTGAGTGAACAACGCGTACGAACATGCATGATAGCTTGATCGAGGATATGGAACGCTAGAGAGACAGCCCCATAAGAATTTTCGTATAAAAAAAGAATAGTGCTCATGAGCAATACGCTCGACTACATACCAAAAAGCTGCTGGATACACAAGAAAATAGCATAAGTAATGAAAGCAAAATAAGCAGCAGAGAAAAGCAGATTCGCTTGGGATCGCGATAAAAATTCATTTGCATATTTGAATTCATGAACAACGGGCCCTCTAGAGCGTAATACTTATTTTACTATAAGTGCGTTATGTGCGCGCAGAGAACTACCACATGCACGCTCATCCCATACATATTGCGAGCAAACGAGAGGAAGGTCGATGCTGTGGCATTAAGGGGTCGTTAAAAAATGGAACAATGAAAAATTTTAACCCAGAGAGCGAGAGAGAGAGAGAGAGAGAGAGAGAAACAGAAACAGCATTAGAGTCATTTCTTTTTGTGGGTGGTGCTGCGAAATAAAAATCACGATTTATACCTACTCTGTATATTTATTCGCTGATTTATGCGCTGCAATAAAGTAAATCAATATACATTACTTGGTGCATGCTCGAGTGAGCGAAAGAGTAGTTTTTTAATTGATACTCCACAAACGAGAGCAATTTTCGAAAAAAAGAGCTAGTAAGGAGATCATCTTCCATGCCAATGATTTAAAAAGGACGCGAAGATAGGCTTCTTTTCAGAAATACAGCGTATAAACCTTTCATCTTTGCGACACAATAGATGTGCCGGGTTCTGTATAACCTTCGGCGAGCAATGTGATCTGTATTTCACATTGAATTTACTTTTTTATGTCTGCAAATAAAGTAAAAAAAAGTATATAAAGAAATTTCTTCAATGAGGAAACTCGACCTATATTGCAATGACTTAGCTCTCCTTGCAATCCTATAAACACGATTAAATCTTCAATCTCTCCATCATAAGTTGGATTTCTATATTTTTCAAAAATGCTCAATCAGCCCACTGTCCAAAAATGTAATTTGACTGTTAACACACATTTGAGGTTGCTGCGATCGTTAGCCTCACGCGCATAATATATAACTTGCGTAGTTTTTGCTGCGTAATAGGTCAAGGTAACGGTATAGCATTTTGTCGCGTATTCAAACGATTTGTCGTTTCGCATAATAAAAACGCATTACCAAAAGTACATACCGAGCTGCTATTGCTGACACTGCTGCTACTCACATTCGTGAATTATTTATCGAATAAAAGGAAGAGACGCATCTCTTCGGATTATTATAGACTTTATTCGTAAATGTCAAATAGTTCGCTGTGCCTGAGATGCGTTCACTTGACGAAGAAACAAATGTGACCATCATATCTCGGCTTCAATGGGACTATTAAATTGCATTATAATCTACGCATTCTCTCCGGGCCCAGATTCGCCTCGTTAAGTAATTACGTTATTTACTAAATCGAAATATCGATGTATTCACAATCATATACACGAAATTAACTATAGGCATCGTGAATATGCTGCAGAACTTGCCATATACCGTTAGATAGAAGTGCAGCAGTACCAAATGTATCGAGTTTGAAAAACGCGATACGCAAAAAATTTCAAACGTTACGCTTAGTCGTGAAAAAACGAACACAGAGTTCAGAATATCTTGAATATTTGTCAGATGCAGTCCTCGTATCTTCGGTGCAAGTACGAGACATACCGATGCGCGCGTAAACATCTGCGCATCTCCGGGGCTATTATGGTCGACGAATGTAAACAACAATGACTGGGAAAATTTGCCTCGTCGAATGCAATATCAACGGGAATTCGTCCATAAGACTTCCTGCCTTGACGCGATCATCGGGGCAGATTATAAATATAGCTACGTCTGGATTATCAAGCGAGCGAAATATTTGAAAAAACCGAGCGAAACAATTTATTCGAGTCGAGCGAGCGCGCAGCTATACATGTGTGTATCTTAATGCGCTCATACACACATTATATATCTTGCGCCGAGTTTTGCATGTGCTACGCTCTCCGACAAACTCGAGGGTGTAGAGAGCGAGACAAAAGAAAATTAAAATGCTCGACACCGTCATTCTACTGCACTGTTGGCTGTGCAGCGTCGACAAATTCTTAAATGGCTATGTGCAGCGGCGTGCGGTCGCTGCTGCAGAGTACTGGAATGTATGGAAAATACTTAGGCGGCTCATATCCTTCATTGTGACCATAATGGTAAACGTGCACTGCCTCGGATGTCTCGTCGCGCGCGTATTATTCTCTTATTTTGCTCGTCGTCGTTCGACTCGTGTCCGATTGACGTATCGCGCGGTAAAAACGTTGGCGAAAGTTTGGGCTACACGTCAATCAAATTTTTAAATTATTGCATCGAATGAATGATAAATTTAGCGTAACAATTTGTTTACATTCGAGCTTTCTTTTTATGTTATTGTAATAAATTTATTCTTTAATTTACAATATTATATTTATACGATACACTCAAGATAGGGATGTTTCCTGTTTATTTTATTTGATTAATGTGCACTTTTCATTGATTAAATTTTTCTTCGTCCCAACGATTAGAAAAGTGTACGATCGTCTATGCGTATCGTCAACTTAATTACCGGAGCAGAGCGAGGCACGTTTGTCGAAGCACAGCAAAACTTGAAAGCCAACGACAAGACCGAGAATTTATATTTTAATAAAGTGTCTTACTCTTCAAATTTTTTACCTGCCTCGCGGGAGTTTTATATAGACTCATGCGCATCGCTCGACCGTCATATGTGATTTAGTATAAAAAGGCAATCCATACGTCAAGTGTCTTTTGATATAGCTCGCTAAAAGACGCGTGCACACATGTGCCTATACGTGTTTGTGTATATATCGATCGTCTTTAATATATAATAAGGCAAGCAAATCACGTTTTGAATGACACACATGCAGTTGATGGAATGCCTCCGTGTGTTTATATACCTACTGCTATATATAATACTAGCTGCAGCACGACTCGAGTCAGGCAGGCAGGCAGGCAGGCGCGCGCGCGTGAACAAGAGGGAAAAGGTGGGGTTGCGCGCAGGAGAGCTATGATATGCGCCTCGCGATGGCCGACAAAAAAGCGCGTATTTCTTGGAAATAATGCTACACGGCCGACGTTTTTAATTGGTCCTGTCGCGCCGGTGCGGATTTTTGAATTTAGAAATTATGTGATCGTTTTGCTGTACTTGTCGTGCGCGTATCCATGTATGTGATACGGCGCAGGAGAGCAGCGTGAATTATGGGTCGATCCGCAGAGAGTCGCGGCAGAGAGTAAAAAAAAAGGCGCCGTGATGAGTTTGTTGTGTATGTATATACACCAATTCGAATCTGCCTGTCTTTCTCGTGTTTTACGCGTGCACTCGATCACACGCGCGGAATGACGATTCGCCGAGCGCGCGGATAAATTAATTATTCATGCGAATTACCTTTGGCGATCGCGAAAAAATAGTCGAAAAGCAACAAAGCCTTAATCAATCATCCCCGCGAGAAGATGGTAATTGCTGCGCATTAAAGAGCTCGGTAATGCGAGTTTTTCGCACGAGCGAGGACTCGGCGGCACTTAATTGAAACTCGGCGAATAAATGAAAATCATGCCAAGTGGATGGACGCGCCGTCAGTGGTAAGCTACGTCGTATACACGTGCATATATGCGTGCGTGAGTTTACAGCCGCAGCCTCGGGTCACATCAGCTGACGTATACACGCTCCGTTGCCGTGTTGTACCGCGCGCGATCGCCCCACGGAATATTGTGCATTTCAATGTTTTTTTCCCGAATAATAATATAAGCCGTGTAGGCTTGTCCGTGAAAAGACTGAACCTGAGCAGTGCTTTTACATAATTTAATCTCATACGCGAGGATTTAAGCCCAGAAATGCGCGTGCTGCAGCGTGGGTGATAAATCAAAAACGAGATATCTCAGCGGCGCGCGTGCGAGTATAAACAATTTTCAATTATAGGGAAATGACTTGGCCGCAGACAAGGCGCGAGAGAGAGAGAGGGGGCATAAGAAATGCTATACGGCTCCAATTTGAGTTTACGCGCCGGCCTCGTTAAATTCATCATTTACTTTTCCGCCTGCACGGCATAATGAAAACGCACTCATACACAGACACACACGTGAACGGCGTAACTTTCTATAATAAGCCATATGAACTTGCAGCAATATGGGGACTGGACTGCATATATGCGCTTGTACATCGAGAAATAGATGTCGAAACCGGTTGGCTGTGTACATGCGCGTCTGTAATAATATAAAAATTTGCTCGTTAGTTATAAAAATGTCTCGAAGCTCGCTCGGCACGCCGGTGAACCAAGAGCTAAAACCGCCCCGATCTGTGTCGGCGGTACACCCATGCACATACGCGTGTGTACCCATACATGCTGAATTTCACGGTCATTAATCGACTTGAAAATCTCTCGGCGCTTATTGTTTTCCGTCTACGCATATTCATCCCATACCTATATATATATATATATATATATATATATATATACGCGCCGGTCGTTAAACGATGCGCGCGCCTCATCTCCGTACATATACCTCAGCTGCTGAGCCCTCGCGGGCATTTCTCTCTCTTTCTCTCTCTTTTTCGCTCCGCATACTCGACGTCTCTCGTACGCTGCCCAGCCGCACTATTCGTTTAAATGCTGAAATTTCGACGTTCCAGTCGATTGAAAAATGAGCGAATCGCGTAGCTGTCAACGCAATTAAACCATCAAATATTTTCGCGCTCCTTTTCGTGCCTGCGTGAGTGTTAATACAAAACACCTGTCTTTCAACGCGCCTATAGCCAGGCCTATCTATTCGCAATTTATACCTCGAGAACTTTACCTTATGTATATATTTCTTGACAATAGACAGGTAGACTGGGTATAATATGAAAGTAAAATACGTTCTCGAGACATGTCATATCTCTTTCAAGTATGTATACTGCGTCGTGTGCACGCAAATGTGTATGTGTGTGTGTGTGGCATCTTTTGACCCATGGGGTGTACCGCATGTGCAGCTCTTCCGTATGTACGTCGGCATTATTTATATGGCATAACGTTTTAACTACTGGTAGATTGAGTAATATGTTTTTGCTTCTCTTTGTTTGCCGAGAAGCAAACTGCCAAGATCAATATATTTTCGTCGAAAAAGGTCTTCGTAATCCTTATTTTTTCCTCACATCAAATCTGCAGAAACGGACATTGTTCTACGATTAAACGAACTCACCTAGCGCCGTAGTAAATGTCGTAGACAGCCCAAATTTTATATATTTTAGAGACCCTGAAAGGTTTTAAAATAACTTCTGCGGCCTGACACCAGAGGGCTGCCACACTACCATCATCGCTGCGCCGCTGCTTCCTCTTTAACTTTTAGAGATATTTGATTCAAAATTAATCTGAGACACTCATTAGGGATATTGGGTGATACTTTTTTAATTTATCTGTTTCTATATGAGTGGGTGGTAATGTATTCGAGCAAGGACTTCATATAATTACGATTGCACTTCACTAGGCAAGTTTGTTTAATCGTACAATTATATTGTGTCCTCGCTGTACTGTTTTAGCGTTGATTTACTCAGAGAAGCCAGCATAATCTTAACTGCTGTGCTAGGCACATTTTTACTCCAGAACGCGTCCCTGATACTTTGCATCAATCAAAATCAGATGCTTGGCACCCGTATGTCGGAGATTCCTGCAAAGAGATATCAGCATATTAATGTCTGGTCTCATCATTATGGGTTTCCTAATCGTAATCTTGTCAAGTAGCGGAAACCACGTTTGATACCTCCATATTCCCTCTATCTCTCTTGATTTTGGATAAAGTTTTTGTTATGAACATAACCTAACAGACGAGACGCTGTCCGAATCTCTCTGAAGAAGATGAGACGTCTCTGAACAGCTAGTGCACGAAGAAAAATGATAGTAAGGTAGTCATTAGAGTATAGTAAGACGGGTTGTAAGGACTCGAACCCTGAAAGATGTGCGACGGATACGCGAAGTACGAACAAACGAATGTCGAAACACGCTTTCTCGCTGTCGAGCGCATCGAGCTGCCTCTGCGAGCGGTCTGCGGTCTGCGATTCACACTTTGTTGATTGTTCTGTTGGTTACCTCTGAAAAGAAGCGGTTGACTCCGACGTCCTCTTGTATTTGTATACCCCGCAAGTTGACTTCAACCATACAGGGCTTCCTGGTTTAACGAATAGGGAGTTGCAGAGGTTGATGTGGCTTTGACTAGTCCTTCACCTTCTTTGGAAGAGGATTTCAACTCCTTTATCTTAACAAATAGATCTTTTCCATAAAGATACTTGTCAATAGACGTCTCCTTGAGAATGGCGTTGCTCTCATTTGAGAGGCCAGGTTCAATAAAGGCCTTTCTATTTGTTGACTGTTTATTTATGATGAGACAGAGAAGATCACCTGCGTCTTTCAATAGGCTCAAGATCTCAATTATATCTACACCCTCATCTCGATTATCGTAAATATTTGTCATGATGACTGAAAGGCTTAAGCCTGCAAGTTTCTGTATAGTAATCATATATTTGTCTCTCGTTTTGTCCGATTCTTCCATGATCTGAGGATTCAAGACAGGAGCATTAAATTCCTCTTTGCAGACGTACTTCTCAACGAGCGCTTCCTCAGTTTCTTTCTTCATTCCCTCCGTGCAGAAGAATTTCCATATATCTAGCAAATCGGGTTTTATTGTAGTTATTTGCACTCCTGAATTGTTCGGGTTTTCTTCAATCCAGGCAATAAAGCCATATAGACTTTATTTCTGTGAAAAACTAAGGAGAAGAAAGGGTTTATGTCACTTGCATATTCATAACATTGAATGTAAATAACGTATTTTTTTTCTAAACAAACATTTAAACCTCAGTCGAATGGCTCTCGAGAATATTCTTCTCTGCAGGGCCCGTCTCTTGCAATGAAAGATCAGGATCCTCCGATGTTGTTTGATCAGACAAAAAAACATACTGTTTTACCCTTGCATTTTGCCTCATTGACTCGTTCTTGATAAGTCGATATATTTCACTTATTAGACTTAATGGTTTCTTTCGTCTGGACGGCATTTTGGTGGGTGTTTAAGGCGCGCGAAGAGGAAGCAGTGGCGCAGCGTTGAGGGTAGTACGGTAGCCCTCTGGTGTCAGGCCGCAGAAGTTATTCCAAAACCTTTCAGGATCTCTAAAATACGTGGAGTTTGGGCCTTCTACGACGTCTACAATTGGTAATGTAGGAGAGCGAGGACGCAATAGAAATGTGTATGCATGAGCCTGCATACTCGTATCGTCATCGTAAAATTCGTACTTATACGGCTTGTCGTACAAAAACGGAGTTAAAATATAGTGATTGGTTGGCAGTGATTCCTTACAGTACGCGCTATACAGTATTGTATGTACCGTGTGTCCGCTAACGAAGCGGCTCGAGCTTTCCGATTCTTCCCTGCGCTTACCTCACCGCTGCTGCGGCTCTCTGCAGCGGACCTTTTCATACCCACTTGTGTGTACGCGCGCGGCGCATTTCTTCGTCGTAACGCTATAATGCTCCCTTTCTGCGTCGTGCGAGCTCGGACACGAGTAGTTTAGACTCATCCTGTTATTAATGACGTTTAAATGGGCAAGTTCCTTTCGCGCCGGCCGCAAAGTTTTATGGAAAGCGGCCATTATATATCATATACTTTTCCCATTTTGAGAGCAGCCCATCACACGCATGGACACATCGTACATAACTAGAAGAGTTATGCACTTTTGCTGCTACGATTGCGCAAACTCGTATATACAGAGACCAACGCGCTACGCACACGATGCACACATTGGCCTTTTTTAGAGGCTCGTTTAGATGTATACGCGCGTTCCCGGGGAGGAAGAGAAAGAGAGAGGAGGAATATATTTTTATTATTCGACGTCGAGCGCAAGCGTACGCATGCCCGAGCTTTTTAATAAACGACTGCGTTGTATATCACTTTTCACTTATACGCGTGCGTTACATAGCCGAGGTATGAAGGAGTTTTGCCTCATATTCAAAAGTGAATGATAACGATTATTATTACGGGCTTCGTGAGATTTATCGCGCTCCTTTTGCTCGAGAAAGGTGTTTTTCGACTATAAATATATAATTGAGCAATAAATACACGTGAAGAAGAAGAAGAAGCCTGAGACGGTTTCGCGGGCTTATTATTGTGTACGCGAGCTCGATTATTTTCACGGCGTCGAAAGTGATTGCTCCACTCGCTCGCATGAAAGCCCGGGCCAATGTTATGAGAAATATCGATCTTTATCGGCTATGAATTAAAAAAAAACGTCGTGTGGGATATATACGAGCAAAAAAAAAAACACAACACGCGCTCGTCGAAGATCCAAAATCGCAAATCATTCTCGTATTCAAAGTCAATTGTACTCGTTTGATCATTTTTATACTTTCCATTGTGAAATAAGGCTCACTCGGCGAAATTTTTTAGTCTCGAAAAATTATCTCAGCCATCGAGCTGGCTTTTGCAAATTTCATTTCTAAACGTTATTGTGTCTTCGTCATCGAAGAAATATACCCATTATATGTATAGATTGCAAAATAACCGAGAGACTTTTGAAGCCAGTTCGTTCGCTCATCGACGCCGAAGAAAAAAACAAGTGCCCGTGGGAGTTAATTGGGCATCCGCGTGCATCCACGAGTGTCCTTAATTTTCGGTTCTGTGCGCATAATACAACGCTCGGATAAATTGTAGGTGTACGAAATGGATATCCGGTACAGACGCAGTTCCACACATTCGATTTAATTGAATAAGTAGCAATCGACTCGGGCGAGTAAAAATAAAGCGAAAAAATGAGTTCCTCGAAGCAGCGCGGGGCCTCGTAACATTACGATTCTCTCTCCTTACTCTCTTTTTGCTCTCTCGGGCATTAAAAAAAAAGCCCGGTAGCCGGTTCAGTCGAGCGCGAAGAATCCAACACCCACGACACGTTTCTTCGCGCGCGCGCGCACAAGATTTAACGCAGTCCACGAAAACGTGACGAGCATCAACGCGGGCGCCTCGGTGAGATGCGAATCGGCTTAGCTGACTGCTGCTGCTGCTGTGTGCGGTGTCTGTTTTCATGCGCGCGTACAGCACAACACAGCACATCAGAGCTTTGATTAAATATACAAATATACGCGCTTGTATACAAAGAGATCCAGTCGCGAGGCACCTTTGCAGTTACACGGTATACGTTTATAAGCATACGAACAGTGGCATCTAATTCTTTTTCAATTGCGCGGCAGTTCCATCATATCGCCGGGCAACGAATTTTCAGGCCGTATACGTATGTAGCGTGTAATATATAATACCTCGGGCCATGCAGTGAGAGCAGCTAGCTGCTACCGCATGTAAATATTACTGTGTAACCAACGACTATGCAAATGATGTACACAACTATGTGCTCGCGCGCGCACGCGGGGTGAGTGAGAGAGAGAGAGGCAGCTAAGGCCGATAAATCACGCGCCTGCGACGCAGAAAGGGTTTATGTATATGCAGTCGATGAGGCTTTGCTGTCTGCCAATGACACGCGAGTCCCCGAGCGAGCGAGACAAGGAGAGAGTGCGAGAGAGAGAATTAGATAGTGTGAAAGCTTTTGTTGCTACGCTACTGTTATTGCCCGAGAGCTGCTACTGGTCGCGTGCGCGCCACACGCAGCAAAACTTTTTGACGATGATGCATTAACATTACGGATCGCTCACGTATACGTGCACGATATAGTCCAGTCTGCTTGGGCCTGTGTAAGAAAAGAGGGGGGATACAACCAGCGAAGGTCATTTGCATGACGGCCGTCGCTTTAGGACTTTTTTCAGACTTTCCTCGTGTCAAGCGGGTGTTACTGCACGATCGCGCACCTTTTTTTTCTTCGTCGGAAAAGCTCGTCTATCTCGCTCCACGCACGTGTACGAGTAGTACAGCGGTAGTCGAGCAGCGCGACCACTGCGCACACTTGGAAATGCGTATACATGCACACGAGCATCGGTGTTGCACTCACGCATCTATATACAGGCAGGTCGTAACAGAGGCGAACAAGCCAACTGTTCCTCGTTCGGGCGAAAAAACAAAATCAACAAGAAAAAAAGGAAGAAGAAAAGTGAGTGTCGAATAAAGCCCGGCTACGTGTACGTACGCGACGAGCCAATCAAGCATCGTTGTCCCCTTTTTTACGCGAACTGCTGCTACTGATCGCATGCAAATTTCGAGGCAACGGCACACGACAATATACTCCATGCGGACGATGTGTGTATGTGTGTGTGCAGCCCGTGCATATATAGCCCTTTTTCCACGAATATAAGCCCAACCCTGCCCTGCTATACGTACTGCACACTCGCTCGTATTCGATATACAACACACTGCAAGTAAAGCAGCAGCACACGCATGAAACGAAAAAGATGAGCGCATTGGTAGAAACAGTTCGAGGCAGCACATGCTACTTGCGGGCATCATCTGCATATCTACGTAATCGAATATGTGTGTGTGTGCGTGCGTGTATAAGTGTATGGGTATACGGGGGTGAGCCAGGAAAAAAGACAAGAGGGGACGTGAATATGGCCATGTCTCGCGCAGTTAGAGGTTTACCTGAACGATCATTACTGCGGCTATATATCGGATCGACTGCACAGCTCGCTCTTGTGCCTCGTTCGACAATTATTGAATTACGATCGTCAGGAGCGAGTCTTGCAGAAACACTGTTGGAAGCGCCAATAAAAGTGTCGATGTATGTGCGTTTAATGCAAAACTTTTCGGAGCTACTACAATCAGCGAACCCATCCATACGGATTGAGCTCGACGCGAAACTTTATAAATCATCTTTTCTCTCTCTGTCGCTGCTCGCGTATCTATCTGTTTTTCTCGTTGTGTCACAGCAACACTCGAGCGCGGCTCATCATTTATCTGCATCCATCTATATATATGATCGGCTCTTCTTCTTCTTCTATATACGTATACATATAATGTACCCGCCGCAGCGAGAAATAAATATCGCGACGGAGCATCATCCCCCAAATACATGGCATCGAGCAGCGAGTAGCATATAATCTCATAGGAGCAGCGGTAGCAGTCACATATACTTATACGTTTACGATACTGATAAATCCCTCGGCAGGAAAAAGACTAACAGTAGCGATCGAGTTTTCGCGCGCGCGCTCCCGACCGACCGACCAACCAACTGAGCGAGCGCGTCGTGATGCAGCGCAACATTTGCAATGCAAATGAAGCTCCCCTGCCTTGCCGTATACAGAGGATGATGATTGGGTTCCTTAGAAGTACACACACAGACACACACACACACACACACACCCGTATACATATATGCCCTAGCGCGAATCTAAATCTATCTCTCGCGCATCGTTGATCGCGATTGAAAATCCTAGGACATATGCCCTCGGAGGGACATGTAAATACTAGACCCTTTTCTTGTAACACAGCAGCAGCAGCAGCAGCTCCTGCAGTGTCTCGCAGTCCTTTCTTTCTTTTGTGAGCCTATATGCATCTATACGTTATTTATATTTTAAACTCAATGGCACACGTATATGGTATATCGGCAGCTGCCGATAATGAATCGTTTGACTGGCGCTGCCGCGCGCGTTGTCTGGCCTCTACATTGCATGATGCGCCTATGCGTCGATTGATTTATCGATTAATTTGCATACGAGCTTTTATAAGCGCGTACGTATATGTACGAGCGCACGCCAAAGAGGATCGAGCTCGATATGTACAAGAAAAGGGTTGCACGCGGAGGTCATATTGTGTATCTCTCTCTCTCTCTTGTAAGTGCTCAGGGGGGTAAAGCGATTTTGTTACGGATTTACGCAACCGGTGAATGAAGGTGTTAAAAAAAAAGAAGGTAGCAGCAGCGTTGGCATCTCTCCTTCTCTCGGCCTCATGAATTATGCAACGCAAGATGAAAATGAGGTTTACACGCGTCGGGTCGTGTCATGCTCATATAGCCGAGCTGCTATTAAAATATTTTTAATACCCTGGAATAGGTAGGACACGCGGCAATAGGGCCCTATACGTATATGGTATATCGTTGCAGCGCAACAAAGATTTTGTCATTATAAACCAATGGCTATGTGTATCTACGAGCGTGAAAGATGAGCATCGGGTGCAGATGCTCATTTAACCGTTTGCTGCGGTTCTGCGTGTGTATTCAATAAGTAGGCTGAATTACCTATAGGTAAGTTGCATTAGATTTCGATGAATGTCAATGTGTCTTTCGCCGCAACGAGCAACGAATTTCATTCCGTTCTTTATTTTTTCTCGAAGCAAACAACAAGTTGACAGGTAGGTAAAGGCGCATAAGATCCGATATCCCATCAGTTGTAGTCTCGTGTATATGTGTGTGTGCGAGCTGCTCGCGAGAATAAAGTCAGATCGATCGTTACGTATGCATTGCGGCTGTGTGTGCGAGTATATGAGTACGTTGCTGCAGGTAAAATATACACACGGTGACTTGGCATGGTGGACAAAGGCGTTAAACTTCTTTTGCTGCTGCTGCTGCTGCTGCCTGGCGATACCAGAAATTTATGTTCCATAGGTGTAGGTTTGCGTGCCGAGCGATATAAAGCACCGACGTATAGAGCTCAGCGCGACGTAAGCCGCGCGACTAGCCGAGCCGCAGTGTAAGCTACGTATATAGCGAGCCAAGCGTGTGTCCAACGTTATATTTCCGGATTCTCGTGTCTTTTTAGCAGCCCATATAAACTCTCTCTCTCTCTTTCTCTCTTGCCTCTCTTTCGTGGCTTATTATACAGTGAAATGTCGTGGTTCTACCACCCGAGTACGTGTGCGGTTCGGATCTTGACGTTTTTATAGCTCGAGTACGCCCTCTCTCTTTCTTACTCTGCCCCCGCGTTGATGAAAATTTTTCGCTCGGCTTACGTGCACGAGTATACACCGACGCGGACGAGTTTAATTTTAATGAAAAATCGACCTCGCTCGAATTTCGCGCAATTCACGTATAAGGCAAATAACAATTATTCCAAAGCGACCGTACAAATTGTTATCGCTCGCTACGTCGCACTCTTTTGCGAAATACAGGCAGCGCGTAATATAGGCACAAACTCCGACTCGAACGCCAGCGAAGCAGCAACAATTAGACACTGCAATTTCTGCAATAGAATCTCTAATTACCAAAAGCGTTTGCATAGTCGCACTAACGAACATTTGTACCCGATCGACGCCAAGCTCGAGCTGCGTGACTCAGCTTCCAAGGCCTCGATGCGTATTCCAACGCAACGCAAAAGTAGCTCGCGGATCGGAGCAATGCCAGTATAATATACGAATTCGAGACGTACGCACGCGTACTATTGGAGACTGACACGCGCAATGCACTCGTGGCTGCGATGCGTGTTGTTTGCAATATATAAATACTAAATGCGATGATTCGATGGCTTTGTCATTCGGCCACATAATAGGTGTGAATAGTTGCCACTGTTTTATAAACCCAATGCTATTTGCTCGGCTCGTCTTTCTAGCTTGTAGATTTGCTTTGTTTTATACCACTTCATTATTTCGATTCGCGATCCACGAGACCCGCGGCCGTAATTCAAGAGAGAAAAGTTATTCAATTTTCGAGCTTCACGAGTCGACTTTTTACCCCTCTCGCAGCTCCGTCTGCCAACTCGCCCGAGCACCTAGCAGGATATATAAAAATATCGTGATAAGGATAAAGAAAAGCGAACAAGCTGCTTAAAATAGTGCCGGAGAGCTCGAATGAAAAAAATAAAATAAAAAATAATAATAATAATAGTAATAATGGTCGAGAAGATAAAGCGATATACGCGAAAAGAACGAGCTACTGTGTGTGCGCGCGCGCAGGGCCTACTTTTGCGTCGTTGCGCGTTAAATAAGATCGCACCCGAGCGATTATGCGGCGTACACACAAACTCGCACATCGAGTAGACACGAAAGGGCAAACTTTTAACACGGCCTGAATGATTTTTATTTTATATACTTGAGAATTAATTCAGTCCAGATAAAAGCCTTGTTGTACTGCGTCGTTGTTGTTGCTTCTGTTTTTTTTTCTTCAAATTTATTGCGTAGGGCTCGATTTTTCTTATAAAGTACTGAGCGGAGCACGTACGTCTCGGGCGCGAGCTCATATTATACGATATCTCGCGAGAGTAGGAGGCGAAAAAAAAATATTCCGCCAACTTTATCTATTCAGGATGTTTATGTGGAAGGAAAAATTCACCTGATTACGGCAGTAGGTATTATATTGGCCGTATCTGTTACAAAATACGAAATCCGCAAACACGCGTGCCTCGAGCACGCACACACACATATATCGTATAATAAAGTTAGAATTCCTTTTGTGCGAGCGCTGTTTTGAGAAATGATATCGCCCGCTCGCGCTCAAGCAAGCAAGCATATAAGTCAGCCTTGTGTGTGTGTAAATAACATCTCGGATTTCTGTCGCAAAATCAAGACGAAACATGATGACTTTTTCAAAAGAGAGGACACGCCGTTTATACAGGCGCGTACTTACAAGTATATCCAATATAATACACGGCGTGCATCGATGCATTCCTCTAATCGAAAAATTTCGAGACGAGTACGATGAACCTCGCGATCGGCTCGACGAACAACTCTCGCAAAATTGCACCGATCGTAATTTGCTTGAAAATGCCGTCGACGAATTTGATTGAAAAGAAAATAAAGGCGGCTATTCAAAATTTAGTAGAAAAGCTTATCGTCGTCGTGTACACGTTCCTTTCATGCATACATATAATAAGGCACGCGTGCGTCAGCGAATAATATCAATATCTGTATGAGCCGCTCATGCCGCTGCCGCTGTTGCTGAGATTCGTTTTCTCAGTATAATAATATGTACGACAATACAATGAGAGAAAGAGAAAGAGAGAAGAATATAAGAAGCAGGAAAAAAAGTCACCCGCGTCTACGTACATTTGATACAACTTAAACCGGATGTTACCTTCTATATACTCTGTATACGTATGCGTTTATATGTAAACGTACATATCGCGTAATTGGAGCAACGGGATGAAGATGATGATTTGCCGTATTGCACGAATGATAAGTATTATTGTTGCGAGGATATCGCAGCTTTTTTTTTTACTTTACTCAAATGAGATATAGCATATCTATACATTCATCTGTCGCGAGTTATATTTTTGCGTTTTGTTGGCGGCGGGGAATGCGGAGAAAAATTCGCTCGATGCTCGTTGTCAATTTGTAAACACTGGTTGACGCAAATTAATTCGACCGACGAAGGATCCCGAGTTTTTACCGTTAAATAGTTTTCCTCGCGCGGCGATCTACACGCTCACACGCGTGTAAATGAGACGCTCGATCAATATCGGGACATGATTTCATCGTGTTGTACATAATGCCGATATGAGTATAAGTCGGTTTCGCCGCTAAAATATTTCACCTACTTTGATCAAAGCGCGTCGCGCGCGTCAAAAAAAGAAGAGGAAAAAAAATGAAAGAAAGAAAAAAAGCCGAAAGTTATTAAAATCCATAATAGCGAAACAGGACTCGAGAATTCAAGTCCATACACGCGATTGAGAATACGTTTGTACGCGCGTTACGGGTACGATCGCGGAGGTATTCGTGCAAATTCCACCCGTCATTCAAGACACGGCCGTTTTATTTTCTTCAGATAAAATAATACGCAACGACGAACGTAGCATAATCACGCCGATCGATTAGCGTTTCTCATCATCCTTCGCGTTATTGTGCGTGAATATACTGTAATACACGACAAAAAGAAGAAAAAAAAAATCACGACTGAATCAGATTATATTCTCGTCTCGATCGTTCATAAGCTTACATGCGTGTAAGATATACGCTACGCCCGATCTCGGCCTTTTTCGAATTTAAAGAACATTCGAAAAAGAGAAACTCGCCCCGCAAATGCAAGTTTTATCCGTAAACGAGCTGGAATCCCACCGTGCAAATTTCATGATTGATCATTAGTTGGTTTATTTCGACGTAGACGCAAGACGTTCGCGTGCGTTGTATACACACACACATACTCACGTGATACGACGTGCGACAAAAAAGGCAGCTGAGCGGATGTTATGGTGCATTAGTATACACGCTCTCACCCTCGGCCGAACGCTATGAGAAGTCCCCAAAAAAAGTGATTTTTTGACGAAAACCGTAAGGTATTAGGTAAGAATTATGTTACAGGTGGTTTCGATCATTCACTGCTGTATCGAGGGTATTACTGCCCCGTGTGTATACGCATGACTTTCAAGGGTGTCGTGAATCTCGATTTCCACAAATTGACAAAAATAAAAATCGATGTTTATCAATGAAACGTGGTACAAAAAGCGATAAGAATCAACAAGATTGCAAATATATTTTTTAAATCGTTGCTCATGGTGTCTATACACGAATGTCGTAGTTTCTTTGGGTCATGTCTATTAAATCGCGGTTGAACGTGTACCACGCCTTCCCCCTTATTCATACATTGCTTATGCTCCGTAATGACGAATCTTCATGAGATTTGCCCGTGTACACGTAAGGCAGGCAGAGAAGGGCACGCATGTCTTTTTTCAGGCTCCATTATTATATGCCCAGGTACTAGTACTTAAATACCCGAGCGGCTTATTCAAATAAGCCCGCACCGACTATTGTCTTGGCAAACGTTTGCGCATCTATATAACTGGATTCTCGAAAAATTGTAAAAGAATAGCGTTATATAGAGAGATCGCGGCTATTTTTTTGCCTTATGGGTGTACATAGCTTGTATATACACGTGTATCGCTTTGCTTTTTCAAGAACTCGGCTTGGTTACAACGTTGCCGAAGAAAGAATAAGAAAATTGTAAGGAAGGGTTCGAAGGGATTGGTGAAAAAAAAGGACAGAGACGTTTAATGAGTGCAGCTTTCGAGACAATGATTCATTGTTTTCCGACGACGCTATTCGCTTTTTCGAGTGCTCTCACGTTTACATTAGCTAAAGGTGAATAGATAAAAATGATTTGTTATTAAAATTTTATGACCGGCATCGATCGCTCATAAATATCCTCTAACGGATATCGTATTGACTCACCCATTTATTTCTCCATTTGTTTGCTGTGTCGCTTCACAAATCGCCGTCATTTCGCAAAAAGCCTCACACTCGAGCCCTGGATCACCCTAAAAATCCACAAAAAATTCGAAACGTCTCATATTATCTGTGAAATATATTCAATAAATGTGACAGGCAGCAATGGGAAAATCATATGTTATGTGTTCGAATACACGAAGAACATAAAAACTCATGCAGGCTCATATTTCAATGTGTATTTTTCTCTCCTTTTTTTGCCAAAAAAGAATCCTTTCCGCTGTGGCGCGCGCGGACGAATTCATCGCGATAAGCCAATCGAAAGGACGTCGCATTGCTCGGCTCCCTTTTGCCTGAAAAGTCTCTAGAAGGCGACGAAAAATCAGTGTCATCCGGCCTACTACGCAGCGCTGTTTGATTTTCTTTTATTGGACGCGATGAAGGGATACACCGGCATTGTTGGATTGCGTAACCGCAGACGTACATGTAGCTGCACACACGATTCCTGCAGCGAGACAAAGAAGAAGTTGCTGCATCATGTGGCACGTACGCGTATGTGGAATCGAGTCACATTAAGGACGTATTTAGCGACGATTTTTATCCAAAAAAAATACCGAGGGTTCATGAAATCTCATGCTGTATTTCTTCCTTTTTTCCTCAAGAAAAGGGGGAAGGATGCGCGTATAGCTGCAGCCAGGTGAAGCTTTTTTTCTTCTATATGCTGCTATGTCAGTTTTTTTCAGGGTGTACTACATTTTTTTGTCAGTTGATATCCTACTTCTTTTTTGTTGAAATACTTAACCCTATGACTGGGCTGCAGCTCAATGACATGAATTATTACAACGGTTTCTCTGAATCGTCTAAAAAGTCAGCGTCGCGTGATGCAGGACTAAGAAAATCTTACTTCGATCCGTCCCTTTTTTTTCTTGCTGCGTTGAATTTATGCACGTACGTAAGCTGCAAATAGCCGCTCGGAAATAATTCGTATTACCTTATCGGACTTTATCGGGCGAAAATCTTCTAGACCGGCGAAGCGAATCTCTTTTCCATTTTATTCTCTTGCATCACATTTATCTCGTTTAAATACGGCCACCTTTTGCCAGAGTCTTTATCGCTATAACACGAACCGGTTACCAGCCGAGCGCGCATTGTCCGCACGCACTCGATCTGCTCGATACATTGGACGTCCGCCGAACGTTTATTATCCTTACGCGGTCACGCCTTTGAGTTGAGGCTATCAACTATTGGGGATTTCCAAATTTTTCCGAATTACTTGGCGTTGCTTAAGTCTACAGTATTTTTCCTGATTTAACGATGCCAAAGCTGTTAATGTCTTATCGAGAAAGCTATGGTACTTGTCCGAAATAGTTTTTTTTAAATTTTCATTTCTAGTAAATATCGACTAGATAGTCGTTGACTAGATCGAATTCGTGACTGATGTTCAAGAGAGCTGTTCGAGCTAGAGTCCTGATTTTTCTAAAGCTTCTTCTAAACAATAAGGGCTCTAGCTATAATACCATTTTCAAGGTGATCGAAGCATTTTTCCATAATATACAAGCTACAATTTTGTCTTATTCACGTATATATAAGCATAAAGTGAAGAATTTTAGTGTACAAGGAAAACTTTACATGAAAGAATTCGTGAATTTAATATCTTTAATTTAATTTAATATCTTTGAGATTTATCAATTTTGATCGCGTGTTGAAAATTTTATTGCTTCTAGCCACCTTGCGGTTGATGCAATAACAACATTAAAGTGTAAATAAAAATACATAGAAAAAATAGTCGAACTGTTTTATAAATTTTCATTCGTCATTAGTGATTTCTTGTGCATTAGAATAGTTTTACGCACTATCGTTAATTTTTACGAATATTTTATGATCAATAAAATATTGAAAAAATTTAAATCAGTATTAAAATCAGTATTTAGAGAATCTATACTTCCATGAAAATACAATTTCTTTTCAGTGGATCAATAAGTTGGCCCATTAACAATCAAGGAACCCGATTTTTTTAGTCTATAGAAACTTTTTTAATTTTTCGAAAATTTCGGTATTTGAAGTTTTTCACGGGATTCAAGTAGGTTTCCTTGAAGTATTTGGGTATTTGTTAACACTTAAACATGAAAGTAAGAATTATTATATTTTTAGAAAGAACCTCTGTACCAATATATTGGCAGTGGTTTTTTAAATATCTTCATGAAGTTAAAGTGCACAGACACAGCCCCATCTAACTGATCTACATTTTTTTCACCCCGCAAAGGTTGTAAAAGAGTGAGGCAAAACGATCATTTGAACGTCCTTTTCGGCAAATGACTTGTCATTTGAGATTCTTCCAGCTTTTCTTTCCATGTAAATGCGCATAAAAAAGTTGTAACCGAGGAGAATCGCTTAAATACGTATAATACAAAATGTGCGTCCCATAGCTGTACGACTTGAAAATGACTCCTTTTTAACAATACCATGCGGTGCCCAGTGCCCTTATACACTCGTCAGATGCGTGTTTTCTTCATTTTGGTTAGTGTGTCGGGTATGATTACGAAATTTTTTTTTCTTTTTGTTAGCACGTTTGGTGGTTAGTATTAAAAAAATGAAATGAGATTTTTATCAGAAGAACTGTTCCCCGACTACCGAGAGCTAGACCCTCGATAGGCAAATCGCTTTAAGATTGTTTTATTTGCTGTCTCTCGTAAATGAAGTATCCGATCTTCATAAAATTTTTAAAAAGGTTTGAGGAAAGCGTTCATACAGTTTTAAATCGATTCACGTACGAAAAACCGAGTTCGCTTGATATTTGAGATATACGTTACTTAAAACCACGCTTCACTTATATATAATTACTTTTACTTTGGTAGTTGTAGATTGACAGATAAAGGCATTCGCCATCTAGCGGTAGAGGTTTAAAACAGTAACACATGTATTTTACATTTATATTCGAGGTGGCAAAACTCGTCTAAAATTTAGAAACAATTAAATTATTATTCGCAGTTCATTTCAAATGAGCGTATGAGAAAAATTGACAATATTAAGCTAATTTATAATAATGTATTTCAAAACATTTTAAATAGTAATTTTGCTTATTCGTGTTGAAGTTTCTACAGAGTATGATTCTATATAATAATCATTGTCAATAAAATGGAATTTCATGTGGGTGTTTTTTACTATATTTTGGAAGGAATGGTTTTTTTCTACAATTGTTTAATAATAATTTAATCGTTGAATAAAATTTACAAACGCGTTTTTAAGAATATAGAAAGTCACATTGACGTTTTAAACTTATTCGTAAATACTCAAAAAAATCTTTCGACTTTATCGATTTTTATAGGTAAATAATCACTCATAAAATATCTAAATCTAATAATTTTACTATTAAAATTTAATCAAACTTGAAATTGATGTATAATTCAAGTAACTTATTATAAATTATAATAAGCAAGTGACGTACTGCATTAGACTCTCCTTCATTCTACATCATCTATGTCAAAGCTAAACTCATACAAGCAGAGAGTCTTGTAAACACAGCCACAGACTGGCTGTGTACGTTTGAAGAATCTCAAGACTGCTGCAAGACGTTCGTAAAAGACAGAAAACCACGTGCCCGCTGTAGCGCGCGCTGGGGGGAACCAATCGTCGCAAGTAGGCGTTCGGTAGGCGGAGCCACGTTGGGGCCAATAGTTCAAGATATGACGTCTGCCGCGCCGCCTACACGACGCCGATAGGGACCAATTCATCTGGCTATCTTTACTCATTATCGGTTAATTAATGTTCTTTATCGAGTTTTCCGTTTTTGAGCGTGAATTTATTTCAATGTCGCAAAACTATGCCTTTTTTTCTGGAGAGAATAATTTTACCGAACACATTTTGTTGATCGAAGGAAAAATATATAAAAACAAATACTCTGATGGAAAAAAGTTTCTCAATGACAAAAACAAGTTTATTGAAAAGAAAAGTTAAAGCAGCATATGAAAAGCTCAAAGCTAATAATGATCTCGGTGCACTTGTCGTCGTCGGGGCACACACGAACTGCAAACGCATGTGTATTGTACGTAAACATACACGCGTGTATCTCAATCTTGTCCAGCTGCACCTGTCAGGTATCAGCCCGCGTGCCCGCATGGAAAGTCTTGTCATGCACTCGCTCGCTCGCTTGCGCCTATATCATATCCTATGTTGCATGTGCACCGACACACACACACACACACACACACACACACACACACATACATACCACCCGGTACGAATCACGTACCACGTGTATACGTGTGTATACATACAAGTGCGCGCAGAGCAACGTATATCGCTGCCGCTTCGAGACGTCTGTCTGAGCTGCGCAGCTCCCTTCCTTTCAGAACCATCCGTGCGAGCATTGTGTGCGCATCATATCACGAGATGCGCTTCGGAAAGGAAGAGAGAAGCCGACCGACAGACTTGGTCAAACATCTATTAGTCGTACTCGTGCGGTTTTATCGCTTAATTTGTCGATCGGATTAATAGTCTCGTGTCGCGTCGAGGCTTATGCTCCTTAGACACGGCTATTAGACGCTAATGTGGCGGTGACTTGAGAAAAAAAAATCTCGCCTACTTCGTATGATCGTGTGTGAATCTCGCGTCGGTTTTTGGGGAAAATCGGGCGCCGTGAGAAAGATTACAAAATTTGAAAATCCCTCCAATTAATAACTAGTTTCTCGGCAATGAGGCATTGTTTATTCGTCCGAGCCTGGCTCCATTGTGGCTAAACGTTAAAAACCTTTGAAATCGTAAGTTCCGTGACGCGCTTTCGTCATGGATTACACGGTTTACGTAGAAAAAAAACGAAAGAAAGAAAGAAGAAATGTCGCAGCTTGTAATAAGCGACGAGTAAAAAAGAAGTCAATTGCCTCTCGAGCGTTTCTCGAACAAAAGAATTGCGAACCGGCGTTTCGAAACGGCCACGCGTCTAAGTGTGTGTGTGTGTGTATGTGTGTGTATAATATGCGTTTCTCTGCGGCGGTGGCGGTGGCGGCGGCAGTGCAGCATTCGTGCGCTGCACCGGCGATCGTTTTCCAAATGAGCAATAATATTGTTCGATGTTTGATATACTTACTCTTTATAACTCGATCGTATATACCGTGTATAGGCTATATGCACATATGGGATACACACACACACACACACACACACACGTGAAGCACAATATGTTATGTACGTGTACGTATCTATATTGTACATTGCATGATTTGTATTATATTGTATATAGAGAGAACAAGGCGAGTTGCCGCTGGGGTGAGAGAGGGTGGGGGGAGGGACGGGGGAGGGCAACCATAGCCTCCAGACACTATTAGCTTTCGTTATGTGCTTTATCTTCTTCGTTCTCTGTGCGTGCGGAGAGCAAGCGAGCATGAGCGAGAGAGAGAGACCACAAAGTGACCATTTGCACTCTTGGAAAGTCTGCAGCGCGTATCTATATATTATAAGAAAGTCTTTTTCTTAGTAGCTTTGTCCTTTTTTGATTGATTTAAAGACTTCCAGCTGGATTTATTATTTGCCCTGCGTGCATATGTGTACGCAAACATCCGCGCGCATTTGATACATGCTCTCTTTCTTTCTCTCTCTTGCGCGCGCGCGTACTCACTTGTTGTTGCACGAGTACACTGCGAAGAAATAAATTGTGCTCGAGATGCGAATGATATTTTTTCACTTGCGCGCGCACACGGTTGCGCCTTTACTTGCGTCGAATTTTTCATTGTCTTTTTAGATTCATCGCGAGAGCTGCCGTCCGCGCAACGGTGCACTCGACACTCGAGCTAGAGGATATTCCCGCGATTATCGAGAAGCCATCGCGAGCCGAGTCGAGAGAGTATAGGTGCCCTGCACACCTCCGTCTGCGTTACAACTCGCTATTTATTGCAAAATTTTTTCATTTAAATTGCGAGCGAGCTTCTTTACGCGCTCGCGAGCTGGGCGCTCCTTTTCCTGCGTTGGCGCGAACTCACATTTTCGAACGCCCGAGAAAGAGAGAGAGAGAGAGACGGACGGACAGCAACAGCAGCGGTGACCGCGCGCGCGAGCGTAAACGCTACTACTCAAAGTAGCAGGAAGCAGGCCATTACCGCCGTCCGAGACGTTAATAGTCCGTGAAAACAATGGAATTACCGAGACTCGCGAATCGAATAAAAATTGACTTTAGCGCTGCGCGCGGTTATATATTACTTATATTTATATTGGGCCACGATCGCGATCATCGACGATCGAGCCGCGGTGACAAAATTAACGCACGACACACGAGAAATTGCGTGTACGCGCGCACAGACCGACGTATATATATAATTTATAATCGTCGAGTCATAAATCTCGGATTTTTTGCGTAACGAGCAATAAAGTCCCGACGACGATGGGCAGCAGCGATGATCGAATTTAATTTCGAGAGAGAGAGAAATCGGCTCGAGAACGGTAAAGCTAAAAGATTGCTCTTATCCGTCTCGTGTACGTATATAGCTTGGTAGATATACATGCGAAGCATAAAGATTTTCCAAACACAATCATTCGTCCCCTCGATGCGGCACATAAGTACTCGTACCCGCGCACTCACACTCGATTCTCGAACACACACACGGAGCGTATAGATATATGTACCGACCCAATCTCAATCTTTGCCAATAATCTTGTTATACGATGTCGTTTCCCAGGAAATTGGCTCTACTCGTTATAATGCCAAAGGTCGAGCGAGGCCTACACCGGCGCTCCGGCTTAAAAGAAGATTCGCTGTTCCGGAACGTTGATTAGCCGTCTCGAAGAAACGAGAAATGTATACTCCGTTCGCCGTTTATATAAATGTGTCTGTGTATACCTGTGCGCCTGCTCTATCGAGAGCGACCCTTTTCCTGTGTGCACAGAGTCAAAGTAGTCTACGTGTATAGGTACGGCTCACTTTGCCCATGCCCTGCGCGCATGAGAAAACAGACACTTTGTGTGTGTATGTGGGAAGGACGCGTATCGTGGGCGCAGTCGTGGGATAATCGACTTTGTTTCTTTCTCTGTATCAACGAGAGCGTCGCCTCTTATTTTCAGTCGAAATCGTGCGATTATCGATCATTTTTTACCATTCGATCAATTCTTCTTTTGCATGTAATGCAAAAAAATCCTGGTATTAATGCTCAATATTCATTAGCCAATTTTTGACAAACGAACAATTTTTTTAAACATGTATTAAATACTAGTTGTAATAATGTTCCACTTTTTTTGTTAGTTAAAAAACCATTTTTTGACGATATGAAATTCTCGCAAATCAATACTTAAACACTTTCTCAATAACTATTAATAATTTTCTGCATAAAAATATCTTGCTTTTCATATATAAATAGAATCGAGTAAATAATAAAAATTAATGATCAAGCTGTGTTCGAAGTTAAAAAAAAATTAGATAATAATATTTGATAATGAAGAATAAATGGGTCAATTTATTCTACATTTTTACTTTGCCACTTGCAGATTTACAGGTAAAGTCATTTGCCATCTATTGGTGGAGACTTAGAGTGATATTATTGTACTAATTGATTGGAAACTGGTCTAAATTTTTTGAAACGACCAAATTGTCATTTTCAGGTCATTTAAAATGCGCTTATAGTGATTCTAACATAATTTTAACAAAACAATCACCAAAAATAAGCCAATTAATGGTAATCTTTTCTTAAAAAAGTCATGGCCTAATCGTGTGATAATAAATTCTCTGTGATTATATTGAGTACTCGAGTTTAGCGCGCTGTAAAGTGCTAGTGTATTTAAAAAAATTTTAAATAACTATTTTTTGATATTGGATATTTATTGATGTTATGAATTTCTACCAGGGAATATACAATCGTTTAAATGGGTGTTTCTGCGATCCAGAGTTTGAAGAAATTTAGTTTTCAAAAACATCGATAATTTTCCTCAAATTCATAATTTTTTCTATATAAAAAGACCATTTTACTACGTTATAGGTCAACTTTTTTAATAATTGAGTACGACTGCATTCTTTAAGTTTTTGTCATACTTTTCGAATTTGCTTAAAATCAATTTACAATATCAGATTTTTTAATAGTTGCAAAACGTTTGATATAGATATTTTCGTTGAAACACTAAATATTCTGAACAAGCATACCTAGTTCTACTAGATTAATTAGAAAATTTTCAATTATATTTAGTACTTATGGTTTCTTGCATTTGAAGCTTATAGTACAAATCAATGCACTCTTCATTAATGAGCTAACACAACTTTTCGAAAGCGATCGAGCGTTTAAATTAGCTGAACACGCATTTAATGGCATCCTCTTTTCCATATAGCAGCGCGATCTTTGATGGAAATGCGCGTGCTCGGGCTCGGCGAGGTTAAGAAAAAAAGGCAAAAAATGGAGCGTGGATCATGATGGCCGATCATCTCTTGAAATTACACGACGAGAGCCACGTAAACTGGACACGTTACCCATTGCGGATGGTGCGCGTGAGCGGCGACTTGGATATACCATACATTTCACACTCGCACGTGACGTGTGCAGTGCAGCAACAGCAGCATCAGCAGCAGCAGCAGCAGCAGGAATTTAAATGGAAGTACCGCCTACTTTTGCGATCGATCGAAGGTCGAAGAAGACGTAGCGGTGGTGGTGGCGATGGTGGTGGTGCCGAAGAAGAAGGGATGAGAGATAGATGCCGTGTACGCTGTATACGTATATATGCTCACGGCAGGCAAAGGGGATATCCTGGAAAATCAAGCTCGGACGATCTGTACGAAAGAGCGAGAGAGAAAGAGAAAGAAAGAGAGAGAAAAAGAGAGCCTGACTCCCAAGAAGTCCCGAGAAATGAAGCGATGCAGGTGGATCTATGTGTCCGTGTGGCTTTAAGCCAGCCGAAGGGTTGGTTAAATTTCCAATGTAGAGGCGAGATCATTATATTGTCGCGACGACAACTGCTACAAACTCTTGGTGTATATCCAGGAAAATTCCGAGAACAGATCGTACAGCGCAGGCGTGGCCCTTTTTGTCTTTATTGACAAAAGGCTCGTTCTCGTTTCACTTCATTTTTTGCTTTGTTTTTCTCGACTTGGAAATTCTCACTTTATTCGCAAAAAATATGCATCGATACGCATCGATGCGATCGATTAGCGCGATCGAACGATCGGATATTCAAATGGAGCTAGCAGGCCGCACGCGCGTTCGAGACCCTACTACCACGCACTGTGCAGGATCGTCATCGTCCGACTCGCTCAATTGTGTCTCAATCTTCACCCTCTCTTCTCGTGTGTCCTCAATATTTCACGTGCGCGCGTAGCGAATGAAAAAAGAAAGAGACGGCACACATACACACAGACACGGAGAGAGCAGGGCCCCTTTCAATGTACAATCTTTGCTGCTTCGAGGCGACAAGGTGCGCAACACACACATTCGCACTAATACAGACAGACACAAGCTGCCTCTTTTTCCAAGTCGCGCGCGAGTCTCATCGTCGATCTTAATGCATGTTGTTCCGCAACTACTACCTTTTGCCCGCAGCTCGACGCAATAGTTCGGGCCAGCTCTCTTTTTCTCTCTTTCTTTTCATTTTCAGGTGCTGCTGCTGCTGCGATCCCCGGCCTCTTCTCGGTATAAAAGACCGATTGTTCCGTTTTCGCGCGTCTGCATAATATACCAGCGCTGTCCTGTCCTACAAGTCCTTTTATATTTAACTAACTGGATGAGGTCTTGATAAGAGCCTCGTGTCCCCAGACAAGCCGAGATAGTTTCTCGTGTTTGCTTTCTCATTCTCCTTTTTTTCACCTTCTCTCGGGCGAATCTGACACGGTTCACTATTAAACGTAATTTTTATTCGCCTCGAACTGCGACGTGACCTTATAAATAATTTAAAGCGACGATTTTATAAAACTCGATCAAAATCTCGTCGATCGAATTATATACATCGCATGGCTGCAGCGGACCTCCAGCGCGCAGATCGCTACTCGGCGATGATAAGGTAGATGCAAAGCGTATGATTATTTCGTCGGGAAAAGCCATAGCCGCTGATTTTTTGCTCTCCCCGCCAAGGAACATTACATCTCGAGCTTGAAATCGCTCACTCGGCCCACTGCGACGCGGTCTCTAATTGACCACGATCCTAGTGTACATAGCGCTCGAACGACCAAGTGTCAATGCTGCGTTATTTTTGAAATTTCAAATACAGCTATATGTGTACATATACATTTGCTTTGCAGATGTGTATTTGTTGTGTCTGTCCGTGCACGTCTGTCCGTTTGTGTGTATGTGTATCTGCAGCATAATGTTTTCTCTCAATTAAGCCTTAATTAAGTTAAAATTAACATCGACCTCGCGTCGCTCCATACGCTACGAGTATATAGGTATATATGCGGAGATGCTTGTAACACCCACCTTCCGAGAGCAACAGACTCACATACATACACAAAGTCAAGCTTAAAGAGATATCGAAGCGAGAGACGCGATCTGCTGTGGCGCTGGGTGGCCCTTAACACTGCAGCACGAGAGAGAGCCAGAGAAAGACAGAGGAGAGAGAGAGAGAGAGAGAGAGAGACGGGGTACAGTCGACGAGAGAAATTATTCCAATCGATAGAGAAGAAGCGAGCTCGATGCTGTGTTGTATATAGCAGTTCGCTCATGAGTTTGTACGTTTGTGTATGTGCGGCCATATGTGTGAGATGCATCGACTCTGCAGGATTTTGGGTGTATATTGCGCCGAGCCTCTGTGGGAACAAACCTATTTATCGTCGCTGTTGGTGGCAATTCTAAATTCTTGCGGTGACTTATTTCCAACGTGGAATATTGATTGTATTGTACCGATCGTGATTTAGCCCCGCAATGATGAGTCAATTACGACTGCATACTCCACGTAATTATTGATCTGCTGAATAATTTTTACATTATGTTAATTACTCGCTTTCTTTCGACAATCTAAATAGATTGGAGCATTTAATTTATATACTGTTGCAAAGGAACAGAGTTAAAAAATTTCTTTCACACTTTATAAAACAATAAAACCTACTAAGGTACGTGTTAGCTCACACTCTTCCCTCGGACTTTTTTTACGTATCGAAATTCAATTCACACTCGGAATTGAAGAGAAAAAAAATTTTGATACCACCTGTACGTGACGAAGGTGTCTCTGCGTGCTGTTTTATACCGAGAATCGAGCCTTATAAGATAAAGTAAGCATCATTAGGGCTCGAGGATGATTGGACAAAGTTTGATCTTGGGCTACTGTTTTTCAGCTGTTGGATGCGCCAGTGTATAAATCTGTATGCGTACGGTGTCATTTGGCGAGCTTCGGTCGCAGTGCATCGGGTAAACGTGTGAAAGCAAACTCGAATTTTGGAATAAATTGAAAGTTCTTTAAAAAACGAATCGTACAAAATTAAATTTATCATGTTCATCAAAATTTTTAGGACACATTATATTTATCAGTAAAAATTAAAATGTCGTACAAAGTCCGAGGGGTGCGCAACATTAATCACAAAATTATCGGAGCCCGCAAAACAGACGCATACAGACAGAAGTCTGCAGAGAAAAAAATTAATCATTCGGCATGCAGAGCAATCTATATAAAAACGTTTGTGTATAAAGTATGCAGGATAGGATAGTGCGCGACAGTGCAGTTGCCCCATAGAGCGCTGGAGCTCCGAGCTCGGCGCAGATACGATCGATGCTCTCGCTTCTTCTTTTCGCGCTTGGGCAATCTTCGTCACTTAAAATTCAAAAGAACAGCTCGGAGATGACTGCGCCGATACGGTAATGGCTAGTTCAAGTCGTCTATTCTAACCTCGAGCTCTTCAATCGTGTGTCACGTGCATAATACGAGTGTTAGTGCAGTAGGTGTATTCGTGTGCGTGTGTAAGTATGCATCTGTGTATGTGTGTGTGTGTGTGTGGATATATGTAGGGGAGATAATTAGTCCCTCTCATCCGGGACTCGTTCGCGCCTCGTATTCGTGGAACGTTTAAGCGCTCGAGATGGAAAAGCGATGCTGTGTTGCTGCTGCGAGCTAAGTGCACCGCAGCAGCAGCAGCTCCTCAGGCAGGCGCTATAGATGCGCTATACATATAGAGGTGCAGTGCACGTCTTCCACGATGACGCGCGGGCGCGAAGTACGAGACACGCTATCGGCCTACTCAGATCGGCCGATTCGATGAACTTGAAGCCTGCTCGAAGCGAACTTTTGAACCATATTGAAGGGCTGCTAAGCGATCGTGACATTCAACGAGTGATGATCAGTTTGGTGCATGTGCATTGCTGCAGTCATGGTTTTTTTCCAAATTCGCGTAAATTTTTTAAATTGATGACAATTTATTAAGGTATTCTACACGAGAAATCACCTTCAAACGTATATAATGCATTTCATTGATACATTTTCAAGTAGCAGTATCATGAGCAGCAGCAGTAGCATTAGCAGCATGAACAGTTTAACAGCAGCAACAAAGCGTCATGGATCGGCAAAAAAATCGAAACATTCAGAGCTGTTGGCTCCGTAGTAGTACGTGGCTGCAGTAAGTGTGTGTAATGCTCGAAAAAGAGCAATCAAGGTAGCTGAGTTTTATACTGCCATAGAATGAGATTTGCCTGTTGTTGCTCACGTTCATTCCTTGAACGGAGTCCTCTCCTTCTCTCTCTCTCTCTCTCACACTCACTCGGTTAATTTGAAACGTTACACGGTTCAAGTGTATATATGTGTATGTGCTATATGTATATATAAAAGGCCTCCAACGATACGATCCTCCGAGAGCTCGACTCGCGCTGACCGCTGACTGTGTAGCAGTGCTAAATCAAGCCTCCCTCTCTCGTGAGTGGAAAGAGAGAGAGACTCGATCACCCATCGATACATATTCCTCTGCCGCTGCTGCTGATGTTGTTGGCTGCTGCTGCTAAAGATGGTTTAAAACCACCATCGCATGCACATATTGAGGAGTTATAAATGCATTGGAGTATATTAGGCGTTAAGCCGACTGCATGCTCGGCTTTTCATTCGTACCGCCGCAGTCGAGTGCAAGGATATAATATGCTGCAAGTCATGTGCGCTTCGTTTTTCTCGTTCAGCTCGATCGCCGTGCGCGATACATACTCGCGCGAGGCGGAAAAGCCAGGAAATTATTGATAATTAGACCATTTCAACACGTATGCGGCACACATAATAATGCACGCTCGTGTGTATGCAGATTCGAAATGTCACATTGGCAGCTGCGCGTGCGCAAGTATTTATACATGGACTTGGCAAACAATGCCGCGAACATTCATAAATCACGAGAAATATGAACTCGCCGCTCGTGCGTGTATGCAATGCAGCAGGGTACCTTAACTCGCGCACACATGCTCGACACACGGCACACACATACAGAGATACACGCAGGTACAACACACACATACACACACGTAACGCAGGCCCAACGATTGTCTTGTAATACGGGCCAGGTATATATACAATTTTTTTCAAAGATCACTTAGAGATATATAACAAGACACGTAGTTAAATTGTTCTCTAAAAGCCCCATAATAATAAAAGGCAATGGTCGCGCGCGCAAATATCAAGGCCGGGCTGGCGCCGCCGCAGCCACAGCCACAGCAGCAGCAGCCACATAGCACATACACCCTTTTGTCCTTGCTCTGCACTGCCAAGTTTTTCCTGGATGCAATGTTACGTATGTACACAGGCGCATTTTATCTCTGAATTTAGGACGCAATTGTTTCTTTTATATACGCGCGCGGCGCAGTGTACGTTTAGCATTTGAAACAACACTGCTCCGTACACAGCTCGTTGCAGCTCCAACTCATGGGTACCACGAGCGTGTCTGTGTGTTTGTCAGTGTGTGTGCAGCGCACAGTGTTTGATCGAGAGAGTGTAACAAAGCCTAGGAAAGAATGTATATAATTTAAATATAACAAGCGCGGCCCGTACCGCCTCAGCTCGAGATTGAATAATTCATTTGTTATTTTTAAGACTCGGCGGCGATAGCTGCGCGCCGCAAGTAAGTAAGTACACGTATATTTGCGAGGCTGGTGAGCTGTGCGCGGAGCTGGCCGGCCCCGACGAGACGGCCGCAGAAGATATTGGAAAATTTGAGTCTGTAAAATTTCAAGCATCACCTAATGAATTGATCATTCCAAGTGTTTTGATCAAAAGTACCAGGAAATAAGTCATTCGCTGCCTCTGCTGCTGCTGTGTATACGTATCGTATATACTCTGCCTTAACGCGCATTCGCCGCTGTCTCGGGCTGGCTCGAGCGAAGAAAAAATCAATTCAATCGAGTAATCGTGCCTCTCGCAGCAAAATTACTTACTATTGTGCGCGCGTTGGGATGAGAGAGCGAGAGACGGAGAGAAAAAAATTACACTTCATGAAGCTTTAAACGACGATGCGACGACGACGACTGCGACGCGACGAAGGCAAAAAAGACCCAAGCTCGAGCAGCAAGTGCGAGTCCGTGTTGTTGTATTATATGTGCTGCAAGTCTCTTTAAATACCGAATAAATGCGTATCGTATAAGACCCACTGACGTCACTTCCGTTTCCGGAATCGCGACGCGACACGTACAGATATATAAAAATATAACTATAATAATGATCCATGTCTCGAATTCGAATGCACCACCATTGGCAACAGAAGTACATATAAGCACAATTAAAACGTATAGAGCCATATTTATTCGCAAAAAGATATGGGAAAAGACGCGTATGTGGGTACGAGTGCAATTGGCCGATCGTTTCGCGCGTGAGACGGCGAACAACCGTTCGATATTATACGTGATCCATGTCAAAGACGGGAAATGCCATTTTATTATGCTACTTCAGTGTGTACGAGCGTGTGTATGTCGCCGAGCCACTGAACTGCTAATATTACCTCCGATTTATTTATTTATCTTTTTCTCTCCTTTTTTTCTTCGCAAAATCATTGCGCATCTATCAAAGAGAAGCCTTGTGCTTGACTGAGCGTATAACGAGATAATCTGAGATGTATATTTCGTGACTTACTTGGCGATCAAATTAATTTTCGACACGATCACGTTTCTTCTTCTCTTCTGCGAGAGCATGATGGCATGCAGGGAAAATAGGAGTTCATATACACGCGTTTGACCTTTTCTCTCGCGAGCCCACGAAGCTCAAGAAGGAGAGAGAGAGAGAGAGAGAGAAAGACAAGGCAGATAGATGAGGGATCGCGTTCCTTCGACTTCTGCGGGTAGCGTAATCTAGGAATCGAGATACAAGTCCAGCTATAACTGTGAGTTGGGTACGCGGCGCACAATGAGGACTAAATATTTACGAAATCTCGTCGGAGTTTTTCCAGCAGCAGCAACAGCGACTCGCATGACTGATTAGCAAAACGCGCATGATGAATCGCTACACATATCCCGCTCGGCAGCTAGTGCCTGCATGAATATGATTCTCGTGTTTATGACGCCAGTTCTCTTGTATTCGAGTGCGCGCGAGAGAGAAACGACTGATGAATTCCGTCCCTCCGCGAGGAAACGTTTTTTTAACCTCCACTCCGTCGAAGAGGCATCCTAGCCTCTTCGATGTATACTTGATTTTCGCGATTTCAGCAGTAGCAGTAGTAGAAGTAACATGAGCAGTAGCAGGTGACGAGGAAACGCGAGTGTTTAGTCCTCCCTTGCTCCCGCTTGTCTCTTTTTTCTCTCTCTTATTTTTCATTCATTCTCAGGACCATACATGCGCGAAAGAGAAAGAAAGAGAAGCCAGAGGATCGAAGCTGCTGCTGCAACCGTGTCGCGAGTGAGCATGCATGCTGCTGCACGTCTCTCGGCTTGTAGATTAGCTAATGATAAGGAGCGCTCTCGAGCGAGTCGACGCGAGCGAGCGAGCCAGCCCCGAAGAGTAGACGGTAGAAAAAGTTAATACCCATACGAGGACGAGTCGCTCGTTTCGAGGAATCGAACTGCCTTGCCAAGACTCGATCTTTTAGCTGCTTCGCGTTCGTGCGCTTACATATAGCGAAGGAATTCGTTTCCGCGGAAATCTCTATATTCGCATGCACTGCTTGCCACCAGCGTTACGTTCGTTTGGCACGGCAGTGTTCTGTGGCCATGGGGTTTGGCAACCACTCGAATATTCTTCTTTAATTGCTCGGCGAATTACGGGGCTAATTAAAGCTCACTTTTTTATATAGAAAAAAAGCCATGACATATTGTCTCGAAAATCACATATATAGCATCCGAGCCGATGATGAACATATTATACAAAATGAGTGAGAGAGCAAAAAGTTCGGAAACACCTATCCCATCAATCGGAGCGTCGACCTTTAGCTTCCGAGGCGCTCGAGGCAATTCCTGCCTCGGCAGCACTGCGCTGCCTAATTCCCTTGACAACGTAATCGCTGCCCATCACGTCGCTTATATTCTATGTGCACCACACAGACACACTACAACACAGAGAGGCTTGGCTTGCTCGGCAAAACGAAGAGCTCGATTTTTCCAGGAATCAAGGTTGTTAGAGGAGAAGGTGATAATGACCCTCTTGGCGAGCTGATGAAACACAAAACGGTAGCTAATGATCATCGATGTAATTTTAGGCTTTCGCTCCTTTTTTTGCCCTGCAAAGGATTCTATTAGCGAATGCGAAAAATCCTTATAGCATCGAAAATGATAATGCGTGCATAGTGTTCGAACGAACAGACACATACGCTCAAACGGAGCATGCGTTTTATACGTTGAATTTATGTCCATTGTTAGAAACATGAATCAGAGAAAAGTCGTTTTATCATCGTTGAGCGCGTGACACAAACCACAAAGTCAAATAATGTGTCGTCTTGATCATCAAAGTAATGCCGTTGATTTCAAACATGACACGCGTGCAAAGTCTTAAACAATATTTCGAGCTTATTCCACGTACTTATATAGGCTGTGATATCGTCATAGGCAGCTCTTTCTCTTTCTCTCGACAACATCTTTTTCACACGTATACGAATCGCGCGCGCATCATCGCGACATCATCTTTGAACAATTTCAAACATATCGTCGCACTCGAGAAAACATGTTACGGTGCGCGCGGTTCAATTGATTTTGTTTGCTGAAACTGGAGAGACGTCTTGATCGTTCTCGAGTCGAGAGCTTTTTCGAGGTGCTCGAGAAACAATTTCAGGAATGTGTGAAATTGAATAATAACTCGGAGGGAAAGAGAAACAGACGATCATCAATTGGATCGACCTGCGCATATAACTTTTGCAAATTTCCCCTTTGTCGCTGAAGGTGCTACATGCGAAGAGCTATAATCAAGAGTTCAGAGCTTTTTTATAATCTCATAAATCTCTCCACTATGCTAACTATTACCGGAGCGTTAAAATTTATGCTGTATACACAGGACTGCGAAAACAGAAATAGCCAGAGAGTCCGAACTTTTTGATTTATGCGTAATGAAAACAAAACAATGCGAATTCGCATGTAAATTGGGCTCGGTATTGATTGTTTATCAGTTTGCTCTGGTACACGCTAAAAGATACGCACGAACGAGGAAAATAATCTAGACTCAAGTAGGAGTTAAATTATTTAGCCCGGGAGAAAAATGTGCACAGAAACGAAATTCGTTTAGCAAATTCTTTTGTTTTAACTCTCACTCTCATTCTCCTTCTCTCTCTCTTCGAAAATAAGCAAAAACTGAGTCGAGTTTGAACGGCTTAATAAAAAAAACTTTAGGCGCGCGCGTAGAAAGGAAGATATAGAAAGAAGCGAAATGCACGCATTGCTGCTGCAGCGCACATGTACACACGTACGAGCGCGCACATATAGGCACACAGAGCGGAATATAAGGTTTTATTTTCAAAATTTATGATTGTCAATAAATTTTAAAAGCGTACCGTCTGGAGCCCTAAGGGCAGCCAGAGATCTTTCTCCGCAGACCGCAACGTTTGTCTCTCTCTCTCTCTCTCTCTCTCATTCTGCTTTTTCGTCTTTTCTACATTCATCCCGAGTAAGTGTGTGTAGAGAACAACAACAAGCAAAAGAGAGAAAGAATATGAAGCCCTATGGGTATACACAACACATCCAAAGCTTTGGCGCGGGTTAATTGCATTTGCGAGCATGAGTGTATTTTACAGCCCCGATACAGCTCGCATAAGCGCGCGTATATGTGCCGATTTTCATCGTTTTTTTCCGCGACCCGCACTCTCTCTCTCTCTCTCGTTCTCTCTCGGCAGCTCCACCTCCTAAGCTTCGCAGCTCCTCTTTTTTCCCCGTTCTCGTTCTCTTCACTTCTCGAGTATGTTTAATTGTTCCACTGATGCTGCAGTTATTATACTCCTCTTCTCCTCGAGTTTGCAGGATTTTTCGATTCATCATCGTGCGTGCCGTATGTATGCCGAGGTATATTTCGTGATTATTAAGCTTGCGCGCGCGAGCTCGTAATCGCACTGCATTTGTGCGAAGAAGCAAAAGCAGCGGCACTATAACAGCAGAGAAAGTGTGAAAAATGTTAAGACATTTGACAAGATGATGGGCCGAGCTGCCTCGTCTGAATATAGGTTTGACGGCTCGCGACCGAGCAGAGTATGATGTTCGTTAACCCTTTGTGATGCATCGCGATTTATCTTCTTGACGAAATATTCAGCTCTCTGAGGAATGCCAATTGTGGTAGTTTTTTGCAGTTCCCTTTTAAAAATTAATAATGAGTATGAGTTTCACTGATGATCTCGCAGCTTAAGAGCTTCATTACGATCGCTCGCGAGCGGCCGAAAAATCGTTAACATCAATAATGGCCTCTCTCTCTCTCCTTCTCTCTCGTAACTACTTCGTGTACTTTTAAATCGAAAAATACGGTAGCTCTCTTATAACATGCCTCTATCAATGTACAAACTGAGAAATCGAGAACGTTCAATTTGTCCATCAAAAGCACGAGCAGTGGCTAGGCTCTGCACATCTCGAGCAGTGCGCGAGTCGAGTCGAGGAAATCGGCGATTCCCCGGCAACGATCGAGCTCCACCCATGCGTACGTACGTACACATAACACACAACATGTTCTGTCTCACTTGCGCGAATTGCGGCAGCCGATTCTTGCTCTTTACTACGGCGGACAACCCATGTTTAAACGACCCCGCGCGCGCCAGTAATCGTTTATATTTGCGAGTGAGAGACAATTTTCCCGCTCGCAGTTATAGGAGAAAGAAAGAGAGAGAGAGAGAGAGAGATCGGTAATTGAGAGTAGGGGGGCAACGTGTGTCTGTACTGCGCATACACGTATGGGCGCTGTATGGACGAAAATCGATATTTCATGGCTAATCACCGGCATTTCGGAGGCGTGGAAAAGACCTTGTGTTATTTATCGCGTCGCCTCGAGGAGAATCGCGCTAAACTACGAAGGACTGGTTACTCGGCCGCTGCTGCTGTTTCTGCGCGCTCTCCCCGAAGCTGCTGCCGTTGCTCCTGCGCTGCTGCTGCTGCTGCTGCTGCACCAGGCAGTGTAACAGTGGCCTCGCTTTTTTCGCGGATTCACTGCAATGGCGGAGCTTATCGTTTATAAATCGCTATTCGAAGATTTGCTGCTGCTGCTGTGGTTGCTGCTGCTTGAGACTGGTTAGCCGCGCTGCTTGTAATTGCTAGGAGCGAATGCATTGATTATATGCGATGTGGTCGGTATGCGCGCGGATCGACGCTATTGACGTTTTAGAACGGCGGAAAAAATCGGCATCTCTCGGGCCTTTTCAATAATGTTTATAAACCGAGCGATTTTAATCGTACGCAGGCGCGCTAGAGAGCCAGCGACGAGCTGCACTGCACAGCTCGCGCACAGAATCATTAATTATTATCCGCGGCTTTTTCGTTATAAATGACGCAGCCCAAGTGCCTATTTCCATTAATAAGCCATTGGCTATGTTTTCGTGCTATTATTTCAACGTTTGTTAGCCTCTCTCTCTTTCTCTCTCGCGAGCGGACAGGAAAAATCTGATAAACAATAAATAACATTACTACGAAGATTAAATCGAAATATACGCCGCGCTGGAGCGTGTGCATGAGCGCGCGCTCAGCTTGGCCACGACTGCGCACCTTATATTACAAATATATATTTCTCGAACTTTATAAGGTTTTAATCGCAAGCTGCATCGAAATGATTATTCATAATCCCATTTTCAATTCCGATATGTAATAAGCGCAATGACGAAGCCGTATTATATAGCCTGGAGAATTTTGCTGTAGATTTAAAAATGTGTGTGTGTGCTGCAGCGAGTCGTGTGTGCACGGGCCTATATCCATACATTCATACACATATAGGCATAGGCAGGCTGAGCCACGATGGCCAATGATCCGAATGACCATTATTAAAAAAGTGCACGAGAATACACGAGCTGGAGCTCCGTAGCGCGCGATTATCTAATTCTCCCTTTTAGTTTTTTCGCCGTATAATGCAGCTCGCGCGAGCTCGTATACATGCCTGTTACAAAGCACACTGTCATATCATTAGTCCGAAAAAGACAGTGTCCAGACGCGAAGAAGATGTATAGGTGCATATAGCAGGCAGGAGAATATACACACACACTCGTGGCGAAGAAGCGCTTGACCAATGACCAATGACTTACCGATTTCTTGTTCCCACAATATTGAAAGCCGTTGAGTCATCATTTCAAAGTTCGAGAGATGAAAGAACATTATTATTCCAATTTTAAAGCTTGAGCTGGTTCGAGCTCGCGAGAGAAAGACGTGTGCGTGGATCAACCCTTTGGATCTTCGTCCAATGTATTATATCTCTTCAGTCTTATCTTGAAATTTTATTCTTTTATTTCCTCCTACTCATTCGTCTCTCTCTCTCTCTCCTCCCTCTTTCTCTCTCTCTCTCTCTCTCTCTCTTGCTGCTGCTGCAGAGTTGCAGTTGCAGCTCGCTCGCTTTGCAGCCTCGGATGCAAGTAATGCGTGCCTTTTTACGAATTCCGCGCGCAACATCGCTCATTCAAGGGGTTTTTGCATGCGAGCAATCACTCGGGCAACGCAACAGCAGCAGCAGCAGGCCTCTCCTTTTTTCCGGTGCGTCATGTGCATCTTCAAAAGTGCCTTAACACGCGCAACTGAACTTTCCATATTTATACACACTAAGCGTTCGCTCGCTCGCGTCTGCTCTTTTTTTCTGCGCGGGCTCTCGTGATGCTTGGATGCTGCTGCACTGCTGCAAGTACATGGTAGCATTTAATTTTAGCGTGAGAGAAAGGATATGAGTTGTATTAAAGCACGTATAGTTGCGATCGCGCGTGAATGCAGAGCTCAAATGTATTATATGGACGCGTATGTGTGCCTTAGCGGATATGGTAATTGCGCGGCCGAATAAAAAATTGCTTGAAAAATGAAACCAAAGATCGTTGAAAATAAATCAGTCGCAGCATCGAGTATATAGCTTAGGCTTATCATCTCCCGCAACAAGGATGTTAATGCGTTTGCTGATCGAACCGCGAAGCATCTTAGACACACGCACTTACACACACGGCTACGTGTTTGCATGAGTATATGCCTTCACCGACTATATCGTGTACTTGTCGCTACTCGGGCAGCTCATTCGATATTACATGCGGGGCTGCCACCGCCGCCGCCGACGCCGCCGCCTGCATTGCTGCTGTAGCGAAGATTTACCTGTAGCCTCGGCTTGGCAGCATATTTACACACGCGTACGTTTGTCAGTTTGCACATGTGCACGCGCGGCTCGACTACAGCTCGGCGATATTTCAATATATACGGCTTCGCTGTGCAACGAGCGGCGAGTTATTGAAAACTAAACGGTCGGTGCACATGTGCACGCTCCACGCGATTGTTTTCACTTGCAGAATCGGTGATTTTAGTGCGTCGAAGTATATGTAGGGTCGGCGAGCTTATTTCTCGTTTTTCACGCGTTGTTAAACGAGTAGCTCCTATCGCTCCAACTAAAGCGCCTTAATAGCTCGATTACAATTTTTCCTTTACGCGAGCGCGAGAGCTTTTGCCTGCAGTGCTGCTGCCGTACGTGCACTGCTCCCAATTGCTTTTTCCGTGCGATAAATACGAGATAGGCGAGAGCGCAGCGCATTTATGTATATATGCACGTCAAAATAGTAAATGAGCGACGATGTATCGGCCGCTGGATCTTTCTCCGTAAAGGAATCCCCGGAGTAATTTGTCCGTCAATAGTTCGAGCCCGTTGGATACGTATAAGCGCGCACGTGCTTACGTGTGTATATGTGGTATAATGTAAATAAATCATAGCGATCCGAGTCAAGAGAGCTGGAGCTCGAGCGAGAGATACCATCGCCCACATATTTGCTCTTTTTATTCGTACGTAGTGGCGCCGATTAATGAGCAAACAATGCCGCGGTTGCGCTCGCTGCGGCCCCGGCCGATGATGATGCTTTCTTTTTGTGTCACTTTTTGCGCGCGCGAGATTAGGGCCTTCCTCGACGCGAGCGAGCGACGACCGTTAAAGCGCGCGCCAAGCTCGGACGCGGCTTCGCGATAAAATCCCGAAATGATACGAACGCTGCACGTACGAAATTCTTCTTCATCTCGTGCGCTCTCGCAGACATTATTTATACATGTTGCATACATACGAGTCGGACAAGCGCACGAATTGCCCGAGCGAGCGCATATTCACAGATGTATATGAAAAAAAGCAACTTGAAAGCTAAAATAAGAGAGAGAGAGAAAGAGAAAAGTCTGAGGAGATATATCTCAAATCGGAGCGCCTTCGATTCATTTAAAAGATAGGATCTTTCGTTCAAAATATGAATATCGTATAAACTTGCGCGCACAAAAGATACCCATAATACACATGCATGCGCAGCAACAGTGCCACAGTGTCTTTCTCAAGTATTATAATAATCCGACTGTGCGAAGCGATCTGGCTCGCTCGTATAAAAGAAGCCAGCAAGAATGGCCAACAATTATAATTGACAGAAGAGCTTGAATGAGCTCGAAGAAATTGACTTCTTGTACGAATATAAACGCTCGCAAATATGTGTGAGTGTAAGCATATCTGCAGATTTGGGTGCATCTGAAAGACATTTGATTGACGCAAAGTTGCAGCGCGGCGCATATCTGCATTTCGATTTTTTTGGAATGCATAGAAAAATCAGCAAAGTCATGATTTTCGAAAGTTAAAAAGTAGAGGTGCAGCGCGCGCCCTTTTGATTCGCGCGCTCCGATCGCTTGCTGCACCAGTTGCTGCGCGCTCCGCAGCCGACGCCATAATCTCTTGTTTGAGTGATGCGCACGACCGAGTGATGATGATGATGATGATGATGATGGCGATCTAACGATTCGTATATAACGAAAAGAAACGAGAGTCGAAACTTGCAGTGTCGGGTTTTTTATGATCTTTTCAATGACGATAATCATATGGTGTTCGACGTACAATACGATGATTCGAATTTCTTTTACTTTACCGATTGATTGTGCAAGCGATCGGTCGTGATATAAAGAGGTTTTATTGGAAACAATGGTTTTTATCGAGCTTTGAAAAAATTATCAACTCAATGCATAATAAAGCGTTTGATCTACGATCTGCTATTATTCCCTTGTAGAAATGCTCAAAATCAATAATGTCCAAACGACCCAAAATTGACATTTATATCACTATTATTTGATTTGTTTCTTGCAATTTTTTTTCCAATTATGTAAAAAATATTAAGCGTATTTTAGGTGGACAGAAAATGAAAATTTAAATGTTTCCAAAAATGTAGGCTAGTTTACAATCCATTTAAATACGAACATACCACTTTAAGCCTCTACCGCTAGATGGCGAATACCTTTTTTGCAAATCTGCGAGCGGCAAAGTAAAAACTATGCTATTAAAATAATCGATTCTAAATTTTATTTTTGTTATCTGCAAGTCGATCGCAAGAGGCGAGTACTTTTATATTTTAAACTGCAAGTGGCAAAGTTATTTTATAAGTCAAAGTCAAAGCACAAGTAATCACTGTGTGTTTTTGAATTCTTAAAATTCAATTCAGATCACACCAATTTAAATGATTTGATATAAATTTTACTTTATCTACGTGAAAGAATAAAACTTCCTTCATCATTACTTCAATTTTAATGTAAACATGTTCAACAGTGATCGCAAAAATAATGACATTTTTCGCTTTCGAACTCGGTTATATAAATTGGAAGCCTGAAAATATATCAAATTCGTATAGCTGGATAATATGTTTTTTCGAATTTTTCATAGCTTCATAGAGCGATCAACTAGTAAAAGGGCTGCGCATTCTTTTCGGCGCACATTGCAACATATTCCGAAAAATTATTTGGCTTCATACGAGGGATCAGTGTGTGTCATGTTTTACCCAAACAGATCGGCCCAGAAATTTCAAAGTCATAGTGCATGCAGTAACAGAATAAGAAAACTTGCTCAGGGTACCGGCAGATAATGATGAGAATTTAAAAAACGATAGGACGAAGGGGTGCACTAATCGTTCGAGGTTTTTTTTGTTGAGATGTTTCGTTTCCAAATAAGCTTGCCTGAAACAGATGGATTTTTTTATTTTGGGAAAAGTGTACAGCTCGAGAAGTTATTGGACTCCACATGAATTTCGGTAATGTCACTGTAACGCACACGTTTTGGCATTGCGTACCATAAGAGCACAGAAAGCCACGGCAGACCCGAGATTATCCACAATTATGAAATTAGTAAAAAATGCTCAAGTAGAAGCTTGCAGGCAGGCGAAAAACGGCGTGAAATTGCGCGTATGCAAAAATTCAACTTAAATCCCGGGCGCTACGTATGTATGTATGCTTGCGCAGAGACACACGTATTTCGCTGGTTGTTGCAGAAAAAAAGTGCCCCGGCCAAGCGACTGGCGCCATTATCTTTGGAAATTTTCTATATACTGCGCGCAATATGCTGTTTGAAGAAGGCCCCATCTGCCGCACGTTGCTCGGCTCTCGGGCGCGCGCATAATGCGCTTTAACGATTGTCGAAGCGCGCGCGGCCGCGTTAAAACTTATACTTTGAGAATTGCGAGTCGTATACAGCGAGGCGAGCGTATATATGTGTGTGCCGTGCGCAACTTTGCGAGCCCAAGAGAGAGAGAGAGAGAGAGAGAGAGCCCCACCTCTTGGCTCATTCCTTGGGCTTGCACACGCAATTATAGCCAATTTCGCGTAAACGAGTACGCACGCGCCTGTGCGCGCCGAGAACAATCGAATAATATGCGCGAGCGAGCGAGCGTGTGTGTATATATATGCGTGTAGATACGTATGCGAGCTGTATGCAGCGCATGTACAACGAAGGAAGGAAGATCGAAGAAGTGGAACTGAAAAAAAAACAGAGCGAGAGAGTTTCTTTCTCTCTGATGTGTCTTTCGGCCCGAGCCTCGCCCTTTTTCCCCCTTTGCGATTCTCCGGTCTTTATAATCGTATGCGTGTATGCGCGCGTTCGCTCGTTGCTATTTTTCGCTCGTTCGAGAGCCGAGAGCAAGTGCGAGTCGAGTGGCAAAAGTCATCGAAATAATATTCCTTGCAGAAATTTTCGAATATTTTCTAATGCATCTGCAGGTCATCGCAATTGATTCGCTTTTGTCACATTTGAATCGGGGCGAAAGAACACAACACCGATCGCGCCTAATCTTATCTTCTCTTTTACTACGTCTTTCTTGCTTCACTTCCTTCCTCGCGATTCCGAGCGTTATTTATTGCTTCACGGACTTTTTACTCTTCACTTTAGTTTTTTTTTTCATTTTATTTTTCAAACAACTCGCTCGTTGACTTGCGGAAAATGAAGTGTAAGTAAGTATGTCGCACGAATACGCTTTGAAAATACTTTCTTTTTTTTCAAAATAAATATAAAAGCATCAAAATTTTACAAATATGTCAATTTCGATCGTGACAAATGACTGATAAAGAATTTTAATCTCTTAGATCTCAAATTCTACGGAACTTTACAAATAATATTGCTTATGTAACTTTTATTATTTTGAGACGATCAATCTTGGCAAACGTTTAGAAAAAATTTGATAATTAAAATTTTTTTAATCACGTTCAAGCCTGACGCAGTCAGAGAATCCGCGCAAATTGCTCGAAGGTCTTAAAAAAATTTAAGGATAATTCATCGAGTCGACGAAACAAATTACATCGCTGGTGAAAAAAATAGTATTATCGATGTATTTATGTGCCTCCTAACAGCAGCAACGGCAGCAGCAGCGGCAGTGCACCTCTCAAATATTACCATCCATCTTTGCCAGTATCCACCTCCGGTGCAGTATATATATTTTCGCCATGTATATATACATATTATATACAAATGCACCTTTCCATATTTCGGAACGAGAAAAAGGAGTGAGTGAGAGAGATACATCGGAGGGTGGACCCAAGCAGACCGATACTCACTGCGTTGCTTTGCTCGCTTCGTTTTTTTTTCTCTCATCTCAACGAAATATACCGAAAGAGTATCAAAGCCCCTTTCTATACAGTAAGAGATATTACCTTTATTTCGAAATTATAACATCTGCCTCTCTTCTTCGCACGCGCGCGCGCGCGGCGGCGGTCCCGGATGCATCGAGTTGCGAGCGTGCTGCAACCAAAAAATGAACGATGGATGAAAAAAAGAAGCAGCAGAACAAGAAGGAAGGAGCGATGCAGTCGTACATTACCATAGATCGTCCCGAAACCCAATCTAATCTCGATCATTGAGGTTCTTTTCTCTCTCTCTCTCTCTCCCCCTCGTTCACAATGCCTCGCTCGCTCGCTTGATCATTATAAAATTTCACTTTCGAATTCCGCGCTCGTGCTCGGGCATATGCCTGGTGCGCACGCCGCACTGAAATCGATTATTCCAAAGCGCATTGACCAAAAGGTAATTTGCCGTTTCTACGGAAATGCAATCGATTATCGATTCTTATCTTCCACATATTACATACACAAACACACATACACACACACAGATATACACACGTATGGACTTTATTGTCAAAACTACATTGCGGTGCTGAGGCCTATAAGGGCAAAGAAGAAAACGTACAAAGGCAAAAGAAAGAAACGGGAATCGATGGGGTAAAGGCGGATCGGCGGACTCTATCTCTCTCTCACTCTGTATGAGAAAAAAAACAACGGCGAAGAAGAAAAAACGCCAGCTCGAAGAAAAGAGAGGAAAAAAAGAGTTGAGGTTTCTCCGGAGTGGAGGGAGGGTTGACACGGTTAAGGGGGCAGCGGTACAAATCGCGATAGCGTCGAGCTATAATATAGAGAGGTTCTGTCTCTTTTCAAATAATTCAAAAAGCCGCGCGCGAGCGTTGCGAGCGAGCGATCGAACCACATATAATATTTCTGTGAGCGCATAACGTGTAATTATCGTAGACCCTCTCTCGATTCGACTCGCAAGCGCGAGAACGCGAGTATATAACGTGTTTTTTTAGACGCAGAGAAGGAGCGAGAGATCCGGAGATGCAGTTGCGATTTCGTTTTGTAGTGCCTATGTGAGATATGATGTGTAAGACTGGTTGTCTGATGTTGTGTGTGTGTATGTTTGTGTGCGATATTATACGTATAACATATATATAGAGACTTACGTTTAAGCTTGTCGAACCTGATTTCACAATGCGTCTTCTGATTCACAACACAAGGGTAAATCACATAACACAATTTCGAGCACGACACTTGGGATGTAACAAAAAGCTAACTGATTTTTTGCATGAAGTACGTGAAAAAGCAATGATCGATCTGGATTATTTCGTTTTTAAAATTTTTTCATTATCTTATCACACGAGAGCTTTGACTTTCCCTAATCGTTGAAATCGATCCACACGTAATTTAAAAGCGTTTTAGATCGAAACTATTGATTCTGGAGTCCTACAATTGCCATTTTGCACGTTTTCGCTAATAAATCTATCAATCGCTAATTTAACTTTCCGCAATTTTGAGATTTTGTCAGCATGAGTGTCGACCACTTCGGAGCTAAGTCGTTTATTATCGTGCTCGTGTAAATTTTCGATTAAAAATATACCGATGACTAGGTGGCCAAAAAATTCCCATGCAAAAAAAAACGTAGGTTTGTGTCAAAGCAGCGGAGAGCTCGATGGTGCGCCGAGTCCAAAAAATGGTTACGCGTTAGAACAGTTCGATAGCGTTCGATCATTAAGATTTCTCGGCATCGCAAACTCTTCCACGCTTTTTTGGGTACCGATTGAGTGATGGATCGTCGTGGACCCCTTTCGAAGCAGCAGTGCGGCAGTGGTAGAGACGACTCATCATCGTCGCCGCTCCGCGCAGATGCTAGACAAAAGCGGAATCGTTGAAAAATTCGTAAAAGTATTGAAAAAGCGAAACGAACGCCCGGAATGTATCGCTGTGCCGCTCTATTGCGATTTCATTTCTGTCCTCGCGCCTATACGATATATACGATTACTTTTTTGGCATAAAAAAACGTTATAAGCTTTTTTAAAGAGTCAGAGAATCGACGCGACCAGACGGTAGATATGCGTGAAAAACGCCAAAAATGATTAATCGTTTTTTTGATATCCTTCGTCCCCTCACCCTCAAGTGCATGTACAGTGAATAATATATCTCGGAGTTCAAGGTGTTTCACGCTGATACCTGCCCTCATCAGCGACTTCTTTTTTCCTGTAATAGTCCAGAGGGTCGAAATGATTTTTTGATGGGAGCCTGTTTTTTTTGGAAAAAAAACATTTTTCAATGTTACATCAACGTCAACGTGCAATCCAAGATACAAGGGTGATTCGTGTAAAATATATTTATAATCCACTCGTATTTTCGCTTACTCGTATAAACAAGTTTTGCCAGAAAGGCATTAATTTAATGATAAAGAGATCAATCACGTGAGATCTGAGCTAGATATTAATTTTTCCTTGTTACTCTTGTATTACGCCTCAAAATTCGATCGACTAAGTGTGTCAATATTTCAGCGAGGTTTGAGAACGACTGTTTTTGAATCCTTGTAGCATCTAATTGCAAAATAAATCTCTACTTTAGTAATTTTAATACTCATATGCTCGTGATAAGATATCGTCCGTGTAAGCCATCTGCTTTGATGGAGCAAGTAAAATTATTATGGAACTAACAAAGAAATATTGCTAAGAAAAGAGTAAGTTCACTTAAAATACATGTGTAAAAAGTCTGTTACGTTTCAAAAAAGTATCTCATTCAACGGTCATAAGTCAGTGGCAATAACGTAAATTTTCTAAATTTTGACTCGTTCGACGATTTGACGCCTTCAAGACGAAGCTGAGAAATTTGCGGGAAAACGGCGTGTACGCTAATTTGAATCTCATTTAAATAACTTCACTCTGCCATAACGACCAAATATCTAATGTGAATTTTATAATTTATGATCACTCCAAGGCCAGTGAGAAAAGGCTTTTCTACTTTTCCCATCTCCATACAGCTTTCGGCAATTAAGTCCAGACACGTGTCGTCTATAATGACATTATCTTCAAGTGGCACACTTGAAGCGAGCGAACGTCGTAGTTCAAAGTCGCGCGGATACGAGATTATATATATGCCATATATACGAGTGCGCGCGTGCATGTGTGTGTGTGTGCGTATAATGGCCCCGTATCATCGTAATCACGCAAGTGTGAAAAATATGAAAGCTTTGGTTTTTCAAGCGAGGAAAATGTGTGTGTGTGTCTTATAAGGTGAGTGATAAAAAATTTAATTTCCGTCTCGTGGGAAAAAGAAGCGTAAACTCGCGAGACCATGTGCGCGTCTCCTATATTATATATATTTTTGCCTTCTTTTTTACGAGGAAGACACGCGCATAAGGGCACGAAAATACAACTCTTTCATTGCCGAGGAGCTGGCTGAAAGATAGATCTTGGGAATTTGAAAAAGAGCACGTCTGCGGCGCGCAATTGAATGAGCCCGAAAACCGTGCGCCGCTGAATAAGCCGCGTACTTGCCGCGCTCATTGCCGAGCCAGCACGAGCAGCACAGCATTTCACGATTGTTTGACTTTGATCTCTGTACATCTCTCAATGGAATAAATTCTCTCAAAGCACAAATCTCTCTCCCTCTACGCACTCTTCCTCCGCCGATCTCGATTTCATTTATAGAAATAATGAATGAAGCAGAAGCCGTACAATAAACGTTTATATGCACCGAAAGGTTGTTAAAGTCAAAGGTGTGTAGGATGCGTGCGTGTGTGTTTTTTTTACATGGCGCGCACGCGCGCAGATCAGCAGCCCAAAGCAGCTTTTATGGTGATGAGTTTTTCGAGCGGCGAGCTCGAGCTGGGCTCACTTTTTTCGGGGTGTGAAACAATTAAATTTCAAATAAGCTCGAGAGTTCGTAGCACGCAAAGTACGCGCGCGCGCACGCCAACGTTGATTTATTTTGCGAGAAACAGCCAGAAACGGATAATTGTTTTTCGTTGTTCTGGATCGAAGAGTTTTGAAAACTAGACGAATCTTCATTCGAAAACGAACAGCTGACGACGATCGTATAAATGCACAAAAAAATAGGGTTAGAGTCCCGTAAAGTAAGCAGAGCGCGACAAGGCACGAAAAAAAGGATGGTCAAGTGTGCTAGAATTATAAGCTGTACTACGCGAGAATTTCTACGTACAAAACTTGGTCGCAAAGAGAGAAAGTGCTCCCTTCGCGATTTTTTGGATTTCCGGGGCCAAGAGTCTTTAGTAACCCGAGTAAGCGACAATGTAGCAGTATATGACGAGTACGACGAGAGACAGGTAGAAGAACCCTTTCTTCTAGGCGCAGCAGCCAGCAGCAAGCAGCTCTCGATGAAATTGCGTGAAAGAGATGACATCGTGCTCCGCGCGCGCGATGGGGTCTACTGCTGTTGTTGCTGCTGTTGCTGCTGGTCTGGGGTACCCTTCCACTTTTTTCCTTTCTCTCTCTCTCTCTCTATAAAGATTTCTTTGCGTAGAAGCAGCGTTTTTTATACGTATACTCGCGCGGCTTACCCCCTTTTTATACGTTTATATATCTTGGCTTGTAAGTGTACGTAGCTGGCTGTATAAGTACACAGCTGTGTTTTCTCAAAGGATTTTGTATTTCTGATTTTTCGTATACTCGTACATCGCTGAGCGATCGCTCGTGATTTTATCGAGCTCTGGCTCTGCACACGAGGCCGAGCGATAGGAGATTCTGTATCCTAAAGTTGTATTGTAAAATGTTTATGACGCGTACAGCGATAAGATGCACACGTCTTATTGGTTGATAAATTCTATTTTCAATTTCGATCGATTTGAAAAATATCATGCGTCACAAAAGTATTTTTGTATCGGGTCGTTTCGTGTGCAAGCCACGGATGCGGCCAGGCTAATTTTTTTTTGTTTTTTTATTTAAAAATCATGCCCACCAGCCACCGTACTTTATCGACCCGAAGATTAACACCTTCGATGTGTCATTTAAAAATAAACAATTTGATCGAAACGTATTACCAGGAATGTGGCTCGATTTTATAACGACAGAAAAACATTCTCCGAGCTGAGCTCGTGACTCAGATTGTATTTTTTTCGATTCAGTTTTTTATCCGTCACAATTAATCTCGTTGTACCAACATCTGAATGCCTTTTTTTAAAGAAAAATCCGTGGTGTGTACGTCGTCGTGCTGTCTCGTCGCTCCGGCTAGAAAATTTTGAATCATCGTGCCACCTTGAAAGTATACATCGCGCACAAAGCCTCAAGGTACGTAGGTACATTTTTGATCCTGTCTACGAATTATAAAGATTCGTCGTCTTCTGCGCTTCTTGTATTTCTTGATCCCCATGTCGTGAGGAATTATTACAGACGCACGCAATGCTGGTCCTTTGTACGCAACTGTGACACCGTGCATCGACTCGAAGATACAAGGATTATTTTTCTATGAGCTTACTTACGTTTTTTTGTCGAATCTTGAAAAAAAAATATATATCATTGAATTAGGTCGGTGTACATTACCACAATGTAAATGAAAATAAAAAGATAATTTTTTTTCACTCGGAACATATGGGCGAGAGGATGTGCGTATATACTTATCCTTCGATGCGAGAGGCAATATAATTCCCGAAGTTGCACAAAATATACGTATAAAATCCTAATCAGAACATTGACCACACCGCTCATCCGGCCTACAATTGCAGGAACTTGTACGAAAATAAAAAAAAAGTAATAAAACAAATCAAAACAAAACAAAGAATTGCACTTCTATCACACGCACAAGGCCACTATTAGATTTCGGCGTAATGCGTCGTCGCCGCAGAAAAAGATGAACAAAAGTAGGGGGATCACACGACACGATCAATGAAAACCTGAACAACCACGTCCAGGCGAAAGAGAGACGGAGAGAGAGACAAGAGAGGCAAACAGCAGGGAGAAAGAGAAAGAGAGACTGGAAATGACTACCTCGAGTCCATTCAGTATAATGATACAGTCCGAGGAGGACATTCGCGAGCGAGAAGAGCAATCAGAACGATTTCGCGGGGAAATTTGGAGACGTGATCTAGGAAATAGCATATATAGCGTACTGCATTCGATGTAATTGTGGGAGACACGATCTTTTGCCTGGACTGGACGAGAGAAAAAAAAGTAACAAGTTTGATTCGGCTCGATTGGGCTCGCTTCCAACTCGTACTTATGATACTTTCGTAGAAACTCGACGTCGCGGCCGTAGACTATATAAGATATTTCCGTTGGCTTTTTATCGGGCGCAAGTATCGATGGGAATTATGATGCTGTCGAGCACATCGAAATGTGAATACATAAGCATAGATAAATGAGTGCGACTTTGAGATCCATTGTCGAAGAAACCCCATTAAAAAAGTTCACATATCGCACGTGAAAAATATCGAGACAAGTCGAGGCAATAGTCCACGCGGTAGGATATATAAAAAAATGTTTTCCCAGGACGCATTCGATGTAACCCGTTATACCTGCCTCTCTCTCTCTCTCTCTCTCTCTCTCTCTCTCTCTCTCTCTATCGAGCAAACTCTTCTTCCTCTTCTTCGACCCAAAAAGTACGAAGGGCTTTCGTGAAAAAAGGATATAGGCAACACATCCCCTTTTCATTCAAATTGCTTTTACACGTACATCTCCGACCTTTCTCGGCTGTGCTTATCATTTTCTGTAACATTTTAAAAAGGATTCGCAACCCTTTTCTCGTATTTCATACCGTGAAGAAAACTTGAAATCACTCGAGGGTTACGTATATAATTCCTAACGTCAAATTAGAATTTCGCACGCATGATTATACATATATAGCCGCTTCTCTCTCTTTCTCCTCGTTTTTTTTCTCTCCATCTAGGCAACAACTCTTTTGTCGAGGAAACGTTAGAATTCGAAATAGGGGGACCCCCCTCAAGCATTATTATCCCGTATGCAAATATAGCTATAGATCGCCTATTCGTATAAAGGCAAGCTGCGCGAAAAATTGCTTAGTATAAATACGAGAAATTTTGTATTGAAGCAATATGACGACGACGACGGTGACGATAAAAATGATCGTGATGATCTGCGCGCAGACAAGTCGGCTAAAGAAATATATAATATGCGAGTGCGCCTCTTTCCACCTCGTTATATATATTTAGATTTAGAAATAACGCGTGCTGCGCACACCGGAGCATCGGAAGACGTGTATTTGCATAATCTTTGGCATATGCATAGGAAGAAAAAGAAAGGATCTGCGGCTCAACGGAAAAAAGCTGGAGCAACGGATACGAATCGATTCTGAATTCGCGCGAGATCTATGATTAATGGATTTCTTCGATTTCTAACGCAAAGCGACGATCGCTGCGACGAGTGTGTCCGCATTTGATCGATGGAAGTCTTCTGCAGTGGCGCGTGGAAAATTCGAGCGAATCATTTTTTTTTCGATTCACGCGCGCACCAGCCAGTGGATAGCGAAATTTCGTAATGATTATGGTGCTGAATAGGTTGTACGCGTTTCCGATATGCATATGTTTCTCACAGTTTCGTGTGGTCTGGAGCTGCTGCTCGAGCCGAGAGCTACAAGTACCCCTTTTCTTTTTTTGAAGAATCGTAATGGGGTACACGCATTGCCCTCGAAATGACGAATGATGCTATCTATAGCATAAAGTGAAGAGCTATCGATCCCGTTGTCGAATCGAGCACGTACGAAAAGAGTCAGGGTAACGTTATATTTTCAATTTTAATCGAACTTGGAGAAAAAAGAAGTAATAACGACAACAAAAACAAAAGACGATACAATTGATTTATTTCCTCGGGGGAGGTTTTTCCAAGTCCATTAATACCAGGATTCTCTGCGTTCGGCCTCGTATCAAACGTTTGCGCGCGCAATCGTAAACCACCACGGCGTGCGGTAAGCGCGGCTTTCTCAAGCAAAATTGAAAATTAATAGCAAAGCAACTCGTGTTTCTCTCTCTCTCTCTCCCTCTCTTCTTTCTCTCGGCGTTCATTTGTACCGATAAAACCTCAAAAGTCAAACGAATATTTTTCCACGGTTTTTTTATGTGGGTTGCGCGAGTATGTATGTACTCGTTAAGGGTATCACGCGATGCACATTGGCTTTATTAAGTGATTACTCTCATTAGCTGGCACGCGATGTTGCATATCACATAATACGGCTATACGTGTGTGTGTGTGTGTGCATATCCACGTTTATATACCCACACCGCGCCGTCTATATAGCCGTATAGACTGCGCTCGAGAATCGATTCCCTCGTTAATCTACTCTCGAAATATTGCTGAATATCTCACGTTGTATTTATGTTACATGGCTCATCGTTCAACGTCGTTACTTCGATTATTGCTGCTGCTGCTGCTGCCGGCCGAGTGCACACTGCACATACACACTCGCTTGCACGAGGCGCATACACATACGTACACGTGTTTATTATACACTTTACAGTTCTTACGGGCAAAAAATTAGCAACGATTAGCACGTTAATCGAAATCGTGGCCATATCGGTATGTGCGCGTTTCACAATTAAAGTCTCTCTCTCTTTTAAGATCTCGCTTACACACATATGTGCACACACTAAAAAAAGTTCAAGAAGACTTGAATATTCAAACGGAGCGAATCGTTCTCGGCCGTTTTAGTGGTTAATAATCAGTACACCACGAGCGATGGAATTCTCGCATAGCCGATATAAATCAGTCGAGCTTCAATTAAGTAATAATCCACATGCACTCACATACACACACATCGATACGGACATATACGCGGGCACATACACAAACAACGCACAGTTCACAGCGTCGAGGATATAAGAAAGCCCTGATGTGCCATTAAATTGTTTCTTCAGTCATCCATAACAGAAGTAGGCAGTATGTAGCGAAAGAAGCAGTAGCAGCTCTCCAGCAGATGCGAAGCATAATATATAACATTTTGCATTTTTCTTCTGCGACAGTGTACGCACGAATTCTTCTTCATATATGTGTACCCCAAGCAGTATAGAAAGAGAGTCGGAGAGAGAGAAAGAGAGCGTATATAAATCAATTAATTTTCAACCTGCAGCAAGGACTAATTTAAATTCTTTCGGGCCTCAGGAATTGTCATTCACGATCTGACATTTTCTCCACGCGCGCGTTCTGCTATACTTATATGAGAGAAAAACAATAGAGGGTCGCGACGACGCCAGCAAAAGTATTTCGCCGTGATCGGATTCTTTTTGCAGTTTGGTACGAGTGAGAATTCAAGCGCCATTGCACTATATTACCAAATGAATTCTCGAAAACATGCAAGCGCTTTTTGAACATGATGAAGAAAAAAAACTACGAATTTGAACCGTAGAGCTTTGTAGATGTGAATTTTCCTATTTTCCTCACAAATGTTCCGTCGGTTTAGTCCTGTAGCTGCTTTCTTTTTAGATAATCTGTATGGAAATTATTCAGACCATTATAATTTATGCTGAATATCGACCCCTTTACCGATTGAAGTCCATAGCGTTTTAAGAAAAAAAATTTTTTTTTTGTACTTTTTTAAGATAATAATAATTTTCAAGGGTATGTTTCTTGGGTGTCAATCAATTGATTTTTTTTATTTGCAAATATAAATGAAAATATTAATTTACGTATTTTTCAACCCAGCATTTTTTGACGAAGAATAATATTTAAGTATCGAAAAATATTAAAATTGTTTCCATTATCAAAGTACCACGTAAATAGGTTTCACCAAAGCCTTTTCATTTGGTGATAAAGTAGTTAATTAACGTTGTTTTATTGTTTACTTTTTTTTGTAGAAGATTTTAACAGCAGTTAATTATTTTATTTTGTTTTACTCTTAACGCAGATAAAAGTAGGGTTATTTACTTGGAAAAAATTGTTTAAAATTAATTTGGAAAGAGTTTTTATTTAAAAACGTAATTTTTTACATTAAAAGTTCACACTTTACATTCCAAATGATTTTTATTGTTATAAAAATACTTAAATCCAAAAAATATTTCATAATTCATAACGCCATCTTTAGTGTATTTAATATTATTTTTGATGATTTGTCGACTGAAAAGTCAGACGAAGATAAGTAAGGGATGTCCGTAAGGTGAGATATTATTTACCGACTGTTGGTAATGTACCACTGTATGATATCTGGATATATATCGTTCGATTAAATACCACGTGTAAAGCATAAATCTCTCATGCTATTGGAATTATGAACTTACTCGGTCGGTAAAAATATCTAAATTGTAATATTGTTGAATACAATTTCAAAAAACATCAGTGCACACAGCACATAAAGTATAATAATGATTATTATTTTGCCTTTTTTTAAACAAAATATATGTTCTATCACTTCATCAATTCTTTGACTGTTATAAAAATTTTAATACTTTATTATTATTATTAAGCATGAATCCATTAAAATTATTTGCTTGTTATTGATAATACTCTGATTGATAGTAAGTAAATTTTAGGATACTAGTATGTGAGATATTCGGGTATAGTTTAAAAGTAAAAGAGAGAGATTATTTATTGCTGGTCACATTTATTCCAGTCGATACTTACAAATAGTCAATTACATTGTTATAACATTTGCACAAACGCATCCCAATTTTTTTCAATTTTTTTAGTATCTCCATTATCGCTCAATAAGATTTGCGGAATGAATCATAAGCAAAAACGACACGTGAAGTTTCAATAAAATATATACTTTTTCAAATTAATCAATAACTTTTATTCATCCAGGCATTTTTGACTATTATATTTATAATTTATACGAAAGATAAACTTTATGCAATACAATCGTAAAAGTTTTTATGTACATTGCGAGCAAACTTTTTAGGTAAAAAATGAAACAATCAAAAAAAAGAATCTATTACAGATACTTCTATCGCTGTTGTAACGCTGAATTGTAATATAAACAGTCTTGTGTTAGGCTCAGTAAGGGCGATCATGTATATGTTAAATCTGAAGTTTATCTTGACTATGAAAATTGAAAACTCAATAAACCTTATTTACACAATTATAATTCTATTTACAAAAAATCTGGGCTTAATGAGCATCCAATCTTCTCGTCGAAATAGATGGATTTTATAAACATTTTTTTAATACTTTGCATTGATGAAAAATTGAACGAAGAACGTCCCTTACTGTCGACACAGACACTCTCTCCTATCATTAAATATACACAAATAATTTTATAAATAATTGATTATACTCCACACGTTTTCATACAACTCGTGCCTTATTATTATTATTTAATTTTCACATATATATGTTCGTTATAAGACTTCATTTTACGCCAATATCACATGTATAACACAAGTATCGTTTCGACCTATTCATTTCTTTAATTTGGTTAAAAATATTTCTTTTCTTTTTTAATTTGGAATAATAAAGTTTTCTGAAACCATTACAAAGGCACCTTCTGATCGTTTTCTTTGTATTTCGATGTGTCATTAGTTGAACTTGCATACATATATTTCCATACTCGCAAAAAGATAAGGTACGACGATAATAATAATTAAATTAATTTTTTTCTAATTTTAAGATTTTTATCAGTCAATGTGATGCGAATGATAAACAATGTACAAAGTGATGTGTGATGATGGTACAAATAAAATACAATTACAGATGAATATTAACACGTATAAAATGGTGTAAAATCGAATTATGCCAGTTGATAAACCCATTCTTTATTGAATCAGAATATCCAGATTCGGTCTGGATGACTGGTCTTACTCATTTTTTTAAAAAGGGTTATTAAGTGGCGGTGATGAGAGCCGGTTGGGCGAATTAAAACCTACAGTCCAGTGCTGACAAAGCAACGTTCGCAATTTTTCTGTTCTGAACTGTATGAACGAACTTTCCAAGTTTGTATAGAAGTTCGTAAGAATAGCTTACGTGTATAATAATAATTTTACAATTTAACATGAATTCCCATCGATATTTAATACAAATAAATGAAGAGAATATTAATTATTAAATGACAGCTAAATAAGACAAAGTACAACTAGTTACGATTTTATATTTATAAATAAATTTCTCATTTTCGTAAAGCATACGGCACACTTTCATTCAAAAATCATTCCGATAATTTCTGTATGAGATAGATATAGTTATTTACAATATTTAGCATACTCCTTGCGTCGGTGGCGTATACTCAAAAATACACAAAAATATACAAGTGATTCATGCTTGTTTATTTATTCGCCAATGTACGAATAATACTTGTTTCACGCACATTCAATGATTTTCAAATAAATTGAAAAAGGATCTTATTCTCATCAATGTCGCTATATGTTTAACGTATAATGAATGTAATAAGTCCCCAGTACGCAGGCCAGGATAGTGCTTAAAAACGTATAAGCTCGATGAAAGATAATGAAAAACTGTCTTTATACTTGGTGCAAGACTTATATCGTTAAATGTAATAGCAAACAGACATTTATCCTTAAAAGTAAGTTATCTACGTGTATACGAAAAACGAAAAAAAAAAATTAATAGTCCAGAGGCGCTGAGGCGTCGGAATCCTTATCACAGTGTAACATTTATGTCCCAGAATTTCGTTCTATTTTCGCAAACTTTTCTCTTGCTATCTGGCCTGAGCTGGATTTCGAAGTGAAATAATCGTTCCTCGGTCCCCTTTTCAAGAAAAATGGTCGCGAATATTTTTCTCACAAGGCCACACAACAAGGCGCTGCTCTGTTGCTGCTGCTGCATCCGGATCTTAGAGATAGTCTCATGCAAGAATAGGTCGAAATCATGGAACATGAATCACCCCAGAAGCCAGTCTGTCTCGACGTGGTTCTGGATAATTCTTTTGTATTGCCGAAACGCAAATCAGAGCTCATTGCGCGGCAGTAACTGCGAAATTGGCTCCGCTCTTGGCCACCGCCGCTGCCAGTTTGTTCTTGTCCTTCTCGGCCACGAGCGATTTGAGAGTGTCGACCTCGTTCTGGAGGCGCGCTAGCTGGCTTCGGACGACTTGATCGACCGGATCGGATCTCGCAGGCGAGGCGACGGTCGCTACGGTCGAAGGTGCCCACTCGACTCCCAGGGAAATGCCAGAGTCGCGCTCATCGCTGGAACCCTCGTCCCATGGAGGCGAGGCGCGTGGACCGGGCTCCTGCTTGATGCCGGCGATGCTTTGAATTCCGTGCAGAGAGAGGAGAGCACCGGCTGCCTCTTTGTCGCCGATGCGCGACTTGTGCCTCAGTTTGTGCGGTAAGTTATTGCTTGGGCCGTTATTGTTGACGCCGTTGCTGAGATTTGTCGGCGAACTGGCCATTTGGATTCCCTCGTCGCCGCTGCCGCTGGACACGTCGAAGGGCGACTGGGCGCGACGACCGCGGCTCAAGTTGAGCGCGCTCGACGTCTCGAACTGAGCGGCTATGGCCGGATGCGGGAAAGAGTGGAATTTGCTGAAGCCCTCTGGCTCTGGGTAGGCGCTTGTCTCGGGAGGGTAGATCTGAGCGGGCGATCTCGGCGAGCGGGTTCCGCTGACGGGCTGATGGATGACCGAGGTGTGTACCGGACTGGGGGTTCTCGTGGAGAACAGCAGAGCCGAGCTCGTGCTCTGGAGCTTGGCCCGTTTGACGAGCGTCGGCTCGGCCGGGATGTTGGCCAACACCTGCTCCGGGATGATCTCGGGATAGATGCCGTACTTGGTCGTGAGGGCGTCGAGCTGAGCCTTGAGGATGTGGTTCTCTTTCGTGAGCTCGATGACTCGCTGCTCGAGCACCATGTCGTTGTAGCGGCGCTTCTCGCGGCTGCGTTTGGCCGCCTCGTTGTTGCGCCGGCGTCTGTCCCAGTAGCTGTCGTCCTTTTTGTTGTCGGGAATGAACTCGCGCTGCTTGCGCTGTGAAAAGAGGGCCGCGTCCTTGCGCATCTCGTACGAGTATTCGCTCTCGGACTGGTTCGAGTGGCTCGAGTGATTCGAGTGATTCGAGTCCTGCTGTTGGTGTAGCTGCTGCTGCTGGACTGGATGCTGCTGCGGCAATTGCATGTGCTGGGGCTGAGGGTGGTGAATTTGTTGCTGCTGCTGTTGCTGCTGCTGTTGTTGCTGCTGCTGCTGGTGCATAGCCAGGGGTCCGTTGTGGTGTCCGGAGTGGTTCATCTGGCTCATGGGTCCGTGACTGTCGGCGTGACCATTGTGGGCCATTGAGTGGCTGGAAGGCATCGCGTTGCTGTTCAGACAGGCGGTCTCACCATTTATGGGCGATCTACTCTGTCGCGCGATGAAGTCAGCTACCATAATTTTTTTTCTCAAAGCATCTGCAATCAAAAAAATTTACGACGTACGTTACTTGGACTGATCGTTAAAATTAAATTCAATTGTATAGATCTAAAAAAATTTACAAGAAAATGATTTTTGCGCTTTTTTAAAGTCCAATCGAAATCGAAAAAGGTCCTCGGATTTCAAGCTATAGCGCGCTCAGCGAAAATCGAGGAAGTAAGTGCGTTCTACCTGTGTGCGGTAGGATTTGTGAGATAGAGAGCAGCTATTTCCGTATGAGGATCTATATAAAAGTGCACGTTTTGCCGCGTCATGAAAAGCGCGATCGCGAAAAGCACGTGGCCCGCGAAAGATTGCGCCGACGAGGCATCTCGGAGTCACACGTGACGACTCGAGCGCGCGCACTCGAGAAGAAGACTGTGCACTGACAATAATAATATGTACGTCGACGATCGTTGCCCTTCTTCGTTGGCATTTTTAAATGTCGAAACGTGTACACGTATATGAGCGACGCGACCGACAAAAAGCGAGATCAATTTGTTTATTGACTTTTAATCTCTGCGGCACGACAATAATAAATGCGAGGCTCTTGGTCGACGATGATGTGCACGCGCGCGCGCGCATCGAGAATCTTGACGCGTTATTGGAAAGAGATCGGCCGCGCGCCGCACAAGCGAAATAAATCAATGACAAATGAAGAAACTAAAAGCAGAGCTCGATCGGTTTATAAGTAATCTCAAGTTCGTGCTCTTGAGTAATTAAGATGAATGTGCTCCTTTAATGATACACATTTTGTCGCAGGCCAGTAGTCAGCTATATCGAGTTACGAAATGCGTGCGTTTATCCTTCAAAATCGATGCGCGATATTTCACGTAACTCACGCGCGCCTTTTGCGAGTCTCGCGAAGATCCGACAGTCGCTGGTGGTGCGAAGCTCGATCCATGCGCCTCGTATAGTTACACAACAATCAGTTTATTATGCATACGCGCACGCGCTCGATTGACAATTTTTTCCTCCCGTTGCCGCGGTCATAAGCTGCACATATAGCTATACAGCGAGATCGTCACGTGGTTTCACTCGATACACGTGCTCAAGCTCGGCTACGTCGATGTCAAGTGTGTATATATATGCATGCACTTACGATAGCTGCGAAATAACGCGAGGCGGCGGCAGCAGCAAGTGCAATCATGCCGAGCACGTATTATCGAGTAGCTCACGTGTATTATTCGCTTTTATATACATGTTTTAGCGGCCGAAGACGATCGGCACGTGTACGGCCTCGGATGCTGCCGCCGTTGATGCTTCTTTTCAACGACTACGATGATCTCCGATCGAGGCTGATCTTACATGCCGGTCGACCTCTCCAATATTACGTAAAAATGTACATGTGATTACTGCCTCGGTGTATGATATATAGGCATATTGTTACTGTCTGGTAACGACGACGAAAAAAAAACACCTAATGTGCAACCGCTAGCTGCCGATAAAAATAATTGCCAATATTGCGCTCGGGGCTCTATTTTAAGGCGCTTTTCCTTGTGAACGATCGGCGCGCGTGCATCCATGGCTCTCTCTCTCTCTCTCTCGCGGCTCGAGCAAATATATTTTGCACTTTTGCATTGAAGCAGTGTCAATGAATTAACAATAAAATTGATCAAGGCCCGGCTCGATCGCTGCATATAGAGTAGCGCGCACACGCGGAGCATTGGGCAACCGATCGGCGCACAACGCATGCGATATCCCTATTAATTCATGTCTCTGCCGCGTTGCATCACGAATCCGTACGAAGCAAGAAAGAGAGAGAGAGAGAGAGAAATTAATCTTCGCTGGTTTGATTTCTTTAAATCGAATCACAATGGCCTAGCTTCGACTGTAAGACGCTCGCGATCGAAATTTGGCAATTGTGTAGGTCGTCGACACATTGCTCGATCCTGCTGCGGACATTGCGACACGTTTACGGAGAAAGGGAACTTTTGCAAATCGAAATTTACGAAAAGTACACGCGATGAAATATTATCGCGAATCTAATATCGCTGACATAAGCTAAAGTTGTGTCGTATAGCTTTGGAGAAAAAGAAAAAAAAAGAAGAAGTACGAGAAGAAAAGCAGAAGCCACGCGCGAGTATACCGCGCGAGTATATAAATACTGCAAAAGACAGCAAAATAGCTAAGCGATTTTGTAATCACGCTTTTATTTATTAAGCGCGGTCGGTAACACTCACGTGTATTCTAAGCGTGAGCTTGGATATTATCCGCGCATAGCAGCAGCACGTTTCTGCTGTTCGTTAAAAAAAGAAGAAAAAAAACAGCGAGAAAAAAACAACTTGCTCGTCGTCGTCGTCATGACGCGTTTCTTACACACAGACACAGAGGTGTATGCTATATATATTTTTCACGCTATATATATAATATACATAGAGAGCGTCGACGATCCGCGTGACAGGGAGTTATGTATCTATAGTCGGGTGCCGCGCTCACGTTTCTTCTTTGCCGGGTGGCAAAAGCCACGTTTTCCGCGACGACTAATTGGACTCTTATGTGTGTGTGTGTGTGTGTGTGTGTGCGTTCGTGTGTGTATATGCCAACTCGTTTCGGTGGATTATTGCGTTATATAGTCGCCGGGCCGATCAAGCCGCCACCGCCAACCGCGTGTGCCTCTCGTATCGGACGCCGCGCACAAGTGGGAGTATTGCAAAACGTGCTCGGCAGAGCTCCGATATTGTATTGAGTAACGAGTCCGCCAATATACATCGCTGTATATCCACGATACACGTGGAATGCCGACACACATCCGATCCGCGAGGCGTGAGTTTTATTATATTTTGTCAATTCGCGGAAACACGCTTGGCGATCGCGGATACGCGCGCACACGGATGATCGTCATAGGGGGGAAAAAAACTCGAAAGTTTATATTATTCGCGTGTGCGCGCGGCAATGATAATAAGGAAAAGCTCGTGCGGAGAGCAACCGATCACGTTTGCGTATAGTATAAAGAGGCGGCCGATCGTTGCGCAATCTTCGCCCGCGCGCGAGCACGTGGCTTTATAAGTATATATCGCTATAGAAAGACCATCGATCCGATGTACGTGCGTGCATTATGAGCTGCTGCTGCTGCTTCTCCGGGAAAACGTTATCGCACGCGCGCCCCAAGCACGTTTTCTCCTCGTCGTCGTAGTTGATTGTGTAGTGCCAAGTGTCGGATAGAGAGGAGTGTGACACACGAGCAGCGCGACCTATACAGCACAAGCTCGAGCAATGACGTGCGTGGGCGAGCCTTTATTTCATTAATACGAAATAATTAAGCTTTCGTAAGCACGATAAGATAATCAGCCGAATGTAAAAGTACACGCGTTTATATACATACAAACACGAGCTCCGTGTGTTTTGTATAATTTTTTGTCATTATAACGACCTCTATCCCTCATGCACATGTGTCCCAATGAAAAATGTTTGAGTGTGCGTGTTTTTTTTTCGAGTATTACACGCGCGCGCATCTTTGTCCGATCGTGTATGTATAATACGAGCCACGGTGATTATGATAACTGTACAAGTTTCTCTGATATATTATATATATATATTGTAATACGTGCCATGTGACGTCGTTGTGAAAAAAGGGGGCGTGTGCGCGCCAGTTTATGATTTAACCGAAACGACGACGCCGATCACATATAATATTATCATCGTCGCGCATAAGCTCTGTTATATTGACTCGCGGCCGTTGAACTCTTGAAATTTAGACTCCGCGTGGGGATCGCGGCTAATGTGCTTTTCGTGCGTGCACGCGCGCGCCCGTGGCGTTGACAAACAAACAAACAAACACGCGAGAGCTGGGGGGCCTTTCCATTACTATGTTTTGTCACCTGCCTTGATAAATCATCTCCTCAGCTGCGCCAGCAGGATAACCCGTAAAATTATCAAAATGATGTAAGCTGCGCGGCGCCCCGATATCCAGCCAATTATTGTCTATTCTTATCGCGATGATATGACCGCTATGTTTTTTTTCAGAAATCTGATTCTTTTATTTCGTTGGGGTTTTCTTTATCGATGACATCGCGCAAATGCCTCGCGACGATTAGCAGATTCACGTTATAGCAGTGTCCCTCTCTTGACCGAATACAGGATGATCAATGTAACTGAATTTATTATAAATTCATGTGCAGCGCGTTCTATTTGCATGCATTACGAAAAAAAAAAAAAAAAAAGAACGGCAGTGTACGGCGACGATGATGAATGTGTGTGTATTTTGTGAAAGCACGTAAATGTGCACACACATACATTGCAAAAATAAACGAGGACGAGAGCACCGCGCGGCGGCAACATTGGATTTGATTAACCGTTAAATGCCGCGAATGTGCGGTGAACGTTACCGTAGGTTTTAGGATATTAGGTCACTCTCGCAGAAGAGACCCACAAAGACGTGTATATTCTCTCTCTTTCTGCCGAGCGCATACAGTGCATCTTGCAACGCGCGGCAGCGGCAAACTACGTGAAAGGAGGCGCTCTTGATGTGCCGTGGAAGAGAGAGGAGAGAGAGGAGAGAGAGAAAAAAGGCTTGATGCCCGAACGAGGGTGTCCGAGTTTTCGTACACACTATATATACGCGCGCATGTTACATAAGATTGCGTCAAGCTTTTTGTGGGTGGATGTACAGTTAAGCGTAGGCCTTTTATGCGCGCAATGTGTATATTATAATACTGCACCGAGCGCGACGTTATGAAAAATTCATTTTAGTGTAATTCTATCGTGACTCGATAAGGACGTAGCTCGAGAGGTTTTATCTATTTCTGGCTTTATCGAGACCCTGGCCAGCCGCTAAGTCATTAAAATCGAAACATTTCAACATTACACGCTTTTGATAATTGTTGAAAGAAAAAAATAAACGAACCGAACAATTACCGAATGTTGCTGTTACGAAATCAAAAACAGAAGAGGTGAGAAAAAAGTACCGAAGGAAAGAAATCCACGTGCCGCTCCGCGCGCGTATACATCGAGAGAAAAGCGATACGAGAGAAAAGCTCACACATATATCTATATATCGATCGTCTAAGTAGTTCATGCGCGATGACGCAATGACGATAAAAACATACAGCTTGTCGCGCGTGTGTGTCGCGTCTGTGTGTGCATAGCCGCATCGGAATAAAAATCGATGCCGATGATGATACATCCTCTGTGTGATACAATACTACACACAACGAGCTAGAGTACAACTAGACTCTCTGTGTTTGCAAGTGCGAGAGTGTGTGTATAAAATGTAGGTGAAGCAATCGTTACGCTACTTTCCGAGTAAGAGGCGATTTGCCTCAGCGTAAGGAGGCGCGCGCGCTCCTCGCTATAGCTAGCTCGGCTCGTGTCTGGAGGAAGGTCAATGAATTGGAGCTCGCGATGTTTGAGGCCTTTTAAAAAAAAATGCCGTAAAGTCATTATGGATTTATATTCGTAATATACAAGCTTATGCATACACACTTTTAAAAAATACCTCTACATTATGCGGCTGTCTGTATTATACATGCTTACGTATCGAGTACGTGTGTGTGTATATGCCATACCGTTAGCGCGTTCGCGTATATCCACATTCGCGACTCTACATGTGTAATATTTTCGATGAAAAAACGAACGGTAAATTTTGTTAGATGTGACGCGAGTATTATAGGCATCATAATAACTGTAAAAGTGGCGAAAAAAGCCGGATATGTAATCCTCTCGTCGTCGATCGTGTGTCCTTGCCTATTATACAGGCTACACGTACGTAACACAGCGAGAGAGAGAGAGAGAGAGAAAAAAAAAGCCTGCACTAGTTCAATAGGTGCTATTGTATTCGCGATTCTCGAGACATTGGCCTAGTTTCTGGCAACGACAGCTTCTGCGCGCCGCGATATTGGCTCTATTGCTGCACTACTGGGTGCACACACACACACACCACCTGCCCGGCTGACACAGTCATCTATTGAATGCATTAACAGAGTCTAAATTTGTTTCCTTCTCCTCTAATTCGATGCATAATTAATCGATCTTTTCTTACCTCATAGCTCGGGCGCACGTATATAGCGTAGCCGTACGTACCGTGTGCGCCTGACCTAAATTTCAAAATTACGTCTATCCAAGGATACGCGGAGCAACAGCGGCGGCGGCAAAAAAAAGAGTGTAATAACGAAAGGAAAAAAAAGCGCGCTTCTAATTATTTGTCGAAACGAAGGTTACGACATTTTTTGATATTACGTCAGATCGCTATGCGCTCGCGAGTTCGAGCCGCGCAACACATATAGGCGGCAATAATAAAACCGCAGAAAAGAGAGATGCCCTTCGCTTATATCATACGTCGGCGTGCTCGAAGCCGAGCAGCACGAGCGAGTGCAGCGTGTACATATAGACGACGAATATAAGCGAGGCAGCGCGGCGAGTTGTGTTTCTGCAAATTAGTCCGTGGCCCACTTTTGCATCGTACGTACGCGATAGTCGCCGCTGCTGCTGCTGCTACTGCCGCGCGCAAATCGGTCGTCGATGTTAGAAGGTGGGAGCGAGAGAGAGAGAGACTGCACTGCTCGCGAGTACACGCGCTTGTTGCACTGCATGCGCTGCCTGTTTATGCCACGCATACGTACACACAGACACACGTAAGTCGGATTTTCAAGGATCCTGATCGATCCCCGAGCTTCATTGAAAATGCACCCTCTCGGTCGCGCTGCTTACACTACTACCGCCTCTTAGGCCGATACGTATACGTATATTTTTGTTGGCCTATACACGTGCTCTCGAGACGTCATTATATATCTTAATTTTCACGGCTCAATCGATCGGTAATTTGGTCGCAAGTTCGAGAAAGAGATACGCCTGTCGAGTTGTGTGCCCTTATCTTCCGATGACATGTGTGTAGCGTGTGTATATTACGCAAGGTTATACGTCCGCCGCATACTTACAGCACGATCAGCAGCAGCAGCAGTGCGCAGTCTTTATGCACGCGGACGATTTAAGTAGAACGACGACTTTGATCTTGGAACGAGTAGTCGAGTGCACCTATAGATATATCTATATACGATAGAGAGAGAGAGAGAGAAAGAGAGAGAGACAGTACGCGTGCACAATAGGCCCCCGGCTTGCGGGCAGGTGGGGGGGAAGGACTTTACGGATTCGCGCGGATCTGGAACAATGTCGAGCGTGTATATGCGGCGATAGTTCCACATAATACACAAACCACCGACCTTCTTTCGCCCACAGCTGCAGAGAGCCTCTATGCAATGTCTGTAGCGTACTACTACTATCTATACTGCAGCTTACTACTAACGTACCGTACGCTATTATCGGTCTATATACGCGATGAAATTTTCGCTTCTCCTAATTTCACCCGGTGCACCTGCGTCGTTGCAGCAACGTTTCCCGATGCACGCACCGTCTTTCCGTAATTTTGCCTTTCGTTAATTTAGCACTATGATATCGGGAAATTGGAAGCGCGATAACTGTCACCGTACGACGAGCTCTCTTTCTTGCTCTCCGTGTTTATACATTACATACGTACGCCAGCGAGTTTGACAATCAAACAAGGATGATTCATCGGGAGCTATTTATAAAACTTGTACAATTTCGGACGCGCGCGACCGAGCGAGCAAACCAGAGCCGTACTGCGCGATTGATATTTCTTTCTCTCTTTCTTTCTTTCTTACTTTTCTGGCACGCGTCTTGGAATCGAATAAACATGCATGATATCTTTAAGGGCGATACCGGAGACGGACGAGCGCGTAATTTCTCGACAATGACGCAATGCTGAGCCAACCTTTCCCCATTCACTGCGTTGTTATCGTTCGCAACGCGGCCCCTTATGAATACGGTACGCTCCGAGTGGAATTTATAAAAATTGTTTTTCGCGCTTCTCGACTCGCGTTTATTCATCTATTGCCTTTGATTTGGCGTAAATAACGCGAGCTGCTTCATGACGTTTTCGGCAATTTTCGATTTATTGCGCGATTCGAGCACGCAATTGTTGCTCTACCGTCTGGCAGCGTGTTTTTGTGTGCATGAGAATATGTGCCGCCGCGCGAGCTACTTAAAGAGCAAAAGCTCTCGGATTAGTATTTTGCTGGTGAATGGACTGTTATTACACAATGTGACTCCGACACGCGTTGATTTCGCGCGAGTACACCTATATAACGCTACTTCATATACTTTAAAGGCGGCTTCAGCGTGCTTTAAGAAAATTGAGCTTACACACGACGAGAAAATTTTGGAGTGGCCCGATCTCGATCGCGCAATTGGATACATTTTAAAATAGGCAAAAGTCATTTCTTCGCTCAATGGTAAATAGTATATTTGCGAATTTTGAACTTACCAATATCGTATGTTTCTCGTGCGAAAGTTGAAGCCGGCAAAATTTTACGATCCACTTTTGCAGCTCACTCGGTAGGTCACTTTTCAAAATTTCAAATATAGCACAATGTTGATATTTTTTGCACGCACACAAGTCGTTGTCGTGACGGATTGGTATCGATCGCTGAAAATGTACGATTATCGACCAACGAAAATCGGTCAATCGGTTTTCTCACTGTTCAATGGATTATTTCCTGAATCATATACGTATTGTTATCACCGCAAGTCGAGTCTCTTCAATCGAGTCGAGACCGCAGCGCACTATATAGCACAATTCACAAAGTTTCAAAAGCACAGGAGTAGCGAAGTACCAGTTGTAGTAGTCCTCGGTAAAAGCTGCAAGTCCTTTGCACTTGGGCTCGAGCAACGTTGTCGAAAAAAAGTAAATATCGTTCTAGAGCAGTAGAGAGAGTATACAAAAGTTAGAGCGGATAAAAGCGCTGCTAGTGGAGCGTGCTTTTCTGTATACGTCCGCTCTGAAAGGCGGCTCACTGCAAACTGATCGGCGATTCCGCTGCTCAGTGACGGCTGGCGGTGCGACTCTCGGCACACTCACACTACTGCACGCTCGCTGAAGAGAGAGAGACAGCCAGAGAGAGAGACTGGTTATAACTATACACAAGAAGTTTCGATGTGTGTATGTTACTATACTGTGTATAGTATATTGCAGTCAAGTCTTTGCAGAAAAGTAGGGGGAGGCCGCCAATGTCGCGCGCGTCGCCACCGTCGCTCTTTCTCTAGCAGGCAGCAGCAGCAGCTCCCAAGTTCGTATAGTAAACGGAGTAGTAGTCTAGTGTGTATGCGCGCCTCGACAGACGCGCAACGCTCCGAAACGAGAGTCGCCCTCGCCGCGAACTAGCGCGTCTGACCCGGTCTATACGCGCAGCCAAGTGGGGGAGATTGTCTGTCTGTCTGCTTGCACTTGTGTGCGCTGTTAGAGAGAAAGAGAGAGAGAAAAAGGAGCTTTCGAAGCGAGTGGGGAGCAAAAGAGATTAAATGTTTTGCCCCTACTCCGGCTCGCTCGCGTGCCACACTTAATTCTTCTTTTCTTTTGCATTCGGCTACTACTTCGCTGCGCGTTCTCTCTCTCTCTCTCTCTCTCTCTCTCTCTCTCTCTCTCTCTCTCTCTCTCTCGCTCTCGCGTGCGCGATCGTTCAATGTATGTTAGAAACTTTGTCTGTCGACACAAAACTGCGATCGCGACCGAAAGCGGAAAATATGAGCACACAGGCAGCTGCGATAAATTAATTATTATCGATGCTATCTATACGTCTACTTAGAAATCAAGTAAACTCGATGGCTTTTCGTATATAAAGCTCCCGTTCGAGTGCTTGCGGTCTTTCCCACGATTATTGTCATCGAGAATTTTTGAAATGACGCTGCGATATATTCTATTTTATTTTTAGATTCGCCGCGTGTGTCGACGCACAAATTTAAATAAATATATTCGTTTACCTACTTTCTATGATATTATACGTGAGACATCGATACAATTGTGATGAGTATAGAAGTAATTCAGAAGCTTTCGCCAAATTAGAAAACCTTAGAAAATTAACGGATAACAGGTTAAAAATCGATGAGCACCTGCTGAATTACACAAATAATACATACTAATCAACAAATACACAAACGTACTCATTCTCTCTCACGCTAATATATGCAAAGTTGGAGAAGGCAGTGTACACAATACAGCCGTTTTTTTCTTTGTCTTTCCCAGCCAAGCAATACGTGTAATAGGTAGCTTTCAGCCCCACACTGTCTGCGAGCGATCTAGTTCCGGTCTCCCTCGCGCGCTCGATACGTAAATCCTGCTTGTTTGGCGCCGGGTAATTGGTTTTCCAATAAATGTACACACACGCACACACACAAGCCAGTAATAGACGAAACTTTGTCTGCCTGGTAATTTCCGCAAAATTGGCATTAATAATAAATTTATCCCATTTTAATAAACCCGACAACACTTCCTGAGAAGTAACAGAGATTGGCGATATTATGCATAAATGTATACTCGGAAAAATGTTACGAATGATGAAACTCTCTCTCTCTCGCTCAAATAAATGAATATAATAACAATGTGTCGAGGCGCGATTATACAATATCACAAATCGCGGAATTGGTAAAAAAAACCTCGACGATTGTATTGCGCAGTTAGCACGTCAGTCAATTAAAAATTACATTTAAATACAGATCGAGATATGACGCATTTTTGTTGCCGCTCATCATGCCGCCGCCGCTAATAAGTATACACGCTGTTTTCTGCCGATGATGGCTCCCGTTATCGTGCGTAGACGATAAACAAAAATAGTATACATCATTGCGTTTTGCAGGAAAGTTTATTAATTCCAAATTATTTAACGCGATGCGCGCAAAATCACGACAAGTTGGCATAATATGTTTGATCAATAAAATATGTGTGTACCTTTGGCGCTGTGTGACGTCGTCGTCGCGTATAATATACGCCTGTATACGATATCGCTACATCGATCAAACGATAACAATATGTGTAGTTATATTATGCGCTCCAAAACATATTTATATTATTATGTGGCCGCAGGCGAAGCGGACTTTCTTCTTCTTCTTCTTCTCGCTCGCTCGCTCGTATTCGCTTGTAAGCGATAAACAAATGGGCTATTAAGAGTTCTACACATATAAAAAAAAAGAGGAGAAAACGATCAAGATGCGCAGCGGCAAAAGTTTCCAATGAAGCGCGTGTATCGATTTACCATATTAGACAAAAATGCGCCGATCGTCCGTGAAATTCGATTCCGCCCAACACCTGCGTGGACACTTTTTGCCGGGGCAAATATATAAGCAGCAGCAGTAGAAAAAAAACGAAGAAAGATATCAATTTTGCGAATGTAGCGCGTCGTCGTTTCGTCGGCGGGGCTAGACGGTATCTTGTGCACACGGCCAGGAGCATCGCTGCCTCTCTTCTGCCAGCTTGACCTTGACATTAAGCTTCGATAGTCTATTTTCATCGGCTTCGGTTCAACGTCTCGCTCGCTCGCTCGCTTGCCTCTTTCTGCCTTGCTTCGCTCCTCTCTCTAATGCCAATTTTTTTCCGTCTCTCTTTTGCTATGATGTTTCTGCTTTGGGGCGAACAGAGAGAGATAGAAAGAGAGAAAGAGAGTGAGAGCAAGCTGCGTGTTGAAACGCGCGCGCGCGAGCTGCGTTCGGCGAATTCCCCTGTCATTTACTTATTTTTATTTGGATTTTGATAAAAAAATTGAGATAATCCGCTACATAGCGCTCGAATCTTTCAACAGCGCGCAGTTTCTGCTACACGATATACACACGTATAGATATTATGTGCATTCGGGGCGATATCTCATCGCGAGCTTTACACGAGCATTACGTAAACTTACGCCGTAATAATCTTATTATATAGTCACGCACTCGATCCGCGTGACATTACAATTCCTCTTAGCTATTGCCCAAAGTATCGAAACGAGGTAATTTTTTCGACGAAAAAAAATGTTTGCACCTAGCTCGCACACATTGTGGGGGCATGTGTACAGCAGTGTACAGTATGCATGCGTGCATCAAATTACGTAACGTCAGCGCAAAACTCGTCTGGGCCGGCGGAGCTCGTGTCCGAAAAAATTCCCCTCATTCTCTATTCATATTATAACATGTGTGTGTGTTGGTGCGAGTTTGGGCGCAGTGCAAAGCGAGGCCTGCCTCCTCTCTTCTAATATTATATACACGCACGCACATCACGCGCTTCGCTCGCTCGCTCGCCTTGCTGCTACACATCAGAAAACAAAGAACGCGGCGCACAGGCGCAGACTGCGAGAGGGCATCAGCCCCCATGAATCACCCGGCGGGCGCAGGTCACCTTCACTTTTTATGTAATTTTGTTAACTTGCCTCCTCTACTTCTTCTTCTCTGCTGCTTCGTCGTCGCCGTCGTCGTCGTCGTCGTCGTCGTCGTCGCCTTCCTTCTTCTCTTATACTTCTTACACTCGCCTGCCTTATAATACTTCTGTTTTCTTTCCTTATACGAATTTATACGTGCTTGCCTTTACCTCCTTCGAGGCGATTCTCGCGCCGCGTATATAACGCACAAAAGGAGAGAGGCCTCGAAAAGCATTTGGGTGGTGGCGAGCGAGGCAGTGCAAGATTTACGACACCTCCTCTGCCACGTTCGGCTCTTACATATAATACATGCGCCTGTGTAGATCTCGGGGCACCCTCGCTAGCTCGCTCGCGCCACATTTATAAATAAGGAATGAACCAGAGGGGGTTGCAAGACCAGAGAGAACGAACGATTCGGCGACACTCGACGAAAAAGAGATCGAGCTTTTATTCGTGACTCGAATGGCCGAGAAATTTTGCTGCTGCATAGCAACAACTACTCCGGCACAGGAGCGGCTCTGGGCAAAACGTCACGTAAATTTCCGAAAGAAAATACTCGTGCTTAACAACAAACAGGAAGGACATGACATACGTGCGAGAAACGTCGCATACGCGCGCCCATGCTTGTACGTGATGTATATCAAATTTTTCCAATTTTCACCGGCGAAAATCATGTTGTGCAGCTGCGGTCGATATTCATTGGAAAATGCGTGATCAACTGTAACTATAATATACGCAAAAGAAGTGCAAGTTTACCAAAACTAACGCGCAAAATCCGAGAAAACTGCGTGTTCTCTCTGAGCGAATGCGCAAAACTTTCGGTCAACAAAAACACACACACTCACACACACACGTACATACTTAATAATAATAGATACAAGTTTGTGCAGCATGTGACAGTTCGTTGCCTTCCGTCGTCGCACACACGCGAGCTTTCCGATCGAGCTTTTATTTTTGGTCGAGCTTTATAACATATGCTGCGACGTTAGGTTTTAGCGACTATCGTCGCAATACGCGCGCAGTTAAATTTAACTATTGTGTAATGCGCGGCATTTGTTGACTCGCCAGGATTCGCTATCGGGTATCTTCTTTTCGGGTTTATACACGTCATTAGACGCTCGATAATTGCACTAGAACTATTAATACATCGTCGTTCAAATTTATGAGCAGGTATAGGGTAATCGTTGCAAAATAGTGACGACGACAGCGACGAGACAGCTTGAATCATTAGCCGATACAATTCTCATGACTAAGTGCTAACTATATTTTCGAATATGTCATACACGTAAACGCGTTGTTTATTTTAGCGCCGAAACTCACTGAATTAGTAGTTTAGAATCGCGAGTTAATTTCGGTAATTACGTAACGCCGATACTCGGATCATTGAAATAATATTTTTACAAAGATGATATTTTACAATGCTCAATTTTTCATAGCCTACAGCATTATGATGTTCATGATTTCCTTGTTGTATCCACGGCCCATGAAATACGTGCTGCCGCTATCTTTTAAAATGTTATAACAAAGCTTGCGTGCTAAAGCAGCGAGCTTGCGTGGCAGCTGAGTCGCGCTTGTCTTAAGTTTGTTATAAAATGTACTCTCAAAAACAGCACCTAAACTTATAATATTCCATTTGATTTGCAGCCGAGTCAGCTTTACCTTGATTTTCTGTGTGCAACTTGTTTTGCAACTAAACGGCTGACGGAGTTTATTGACTCGGAGAGCGCGGCGGACTGCCGAGTACTGCTGCACGTAAGTAAAAGTTAATTTCTATATGTAATCGTAATCTTCATTAATGTTACAACATATTATTTCTAAATGTCGATCAAACAATGGAAAAGCCCCCGTGTGGCTGTCTCTCCTACGGCAGATAAAATAATTTATATGGTCTCTATTTTTTTCTAACGCTGATATTGAATCTTAATTAATTGTAATCTTTATAATTCGATAAAAGCGAGAGCTTGAAAAATTACCCGTGCAGAGCTATATATCACGATCTAGTTGTATAAGCTCTCCACATCGTCTATATGTTCTATTTAACCATTCGAAAGTCACGTACCCTTGAAACGTGGCGGTGTGGCAGCTCGCAATAACAAAAAAAAATCAAGCTCACGAGCTAAATCGCTGATACTTTTGCGCGACTGCATGTGCACGTATACACACACACACACACACACACACACACACACACACAACACACATGCGCTGCCGCGGAGAAAGTGTAACTGTCAAAGTAATAGCGGTGCAGGTGTAATCCGTGCTCGCGGCCGCTCGCGCGCATACAGCACAAGCCGTGTTATAGCTGTAACAATGCGATTCACGTTTGGCTGACGATGGCGATGATCACGTTGTTCGATCGCAAAGCTCCAACTACGTACTTGCTTTTTGATGAATCGTAGAATTTACGTCATTCGCTGCATGTAGGATGTGCGCATATAATACGTGTGTATTATCGAGATTCGATGCGCGATGTATTGTATTACTGGTCAGAAAAAAAGGCGCGCGAATTCGCTAGAACGAAAACAAAGTAGCGAGGCTCGAGCTTGCACACGTGAAATAAGAGTCGAACCGAAGCAATCGCGCGATGCATCGTCTTCGCAAATACATATTGCATATATATTTTTATATGTTTTTCCTCGCGCTGCAAGCATGGCCCAGCCAGTAGCGATCGACTCGCCGTTTCAAGTTCAGCGACCTCCGGGCCTCGAGAGTTTCGAAATCTCGTTTTCTGCCTCGCGATCGCTCGTTCCTCGCTAATGAAAGCATCCTTTGCCGTCACTGCCGCCGCCGCCGCTGCAACGTCAATGACACTCCGCTGCAGCGGTGCATATACGTGCGACTTGTATGTGTACCCGAGAGAGGCAGCTTTTGCATTATTGCTCAATCTCGTTATGCGGAAACGCAACACATACACGCAGAAGTTTTGGGACTCGGCAAGCTTCTCTCCGCGACTCGACGTGCGAGTATAATGTAAGCGTACACACAACAATTGGAATATCATTGCACGCCTTTTTTTTAAAGGCCTTCGCAATATTATACGATATAAGTGCGTGTATTATATACGATCGTGTAACGGTACATCGTGACCGCCTTGTGTAAGTTCCCTCTCGCTGCTCACCGTAAGTTTATTGTCTCTGCGTATGTGTATCTGCGTACGTATTTACGCGCGTGTGAGTGAGAAAATGTATATTAAACATACACACATAATACTTGTAAAGTGAGCCTCTGTCTGTGTGTACGTATGTGTGTTTACATACACAGCCGAGACGTATAATACTTTCATCAAGAACCCAAGTGAAAGCAATATGAAAGTGCTTGATTGCAAAGTAGAAAGGTGAAATGCACGATAAAAAGACGAGAGTTCTTAGGGAGCTCGGCGCTGGGGCTCCGTTACGTACTGCACATACACCAAAACACATACAACACACACACACACACACACACACACATGTGCACCGCTGTTGTTGGTCGAGCGAAATATACGTAGGCTATATTATATTATACACAGGCATAACTGAGGGAGAAAGAGGAGAGGTGTGTGTATATAGTTTGCGGGTATACACAAACATGTACGTGCCGCAGCGTCTACCGTTTGAGTTACTTTTTTTTCGGGTTACTTAAATAAGTTAGATCAAACATAATAATACGCGATCATTCGAAATTGCAAAATCGAGCTTTTCACACGGGTAGCGGGTGTAAAATTATGAAATTTACGCCCGCGGGGACTGCTACACTCGGCCGCGATTATGAAATTTCGGTCGTTGATCGCGCGGGTGCCCACTCGTTTTCGATATCAAAACAGACCGGAGAGCCGAGAAAGAAAGAGCGCCGGCGAAGGACAACAGCCTTTTCTTCCAAAACGGTAAACCGTTTACGGCATGTTACGTAGCAAAAATTTCGTGGCCTAGTTATGATCTTGTGCCGAATACACGCGTAATGTGTTTATTCCCGAATTTGGACGAGAGGTTCATTGACACCGTCGTAACTTTTTACCGCTATACGCCCGTAGCACATACATGAGTGGCAATTGTTACTCTCGTTCACGCGTGTTTCCGTAATTTAAATGGCCAACGAATCGTGTAGCCGATCGCTATTTTTTATTGGTTTCCGAAAGCTCTGCTTAGCTCGGCGTATCGGAGAAGAGGTTCGTCGGCATGCAAATAGCTCGCGGACACGCGTATAAGACGTGTGTGTGTGATCCCGGGGAGAGCATTACCTTATCGCATTACCGAATTGCGGTACTTTCAAAACGTAACACTTTCTCTGCGCGTGCGAGAAGAGCATCGCCCCCGTCATCGACGTTATACGCAAGTGTGTGTGTGTGTATGTGAGTGCATTATACGTACATATATGTGCATTGCGAGCGAGAGAAAAAACATCCTGGTTAAGTAAAGAAAAAAACAAACATCGATATCTCGAGGAAGGAAAAAATTTTCCAGCTGCTTGGAGTTTATTACGTGTTCTCGTAATTTCCGAAATCACCGGCCGCAAGAGAGTTGCATATACACATCCCCATACACACAAGTGCAAAGCACGTATCACTAAATTAGCCGTGCGAGCGCAGGTCATCGGCATCATATCGAGAAAAAAGAAAGTCTTACTCGTACGGAAGAAGGTGCGAGATGGTCTTTCTTTTCTTTCTCCGACTCTGACGTCGAGCGCACTGCACTGCAGCCCCCGACGCAGACACGGTGTCTATGCCTCATGCGCAATGCAATAACATAACGCGTCTATCTGTGTGTGTGTGTGTGTGTGTATGCATGTGTATGTATAATGCACTGCATGCGTGCGTACCATGTCTATGAGTACGTGTGTGTGTGGTGTGTGTGTGTAACAGGTGTCGATAAACTCGCAAACTTTCTTTCTCCTTATAAAACTGCACGTAACAGGCAGAGATCGCCTCCTCGACGCCGCGCGATCCTAGGCCCCGCGCAGAGGTCGATGATTCGTATATAGGAGCTGCACTGTTGGCACGAGCGAAAAAAAAGTGGGGAATGTTACGAGAGAGTTGCAATGCACAAACACATACGTATCCAGCTCGAGTGCACCCGATGCAGTATACACACACACGTATATATTTTCCTTCCTTCGAATGTCAATGACGCCGCACCGCCACCACCGCCACTGTAAGCGCGCAATGCTGAATTGCGGCAATTACGTTTGCCGAACGTTACACTATATACACACACACACACACAACCTAGCAAAAATTTCGTTACGTTCGCGAGGCTATGTGTGTAGCTAAAATACATGCAGTGGTTCTCAGTAATCGTCCCACCACGCTGTCGTTTATTGATATTGCATATATCTATTCGGGCGAGCTTTCGAAAAGCTCCAAGTGTCAGTAGTCAATTTTAGTGTCAATTCGATCTCGAGCTCGCGGTTGATCGTTATGTAAATATCGATACGTCTTATAATTTCTCTAGCTCCGTTCGTTTTGCAGCTCGCTCTCGAAGAGATTGATAAATCGCGTGTGTATATTTTCCATCCAGAGAGAGAGATTTCCGGCACGCCGTCGTCGTCATCATCATCGAGTCGCCGCAGCTGTATATTTACGCGCGCAAAAATATATCCCTAATCTTTCGCGGCTTTTTTTCGCTCGTTATAATTTTATAACGATGATTATTTCGCGGGTTTTCACCTTAATTGCAGCTTCTGCGCCGCGGCAAGTGTAAGTGTCTACGCGCGCGCTGTGTACATAGATCTCTCGGGCTGCCATTCGACGAAATGTATATCAGCGCGTTATTATGACTTTCATCGAGATATACTTTTCACTGATTGTTATTAGCTGATAACTTTCACATAAAATGAGCAAATAACGTAATAATTAGACAACTCTTGTGCGAGTGTGTTGTGTGCATACAGCTCACGCGATCTTACATAGGAATTTCGCGATGGCAGCGAGATCAACTCCCATACGGAAGGAAGTTGTGTGTAATATGTATCGGAGGTCTTCGAACCTCCACTGGAAAGTGATGCAATGAGTCCAGAATTTGATTACTAAACTTGGACGACGATGTTGTTCTTTTTTTGCATTCTCATTTTCGTTTATTTGCTTTGAGAATCCAAACAGTGGCTAAAAATTATTGAATTATATTTGCGTCGTAGGTCTCGCAATACTCGAAGACAAAAAAATGAAAGAAAAAAAAACACTTTGCGCGAGGTATATCATACGATGCGCGCAAAGAAAAGTAACTCCAGGAAATAAATATGCTACATGTGCTTTTAAAGCTATAAGGAGAAAGTAATTTCACTGCTGATGGTGTCCGCGCGCTCCGGCGCTCGAGCTAAAGATCGCCCCCAGGAATTTTTCCGGAAGAGCTTCGCTGCCGAGTGTACGTATGTATGTGTGTAAAAGTGCTTCCAAAATAATTTACCGCGTGTTACGAGAATGATGTAACTCGGCGGCGTTTACGTTAGATTTTTTCTGCATATCGCGCGGCCCACCGCGTCTCGGTTACGATCGTAATTTTTTTTATATTTTATTTCATTTCTTCCTATGTACGCATGGCCAGCACAGAACTTTCTTTCTTCGGCCGCGCGCGTATACGAACTCGGAGGATCGTCGAATATTCGCTTCGTTCTCGAACAAAAGTAGATTGCAAGTTTAAATGCTTTTATATATATAGCGCATTAATGCTTGGCAAGGAGGAAGGAGCAACAAGTACACGCGCAGAGATCGGTATGATATCCTGCTGGAGCCCGCTTACGCGCGCCGCTGCGTACTGGACAAAAAGGACCTTGAGAATCCAGAAACAGCGATGATCAGGGTCGCGACGATCGCGGAGCGTAGGGCAAGGCCCTCAAGGCCACTTACGACGCAAATACGCGCTGCGCACATACACGTACATGGGAGGCACGAGCCGAGCGAATCGCAATCCGCACCGAGCCGTACACCGGTGTGTATATAAATGGTGACATGCTAATAGCGCATCTCATTCTTTCCCTTCTCTTTGCATGCACACAGCAGCAGCAGCAGCAGCTCGCAAGCACCGAGCGATACGGCAAAAATAGATTTTCTGCGAAATCAGAAATAAAAGATATATTTTATACGTATGCATGTAGCATGGGCGAATAAAATAATGCATAACGAGTAGTGCACAGAGAGGAGGCTGCCGCGCGGCGTACATTATACCCATTAACACGATCCTCTCTCGTTTTTTATGACTTCATTAATTGTGCGAGCTCGTGTGGTATTTTTTTCGTTTCGTCTACAATTACTCAACGCATATAAAGCGCGCAGTTTTATAAGCTGAGAGAGAGAGAGAGAGAGAGAGAATGAGAATGAAAACATAATACAGCTCGTCATGCGTCGATATCACACATTCACTCTTGGTGAGCTGCTCGAACTCCGGCACCGGACAATATGATAGATAGCTCATGATGTAACGAACTCTATAAGCGCATTCTCACGCCTACTATATGGCAGTGCAGTGCAGCGCAGGGCGAGTGTGTGTATAGCATAATAAGAGGCGAGAGCCAAGCAATGCCGCATTATCGCGCGCCATTATTTTCCATTTGTCGATCGGTGTGTGGCAGCAGTACCGCAGCACCGTTTTGCAACTGCGCGTCGTCGCGTTTATGCGGCCAGCGATGATGCGTCGTCCCCGTTGACATCGCTTGCACCGCCACCGCTGCACTCATCGCCGTCATCGTTATCGCGAGCGAAAGTAAAAATTCCTTTATCGGCTCTTTCTCTCGCGAATAAACAATTACATTATAAATGCAGAGCGATCATCGTTGAAAATTGGTCATATAATGTTTGCTTTGCATTTCTTTGTTTTCTTATCTATGCGCGGTGGCCGAGCTAGGGGCCCCGATCGCTCGCTCGCTCGGCTCTCTTTCTCTCTCGAGGAATTAAATAGTCTGCGACGCGATAAATATTTTGTAACTCGTTGTGCGACTCGCTCTCGAGATTTGTGTAACTATTTTCTGCTCGCGCGTATGTGCATATGTAGGACGCATATAACACGCTGCTGTATACATCGAAGAAAGGGGGGCGTACGCGTGTATGCATGTGTACATACATAAACGAGCGGAAGATGAGCACCAAAGAGAGAAAGAGATGGGCCATGCAGCCAACATATTGCGTGCGAGCTCTGCTAGCAATATAACACATTATACTTCCTCTTGGCATTTTTCCTTTATTTTTTATTTGTCGTGTATAAAAAAGAAGCGCGACAGAAAAAGCGCATTCATTCCCGTTGTGTCTGCAGATCGTACGTAGTATGTGTGTATGTGTGTAGTACGTGCGTATCGTGCGTGCACCACCGCCGCCGCCGACTCGAACAGCTCGTGCTTTTGTTAACGCGGATCTTTTAAAATATTAAGTGGCAGATGGCGCGAACACGCGAATCGACCCATATTTTTTTTTTTGCCGCGTCGCTTTTAATTCGATTTGTCGCCAAGCTTATATATAAAATAAAGTGCAGCGCGCTTCAAGTCAAGACCTGTCCCTCGCGTACAAATATAAATTATTTCGTCACTTCGTCGCGATTATTTTATTTTAACACGAGCTGATATAGGCTTTCGCGTCAAGGAATCGAACCTTACACGCGATTATTGCAATTAAAAAGTATGACGATCGAGGCTCAGCGTAGTATTTAGCTTTTCGCGATGATGCGCTCGCGACGTGTTTGATAATCGCATAAGTTTATTTGATCTTGTAATAAAAAGTATGTACAATATGACTCTCATTTGGATAGCGCGTCTCGAGTCCAACGAATGATATGAGTACACACGTTTGTGTCACGCAATCGACAAAGAAATAATCATTTTTATTATTGTAACTTGTCGCCGAGGCCCAAAATATCCTTCGATATACCATGATGCACAGTTAATGTTTAAACAATGTACAATGAGTAATCGCGTGCGTAATAACGGGGTCCTTTTTTATTTTTCGACAACATTCGATAGGATGTTTTCGATCTTTGTTATGTGCTATCTCACGTTACAAGTGAAAAATTAGTTACTCGATGAGCTCTTCGAGTTGCACACACATTGGATGTACCTTTTTTTTTGTATTCTTTTATTTGTCTGAACAAAAGGACTGCCGAAATGCGCGTGTAAGTACAAGGCGACCGAAGAGATACATCGCCTCTTTCATAATAACAACACTTTTTTGATTTTACAATGGGCCCGTAATACGTAGGAGCCGAGCCGAGAGACGAATGACTATACGTACGATATATACACATCGAGGGCGAGACACCGTTAGACTTTTCTTTGGCTTGCTCTCCTTTGCACAATTATACCCGCAGCTCGCAGTGCAGCGTCACGAGCGTTTATATATACACTGCATTACGGGATACACACACATACATGCGTACACGTATAGGCATTTATACGTGTACTTGACATGTTTTTTCAGAGTATCGCATTTTTTTCTCGATACTCTTTTTATAAAGTGTATCTTATTGTATAAGAAAAATCAAAGAGAAGTCTTGTAGTTACGCAATTAAGTACACTGTTTATAAGAATCCTAAATTTGAAGCAGTTTGAATTTAGAATAATACTGAAATTTAATTTTACGTAAATTTACATTCAAACTTCGTTGAAAATTAATGTATCGGTTCTGATTTACTTCTTTACATAAACTTTACAAAAAACTCAAGAAATTGGCGATCACATACACTATTTCAAGCAAACTAACTAAAATGATCTAATTTTATACTCAAATTTGAAGATTCGATTAATAATAAATGTTTTAATACTTATTTATTAATTGAGTCAATTGTTCAAAAAATTTATAAATAATTCATGTACAATTTATAGGAAGTAGATGTTAGTTCGTAACAACTTAAATTCTTAAAATTCTTCATTTTTTGAAAATTCAATTATAATTAAAGTCAGTCTTCACCACTAGATGGCACGTATCTGTATCTGGAATTCTGCAAGTGGCAAAATCAAAATAATTGTATAAGTAAAACACACTTGCACGATAATATATAAATTGCGGTTCTATAATAAAGTTAGATTTTTCTACATAAATTTAAAAAATATCCCCCATTTTAACATTAATTGTAATGTTAATATTTTGAGCACTGAAATCTTTCAATGAAAGTTTTCATTTCACTTTGATAGGACAAAATTGCTGTAACTGCGGGAAAGACTCCCGAAAAATCTTTAAATGCCTGCAACCGAAGCCCTTTACCGTACGCTGGACCGTTATGGGCATAGCATCAGAATATGTGTGGGTATGAATATTTCGGGGGTAGCGAAACTGATACTCCCGTGTAAATATGTAATACGAATCGTGTTCAGCTCTCGGGCAACACCCGCTGACGATTGACCCAATTCCTTGGTCGTTTGAAGGATCCATTGAAAAGATTTTCAAGACTTCCGTTTGCATCGGCTGCTAATGCCGCTACTGCCGCTGCTGCTTTGCGCGCTGCAGGATCTGGGTCGGCGCTCACCAGGTGCTGCTCATTGTTTCGCGTATATATCTTTCAATTCTTTCCTCGATCACAATAACATTCGTCTAGGTACCGTACGAGCTGCTACACGTCGACGTACATAACTGCTCGATCTTCCAGACAAAACCGATAAATGGGCGTAATCGGTATATATTGGAGAATCGATTTTTTTCTCCACCACTCGAGGGATAATACCAAGAGTGCGCGTGTGTGGGTTTTCGCTCCGTTTATTCGATATTAAAAACTAAGTACATAATTCATAATGGCCATTCATGAGGTGCACGCGAAACGTATGTATGAGCGACGTCGGCTTGTTTGTGTGTATGTGTGTGTGTGTGTGAAAATGCGAATGTGTTGGGTATATAACGCTTACTATCGATCGTCATGCGAGTCTTTTGAAAGAGAAAGCGAGAAAGTAGCAGCGGCAGTAACGGCGACGGCGCTGCGACGACGACGACGGCAGCGGCGCATCATGCGCGGGTTAACGACACTCTTACGATGGCGTTCGCGTTCGCGCGTGTGTGTGCCACTTTAATGCAAAAAAAAAGTTAAGAAAAAAAAATACGTATATAATACGTACTGCACGCCGGCTTATACACAGAAACTGGCCATCGTACAGGATTTCCGCGCGACACGATAGCCGCGCACTGGTATGAGTAAGTTTCGTCCCGAAGCAGAATCTTATCGAGTCTCGGCGCGGCGACTGCTACCGATGCCGCTGCTGCTGCTGCTGCTCTTTATTACTGTGCTCCAAAAACGCGAGAGAACGTTGAGCTGCAAGAATCATATAAATACGGATCGAAAATGAGCTATTAATTTTTGTTATTTTCCACTCCTGATCTTGACATTCGTACACACTTTCGTTTGTTTTTAAAAAGCTGAAATATAGTCCGCGATGACGGGTCCGGGGGAAATACCGGAGAAAAAAATTTCTCTTTCTCTATATTTTCTCGCTGACAATTAGCGGGCATCTGCACTCATTTGCAGAGTCAAGTGTTGCGCAATCGGACTCGGTATTAGAGAAATATTTGATCTAATTGATTGCCCATTCGAACTTTCTTCTTCAACTGTTTTTTTTAATTTGCGTTGAATCGAGATTTCACATGAGATATTTTTGCTGCGCATAATCAGAGTCTATAATAGCTTAACAAAAGTGACCGAGCGTTACAAGTGGACGGTCGATCTGACGCGGCGACGTGCTCGGCGGTGCGCGCGCGAGATGACAGGCCCGAGCACGCGCACACATACATAAACACGCACTTTCCATCCAGGGCATATATTATAATCTTCCTAAAACGAAGCCGCAGATGCGTAAAGTGGGCAAGACGCGTAAGGGTGTCAGTCCGGAAACCCATCGACACGTGCGCGAAGCTAATTTTTCACCGCGTACGTAAATGCATACATACATCGGGCGAAGAAAGGGAGAGCGAGCGAGCTCTGGCAGGCAGGGAGGAAGGGGGAGGAGGGTGGGGCCCGGGGTATACAGCTACGCCGTATACGCATCGCATACGCAGGGGCTTGCAGATGCGATGTCTGCGCGAGCTCGGCTCCGAGCGCAGCGGTAGTATACAGAGTACGGCGCGGTGGCCCCCTTTCACGAATCCTTTAATGTGCATGCATGCAGTTATAATAATGTAGGGCGCGAGTGTGTATCTGGAACGAGCGTGCTCGGAGCGGCCCGAGAGAGAAAAAGATGTGGGCTGAACGTATACGTAGTATGGTAGCAGCAGCGGCAGCAGCAGCCGAGCTCGAGCGCAGGGATGCGGATTGTAGACTCCAAAGCACTTGACTGTGAAAATAATCAGTTGCCGACGATCTCGATGCTGCCTACGTATACAGAATGTACTGACGGGTGGTCGATGGGTTATTTTTTTTCCAGATCTCGCAGGATTATACTTGCGTATACGTATAAGCGGACGTGAAGGGATGCCGTTGTTTCGAGCTCTCGGGATGAAAAAATCAAAAATGTTGTTTTACCAAAAGCCACCCAACTCCTTCGATGATCGCCATGCGCGATAGTCGAACACGATCGAAACAAATTTTTCTTCTCGAGATGAAAAGTCGAAATCGAGTAAAAAATGTGTTTACTTGATATTGGAATATACCTACTACTACGCACTCGCATTTTGTTTGAATGAACGAGGCTCGTAAAAAACATACACTCGAAAAGAAACAAGCTCATACAAGTGCAGATGAATATTTGCTCTGCTCTATACGTGCATTATATTTCGACTTATCTTCGACGAGAGTAATATGCAATGCAAATTGATCCGTAGGGGAAAACACGCGATATTATGCGTGCGGTTCTTAATTTTCTTATTGCATTGGCGCGTCCGCTAACGCATCGAGAATCGTCGTGAAAAATTCGTTATTAATATTGCAGGTGATTCACGAAATCAATGAAGTCATCGAAATGTACAAGCAACACAACAAGAATAACGCGACGTATCGACGACGAAAAAAAAAGTTATCAATTTTTTGCGCATCGAATATTCACGGTAGCTCCGCTCGCGTAATTATATTCAAGGGGGCAGGATCGCCTCGGCTCGGCATTATCGTTCGTAAATATACAATGTATTCGAGTATGCCGATCAGCAAAAGGGAACTCGATCGGCAAGGTCAAAGGAGACGGTTGACCATAGAACTCGAGGCGTGTGCACCGCGCTGCAGATCCGTCTTCAAACGAAATATTCTTTGAAACTTTGCAGCGATCTCATTGTATATGTATTAGTTCTGACTATAGATCTTTGACGAAAAAAAGATGAAAAATTACATGAGTCATCTAAAAAACGCCTCATCGTGCCGATCTGACAATACATATCGAAGCGGCAGCAGCAGCAACGCCGGCGACAAAGTGTATCTTTATAGACGCATGCAGAATTTTGTTATCAGTGTGCAGGCCGACGCCGCGTACGTATATTTGTTCAAACTTGCGTTCGCTCGCACGCGCACACACACACACAAAAGTGTTGAAATCTCGCGAAATTAAATATCAGCCGCGTGCGTTCGTCGTACATTTCCCAAGTATTTGTAAAATGTTTATTTTTTTTGATGATGCAGAAGCGCGTATTATTATATACCGCCGATGTATATTTTTTTACGTTCGACAGAGTCAACGAACTGCACCGGTTGCAAAACACACTTTTTATTTCTGGCGGGCATACATATACGAGTCTCTCGAGCTCGCAGAGCTCCAAGCGCATCGAGAGAAGAAAAATATCGCGAGAGAAAAAAAGAAGAGGCGAGCGGAGCTGCGCACAGAAGCTCACAAACGATAATTGTTTATCGAACATCGGCGCAAACAACGACGCTTTTTTCGGAGCTCTAATTAAGTTCATATATTTATGCCTGTTTACACTTTCGCGCGCGTAATTCGTATATGAATGTGTGCTTAAATAATTGCCTCCTGCGCGAACAAGCGCGAGAAACGTATTATAAGCTTTTTAATAAGTAGTCTCTTTCTCTCTCGCTCGGCTTAACGAACGTTAACGCGAGCAAACGTAACTCTTAGATCAGCCGTGGAGCGTGAACCGATTGATAAAAACTTGCAGTAACGTAATTTTTCCCCCGAGCTTTGCGTTAGCTCAGTGTCAAATAAGTCAAGGGAAAGTATCTCTCTGTCTCTCTAATGCGAGCACGTATAGCAGTAATTAAGTGAATTTCGCGCGGCAGCAATTTGCTCTTGTTAAAAATATATATATAAGGATCGTCTGCGTGTGCTGCAGTCGAACTTTTTTTTCGCGAGAGCTAAACGAGTTACCTGTACGTGCGCAAGTTTACACACATATCGATGACTAACATCAAATCTTCGAGACATGATCTTAGAGAAAAAGAGAGAGAGAGAGACTCCTCGATAGGTCGAGTTTATAGGCTCAATATAAGAGAAGATAATTCACGATGTGAAAGCAGTCCTATAATGTTTACAACGTCGCGCGCTCGAGCTACCGTTTTGCTTGTGTACCTATTACTACGATGAGTGCTGTACTACTTTCCCCATGCAAAGTGTAGTTTTTTGCTGGCACGAGATTGTATGTACCGCAGCGTAGTCTCGCTAACTCTAACTTTTTTTCCTCCCAGGCAGGCATACACAGCGATAATAAGACGGGGAAAAGAAAGTGTACATTAGACAAGAAAATTACGATTCGTAATGTGTGTATGTGTGTGTGCGATATAATGACATATCGTTATGAGAAGATATTTTTTTTGTAGATTGCGTTGCATTATGAAGCTCGCGCCGAGAGTCGACTCTGCAAGCGAGTAAAATTCCTGCCAAATTCAATTAGCTGAGCGATGGCGGCATATAAAAATGTTGACTATCATTGGCACTTCTCAACCTTCCCTACCCTACCACTAGTACTGCGCTCTAAACAGCGTGTAGTAGTTCAATGAAAGGTCACCCTTGGCTCGCTCCGGTCATTGAATCCGAAATGACGAAAGCGATCGGAGCCCGAAAAAAAAGAATAACATGCGAGCGAAGCACTTTTGCACATCTATATAGGCGCGAGCTCGTATAGATCGATCGAGTCTGGCCTCGCTCGCTTGCGCGCACCCACACTTTGCGCTCGTGCAAGTACAAGTTCAAAGGTCAATGCTCAAACTTTCGTGTATGTGTGTGTGTATACACAGAGGAGTTGTTAAGGCAACTCCTCTCGGACACGAGGAGCGAGCGCGTTGAATCGAGTCGTCGTCCCCGAACGCCATGCGCGAGTGCGTGTGTGCTCGTACAGTGCCACTGCCTGCTAAATGGTGTTGTTGGCCCTCGTAATAATCGTCCGAGTCGACGAACTCGCCCAGCTTATTCCTCGCCCATCTAGATATCGCAAACCTAAGCACGACAACGACGACGACCCTCCGTCGAATTTCGTCGAAGGTCAACATTTTTCCTCTAGCGAAAAACCATCAGGCGCCTCTGCTGCTCGGCCAAAAGCTTCACTCCCGACGCACGCGTCTTACGTAAGTTAATCATATCGCCTACGTTGACGATAGGGAAAAAGGGAAGAATTCCCCCTCGCGTGATCGTCGATCAAGTTTTGTGTATATATACGTCTGGCTTAGGGGAAAGTCTTGAGAAATAAACATGTTATCGGCGCTCGCTCGCGATGTTACAATCAAAGAGTAAATTTATCATCCTTACTTCGTGAGCGAGAAAATATTATTTATATTGTAATTTTACCATGTCAATTGCATAATTTGATCATGCAGAAGTGTTTTTTTTTTAAATAAGCGAGTAGCAGCCAAAGATTTATGTTAAATTAATTTCGACCAAGTTTCAGTTCAACCGCAGCAATTTGCGAATGTGGGTTAATTCATGATATTTAATTGCTTTAATAGATCTTGAATATAAATCGGGTAATAAAGTCATTAGAATTATGTTCAAGATATATTATATTCTTCGCTAATCAAAACCGGATATGAAATTTCCTCCAATAAGCTCCGCTTGAATCCTGAAATTCAAAATATTTCGAATAATATTTTACAAATTAATTTATATTCTTCCATGTAACTAGTATGAATCTCTTTAATTTTATTTCAAAATAATATCCTTTCACGTATTGCCAAGCTGCACTACATCAAATAGGAATGCGATATGTGTAGTTTTGCTACTCGTTCATGCAAAGCTCGATCTCGATCGAAAAAACTACTTTCCCCAGGCTAGAGGCCAGCCTCGCCGATCGATCGTAGCCAATCGTTTATACGGCTAGGACTATATGCAGCTGCAGCAGCGATTTTGCTCGCGTGTATTTGTGAGCCGAAAGAAAATATACTCGCCGCGCACGTCACGTAGAATAGATTTATGCAACGCGATCCGCTGCATTGTCAGGAGACAGATTAGCCCATGGCTTTTCTAGGTCTCGCCTTTTTTTTCTCTTACCTATATGAAAATCCAACGGACGTACATCGCTCGCGGAACTTTCGAATGTTTGCGCTGTGCAGCGCACTTGCAGTCCGCGGGGGGAACTTTCTTCGTCGCTTATATAGAAAGCAGCAGCAACGACGGCAGCGCTGGCAGGGGCAGCAGCGATATATACGTTGTACTTGAGCCTTATAAGCGCATTTCATAACTGGTTAACGTTCCGTAACGTGGGAAATGACGATGAGTCGTTGTGATTTTTTCTCGCCGCGTCCGACACTGCTCCTCGCGAGCTCGATCTTCCTTCGAATGGCAAAAGCTATGGAATTTCTTCTTCGTCTGCATATACTCGATTGTCGAGGATGCAGCAGCAGCTTATATGTGTGTTTATGGCAATTTATCGGCTATACAGGGACACGGCTCCGACGTTATTTATGGAGTTCGAAGGAGAACGTTTTACCGTAATCGATGAATTTTCGTGAGCTTTCATTTTTCCTACTGTTTGTTTTTCAAGTTCTAGCTTGGGCACGTGGCGACTTGACACCTTGTTTTCCCAATGATCCTTGCATCCAAATGATCTCATTATGAAAATATGTCGAATATCCGATTTGATATATTCGTCAATCGTATATAAAGCGAATTAACATCAAAGCTACATCTTCGAGCGATGGACTCGATATAAGCCGGTAGAGAGAATGACCTGGCCCGGCGACGATCGAGGAGACAAACAAAAGAGGGCGAATTTCAATAACAGGCCATCGAAACATCATATTTTTATCTTCTGACGAACTGCGCTGAAAAAATTGTTTTCAACAAAGACCCGACAGTGGAATATTTTCGTGTGCAACTATATTCATGAGCTCGAGCGCGTGGAGGCGCCGGGCTGCGCATCAATAATAGCGCGATTCCTTTATCTTCCGAAGGAAATATTTCCTTTCCAGTGTTATTTGTGCGATTGGTTGAAAAGCGACGAGAACACTTGCATACGTTCGTACTCGGATAACGCGGCGCGTAATAAGCGTAGCTCGATCCGAGTGTAAGTGTGTGCATTGGCCTTCCTGGCTTACGCAACTTAGCGGTTATGCGCTTGTATACTTGCGCGCACATATCTATATGCACACTTACACACATACATACACACACACACAGACACAGATACGGTTGCAGCAAGTATAAGTACGCACGCACGAGACTCGAGGCAGTCATCGCCGTCATCGGAACAACGACTCCGAGAGAGAGAGAAAAATGCGCCGTCAAAAATTTTCCATCGACGAGAGGTCGCCGACACCTGCACGAGAATATAATAAAACGATTATATTGTATGCGTGCGAATATGTTTTGTTGAGCTTTTTCGTCTCGCAGCTATTTGACGCAGGATATATTATGAGCGAGAGACTGACGTTCTTTTTGTTGTATTTTCGATCGTCGCACCGATCGGTCGAGTCGTCAATAGCATACACAACTCTGCCTCGCTTTATTTCATATTTATGCAAAACATGTTAGAATTTGCAACCATTCGATGACATTCGATAGCTTAATTTTTATAATTAGCGAGAATTTTTAAACAAAAATACAGTTCACAGAGCAAGGAGTAAGTTCTAGAAAGATCAAGGCTCGCGACCCAAACTTCACTTTCACCGAGTACAAAAATGTCAAGTTAGTGTAGCAGCAGTATTTGTAAAGGAAAAATTGAAATTTTTCCATCCTCCTTTATAAACGATTGATATACATGTGTCAGGATTAATGACGACAAAACTTTCATTGGGCACGCGAGCGAGGTGTTGACAAATGATCCTGAATCCCATTTTCACTGGAATCGGAGAGCTGCCAAATGGCAAAATCGGTCGAAATTCGCACGCGCGCTCGATCATCAAAAATCAAAAAGTCGATCGCGCCTCGATATTATGGATTATATTCGCCGATCGGAAAAGAAAGTTTCGTACAGCATAAATACGCACGAGATCGATGAACTTTTATCACTTATTAATCTGGCCACGGCTAAAAAAAAGTGCAGAACCACGTCAATAATAATAATCGTTACGTCGCGAAAGGCGCGCGTCACCCAATACAGCGTGAAAGAAGAGCGACACATTATATTATTATGTACCTTGCCTTCGTCGCGGGGGAAAGTGGGTCGCAGAAAGCTGCGGCAAGGCCACTGACACCACCATCGCCACCACCACCACCACCATCGCCGGCACCGCCGCCACTATATAAGACTACGATCGTGTCTTTCTCTGCGCGGCGCTAGACCCTACACACGTACGTGTACTTACTTACACATTGAACCAGCAGCTAATTTATTCGTTTCGCATTATTATTTTTCTTTCTTTTCTCTTTTAATTGCTCACTCGTGCGCGAGCTATTATATTCGCTAGTACATACACACACACTCACGGAGTCTATGTTTAGATTGGAGATGTGTGTATATGCTCGTGTACGTGTAGTAGATACAGTAAGTGCACGTCGGTGGGCTTAACATGCGCGCCACTATTCCGATTAGGCGATAAATGTTCGCGCGCAAGCACGAGAGAAGAAAGTACGTTTTTTGCCGCGCGCATGCTTAATTAACTCAAGCGCGAGTATTGTTGCGCGTGAATTATTCTGCTTTTTTTTGCTGCTGCTGCCGCCAACGTCGTCGTCGTCGTCGTGAGCTAGATGTTTATCAATGTTCATAACATTATCGGCTTTTCCATGAAAATATGCCCTGCGGCTTTCTCGAATAGAAAATTCGTAGCGTGTATTGTAAACAAGTGATCGGAAAAAAAGTTCGAGAAAAAGAGTTCGAGAAGTTACAAAATATTATACAATGTTTATTCGAAAAATCGCTGCGAACTCCGAGATATTGCATGATGAACGAAACGAGTACCGATGCACCCATACAACAAGTACGTCACGCTGAACTTAACACTTTGTGTATCGATTTGCCCTCCTGGTGTTATGTCACGGACATGCTTCGTTAATGAATGTAAGGGACGATGCCGGAAATACATCCGACAATAGCACACACACACACACACATCGCAATTCCGAAGTGACTTTAATACTTGTTGTGAAATTCATACGTGTACGCACGAGTTTATGCGTGAGCGTATTTAAACGTGTGTGTTTGCAGTTGTAAAAATTTACATCATCGCCGAGGGTGAAAGTTTTCGGGCGCAAACAAACAGCAAAACAACGTCGGTGAAATTTTGACGAGAAAAATGAGACAAAAAATGAAAATAAAAACGTGAGCCGCTCACGTAGTGTTAGACTTTCATTAATAGGTCTATTGATGTGTCAAACCGCGGCAGAAAAAAAGCAGAGCGAAATCTGTCGCTGATTATTAAAGTTGCTATCGAGAAAGTAATAATTGAATTCTATAACATTCGCTTACGAAAATCGATTTCATCTGGCCAAACAAGAAAAGCCAATCTCGTTGAAATAAAAAAACATTGACAACGAGTTCTTTTTCCACAAGGCTGATAAAAAAAAATGAAAGAAAAATAAGCGAATATGACATGCAGCTGACCATACAGCATATCGTTCCGGTCATCATCGTCATTATTTAACTCTCACTTGTGTATATCCTCCCTTTTGCTCTTGCTTTTACGTATATGCGCGACGTATGTGTATGAAAAGTATAACGGATGTTTTCTCTCTTGTGACTCTCTCAACCTAATTATGTTGTTTTTCAAATGAATCGTTCAAAGCATTGGATTTCGGCACATTTCGTCATAGGAAAATTTGCGCAGTCTTGGTCCACTTGAGCCTTGATGGAGAAAGTGATTCCCAAAATTAGGCCAATGGCTGATCAAAAGATGGCATTTTTCATTTCCTTAAAGGACTGTTAGGTAATACTAAAAAAATAATGATGCAATGATTTTGCTTTCTAATACAGTTTCTAAGCGAGAGTAAAGGATGATGCTCGTCAAAAAACCGTACAGTTAGTTTATAATGGTACTATTGTTTTGTACATCAGTGACCGGTAAACGCTTACACTTATACGTCGCAAATACGACCGTTAAAAGAAATCTCATATTTCTCTACGGAATGACGCGTGAATTTAATGCAATCGTCGAACAAAAAAAATAAGTATATCCTCTTGCCACAGTCTATAAATAGTTTTTTGTAAAAGTTGAATTTTTTCTTTTAGCCGATCAAAAAAGTCTTAACTTGCGATTATTGGCAAGTGTGTGCGCACGACGTATATAGCAACAACGATACGTGTATAAAACTCATCGACCTTCTTTGGTCTCGTGCTGGGTCCACGTGAGTTACATATAATATATCGGAGGAAATATGTGCAGTTCTTATAAAAAAAGTACACGTGTATTGGGGGAAATACTACCTCTTTTGGAATATTACATTTCACCGTGGTATTTTTTTTTCCTTTCGAAAAATTCAATCGTCTCAAAGTTTCAAGCTCGCAGCTTGCAGCTCGAAACTTTACGTGTCGATTAACAAGCCACGTTCAGCGGCTCGAAAGACATGTTTCGTCTCGTTAATTTATTTCTCGTAAGTTTCACGAGTAAACTTTGATGTCAATTAGACTATAAGTGGATAATGTTTGTAAATTTAAATAATAATTACCGATAACAACTCCAACTTACTCATACTTGTAAATCGTGGCATTAGCTCATAGGTCCAAAATCACGTGTATTTTCACGAGTCCACGCGCCAGGTGACACAGTTCCGCGACAGTAGCTCAGACAGTAGCCAGCGAGTTAAGAGCTTAATTTAACATTCATATACATGAAATCCGATAAATCGTCGTATAGTTTGATTACGAAATATATTTTCTATATGTCTCAGCGCGAGCTAATAAATCGATCAGTGAACAAAAAGACACTGTGGCCGCGAGATCGCTTGCGTATTTGCATTACTTTAATTCTCATGTCTTTCTTTTCTACAAAGAAAGTGTTCGGCACGCGGCACGCTATTTTTACCTTCCCGCGTCGGTTGCACGCTACAGGATGAAACTCTTCAGACGCTCGCAGTAACGCGTGAGCTGGCTATATAACGTGGCATTTTCGTGCAGTAAGACGTTTTGGTGAAATAATTATGATACGAGCACGATTCATCATTTTTATTTCATTCGCATTGCTAATGTGGAGCGAAGCTCTTAGTCAGACTTTCTGTTACTCAACAGATTCGTCTTCCGCGGAACAATATATGCATCACTAGTTATTGTTGCCTCTTTGTTGCTATATATTGTTATTGCTATATCGAAGACAAAAGATTGTGTCGCGAGCCCGCAATGTGTCACGTTCGGTACGCTCGTCAAGCTCATATACACAGGTCGACGCAATATTACACAGCACGGCGTGCATTGCTCAAGATTTATCAGCTCAGCGAACAATAATACGATTTACAATATCGGCATCGATGTCTTATTAATTCTGCGATTTATAAAACTTGCAGCGACTCGCGCGCCCGGACACCGCACCACGCACACGACACGAAGAGAGGAAAAAATCGACGCGGGTTGAGTAATCGTTGAATAACGCGCCGGGTTTCTGCGAACGGCCCGAAAAACGACGAGCAACAAATAAAAAAGAAAAGGCTAAATCAAATTTCAAACGAAAAAAATTTCAGACAAAAATCCAGTTTAATCTCGAATCTCGTATACCGCGCCACCTCCACTTCTCGCTTTTGTGCGCCTCGTACGAGCGCGCGTGTATGTGCATCTCTCTCCGATGCTGCTGGCTGGCTGGCGGCTGGCGAGGGTCAGTGACAAAACAAGGTCACCCATACAGCAGTCGCTGCTTTGCGTAAAGAGAGAAAGAGAGACAGAGAGAGAAAGACTAGCGGCAGGCTTCTCGAAAATATCACCTCTTGTGCGAAAGTAGCTGCGAGACGCGCAGAGCCAGCGGAGTAGCAGCGGCAGCAGCAGCAGCGACGACGACGAGAGTAGGGAGGGAACAGGTCAGTGGCAGACATCAAGGTCGGACCCTTGAACCTGTGTGTATTCGCGAGAGCTGTGGCGGCGGATACGCTCCTCTCGACGCACACACTACACCGAATTCGGCGGGCACAGGAGAATGGGATATGCTATAATTGGCAGATTAGAGCCGTGAACGCGCAGACCGGACGATTAGATTAGTCAGTTCGTTTTTTTTTCTTCTTCTTCTTCTTCGTTCTCTCGCTCGGCGAGCCGCAGCCTATGGGCCGATTGAATATATTGCCGTGCACGAAATATCCCACCGCAATGAAACACGACTTTCATTCCGATCGTAAATATTTAACAAAACATATCATCGGACGATGTATGCGCTTGGCTTGTTTTATCTCGTGTGTAGTGAGTGTTACGTTATGACGAAGGTCTTAATCCTTTCGAGCGATCGCTACTAGGACAAAGCTGATAAAGAACAATAACATTGCAGCGCGAAAGAAAAAAGAGACGATCGCGCGGGAAAAACAAGCCTGCACGTATGTTTGCTAAACTTGCAACGTTATAATGTATCACACGTTGCTCCGTTTAAGCTCCGTAGACTTCGGCTCCAAAGACGAGAGGTCGTCGCTCGTGAATCGTTAATGCATAAAAGGCGCGAGTGTATCGTACGAAAATAACCGTCTGACGAGTCGGCTCTACACGGCCGCTGCTGCTCGCGAACTTTTCGTAACTCGTCGTTTGTGTGCACTTGCGCATGTGTAAAGACGCTCAAAAACAGGCGAGTCAAAATCTCGAATCTCCGAGCGATTCCGATTTTTTTTTCTCCTTCGACGCGTTACAAATGTTGCATGCATACGCGCCGCTCGCCACGGATATTATTATGCACTTGAAGCTTTATCAGTGACTGTTACAACACGAAGCGCTTAAATGTGCAAAAAAGCTGAAATTAATCCGGCTCGAGCATCGCGAAATCAATCGATGAATTATAACACACATTTGTTGGAATTGCGAAATATTTTTTACGTGCCACGTGACACACGCGGCGCTGCGTAGCTTTTTTCGCTCTATCGTTATAATATAATATTATATGTGTATACGAAGCGAGGGAGAGACGTACCGAAAGATATATCGCGTTTTCTTTGTCGAGTTTTGCAATGCGTTATATAGCTCGTCGGTGTGCCTCGTATATAATATGTAAGTATGTGCGTGCGTTTACGCGCAACTCAGGGGAATTTGATTTGTATTTTCGCGCGAGCGCGTTCAAGGTGTAGCTGCTGCTCGAGTCGCCGGTGCAATGCGCCGATGATTGTGAATCGCTGCTGCTGTTGCTTTGTTGCCTCTGCACATACACATGTGCGAGGCATGCCGCTCGCGTTGATTTATGCCCGGGAACCAGCTCGACGCGCGCCATCATTTCCGTTTTTTGCACTCGCACGAGCAAGCGAATTAACATTTCATCGATTTCGAGCCGTTTAAAAATAAGCTCCTCGATTCGATCGATCCGATTGTTCGGAATCGTCGCGCTTACGTTCGTGCCGCGCTCGTATTTTTAGGACAGCGATCGTCGCGTGCGCGCGTGGGTCTGCTTTCGCTTAAAATTAATCTCGCCAGTCGCGGGGCCCCGGCCGTTTCTGCATCACGTGCAAGCCAGAAAGAGAGCTAAGACGGATGAGTCAAAAAAAGAGACTCTCTCGCGCGCTCGAATGCACTTACACACTCGACGCCGAGCTTTATACGTGCATGTGTGTATGTGTACATGTGACTAATTGTTTCCGGCGTTGCATGGATGACGATGCTTCATAAAGCATACAGCACACACACACACACACACATTGTGCACGAGTATATCGTTACACATTACAAGCTGAGCAACTCGCTCTTGATATAAGGTAATGGAACATAAATCAATTGAACGTAAACGCAGAGAGCTAAACACGTATACAGCACACGCATACTTGACGATCATGATTTTTTGCCGTTGTCTTGTTGTCGTTGTTTGCGCGACAATTTCCAGCAAAGAAAAAACTTCCTCGTTCAAAGAGCGCCTTTACATGCGTCCGCGTCCAGAGAAATGAGAGAATTTTTCAAGGTGTACGTGATCGCGACGGAAAAGTTGGCTTTTTTTTTGCGCGCGGGCGCGAAAACGACGACGATCGAGAAATTATTGTCGCGTCTTATGCATAACGGCCCGCTAAATCATTCGGTCGCACGAGCCGTGTATAAGGGCAATTCGCGAGCGGAGTTTTTTTCGACAATTCCACACGCTTTCGAGCTCTCGAGCTCGCGGCAAAGACTCTTCTTCTTTTTTATTATCTGATCAAATATTTAAATACGCCGCTTGCGCTGGCTGTGTTTCTTTCTATTGACGTCAGTGCATGCGCTGGTGGCTATGTTTCACGAAAAGGCTCATAATTGATCCCGCGCGCCCGTCGAAATCAAGGAAAGTGAGGCACTCGTATTTTGGCGAAAACTGACGTCAGTGCGAGAAACGATTGCATAAGCTTCCCTTTATTTGGAGGTTTTATGATGCGACGATTATTATACGTGCTAGCGGGCACTGCTGCTGCTGCTGCTGCTGCTGCTGCGATGTGATTCTACACGATGTTGATCATCGCGACACGACGCGATAAAAATATAATACATGTATATTTGCACATTTTTCGGTCTTGCAAGCCGCCCGCGAAGATGATAGATTCTCTCGCGTCAGCCAGCCAACTGCGACGTGGAAAGTTTCACTCCGTGCCTCGGAAATAATTAGACGCGCTGCATCAGCAGCAGCAGCAGCGATGATCGTAACTTTCATCGCTTTTTCCTCGCTGCAGCCGAGAGCGCCAGGCGCGCAAAACAAAAGACTTTATTAATTAAGTGCTATATGGAACGACTCGAGTCGATGCAAAGGCTTAAAATAAACGGATTATTGTTCAAATGTTTTCACGCAAAAAAAGAGAAGAGAGAAAAAAATGTCTCGTATCGATCGTCGATTTATTTGCAGCGCTTCGTCCTTGGATCTGATAAAGAAATCACACCGATTTATACGATTACTTAAAAAGTTCAATGTTATTTTTACGTAAGAGAGCGACTCGGCTGATTAAATCTTGTGTATTTTCCTTTTTTTTTCCTCTCTCTCCTCGACGATAAACAATATATTGCAGTAATTCGATCGATCTCGGAGCTCTGTCACAAAATGCAGCTCGCACATAAATTATCAATCGACAGCTCGTTGTCGGCTCATTCAATATATAATCTGTGAATTATTATTACATCGAGTAATATGCATGCAGCAACAAAGCCACTTGAGGCTTCCTTTTCTTATATCGGTGTTTGGATGTGTGTGCCTTGCTTTGTTCTCGGCTTCTCTCCTTTCAATAGTTCGATTTACTGAACTTTGCGAATATAATCAGCCAATCCCCTCGGCGTCGTCGGGCGCAGGAACACAATTTGACGACGCGTATATATCGGCAAAAATAGCCTTTAGCCGTGCACAAAGCACACCAGTGACGACGAGGACGAGGCGCAGCCAATATTCCCCCATGCGTGATACACCAGCTCACGCACATACACACACACACACGCACACAAAACCAAATCGATCTGTTTCGGAAACCCTGTTGCAAAGAGAGAGAGAGAGAGAGCCCACTCCCATCTCATTTGTACATGTATAAGGTGTATTATGCTGCGTACATGCTATAACGAAAGCGAGAATTATAACTCGTGCGCTGTATATGCTCGAGTCTCTCTGTGTATCAATGTATAGTATGTATGCGCACGCGCCCCCACTTTCTGCTAGTAGGAATTGGCCATTGCGAATTTTTCCTGCATTAGGGGGCATCGGGACATTACCCGGATGACCTTGGTAACACGTACATGTACGTACGTATACGTTCGTGTACTCTCTATCTCTCTCGCTTATTTTTTTGTGCGCGCACACAAACGCACTGTACTGCCAGCGAGAAAGAGAGAGAGAGAGAGAGAATGGTCGAGCTGTTTGTGCAATTTACGCAAGCTCGAGAGCGAACGTTGCACCTTGCCACTGAACGCGCGGCAACGCACGAGCGGCGTATAATATAGTGTCCCCCACCCCGATTTTTCAAACGCGGACGCATTTAGCAAATAATAAATACGCGCGCAGACGTGTACACTCGAACACACATGCACACAGCCGCAGAGACACGATCGCTGCTATATAAGCTCTATATAATGCGCCTTTTTGTCGTTCGACTGCTGTGACGATGATAACGAGCGGTGCATAATATACGCAATGTAAGAACTTTATCCGCGTCTCTGTATGTATATGGGCTGTGCCGCGCCAAGTTTCGTGTAGCTCAAAAAAAAGGCCGCATGCTCTGGAGGATAGTGAAAAATGCAAATCCTACAAATACAAGTCATTCGAGTGACATCCTCGTGAATCTAACGAAGCTAAAGAACTTGTATTTCGATATTTGTACGAATGCAGTTCACAGGAGGTGAATGATTTTAAGCGAATTTTAGAAAAGCTATTTTCGATAACAAGTTTCGATTCATCGCCAAATTTTCCATTGAAAATATTATTTGCAGGGAGTGATGTCAGCGTAAAATAACATTTAAATATTGAAAATACAACTTTGAATATGTTAGCCAAAGGTCCCAAATTTTCAATATTTTCTTTGTCCATTATTACTCCAAATAAGAATACGTATTTAGATCGCGTACGATTTTTTAAACTAATCACACTTCACGCGGTAAAATCCATATACGGGTGTATATAAAGCACCAGGAGTGCTTGTATTGCAAGCTGAAAAAAATAGCAGCGATCGCTCATTGAGAGTTTTATGCGCTCATAGTCGCGCCGAACGAAAAGAAAACAAGGGTTGATGGACCTTGCGAAGGTCAATCGGAGCCGTGCATACGCATAATATATTTATAACATTATGAGCACTCGAGAATGAATGACAGATAAGTCGAATATTGTGAAGCGCGCGCAGCTCGTTTTAGCGTAAACGAAAGGAATGCGAGCCTCTGATGACTGCCTCGTATTATAGGCGCTGCACTTATGAAGCGTATAAGATAATATTGATAAAAGTTTTAATTAGAATATATACTTGAAGAATCTGCTGATAATGTAAAATTGCCGGAGTTTTACGAGGATGCATTCAGAGGCGAGCGTCGACGAAACGGGGTTTTCCCCGTGGCGAAACGTGCGCCCTCTGGTGGATCTTATGGGCTAATTGACACCTTATACATTTCGTACGTTCCGTTTGGAAGTTTCGATAAAAGCTTCGATCTCATCATTCAACTCTCGAGACGATAAATCGATGGCAGTGACATTGAACCTCGAAATGACTCGAGACTCTTATTTTACGAAGCGCCGATCATAATCATGATCGGGATAAATAATAAGGCAAACACATCGAGCGATCGATTCGATGCTGGTCTAAGGTCGTTCGTGCAATGACTTTTAGCAGCTCCTCGCTCGAGTCGCGCGAACACATATGCGCATTTCGCACTCCCAGCACGCACACTTACACTCGCACATACACGCTTAATATATTATTACACGCACATATTTGTGCACGCACGGCGCATATAGTAGTAGTAGTTCGGAATATTCGGTGGGGGTAGGCAAAGGTCAGGCTCGTGCGCCTCGCTGTTATATGGAGTGCCTCCGTTTACGTTCGTGTGTGCGTGCGCGTACGTGCTTGTGCGCGACAAATTTCTCGGAAATGCTGCAGGCTATCTCGCTCCGAATTCGTGCATCGGTATCCTGTTTGCGCGGAGCGAGCGTAAGGCAATAGAACGAAGAACGCCAGCGCGCACGAGCGGAGAGCGCCTATTTTGGGACTTATTTTTTGGCCCTATGGCTGTGTGTGGTTGGGCGCAGCAGACACGCGTGTGCACTGCTGCACACACACACACACACATACACGCTTGCTCACTTACGCAGACCAACGCAAGCGCGAGTCTTACATTATGAACTGACTTTTGATGTCTGGCAAAACTGTTGCTGCCGCTGAGCTGCCTTAGTATTTCTCTATTGGCTATGTTGCTGCCTTGAGCCGGGAGACTGGCTTTTTTGGCGAAAAGGGAGAGAGAGAGAGTCGAGAAAGAGGGAGGATGAGAGGTCTTCGAACCCTAAAAACACATCTAAGCGCTTTAAGAGAGAGGCGAGCTTTTTTTTGCTTATCTCTTTTTTCGCTTGTGGGTTGGGTTTAACATTGGGCTTGTTGTTCCTTTTTTTTCTCCTTTTTAGAGAGAGAGAGAGTAGGGGTCTAAGAAAGGAAGAGTCATGGATTGTGGAAGTTTTGGGAGCGATGTAAGTTGTTGACGCATACCGTCGAATTTTCGTTGCGTCTGCGCTCGGGACGAATTAGTTGTAGAAGGATACATAAAAATTCTGCCTACTATTTTATCTCGCGGATTAAATCTTACAAATATCAGGCAAAATGTCTTGTCTCTCTCGCGCGCGCGCAGCACACACGCACGCGCGCCACATATCGATGACTACCGAGAAAAGTAATAACGAGAAACTTTGCATGCATTAGCAAAATTTCTCAATAGAAATAAAAGAAAAGACGCGCAACGAAAAAAGAAAGAAAGGAGGAGAGGAAGAAAAAAAAATAGCCGAGCGCAACATTTCGCCGCGTTATAAAACGTGATTCACAAAGTAATATAGCGCAATTTCGCAATCGGACATCATCGTTTCAGGGGAGAGCTGCGCGCGGCGCGATGAGTAACGCTTATTATTACCGTAAGATTGTTAGACGCACTCGCACATGCACATTCACACATTCACACACACATACACTTACGTGTATCATGTACGGACAACAGACGCGCATACCTCCTTACTATATACTATCCATCCACTACTGCTTGCGATCGTTCGCACAGATTACATTGCGAGCATTACGCACGCATTGCTTTTTTTCTTTTGTATACATTTTCGACGCCAGACGGACGCTAATTAGCCGCTTTCGCGGATTCCTCCTCGAATACTCTCTGCTCACATTGCATTTTTTTTACATATTGTACGATTCGAATTGCAAGTTTTCGCGCTTTAAATTTAGAAATTCCTCCGAGGCTGCAACGATCAATGTGACGCTCGCACCATTGACGACGCTAATCGCTTACTTTATATCGCCTCGAAATTGACACGTAATTTTAATTGACAAAAAATTCGCGGCAAAATCGAGCGTATTCGAGCGTCGACTCGAAGAGACACTCGACGCGATTCATTGAAAACTTTGGAAATATCCCGTGATCGACCGATCAACTTGGTGGATACGATTTTTTGCCAAATCATCATCTGCGTCAAACGCTTTATGAAATATTATTCGCGACGATCGAGCGAAAAAAACTCATTCCGCTTATTGTATTACTACTACTGCTACCACTACGCGTCTACAATCAGTTCATCGTCGGTATACGTTTAGGCCACGCGAACAAAACGACTCGGCGCATCTATATACAAGAAGTCGTGCAGGGCCTGGCTGTGCGTGTGCAGTGTTAGCTGCCGAAAAAGCCGCATATGCGCGCGCGCAAGAGAAGAAGACTAGAAGGATCATCCGGCTTGCTGCGGCAAGAAAAAAAAGGCCAGAAAAATTTGTGAGAGAGAGAGCCGAGGGGGCGGCCTGGTGAGCTGCATAGGACCGGACGCGTTGCGCGCACACCTTGTTGGAGTCAATGCACGAACGAGAGAGAGAGAGAGAGAGAGAGAGAGCTTCTTTCGAGGCGCGCGAAACGACATTCTTTCGACGTAAGATCAGAATTGCTCGGCTTCAATCGGTCAGCGGTTCTCGTCGAGGCCCGCACCGTCTGCCCAGTAATATGGACGTGGTATTATAGCACACAGAAAAATCGGTATTAGAGAGCTCTGCTCGCGCGCGTTCCTTGCTTCTTTTCCCAGATTTTATACACGATCGTAAAGACGAGCTACGCTCGGTATGTATCGGTATTCCTCGACTTGTCCTTGACGACCTGGACGATCTCGCGAATATATATTATACGTATACCTACGTGCATGTGTGTGTATGCGAGAGGGCAAATTACGCGATGGATAAAATCAAGGCCAGTCGTGTGCGCTTGTTAAACAAAGGTCCGCCATCCGGGGTGCATTATTATTTCGCCTTTGCCGCGCTGCTGTTGCTACTCCTGCCGCCGCATAACAAAGAAGCACGTCTCGTGCTCGCCTTAAAGTCGCGCGGAAATCGCGCAAAAGACGAGTAAAAGAAGACGCACACACACACATGCTGCAGTATATATAATGCACGTATGCTTGCGTGCTTGTATACGTATGCACCATCAGCGCACTCGACGAGAGTTTATATTTACTCGGTGAGCCAATATATACACATGCGCAGGCAGATGCAACACGCATATATGAACGGGCTCTCGCGCACACACGGCAAGGCACAAGGTCAAGCGGCCAATGGTATCAAGCTCTCCCTCTCGATGCGGTGGTGCTGCGCTGCCTTGAGGTCTCTCTCTCTCTCTCTCTCTCTCTCTCTCTCTTTTCAGCTTTGTATGTTATAGCACGCCTCGTTTTACGGGCTGAAAATTGCAAACGTTTTATATACATTATGTGTACCTACCTGTGGCAGTAGCAGCAGCAGCAGCAGAGATGGAAGGAAAGAGAGAGAGAAAATTGATACGATACGTGCTGCGCTGTGTATAAGCGAAGTAAAGTGTTTGGACTGCTATGCTGCGTGCACTCGAAGCGATTGAAAAAACATATTGTTAATCGGGCGTCGAATATTATTCAATCTCGACGCTCGTTGCGTCGAACGGAGAATGGGAAATTAATTTTAAACTGTCCTAGACGCGCTTTATAGCTCGGTAATATTATACTGGCTCAATCGTGCGAATCTAACGTTCCTCTTTCATTTCACTTGGGCAGTGGGGAACATTATAAAAAATGCTCCTTTTTATCACTGGCGGGGCGCCTATCCCCCAAGGATTGCGCGCCTATAATATAGCCCGAGTTCAAAGAGCCGAAACGCGCGGCGCTACTTTATTTTTTTAACCATGCGTGACAGTCGCAGATCTAGCTGGCTCTTTACTTTACACGTTCTCTCTCGTGGACACGTCGAAAACACGCGCATCTGGTCTGCTGTACTACTACTAGCCTTTGCATTATTATCCTTAGGGGGGGGGGGGGCATCGCCGGGCGCTGAGTGCGATTATGCAACTAACGTCTAGGCTTTCCTGCACTGCTATGGCTCTTGCTCCTACTCGTGTATGTCACTCTCTCTCTCTTGCTCTTTAGTTCGTGTGATTTATCTACTACACGCACGAGCTGCAGTCCTAGGCGGACTATTGTTCTCCTTCGCCGCCCTTTATATAAGGTACATACATATACGAGTTGGTCCGCGTGCGCAGTACATTTTCAAAGCCATATACTTTGCACTTGATACACGAAGGCACTGCCTATATATAATACGAGAGAGCATAATAATCGTGTGTAAGATATTATACATTACGGGTCGAGTTAGCTCGCGATCGTTGCCGCTGTTGTGTTGTGTGTGTTTACCTATGTACGGATGTATGTAGTAATATACTCGGGGTTTATTAAAGGTATAGTAACCTGTAGGCAGTGCGCGATGTATGTAAACTCGGGTTTTGTATTATGTAGGTGACTAGAGCGGCTTTTGCTCGCGATTTACTTGTAACGTCGAGCAATTGATAATCGTATTATTATATGACGAAACAATTTCGATCGTCGATTATTAAAATAATTATCGCTCGAGCGAAACAATTGAAACGCGCGAAACGTTGCGATCGAGCCTACTGCATGGCCGCGATAATTTTTCATTATTATCCTATATGGCACTTATGTACTGCACAAGCACACAATATATGCATTACATCGTCAAGCCCGCGATCTAAAGCGTAACAAGCCGGCGCGTTTAATTAATATGCGTCTCGCGCGCGACTACGACGCATCATCTTCCGAATACGCGTCGACTCGTGCAGACTCGAGAGAGCTCATTACGTTCGCGTGGCGCATCGTCGTGTCTGACTTCTGTTTTTCGTACGTTAGCACTTTTCAGCGTGGGGCAGCTCGCGCGCGCTTGCATATAATACAGCTCCTCGTGTGCCTTATAATGCGACCGGCGATCAACGTCGACGACGACGACGTCGCGGAGCTGTACAAAGACCGAATTGGCATTCGTCGTGTAGCAAGCCAAGTACGACGCTCCGAGTGGCGCATTAGTCACTTGCACTCGGCAGTTTATATCGTGTTTTTCGGTACGCCACGTTTTTCTTTGTGTGCCCCGTGTGTGTGTGCGTTGTTGGCTGCGAAAAACGAGGTAATTGGAATAATATCTGCTACGTGGATTTTCTCGAAGACGAAGAAGAAGCAGCAGCAGTGCTGCAATTCCGCTTATAGCTATTCATTGGCTCGTTGCTCGGCAAAGTACACGATCGCGTTACCACGAAGCTCTCTTCGGGGCTGCACTGCAACTACCAGACAATAATTTAGCTGGCATCGGGCTTAATTTTACAAGTACATACCCGCAACTTTGCATCGCACTCGAACGAAGAATTACGAACTCAACGAGCTCGCACAATAGCCGAGAGAGACTCGGCCAAGAATTACGAATAATGCAATAATGCTTTCTAATTGAGCAATTATCAAGGGCAGTGATTAACTTTCAGTTTTGAGGTACTCGAGATGCGCGCACCACATCCATCCTAGAGATAATGAGGGTAATCGATGATGCGTGCCTGATTGAAGGGCGGACAAGAACAAGCTCATCCTCGCAGGGCAAGAGACACAATTGCCTCGACGACAACAACCGTTGCGAATTGCGTATCATCTTATGCAAGTATAGCACTTGCGCTGTGGCCAAACGATTACTCGTATAGTGCGATCATGGCACAGAAGCGCGTAATGTATAAACGCGTCGAGTTTCACTTACGGACAACGCATCGAGCTCGCCTCTTTCCCTCTCGGCCTCTTTCCCTTTTTCCCTTTTTTTTTAACAGCGAGCACAACACAAACGATTCATGGAATGCTCTTTGTGTGAGCGACTCCCGATCTTGATACTTGTAATATACCGGCTCCGTCCGTCGATGAGGTGCAGTACGTAGGAGAGAGAAGGTAAAGTGCGCGCGACGTGGATCGCGCGATCCAACGCAGGATGTACCTGTTTTCACGCTGCCGAACGAGCAGTGCACACCGTGTGCACAGAGCAAACACAGACACACGATCGCCCTTAGCAACGACGCGATCGTGTCCGCAGTTATGGTAGTAGCAATAAAATAAAGACAAAAAAAAGCAGGAGCCACAATTACGAACACGCGCCGAGTCGAGTTTTCCGTCAATTTTCGGGATCTCGCGTGCGCCTACATACACACGAGAAATCGAGAGTGCGAATAATATCGCGCTGGGGTACACATGTAATCGTTCACGGAATTCCGTTCGTCGGGGCGATGCAGGGGATATAAGTTAATGTAAATAGTTCCATTACCGGGAAAACAGGATGTAGCGCTCGCGCGACGACGTGGTGCATCATCGTCGCTTTAGGTGAATAATATTGCATACAGCAGCAGCAGATGGCTCTGGAGGAGAGACAGGCCTCCAGCGTATTTGAATAGGAATACGCATAAAAGGTGCCGAAGAAAACACGCTTGGACTACTGATTCGACAATTTGACGAATGTAAAATATATAAAATCGAACTATCGGAGCTACGTATCAGATGCAAAGCTGGAAAAGGAGCCATTAGTCACGGGGTTTAATCGGGAAAGTGCGTAATCAAATGCAGCGATCGCGAGGGACGACCTTTAGTCCATTTATGCATGTAATGTATATATAACACTAGCAGCCACCCCCCACCCAGGAGAAAAGCCACCGAACTCGAACTGCGCCCACGCCTACGCTTAAAAGACTCTTTGTTCCTCTCCTTTTATACGTATGCACTACAGACACGACCGCTCGACGCTATACGCGACGCTTGTACATATTATACACGTGGACGTGGGACTTCCCCTACCTCGGTTAATTTTTTTTTCATTTCATTTTTTTTTCTTTGCACTTCTTCTTTGTGCGTGAAGCACTTACACACACGTACATTACTCGCACGACATACGTGTACTCTCTCGTATAATATACACTCTTGCATACGCAGCAGCAACTGCCGCACGAGCGGAGCGAAGGACGAGTAAGGCAGGCGCGAGAAGGACGAAAAATTCGCGCGGCGAAGGTAAAAGACGCGGGTAGAGCTCTCCGCGTCGGTCGCGGGAATGAATAAAGACCGGCTCGATGCGGTGCGGTATGCAAGGTAAGGCGTAATCAATTACGTCGCTCGTTATCCCGCCGCCACCACCACCACCACTGCACGCACACACACATACACACACGCATACTTTCGGGGGATGTGCTGCGAGCGAGCTCCATCGCGAGGCTCGAGTCGATGCACTCACGCGTGTATAATACGGCGCGCTTATACGCCGCCGGGGAGTATATATAGAACGAGCAAAAGGATAAAAATGTGGAACGACCAGTGAAAAGTGAAACCTGCTGCAAAAGGATGCTGCTGCTATTGCTGCTCTGTCGAGGCTGCTGCAGCGATTCCTTCTTCTTCTTCTTTTTTCTGATTCCTTTTTTATTCGAGCGAGAGTCCTGCGCGAGATCGAAGGCACACCACGCATAGCTCTCGGTTTATATGTAGATGCAGGAATAAGCTGGGTGAATTTTTGTCGGATTATTTCGACGTACGATTTACTCGACAGATTAGAAAATTATGTTTTTGCGACCGATCAAATATATTCCGATAGCGCTCGAGCAGATCGGTATGAGACGCGTTAAATTTTCAACAAATCGCAGTTTTTCGCCAAATTCCCTCGTCGAAATGCAATGGCAATTTAGTCGGTCGGTAAGTGCGCGCGAATCAGACTCGAGCTATATAGCACTCGACGCAGACAAGCAAGCAACACGAGCCGAGCGCCAGAGCCCGAGACGGGACGCAGTGCGCAACGTCACGAGTTTTTGCCGGCTTTGCTATTAGGAGCGCACGAAGTCGGAGAAGGAAGGTTTTTCGAACGCTGCTTCGAGCGCTCGAGTCTTCCCTCCCTTTAGGGCTATATACACACGGTCTACACGTCGTACATAAGACTCGCGCACACACTCGACAGTATACGTGTACACAAACACACGCGTTACGCGAGATCATGTATGTCTCGAGCGAGTCAACGTATATATCGACCGTGCCTACGAAGACAATCACTCATGCGAATGCGGTCAAAAAATCTCTTTTTCAAAGAAGCGATCAAGAAAATCTCTTCAAAAAACTCAAAAAAACTAAAAAAAAATTCAAAAAAAGTCAAAAAAAAAAAAAAAAATAAATAAATTTTTGGAGAGATTTTCTTGACTTCAGCTTCGAAAGAGAGTTTTTTTCCTCCGCAAGTTTTCAGGAGAGATTTTTTTGATCGCGCATCACTGTAACGGTGATACTCTTCGTAAGCACGGTCGATATACGCTTGTAATACTTGGGCGTGCGCGCAACATTTCGTGCGGCTCTTTTTTGCATCGTGTGTACACGCTGCGCAGTTAACTGACTCGGATTTCGAGCGGATGTCGATTTCGGCTGCGTTTGTTTTGCAGTTTTTCTCTTATCGAGTGCACGAAGAGAGAGAGAGAGAGAGAGCGACTACGACGTGGGCGCGCATCAAAAATGCAAAATTTATAAACACACTACATAATGGAGAATGTAAAATTACCATGCGTAGTTAATACCCAACAGCGGCAGCTTAGGGCTTACAATAACGACATTGTCATGATGTTTCTAATCGGATTTAAGCTCGCGCGGCACAATAAGCCTCCGACTGATTATTTTCATTTACAGCGTGCAGTGGACCCCAACCCTTCGCAGAAACTCTTTCATTCATTAAACTTATTTACCCTGCCCGAGTGTGTAAGCTCGATTCGAGACTCGCGAGGATATAATGTACAAATCTTCGCCCATTGGACGCGCTTAGCGGTCTCAAGGGTATATGGGTAAAGCTCCGATGTAGGCTCTCTCTCAAGGACCTAAAGGAAAATCTTCAATGTTTGAATAGATGTACTTTATCCATGTCGCTTCTGTTGGATGTATGCGTCTGCGTGTGTGTATGCATAAACGTTGATTAATTGTACATATTGCCGGATGACAAAATATATTATTCGACGACTGATACTGCAAGGTGAGCAATTATTGACATTGAACAATTTTTACTTCACTCTTTTTTTTTTATCAAAATCAACAAACGATAAAAAATTTGCGAGTCTGATTGCATCTGCAATTTTAGCTTATTATCAGTTACTCAACGTCACGAGAGGCCATACGGCGTTTTTCGGGATGTATATTATGCCGGAAATCTCGAGCTGCATCGAAGCAAATGCCCCCCATTATATAACGTTATATTTTACAGAACATTAATTACGATTACAAATATTGTTGTATTAATAAATTTTTCGAGTCAGCTCTTCGCAGAGTGGAGTCGGTGTAAGTCATTTATACATCGCCGAGATGACATTGAAATTTTTTTCGTCAATAATCGCAATCTGCTTGTTAAAATACAGTCTCTCTCCCTCTGTCACTCTCTCTCTCTCTCTCTCTCGTTCTTATCGCATTTATAAAAACGACGACGGCAAAAACATTGACTCTCCGTCTCTCTTTCTCTCTTACACTCACTATGGAGTAAAAATAAAGATTAGAAAGAGCTGCTGCGACTTACATAATTTTCTCTTTTTATTTTTCTTTAAATGTCGCCGCCGTTGCTGCTGCTGTTGATGCCGCCGCGATCGGGCCGTATAAAAAAGTGATTTCTCGTCATCTCGCCTAATGCTCTTCCCGCGCCAGCGACTCGGCGCGCAAGTGAAAATGTCACTTATACGCTCGTTGCCACTAGTTGCCGTGAATAGAAACTTTCGCTGATATAGCTGCAAGTGTAATGGATTGCTGCGCAGCGACTTGTCGGAGAGGAAACGAGCTTTTTCTCCTGCTTGCCAGTATGTAATTGATTATACATTATATACCGATTAGGTATATATGACCGTCGAGCTTGCATAATCACACGTGCGTGCGTATCACTTTTTTCCTCTTTCGCTCTCTCTCTCTCTTTAGAATTTTTATCGAGCTGAAATACACATATACGAGATTGCCACGCTCGGCGCGAGAAAAGACGAAAAAAATAATTGCAACGTGCTTGCGCGCTCGTGTATACATCGGCTTCGTGCGTGTGTGTATTTTGTGTGCGTGAATTGCATCAGGAGTGGAGTGGGAGTCTCTATCTCTCTCTCTCGAGGGGAAGACTTATACATACAAAATTCGAGCGTTTCGCGGGGAGAGAGCACGCGTCCGCCGGCCGAGTGGGGGCAAACACACACACACACACACACACACACACACAGATATATTGTGCATGGGGAGAAACAAGAGAGAAAGAGAGAGAGACAGTCATCGGGACGCCCTTGAGCTGGGCGACGACGGCCAATGCACCGGGAGCGAGGTTCAAGGCAGATCGCGCCCCTTTTTATTTATTTTATTTTCCTTTTTTTTCAAACTTTTTTCTTCCTTTTTTCTATCTTTTTTCACTTTTATTTTTACTTCTCCCTACGTCTTCGACCGAATTCATAGAAGGTATACGTGCATAAGGCCTCGGCATTGATCTCTCTCACATATAGGCAAAAGACAGAGAGAGACGGAGCTAGCGAAGAGAGAGAGAGAGGGAATTTCGTGATGCTCTTGCTTTTTGCAAGGTTATTAATGGATGTTAGTAGGGCGGTAATTGCAAAGGAGAGGATGCAGCATGTGTGCGAGAGAGAAAGAGAGATAATGATTTTTTGTTGTTGTTGTGTTGCCGTGTTATGTTTATACGCGTATGTGCGCGCACACACACACACATGTGCGACGTGATATACTCGCTTGCTGGCTCGCTCGGAGGTGCCGAGGATGATGATGAGAGTGTGAGAATGGAGCGATGATTGTTGTTTCCGATGAGTTTTAATGAGGGTAAAGAGGGTTATGCACGTCGAGTCTTCTGCGTGTGCGGCTTACATATTATATATATATACCATAGCAACGTGATTCTTTTTCTATTTGCCTTGCGCCAACTCGGCTACACCGAGAGTTTCATAATGCGGTTAGACGTGTGCTTGTGTGTGCACGCGTGTTTCCAAGACGCGACGACTGGTGAACTGCGCCCGCGAGCTCGAACCACCGTATATATTCCGTCTAAACGCGCGTGAAAATTACTTTTACACGCTTCGTGTAGAGAAAACAAAATCGAGCGTCATCTTGCACCGTGTGTACTTTTATTACATATTCGAAAAAAATACGTATTTTTTCTCAGACCGACAAAGTACAACTCTCTGCGAGATCCCACACCGGCGAGTATATCGAAGCTGAAAGAACTAATTGAGCTCTCTAAGGTTTCTTCGAAAGCTCATATTCGAGAAACAAAGAGCTAATTTTCCAAAAACAGTCCAGTTGCAACGCTGCCTCTCGAGGGAGCCTCCAGTCCTGCCGGCCGATAGCCCAGCTAAATTAACTCATTCCGAGTGCAGCGGCTCGCCACTCGACTGTTTATGCCCTCTTGCTCTCTTCGCTTCTAGTTTTTAGTACTTGAAAATTAACCAATAACTAGCAGCCTCGGAACTAGTTGTACGCATCGACAGCCTCTTTGAGTCTGGCTTTTTGCGGATAGTCTATTGGGTACAGAGCTCTCGTGGCTAACGTGATACAGGCCTACATGTGCAGCCAACTTTCAACGTCTGCGGATTTTTTTTTTCAGAATTAAAACAACGTTTTTAAGCATAATTTCCATGTAGGCATTATTGTCATCCTTTCGAATATCGAGCACTCGGCCCGAGTTATTTACAATGTTGCAATAAAATTTCGATGATTAATCTCGAGAGTATTTTTACTCGGATTAATCGGCAATTGCGCGCGCAGCTGATGCAATTCGGTGCGAAATCCGCAATCGAACCCTACATGTATGCTCCGCATGATTACGTCTCATTAGAAATACGAAACCAGTTCGTGCGATCGCGCCACGATATTATTAATAAAATTAAAATGTAATAATCGAGCGCGGCAGAACACGCATTTTTACCTAAAAAAAAAAATAAAAAAACCGAGCGATATAATAATATCGTGAACGCATCGGCGCAAAAGGTTGTAAAAATATTCGCGTATTATTATGATCGATGAGGTAGCTGTGTCGCTGCCGCGCGAGTTTGCATAAAGGCTGGCGTGTCTCTGCCAACTTGTTTCTCGCTCGCGAGCTTTATAATACCGATATAGTCTGCAACGTGTTATTGCAACTGCAAAAAGATTACAGATGCGCAATTCGCACGAGTCTCGTTGTTATAAATGATTTTACGTCCAATGTATTAATTTCGCAAGGAGAAAAACGTGACGTCTTTGTGTGGGCGCAGAGCTGCAGCAGCAGCAGCAGAGCATTCGTCATCGAAATTTCTGGACTACACAATGTCGACGAGCTGCAATAAACCAACGACCGGAGCAAGACGCGCTGCCGAACGCGATGACTCAGGGTGCGAAGGCCTAAAACCTCGAGAGTAGCACACCCTAAAAATTCGTCGAAAGAGCTAAGAGAGAAAGAGAGAGCGAGATGGCAAATGAAAAGGGAACCAGTTAAAATTACAGGGAAGCTCCTTGTTGTTGTTTGCATAATAATTATACGAAAAGGAGATGCGCACGAAGTCTCGTCACCGAAAGTTAAATATAATTTCAAATTAGCTACATAGTTAAGCGTCATGCTGATGTAGAAATGCATGTACAAGAAATAATCAGGGTTGCAAGCAGAAAAGGAAAAAAAAGAGCCGTCGATGCCAAGTTTTGTCTTATCTTTTTGACATGTTGCACACACTCGCCTCGGGATTCATTGACTGATAGCGCGAAATGTACGTATATACTAGCACGAACGAGCGCAAATTTTCAAGTAACTCATTACAAATGTATACATATGAAAAATATTTGAATTATATGTACACACGATGCATAATAACAACAACAACAACAGCAGCAGCAGCAAGGCTCGAGTGCTTGGAGTGTGCTGCGTACGAAGGAGGAAATATGATGGCCATAAAGCAAATTTTTTTGTGCAGCTCTCGCAGCGCAGTGGAGTACGGAACGTGCGTGGGTCACGTCTCTCTTTTTAGATGCTTCAAACGTGACGAATATGCGCAAACGCATTTATACAACCGATGCAAATAGATTTCGCCAAGCCAAGGGCAGCAGAAGCCGCGAGAAATCGCCTCGTTCGCTCGGGTTCAATGTCTCGTGGAATTTTTTTTCGCTAAAAGCTTCGAGTAGCGCAGCAGCGCGTTTGAGAGCAGCAGCAGCAGCATCGCGGCGGCGGCAATTTAGAAAAAAAGCTCGAGAGCTCCGACGGTGCACTGAACTCCAGGGTTATAATACAGTTGCTGCAGCTTACGAAAAATAGTCAACCTTGAATCGCCATAAATTACGAATGTCCAGAATAAACGACTGCGGCGAGCTGCGCGCGGCGATCGCATCATCGTCCCGAACATTCTTCTCGTTTTCTCTCTCTCACTCGCTCGCACTGTAGCTATATTTGGCCCCGATTATACTTGCACTCAAAAATACGTTTCTTGCACTCGAGTGCAATGAACGCGATTTCCAAAATTAAGCTCTCTCTCTTGCTCGTTGGCTCGCTCGCTTAAGTGTGCGCATCGATTCTTGAGCCTCCGTATAATCTACTGCGTCTGTTTGCCTTGTGTATTGCGTCATGATATTGTATTTGCTCGCTTCTCTCATCAAGTTCGCGTCCATTTATTTTCATCTTTGCGTCGAATGCGCGTCTGCTTTGTAAATTCGTCGAGAGCCACGGCGCAGGCAACTTCTTTTCTTCATTTTTTTTCTCCTTTTGTTGTTGTTGTTGTTGTAGTCGTTCGAAGCCGCGCGTGATGAGTTAATTTTTCTTGTGGCATTTCGTTCGGGCGAGTTTAACGGGGTCGTTAAGCGCAGTCCTGATCGATATAAGTTCGCCAAGGTACGGATGCCCGAGCTTTTCTCGGAATACGAAAATTGCGTCGAAGTCGTTTTTTTCAGGATTACCCCACGAGATATATAACATTAGCGAGCTCGCGTAATTAGAAGTCGTAAAAAAGACAACATTTCAGCCAGAGCTTCGCGCGCTGTTAGCACCTTCGTGAATGGCCGTGCGGGAGAAAGAGATGTTAAGAAGATCATCTTGAAACGCACAACAATGACTTCTTAACCATGTTTGAACATTATTTTTTTTCATCAACGACTATTCCCCGAGCTCGTCAAAAAGCACAACTCGAATTATACACCCTTGAGCAGCTGCCTATATCGCCATACGACTCGAGCCCTCAAGCTTTATCCCGTTTTTAATAATCCCAACTCAATATCGTCGGGACAGTATACATGTGCTCCTGCAACGCACATTGGCTTGTATACAATGAAACTGGTAAGCACCGCACTCGATAGATTTAGGCAAAATAAACTTGTAATGCGTAAAAGTGGGCGGTTTTTGGGCTTAATGCTTCAAAGGACGCGAAATATCTTGTTCTGCGGTGCATGTGATAATCCTCGAGTCATAGCGAGTATATTATAACGACGACGAGGGAGGCCCGGTGACGCACTGGGAGGTGTCTTTATTTTCGCCTCGTGTATACATGCATGTACTATATATGCACCGAGAGAGAGGAGAGAGAGAGAGAAATCATGTTTTTGTACAAAGTTTCCTTTTCAGTGCTTTGGGTAAGGCTGAGCTTTTTTTCTTTGCAGCGATTGTTGACAAAGCAGCAACACGTGTAGGCATTTAAAAAGGCGACAAACTTGGTTGTTTACAAAATTGCACGCACATGCGGTTATTTTTCTCATGTATATACAATTCGTTTCTCGCAGGCCGGTAACGAGATTACATTCGACAGGACAGAGGCGTGACTTTCGACGCCAATTCATTACCATAATAAATTAGCTAGATCGTGCTGCATTTGCATCCCAACAGATGTGGTTTACGCTTACAAATTCGTCGTCTCGTTGTCAGACTTTGAGCGAAGTCAATTATTACTTGTGTATAACGGGCTAGACCACGATGGGGAATATTTTTATTATATGCTTTGATCAAGTCTCTCGATAAAATTTTATATACTTCAGCATACAGCTTCAGGATTCAATTTATTCGTACGATAACAATGCCGCAACACCCTTCGGCACATATTCAATGATTAGTGAATGAATAATCTATCAGAAGCTGCAGAATTAACGTCGCAATAAACGAAATTTAAAATGAAACTTTTTTATAATAAATCCATGTACAGAGAGCTGCGAGAGATCTTATACGTATTTCTACGCCTGCTGCATAAAAAAATTCGAGAGGGTCTAATTTTTAATACATTTTCAGCTTTAGCCCGATGGATACAGCCGTGGCTATGCCGTTTCGAAATAATTTACAACAAATGCTTATTCGGGGATAAATGTATTTATAAAAAATCAGTGCAAGGTCATCCGATATTATCACGCCTGATATCGAGTCGACTTTTTCACGGAGAGAAAATTAGCATATTGTGCGTAAACGTAGATATTTTACTGTATAATCGGTCCCAACGTGTATTAATCGGGACGTCGAGTCGATTTTAATATTGCACAGGCGGATTTGTGCGAGAAAAAATTAAATTTAGGTCAGGTCAATCGCGAGAAATATATGGAGAGAGCCGCATGTTGATACACGTGATTGCGCGCGAGAATTTCCCGCGCTAATGAGAGGCTCACTCGCGCGCGTAGATCGTCCGAGTATATCGTGAATACATTAGAAGAAACGATCCGATCTTATGACGATTTTGAATCTTGCATTTTCGTTACTCAATTTTTCGAATCGGTTCAATGTCACATGATTTGATAATTACTCATCAACTGAATATGACATTAGTCACGCAAGGGGTTAAGTAGATCTAAATAATTAGCCATACATTTTTTCTCATTTCTGGGTATTTCTTCGTAGGTATAATGATGATTTCATAGTTGCGAAGTTGTTTGATGTAACATATGAGCATTCCTGTATGCGAGCGATTTCAATATTTTTGCGTCACAACTCATAAATGCACATGTAGTATTCTATGAAATGTCTATAAATATCTCTGTTAAATAAATGCTTTAAATTTAAGGGGATATCTAAGACGGGCTAAATATAACAATTTTTAAGCGCGTTTTTGGAAATGTCTCATATTATCCCATAAATTTACGGTAATAGTGTTTTTGGAACATCCTTGAGTCTTTTTGAAAAATTATTTATAAGAAATGTCTTAGAACTTAATCGAAAATTTTCAGTTTTACTCTGGCTTTGGGGTTACTTTAATCCAATAAATGTAAAGAATCCGTGTTTATTAGATTCCAGAAACATTTTCATAGTAATACTACCACAGTTACAGTATACTGTCACAGTGAAATATTAGCGAATTCGAGCTATTGTACGCAAAGTATTGATACATTACGATTTAGATACACATTGAATGGTATTTTTAATTTTCTACATTTGAAATGTAAAACGTAAATTAAAATGAATTTTCCAATTTGATTTTGATAAGATTATCTTTTGTGCTTGAACTTGTAATGGAATCTAGCGCAGCTGTTATCAATAGAGGTATTTATTTTTTAAAGTAGCTTTGAAAAGACAATAGAGAACATTTAAATCTGAATTATACAATCTTTTCGGCTATGAACACCTTAAAAGCGAGTCATTGTTTTTGTAAATTTTCATTGAGATCATCCTACTTTGCTTTATATAATTATTTTTATTTTACCACTTGCAAGTTTGCAGATGAAGGTACTCGTTATCTAGCGGTGGAGTCTGAATTATTTGGAATAGTACAATTTTCATTTTCTGATCATTTAAAATGTGCTTCATACTTTAAATATTTAAATTGTCACTCTTCGTTTTGACCACAGGGCCAGAAAAGGTCAGTTTCGCCTGGGGTAGCATGAAAAAGTTAATTTCTGCTGAGAGATTCATGATAAATAGTTTATGCATCTAAGAAAAGAAAAAAGAAAGCCTCAAGATACATGTTTATCAGCCTCGGCTTTGCCTCATCCGATATTACGCGTTTGAGGCTTTCCAGTTTTTCGCCACCCAACGGACGTAATTGACTATTTATAGTCATTTATAGGCTATTATCAATGTTGGGCATTTTTACCAAGGATGATCATTTTTTTTCAGGATGATTGTTTCAAGGCAATCCCTGAACTATCTTGATTCCTCTTTACAAATCCATTATAATGTTGATCGAGCTTTCACTTTCGTAGCTCATGTTTAACAAATCAATACGCGCGACATTGAGTATAATTTTGTTAAACTCGACGCTGCAGTATATTGCACTGAAAATACCGCGAGTTATCTACTCTTTTATTTCACGTACGTATTCGCGATAAAACGACGCAAAAAAGTCGTTTCGAGCGTACAAAGTAATGCTCCGCAGATTAAAAAGTGTATCTTTAAAAGCGCGGGCTATTTTTAGAGCTGAAAACTAGCATAATTCGCGCATTATAACGAGGCTCGGGTTAAAATTGAGATAGTCGTTGCTGCCCGCCTGCTTGCCTGCCTGCCTGTAAACAAAAACGAAAACGAAGCAAAGTGGCTTATTGGCGAGCGAATAATAATAGCAGAAGGTATACATCCTCGGGTAGGAAATATACGTGTACGTTACAAGCTTATATGCAGTGTACCGCACGTATATATATGTATAAGTCGCCGCGGCAATGTATGGCAGATGCGTATGTATACGCGCTTGAGCATGTATATTGGGAGCTTATAATAAACTCCCGGAGTGTTCTGGAGCGTCGGGCAGCGGCTACTACTACTTGCCTCCGAGCACTGCTGCAGTTTCGTCCAAGCTTCGAGCGCGGGGCGTGCGAAGGTCTCGAGAACGTTGACCGTACTTACGATTCTTAAAGGACTGGGCGCTGCGCAGCTCGACGAGCCAAGGTCGCGGGGCTTCGTAGCGCCGAGCGTCGCGCATGTTCACCTTTTTTCTTCTTCAACCGATTCGAATAAGCTTATAGTGTCGTATGCCGTGTTTGTGTGTGTGTGTGTGTGTGTGTGTCGTAAGTGCGCATGTATATCGATATCGCAAACCGATCTTTTCTTCTTCTCGCTGCTGTTATATCGACTGCAGGCGTTCCGATCGGGGGAAAATTTTTCGCTGACCTATTTCTGACCTCGGCGATGAGAGCAGCTTTGCAGCAGCATCAGCAGCAGCAAAAACAACAGCGAATATCTTCCAGAACAGAGGAGAAAAATCCGTAACACGAACGCGATTCGATCATTCGGCCGAAGGACAGATGTCAATGACTTCTTTCGTTGTTTTTTCAGACGCAGTCTCGAACTCGTCACACCGAACTGCAACAGCGACGACGTCGATCGCTCCTTAATTTGCATATAAATAGTCTCGCGAAGCTCGGCTGGAAAAAAGAGCGCAAATAAAGGAAGAATTCGAGAGAGCGAGAGAGCTCGACGAAGCTATTGTCGATGGCGGCGGCGATATAATCGCCTGGCGCAGTACATTTTATAGCATTTCGGCGACTGCAGCAGAGAACGCGAATAAGTACAAACATAAACTGGTTCTCGAAAGTTAATTAACTGCGGACACATAGTTTACAAGCGAAATGCGTAGCTGTTCATATCTTAATTGCGCACTCGCGCGCATACACATATACATCGGCGCATATAGAAATAAATAACGTAAGCCTCTAAAATCGGACTTGTATTCGGTCGGGACAAAGAGCATTGCGCACGCCTAAGGGTATATTACGCCTTCTATTTTAAGAAAATATTTGTTTAAAGCTCGGCGTACCGAGAGTCGGATCGTTGCGCGCGGCACATCACGGGTCCCGCGTTTATAATATATATACGCATTTACTGCGGGCTCGCGCTCGCGAGAGTAGTCGAGCCTCGACGATCATCGCGTCGACGAAACAAAGACATCCAATGCGCGCGGCCGTAAAAATTTGCGCCTAAGGGCAAACGCAGAGTTCAAGGATTTTCGAATGCGTTGATTTTTGTCTGGCGCAGCCGACGTCGCTCTCGCGCACACGTTGTACGCCGTGCAGCGCAGCAGCGAGTTGAAAATAGATCGGGAGGGCGCGTGGAATTCCATACTATATATATACAATATGAACGCGGCACAGGAAGAGCTTCTGCTCGTGCTCTCCGCAGCGACGAGATTTTTCAGAACGCGCGTAGAAGGCCGAGATCGTGGCGCGATTCATCGGATTATCGTCTTTGAAGAAATATAATGACAAAAAAGTAAAGTAAGAAGAAGTCGTCGGTAGGTCAATATCATAGCGCTGCGCGGCCCGCAGAGAGCTTGCGGACGAACGCTAATCAGCCACTAAACACTCAAGTACTATAATGCAAAAAACACACATCGTCAGACGCTGCTGAGTCTCTCTTATTCTCTCTCTTACCGAGTCACGTAACAAGCCCCAAGACCTAGTATTGAGTAGCATTACGGAACAGCCATGAGCAATAGCGAAAGTGAATGTGCAAGCAAAAGAGTCGGAGCGAGCGAAGCGAACGAGCCAAGAACACGAAGAGGAGAACGAAGAAGAAGAAGAAGAGAAGGCTCGAAAGGGGAAGACGATGCAATTAGGCGAGTTATGCAGAATGACGTCACACACTTGCCAGTGAGCTGCGGCTATGGGAGCGCGAGCGCGAGTAAGAGGAAGACAGAGAGAGAGAGAGAAGACAAAGAAAGAGGAGGAGAAGCAGAGACGAAGAAGAAAAAGAGAGGAGGATTCGTGCGCGCCGCGATCGTCTTGGGGTAACTGTGCTGAGTCAAGGACAGCCTGCCAAGGCCCCGGTACTTGCGTGCAGCGTATACACACACACAGACTGCAGTTTCATGCATGTGTGCAAGAGAGAAGCCAACCAATACACACGTACACGTATAAGGCGCATGTATGCATATAATACGCGAAACGACGCTGCTGCACAGCCGCCTGTGGCGCACACACGAGGAAGAACGAGCAACTATATCTTTATGTCCCTTATATATTCTGCTGCTTCTGCTGCTGTTATTGTTGTTGTTGTTGCACAGCTCGTACGCGCGATTTTCACGACTCGTTTTTACGAGGAGAAAATTGGACTTTGACGATCGATATAACTGAATATGTTTAACGCGTTCGCGCAGTTTTTTTTCATTCTCTCTCTCTCTCTCTCTCTCTCTCTCTCTCTCTCCCTCTCTCCCTCTCTACCGAGTCTTTCTTCTGCGTATTATAAAGCTCCGCACCTCGTTGCATTGGAGTTGGCTGCGCAGCGCGTCTATAACGCACACACACACCGCAAAACTTTGCGCCATATGCATATATTTTTTAAACTTCCTCTCTTATCCAGACTTGCTCATCTCTCTTATTCTCTTCTCTGCACGATTCTAAACCAAATTTTGACGAGAGAGAGAGAGAGAGCACATGGTGTGTGGTATATACGCGTAAAATTGAGATTTTCTTGCACTTTTTTTTAGGTTTACTCCACTTCCATTCTATTCACGTGCATCTTTTGCGGTCTTCCTGTTTGGCAAGCGAGCGAGCGAGCGCGAGAATGAAAGAGCTAAGAAAAATCCGTATGGCGCGTCGCAGTGGTATAGCTGCATTCGCGACGCAACACAATTTTTTCATAGAATACATAAAGCGACTGTTAGCGCACACGCATAAAAGTTAGACCTCAGGAGCTTCTTAATTGGAAGTTTTGTATATTATTACACAGGGCTATATATATGCTAACGCAGCATAGTAGCTAGTTTGTGCGTGGATTGTAATCTTTATCACGCTCGCGTTTTATACATTTTAATTTGGATGAAGATCACGGCTAGATATTATACGTGTACGCACGCTCTAGTGTATATAGTCCAGCAGACAGTTGAAAGGGAAACTCTCTCGGCGCGTGCAAAAAGGATAGTATATAATATAATCTGCAATTTTGTATCGGAATAAGCTTTACATGAGCAAGCAGATGGAGAGAGAGAGAGAGAGAGAGAGAATATTCTCGGCTCTATAACTGCTGCCGCTGGAGCGCGCGTATATAATGAGTCGGTTCATTTGCCCCTTTTTTTCAAGCTCCCAATTTATCTATTCGAGTATGCATGTGTATATATAACGATTGTACAATCGTATATAATAAACGCGAGCGGCAAGCGCAACACTTAAAAAATAGCGATCGCAGTGCAATATTATACCCATGATCCGGCTGCAATTCGCATCCGGACGTCGAAATGCATCACGTTAATTAGAGGGCTATCGGGCTTTTGCCCGAACGCGCTCTCCTCTCTATGCAGCAGCAACAACAGCAGTTAAAAGCAGCTAAAAAATATAATAACTCTGTGAGCTGCCTCTGCTGCCGCGGCCTCTGCTGCTGCTGCTGTTGCTGCTGCAGCGCCAAATGCTCTTCTAAGAAAGCCAGAACACACAAACAAGTATGTATAAAGATCATTGACTTCTCCTTGGACTGCTCCTCCGAAAAACCCGCCTATATATAATATACCCATCGTATACTATATATACACAAGCACACACACACACACACACACACACACACACACTCGAGCCCGCGCGCGTACAAAAAGTTCACGTCTGATATCGTGGCACGCACGCGTAAGGCCCGGGCAATCATCTCGTATTAGAGACGTAGTTGTCTGCAACGCGAGCACACGGGGCTCGTAACTTCCAGCCTGCACGTTTATATTATATACGGTGATACGCAACAATTTTTTTCGAGCCGCGCGTTAATATTTTTTATCCTATACATTTTCGATGATGTGTCTTGATTTTTCGTATATTATTATTATGGCCGCGCTTGCTTCGATCGATAGCAATTATTACGATAAAAAAAGTGCATGTAAATTTTGCTGCAGCGACTGAGTATGAATATTCGACCGTCAGCCGGGGGATTTGCAGCTAGCTCTCTGCTGTCGCTGCTGCTGCTGCTGCGAGTACGCTTGGGAACAATTTTCAAGCCTTATTGATTTTTTTCGTTCGAAATTTTGTGTCACGGACCTAGCCTTGAATCAAGCCTACACGAGCTCGCCGTACGCGAGTCAACCCAATTATATATTTATTGGCCACGTAATGCATATATCTCGTTGGCGAGCTATATACCGCGCGGCGGACTCTACTATACACTAGCTCTCGCGCGCGCTCGGCTACTCTGGCCCTGATCCGAACTCCGCGAGTCGCATAATATGCAACAGTTGTATAATCTTCTCTTCGCGCGACTACTTGGACGCGTGCGGTTATGTAACTGCACGACGACGAGCAGCAGACTTGAGATTATTCATTCAAGTCTGCCAAGGTGGAATATCTAGTAAACAACGACGCAGCGCACGTCTTGCGTGCGAGAGAGACGCGCATGTTTTTCAATTTTTATGCAATTTTTCGCCATCATCAATGCGGCAAAGGCAATTTTTTTTTTTTTTTTTAGACTAGCCAAAGACCTTCGTTCGCGAGATCGTCATCATTATCGGAGATACGGATCGAGTCACGATTTCATATTACGATTTTCATCGAGTCGCGAGAAGCTTTGAAAATAAAATCAGCGTCGCTGCTACTCTTTGTTAATAATTTTGAGCGCCGTTCAAAAGAGATAAATTAACGCGACGTGTCGCGCGTCAACATCGTACACACACAGACACGCGTCCGAGCATCGGACACGATTTCTTTGTTATTTCTTTGGCCGAACTTTGTCCAAGCTCTGCCGCTGCCGCCACCGCTGACAACTTCCGCGCGAGCGTGAAAAGTCTCTGGCGAATTTTTATCTCTTCGCACGCGCTGGCCGCCGAGCGATGAATCGTCGAAATTTGCCCGAGACATACGCATCGGCATCCTAGCAGCTTATCAACACAGGAAAAAAAGAAAGAAATTATTATGCCGATGCGTGAGTGCGCGAGTCCTTTTGTCACGCGTATAGTTTCGTCCAAGCCGCACGAATAATATAAATCCCGATGCGTCACGTAAATTCTTTTTAACTTAAACGACACAGGAAATGCCACCGATCGGCAGGATATATAACAAAAAGAAAATAATTTGTCGCGCAAGCTCATTAAGTTTTATTCAAATATTGACGCCTCGATCGTACGTGGATTCACACGTTTCCCTTCGGTCACGTTGGGTGTTGGTAAACATATGCGCGCACCTCCGCTGAAACGTAATCGACTCAGTTAAGCGTTAACGCACCACCTTCGCGGATCGCTCGTGCGATCAATTTAGCAAATCTAGTCAATCGAGTAAAATCATAGATAAATATGACAAAAAAAAAAAGTTAGCACGTGCTCGATTGAGGTGTGTATAATTATTACCTTATACCTCTATCAGTTTTTCAAAGCGGCGCAGGCTCGATCTTGTAACATACGTAACAGCGTATCGGGCGCGCGTGTGTAGTTATTGTCTCTCGCGCGATCCTCTCAGCTGTTTATCTAGAGCCGCGCGACGGGCTACTTATTTGGATGTATTAGCTCAGCATCTCAGACGTTTGGATGATAAAAAATTGGCCTACGTGACTCGCGACCGTGGCAAGTATTACATGTACGCTACGGGGGCTACGTGATCATCGTGTATTATTTCATCGCGGCCTACGCTTATCAGCTCGTATACCGCGCACAATTTATAATTGCGTCTAGGAGCTTTTATGGGGCTCAAGATTTGTTTTAGGATCTCGTAATGTATCTCGCGCACGTGACGCTTCAAGTTCATCAGCCGAATTTTTGAAAGGGTTTCAAAATTAATTAATTGAGAAAAAAGCGTCAGCACAATTACGCACTTTTCCAAAAAGCGCTTATAATCCGTCATCGGCTCTCTGGCCGCATTCCCATACGGAAATTCGAGTATTATTACATTATCGTCAACACGGTGACTTGGCATCAGCTGCGGGACTTTCAAAAATTATGCGATATCTATTGCGAACTCCTCTTTGTCGGCGATCTCAATCTGACGTTAGACGCTTCTTTTTTTCATTCTCACTTTCGTGCGTAACATCTTTCGCGAGCATATATATACCCCCAGCAGGCTAATTGTGTCACACATTTTGAGTCCGTTCTAGTTAATACTCGTGCCACGTATACGCTGGGCCATAATCGGATCGTATCAGTAGTGGTTCGTAAGTAAAAAGAAACTAATCTCAATGTAGTTTTTTCTCGTATTAGCCGGTGTTAACCGGACCTTATCATCTCGCCAAAACTCCTAACTGTAAAATCGATAGCTCGGATCTCTTTTCCACTTTTATTGCCGCGAAAAACTATTATAAATGGGGAACACGTATTTTATCTTGCCACGCCATAAAATCATCTCTCGTTTATTAATTTCATATATAGGAAAGTAAAAGCCGCGCGCGAGTTATGTTTCTCCAACGTTGAAACCCCCTAAATTGCGCAAAAAAACTTGGCGCGCTGCTCGTGCACGCCAGGCACACTTTCTTCGGCCGTGTGCGCACGAAAGCAAAGTGTAACAAGCAGCAGCAGCAGCAGCAAAGGCAGCTCCCAAGTATCAAGTTTACGTTATAGAAGAAGAGGAAAAAAAAAACTATAACGGCCGGTGCATGTAACTTTCCAGCGGGATTTTTACGTCACACCTCGGAGCTGGTTAATTATCATTTGAATTTCACTATGTGCTCGTAATTGGCGCGAGATGCGCCCGAGTAAATAATAGCAGGCCGAGAGCGGCGGCTGAGCTCAAAGATCTATTTGGCGTCCCTGGCCTTGTGTGGCAAGCTCATGGATAGTACTGCAGTCGGTACTAGCTGGGGGGAACTTTCTACGCGGCGTGTATAATTCGTGCGCGAATAGATCTCGTGAAAGTCTAGTTCTGCTGCTGCTGCCGCCGAGGCTTAGAAAACTATCTCCGAAGTAGGCAGTGAATTGATATCTTGATGTAGAAGCGCGAGGAAAAAAGGACAAATAATATTTGCTCATACACATCGAATGTTCCCGAGGCTAATACTCGTCGCAGTCACGTGTCCCGAACTTAATCGGTCGTTCGAAATTCACGCTAATGGCCGAGCGTCGTCGTCAGCGGCGGAAAAGGTACTTATTCCACTTGAGCGTAAGAAGAGAAAGAACGTAATATGTACAACTGGCCGAGAGCTTTTATCGATTGTATCCCGCGTTAGCGCAGGTTGTATATATACAATTGCCGAGTGAGCTCGAGTGATATAATCGTTTCGAACGCAGGCACGCATGCATGCGATTATCGCCAAGCAAAAAAACAAGCCGAGCTGTTGTCGAGCGCATCCGCTGCTGCTCGCATTTATACAATGGCCAAGCGCTGATTAATCGATACGCACACGCGCGTTATGATTCAAAAAAGTGTCTAATATACATAAACGTGCGACATGTACACGTTATAATATAAGCTCGAGCGATGACGAGGATGATGCATCGATCAGTTTCGTCGTTACGCAGGCTTCAAGTGATTCACGCAATACACAGAAAAAGAGTTGAAAGATGTATCGTCGCGTCGCCGCTCGGCTGACGCGCGCCGGACTCTGCTCGCGGCACGCGATACGCTACTTTACGATGCCTATATATACGCGCGCTCTGTATATATAGGCTACTTTTTAGCTACTATACACTAGATGCTTCTTCGGAGTCGTTGCGTCGCTTATGTACTTGCCTATTATTAGATCACGTAACACGTGCTGTCGGGCGCGGATCAGACGAGCTCTCTAGCTCTTTTTCTGTCTGCGCCAGGGCGCTGACTCGGACTTTTTCGATCGTGTGCTTGCGCTTAATTTTTAAATGGCCTGCCTTGTATACCTTAAAGTAATAGTATACGAGCCTGCAGGCGAGCGAGACACATCTTCGCGCGTATATGCGCGAGCGAGGGAAAGCTCGTTTCGCTGTAAATACGATCTAAATATACGAAAACCCATAATACTCTTGCCTCTTACCCCGTTTCTGTTCACACTTCTGAAGCGATGCCGCCCACCTACGCGCAGAGAGAGAGGAAGCTATATCGATGTTAAAAAGCGTGAGCGGCGCGGCCCCCGATTCCGAATCTAGGATATATATAGGCAGTCGTCGCGGGTCCGTTTCGTAATATTCAAGCGTACGTATATAGCCGTGAAAGTTAGCGACGGTATAACAAAAACATCAACAACAACGACTCCGACATCCCGTAAGTGGCGCGAGTAAGCAAGCGAATATCAATGCTATAGCCGTATAACATATACACAAATATATACACGCGGTATATTTTATATACGTGTATACTAGGCGAAAGAGAGATTCTAATCGCTTGTCGTGCACGCGCTATATGTACGACTGTGTGTGTGTCTGTTGAGCTAGTATTAGAAGAGAGAGAGAGAGGCGGGAAAAATGCACTACATAGGTACACAGACTGTAGAGAACAGCGCGCAATATATAGGTAATAATAGAAAGTTTCATGCGCAACCGTGCAGCAACGCCAACACATACAGCGAGTACAGTACAGGCGGCACTGTTTGCTCGAGTGTAAAGATCAAGTTCTATGGCGAATGTAATGATCGTTACGAAAAAAGGGACTCTGTACGTACGTCGCGTCCGCTGTATCGGCGATTTATTTTCGACTAGCGCGAGCTTGCGTGCGTAAATGCGACTTGCGCGAGTGTCCGTACACGCGACACGTGTATACCGCAGTCGGAGTTCGCTGCTGTACTTTCCCGGCGCGTAATCCAAGTAAAAAAAAGGGATAAAATCGAGAGTAAAAATGTAATAAAGCGGAATCTAGTCCAACGGTCCAACGCGGCGTGCAGCAGCTTTCCACTAGCTCGCTTTCTTTCGCGTAATCGCGATAGGGAAATCGCGTATATACGTTGCGCGTGCAGCGGTGCATAGCTCAGGTCTAGAACTTGAAACGATCCCCCCCTCGTGTGCGCCTGCACCGCGACTCTATTGCCACGGCTGCGGCGCTTAACCCACTTTCTTCCCTCTGCCGCGGCGGCGGCGCGTTTTAATGTCTATGTGATAGGTTTTGTAAATTACCCCGACTACTGCCACTATTACTACCACCACTACTCGGTAGGATTTCACTTTGCCATAAAGTGCAGATACTGATTTGAGGTTTTGATTTAGAAAGGATCGGTAATACGGCGTAGCAGTGCCTCGACCATTTATACAGGACTCCTTGCTTGACTTTGATTGGCTTCGATGGAACCAGAAATTAGAAATCGATGCGCTCGGCGTCGCGACTGGAGCGACGTCTTATGTCCATTTCTCTTCCCACGTACATCATGAAAAATAATCGTCTGGAGCATTGCGCGCGCCACATATACAAACACACATGCAGATCGTCCTGTCGGCAACGGCGACGACGACGCGACCTTAAACGTCGTTAGTATTATAGAATATAATGTATAGCGTGTACGAGTCGCCCAGCAGAGTACATGCGCGCCCATTACATTGCTCGCGAGCAGCAGCAGCAGCAGCAGCTTCGTCGCTCGAATCTGGTCTTCCTTGAGCGGCCCGGGAGAACCTTGAAGTGGGCCGTCTCGGGGCCCAGGAGTTTTTCTCGTCGCTCGCTGGCAAACGAGCAGCGCATGTACACATGCGTATAAATAATGGCTCGCGCGGCGCGCATCGCAATTCTTACTCGAGCGGCAAAAGCTCGCTCGGCAAGTTGGCAAAAAAAGACGAAGGATTATGCTCGGCGTATATGGCTTTACGCTCGGCTCTTAAAGTCCAAGTACTTTGGAGAAATAGTTAAAGGTCGTTTAGACAATGCTAATAAGTGTGCGCCGACCTGTACGCACGATGAGCTTTACGACTCGTGCCGCACACGCTGCACAGTAATGCGTATAACGTCTTAATTACGGAAGAAGAAAAAATAAAAACTTGTCATAATTTTGGTGACACGTCATAATCATAATACTCGTTGGCGATATTTTCTCTCTCTCTCTCGCTCGCTCTAATGCGCCGCTCGAAGCGCACTTATGCTACATACACATAATATATCGCCTATCTAATGTACTTTGCGCGCAGCCTTTCTATTCGCGCGGCTATCTAAATCCTTCCGTGGACACATGCTGACTATAGCCTAGCTCGCACTCGCGAGCCTCTGTGCAAGTATGTATGTGTGCAGCATATATTACTGCTTTCGCCTGGAGGTGAAGGTAAATAAGGTCGGCGCGCGATGCGGGGGGTGACGAACGGGGGGAAAGCGGGGGCAGGAGGGAGAGAGCCGCAACCGAGAGGTAGGTCGAGGAAATGGCTTTGAATCGCGTCATCGCTATAACGTTGCACTTTCTTTTCTCTCTGTCTCTCTTTCTCTCTCGCACGCGCGTCTCGACTCAGGTAATATCCACACGGCCTCGTGCAATACACACACACACACACTCATATATTATGAGTGCGCTGTTGCTGTTGCAGCGAGGGGTGGGAGGAAATGAGAAAGAAAAAAGAGGAAAAAGAAAATAGCAAGAAACGCGTGCGCGTATATGATACAAGCTAGGCGCACACGTACACATGCACACCACGATACACCTTTCTCTTTCGATCTCTACCTCGTCGCGCGTACTTGTGCCGCGCGATTTTTTGAATTTCAAGCCTACTTACATCTATTTAGCCGTGCGCCGTGTATATTAGCGATTTTCTATCTCGCGCGCCACGATAGATTGCGTTTGGGCTTTTCCGAATGACGATCGCTGAATGTATCGTATTTCCATGGCTCTTGCCTGCTTCGTGTATAATTACAACGAACTCAAATCGAGCTTTTTTCAAGCTCAAGTTCGTAATAATTTTTTCTCCTTCGCAATACATATTGTCCTACTCGGAATCTCCAATGGACTTTTTCAATTTTCTTCCTTATTTACCGATTTCTCATAAGATTGCAGGTTTGTGCGCGAACTTTCACCACTTTCAAACGCTTGTCTCTAGCTCTTTCTCCGCTATGCAAAAAACTTTTTTTTCCTATACTCACTTTTTATGCAATCAATGGGTCTCGTTTTCTCTATGGATAATCGCTGGATGATCGATTCGCGAGAGGGGGGGGGGAGAGGCATTGTAATGCAATTGCGGATCGTCAGCCACCGCACTGCTCCGGATTGGAAGGATCTAGTACCTGCGCACGTTGCCAAAGCTCGAACTTTCTACCAATTAAGAATTACACGTCTCTTATACCCTCCCGGCGTCAATACGGTCTCTCGAGGAGCGCGCACGCAGTCGTACAGCGGTATACGAGAGCGAGCTAGGCTCCTGCGTATAAACTATTTTCCCTCTTTTACAATCGAGCCGTGCAACACAATCGAAAATCTCTTCTTTCGCTCTCGCGAGCGCAGTTCACGTTCAGCCGCATACATATGCATATAATACGTATATGCAGGCGCGTAAACACAATTACACTTCCGCTGCTCTACTTCATGACGCGCGCGCGATGCAGGCGGTATTATACGCCGCTCGGTTCCGGCGCCCGCGTCGCAATAATATAATGAAGAGATCGTAAAATATTCTCTTTGGCTGCGCTATGCAATTTCAAACAGGGAAATCTAGCACTGCGCTCTGACGCCGATCGTGCACTTTCTTTTCTAGAAACGAGCTTCGCTGCCACCGCCGCCACTGCTGATGCTGCTGCTGCTGCAGCACCTTTCCCTTTTCTCGATTGCAGACACATATATGCAAGCGGCGGTGGCGGCTGCTGCTGCATTTTTTGCCATACTGCATCTAAGCTAGCTCAGCTATGATCGTGTACGGTGGACTTATGTAAATGCCGCGCGAGACGCGAGTAGCTATCTGTTACTGCAGCGGCGCTCGTAGTTGGGGCTTATACGGCTCGCGGATGCCAAGTCGGGATATTTGACGAAAGCGATTGTTTCGCGTATACACGTATATAAACTGACTGTCTGTGCAGTGAAACCGATTCTTTTTTTTTGCGCCTCCTTTAATGCCGCGCCAGGCCGAGACATTAGACGAGTCTCTGCCAGTCGACTCTTACGAAATATCTTGACTTTGCAACGACGCGACCGTGAAAGTCTATATAATAGTTTGTTTTCTCCTGCGCAGCGCCGCGCTCCTGAGATTTACTGCTGCTGCTGCTGCGTGCCTGACGCCCTCGATTTTCGTCGAAACTTTTCCATTGCGACATATCGCGGTCATCGCGTAAAACGAAAGCCAAAAGTTTGACTGCGACAAGAGTCGTAAGCGAACGTCTCACTTCAATTGGGCTCGGAAAAACGTAATTTCGCTCTGCACGATGAAAGTGCAGCATGTATGTATGTATGTATGTATGTATGTATAAGAATAATTACCACGATGATGATGACGATGATGATGATGATGATAATGATGATTATGATGATTGGGATGCGTGTGTACATTATGCTCGCGTGCAGTGTAGGTGAAGGTTCTCAACGAGCCGCCGACCTAGATAAATATTTTTCCGCGGAATCGTGCTCGTGGCGCGGCGCGCACAGATGAGTAGCAGTAGTCGCGAGTGATTACGCGCTGCACGAGTCGGAGTGAAAATGAGAAAAAGAATGAATCGCGCTCATGAATAAACGCGCGCAGCTCATGATCTTGTTCTGTTGTTTTTTTTTTCAATTATCGTGCAATCGGGCGCCGATAAAAATCAAGTCATTTTCTAAGCTAATTGACGTATTAATCGATGGATTAAACAACACAAGCGCGCTATTGATTATTCTCATCGGCTGTCGAGCATAAAAAGCAGTACATACGATAACTACGGACGCGTGTATACACAAAACATAATCGCATTCATCGGTGTTTCTCCAGCTCTAATGAGCTTCTTCCTTCCTCAATTCTCTGTATCGTAGCTCTCGTGGCAGGTAAACGTGATATATATATATGTATATATAATACAAACTCACGTGAATACATACTCGAGTTTCGAACTATTAGAAACGAAATATTTGATGTTTACAAACATGAAAATGAAAATTTCTGTCATTCGGTCAGTGATGCCTGGACCGGTTAAAGACGTCGCGCGCTCTTTGGGTCTCCGAAATTGGAAATTTTTTCTCTGGCCTATTTCGAGTTTATTGATCTGTAATTCGTCACGTGCGAATTCGTCGTGTTTACGTATAGACCCAAATGAATGATACAATAGTCCAGGCGAAAGTAGGCTTCGTTTGCTGGAAAAAAACGGGCGTATCGACCGAAAAATGATAAAAACAACGTATTACCGAGGGGCCCTCTCGTTGAATCTCGTTGACCGAGACAAGAGGAGGTGAGGAAAAAAAAGTTCGTCGACACCATTACATCGACGAATTATTATGTATTATAAAGCGATGAGGCGCGCGGAAAGAAAGCACATCATCGCGCTTATTGCGAAAACTTTCAAAATCGCTTTCGCGCGCTCGCATAAATATATAACGCAGAGGCCACATACATACATGTATATGAAATCACGGGCCATAACTCTCACACCCGAGCCCACATAAGCGAGCATTATATGCGGCAACGATTCCCGCAAAGCGTCACGTGTGTGTCTGTGTGTGTATGCTAAGTGCAAATCGACCGAAAACTTTCGAGTCCAAGTTCACGAACGCTCGACAGCCGCAGCCAGCCGAAATGTCGACTCGATCGACGCTGCAATCGCGTGGGGTGTATTAGCCTCGTTGTGGGTATATAATACTGCGCGGCCGTGAACTTGAATAATGCACGTTCGGCTTCGATTCCTTAATTAATTTGATAAAATCAGAAGTTAGCGAAATAAGTAGGCCAGATTGGCGAAATAAAAAAAATTGTAAAATAACGAGATATAATCGCGCTGAAAAAGAAACAAACCTCGAATCGCTTTGGCGAAACTTTCTCGAGCTTCTAATCTCTCGCTGCGAACTCCAATTGCATCGCTTATCCATGAATGTACATACGTATACGTTTACATTTGCAGCACAGCAGAGCCGTAAATTACCATTAGTCGCAAGAGACAATTTTTACTTTGGATTCAGCCTCTTTTCGAGCCGGAAGCGGAAAAGCGTGAATGTCTCTTTGGGCTCGCGCGCGCGCGACATTACAATATTACGAATCGAGACGTCCGAGGGCGTTACACGCATTACATAAAAAAAGCTCCGAGCACTCGAGCACGAATAAGAGAGAGAGAGGCAAGTAGGAGACTCATGTGCAAATATTGGGGTCAAGTGCTGATGCAGCGCGCCTGGCAAGAGGGAGAAAGAGAGTCTTCCGAACGTCTGCATGTGAGCGTACAAATGCTGCAGCAGACCTACTTAATGCGTGTGATATGGATGCCAGCCGCCGCCAACGTGTGTATGTGTGCGCCTTACATACATCTTAACAATAGGTCGTGCGCAGGCAGCTGCACTCGAAGCCTTTCTTATTTGCTCGGCGACTTTACTTGCGTGACTCGAGTCGTACGTGCCACCTACGTAAATTTACTTTCGAGCCTCGCTTTGTGCGTCGAGCTTATAATAAGAGAGGAGCAGCCGATTTTTTAATCGTCACGGGGGGAACTCTTTTCAGCTTCGAGTTGATCAAAAAATAAAATTATGATCTTCGCATCGTTGTGAAACTTAAATGTCGATGAGTTGTATCTTGATACGGCTTGACCTTGGTAATGGATGGATTTTACGACCCCCGTGGTTTTTTCCCAAAAAAAGTTTTCCACGATAGTATGTGTGATTGACTAAATCTTAAGTGATAAAAATACATCTTATTGGCTGAAGCTCTCAATATTTTATGAATCTCCCACACAAATTCTATGTAATTTTTTGAATTCTCCTGTATGTTTCATATGGTTGTTTTTGGAGCTTCAAAAATGCGAAGAATTTTTATCTGTTCGATCACGACGTTATCTTCGTATACTTTCATCCGTTGCGTCAATCCATTTTCTTTTGCTGCAATCATTTTACTTTCGAGCAATTTTATAACTTCGTCGTTTGCTCTGATAAACATATTAGTTGGATTGAAAAAAGCCGACAAAAAGCATCTCTCGTAGCCAAGAAAGCGTAGATAATATTGCACGATGATTAATTTCATGTTCATTCGGAAAAATGATTTCGGGCAAGCCAAAGTGTCTCTTGGGACCTCGAGCACAAATTTAAATACGCACGACCAATTGTGTGTTAATTTCCGAAAGAGCGTCGTCTGAGTATTATTGCTCGAGTGACGCAATCGAAGATTCACGCCGTGAATTATGATATAACGTAGTTCAAGCACGAGCGCGGCAATGATCTTTCTATTTTGGTCTCTCGATTGACTATGAGGTGAGCTTTGACGCATCGATCAGTACGCAGCAGCCGAATTTCCTTATTTATACGAGCTTAAAGTCGAGAGAGACGTGCTCTCGTCGAACCTCGATGTACAGTGAATCAGACCTAGGCGCGTATAACACGTAAGGGACTGTTAGAGCGATCGTTTAATGCTCCATCTGACCTTCCGGCGGAACGTTGCCCTTTCATTAGATGAGCCATTGAACTTCGTGTACGCGGCGTAATACAACGTGCCGGTGACTCATTCGTCGGGCGCTTCGCTCGGATTCGCATTGAAAATTGAGTTTTTCGCGTGCGAGCGATGATTCACGCCGGAGAGAGAGAGAGACTCTTTAGGCTCTGAGAGCTACTGTTCATGATGATACGTCGATGAAATAAGTAAATTTTTACGTAACCGATTATTAATTTTGTTACGCCGAGAGACTTAATCATCGCTCGTATCAATTCCCAAACATGGGAAAAATCAGAACGACTTTGAATGATAATTTCAGCAATGAATAATACCTCCGTTACTTTCCAAATATTTCTAATGTCAATATAATGCAAGGATATCATATCGACGGGGAAAGCACACACACACACACACACAGATACATGCGTACGAACGCAACACGGTGGTACATGCGCTAAAAGAAAAGCCGCGTGGCCATGTGCGCAAGTGAAATTCTTTCTGCGATATAAAATTGCACTTTCTCTGTGTGCTCGCGCGCGCGCACGACGATGACGCTGACATTGCCATGTGGAGCTTGGCACGATACGTATAATATATAATTAACCTCTCGATCGTTTAAAGCAAAAAATAAAAAAATTAATAACAATCACGGCATAAAAGCTGCTATGACGTGCTTCGTTGTTTCATCTTCTCTGATATAACTCGTATACAAAAATCATCCACAACGGCCGCCTTTGCCGTTGGCTGCTGTTGTCGTTGTTGTTTTCTGACGCAATCGAGCTTACGATCTCCGTTATATAAATAATACAAGTGCGAAGCTGCGTAGCATGTAAATTATATCCTCACTTATCATTTAATATTTGAATTTCATTATATTACGATAAAAAGCCGTAACTTAACTAATAGTTCGAGAGCGGAATGTCGGATATGACAAGCTCGCACATATATATTGGTCTCGGGCGCAAAAATTAGTTACGTACTCTAAATTTCTTGCCGGCCTTGCTATCCGTTAGACAGAAAAGGAGAAGCCTTGAAAGTATTATTTGATTAAATGTTATAGAATTTTTTTCTCCATTATTAGGCAATACTCAAACATTGTTATTCGTAATTAACACGAATAAAAGTTTCTAATAGAAACTATCTATGAAATAACCCTCTAGATCCAACTGCATGATGCTTAACGAGCTGTCTCGAGTTATTTTCTTTTGACTGCTCTACTTTTGTTCGCACGATACTTTCTAATATCATCAGAAATGACGCTAAGTTGGCGGGAAAATTTCGAGCCTAAAAGCCACTTGTTTACATACATCTAAACTTTGTATGTATATATTTACGTCTAATGTGACGTACATAATCGAGAAGGAATAATTCAAAAAGAGAAAAATATAAGCCACGAACAAGTCGAGACCCATCGTCCCATTTCTCCCGCGACTTGTGCGTGGATACGAGATGTGCGTGCGTCGCTTTATATGCAGAATCAGAGCAGGGCATGCCTCGTCAAAGACACACACACACACACACATACACAGCGCACGCGATCGTCGAGCGACGTTTATACCCACCTATATATTGTTTTCCAGAGGAAGTGACGGCATGGAAAAGAGGTCGAGCCATATGCAGCTCGAGCCGCGGGAGAAAGTGCTACAAGCGAGAGAGAGAGAGACTTTCGCAGCCTGCAATAGGGTCTCGGTCTTAGGAATATTACAGCGAAGATACTCTCTAAAAAAAATTTACGCCAAGGGGAAACTGTGTGCATGTGACTCGGAACGCTTAGAAAGTACGAGCAAGAAAGAATAGAGAGAGAGAGGAGAAAAAGACAGAGAGATTATTTTGCAAGAAATGAAAATTTTAAATTCGACTCGATGAGTTTAATGATGCACCGAGTGCTCCGTCGTCGTTGACAGTGTGTAATTCTTATCACTCTTTTTTTCAATGGAATTTTTTATCAATATTTGAGGTTAATTTTAGAAATTTATCTTACAATAAATAATTCTGGCTTTAATTCAAACTTACCGAGATAAATATAATATTTGACGGTTGTATTAAAAGGTCAAAATAAAGGTATATACACTGATTCAGAAACAATAATGATTATAACGATGTTAAACAATTTGATTTTATGATTGTCAACCGAATATAAATTGAAAAATTATCTCCTGAAAATCGAAAATTAGAAAAAAGCTTTACATAGAGAAAATTCATCCTGTAACCGTTTTAAATAGAGTAAACATTGAAAGTTACTTTCTCATCTATTTTTATTTGATTCGATGAAAGTGACATCTTTTAATGTGTGTGAAAAAAACATACAAGTTTCGTATTGTCAACAAGATGTTATCATGGCTTCTGTATTATTTCTCTAATATATAGGAGGCCAACAAGTTGTAAAATTTAAATTTTTTTAAAATTGTAATCTCAGTGCTTGGTCGTGCGAAGTGATGTTGCAGATGATTCGTCGGAATTTTTACTCCATCGATGGATTCATCGGTCGTACATACGTATTTGTACTGTAATAGACAATGCATATAATACGATAGTTTCGTAACGCAAGTTAAGTAACACTTCGCCAGCCTATGCAAAAAAAAGAAAAAAATAGTGCCAAGGCTCTTTTCGTTATATTATCCTAACAGCGAGACTCTATAGCTTTGAGATAACGGTTCTACTTTATGGTTAGAAAAAATATTATCTCGAAAATAACGAACATTTGATTATTTTTTTCGCAATTGTGTAAAACCAAAAAAAAATCAGAGGAATAACAGTTCATTGAAAGTCGATCGATTGGAAGCGAAAAAAGTACTGCAATCACGGCCCAGCAAACACACGAATTTCCGCGCGCAAGCCGTAATACGGTAATTAAAGGAGTTTCATCCTCACGGAACGGCGAAGCCATTCAATTCTTCAAAACAATACGTACTATTATCAACGTACGCGGCTCGCGGGCGCCTATGTACCAACTCTCACATCCTTTCTTACGAAAAGAAAAAAAAAGAAGAAAAAGAGTGTTTCGCGGCCGAATTGATAAGAATTAATTGTTATGCTAGCGCGTCTAAGCTTGCGTTACAACTTGCGCTCATAATAATATATAAAGTAACGTAACAACGTCGAATCGTTACGTGATAAAATGGAAAAACAATTACGTCGTTAAATGAATCATCTTTTACAATGGTAGGTAAGATAAATCTAGCCTCACAGTAGTGGTATGTGCCATACACGCAGAACTACTGACTAGGCGCGTCTTATCGTTAAACGACGTCGTCGTCGCGATAGTGCACGCTGACGGAGAGCTGAGAAAATTATCAGGTAACTTCATCGTCGCGAAAGATCGGGATCATCGTCTGGCCGCGTGTAGCACATGTGGTAGTAGTGGTGCACGCAAAACGAAAAAAAAAAAGAAAGAAAAAGAAGAAATAAAGAAAAAGAACGAGCTCTCCTTTCATCGTGACATAATTATGGTTATTATATGGGTCACACTCTCGCAGCGCAGCGCACGTTTATATATACGCATACAAGGATGACGCTTACTCGGATGCGTTTGCAATGTAAGACGCAGAAAGCACATAGCGGTTCTTGCGAGTGGCCAGTAACTTTCGTTGCTTTTGTATTTTGTTTAAGTTGTACATTATGCGCGTACGAGCACACAGCACGGCGACTCGGGCTGATCTAGGTCAAAGTTTTAAATTGGCTGCAGCGGCGAAACGAGGATTTACCCTAAAACACGTATGAGGCGCATGCGCGCGAGTCCGTAAGCGCGTGTTCACCGTGCAGTATAGCTGTAAATTAATTGAATTTCGTTGGATGATCGATGAGGCGACGAGCAACAGAGCCAAAATATCTCGTCGCTCCTCGTGATGACCATTCAGAAACGGTTATTGTGTGCGCGTAATGTGGCTCTATTATCCGGTCAAGAGCTGATATTACGACACATGCACACACACACACACAATCATCGTGGAAAAATTTAAATACGTGGGTAACTGTAAAACTAACTTTGTCAAATTGCGTTCTAATGGCGTCCCGTAAACACCGTTACCTTTTGTCGCAAGTTTGGATTTCAAAATGATTGGTTTTGGTTGTATACACTTTCGTGTGATCTTTTGTACAAATACGTTCCTTGATTATTAGACAAAAAAGAAAAAAAACGACACGTGGAGAAAGCCGTTGTTCTCTATCGCCCCTATTTTTAGTTTAGATTTCTGTATAATTAGAGTTGTGCATGACATCATTCATTTTTCCTAATTCCAGTGCAAACTGACAAATTTCAGTTTTTGAATAATCAATTGGCAATATGCTATCTCTAACCGTATTACGCAGATGCGTAACACAAAAAGGAATTTTCATTTCATCCGATAAAAGCTCTGCGTGTGCGATAATAAGTCGATAATTGGATTTTGAAAAATTTCATAACAATGGAGTTATGTTTATTACGTCTGTAAAGCAGTGTCTGTAAAAATTTGAATTGTCATCACGATCATCAAAATATATAAGATATATATAATTTCTATATTGTATTATGTGAATTTTTTTGTCAATTATTGGTTCGATGTAGCGGCATATAAAGCAGTCGAATCGGCAGCTTAATCGATCCTAATAATTGACGAGATAGCGATCGAATAGTAAATTCATATATATCCGTGTAAATTTATCTTGCCACCGAAAAAAACATGTCACGTAAGACATTATCGCGTTGTAACCACAAAATGTAATTTACTTCCTTTATTTTTATTACGGTGAGCATCAAGCACAAGTGAATATGTGTACGAGTATGTGTATTTCGAGTTTATCCGTACATAAGCTGATACAGGTATATTATTCGACGGAGCTGCCGCAAGCACGCGAAGTGGCCGCCACCACCGCCACGCGCCATGGACTTACAGTCGTGCAGTAGAGGGAGCGAGGCCCAGCGAGAGAGTGAGGTGGACCCAAAGTAGCGAGTGCGTGAGTGTACGTACATGTATATGTATATGTGAGCGTTTGCATGCGAGTGTGTGTGTGTGTGTGTGTGCGGTAGCTTCGCCGCGACGGCGGTGCGCACACGCGACTCCGGGGTGGGGGGCGATGCATAATATAGGTCAGCCGTGAGAGAGCCCGAGCACTTTCTCCGCGGGGAACCGTTGCTTTGGACCGGCTTTTTGCACGCTAACGGTACAACCGCCAAAACGGTATATCTCTCTCTTGCTCTTTCTCTCGGCCTGACTCGCTGCCGAACTATACATATACGTATAAGTACGTTTGTGTATACATGTAATGTCGGAGCTGCTGTTTTTCACGTTCAGAGGATCAAGGTCATTCGGCGAACGCCGAGCAGCAGCTCCCCGCGAGAGGCGCGCTCGAGTCGAGCTGGGCCTACTATTATTGTACGCGGAGAAAGGATACGGCCGATTAAACGGCGCGCGGATTTTTCGCGCTAAAATTAATCAAATCAATTGTCGCGCGACAATGGGTCAAGGTTGGTCCCTGCAGCGCGCAGCCTCGCTGAGCCGATTTGCGCTAATTCGTCGGCCCGCGACCAGCGGTTGCCTGCGGAAACGCGATCGGCGCGTACGAGTAAATACTGTAACGGTAGCGATATTAATAACGCGTGCATTACATGTGTATAAGTGCCAACTGATAATACATTATTTGATTTTAACGGTATTTAGTCTGGCGTATTTTGTAGCGTACTTTTACGTGACGTAATAAAACATGAAAGATCATCGGGATTTTAATGCGCGCGGCGTATAATATGTACTATACGCGTCGCGCCTCTCCCGCCGAGTGAATTCCAGTTAGCAGCTTGTAATAATGTATCGTGTATCTCGCACCTAATACCCATTACTGTATTAAAGTGTCGACGCTCGCGTCTGTGCGCTCGAAATCCTGTACCGCTTATTACACTCGTAAACGGCTAAATTGTAACAATTACATGTCCTTCTTTTTTTCTTTCTTTTTTTAATGCGGGACCCGAACGAGCGAGAGAGATATCGGTCGTATATGCGCCCGACGCGCAGGAAACATGCGCGAGGCTCTGAATCGTCGAAATTATCTCATCCGCGCATTGTTCATATTCCCGGCGCATGTGCTATAATACGATGTAAAGGCAGAGTGTTGGCGTGCGCAGATAGTCGAAGACATTTTTTTATTCGCGACCATTGATTAACTTCTCCGAATGTATGGACCGTATCGCTTCCGTACTTTATGACATAATTTAACGGCTCTATGAGCCTGCGATATATTTTCGTATTTGTATATATACCTATAAGTTTATTCGTAAATCGGAGCACTCCGGAGCATCGAATTTTCATAAATCAGATCGTGCCGTGGGATACGACACGATCGTTTGGCTGTGTACAAGCACCGCCGCATGCAAAGCGAGAAACCGATACGAATCGAGCCGACCCCGTCACGGTCGTAGATTCTTCTCTGCTGTTGCTGCTGCTGCTGCTGCAACGGTGAGCCGTGTGTGGCGCACCCACGTCTGTATTATATACATGCATGTATAGTGTATATTTAGAGTCGAGCCTGAGAGAGAAGGAATTGTCACATGCGGAGCAATCGTGTTTAATACACGTACTCTTTTTCTCTCGAGGGTTAATGGGTCGCGATTGTAGTAGTAGGTGTGGGTCGATTGTGTAAGTATATCGAATTTCGAGTCTTCTCTTTTATTCGATGCCTCAGCTGCGAATTGAAATGTCTAATAACGGCGATAGTAATTTTTTTTTCTAAAGACGGAAACGGTAATTAATAATTTCATAATAGGATCGTCAAATGCGAAGCTCGTTTTCCGTCTAAACTTCGCTTACGTGCCTCGGATACCGAGCAAAGCGCTATAAGAAGCTATACTCGCTTCGCTAGAGCAAAATGTATTCCATGAGAATGGTGTTAGAATGTCGAAGCTTTTATAATATATATTCTCTGTTTCTCGCGCGGACGCGAGCAAAGTCGCACGAGCGCGCATACACTCGAACGTGCGTGCAGCGAGAGCTGCCGCAGCCCCCCGCACACGGCAAACACAGCTGAGTAAAATTTCTCAATTGTACTTTATAGACTGGTAGCACACGAAGAAAGTATGAAATAATATCTCGTGCAGTCTCGTGCGCCATGCTTGTGATCGTAAAATTACTGCAGTACCGCGGCAAGGGGGGGAGAGAGAGAGAGAGAGAGAGAATGAGGTAAGATGCTCGTACGTATAAGCGCGCTTATGCAGCGGCGCAACTGCCACGGTTGGCTGAATATAATAACGTGAAAGTTTTGAAAGCCGCCACTCTAATTTCTGCGCGTTTATATCATGCCTATGTGTACGTCGAGCCAAGATCAGTATAGAGAGCGGCGAGTTAGAATTACGATAATGCAGCACGCGCGATGATGCGCGCTCGAGAGCAGCCGTTAAATCGCCGCATGCGGCCTGGTCTAAATGTAATCGATTCGCGCATGGCTTTCATCTCGCGAGTCCCCGGAAAGGTAAAATTATTTGTTTCGTATAGACGTTGTGGGAGACGCGCTGTTATACTGTATACATGGGGCCCAAACAACATTATACACACGAGGCGTTTCGACGCTCGCCGCGCACAAATCTAACGGTGTCGCCTACATCTTCCCGCGCGGATCGTATTATTACAGCGGACGAGAGATTCGCTCGTGTATTATATACGTATGTATATTTTGTAACTGACGTCGTCACCGCCGCCACCGCCACTGCTTTTACCGTAGTGGCTCGTTTCATAATCGGACTGTATGTAGCAGCATTATCAACTGCGACAAGTATACAGGTACATACACACGCGGCGCTGACTGTGCTATACATGTATATAATAGCGGTTCCACGATGATACATAGGCACACACACACACACTCACGTTTACGTTATGTTATACGCTCGCGCCAAGCCCCCTATTGTCGCGATCGCGTACAGCATATATAGCTGTACTTTTTTTCGGAGCTATAACGTTACCGATTATATTTTCGCTGTGGTTGCGCGCCGAGCACACTATAAACATCCGAAAAGTGACGCCCTGCTTGAACTAACGACATTTTCTTCGCGGCGTCATTCCGCGACCAAAATATCAAATTCCATTGTCGAGTTCTCTTTATTTTCCATAGAGACTTTTTCGTGTAATAACGGTATTATTACGGCCTATAGGCTTGCGTTACGGTGGCGAGGCAATACATCTCGCTCGGCTGATCAATTTCGCGTTATATTACATAGATTTGCCCGGCTTTGAAATGACGATGAGCGATAGATATTTTTAATTATAATCTGTGCTGCTGCGCGCGACCTGTATAAATATATCTGTGGTGGAAAGGCATAACGACTTAAGTCCATTTTTCGAAATTTTCGAGAAAAACGCATTTCAAGTTGATTGTGTCAGCCTAACTAGACGCGGACGAGTTGAGGTCTGGACCTATGATGTTTTAAGCTACTATGAGGTAGCTTTTGAACTATGTACTTATGAAATTGAAAGTCGCATCATACCGATGATACGGAGCAAAAAATATGGACTTAAGTGTTTTGCCTTTCTACGGTTTGCACTTTAGTCAACTTTTGGAGGTCACACTTTTTTCAATATCGATAATTTCGCGCAGTTTGTGATCATTGCCTCATTTAATGATTTTACATTGATAAAATAGTTCATTTAACGTTATACTGATGTCAGATCTCACATCTTGCAACAAAAAAAGGCCAAACTGAAAATCGCGAAAATGGCCCCTCGCGTATCAAATGTACCAATTCTATAGTGAAATTCACAAAATTCGAAAGGTGCAAGAACTATTTGTATGTTCGAATATAATTTTCTTTCATTTTCAAATCAAAGTAGACACTCTATCGCATTTTGGAGCTCGCAAAGGTAGACTTGAGTCGTTATGCCTTTCCACACACAGCGTTATATATAATATATGTATATATAACGCTACGGACGCACTATAAGCTTTCTTAGCTCCCTCCAAGTGTCGGCGCGCTGCAATATAGCATAATACTTAAACTACTATTACTACTTATATACCACTGTGCAATGTGCAACAGGTGAAACGAGGAAAGAGGGAGCAGCCACGAGAGAAAGAGAGAGAGAGAGAAAGAGATAAGGGGGCAAGTTCAATGCTAAAATTTTTCCTCCGCATGCAAACTTTCACGTCTTTCTCCTACCACATCGTCGGTGGCGAGCTGCACTCGAGCTTTCGAGTCTGTATACGTGCATGATTGCGGCCTGTGTGTATGAGCCAGCATATAAATACGTGTGCGCATGTGTGTGTGTGTGTGTACCTTCTGGTGAACTGGAAAGTGTACATGTAACACTTACGGGAATTCCACGTAACTCTCTGTGCTCTGTGGCAGGCAGACAGCAGCGGCAAAATATATATGTATCGTACACTTTGGTTCTCTGCATGTGTGCCTCTTCTCTCTCTCTCTCTCTCTTCTTTCTCTCGCTTTTTTCGGGGCCATTGTCATGGTCGTGTACGCATACTGCCTGCAACGGTGTCATTGTCGCAAGTCTCGAAACCGGACTCGAAGCGCGAATGTTTCATACCGTTAAATGATTAAAAAATTATGAAATAAATAGTGAGCCAATAGAATAAGTGTACATTCAAATAAAAAATCTGTAATATCTAAAATCCCATTAAATTAAATTTATTAAATCAAAACTATTAAAAATCGATTAAAAAATAAGTATCGTTCATAATTTAAAACTTTGCTATCAGACTGCATTTGAACTTAGTAAGCCTGAATCTATAACAGTTTATATAAATGATATGCTAATAATCGTAGAATGTGTACCTATCTGAATTTATGCTCACAATGTGAGCTCTGGAAATGTTTGAAAGTATACAAGTTAAACATTCGTTTAAACTCCCAGGGAGCAAACGTCCTCATGACCTTGTGGATACATATGAAGCTTACCTTGTGGATTCAACGAAGAGAGGTTACATCGACTACATCCAGAGATTCTCGAGAAGTGAATAAATTTTGAATAATTGCAAGCTAAACTTCATTTTCGTGCACGTGTGTAAAAATATGGCCAACGACGATTTCAATCAACTCTTAATTGATTTTTCCAATTTTGATTACTTCGACGAAAGCCATTCCCAAGTGAACCAAGAAAAATTAGAAAAATGGAAGATCCAACGAAATCTTTTAAATTGGGAGAATGAAGAAAGGCGAAGAATGTTTTACATGCTATTTTATTTTGACACTATAACTTGGCGTGCTTGACATACAGATCTTCGAGAGATTTTTTCACGAGAAGAAATTGATTGGCTTCTCACGGAGGCCGGGTATGGAACGCAGGTTCGTCAGGTTTGTTATAAGGACAGGATACAAAGACGAGCCAGATCTCGATGAAAACGGCAAGCCATTGTCACGTCGCACAACACCGATTCATCACATTCAATCGTCCTGGGTTCCTTCATTTTGTTGCACCATAGGATACCATCATTCGTGATCTTTTTAGAATATATGACAAATTTGATGTGAATTACACCGACAACTCTGGATTATCACATTTTCACGTGGCCTGCATGTCTGGCTGTCTCTACGTTGTCAAAAATTTATTCAAGTTTATGCAAGTTGAGTAACAGACGATTGCACTTGGCTTTAAAGGAAGGACACGACAAGGTGGCCGAATGGTTGTTGAGAAAAGGTGCTAATCCTTATTTGGCCAACGCGGAAGGACTGACTCCTCTTCATATGATTTGCAAGAGAGATAAGGATGACGACTTGCTGGTGAAATTCTTTGAAATCAACAACGAAAAGCATCAAACGTTGCAGGTCGATGCTTTAGACAAGTTGGGTCGGACACCTCTTCATTGGGCTTTGGTGAGTTTCTTGACACACGTAGTTGATGTACTCTTGGATCATGGCGCTGATCTCTCTGGCTTCGTTTTCCTAATTGCGAGTCATTTCGACGAGGGATTTAAATTGTATAACAACAGAAATATTAAGTTTAAATTGATATTAGCGTCTGGCACTCTGACCCTTGCTGAACTTCTTGAGAATAGAGGATATGAGTGGCGCCAAAGCGACACCCTGACCGTCATGACATTATTCGCCAAGTACGAATTGTTTCAGAATTTAGAGAATATTAGTAAACGGTTCAACGGCGAATTGAGCGTACAATTCTCACGCATGACAAAAAATGGGGAGAAATTACTCTCATATCAGGAATACTTGGAGTTTGCACGCTCCGAACAAAAATGGAGTTTGATTATAAATTGGCTAAGAAGGCGTTTTTAAATATATTTGTGTGAGAAAATATCGAGAGGATTTTTCCGAACTTGGGCATTGGAATTTTTTATGGAGCTGACGCACTGTCGGTTGCCGATTGAGTGCTGTGAAATGAACATCGATGAATCATTCACGAATAAAAATTTATGCGATATTTGCTAGGCAGTTACAGGACAAAGTTCGTTATAGCGATCAGTGCATTTGCTGTATTTTTAATGTCCATGGTATTTTTTTAATGTTACATATTTTTCATATTGTTATTCAAATAAATCAATCAATAAATTTTATTTTAGACATAGTTTTGCTTAAAAAATTTTTTGCTGTTAGTTCTTTCGTTTACACCCACTACTCACGTGTTTATAGTATAGACTATACAGTTTAAAAATAAATAATTTACCTAAGCTTAATTTTAGGTTAAATAGGGATTTTATTTGAGTCTGTAGCGCCCTTAAAATGATCATGAAAAAAAACCAAAAGGTATATTCAAACTTGAAATTTCCTGCTCTTTTCAAATCTGCAATAAAAAAGGGAGGTACCGTGTGAAGAATCGATTTTGGTTCGCTGCAGCTTTGAGGTTACGTTCAAGGTCCAATTCAAGATTACCATTCAAAGAAAAAGCGTTGGAAAAGAGTTTTTTTTTTAAAGCACACCCGTGAAATTTTAAGGGGTTTCCATAGTTTGTCGCACATTATATGTTCCTATTTTCTTTCAAACCTACCTATGTGGGTCTTTGGTCAATTAAAAATTTTTTTACTGACGTCAAATTTAAAGAATGTATAGTCAAAAAAGGCTTCGATAAAAACGGCTATTTTTAAAATTAACTTACTTTTAAAAATGAAAATATCGCCTTAGCGCACGGGTTAAAAATTTTTAAGTGAGCCTAAATTTTAGGGGAAGTATTTTTTGGTACCTAGAAACTTTTGAAGGGCTTATGAAGGGTTAATTTGAAAGAATCGATTTTTATATTGTCAGTCTATGTGTATACGTAAATGTTAGTGGATGAAAGACGACCCGTGAATTGCTCGCGTAAATTTGCGCAACGCGGCGCGTTAATACAAGCCAAACAAAGAAAACTGCTCGTTGTATTATTGCATGTATTTTGTAGATCGCGACGGCGATCAGGCTTGACGTCGCGTTTCGAGTGTACAACGCGAAAATCAAAATGGAAAAGAGAGCTGTTTCATATTCGTCACTTGATTTTCTACGTAAATTAATAAATACCGATAATAAATATATAAAAGATAATTATCGCCTGAATGCAGAAAGCATATTTATCTGATGTTTTTTTGACGATCCGCAATAGTATCTAGAAAATTCGTCACTCGTTGCGATTGCTCGTGATTCTGATCGACGATGCCGTGTTTTTATTATCTACTTTGGCACCGAGTTTTGGAAACACGTTCTAATTTTCTAAATTCGTTGCATTTATTTGCTTCATCTAGATTGCTTTGCAGAAAATCTGTCTGATCGTCTAGAAAATACGATTGCAATGAGATCGTAACAAATATATAATAAACTAAGGACAAAAAGCTTTCAGAATAAAAAACTTAACTGGAGCATTGGAAGACTTTGAAATCGATCGGTTTAAAAGTAGCTCGAAAAAAATTTTAAGCTGTGATGCAAAAAATGTCAATGTCTAGCATCTTTACGAGCTCGTCTTGACATCGGCACCGTATCACTTGTATAGAACATGGATCGGTGACAGCAGAACAACAACGCATATTATGCAGTTTCCGCCCTTGTAAGCGAGAATGAGTATTTGCCTCATAGAATTACACACGTGCTCATAAGGACAACGGAAGTAGCAATTTTTTTTGCCCGTCGCACAGCGAGTTTTCCGATATTCATCTTGGAAAACTTGCGTAATTCTCGCCGTTCCGCGCGCGCCGCTGTGTACATTTTCAGCTTGGACCTTCGAGGATTAAACGCGTATAATCACGATGATGATTTTATACGCAGGTGCTGAGTAGCTTTTGGCTGACGAAGAATTTTCATTTGTAACTCGATTATTTGTGTAATTCGGAAAATTTCCTTCGGAACGTAAGAAAGCGAACGCGGCGTGATTGATTCAAGGTTCAATGACCATAACGTTACGAATCAAGGTAAATCTAGTCTTTCATTTATCGAGCTGGCCAAATAGATTTATAACGAATTGTGTTCTTGATCGCGAAAAGCTCTGGATATCGGCTATAATAACGCATACAACACACACACACACACACACAAGTCTATTTCAAAAATAAAAATACATTCGAGCTCGCGAGTCTAAGGTTTGGCCGTGAATCATAAAAGCGTTTATCATTCGAATGCGTAACGATTGTGCATAGCTCTCGCGAGGTTACATTGAACACGTACGCTTCAAGCTCGAATCTCTTCTCGAGCGGAAGCAATTGATTCCGAAGGTTCTAAAATGTTGATGAGTCTGCGTGCCGTACGTATGTCATTTTTTCTTTTCCTTTTTTTTTGTTGTTGCTGTCGCGAGTGAGTAGTCGATAAAACGTACACATACGAGGATAAAGTATACGCGCAATAATTTTCTCGCGCTTACACTCTGTCGCTCGCAGGTCGAGAAAAAAATTGTAACGATCTTTCGAAAGTGATACAAATGCTCCCGTACTTATATACATTTATGCAGCTCTCTTTTCTTTTTTCATCTTCTTTTTTTTTTTAATGATGACGCGTGCGAGCCGCTGTATATAAGTGGGTCATTGGGTCGCAAACCTGTGCGCAACCCCTTCCGTCCCTGCACGAGACTCATAAATCATGCGTCATAACTTTAAAATGAAATGAAAAATAAAATATGAGCTATTAGTTTTGGTTATCTCGATGTGTCAGCTTTAGAGGACCTGAAAATCCATGTGCATACGATGGATACTTCAATGTCTAATTTAATAATAAAGACTGCACTGTAAAATGCACTTCCTGATCGAAACGAGCTGCGCAAATTGATGCACGTTTCTTAAGAAAATGAAGAAATCCCTAATCAAATGACATTAATTGTCATCTGTAAGTGATTCTGATAAGATCATAATGTATATTATCTTAATTTGTTAAATTATCCAACTTCCTGCATCCTGAATGAAAGCACATAATATATTTAAACGCCGTACACCTGCTGTCGGTATTTTGAAATATAACTTCTGATAACCGATAAGGCACGAGCACATATTATAAATGTCTAATTACCTCGAGCAAGATAAACAAAAGAAAATTTGTATTATTGAAGCGATCGACGCATACGCACAATAACGTATAAGGCTTTCGCGAGCCCGCACATGCAATTGTAATGTCATAACGCGTGCAGCCTGCAAACAAAAGATCGTCGTCCTTAGAGCAGCAGCAACAGAATAAAGTGCGAGAGGGACCTCGATACAATTACGCATCCCTCATATATTGAAAAAAGCCTAGAGTTCCGTGTTATCGCAATCTCTCTCTCTCTCTCTCTCTCTCTTTTCTCGAGAGTACACACGAGTCCGCGTATGTGTTTTTCCTGTATAACATGCACACGAACGATGTGTATATATACATTATAAGCCGGCAGAAAATATCGAGGACACTTGTGCGAGCGAGAAAAGAAAAATAAATGAAAAAAGATGCAAGAAAATAGTAGGCTGAGCGATTAAAAAAGCACGTGGAAAGGTCGATCGGCTGCAGTCGCGGAGCAAGTAAAACTTGAGGTCAGCGCGCGATGATGTGTACGCGAGTATCATAGATAATGCTAATAATGTGGAGCGCGCATAGTCGCTGTTGTTCTCAGCAGCAGCAGCAGTGGCGATTGGAATTATTTAATACCATTTTCAGCCATATAGCTTGGGGCACACACGTGCGTTATAGTCTCAGTGTGTTTGATTATGCTACGCGATATACGCGCGCTCGCACTTATACCGCGCTTGTTTACGGAAACACAATATATATGTGCATGTCTGTGTGTGTGCCCGTGTGTGCAGTGTGCACTACGATATCGTACACAGACTCACGCATAGTTGCATAGTCGCGATCTTCTGAGTCGTTGTCTGTAACGCGCGACGTACACACGAAGCTCGGCCGATCTATTCTTAGCATTACTGTGGCACGTATGATCCGTGTGTGTGTGCGTGCTCATTCAATGTCGCGGATTTTCGCGCATTGCAACCTTCGAGAGCCGGCGGCGGGCTCCGTCAACGTCATTACGCCATGTGTCAAATAGCTTATCGCGTCGTAGTCGTGCAATTGCCGCGCGAGCGCCTAACATCTTTATATCAAACGAAGCTTGAGCGTCGTCGACGTCGTCGTCGAGTGCACTGATTTTCGTGAAATACGATACTTAAATCGTTTGATAAATCGTTCTTGGCTTTTATTTCCGAGCTCGTAAACGTGCTTTTAAGCTCCTGCTCTTTTAACATCGATTCGCGCGAGAGCTTGTGAACGCGTTCCTCTTCCGAAAAATCAGCCGTGTACATGCGAAGTGACTCGAGACGTCAACAAAGTTTCGAGCGCACACTGTGCGTGATATTTTTCATTTTCCCCAGCGAGTTTTAGTGCGTGCGTCTCATTTTTTTTTTCGTTACATAATTCGCGTATTTAGGTGCATTGCTGATACGCGTAACATCTGACGCATTATGAATATTCTTTATTTGACGTAAAGTCGGGCTATTAAATTTGTTCCCACTGACAAGTTGAACATACCTTTTAAGTATGAAAAATCTGTTTTTTTCTCTAGATCATTGGAATCAATTGCTCGTTTTTCACGAACAATGGAATTAAAAGTTTTCCTCCCTTGACGCTTATGCAATTCAATCAATTCATTTATACATAAAAAAAAGCGAATGATACTGCATGAGCGGTAAGTAGCAGCAGCAGCAGCAGCAGCAGCAGCAGCAACAGAACAATCGGTTGAACAATCGCAAAAAAAAAGCATCAACCTTCGAGCTCTCGTGCTTGAACGTACTACAAGCAGTCGTAGCTGCACATTTCTGAACAATATGTACAGTTGCTTAATCGAGGTTATTGCTGCTGCCGCTGCATCAGCTCGACGTGTAGTACGTGCTGGCGGCTTGCGGCAAAGGAAGTCGAAGATTGCTTTCGAGCTACTCGTCTTCTTACTTAATCTTACGCACCGGCGTATTGTATAATTTGGCGACACACACATTCACACACGCATACACACACACACATAGATACGCTCGCGTGAAAAAATATTTGCGGCCAAGCTCGATGCCGCTTCCTCCGCTGAATCGCGAAATATTTTGGAAAGTCACGAGGTTGTAAAAACCGATACGATTATATTACTCGAAGGTACAACATAAAAGCAACGATATATATATGAGGGATTCAAGTTGTGCAGCGGGAGGCTGTAGAGTTTAGCGCAGCGCAACGATCGTAGCGCAATAGCCAATTACATCGCGTAAGGCGCTTTTGAAACGGTTTGGCGGCGGCTGCAATATCGCTCGCGCGCAATCTACCTGCCGTGCCGTATATACATGAACTATTGCAAACACGGCGGCGGTGGCGGTGCTGGCAATCAAATCAGTCCCTTATCTACGCCCGACGTCTTTGCTCTCGTATATAATATGTAGGAGCGAGAGCAACAGCGATTATGCAACGGACGTCGAGCCTCGCGATCTATGCAAATTCCATCGCTTACTAGGCTATATAATACACGGACTACATTTATCGAGGCGTGAGCGATAAAAATCCGCGCGATAGTTTCCCTAATAAATCGGAGCACGTGTATCTATCGTTCACACAAATACAGCAAGACAACACACATACACACACACACTTGTTGCTACTGCTGTATATTATAGATGTACGAGCTGCCGAGGCACATTTAACGGGCTCTCGCGGATGGATCGCTTAACCGTTACATTAGCTATATAGATTCGATCCGATTCATCGCGCTCGGGATGTGTATCGATTACTCGCGACTGCGCGATCGGCTCGCGCGCGCGCCGCCAGTGAAAAAGAAAGAAGAGAGAGAGAGAGAGAGCACATTATGCATCAGCGGCAGGAGCAACAGGCCTCCTTTCAATCCTTGGCCGCGCGGCGCGATGTCCGGTTAAGCGGTACTTTTCGGACACGATATGTGCGCATACACACACACACACACGCGGGCATGCACGATCATCGCGTACACTTATATATATATGCTGGGTAATACCGTGCACTACCTGCACGTGTATGTATAAACTCGCAAACTATTTTCATTTCTAATTCCGTTAGTTATAGCGCGCTCGTATAATGTGTTTATCCTTTTTTTCGACGAGCTGAAAAATTATGATAGATTCGCGACGACATCTCTCATGACGAGCCTCTCGAGTCGCGCGGAGCTCGATCGACAAGTGCGCGAGATCGCGACGCTTTTACATAAATGTAGCCCGGCCGCAAAAATGCATTCAGCTTTTTTTGTTTTTATACAGATCGGCGCCCCGAATCGGCCGCGGCGGCGCACATTACGTGCGCCGAACACAGAGCCTCGAATTTTGCCGTTATATACACCGTCGACGTCGACTGCTGCTCGCGCGCCTTCGCATTCTTGTTTATATCTTTCGCGATTACCATATATACCTTACTTGCGTCTGCTTCTCTTTTCAATCCTTACTTTTTTTCGCCCATTTCGAGGCGCAACTCGATGTGAGCTGCATCAGCAGCTCTATGCGATAGACGTCTATCCATACCGTTAGACAAACTCGAGACTATCTCGACTAGCCCACGTCTCTACGTGTGTGTTTGTATGTGTGTATAATACCATGAGCCTGATCGTTTTATCATACCGACTACAATGTAGTATTCACGTTTTTTTTCACCAGTCTGGCCGACGATTTTTCATCGCCCGCGACGATAATTACAAATATATGTTTATATAGACACGTATATGGCCGATCGATAATCTGCGTATTCGGAACCGCCAAGTGTACCGTGTGTTGATTGTGGTTTTCATTCGGATGTAAGCATTTTTTTTTATTTTCGATATTCAGCGCATGTCTATATAACGGCGAATTCAAACTTGTCTATTTATTTCTAGGTCGGACGCTATAATGCAATACTTACGTGCGAGCGTGTAGGTATATCTGTCATTGACTAACCAACTCGCGAGACTTGGCGTAGGAGTTTGCCCGATACAGCTGCAGCTGCTGCTTGGCTTTTGCCGCGCGCACAAAAAGTCGCGAGCCATCAATTTGAATCACAATTACCGTTCGCTCGAAAAAAGATAATTCCGAGAATGGGTCGAGCTTTTATTTTTATACTTCCCTTTCAGATTTATAATATTCGCAGTTCGAGCCGCGCCGCGGCGCACGTGCTGCATGCAGCACATTCTTCTCTTTTTTCTTTTGCTTCCTTTTTTTCCGTGCGCGCGCGTTTTCCACGAAAAAAATTGCAAACTCGTTGCAACGAGGCGTGCGACGGCACAAAACCGAGAAGTGAAAAGAATGTGTGCGACGAGTGAGTACGTTTATGAATAGGTCAATAACTCTGGGGACGACGCATGGCTTGTTTTTTTTTTTTGTATGCCTCGTTCTTTTTTTTGGCAGAAACGCTTCGGTAACGAATGACAAACTGGGCAGGTCGGCTTGAAATATTCATAATTTTTACGAATGCGATCCTCGGCTGTACACTTTTTTTATAGCTATATATTATCGCGCGAAAGCTGACACGAAGAGAAAAAGAAATCAATTACACAATTGGATCGTATTAGGCTTTAATTTCGTGCGCACTTGTACAAAAAAGAGCCTGATCTCGCAAATATGTAAGCCGCTATCAAAATCAACACTATACATTTTTTTGCCGTACCGCCGTATCTTATCGCTTTTAGGCTGTCTATTATTGTTTCATCATCGATACATAGTGGTTATACGATTTGTAAATATCAACACGGGGACGCGCTCGATCGACAGAGAAAAAATGCGCGCGAATCGTGGCGGAGAATCCGCAGCGATCGGCCGGCATATAATAACGCATTAAGTCATAACGCGCTCGAACTGCATGCGCGCATAACACACAGACGATCGATAAATTGCAGAGACGAGCTCACGAGGTCGCAGGCACGTGCTTACATACGTTTTCCTCGTCTCGCTTATGTATGTGTGTATATACGCATAAGCAACGTGCAAATTCGCTGCCGCTGCCGCTGCTGTGAATGTTTTCGCGCGCAAGTAGCAAGTACGAGCGCGTGTTGACGCGAAAGGCAATTCTCATCGCGAGCTATATTATAATATAACACACATGAGACAATAAGGCAATAGCAAGGGTCCGGTTCTAATCTTTTCTCCGCTAATGGCTATCTTATCTGAAAAATATGCGTACGGCAAATCGATTTTATTGGGTCGATTTAATATTTGATTTAAATACTAGAGGCTTCGAACAATGGAAATTCTCCAAATCCAGGATATATATTGCATAAATCAAATGTTCCAGCATTATCAACTGTTGAAAAGTCAACAGAGATTCAAATATATACATACTTTTATTGTTGATTTTTTTTCTTGTATACGAGTAATTCTACGAAATTAGCACAATAGATTTCGTTAAATACGATGTACGCATTGTGCACGAACGTACATCTCAAATAATGAATAAATTAATTCAAATTGAATTAAAACTAAAACTCACAGCTTTTATTAATCAAATTACAGCCATTGTGAATTAATTTTTTTTTATTTCAAGGCCTGGCAAATATCACCTGCTGAGATGATTCGTTTACTTACTTAGACTCAGCGAAAAATAATACACACAAAGGACAAGCTTACCTATTAGATCTCTAAGTCAGAACTTGGCATATACCGCGCGTACGCCGGATAGGTGTTGCAACTCGCATCGAAGTTAACAACGATGAGGAAATATCGAGTTGGTACAGCATTCCATTCAAATCGCCCGTTACCAATTGATAAATAATTTATTAATTCGAAAAATGAACTACAACCCATTTAATAAGCCTGAACTTGGCGATTTTTTTTTCTCTCCATCGATTGACGGTTCGACATGGCAGTTATATTGACTCATCGAGTGCATTATAGACATTGCATAACGCGCGCGCGCGCGCAGAATTGCGCTAATTTGAAATGCATCGACACGATGTCGCTTATCCTCAATTCGAGCGCAAAAATTCTCGTACTTCCTTTGTCTCCTGCAGCATGTGTCGCGTGCATATATATCGTAATTGAAGAATGCAACGAGCTGCGCGACAGACGCGTGCATAATAGAAGTGGCTGGAGCGATCGATACATCGTTCCTTTGAACTCGGCTCATGCAAATGCCGAGGCGACCGGGGGAAAAATATTCAATCACGTTTTCTAATCATTTACGAAATCTATCTCGACGGTGCGCGCGGTGCATTGCACGCGGCTGCGATATTGTTTAGCTCGGTGTGTCTGCATATGTGGCAGCGAGCGGAGAATATAACACAATCTCGCGAACTGCTCGCACGTACAACACACTCACACATAGGCTACAGTGAAAGCTCGGGGCACAACCTTGATTTAATAATAAATATTGTAAGCACTCGCAGTAACACGCGCGTACGCTAGCATAGAAAGCCAAAGACACGCGCTCTGTAAACTGGCAAAAATATCCTTACCGCCTCGTGCCTCTTTGTGTGAGCGCGCACAGAGGGATATTTTTAATAATTATTGGAATACGGCGCGTGTCGTAAGACATTATGCGACGATCGGGACGAGTTTGCGTTAGATATCCTACGTATGTATGTAAAAATATACCGACACAACGTGTGTCGCGGTCGATTGGCCATCGGGGTCAAGGGGTGCATTTTATTCATTACGAAACAGATGCATTTGAGCTTTCGCGCGCGTTGAGCGAGCGAGCTCGCGAGGCGCAATTCAAGTATATTTTTAAATACGAAAACAAGGAAAAAAGCAGCTGCGTGTTGTTTTCCAATTTTAATCGCTTCGAGTACAGCATCATCCGCTCGCTCGCTCGCAACGCGCGTGTGCATAATAAACATTCAGATCGCTCGACTCGAAGATGTGTGCGACTATTGCTAATGTGCGCTTCTCTCTCTCTCTCTCTGTCCCTCACATACACAACAGCGATTGTGTAACTCGGCACGTTTTTGCTAAGGCTCACGTGCTGCGTGCGCACATGTGCGAGCGAGCGAGCAAAGTTCAGCGTGTAGGACATATAGGAGTCGCCTAGGCGCGCGCCTAGACTCGATCGCTCGCGCTTGTTTATGTACTCACGAAATTCGTCGTTTTGACAGTTATTGTATTTCTTCTGCCGCGACGAGAGCTTCGAGTTCGATCGCTTCGTAATGCATATGTATACGCCGATAAGACAATCGCCCAAGCTTAACAAGAGAAAAATAGTAACAATATTTAATACTTACGCAATGGCCAGCTGCATGCATCATCTTTTGTTGCGAATGTAGGTTGCAGTGTGCAGTGTAATCATCGCGTGTATGTACGTATACGTGTGTAATATAAATGCATGCATCTAGCTATGTATCTACCATCCTCGCGGTTGCGTATACACGATGATATCTTTGTTAAACAGATGATTTTACGTATGATTCATCATTTAACTATGATTTTTTTATAACAAAGATTATTGTTCTTTTAATGTCGCGATGATGTGTGCGCGAGCGAGCTAAGTGCATTTCTTACGCGTACACTCTCGAAGCTTTTCACAGTCTATTTATAAAATCGCAAAAGTATGCGAACAAGCTTATTATTTTGCATATTGTTTTTGTGATGTAACTCGGCGTCGACTCGAAAAAGAGCAATAGAAATTACTGCTAATAAACAAGTTAGATAATTCGGTGCTTTTTAAAAAGCTCAGTTTCGGGATTATTTCGATATAGTTTTTAATTTACCCAATGGCTGAAGCCGTGCGATTATAAACAAGCGACAGTGCGATGAACACATGGTGTGCTTTGAAAATGACCTCAGATTATGATCGAGATAAAGACAGGTGCAGACGTCTCGAGGATCGATTTTTTTGTTGTTTGTTTATTGCTGCATCTAAAAATGAAACAAGTCTACGAAAACAAGGGATTAATTATCCTCAAAATAGACCTCAAGATCCTCTTATTCGAACGGCAGCAATATATATTCGGATGAATCGTATACGAACGCTTTCAAAGTGAATCATCAATGTAAGCAGGATGTGTTGGATTAGGGTGAAGTCGCGATCGCGTTATAATAGTATAGCTCGTGGAGAAGCCGTATAGGCGACACGCAAATTATCGATTGCACATCAATATTTAACATTTTAGCCAACTTCCGAAGTCGGGGGAAAGACATTTTTATTTTATTATAGCTGCTTTTAAATGAACTCATAAAAGCTTGAATGCCTCCCAAACGAAACCCTATACGAGCGCAACAATAAAAAGCACCCGGCATTGTTGTCTGTCAATGGGTTTGTGCCTTCGCGCGTCATAACTTGCGCTCGAGACAACAAGGAAAGTGAGTAAATTGAAAGGAAAAAAAAGGTCAAGTTTGAAGATATCGCGCGCGCGAAAAGCTCCGCTTGCGTCAATTGACTCTCTTTCTCCGCAAGCTCCGGAAACAAAGCAGCCAAAGAATCGCGGCGAAGCTTCGTCGCGTGATCGATCGCTTAAACTTTTTTCGCGCGCAAGTCGACGTGTGACACGTGAACTCGCGGCAATACGAGAAGGGTCACGCGCGTTCATTCGCGATTCATTGAAAGAAAAAAAATGGAAAGAAAAAATAAAGAAAAAAGAGGGGAGAGTGAGAGAGAGAGAGAGAGAGAGAGGTGTCGAGGGGGGGATAGTCGCTCGATCGCAAGCGCTCGCGCGTGTTATGACATATAGGATTAAGCTCTCCGCGCGGCACACGTTCACCGCAACGTGCTCGCGATTCTATTTTTGCCCCGCGCGAAATCACGCGTAGACGCAGACGCCTGTGCACACAGAAAATATAATCGCGGGCCTTTTTACGACGATCGATACGTCGCCGTAGTCGCTAATTAAAAGAGCTACTAACGCGCGTAAAGTTTCGAATATCGTCGGAATTTTTCCCTATTCTTTGCTGTAGATGCACCATGATGTAGCCGCGATGCGTGTTATAACATTTTAGATAAGCACGTGTCGAGGATACGCTACACGTGATGCTCGATCCACGCTCACGGCACGAAATTGGCTATATAATACCGAAACACCGCACTCGTGTGTGCTTGTATACATTCGAAATACTATGCCTGAAATTTCCGGTTCTAAATTAAAAAAAAAATAATGATAATAAGCGAGGCAAAGATACGAAAAAGGTAAAAATAAATTCTTCGCGAGCACGTTTTCGAGCCGATGGTTTTATTTATGGAAATGCGAACTGCATATTCGACGGGTTCAACGTACACCCGGAGGATTCGAGAATAAAAATTCTTTTTCCCGAAATCCCGAACGGCGATCTATCGATCGATGATATGTATTAGAAACAACACCGATCTCTCTCTCTCTCGCTCTCTCTTGACAGGAAAATGTTTCACCGAGCATGTGTACGGGTGGTCACGTTTACAATTGCCGTTGTTACGCAATGCACGCAAAAGCCATCGTGACTAGGTAAACAAGCCGCACGGACAGAGCGCGGCAATAAAGCATAGACGATAATGTTATTTATCTTGCTCGTCTAATAACCTTGCAGTGCATGCATAATGATTTCTCGCGCGCAACAGTGCAGCCTAATAGGCAACGAGAGTACACGTGAGCCGCTGCACTGCGCTGCGTCGATACGCGAAAAGGAGGAAGAACGCGCGACGAAAAACGCGCGATGTGTGCGTTATGTAAACGACGCGCGAGCTGCCGATTCTTACAGGTGGCTCTTTCGATATTACAATGCTCGCTCGTACTCAGAGAGATGGCTCGATGATGAAGCTTAGCTGTGAAAACTCGTGTAGTAAAAAAGAGCGGGTGACTTTGTACAGTCGCTCGATCAATCGAACGAAAGCGAACACCATATAAGCTCATCGCGTACCGGCGCGAAGTAAGAGTGACTTCAGCTGAAGCCCGACGTTATAACACACGTAACAATCAGCTAACATTTCATAATAGTCTTCGTCCGGTTTTATCGAGTGTCGAGACTAGTTTATGATACTTTTTATTTGTTACATCTGCTCATAGTTGAATTAGTTTTATCGCGGATGCAGACAAATTTTCATAATTTCTTATTAATTCAATCGGTTTAGAACTGGTAAGATCTGATGGTAAGCCAATTTTTTGAGTCCACAAAATATAATATTATAATATAATTTCGATGTTGTCACAGGCTGCGCTGTTCTATCCCTTTCTCTTAATTCTCTCCGCAGTGCATTTTTATCGGAGCATACGAGTATTTATAACATACGCATGGATAAGATAAGGACGCAAGCTGGCCAATTGCAACATTCTACGTATTAAAAGTTCATTTAGAAATAATGCGCCACGTCGACTCGATGTTGTGTATGTCTGTGTATATTTTTGTAATGTGCCGGACAGCAGTCAAATTTGCATCTAATTTTACATTCATAAACACGAGCTTGAGAAACATTTTGTAACGTCGCGCGCTCGCGAGAGAGAGAGAGAGAGAGAGAGAGAGAGAGACGGCTGCACTCGTTGCATTACAAATTTTGCAACATTTTTACGTGCTGAGCAGATCTATCCAAAATACACATCCGCTGCCGCTTGCGCTTACGCGCGCAAATTGCACCAATCACAACTCCCACGGTTCATAACAAAAATGCGCCGCTGACTTTTTTTTAGATTTTCGATGCTCGCACAAAATCTCATCCGAGTCAATAACGAGGAGAGAAAGGGAGAAAAAAAGAAAAATACAAAGAGAGAGAGAGAGAGAGAGAAAGAGAGGAGAGAGAAAAAAAGTCGGCGAAGAAAGAGAAGAAGAAGTCTGTTGCATCATGTGCTGCGAGCGTGTGCACGTGCGTCCGCGCGTCGTTGTTATAATCGTCGCCGGCGACCTTGTCAGGCGGCAAGAGGCCATCGAACTCTTTTCTAGACTACACACACAGATCTCTCTCTCTCTCGCAGCGCGCAGCCAAAACGATATTCAGGGTCAAAAAATAAACGCGCGCATCTTTCGGCGCATCGCTTGCCACTGCCGCCACTGCCTCCTCCTTCTCCTCCTCGTCCTCCTATATATATTCTTCGTCTTCTTTGTCCCGACTTCTCTCGAAATATATATGTCTAGCTGAATTTTTTTTCCATCGTTTTTGTTGTTGTTGCCGCGCTCACTGCGCTTCTCCTTTTGTACATATATATATATGCGTCTGCGTATATATATGGGAAGGATTATATATGTATAATGCAGGCAGGCAGCTTTGCGGTAAATAAATAGCAGCTCACAAAGAAAGAGAAGCGCGCGTCCGGTTGCACAATCTTCGCAGCGCCGAAGCTCGAGCCAGATTACGTTAGACGAGCGCGAATTAAATTCGAGATGGATAATTCGAAGATTGATACGAGCTTTTTTGGCAGAAGGAAGTGCTGCAAGCTTTTGCGTATTTGAATATAATCGGCACTCGAGAGAGATAAAATTATACAACTCGAGCTCGAGCTAAAAAGTTGATCTCGTTACCGAACTTTTGCGTTCGAATTATGATATTTCGCTTATAAAATAATAAGTTCTATACAGTTTATCAAGTTTATCGAAAAAAGCTGCACCGGGTCGCCGAGAGAATGCGCAGTCGCGCCGCCGACCGTCTCGGCGATAATATTATAGTACAAGCTGCGCAGCTCGAAATATTGCGATGCAGCAACAAGTGCACGATGCACTTCACGCGACGTTTTCGGGAATCTTCGCGAAAAAGAAAAGAGAACGAAGCGCGCATTAAATATTACACGTATTATCGGCTCTCTCTCTCTCGCGCTCCGTCCGGCTCCCCGCGCACCCCCGCCACTGCAGCGCCTCGGAGCTCCAGCTCGCAAGTACGATGACCTCTCATAAAAGAGCGCGTATGACTCGTTCGTCGCTCGCCGGCGTTATCGCTCGCTGCCTTTTTTTTTGCGCGCCTTGTGCTGCATTGCATCGTGTACAAGGGGAAGTATTTATATATGTGAATTATCAGCATTATGTATCTGTCATGTGATAATACATCATATTATTGTTGCCTCTTTCTTTCTCTCTCTCTGTGCTGTGCTGCAGCTATTCGGTGAGTGGTACGTTTTTTTCTCTCTCTCGCGCACTCTCGTCCGTTCGCTCGGTGTCACCTTCAGACGCCCAAAGTTCAATATTCTTTCGAGTGTTATACAGGAAAGATTGCTCATCGAGCACGTCGATCGTAATTCATGAAATGCAACTGGCAGCAGCAGCAGCAACAGTTCGATCGATGCAGCGCGATAATGTCAAAAAACAACGAAATCGCGGCCGATTATCAGCGTCGTAGTGCGCGAATCCGCCTGGCGCTGTTTGTTTGTTCGTGCAGTGCATCGGGGCTATCGGTGCAATTCTCCGGCAGCAGCAGCAGCAGCAGCTCAAAGTATAGACATAGTTACTGCTCGAGCTTGCGTCAAAGGCGCAATTATTAAGTATGCAGCGTAATAAATAATGATTTTTCAATCCAAGCGCTTGCAATGTCCGCCGCTCAATGTGTGCTAGCCCATAGGCCATAGCTGCAGCAAGTACATAAAGACTTACGTAATCGCGCGCGGCTCTCGAGCTCGCAGCTCTCTGGCCTATTGCGATAGTAACTGCACATCTAGTTCCCGTTCACCGGACTCTGGATTATACATGCTGCAGCACATGCATATAGGAGCGATCTCGTTGGGCTGCAGCTGCACGCGGCTCGACGCCCGTCGACGCGCGGAGAGGGGCTACATCGTTGCATGTAATATCACCGAACACACATGCACGTTACACACACACGGACAGACATAGCTGGCGAGCGAGCTAGCGCTAAGTTAAATTGTTTGCTTTTCTGATAGTTTAATGTGAGCGCGCGCGCGCGCAGAGATCGAGGTTAATGTACTAGTGTGTACCATACATATATTGCACATTTATAGTTTATTAAATGCGATTTTAATCATTTTGCGCAGTTAACGTTATTACGCTCGCGTGGATCCTAATTCTCCGCTGCGTATCCTCGACGCCTTAATGATAATACTGTTATAGTCGTTTAGATTTCGTATACCCTCGGCAATTCAATTTACGGATGGGGCATTTTTTTCATGCTTCAACGACGAGATCGATTCTATTTTTATTTTTATTTATTATTTTTTTTTCTTTTAGAAAATCTATAATCAAACGATTGTTTCTTATCTCGGCTCGAGTGATTTACATTCAACCATTGTTCGATGCCTCGTACGCGATATGATATTACATTTTCTCACATGCATCATCATCATTGTAAATATTCTTTCTCTCTCTCTTTCTCGTTTGCTCACTACGTGCGTCGTGTATTGTCTTGGAAATCGGCTGGTATTTAAATCGATAAGTTGTGCAACGAGTATCGGCATATTGCATCGCGCTGAAAGATAGTGATAAAAATAAAATATCAAAATTATTGAATCGTTACCGCAACTCTCTGTGGCTGCAGCGCGCGAGTTCGACTGCGACGCGTGACGCACGTCTTTTCCTTGTATATAGGTGCGATCTTTGAAACGGATAAAGTGATCGCGGCCTTACAAAACTGCAGCAGAGAATCTTCGCAATTACACTTCGTCATTTATTTGTTTATACGCGTGTAAATTAAAAATCGGAAGCGGCGATGGAACGCAGAGGTTGATATCTGCGCGCCTGCATGTATCCCACCACGTGCATCGCGTCGCGGAGTAAACAAAGTCGCGAGTCCAGTCTTTAAAAACTATGACTCGAGAGTCGAGCGATGGACATTGACTGTCACGGCCTTCTCAATAAAATGCGAATTTTACAGCTTTCCTGGTGAGCTGTACGAATAAAAAGTCAACAAACGACAACGAGATTTGTCGAGTTTTTTCGAGTGATTTCAGGTGAACTTGAATTTACTTGTAGACGATCCGTGTCTTGAATCAACACGTCGTTAGATTTCGCAATTGTTTCGTAACGTTTGTGTGATCAGATAGAAAATGGAGGGCGCAAATTTGCCTATCTCGTCAAACGCAAATTTAACTCGCAAAAAGGTGTGTTAGATACTCCGACACTTGGATAAATTTGAAATTCTCGGCTCGTTATCGAGAGCAACTATAATGGCGATCATATCGTACTTAGCACTTTTCAATATTTATCATGAATTTCTTCTAATGTACGCCGATAGATTTTATACAAATTCGATCGTCAGCTATACGCAAGACAAATAAAGAGACTCGTGCTCGACACACGAGCGCAAATATACGTGATGATTGCTCTTGAGAGACTATGATATATATATATATATGTATGTAGTCAGTCGGTGCGCGCGCGAACTCATTATCGTGGCAGGATGATACGTTATGCAATTATTACTACTATAGGCCAGTACCACGAGCGGTGCATCTATACGTATATAGTGCTATATAGTCGCGTAGTGGCGTCGACGCAGCGGTGTGCAACGTGCGGACTGACGTAACCACCGAGTGCACCGCCGCATCACCACGTGCTAGCTCGCGCCGCTATGCAGCGGATCGGCAGCAGCTTTTATAGCTATAATTGTGCCAGAGCGCGTGGAAGCTGCGATTGCTCCAGTGGCACGATTCGCGATCGTTTACGAAATATATATCTCGATTCGATGCAAAGAGGATCTCATTCGATCGGACCTCGAAAATTTTAGCCGTTGATAAAGTCGAATAAGTAAATAGAAAAATGATCGAGCAACAAAAAAAGGTGTCACAATCGTTCGGTCCTGGTAACGAGTTGCGCTACACATTTGCGTTTAACCTTAAAACTGAGGCAAGCGCAGTAGCGCGAAAGCGACAGAGAGAGAGAGAGAGGGACGAGAAATAACATAATCACCGGGTGAATTAGCCGCGGCAGCCAAGTGGTTATTTCATACTTTTATGCAACGAGACAATCCCAACAGAACGAGCTTGGCCCCGTTGCGCGGCTCGACGCTCGTACACACGTATATATATCACGCTCGCCCTTGCATGTTGTTGCATCCATAGCACGCCGTATTACATATGTACTTATGTACCGACGCGCTTCTTTTCCAGTATATTCCAATGTATCGTATTATATACACCAAGTGCAGTGGAGAAGAGAGAGAGAGAGAGAGAGCAGCCGATGCTCCAGAAACCTACATTTTCGCAGTTATATGCACACTTTTCTGGGCTATCTATATAGCCGCCGCGTCGCCGTGCATCGCCAGTCAGTATCTCTGTAATGTCGCATTTAACATCGACGACAGTGTTATACAGCTCGAGCGATTATCGTTAAGTCTGCTCTCTCTCTCTCTATCTCATGCTCTGCATCGGACGAGGATTAGAAAGGTCTATCGAGTTATATGCACCTTAAATCGGATGAGCTGCCGTATTAATACGTACGGTACAAATCCGATCGTGTGCACTACTGCTCGTGTCAAAGCTCGAGCGATTCGAGGGATACGCGTATTGTGACCTACGGAGGGAGAAAATGGCGCATTTCTCAATCTTTCGGACAGGAAAAAAAAGGAACTGTACATTTCAGAAAAATCTCTCGCAACAAACTGGCACCGCGCTGTGCGTTGCGCGCGCGCGTTAAGTAATACACAGTCGAGTACGCACGCGGCAACTGTATCACATTCTTCTTTTGCAAGCTGCTGCTGCTGCTGCGCGCACGCATATGTGTGTCTGTGGGTATGCACAAGCCGATGAAGAAACGTTTATGCTATGGCAAAAGAGAGAGAGAGAGAGAGAGAGATCGAGGGGGTCTAGCATGCAAATTGCAATTCTGTTTTCGCCACTTGGCGCGAGACTATAATAGTCGGCCGAATCTTCCGAATCTTTCGATCGAACGGCGCAGCGACGATCGCTCGTGAATTTTGCAAGCTCGCGCGAGAGACGTATTATATAGGCGTCCCCGCGTCTCCGACACATAATGTTATTTAACAAAGAGTGCCAAGAGTTTATGTCGCAGATATGATACCGTTGCTTTGGACCCATGGCGTACACTACCACAGCTGCCAGCGCACACACGCGTGCACCGTACCTACCTACCTACCTATAATACTCGGCCCGAGCTCGAGCGAGAAAGAGACACACATGCACACGTAAGTGACGTAAGTCTGCTGTATGCGCGTCGCAGTCACCGCGCGGTATACATGTCGAGCAACGGTTGTTGAGAGCTGCTCTCGAGTGCGCGCAAACGGTGTCGTCTCCTCAGAGAGAGAGAGAGATCGAAAGAGAGAGAGAGAGAGAGAGATCCCGAGAGCGTGCGAATAAATTTGCATCGACGAGAGGGAGCAAGGAAAAATATAAAGAGACAGAATGAGCGAGAGAGACCATGGCGACTGTATTGGATACGATTGCACGCGCCGAGGCTTTCGTTGCCTCACGCGCGCAGTACCCGATCGACGTATTATACACCGTCGAGCAATTGATGTTTTCGCTTGCAATATTACCAATATATAAGTACGCTATGCGATTCCAATAGCTACTGTATTCGTTATGCGATATAGCTCGCGTATACGTATTTATATTATGCTCGCACGCGCGTAATATGTATAAATAATGCTCGAGAGGCATAAACGAGACTATAAAATCCATTAGCTCGCGAACGAGTCTTGCGCGCGCACAGCGAGTAATCCAAGAGTAACGCATCGAGTGACATTTCAAAAGAATCGATGTACGTAATATTTTACCCCTTCCCCTCACTCTCAATGTAGTCAGGATTATCGTTGCTTTTTCCCTTTTTATCGTATAGCTCGAGCGGATGAAAACTTCGTTGCGCGTTGTGTTTATTAATATAATGCCGAGACTGCGTCTTGTAATGACTCAAGTTCATTTACCACGCACAGGCACCTGCGAATACAAATACAATTATCTCGCGCAATTACCAACCGCCGCGTTATATTATAAGAAAAGAAGGAGGATTACGACGTTCTATCGTAGCGCAATGTCCTCGACGCTAATTTTGAAATTGTTTATAAACCTATTCGTAACGTGTATGGCAGCGAAACTAAACATCGTAACTTTGTCGCGTTGTCAATTTTCAAGACGCGCGATGAGATTCTACGATATTTGTGCGATGCATATTTCGTGATTTAAATTTTCACCTTCGCAGCACGCATACGCGTATACATACGTACCCACACACACACACACACACACACACACACCACATGATTAGCCGCAAAGGACGAGAAACGCACGGCATATTTACGCGTCTGCTATAATTAGACTCGCGTGGCTACGTATACGGATTTTCACGTGTTCGGAGCGTATGAATTTTGCGTAATTCGTCACATGGAACTCGGTAATAACGAATCATCATTATTATTGATGATGCTTGACTCGGGCTCGTTTTAGTCGCGCGGCCGGGATTATCAAATGCCTCATGCGCCCGCAGTTTGCACTACTGCTGCTGATTTCGAAATCGGACTGGCTGCTGCTGCAGTGCACGTTTTTTCGACGAAAATTCCTTGCCAGTGTACACGTGTCGTAAGCCGAGAGCTAGCTCTCGTTTTTTTACTCTCTCTCTTTCTCTCTCTTTCTATATCTAACTCGTCGATACAAGATCTCGTCGTCGTCGACGCCGACGCGACGAAACACGTGCTGCGCCATATAGCTGGCAGTGGAGAGGAGAGCAGTAGTCACGCGTTCGGATCGAGCAAAATTGTCAATACATATCGTGCAGCGATAGAACCCCGCGCACATTACGCAATGGAACGAGAGAAAAAAAGTTATAACAAAATGGAAAATTAACGAATGACCCAATCAATCGATACCAAGTCTATCGCATTTGGCGTAATAAGCTTATGGCACGAAACTAGTTCATGAATAGTCAAAGTCACACGAAATTGTGCACTGCGTATATAATATTAGGTGTACGTAGTCGCAGTAGAGACGCAAGAAAAAAAACGCCAAATGGTGGCGATTACGACTCTCTGTATGTGTGCCTGTGCGTGTTGCATTGCGCTGTGTAGTACAAGGTTTCGCAGGCATAAGAAAAATTATGACACTCTAAGCGCGCACGGCACAACGGGTGCGTACATACACACAACCTATTACCCGACTTCGTATTACTATCTAGGAGCTCTGATGTAATAGCCGCTATATAACGCGCCGCCGCCGTCGTCGCTTGATAGTTCTAACCTTCGGACGAGAAAAATTTTTCGCAAAACTTTGTAATATTACATTGAGCAAGCCTAAGCCTAAGCGCGCGCCAAGCAACTCCGCGCGGCTTCAAATTCAAATTTTTATCCGCCAACTGCTGCTGCTGCTGCAGTTTGTGTATATATTATTATATACATGTGACTAATGATAAAGGTTTGTAAGTGTGTATAGTGCAATTTTCATTTGCGCAAGTTTTACACACGCAATTCAACGGCAGCTAACGCGGCCCGAGCCAGGGTAGAAAAGTCCGACGCCATACTGCTGCTACGTATACTCGTGAGCTATACACAATTTTTCACGCGTTGCGCTATCATCGTCGTCCCCCCGGTTAATTAGACTGTTTTGTAAGCGTGAGAAAACTCAAAGAAAATATAAAAAGAAAATTTTCCTTTATCTATCGGCTCTCGTCGAACACAATGGGTCCCGACAATGCCAGTTGCAACACTGCGGGCAGACCCACAGCATTGACTCGTTCCATTTCGATCGAGCTTCGCGTTAAAAGCGCTTTTATCCCCGCCGAGCAATCTCTGAAAATATTATTGCGGCGCTGCACGACGACGCGCGCACGTCGGGGCCGTGGAATTCAGAAGAGATTCCCTCTCGAGCCGCAAGACGAAGAAAAAGACGAGCATCGCAGCGGAAGTAAGGATACTCTTTCGTCTCATAAATTCTGCACTTTCGGAGTACCGACTGCATGTGCTGGCTCCGGCGCATGTAAAATAAATGAAAAAGGCATGCGCGCGGCCGGTCGTATGGGGTGCGTGTGCAGTTAAAAATATACGTCACGCACCGACTCGAAGATCGAGAGAGAAAGAGAGGAAGTCAGAGTCAGGCACTTTGCGCTCGCTTTATAATTTATTTACGCTTTCTGTTAGCTCGCGAAGATACTATACGTATGTATAAATAAATACCATGCCTATTATGTATTAAATTTGTCACGCGGCTCTCTATAGATGCCGGTCTCTGTCGCTTACGTCAGCCTAATAGAGTAGTATAGACAGAAACACCATCGAATCGAGCACGCGCGGCGACCATTATAAATACACACACACACACACACCGCGAACAATGTGTGCTCCTAACGCAACACATAACGTACACAAACCCGTTCACCAACCTTCAATATTCCCGCTCTTGCTCCACTTATGTGTGTGTGTATTATATGTATGTACGCGCGCAGAGGGGAAAGGCAAAAATCTCGCGCGAGTACGCGCGCAGGCAATTAGACAGGACTCTGGCTCCGCGACTTAGCTGCAAAACTCCGAGCCGCCGTTTCTTGATTATTATACACGTATATAACGAAGATTTGCTCGAGCTAGAGTGCCAGAAAGAGAGAGAGAGAGGCAGGATTATGTCACGACGGCGTTTGAGAAAAGGAGAGGCAAGGTGATACCGACGTGGCGCGGGCCGTGAACTTTTTCGTAACTGCTGCTCCTGCTGCCGCTGCTGTTGCCGCTATGTAAGCGCACGTGACTCAATTGCTGTGATTGTGCAAAATGAATTCAATGCTTGGCGTTTATTTGGTTGTATAGTTTTTTTTGAAGGGGCTCCGACTATCGGAGCTTCTTTTATTAATTAAAAAATTATTTTTTCATTCGTTCTTAATGATTTTACATGAGATTTAAGATACATATTTTTCATACTTTTTTTACAAGATTAAAAACTTAAACATTACCACGCTTTGGTTTTATAGACTTACGAAATATCACAAACTATAATACTTTAACGGTAGTCTTAAAGCTCTTTAACTTACAAACTAACAATACTATTTGTCTTTGGCTTAAAATAAAAACAAAGTTTCATTCGACTATATCACATATGACTCAATTGATTAACTTAAATCTAGACCATACTGGTAAGTAAATAACATCTGCTAATACTGGTGATAAATTCGGTAAAAACTCAAAATTTTTAAAACAAACTTGGTTAGAAGTAAAGCCGGTTGACTAGAGTTTGGATCGACGATACAGATGTACCGAAAGCTCGAGCGGTTTTCTGAAAAAGAGGGAGAAAACCGTTGATCAATTTGAAAATTTTCAACTCTGCCAAGCAGACGACGGTTAGACGACTTACCAGCAGCCGGAGCAAGTAGCACGCCGACGGCCACCACCACCACCGCCTCGTTTCTTGGGCACGTAGGGACACTCGAAATCGCTGTCGCTGTCCGCGCAGTCGGTGCAGCTACACGACTCGTCGTCCGTGTCCCCTGTAAAAATCGGTTACACAGATTCAATTAGCAACGGTCATTTTTCAATTTTTTGGACCGAGAGAAAGAGAATGATAAATAAATCAATACGTACTTCGACTGCGACGAGTCTTTTTCTTGGACTTGGACTTGTTGCTGTCTTCCTCTTGGCGGTGGTTTTGCTCTTGGTCACGCGCTTCTTCGGGGCGTAGCAGTCGCTGCAGTCCGAGTCCGAGCACAGGGAGCTCTCCGAGTCGTAGCAGCAGGCGCCGTCGGGGCAGACTAATTTTTTGGCTGGTTTACCGCGCGGCATCTTTGGCGAGCTGAGGGCACGACGAAAACAACACACAAAACAAACATAAGAATGAAGAAACGAGCAAAATTCTAAGCCCTCTCGCGTGCTCGCGTACCCGTCGTTTCAAAATATCCCGTACGTTCACTTTTGCGAGGATATATAACCGAGTGCAACTTTGTAATATTATTTCAAGGCGACGAAAAGTCTCGAATGTGTGTGTGTTTATCGAGACAGGCGATCGGGGAGCCATGCCGTAATGTCACCTTTAAATTAGCTTGCCGCGTATATGTAATATTATACATAGCAACGGGTCAACGAGGCGAAATAATCGTTGCGTTAATCGAACTTGGCGAATACATTTCACAAAAATTGCCGTAAATTTAAAATTATTAAATATTATGCCCGTGCATGCCCGAGTATATTAGGTAATAACTTTACTCACTTGTTTCTGTTAAGACTAGATGCGAGATGACCTTCTCCGACAAGACTAGATGTAAAAACTAGATGTAAAAGGACTAGCTAAAGACTTGAGATTTCGTCAGAGAAGTAATAGCTCGATGTTATTGCTTGTTCGATCACTCGCTGGTTATTGACGATGCTGCGAGCGGCGATTCGGCGCGAGAAATTTACGCAAGGGGCACCGATTGTTTTGATCCCGAGTCCACTGACCACGACTCGAGCCAACAGGTAGAGGGGAATTCAGCAGCGGTTGACAATTTGAGCTCGTTTGTACGAAAATTTCCAACGCAATCGTAACGATTTTTCGACCGACGAAAATTAACCGCTAAGGGGCCATATGGGCGCCGGCGGCTAATCCAAGGAAATTCAAGCGCACCAGTAGCTTTCGACTCGACGACTGTAACTCTGAAAGCAGCAGCCCCAAATTAGTCTCACCCCAATGCGAACAATGCACAAATATGTCAGCATCCATTAAAAGGCTCAAAAGTCAAGGGTATATATAAGCCCGTGCACTCGTGTGTAGTTTCCGAAGTTGACATATGCACGAATATACACATATCACGCTCGCATATAGGCAGCGACAAAAATCGAAGGTGTTGAGTTCTTTTCTTTTGTGCGCAGGCCGGCATGACGAGTGATGTAACATGTAAATCCGGGGTTGCCAAGGACATGCATCAGCGGGGGTGAAATGACGCTCGAGGCGCCGGCGGGTGACGAGCGAAATCCGCGCACGCATACGAGAAGTTAACTCTTTGACGGCCTAACAAGTGCACTCTGATTTTGAAAAATCATTGAATAATATTATAAAATCATCGCCCAGCCGAGTGCACTGCACGCGTACTACGTGGTTGGAAAAAGTTGCGCGCACGCACCGATTCGAAATCAAGCCTCGATATCTAAATGGGCCGATTATGAAATGCATAAACGTAAACGGGGGGAAAAAATAGCACCTCGGCTGTATGTATGTGGCTTTGCAGTAGTGCGAAGCTCGAGTGCATTATGGTATACGTGGAGCTGCGATGTCGAAAGTCACTAATATAATACAAATATCTGCCGAGCGAGCCAATGCGCTGGTATAGGTATATAGGTAAGAGCGCAATATTACTCGATAAAACTTGCGTGACTGCGCGGCGCGCAACAAGAACAATCGGTTGCTCGCGACCCTGACGTGTGCAGGAAAATGTAGAACATTGCACCGAGCTCGACACGGCCCGCCGCGGTGGTGTACGTACTGCCGTGCGCTCGCATGCAGTCGATAGCAGCGGCGAGTATACAGTACTACTATGCATTGGCTCCCTCCCACGATTTTCGAACTATGCACATTTTCAATCGCGAGTCGTGCATCTATACACACAGGCAATATAAAACCGATCGGCCGGCGACGAGCTGTTGTAATTCGGTATATATATAGACCGCGCGGCTTAATGCGAAAAACGTTACGCACGCGTGCTGAAGAAAGAAAAAAAAAACGCAAAAATGAAGAGGAAAAAGAGCTCGTGTTCGAGCTCGATCATCACCCTCGGCAACTCGGAGCGCACATGCATAGAGCAATATGCAGGCAATGATGATAATGACGTTAACACGCCTCGAGCGCTGCGCGAACAGATGTCGGCTCGTCGAGTTCTCTCTTCTTTTTTTTTTTTTTCATCTGTCGGTGGTGGTCGGGTCGGGGCCCGCGGAGCGAGAAGTATATTAATAATTTTCGAGTGCACGCGCAGGTCCTTTTGTCATTCGATTAAGAAGCAACAACAGAAGGTCGATATCAGTCAATAACTATTATTTAACTCGGCGTATTCGAGCGTCGGGGCGTGAATTTTTGTCCTCGCCGAGCATCGTAGCATAGGGTACATCGATGTATACCGCTGTTAACGAAGGATCGCGAGTAGAATCGAAGCTCGTTCATGCATTTTTCGTTGCGACACTCTTGAGAGCGAGCGAATACAACTTTTATCTTGACTCGCATCGCTGCTAAAGAGTCGCAATAGCTGCGCATCCGTCTAACCTTTTTTTTTACAAAAAGGAGCTACTACTTATACATGAAAGAGAGAGAGAAAAACACACACTCAGACACTCATTGGGCAAAATCAGTTTACAGTTTGAATTTTTCCACGAGCTCTGTGATTGCAGCTTGAGCAGCGCCAGGCATTATATGGTGAGTCAAGCTTACGCTGCTCGAGAGTATTACATGAGGTCGAGACTGCAGCAACACCTCCCGCTGTATATGTATATATAGTTCTGTGTATAATGTACGCGTGCAAGTTCCCTCTCGGTGCAACGTACTCTCTCGGCAGCAGCAGCGACTCCGACTCCATTTGTTGCGCGTCTATATAAACATGCTGATCGCGCAGTGTAAGCGAATAGTGCAGCAGCAGCGCCTGACTATGTCATAATCGGTGCGAGATCATTGCGCAAGCACATCGCACTGAGAGAGAGAGACCGAGCGATTATCTCGTCTATACGGTCCCTTTGGTATGCGGCTCGCCCTCTTACAATGTCTACCACTACTACGTACAAGTGTGTGTCTGCAGCTGACTCTCTATATGTCTATGTCCATGTGTGTATATGATAAATAAATTCATCTAAGTAGAGTAATGCAATTTTATAAGCCAAGCGCGCAGCAACACGTGAGAGCCTGTATGTATATTGTATTATGTATATGTAACACAACGCATACCATGCGTATCGCAATAGCAGATGGAGATTTTTGGAAAAATCTGCCCGAGAATTTAATCAATGCCCGTAATGCATATACGTACTCGTGCTACCATATAGCTCGCTCTCGAGGCGATATTTGGACATTTTCAAGCCCACACGTGCGCGAAAATGGATCGCATTATAGGTTGTTGACTCGCGACGGCGCACGCGCGCGTGCATGCAGGAAAACATCGGCGCGATTCTTATAATTATACGAGCCTGAGAACGTTATACAAACTCGCCTACAGCTCGAAATTTGCGAAACGCAGCGTCGAGTTTTTCGGCTTTTTTGTATATAAGTTGAAAAACTAGTACCGCGTCAAGGGGATTAACCTTTTGAAATACACGCAGGCTGCTGATCGTAATGGAATTTCGCGCGCGTGTCTGCGTTGAGCTGGGCGCGAGATATTATTATTACCTAATTATGAGCGCGATTATGAGCGCCGAAAATTCCGGCGATTAATCATATTACCTCGAATGTAAAAAAAAAAATTTTTTTACTCTGTGCGATAAGAAAATCAACAAGCACACGCCGCGCGCAGCCTTTCATACATAAATGTATCGTTATACATGGTGTGCATGACGAAAATAGCGGGTAATAGGTAATACAATTCGCGGCTGAAAGAGTAAGAGGCACACGTGTCCGCGCGCCGCCACTATACGATGCTTATTTCGCAAAAGGCTCGCTCGCGGAGTGTCCCGTCTATCAGTGTGTGCGTATATATAGGAGGCTCACTTGGCTTGACTCCATGATGAGCTCGACTCCATTATGATATACAGTCGCCCAAGCTCGCACCAGCTACCTTATAAAGATCATATTACGGCTTTTATTGTCTTTTCATTCGTGTATACTTAACAGCAGTCAAATATAGTGTATTGTACGTATTAAAATCGTAGATAAATTAATTCGTTTTACGAATCATTATCTTCGCGACTCTTTTTTTTTTCTCCTCCTTTTTTTGGGATGATGAAAGCATTATGCTATTTACATAATGCGGTGCGAAAATATTATTAATCACGGTTTTATCAGCTGCGAGCGCCTAAATAGATAAATATTATTAGTTGTTGTGTAACGCACACAATTCCATAATTATCGAAACTAAAAATCACCCGATAAGAGATCTTCGGGCAAAAACTATATACATCGTATATCATAATGTTCGCGTTTGCGTTTGAAGAAGCTCACGTGGGCTACATCGGGAAAAATTCTTCACATATGACATCTATATCGCGCCTCGCGTCTCGCGTATCACCACGTTCATTAATAGCGAATAATTTTCATAATTGATCCGATATTACTCGGCAAATGTGCGATCGCGTGTAATGTAATACACAGCGTCTGATTGAATAATTATACGAGTTTTGCACGCGTTACATTATACTCACGCATACACACACACATATAATACTACTACTCGAGTACGGAGTTTACGCGAATGCAATGCAGCAATAGTGTTTTTGAAACGAGGCTCTTTCGACACGCCACGCCGAGCAGTAAACGCGCAAGCCTATACGGCCGATCGCCGAGCGATGCTTTTCGAATCTTATTAATTCCACGAGGCAGATATAAATTCAAACGTAATGGGCTGTAATTGAGCCGGTGAAAAAAAAATTGATGATCCTGATAATCCAAGCGCAGCCGAGCCCGTTGCAGGCCAAGGACACCGAAATCTGGTATTCAGTTATCAAACGCCGAGGCTCGCGATAAATCTTAATGCCGTACAGCGATGGTGTTTTATCATAACTTTTTTTTTGCAAGTCGAACAAAAATGATTGTTTGTGCACTTGGAGGTGTATATGCACGAGCTCGTAAATCTCAAACTCTGACATTGCGCCAGGACTTGTCTGTTTCTCCCCTTCTCACTCTCATTGTGCTTGTACGCACTTCTTATTTGTGCGTGGAGTCTCGATGTATATATGCGGCATTAGGCCATTGTAATGAATGGTTACCGATGCAGAAACTATAGAAGCGTATTATCAAGCATGCGTATACGCTAATATACGCATGTATGCTGCATACGTGTGTGCGTGGACTTGGTGTCGTAATGATGAAAAAAAAACGACTTACAGAATATCGCGCGTATATTACCTTTTGTACTCGCGACGCAAACTATTGATACCCGGCCTCGTACCGCTTTTAACCTAATTACCAATTATCAGCGCTCTTCGTGACAAGTTAAAAAGACAATTGTGTAACTTTTATTATGAAAGATTTTGAATTTACGATACAAATATTATTGAACGAAATTTAAAAAACAATGCTATTGAATACGCGACAGGCAGAAGTGACAATGATTCACACTTTTGTCTTACACATGTTCGATTCAAGATCCGTGATAAAAGAGATCTGGTATTTGAGTTATTCAAATGGATTACCAAACTTTGAAATACTACTTTTCACCTTGCTTACACATAGTCATTATTATTACGCTATTATGACATATATGAAGTAATCTATTTCATATTATTGTAAGGTAGTGTGAAGTCATTTTTAATAATTCCTAATTGAATTTTCAAGGTAAATAATCTGATCGGTAAAAGTTCAAATAGATAATAATTATTGAATTTTGAAACAAATTATTACGATTGCATACATTATTCCACAGGGAATTAACGCCATCTCTGAACAAATCTTAGTCACAAGTTTACCGGCTTGGAAATATTCTGTTTTACCATTAGTTGATTTTTCCGGTGCTTTTTATCAAAGATTTCCTTCTATTTTCATCAACTACTTAATAAAAAAGTATTGTAGATCGATATAATTCTTATATAATCCAATAAATTTAATATTTAAAAATAAGATATGACTAGTACAGACGACAATTATCTGAAAAAACAAACTTTACGTAATATCGAATATATTTATGTGTCTCACTTATTTTCCAAAATATCAATGAAATAAATTTTATTTCTTTCGATTTAATTCGGAGCTACTAAAATATTACCTTGTTATTGTAATCTTGCCGGATGATAAGACATAACAAGGTTCTCCGATCTTCTGTTTACTCCTATAATTACGTGGATAATCAAAGTTTCGAATCGGTGCCTCGGTATCCTTTCAGTGTGCTTACCCTCGGTGGGTGTAGAATATTCACTTTTCTAGTAATTGCTACTTGTTGTTCATCTACCTGTTGGTCGAAGTGAAACACAAGGTAATTTTACATGACATTTAGTCCTTTCATAAATAGTTTTTTTGCAATAATTTTATTTACTACTTCACACGCTATTATGGAAAAGTCAAGGAAAAAATTGTTGAGTCGATATAAAAAATATCGGGTTGCGTTGAGAAGGTTCACCATAATATCAATGATTAGGAAAAAAGGCAAAGTGCGCAGCCGCACAAGCCAATGTCCACATGAGTATGTAAATTATTCTATATATTATGTGTACCCTTATGCCGGCGCAAAAAAGAAAAATCGACTTGGCGCTTCGAACTGCCCTCATTGAGCTTAGAACCTGTTCACCCTTTCCGCGCGCTCGTGTTAAGTCACTTCATGCTGTAAGCGACACCGGCGACTTTTTGTCCTCGTGCCTTGAGATTAGCGTTTCTGATTGATTTAATTTAAGGAAAAAATTGTAAAAGAGATGCTCACATAAATTCAAAAAAGCCACATTGAACCGCCTTAATTCAAGTTCAAAGTGAATTGTTTTTTTCCCGTTGCAAGAGTAAACATCCAAAATTCCGAAAGTCAAGCCAGCCAATTCCATTTCTCAAGAGAGAGGTAAGTAATGAATTTTTAATTATTTATATAAGAAAGACCATAAATTTTCAATTTTGAAATAAGAATGTTAGGATAAACAAAATCTTTCGTTTCGCGCTTGTGAATTCGTGGTTGTTTTTAATTCTTATTTATAGATCTATAAATAAGTTTGCAACAAAATAGACCACAAAAATTAGCATACTAATAAGCTATCTCATTTACTTGGTATGCTACGACGATCAAAAGGGCAAAATATGTGCAAACTTGGCAATGAAAATAGAATATTAATGTCGTTCGATCAATGAGACTAAAGCTTCAAGGAAGTTACGGCTTTCCACACAACAAAGAATCGCGAACGCTTCCGTTGTTGTCAGTCAGCCGTCGTATCGCGATGACTCAGGATCTATCAAACTCGGAAGCTTTCTTCGCTTTTTTAAAAGTTCCTTATGTTTCGTTTATTGCCAATCGTTTGTGCCTTTTTTAAATGGATTTCGGAAGAATGGCGATACTTGATCATTGTTTTAAGAAATTACGGGGGATTTATAAAATTTCATTTTCTGTGTGTCGTTTAAATTGCTCATAACTTTTGCCAGTGACAAAATTTAACATTTCAAGATGTTTGCGTATATGAAAAATTTTAAGTGTCCAAAATGTCCTGCGAATTTTAAATTTCCAGGAATGGATAAAACAGAATCCTCCATGGAGGAAAACAGCGATTTTGAAGATCGGGATCCTGGTCGCTTGAATCAGCACATGCAGGTAAATTAAAATGATACATTTAAATGTAATCATAAAATATGAAAAGTGCACACGTAAATATGATCAAATTGTCGACTTTGTGAAATAATAATAGCACAATGTGCAACTTGGTATAAAATATTTGTAAAGAAAAGTCTGATTAATTTGATCAAGGTAAAGGGGAAGTAAATAATGGTTAAAAGCTATTATCACATCGATTTATGTAACAAAAATAATGGCTCAAACGATCGCTTTATTAAGGTAATTTGGGAGCAAGTGATCGGTGAACCGGACGGTGTCCGAAGTCCAGAGTGCGCATGGCGATTGAGCCATCATTGTTTTCGCCTGTCCAAGGGTTGCTGCTACGTCCTCCTCTCGATTTTCGTCGCCCCCATCGCCGCTCTGATCCTTGGCTTCACCTTTGCGTGTCTCGCTTTCGAGGTAAGCACTACTAGCCTATAAGCCGTAGCACGCGCGGCTACCACTAAGCGGCGAGGCGAGCTGAAAGAAAAGAGCAAATCGATATCCGCGAGCTCGACCGAGTTTAGTTCTTTCGATCGTACACGAAACGCGACGTCGTCGTCGTTGTTGTTGTTATTTTCGTGTTTCTATATACTTAGAAAGGAACATTGCAATTTCAGAGAAATTTTTTTTTCATTCGTACGGTACATTTATTGGAATAAAGTAGCTCTATCTCGGTCCGATAATCTCATGTGTTGAATTCTACATTGAACAATTTGATTATTATTATTATTATTATTACTATTATTATTTCCATGATGTTATCAGCCATAAAAATTTATCGCCCTAATACTCGCACATTGTCACGTATACAATGTTTTATGAGGTATTTTTATTATTCTTTTCAACATTGTGTAATTGACGTAATTTCCAAATTTAATCAAGCGTAATCTCACGTGATGATAAAAGCAGGTATTACCGCGTAATTTTTGTGGGTGTGTGTAAACTTCGTCGAATTGATCGATTCTTGGAAAATTTGAAATAAAATTTATTACTCCATAAAGTAATTACATAGCAGGCGTCTCGTCCCTATTTCCGCGAGGAAAATAGATAACAAAACATCTTGGTTCATTGAACCATGCCTGATATCGAACAAAAAAAACTCGCTCATTGTTTTCCTTTTTTTTTCATTTCATAATACACCTCTTTGCCCGTATACATCGAGTTTAATGATGAATATTTTAGCATATATGGTGCATCGTTCCATGTTTGCGTGCCTGGCGTATAAGCTGCATGGCGGTGCGGCACTTCTGCACGGCCGCGACTCAAGCTCTCGTCAGGCCTTGCACCGAGGCGCTCGGATATCTTTTTCATCAAGTTCGAGTCATGAATCAGAAGCTGCCAGATACCTATGAAATAAATAGGGACGACGTTCATATTATTTAAAAGTTTTCAATTTGCCTTGTTGCTCATAATTGAGTTCCTGCTTGAATTTAGACGTTTTTTAATCTAATAAGTTTACCTGCATGTTATCAACTGTTGTTTTATATCGTGTGTGAATAAGATGTGAATATTTATAATATTTTAAGAAAAACAGTCTTCCATTTATTTCAACCCTTTTCAATACAAAAGAGAATCAAATCTTATGCAATATGGTTTGAGACTCCCGCTTGATCAGTGCTGACATCGTTTGTAGACTTCTTTTACCAGCTAAAAAGTATACTTGTCGTCGGTAATTTTACCCGATAAAAAATCTTAAACGATGACGGGAACATAATAACAATAATCTTTATTTACTTCGATTCTTCGAGCAGTAGATCAGTCTGCAACTGGAACTGTGGCTGGAGGTAGCGGAAAAGTGAATGAACGGATAATACAGTTTTCATTATCGATGTTGACACAATGGCGTTTTGCGTGCGAAATATAGTTGGAAAATTAGTTAATAATTCACAATCCATTTCATCAAGACGTATCCTTTTTGTGTAATATTAAAAAATTGTGGCTATCAAGTGAAAGTGCTGAGCTCTGTTTTTGATTAATTTATTTCATGCAAGATTCTTTAATATTTTCTTTAACCGACAAATTTTCTTTAAAAATAGAAATTTCAGTTACATCTTGTGTTGCACAAAAACGTAAGTATCAGTGGGTGGTCTCGAACGAGATAAAAACTTGCACCCAGAGATAACAATGTTGTTCGAATATTTTTATATACAGCTAACGACGATAAATTAGAAATCTGACATACCAATCGAAATGGAAATTAATTTAAAATGTACTCGAATATTTTTGGCATTTCAGCTGCTTTCAAGTGGTCAGATCCACTAAACTTGGAATCTCAGTTGACTTCCGATGAAATAATTATTCGAGATCAATTTCGAACCTATTGCAACGAAAAATTATTGCCTCGTGTGATAGAAGCAAATCGGTATGAAAAATTTGACCGAGCTATCATCAAAGAGTTCGGAGATTTAGGGGTTCTGGGATGCACCGTCAAAGGTTATGGAGCTGCAGGAGTAAGTTCTGTAGCTTATGGACTGTTGGCTAAGGAAGTCGAAGCTATCGATAGCGGATATAGATCTGCTTTTTCTGTACAATCGTCATTGGTCATTGGAGCCATAGAAGCTTACGGATCGGACGCACAAAAAGACAGTCTTTTGCCTAAATTAAGCAAGTATTGTTTGAATTTAATTTAATTTAAAGAGTATCTCTTGAAGCGTATAAAACTAAATTTAATGTAAAATTTTTTCAATTGAATTTAAATTAATCAATTTTTATGTGTATATTAATTTTCTGCAGTTTCTAAAATCATCTCCTAATTTACTTTATTCGTAATCCATGATTTTATTCATAATCCATGATTTGACTTGTACAGTTATTTTGACTTTGACACTTGCAGATTTAAAAATAAAGGTATTCGCCATCTAGCGGTGAAGGATGGCTTTAATTAAGATTAAAGTATCATGAATCTTTTGAGCAATTAACGCAAATAGTAAATTAGTATTAAAAAACTAACTTTCAAAAATGTAAATTTAAACTATGAAATTAAATTTATTTTCCATTTTTGCATATTTTGTTCAGTTCGTGTAAAAAAAAATCAGTACTGATTCATTAATTTTCACTTAAGATTCCTTGTAAAAATACCTGACCCGAAATTCGGTATCGGATACTTTAATTTAAATGCCTAATCTTACTTTAATCTACATTAAATTTAAAGTTTTTTTGAACATATAGTTGTTAATTTTTCATTTAAAAACCAATGAAACAAACTGAAAACTTTGTACATTTTGAAAAAAGTTGCTGGAGATCTAGTGGGATGCTTTGGACTTACTGAACCTAATCATGGTAGCGATCCGTCATCCATGGAGACAAGGGCCAAGTACGACGCGAATAAGAAATGTTACAAACTCAGTGGCAGTAAAACTTGGTTAGCGAATAAAACTTTAATATTCGTTGAACAGTTATAATGAGAAAGGTAAATTGAATTTTTTTTAGGATCACCAATTCACCAATTGCCGATGTACTCGTAGTATGGGCAAAATGCGACGACGGCGAGATCCGAGGTTTCATCATCGAAAGAGCCGGTAACGAAAATACTTTGTCGACTCCGAAAATCGAGGGAAAGTTTTCGCTCCGAGCATCCGTCACCGGAATGATTTTAATGGACGAAGTCGTGGTGCCAGAAGAAAATCTTTTACTCAACGTCAAAGGCTTGCGGGTAAAATTTACCGTACCAGCATTCAAAGCAAAATTGTTATCCTCACAAACTTTTTTGCAGGGTCCTTTCGGCTGCCTCAACAATGCTCGCTACGGCATCGGTTGGGGTGCTTTGGGAGCCGCAGAAGCTTGTCTAAAACAGGCACGCCAATACGTTTTGGAAAGAAAACAGTTCAATCGGCCCTTGGCTGCTAATCAACTAATCCAAAAAAAATTGGCAGACATGATGACGGAAATCGCGATAGCTTCACAAGCCTGCCTTCAAGTTGGACGCCTGAAGGACGAAAAAAAGTACCTGTTTGACTATTATCTTATAAATGCCCATTATTCGCGCCCTTTTAATTGAAATTTTTTTTTTCATTTCAGAGCTACGCCAGAAATGATTTGTCTGATCAAGAGAAACTCAGCTGGAAAAGCTTTGGAAATAGCGAGAACCGCCCGGGACATGTTGGGCGGCAATGGAATTTCCGACGAATATCACATTATCAGACACGTCATGAACCTTGAGTCCGTCAACACCTATGAAGGTAATCCTCGGCGTTGCTGATAATATTGTTAAACGAGATACGGCGTAAGTTATATCAATGAAAATGTTCGCAGGTACACACGACATTCACGCTCTCATTTTGGGAAGAGCAATAACAGGCATTCCAGCATTTTAAAAGTGACACTGCATTTGTACGCTGCATTCATATCTTATTGTTGATCCATAAAAACTATATATTTTTATTGTAAAGAATATTGTACCTGTTTCCCTACCTTACCGATATTCTTCTTATTGACTCGATCGCACCGACAGCTTACCGCAGTGCAATGCTCTCTATAGCAAGTACCGCCGCTCGTAGCTCGAGTCGGTAACTAAAAGTCGGGAATGCCGTCAGCTGCGCTGCAGCAAAACATACTCGCAGAGGCACACACTCACACGCGTACACTTGGCAGTAGTGCTCCAGTAAATAGTCCCACACACACGCCACCAGTCAGTAAGTCTCTATAGCTTGGCTTCGTAGCGTATACTATCGTGCACCTTGTGTATATTTACAAAGGAAAAATTCGCCTTCATTGAATAAACATTGCCGCCGTGTGATTGTCGCGCAGGAATGCAAGTGATTCGCGCGATTTCGGCTCGGTTGCAGGCTTCGGGCTCGTGCGCCTCGTCGTTGCAGCACGAATTATAATACAATAGGCGAGAAAAAAATCATTCGCAGCTCGAGCAGAGCCAACGGAGAGATCAACAGCGAGGAAGGTAAATCAATGCACTTTTTCTGCATCTCGCTCTAGGCGAAGGAGTCTCAGTGTTGTCATATACATGCCAGTGCGTGAGTGCGTGAAGAGAGAGAGAGAGATTTACTAACGTGATTGACGCCAATTAAACATCGTCGTCATCTATCGCCTTGAACGAAATGGCTTTTCCTCTATACGAGTCCGAGTCGAATGATCTGTATTGTCCGCTAGTGACAACACCAGTTGAGGTTATGTTTTTCAAGCAGCAGCGAATTTGTTTGTTCGAGCTGCTGCTCTTTGTTTTGGTTTCGCTTATCAGTGCGTGAAAAGTGTCAACGCACAGTGAACGAACGCCAGTTCGTGCATGCGGGTGTATCGCGAGATTGTCGAGGTGCGTGAAATATTTTTCACATAAATTGTAACGCGATGACATGGAAAAAAGTGTTTATTTGACAAGTGCGTGATTAATTGATATTGAAATACAGCGTATACGTCGGTGCGTCATAATGTCTTCGACATAATTCATATCTTATTTTTTGTTCGATTCGAGCATTACGCATAGTCTTGCAGTAGAAGAAAAATTTCGCAATAATTCCATCTCAGCACTTATTTCATGGACATTCGATACCAATTGTTGGTCCGGTATCGCAAAATTCGATCGCGCATTGTTATTATAAGGATTCCAAAAATAAGCCCGATTATCACAAAGCGCACGACCGATAAGATAGCGTTCTTTGACGTATCGAGTCGCTTAGTATTTGGTCACCGAAGAACGCTGCCCTGCAAAGTTCACTGTGTCATTTGAGAATCAAATTTTAAAGTTTTTTTATTGTGTGTTTGGCTCCACTTCGGTAATACAAGCCGAAGCTAGAAGAGATTTGATATAAAAAAGCTGACTTAGACCTTTCAAATCTACTATTACAATCGTATTATCTTAAACTTATGAGCTCAAAATTGAACTCTCAAAGTACCAAAGTCTTTTTAGATTGAATATTTGTTCAAAACTAAACCTAAATTATCGAAAAAGACTTGGAACAATTTCAAAATAAAATATAGAAATTGTGTTTACCGTAAATTGAAGAACTCGTCCATTTCTTACAACTAAAAAGTATTTGGTTCCCTCTGATTTTGCTACATAACAACTTAAAATTGAATACATTTTAATATTTGTGTGTCAATGAATAATAACTATAAAGAGAAACTTTTTTCATTTTAGGTAAAAACGTATTTTGAGTTATATGACAATTGTTGTTATTAATTTAATGCCAAAGCAACATAAATAAGTGTAAAAATTTAACATTTGGATCATTTACATATTTTTGCAGTTATGAATTCCTGAAACACATTTTTCTTAAAATTACTGAATGAAATATTTTAAAACTTTATTTTCCATTAAATTGCATTTTTTAATACAAATATTTTGTTTCAAAAAAGATGTTTCGAATCAATTGAATAATTACGCTATAGTTACAACAATTCTTGATTAAAATATTTAACATAAATACTGACCTAATGACCAAAAAATGCTATTTAAAACGTTTAAAAATATTCAAACGCAAATTGGGTTGTTTTTTCGTAATTTTGTTGTTACAATTATCAAACGAATATAAAAGGAGTTAAAAGCAATTATTTAATTGTTTCAAAAAATATTGATCAGTTTTCAACCGCTGTAAATACACTATAGGTAAGCGTTAATTCTGTCTGGCCCAACAGAGTGGTAAAATGAGTATAGGCATAAGAAATTCTGGCGTTTTATCGGACAGAATTACCACTCACCTAGTGTACGATAATTCCACTTTAAACTTCCATCACTAGATGGCGAGTACCATAATTCTGTAAATCTGCAAGTGACAAAGTAGAAATATTTGTATAAGTAAAGTACGTTTTTGAATATTAATGGTTTAATCGTTCCCATTTTAACTAATATTGGGGGTAAAAAAGTGATTGCTAAAAAAGGTCTCATATTGATTAATCTGAAAATAACTAAAAAATTCCCAGGCATCGTGTAGCTCCGATGTTGCATTAGAACTCGATCGAAATAGATGGTTTGATGTTGTCTCAAAGATTATAATCATTTTACCTAGAAACTGAGGAAGAGGCTTGAAAAAAATTCCAAGTACTAAATTTGTTGATTAACAAAATTGTGATAATATCATTTTCTGAAAAAAAAACACGACTGACTGAAATAATGATAATTATTGTGTATATAATTACAATCGCTGGAGTTCTATCGCGTTTCATCCTAAATTCGCTGTGACAAGTACATTTTTGAATTGCAGTGATGTCTGATGACTAGAAAAGCTTCTCAGCACCAAACTGCCATAAACGAGGTCTCGCTCGTAATCACCTCGCCTCATCGTACCTTCAGGACGAAAGAACAACTCATCAGCTCGAAATGCAGGCGACGGAGGCTGACAGACATCTGCGCCAAACGCTCGAAGACCGTCGGCTTCGGCTCGTGGCCGAGTCGCTTCTGAACGCGTCGATAAACTCCCAACAGACGAGCTACACGCAAAGCATCCGAACCCCCGACAGCGTCTTGAGCGATGCCCTCCTGGCCGGGGCACGGCACAATGGCCGCATGTCGAACGTTCGGAGATTTTTTTGTTTATTCGTTACGTTCGACTTGCTATTGACCACGCTCATGTGGCTGATCTGTATCATGGTAAATAAACATGACACATTTCTGGGATATAGATTCAGTGCAACGATATTCATTTGATTAATCGCACTTTCTTTACGCATGTAGATATCGGGTGCAAACGTACGAGTAGCATTTGAGGAGCAAATTATACATTATCAAATATCCACCTCATTGTTCGACATCGTGGTAAATATATTTTACTAATCCCGGTTTAATACTCTCTATTAAATTAATTAATTAATGTTATCGATCAATTTTAAATGTTTTTTGACAGATGGCTGCTGCTTGTAGATTCACGATCCTGTTGTTATTTTACGCACTTTTGCATTTAGAACATTGGTTTATCGTAGCCGTAAGTTATAATACCCCTTATACTTACGGAGATCTATACCCCAACCCAAAATTTAAATTTTCAAAAATGTTTTTTGAAACTGCTACTGGATATTTATCTAAAAAGCTCTATGAGAACCTTAAGAACAAAAAAATAAATGTCTCGATAGAGCCCTTTAGAAAAATATTCAGCAGTAGTTTCAGAAAAAATGTCTAAAAATTCGAATTTTGGGCTGGGTACGGATTTCCTAAAAATTAAAAAAATGTCTTACCGTTAATTTTTTAAAAACATTTTGCAGTTGTCAACTACTCTAACTTGTGCCTTATTACTCGCCAAAGTCTTTCTTTACGACGTAAGTATATCAATTGTACGAAAAATATTTAGGTAAGAGCATAACGATCATTACATCAATTTTAGTGGGCTCAATCCAGTCAACCAGTTTTTCAAGTTCTTCTTATTCTAACGTCGTTCGTACTTGTGTGGGGCGAAGTATGGTTTTTGGACATCAAAGTCATTCCTCAAGAAGTTCAAGCCAGGCAATGGTTTTTTGGTAACTACGCCCAATCAAAAAATTTAATGATGAATCATGGCGAATTCCTACTAACACGTTGATTTTTTAATTAGGTGGTTACAGCGGTGACATAGAAAGATCACCGTTACTAGGTCCACCAACAATATCAGCTTCAGTGCCACAGATGGACAATCCTGGACATTTTTACACGCCCATGGATTCGCCCGAGATCTCCGACGATGAAGGCGACGGAACTGATCGGAGTAAAAACGCTGCTGATGGATTTCCTGCTATCGTAGATGTCAAGTTTTCGCCCGAAAAGGTATTGATTAATTTTGATTTCGGACACACATGTCAAGATTATGCCCGATAAATACAACGTGTAGACGAGAAACGCGCTCATTTGAATTCGCGAAACAAGGGGAATTTTTTAATAAAAATATTGCAAACACGTGCTCGAGTGCAAAGGATCTGCTAGCGGATAACATTGCACTGGCTGTTGATATATAAACTTACTTTGCATAAGTAAGATAATTAAATTTTTGATAAATATTTTTTTCATTGATTGCCATGCGAGTACGATGAGGAAATGACGAATCTACTGATAAATCGCTCGCCAGGAAGATACTTAACTCGAGATTTTTTTGAACAAAGTTCAGTTACATCGAATCAGAGTCGCTAGAAGGATCAAACACCTGTCTTAGCCCAACACATTTATTCGAGCTTAAACAACATTTTTTATTATTTCTATGTGTATTGTTATTTGATTTAACCGTGAATAGAGTGTTAAATTTCTAAAATGAATTACTTACGAAACTTTTATCTCGGACATTTGTACAGAACCGAAATATTATGCATCGAGCCAAGACTAGAGAAAAAAAATAATGTAGAACATGAGGTGTGCTTTCTATAGATTATTTACTTTACATAGTTCGACATGAAGTTTTTCAATTTGAATATTTATTAATACTTGAATAATTTTCAGATTGAAGAATATAAAAGTCATGTTCCTAATTTATTGGAAACATCGTACAATATATTATTATCGAATGAATGGAAAGTTGAAAAAGTGACTCCAGAGGGCGATGAAATCGCTAGTATGACACTCAAACATGGAAAAAAAATATTTCGAATTACGGTAACTTTAAAAATGAAACTAAATCAAGTGAAATTATGCTACAAGAGTAAAAAATTAAAGATATTAATTTTTATACTTAGGGAACAATAAATACTGCGCCAGATAAGCTGATTAATAGTTTATATGAAAATATTGAATCAAGCCCCACTTGGAATCCAAATATTAGTGAAGTGAAAAAAATTCACGTAAGTAGACTTCAATATTTTAATTTGCTACCTATTTTATTGCATTATATCATAAACATTTATCCTTAGGTAATGGATGATAATACAGACATTGTTTATCAATGTACGGCGACTTTAGGAAAAGGAGCTATTGGAGCTAGAGATTTCATTATTTTAAGACACAGGGGAAAGTACGATGCATACCACATGTCAACTGGCATGTCTGTCAACTGTAGTTCTATTCCAAACAGAAAACATTTTGTGAGGTACAGCAAAAATTCAATCATTATGAATACTATCAATTAAATTTTGTTCAATTAAATATTTTACTTTTTTCAGAGCCGAAAGTGGTGTATCATTCTTTGCATCGCGGCGCCTAGAAAACGACTCAAATAAATGCCAATTCGTATGGGTAGTGAATACCGATCTCAAGGGCTGGATCCCGCAGAAAATAGTCGATATGAGTATGCACATGGGTATAATGGAATTCATGACGTCGCTGAGAAATTACTCACAGATCATAAGAGACTGACATGACGATAATTGCCCCACGCGTGCATCAAATTGGACTTGTCGCAGTGGCAAACTAGTAAAAGACTTGAACACAGAAACTTACGATATAAGGATTCTGTAAATGAAAAAAAAAATTAGGTCGGTGCAGCTTTTCGAACAAAGTAATTAAACGAGTACTTTTCTAGTACCCCAAATTACACATGATGAATAATCACACCGTCGATTGTTCACAATAACTTTGATGTTTGTGTTTAGAAAATAATTGAGACTCTTGTAAAACGTTCGCGACTTTTGTAATGTGTTGTAAACAGAAGAAAATTGAATAATCAATTTTTGGTTTGTATATTTTTGTTACAACGCTATATTTATAACTGTTTTCAGTAATTTCATTGTATATAAAGTAAAAAACAAGGAAATATTTATCTTTATCTCTATCATATTACAGCACTCTGAGTTGTATAATAATTTTTTGACGGAAATATTGTGTGATGAATGTTATTGTGATAACGTTTTATAAGGAAGTTATCTTCGAGTGTAAAAATCAATTTTGATAACAAAATGTTGTAAATGAATTTATTATAAGTTAAATTAGAAAAAATTTAAAGCTATTGTTTAAGCTGTGAAAATGCGCTTCAACCAAAAAGTATGTGTACTTCAAGTCATACTGATTATGTATAAGTTCATGTGAATTTTGACGATTTTTAGAAAATTGTAAATATGAATTTTGAACATATAAAATATTGTTCAAAATAGAAATTATATGAAATTTTATCATGTACATTTAAAAGAAGTAGTGTTATACAAGTGGTAGAATATATTTATTAATTTATTGTGTTATATTTATCGCGAAATCAAAAAGCTCATATGTTCATCTTCATTTTTGATACCAAGAAAAAATAACGATAAAGTTATTTTGCTTCTAAAATGAATAAAACAAATTGAAAACTGATATGGCTAGCATTTATCATATTAATCCTTATTGAAATTAAATTTTACGAGCATTATACATAATTCCAATTTAAAAATCTTTTTTTTTTAATTTCATTCAAAATTAGAAAGTTTTGTCTAATTTTTTGCTAATTTTCCTGTTAATTTATCCACCTCTCAAGATTTTAATTGATTCGATAAAACGTATAAAAGGTATATCGAAGCTTTTTGCACAGATTCCGTTATTCGCATTTTATGCAATTCACGCTAAAGTAAAAAGTACCTTCTAGTGTTCATTAATCTCCAATACATTCCACGAGAGTTTTTATGAAAAACCTCTTCCCTTATAATATCCATTCATTCTTATACGGAATATACAAGCGGAAAATGTCGTGGAGAGGAGCTAATCCACGTTGAAGTGAGAACTAGTTGCATTGAGATTTCGAAAGCTCCCAAACGTAAAGGTCAATTCGGATGACCTTGATCAGTCTCAAACTTTCATATTCGATCCTGCATAGGGCGGGACAATATAAAAAAGGTTGGCTCGGGCTGCGTTGAAGCGGCGACAACAAAGCTTACGATGAAAAAAGAAAAATAAAAGCGCGAGAAACGCGAGAGCACAATACGCGGCGAAACGAAAGTGAGAGCGAAATGCGCCGAGACGCTGCCCACGACACTCTGCTGTCTTCGTCGCGGTGCTATGTTACCAGGAGGCCAGGAAACGCGGAGAGCCGTATGCAACAATGCATCTCTCGGCTGCGCGTCGGTAACTTACCTAGCCGGGCGAGCTCTTGGCAATTGCTGCGCTCCGCGTAGGAATCGAATCCCGAACTCGCGACTCTGGCTCTACCCGCGCCGGACGATCCCGCGAAAGAGGAGAGCCACCGCGCGTGTCTTTGAAAGCACGTGTGCACGCGACTGCGAGCGCGCGCTTGCGCTTACATACGACTGCAATCGTGCGAGTCGTGACTCGAGTGTAGTACGTATTGTGTACAAACTGAGATTTGTACAACAGTTGAATGGTTTCAAATGTGCCTTTTTCCTCGATTTCTTTTTCCTTGTTATTTTTCAAACGAACGTACGCTTATATATATTGGTTTTTAATCTTTTTTTAAATAAATTTGTGTATAAAGTCATATATTTTAAGCCAGTACATATTTTGAATTTTCTTGTTTTTTTATCGTTTTTTTTTTAGATATTTTCCTTTCACTTTCTAAACTGCATATTTGAAGATGATGATAACGGAGGAATCGCCGGATTTGTAAGAATAATACAATGTCCTTTTGGAAAAATGATCAAAAGTTACAATTAATGTCACCTCGGCTTATACTGCCATAATGTAGAGCATAACAAGCTCCCCTCGACGGAGTACAGTGCATAAAGTGTGCATTACTGGTATAAATAACGACCATCGTGCCGTGCACTTGATACATCGGTGCCGATCATGCAAGCTAGCAATGCGAGAGCTATACTTAACGTCGCGGAGCTCGAGGCTTGACACGCAAACCACTGTACATTGGCTTGTTGCATGTTATGTTGTGCGCCGCCGCCGCTGCTCGTCGCGTGCCTCGAGCTGATAATCAAAAGAGCCGAGGAAAAAATGCTCTTCCTACCACCACCAAGCTGCACGTACCCATTCCACTAGACCGCTGCTGCTGCTGCTGCTGCTCCTCGTCATTTTGCAGGCTGGCGCTTTCGTCTTTCGTTTTTTGCACGCTCCTGCTCATGCGCGACTCAGGACAGCTCCATTTACTGCTGCTACACTGATACAAATCGTTCCAAACTCGCCTTATAAGGGCATAACCGGGCGCATACTTGATTCGCGAGCGGCTCTACTCTGCGCGTGCTATGCGCGAGCTCTATACTGGCTGTATTATATTGTGTGCAGCTTGACGCGCGGCTAGTGCTGCTGCCGAGTCCGCTGGCTGCCGCAAGCTTTGCGCAGGTGCAGCTAGTGGCGGCGAATAGGCGCCAACACGCCAGCCAGCTCCGATGCGCCTCTAAGCCTTTACCGACTGCATGAGATACTGATAGCGACGCGTCGATATCAAATGCTCGTGGCGCGTTTGTTATTTCCATGACAAAGACGCGAGAACGAGGCGCTCTTCTAACGCGCAATTTCACCCTTTGCTCGCGACTGCGCTTTCAAATTGTGCGCAGGCCTTTTATTAATTTTTTTGAAGGATCGAATGCCCTTATTTGACTCTAACGACTCCTTTTATCTATTTGCAGAGCTCGTTTTCCCTGGGAATTCGTTATTCGAGAATTCAACTAAACAGCTTTTCACTTTCTCATACTCGCACGAATTCATACTTTATACAACTCTAAAATTAATTTTCAACTTAAAATTATAATTTTCCATTTGCTAGCTGAGCTCACTTTCAAATGTTAAAAGTTAATGGCAACTAACGTGAAACCGTGTACCTTCAACTATATCGTTCTAAATAAATTACCAAACCAAAGGCTCAGGTGAAAATTGCTCATAGAAATATCAAGCATTTGAACTCTTACGATTTCCAAAGTACTTATATCCACGAGTAAGTATAACGCACTTTTACGTTCATAGCCGCGTTTTTTGGTCGTTATACCCTGCGCGCTGGAAATGCTATAGAGAGATAATTGATGGTACGGAGCTCATATCGAGCTCGTAAATTTTTTATTGGCCGTTAGCGTCTTGGCGAGGAGGAGAAAAAAGTTAATACATTCAAATCGAGTTAATAAACGTATCGCTGTAACGACTCTAAAAGTTGCGAACTTGAGTTTGATCGCGATATAATTAGATGTAACGATGCCGAGCCTGCTGCTGCAGTTTCCATCCATAATTCTCAAAGTAGAATGTTTTACACGTGGCTTTTACATAGTCTATTAATTTTCACGATCGCACGTATGTAAAATAAACCATTTTAACTACCTGCGCGATGCCGCGCGCTCGCTGCCACACACACACACACACACACACACACTCGCGCGCAGCCTTCGCGTCGCTCGAACGCCAGCTTAGAGAATCGTGTATTTTTATTTAAATACAAATATCGCGCGCCGACACGAGAGATTATTACGAACGCAGCTCGCATGTATATGCGTTCGTCTCTCTCTGGTCTTGAGCAATCGACGCTTGCATCATCGAATTCTCGGCTATCGGCGGAGGAAAAAAAACGTGTTAGCGCGTCGTGTATCGTCATGCAGACACACACACAAACACACATACACACACACTGAGTCGCGCGTATTGCATTCGAAAAATCGGGTGACATCATTTATGCATAATTCGTTTGATTTGCCGTGTGTAATGGCTCTATGAACGCTATTGATTCCTGATAACTTTTGCAAAATTCACTTTGTCGTATTTTTACAATAAATTGCACTCGATATACCATATCACATGTATGCTACACACAACTGCCAGTAATTTAATGAAAGATAAAGACAATCGACTTTTTTAGTTTGTGCTCGGGCGCGCGCGGGAGAGCTCAAAGATTTGCGAACCAGACTGCATTAACGCATATTTACTCCGTTCGAGGGGGCACAGATTGGATTATAACTCAAAATTATATGCCGCGTATATTCGAGCGCTGCGTACGCGCGCCTACGTATATACGAATGTGTGTGAGTGTGGCTGCGGGTTTACATATATCAGCGCGGCGACGAAGCGAGCTGCGCGCCGATTATAGTTTAAAAGCGCGCAGCTCGTCGTCGTGTGCCGTACTACAGCTATACCACGTTGGCGACGCGCTCTCGAGCGCAGTAATTGCAAGCTACCTGCGCCAGCTTATAATTCTCTGTTAAAACACCAGCTAATTAATACGTTAATTACGACGTATTTTTTTCTCTCATTTGCGAGCTCTTTTCGTTTTAATTCTAAGCGAATAATGTATGCGCGCGCGTCCTTGATATATTATATGGAGATGTAATCGATACGAGGCACGCGCGTAATATATTTAGCCCGGAGATCAGGATGAGATTGAAAAGCGTAATTTGCCGGAGAGTCATTACAAAATTTTAACCGCTCGGGGTATAGAAGTTTACACGCGTCATCGGCAGCGCCGCGTAGGATGGCCATGTTCGCGCCACCGAGCTCTCTCTCTCTCTCTCGTGTTGACACATCATTTAATGAAAATCGAATTTTAATTGATTTTTAAATTTATCAATCGCGCGTGAGCGCGGCGAGAAATTGCGATTCATGAATATTCGCCGCTGCAGCCAGCGATCCGAGCGGACAACAAACTCTCGCCGTGTCAGCGAGCTTCTAATCAAAAAGCGATCGACGATGACGCATGTTCGCCAAGAAAGTTAAAGAAAATTCCTATCCTCCGGGCGAGGGCGCGATTAATTGCTCGTTTTACATACTCCGTACTACTATCCTACAGCCCTTTGTGCGTCGACTAGCGCACCGTAAAACAATTGTAACAAGCTGCGAGGCTGAATAAAACGATAATATAAAAGGAGGATCGGCTGCGTACGTACACGCGCTAATGAAATTCGCGCGCGCCGAGAGTCGAGAGAGCAGAAACGAGAGATAACGAGGAGCTGCAAAGTGCGCCGAGCGTGTAAACGCGGGCGCGTACAAGGATATATACGTTATACATGGAGTACGCAGCGAGTAGCGCAGCGCCGGATTGCATTAATGACCCCGAAGCTTGATTAATGTGCGCATGCACAAATATGAGCACGTGGCGCGGCGCAACGCCAGTTTATGTGTACATAAACTTAGCAAAGTGTAAAGCAGCCACCGCCGTCGCTTGACTCTCTTGGCTCTCTCTCTCTCTCTCTCTCTCTCTCTCTCTCTCTCGGCTTGCCTGAACACGATCTACATAGCCGTGCAGGGGCATAGAATACTTTGCCCTGTGCAGAGTGAGAGAGAGAGGGAGATTGAAAGGAAAGCAGAGCTTTCTGCGCGAGCGGCTCAAGCGATTTGGAAAATTCGAAATTCAAGTGGCGTGAAGCGAACTCGATCAAGCGTCTGCTGCGGGACGCTTTGAGCTCTCTTTCTCTCTCTCTCTCGTTCTTGCGGCAGAGAATGAAAAATCCAATCGGCGTGACCGGTGTCAAAGAATAGTGGCACACGCATACATCACCTATATACATCTATCTATCTGTGCGCGCGCGCTGGGGTCAGGCAATTTTCGGAGTCACCGTCGCAGCCGCCGCCTGGCAACAAAACGAATCGGAAACACGTTGATTGAATAATATTTCGTTTTTGCAAGCTCGCGTTACTTACAAAAGCTCATAATCGAGATTAATCGTGTTTGCATGACGCACAAATCCCCGACAAGACACACTGCTCGAGCCGCCGTTCTCGCGTTACAAAATAATGTTCGAGCCGAAACAGATTGATGGATACGAGCCGAGCTACTAGCGCGCGATCGTAATAACAATCCCGGGCTAACAATCTCGAGCGTCAAAGAAAACAAAAGCTCGTGGGCTGATCGTACAGGAGAAGAAAGAATGTTGTACGTCCGCGCCCTACCCTCAATATATACACGAAGGAATATGAGTAAGAGAGAGAGAGCTTTGTATAAGGTATATATGAAAGCTCTCGAACTATAGCATGGAAAACGTCGCAATCCTAAAGCACATCTCTGCGGCCACGCGCCGGCGCAGGTGCTGCTGCTACTGCTGCTTCCTTCAGCATGAGCAGAAACTCGCGCGCGCCGAGCCACCACGAGCGCCGATTCGCGCGACACGAGTCAAACGCGCCGCCGTCGTCGTCAGTCGGTCTCACGCCTCACGCGTGTGCGCACGTCTCAGCCCTCCACCCGAGTTTACTACGTACGCTTACTCACACGCAACTCAGCTGTGTCCAGCGATATAAACACTCGTAGTTTTTGATTGTTTTTTTTTCCTCGTGCCGTCTTTAATGATGTCGATGAATTTTGAAACAAGTATAGAGAGAAGCAGAAAGAGACTTTGATTGACAATCTGTGCCAGAACTACATCGGGGGTTCGATCGAAAATAAAACGTAAAAAGTATTGCGGCGAGTGAGTGATTTGTTTATCATGACGATGTCTACCACGAGGATATGGCTGAGAATCAATCGAACGGCCGTGCCGGACTCACGCAAGAAGCGCAAAAGTCAGCTCATGTCGGAGTAAAAAGAGGTATTTCGAGTTTTTGACTACTTCTTGAACTACATAATAATATACAAGCGGCGCAGCTGCAAGCAAGGAGCGGGAGCAAAACATGTGTTGACAGTCGGAGGCACGTTGACTCGAGTATATAGTAAACACGTACGCGTGCGATAATATATGTGTACACGCGCTCTCGCCGCGACACCCACGTTGACATTTGCATTTACAGCTTGGCGACTACTGTGCGGCGACGTTCGATTTCTTGCACTTTTCATTCTCATTTAATCGGTTTATCGAGCGAGCAGGTATAATTTTCATTCGTTTCGCTGCATTATTCGGGATAAACTTCTGCGCCATTCGGCCGCGTGCTGAGAACAAAAAAGATAAACTGCATGCGGCAATTTTGTCAGAATTTTCTCAGCAGAGAAATATTCCAGGAGCGAGAGAAATTTACAGTGTAGAGGCACGCGGCAAAAATGTGTGCGACCCTATAAGCCTGTGCATGCAAATTATTCATCGTGAAATTTCGCGCTGACGCAGTGATGAGCGCGCGAGGAAATTATATTAATAAGCTCGTTCGATACTTGAGACATAAAAGCAAAGTTTCTTCGTGCATATCTGAGTGCAGCACTACGCTGCAGCTGTCTTGCGATGACGATCCTCCCGCGTGTTTACCTAGAGTTCACCTCTTATCGTCCCTCATGGCTCGCTCCCTCCTCTGTATCTCGTCTCTCTCTCTCTCACGCTTGTGCAGGTGCTCGAATCAGCTTTATTAGTAAACATCCCGGGCAAACTATCAAGTGGTTATCTTTAAACCGTTATTTATCATGAATTAAGAGTGATATGACATACTTGCTTCTTTTTTTTCCGTACATTCGTAATCCTGACTTTTCAAAAATTTTATATACTCGAGGAAATTACGTGTCTTTCTCGAGATAATCCTTTTTGCGCAAAATCCAAGGTAAACTCGTGTTTTTTTCCATCTCATGTGATGAACCAATTTTTCTTTTTTGTCTCTCTCTCACACTCGACGCGCTCGCCGTTATCTGCTGTGATAAAGTACGTGAGCCGAGTTTCAGGATGCTGCAATGCTGATTCGCTTCTTCTATGCTTTTTTTATAAGTTTTCTTCCATTTCAAGCTGATTTGTTTTGTCTCTGCGAAAACTACTCTCTACCACATTATAAAGTAACGATACAACTTGGGAGTTTAGAATTTTTCTTTTTAGAAGTTCATATCGTGTAAGGAAAAAGTATCGCTACACACGAGCGCAATTCGATTATAGCACTTTATTCGCAATTGATCTCTTGCACTATTCTTTCTGGTCGATTTGTTCTGCGCCATGCTTCAACGTTAACGCTGAAAAATGAGGCTTCGCTACGTCTTCTGGGACATGGCAATAACAACGACGGACGCTAAAAGTCATTAATTATTCGCGTGCACGCTTGTACATAGGTGAGAGCAGCAGCAGTAGTAGCAGCAGCAGCAGCAGCACAGAGAGATGCCAAAAAATGCCGTTGGCGCGGAAAGTCAATAATCAAAACACACGCGTGAAAAGCTGTTCTTTTTTTTCATATTTTTGGCCCTTTTTATTTGTGACAGGCAGCCAAGCATCCCGCCGATCCGCACACGCGCGCACGGATGCTTTTTTGTTGTCCATAAGCTTTTTCGAGCAAACATGTTAAAACGTCAAAGTTGATCTCACTCTTTCGACGAGGATCATGCGTGCTGTGTGTAAACGTGGATTGTTGCCGCTGTTTTTTTCTTCGTCATGAAATACATCACGCGATCGCACATTATGGTTGCGCGCGCGCGCATCGAAACGCTCGTTGCTCTATGTTTTGACAAAGAAAACTTGGCGTAAATGATATTTCATCGATAGGAACACAATACTCGTTCTCAAGCTCTTTCTTTTTCTCTCGAAGTACAGCTAGCGGTCAAAGAAAAGCTCGTTTATTTCAACTAGCTCATTACGCTGGAAAACTTCAAGTCATTGAATCTCTATATAGAGAATTCAAAACGATGAATCAAATATAATTTTTTGTAAATCAAGCGCGAATTTTGGTTCTTGACAAGCCAAGCTTTTTTCAAAAGAAAAGTTTCCAGGAACTGCTGCTCCATTGAATTATCTCGGCGTGAGAATCTACGATTTTAGCAGCGATGATTCTCACGGGCAGGGCTGAAATTCTGTAGAAGCTGCGACCCGTTTTGCTCTCGCTCTTTTTTCCTCGCGCAAGCAAATGAAAAAAGCGATGGGCGCGTCGTATCTGATTTAGTTTAAAATTGCTCGAAAGCCACATTCCGTAACTTAATCCACTACACGCTATGTCTGACCATATAGTGGCTTTATTCCGCAATTTCGTTCGAGATTCGATTTAAAATTGGCTTTGCGTCAAAGTGTGTATAGGTGTCTGTACGTGTATACGTGTGCCGTACCCACAGAATGCGAGAATCGACTTTTAAAGGTTTTTACAGGCGCGCGCGCTCCGCGCTGCAGTGTGTAAAGCGTGAACGCGCGCGCGCGCGCGAGAAAAGGAAACTTTTTTTTGTGTAAAGTCGTTTCTGCAGCGTGGCGAGTTTTACCCGCAATTGCGCGCGTGGGGAAAAGTAGGAAATGCAACGAGTTTATATATGATTTAGAAAAGTAGATTCCGGACTCGCTACCCTCCCGCTGCAACCGTCCCACAGGATGCCGAGCTCTGAAGGAACGTTAAATGATCGCCAAACTTTTAGAGCAGCTTTTCAGATGACGAGTAAACGACTGTTCGATGTACTGTAGCAACGCCGTCGATGTGCGTACACGGGCTGGCCGAAGAAATAAAAATCTTAATCCGTTCGAGAGCTTTTCGCCGTCGTGCGGTCAGATCGGTTCTCCGCATCCCATCAGCTTTGAAAATCTGATAAGAAGTTCGCCTTGTTTTCATTAATTGACCCGGCGAAGGCACGCAGCACGAAGTTGCGCTCTGCGCCCGAGAAGTTTTCACACCCGCAGCTTTTCTTTGTTGGCTATTGGCCAAAATACAAAACACGAGCTCACGAAGAAAATATCAAGAGAGATGCCAGTCACTTACAAGCGTGAAATAGTCTACTCCAGCAGCTTATGGTATTTTTATATATTAACATCAAACATGTGTGTTTGACTAAGCTCCGTTAGCTTTGAAATACGAGACAGTTGTTAATGAAACTGACATTTTTATCGAGGATTATTTGGGATTAATAATATCTCGAGTTTGCCATTTTTATATAAAAGTATGAAAATAAATCATGAGCTCTTGATCGTTTGCTTTAAATAACACGTCAAAAATTATTGAGAATGACACTAATCAATGAAAAAGTTAGCAGCCATGAATTACTTATTAAAAAACGATGAGCCATCTTCAAACAGGTTGTTGGTAATATTCAACTCGTTTTTTGCCAAAACTTCTGTATTTTTAATACATTTTTACTCAGATTCTTACAATATATTTTAAGCTCAACATTTTATGGCTAATTTGAAATCAAAAAAGATATCCCTATTTTCAGAACCGTACTTTGACTTATACAATTCCTTTCACTTTGCTACTTGCAAATTTACAGCTAAAAGTCCTCGTCATCTAGTGGCTGAGGCTTGAAATATTATTATTGTATTTAAAGTGGTTCAAAAGTGTTTTAACTTTTTTTTAAACAATAAAATTGTTATCTTCAGGTGATTTAAAATGCATTTAATATTTTTATCAAGTTTGTAGTAAAAATAACAAAAAATAAATTAATTAATTAATGGTAATATTTAAATAAAATTTAAATTATGGTTTTTTTGTCACTAGGCTATTTTTAATGTTGAGTATTTCTACCCAGGGCGTAATTCAAAAAATAAATGGTAAAAAAAATGATTACCATACATTTTTTAGCGCTCTGAAAAAATTGCACATCCCGTAAAGGGAGCTGTTTTCGTGAACGATTCAAGCTGAATGCAAACAGGACCCATATTTGCAATCATTGGTCTGGCCTTAATTGCCACGTAGTGGCGGGTTTTATATACTTATATAGACCATATAACTCGCCGAGCAGTGTCGCACGTTTATCCCTAAGGTATACAGGGGCGTGTCGGTCTTCCACACTGCTCGCGTAACTTTTTCCTGCTCCTTCCTTTGCCTATACTTTGACTCTTTTTTTTCATCGTTTCACCTCAAATCGCTTTGTTTTTTGCCATTGAATCGGATCTTTGAAAAATATTTCCATCTTCAGGCGTGAAATTTATAACAAAATTAACAATTAGAGAATTTATGTCTTCGTTAATTGTATTTTATTTAAAAATTAGTATTACACGGTTGTGACTTGCAAGTTAACTTGTGAAAAAGTATTCGCATCGATAATTTCAATGAAAGTGCTTGCGAATAAAATTTTTCACAATAAGTGTCTCTTCAGGCGTAAAAAAGCAAGAATTACAAGTGACTGAAAATAGATACATCTTCATGTTGAGCAACGCAGTCGATTTACACGCAACACATGATATTATAAATGATTGGCTCGCAAAATGAAAAATATCGCCACGCGAGAGACGCGCAGTAAAAAAAGAGCGCTACAATATGTTCTTTCGAAACTGATTGATAGCGGCGTTAGATAGTTAAAAACATCCCTGCCATACGATATCTCTCTACCCCCGGCAACGAGAATCCTCTGTAATAACGACCCTATATATAGGACAGAGGAGCATCGGAGCGGCTTCGCATGAATAATAGAAATTCATTCTTAAATATAATTTTCTCTCCTCATCCTCGCCCTCTCGGGCTGTGCGTACGTATATATGTATAGCCTCTTTCTCAAGTAGCAGTAGCAGCTAGCGGCAGTAGAACAGGCAGTAGACTCGGTGGCGCGTGTAACTCGCGTCTTCGTTCCAAGGTCGTACAAGGGTCGCCATGACGACGCATATACGCGATAGCTATGGCGTTTCTTTGCTACTCGTTTTTTTCTCTGTTTTCTTTCCTTTTACATTTTTTTTTGTTTTATTACTCAGGATGCACGTGCGAAGACACGCTTTTTACGTTTAAACGCTGTAGGTAACGGCTACATTATTATACGAATCTGATAGCCGAATCACGCCGATACGGTCCTGCAGCAAAAGTACGCAAAGCATCCGCTGAGCTGGCGCGAGCGACCTCGAAAGATCAGCCGAGGCACGAATTATTATATATACCACTGCCGTTGTTGCTGCTGCTGCTGCTGCTGGCGGGGAGAGAAAAAGAGAAGACTGCAGCTGCACAAAAAAGTGTATCGAGCCAGTGCCGCGTCGCCGCCACCGAGTCGTCGTCGTTACTCGTACCTATATGTGCGAGACAGCCGCGAGCTTGCACATAACGTATGCGCGGCGGCGGCGGCGACGACGTCGGCACTTTTCATGCACACGCACGCCCAGACTCGGTATTATTTCTCTGTGCGGCTCTCGCTCTCTTGCCGCGCGTCGAGTATTGTACGTCATATTCGTCAAGCTCGCTTATACAGCAGCGGTGGCATATGTACTCCAGACACAGCGTAGTAGCGATACCGATGCTAAGCCAGCACGTATATATCCACTGAGCTATGCTATATAGCTGCTGCTATATTGCGAGCTGGCCTGGGCGATATATAGCAGCTCTATCTCGCGCACACTCCAGTACGTGGAAATTATTCCAAGCATTTTCTCTTTTCCTCGACTTTAATTGAACTGGGAAAGCTGTTTTTATCAGTTGAGCGAAACAAGGGACCTCTCTCGAGCTTTTGCGCGCTTCTTCCCTGAGATTGACGAGTTAAAGTTGCCCATAATTCGAATTGTTTTGAGCGGGCGGCAAAAGCTCCGATTGAGAGAACATTTCCGGAGGCCAATAGCGAGATTCAATCTATAAAGTAATAAATGAGGGGGTAAAAAAGAAGTGCGCGAATCTTCAACGATATTGCATATGCGGACTTTGTATATATACCGGTGCGACACTGTAGCGACGAGCAAAAAGCGTATTGCGACTCGGATGGCGAAAATGCCTCTGTGCTGCGAATGCAGTGCGCAGTGCAGTTCAAGAGGGGAAAAAGCTCTTATAAATCACGGGGCGAAGCATCGGCGGCGTCGACCCCAAGAAAAGGGAGTGCGCCTAGAGTATACTACATATAGAGCCGTATACGCGCTGACTGACGTGAAACGGCAACCCGAATGCAACTTCTGTATCGTCGAATTTTCGACTGTGTGTCGCGCGCTCGTGGCGTGTTATAGCGAGGGGAAGCTGTATATTGGCTATCTGCATAACCCGTGGCGCCTCTAATTTTGGAGTAATTCCATATTAATTCTTATGAGTAAATTTTAGTTTGGTGAGCGCCGCTGGCATTTTTTGGATCAATTCCCATAAGAGCACATGTTAAAGTCGATGCCAGCGCTGCGATCCCCTCCATTCACATGCAGATAGCGAATATAGAGCGTGCGAGTCATGTACGCGAGTTAAAGTAAAATTTATCCACGTCGAGCCACGCGCGCGCCTTTCTCTCTCACTCGAAAATCCTGCGAGACAAGTTTCCTGCTGTATGGCATCTGCTGTGCGACTCTCAGCTGTAAATGTGTATAGGGGAGAGTCGGGGAGTAGCGGGAAAGTCTGGCATCCACAATTTCTTTATAAATTTTCTAAAGTGATGAGATGATTTGCAAAGTATCAAGCTATTTTTTTTCTAAAAGAAATGAATAAATTTGAAAAATTGTATTAGCAACAATTTTCTTTACTTCATTTCATCATCAATTTTGCTGCAATCCAGTTTTGTTACACCCTGAGGAATACGTTGAAAAGAAAAACATTTTTGATTACACGTGAGTAAAGTTTTCAAGCTCTCGGCTGCATGACACTGTTTTGAAAATTTCAAAAACAATTAAAATTAAGTTTACAATTAACGATGTAATTTCGGGTGCCCCAAAAGCTTGGCTTTTTCCTTTACAGTTGCGCAGTGTAATCAACTCGCAGGAAATTGCTTTTTTTGTATAGAATGAGTCCCTCGGTTGAAGGCTTCTAGCGATGGATTTAAACGTATTCCTCGATTGCAATAATATTTACAAATAATCAATTTTCCCGATGACGCTGTGTGTCGCAGCTGTGTATCATATTGTACAGCTCGTTGTAATAGCTTTTAAAGATTGCACCATCTAAAATTCCATTGGAAATGTCGACTCTCTCTCGACTGTTTCAAAGGCACACACGTATAACGCGAAAAAATCGTAATTCTCTGACGTATAAACGCGTGTATAAGCTGTGCACGTAATAAGCTTGCGCGAACGCGAACCCAAAAATACCACTTACGAATTGCATCGAGTTCTCTCTTTTTCTCTCTCTCTCTCTCTCTCTTTCGCTCTTTCTCCCCGTGGAAAATGCGCAAATCGTTTCCATCATTCGCGGGCGCATATATACAAGCTCTCTCTCACACAGCATCAGCAGCGGTTACTTCTATAAATAAATCAAATCTCGCGCGTACACACACACACACGCGTAGTCAAATTTACACAGAAGCAGACTATACATACGTATACACATACACAATGCGCATATATATCCTGCAACCTGTCCGAAAATCTCTCTCTCTCTCGCGCGTTCGGCGCGATCCCTCGTGAGTTTCTTGGCTCTGATCCAATACCCGCCGCCGTGGCTGCACACACACTCGCGTGTATATGTACGCAAATGAGCAGCAGCGGCGGCAGCAGCAGCGATGCGTGCGTGATGCGCGTACCTCGGCCGTATATAATAAGATGCATAATTAAATGCCGCAGAGTGTATATAATATCGTCCCCCGCCTCCCGCTGCACTTCTCTTCTTCCCTCTGGTATTGTGAGTGTATGTGCATTTGTGTATGTGTGTGTATGTGAATAGCTAATTGAACCTGAAAGTCAGTCGGAGAAGTTTCCATTCTACTCGCTGGAGCTCTGGCCGCCGCGCGCACAGCACCCGAGCTTATACATACCTATGCAGGCACTCGGCCTCGGGGCGCTCTCTCCCCGAGATAGGTAGCGGAAATTCGGTGATTATCTATACTCGACCTGTGCAGTGTGTCTATAACTCAGCTCGCAGGGCTAGCTCCAGTAACCCAGAACAATGTACTATATCTATGCCTGGCGCTATAGATGTAGAGCCCCAACAAGGTGGATGCTGCTGCGATCACAATAACAGAGCCAAGCAACGCAGCCTGCCAGCGGCAGCGCACGCGTGAAATTGCAGCGTAGAGCTTTTTGTCCAAGTCGAGGAAACGAAGTTGATTACACGAGCCCGGCCGATTGATTTTTGGCAGTTTTATTATATAGTGACCGCATTGTCTCGCAGCGTATATATATATGCCTGTTATAAATAACACAATAATGTTTAGTGGATATAAATATGGAGCCGCTTTTGCAAGGAATTTATCTTTGCAGCTGCACAAAAACATCTCTAGCTCGGCTCCAGCCTGAGAGAATTTTCTCCTTTGTGTATGGTATATACACCCCCGCGCTTGTGGCGTACCGTAATCTTTGAAAAGCTTTTCGCGGCGCACAGCAAAGGAAAAGGAGTGTAAACGCTAACGAAGTTATTTCACGAATGAATTGTGTATATACCTCTCTCGTTGCGCAGTGCTGCAGCTAGCTAGAGAAAAAGAGAGCGAGAGAGAGAATGGGCTGTGCGCAGATACGCCAGAGAGAGAGCGAGTCAAGGATATATGTATTTTCCGCTATAGAAATCGTTTGTGACTTGGACTTTTTCTTCCTGTGCTACGCGCGCACGGGTCGCTCTCTTTTCCCTCTGAACAGGCTCTGAGCGCCAATTAAAGCGATTGAAGTAATCTTGTTAACATGGGCAAAAAAACGACGTGTGGCCTAGAGTATTCTCTAGGCCAGCAGCAGCAGCCTAGCTCATCCATGACTGCGATGAGCCAACGGGATTATTTTGACATTTCGGCCGAACTCGCAAGCTCGCGAGCGGCCCATTTGAAAGTTAAATTTCTCAAAAGTGAATAAGTCGCCCGCCCTGTCGCAGCGAGGGAAAAACTTTATTTCCTCGCTCGCTTGCTCCTATACGATTCTCGGCTGCAAGTTTCGTATAGTGGTAATAGTACGTAGGTAGGTAGTAGTAGCATAGTGCTCCGGATCAATGCCGACGCTCGGCGAATTTCAATAAAAGCGCGTCAATTTCACGCTTTTATCTCGCGAGATCGAGCGCACACTATATAGTTGCGTGCGTTGTATACGCGCGCGCGGCGGGATATATCTCGTCGACAAAAGCTCGAGACACACAAGAGACGCGTATAATTCGACGTCTGCAGCGATCAGAGGCAACATTTACGAAAAACACTCAGTTCTCTCCATTCGCCCGGGAAAGGGGAAGGGAGGCATAGCATATAAAATGCTATACTCGTGCCCTGTAAACAATCGCTAGCTTCGAGACATGCAAATGCAAGAAGCGCGTAAGTTTACAGTATATCGCAGGCATCACGGATCAGAGCCACTATCCGTCGAACGGCACGAAGCCCCGTATAAAGATGTATAACACTTGGGTACTTAATAGATATTTCGGGAGGAGAAAAGTTTGGTCGTGCGCACACGTACAACACGCGTCAATATACAAAGACGAGCGAGAGAGAGAGAGAGAGAGAGAGAAAGAGAGAGAATCGTAAAAATTTATTCGTATTCGTGCGCGTTGTAAAAGCTCGAGCGCGTGTTTGTTTATGGCTTACGCATACACGTATATATATACTTTATACATATATGCACTCGGCTCGTCCAAAAGCAAGAAAATTTTCTCGCTCGCCTCTTCCGGAAAAAGGCAGCTGAGCGCAGCAATGATAGATTTAACGCGCGCCCACGACGAAAAAGGCAAGCAAAGAGCAAAAAAGAAACAACAACGACGACGACGAAGAAGAAGCATTTCATTCGAGTGTATGCTAAATATTCGTTCAACGAGCTATGTAAAGTCCATTAAAGTGCCGCATGCGATGTAAGTTTGAAATTCATATTTAACCCTTGAAGCATATGGCAGGTCAGGAGCACGCGCCACGCGAATCCAGCCGCTCTCATACTCGTCGCAAGCAGCAACGAGAGCTTGTATAATGCGTGTCAGTCGCCAACTCGTTTAACGTGTAATATAGATATATCAGACTCTCTCTCTCTCTCTCTCTCTCTCTCTCTCGTACACATGCATACTCACACACAGTGCACACGTCGTTATAAACTTCGAACTTGTTTCTAAACTTTTGCGCTCGCGCGCCACGATGCCATGCACACTCGCATACAGAGTATATATATCCTATATTCGTATACACCTCGTATATGCATATTCGACAGATACGACGATGCGAGCTGCCGCGCGCGACGAGAATATCTGCTGCTGCTATTGCTGGCCCCCCAACAACAATGACAGTATATAGCCGAGTAAACTCGCTCGTGTAATTAAATTCGCATTCACAACTGCGCGAACACAATCAATTTCATTGATTCTCGCGAGCACCGAGCTGGGGCTAAAATAAACTGGCTATAATAACGCGCCTGACGCGAGAGTATATAAGAATTCATTTTTCCAAGCCTATATGTACGTGCAATCGAGAGAGCAGCGGCAGTCCTCAAATTTAGAGCTTATTTGCTGTTTTAGAGCGCGTGCATATACAGACGGTTCTCCAGCGACACCAGCAAGGCGATTTATATATTAAACGACTCGCTCGCTCGAGGCTTGACCGACTTGAGAGATTTTGCTTACAAATAACCCGACGCGAGCATGTGGTCGCAAAGCTGCACATTTCTCTCGCTCTCCATGCGCCGAGGATTATAGACGAGCGCTAGAGTTTATGCATGCACTCTGCAGGCTCGACTCTCGGCTCTTCGTCGTGTACTTATAACGCGCCGATGTTTAATCTCAAGATGGAGGATTTTCCAAGCATAATCCCTGTAAATATATATACACGATGGCCTGAACTTTATATATTTACACAACAATGTTTTCACTCGAGGCTCTGCTGCGCGCAGCTCGATATTGCACATTTGTTACACACTACAACTACAAGACCAAATTTGTTTCCCGGGATATCCAATCGCGATAGTGGAAAACTTTGGTGTACGTGTCGGGATAATCCTCGTTGCCCCAGTCGTAGCTCAGGGATATGACGCCGACCAGATGGTTGTCGACTACGGCCGGACCGCCCGAGTCGCCCTTGCAGACGCCCGACGGAGCGCTCTTGGCGCAGAACTGTATGTCGTGCCGCATCTTCGGCATCTTCAAGTGCTGGAACAGAGCGTCGCAGGCCGAGTCCTCGTCGATCTCTACTTTGGCGCTGTTCAGGTGCTTCGACGCGACGATCTCGTTGAAGTGTCGTTTCTGCGCAGTAAAACATTTTTTGTGTAACGTGCGTTGTAGGTGACGCGGGAACCTTTTGTAATCGCGCCAAGTTATGTGAATGGAATTGCTCTCGCGATGGAACTTACATCGGGTGAGAACTGACAGCCCATGCCGACTATCTGCATTTTTGTGCCGACCTTGTACACGTCTGCGGAATTCACCACGTCGATGGCATTTTGATTCTCATTGAAATCGATGTTTCCTTCGACCTGACAACATTTTACAAAATCCAATAGATTATTTCTCTTTCTCGCTCTCTCCAGGGCTTTTCTTTTTCTCTTTCAAAGTAAAATCGCACCTCGATCAAAGCGATGTCGTCGTACACTTTATTACGTTTAAAACCTGGATGATTGATGACGTTTTTGATCTTAAAAACTGTGCCACCGGTTTCCTTCGCCGACGTGCCAACTCTTATTCGTCCATGCTGTCGTATGTCTTTGTCGGCGCTGCGCATTTAATTATCGGGAAAAATAATAAGCAATACATAACAAGTGAGAGAAAGAGTCGAGCTAGCGCGTCGCGCGCATACACAAACGTACTTGAAACAATGGGCAGCCGATACGAGCCACTGCGACGATATTATGGCAGCGCCGCAAATTTGCTTATTGTTGAATTCAAATACTGCCTGGAAAATTTTTATATTTTATAATATATTTTACTTTATTCTCTGCAGAATTTTCCATTGTTAATATTGCAAGATAGAAATAAAAATAAATAAAAAATTACTCACCATGTAGGGCGCAAGGTTGATATCGATTTTTTTTCCTCTCAAGACAGGATCTAATAAATCAATATAAAATTTCATTGCATGCACATGAGAGTTTATTTTATAAATTTCTCGAAATAAAAATTGTTACTTTGATAAGAGCCAGCGATGCATAATGAGAATAATAATATCAAACGCAGTGTCTGCATGGTTGCGATAAAGAAAATGAAGTTTGCCTGCAATTTTGCAAAAGTTGCGCGCTATACTTACTCGCGCAGCAGCGACTTTTATCTTCGACTTCGAGAGTCGTGCTGCAAGTTATTAGTTATTCGTGACCATGTCTCCGCGCGCTTGCGAGTCTTTTAATTCCTCGTTTTCATTGCGAGCAACATGGCAAAGAGTGTATATAAAATCAAAAATACAAAAGATAGTATCTTTGGAATGGAAATTCCTTTGATTTATGCATCAGTTTATTGTTTTCGCCGCAATATTAGACCTCGAGCTCACATGCATTATCTAAAAGCTTTTCCATCAAGAATCATTAACTTTTAATACCGCTTAAAGCTCCTATTATTCCTAGCATAATACGCATTCTTCGCGTTCATACATATATCATGCAAGCCTCAAGCTTATTTATTTATTGCTTGAGCCTGCGAGCAATCCTTATTGTCCTGCTTAATCAAATTCATTCGGGCGTAAAAAAGCTTCTCCTCTACTACTTCCTATCTTCTTCTTTCTTTTTTTCCGTCGCTCGACACGATGAGCCAGAAAAGAAAAGGTATACCAATCGCGATACAAAACGTGGAAGACCAAAAATTAGTTCACCTCGGCAAAGGTGGACAAAAAAGAAGAAGAGGCAAGCGCGAACAATTGCTTCGCATCCGTAGATGACAAAAATAACTGCGATATACAAGAAACACACAAGCGTCGAGCAGAAGCAAAAAAAACAAACGGAATATAAAAAGGCAGAAGTTGAAGGCGCGCTCGCTGCTGATTTTTTTCTCTCTTTTCTCTCTCTTTGTCGCTGTCTCACCTCTCTTTCTCTATAGGTATATCTGTGTGCAGACTGTATACACATTTGTATGTGTGGAGGTAGATATAGCGAGCACATACAGTTGTGTCGTCAAGCTTAACGAAGCGTCTCTCTACATAGCGAAGGCATATCGTTCGTTTTGTTTTCCGTCGTTTCTCCCTGTTTGCGCTTTGTATACAGGCGTGCGCGCTATAACCACACACCTCTGAATCGAGCAAATATAGTTATGATATATGCAGTGAAATTCATACTCAGCTATATTTATTAAGAACGCGATTATTAATTAATTTTTTTATTATTTTCGCACGTATGTTGAGCTTCCGCAGAGCAATCGAATTATTTAATTCGAATTACAGCTCGTACGTTTGCAGCCGCGTAATTTCGATCAAACGAATTACGATTGTATGAATTACGCATACGCAATTGTGCCGTTGCATCGATATACGTTATTTTACTACTTGTTCGGTTAAAAGTCGCGCGCTTTTGATACGAAATTCAAACTCAATTTATATTACTTGAACTGAGAGACTTTTAATATCTTTCGTAATTAATTCCCTCGAGGCGTAAAGTTTCTTTTATGACGTTGAATCCGCGCACACACATTGACTGCGGAAAAAGTTTCATTTTGACTCTTTTATTAAGCGAATTAAACACGTACATGAGCGGCCGAGCCATTGTGCGATGTAGCTAATAATGAAAAATATTAAGAGTACATTCCCCGCTTTATACGATGATAATATCCAGCGACGCAGCGCGAGCCTCTGTCAGCGACGAGGTAGATGATGCAGGGGCCCATATATTTTTAAAGACTCAAAAAAGCACGGCTTTATGAGCTCGTAAAAATGCGCAGAGTCCAGAACAGATCAAACTTTATGAGAGAAACATCGACAGGTAGTAGTATATAGACTGCGCGCTGCACGTGTGTGTGTGCAACAATACGCAGTTTCATAAGCTGAGAATTTTAATAATGTTTGTATAAAAGAACTTGGCTCGAAATTGCCTGCGCGCTGACAGAGAAATCAAGATTTTTCATTAAGAGCACGCGATCCTTTCATTGAGCTCGAAGATTTCTCATATCAGCTAGAACGAAAAAAAAAATTTTATATCTTTTGATGTGCGTCTTGGCGATCTGCCTATTGGTATTAACGAACTCGCGATAGTCGCTGAAATGCTTCAAAATTAGACAGTAACGGTAGCGAAAATTTTATTGTGGAAGTCGCTTTTCACAAAATATTTTCAACTTTACAACTTTTCTTCGGCTCGGTGACATTTATTATTTTAACGCAGGAATTTGCATGAAAGATGTATATGTTACAATTTTTTTTCGTTTTTTGGACGAATAATTAGTTATCTTGTTTTCAAGAGACAGCGAAACTCATTTTTCGTAGAAATAAAGTTAGATATTACATCATCTCTCTTTTTTTTGTTACATGCATCTGTGACCATATCACATTTAATTTTACGTATAATATTTCGCAAGTACACAATCCAAAATGTAATAGGGAGAATTTTTTTGTGAAACTCGAAACGCGCAAACGTACGCATTGTTACATTGACATTGGTAAAATCTTTGGACATTTGACATGAAAATCCTTTAAGCCCAATTATAGCGAATATATCGCTAAACGTGATAGATGTTACGCGTATTACAATAGAGAAAAGGGAGAATGAGAGAGAGCCATTGACCAAACCAATAGGTATAATACTACACAAGTTTCTTCTCTCTCGCCTTTTTTTCCTATACCTCCTAACGAGTCGTCCTTCGAGAAAGCTTTGCGTTTTTCTCGAGGAAAAACTTTTTGACCCTGACTACTGCACAGTTACGTGGTGGCATATGCTATATATACCTATGCTGCGCGCCGCAAGTACCCTCCTGCGGACCAAAGTTATCGTCGGGGTTTTTTCACGGATGACCTCTTGACATTACAAATGTGAATGTATATATATGACGACGACGGCAGCAGCAGCAGTGATATTTGCAAAAGTCCCCGACGCAGAGTCAAAACAAACAGTATCGAAAAATTTTGCTGCCAGCCAAAAAAGTTATCTCCGCGCGCGTCGATGAGCCCCTCTACACAGTGTACAGAGTATCGATTAAAACGTCACGTTCACAGCTCGTTGAATCGTCGACCAAAGATTACACTCGAGAGTGTTGATTTATCCGCTTTGCAGCTCGTGACAACAAAAAAGGAACGAGGAAAAAAGGAGGAAAGAAGAAAAATATTTCCTTCGGAGGGAAATTTGCAACTCTCTCTCCATTTCTCGTCCGAAAACGGATCAGCTGGCGCTATTACCGGCGCTATCTCGACGCGTATAAAGAGGACCTTGTTATTCTTATAACTCGTCCCACGAGATAACGTCACCTTGCGCCCGGCGCGCGTTACACGGTACAGCCGTTGGACGACGACGACGTCGTCGGCGGCGCCCATCGCGATACTCGATAAAGACAATTTTCTTCCGTTGGCAGAAATGCTTTTCTTTATGGAAAGAGAGAGAGAGAGAGAATACAAGAGTGAGCGCGATGACGGCTTTTCTTCTTCTTCCTCTTATATTCTCCTTTATTTTTTACAAATCCTTACTGCCCTGCGATTTTCTTGAAAATGTACAAAGACGCAATTTTTACGAGTTTGCTGTTTCGCGTTTTGTTTCCCGACGTCTCGCGTTCTTTTTATTTTTATTAAAGCAAAATCTCAACCGGAGTTTCAATCCCGTGGATTCGGTTTACGGCACGCGGAACTGCTTATTAATCCACGATCATAGGTACACGTAGTACTACTCGGGACAAAACTATACAATCGAACAAAGGCCAAATTATACGTTTACACAGAAGGTAAAATCTCGTCGTTCTCTATATATAGCTAACGACAAAAGGAGAGCCACGTTAATAAGCAATTTGGCGTTTAACCTTTTCAAACCTATGTACATTTGTAATGCCGTTTCGTATATACCCCAGCTCTCGTTCGAGTGCTAAAATTTTTAAAAGCCTAATTTCCTATTCTCTTTCCTTAAAACAATGAAGATTCGTCTGCGTGATGTGTCTTTCTCTCTCTCTCTCTCTCTCTCGAGGAGCCCATTCATAAAACATAACGGCTCGTCGCAATTATCCGCTATTCCCGTTTGGAAAATCAAAAGAATACGAAACGAGCCGATAGAGCTATAGCTAGGAAAATCAAAGCATAATCAAATAATAACTCGTCGCCGAACGAGATCCTGCGCGTCCCTTTCCCCCCGGCCTCGCTCTCTGCCGTCCCTCTTTCTCGAATAAATCGTACGCGTGCCGTGAATGCAGATAATATACACGACGGTGGTGCGCCTCTGTGTGTGCTGCTGCTCCTCTTCGCTCTCGGTATTCGTGCTGCCTCTCTACATCGTCGTCGTCGTCGACGTGCTATGGATTTTCTCCGTCGTTTCTGCGCCTTTGCCAAATGCGCATCTCTCTTTCTCTCTCCCTCACCCACTCTGCCTCTTTCCTTCTCGGCACTGTAATATTATAATACTACTACTGCATTCGAGTCGTAAAATCCAAAAAATGATGTTATTCGAGAAGTTGCGTGTGTCGAGCGAGCGAACGTGTACACGTCGAGGGAGGCGCCTCCACTGCAGCCCCGATCCACCGACGACTTAATATGCGCAATATTTTTTTCCCCTGTACTGGGACGAAAAATTAACGAGAGAAAACCGAGATGCATTATTTCATTTGGGATTCATGGCGACGACAGCGTAGCAGCAGCAGCAGCAGTGGCAGTGGCAGCAGTTTAAGCGGCGCGAATGAAGAACTTAACATGCAAATTGGAAAAAAATGCTTCGCACGCGCGATATTTTCGATATACTAAATCTTTCACAGCTGACAAGATCGTTAGATATCGTATTAACCAATTCCCATTTGCTCCTTCGAGTCATTGTTAGTTTTTTTTCTTTTTTTATCTTTTTTTTGATGGATCGATTGCGTGTTATTTATGTAAAGTAACTGCAGTTATTTGAGGTAGTTAGGCTACGAGTAAATCACTGATGAATGCGATATAAATCAGGGCATCTAAATTAACTTGTATCATTTTCTAAATCTAATAATCTCAGCTGATATTTTCTGTTTTAATTCCCTGGACACCTCTCGATGCAAATACAAGTCGATAAATCCTGCAGCGTTATCTGTCCTCGAGCGATGGTGCGTGAAAATAAACGCCTTTTTATATACATATTTGCTTATAACTTCTCGACGACGCGCTATATAGATTTACTCAGACACACCGACGTATATCACAGCCTCAGCCTTGCGTATCGATTTTCATATTTGTCAAAGATCTTATTTGAATATAAGCAGGCGCGCGTGGATGTCGCGAGCTAAAAAAAAATCCGAGAGCGCCGAGAATCATTCATCTTCGGCGTGGCCGCCGTGCGACGAGCTAGAGAGAGCTGCGAGCATTTTCTATGCATGAACCTGTCTTATATCAATGAGACGCGAGGCGACAGCAGCGGCCCTTATTCTCTCTCTCTCTATCTCGTCGCCGAGCGAACCGCATTTTTCATTATATTTACCGAATTTATTTGCATTTATGCAGCTGCACGTATTAACGCGCGCATAATCGTGTCTCCGCCGCGGTCACGAGGCATTCCAGCTTTTTTCTTCTCGCACCCGCGCGCACAGAGCGGCTAAAATTGATCGTAATTGTAATTCATAAAATAGAGACGCGTCGTCGCGCACAGCTGTGCGAGCACTCGGCAATTTTTTTTCTTCTCCGTTTTATCGCACGCGCAAGCTCGAGAATTAAATAATCATACGTAGAGTGAGCGCGCGCGAGCGAATTTTTAATTAAAGAAATTCCGCAGCCGTTTTATTCAAACACAAGTCTTTTATACATGCGTTATACGGTCTGAAATATTTCTCGCACTTGCTTTTTGTTGCGAATTCGTCGCGTCTTTTTCCATTCTGTTCCGCAGCAATTGTGTTGGAACCATTGAGCTTCGTGTACTCGATTCGTATATCGTAGATATTTCTTCGAGCTATAAATGAAAAAAAGACGTATACCTATATACTTGTTTGACGGAGACTGATCAAAGGTGTTCTCTGCTTATTACGCGTCATGACATGCCTCTCGGTTTACACGCGTTTCCGTATATACGTATACAAGTGTTTTTATTTTTTCCCATTTGCCAGTTGCCAGCCTCAAAGAAGCTTCTGCGCTTGGTAATTTTAAATTTATAAAGGGAAGCTGCTCTCTCTCTCTCTTTTTCTTTTTGCATTTTGAAATCAAGAGATTTGCTTAATCGCAAAGTTCATTTTTATACCGGGATAGAAAACTCGATCGTATTTATGAATCGAGAAAAATAGCTTTCAAGTTTCTCTTCAATCTTTTTTCGCGTGACACGCAAATAAATTCGCATTGATGAACGAGGTATTATCTACGAATGCGCGGCTCAGGTAGAAATGGGATGCACAACGCCCGGCATTTGTAAATCACCCCCCCCCTTTTTTTTTAATTAAACTCTCGCAATAAAAGCCAAATCGCGTTGTAATCTTTCGGCAGTAAACGAGTTAATGAATAGTTCCAAACAGGTACTTGCATAATTAAACGAGCCGTTCGTGCTGTGGCATTGAAATAATAAAACTTTAAAAAAAGAAAGGGTTACAAGAGGAGCATATATACCCAGGTGATCTTGAGCATGAAAATGAAACCCGACGCGCGTTGTAAGTGACCTATTTTCGACGATGACTTTGTATCAGAGCATGCATCATCGAGCTCGCCGTGTTGACTTTCCAATTACACTTACACTTGCACATTGTCAGTGCTTCGTATCACTGGCTACGTTTGTTGTTTATGCGTTTGGTTTGTCAAATGGAGCTCCAATGATAATATACCAGTTCCCAGTCGTTTCTGTACCGAGCTATAAATATTTACGCGAAATGCAAAGTTCGTCGAAGAAAAAGTATCTTGGCTCTCTGTTGCGCGATAACAAATTCAATGCAGAAATTGTTAACAATAATACAGGGAGAGCTCGCATTCAGCACATGCTAACTGAATCGAAAACCAATTGCCAATCGACTCGAATGAAAAAAAATGAAGAAGAGGAAGAAGAAGAAGAAGGAAGTTGCGTGTATATAGCATCGAGTTTTCCTTACCTATATAGAGTCGCATAATAAGCTCCAGCTGCATCGAGAATCGTTTCGTGTTCTTTTATTCATTTGCGCGCTATTATACGGGAACGCTAAGCACGATAAGGCGAGTTAATGCATTTCACCTCCTTTTTTTCTCTCTCTCTACCCCTTGTATTGTAAGGCATAAATTTTAATGAAATGTAGAAAGTCTTCATCAACATAGCGCGCGCACAGGGCCCAGTTTGTGTAACGCAACTTTAAATATATTATAAACCCCACGCGATCATTTGAGTGAGACGTTCATAAGTTTAATAAAGTAATTTTGAGCACAAGTTGTTTTTTTGTTTATATACATATCTTGCGGTGTAAGCAATATTAAAAACTTTTCTAATTATAGTTATCTCAATGTTTATATCGGCCCCAGAGGGGCGAAAAATTCCTCTGGTCGTGAATACGTAGGTGGATCCGCGTACAAATACCACAATTAATTCAATTCTGTGCATGTATACGCGAAAAATTGATCCATCATGCGCAGCGCACACAAGTTTTTTCCTCTCGATCTATTAAGCGCAGAACAAGTTTTGAAATGTTATCAATGCGGTGGCGGATAGATGTGTTTTTTTTCGAAGCTCGCAAGCACGTGGTTTAATTGTTTTTACGCGTATAAAATGGTAGTACCGCTCGCACGCGGGGGCTCGAGAGCACCTCACACTCAAACGTCTATAAATTCTCGATGGAATAATCGGATGCACATAATAATAAGCTTGATGGGTAAGCCCGCAAAACTTCTCGCAACATCTGCGGTGTGTAATGGTAAATTGTACAAGAGGACCCCTGTGGAAACGTCGAGCATTAAAGTTTCATATTGTATACCTATATGTGTGTACATACGAGCGCGCGAGGACTTTTTGGCGGCGTGGCAGAGGATCGGGTTGCGCGCGCGACAGCGCAGTTTGCTCATTAAATACAATTAATACATCGCAATTGCGCACGACTGTTTGAAAGAGAGAAAATTGTACTCGGCTGAAAGGCTGGGGCTATAAATGGCGAATAAACTCACCTATGTACTAGAAGCGAGCGGCAGGCAAGGACTTATGAGTAACGATAAATTCAAACCGCACATAACCGTAATACGCCGGCGTATGTGTGTGTGAGTGTGGCTCAGCAGTAAAGGCGGTGCGGCTGCTGCTTTTCTGCAAATTTGTGCCCCGGATGAAATGTAAATTTTCGAATGATTTAGCCATGTGTATGAATTCACAGACTGGAAGTAATCCCTCTCTCGACGATCAAAGCGTTAAGAGAAAAAAAAAAGAAAAAAAATCAACAACAACAACAACGCGAAATACAGTTTCGTAAAAATGAAAAAGTTTACACATACGATACCCGAGGCGAAGAGTCGAAGAAAACGATCGTCTCTTCTGTTTCTACGTGCGACGTACATCTGTGCACGCGGGAATTTTTCTTCGCGGAAAAGTAAAAAGCTCAGGGAAAATATACATCAGCGCATTGAATTATCGAAACGTGCATGAATTTTGCAGCTTCGATTACGCAAATTGACTCCCCGTGTGCACACTGCCGCGCGCATATGTAAAATGTATGCGCTTGCTGCAACTTTGATATAGCGAGGCGCGCGCGCCAGCGGCATCATAGCCGTGTGACGTATGTAATTCCGACTGATTCGTGGCTGGAATATGAATAAAAAAAAGTGAAGTAGCGTCGTCATTTGTAAACTCGACCACTCCCGGGAAAGCCGAATAAATCGGCCGAGTATGCGTCAAAAGACACTCGCGCGTGGCGAGCTTATGCTCGCGAAAGCTTTTTTTCTCTACGCTAAGCTAGATAGGAATTATAAATGCAAGTAACTCTCGAGAAAGAAAGTGTTTTTCCGAGTAAAATTTTTTTAAAGGTGTCATATTTGATGACGAGCTTTTTGATTCCATCTATAGATAAAGTATGGTAAATTAGCAAGTGTCAAATAAATGTATGATGTAGGATATTTATAAGTATTTTTTTACGTAAAAATACAAAGGCCCCGAGACGTCAGCAAATCTCCCTGCAAGTTGTACAAATTTAACATGAAGTAGTACTATAAGTGACCACTAGATGTCGAGCAACCCTAATTACCATTCCCATAAGAAAATAAGTAAAGTTTATTGAATAAGTACAATTCTTTTTAATGTCCTAAAGACAGATTCTACTATTCTTTAGTTAGCATATATAGGACGAGACACTCTATAATTCATGCTTTCCTTTGAATTAAATGCACTTGGAAATTCAGATAGTTTCTGAATTAACTTTATGCGCTCGACGAGGACGCGAAAACATAATTTTCCCAAAAATTACCCACGCGTACATTCTCGCGGGAGGAAAAAGCGCCGGCGTTCTCTTTGGCCACTCTTAAGCTCGAAAGTGCCGTACGCATTATTCTTTTTGATCTTATGTATATATTTTCACGCTCGTAGATACTCGCTTTGCCTCCTGAACTCGTGCACCCACACTCGTTCGTGCAGCCATTGTGGGTATGCGTGTGCGCGTGTGTGTATCAGTGTCGCGGCGCACGAGCACGTCAAGCTCCTTCATACACGCACACGAGTCGACGTAATAACCGAATGAGCTTCGGTCTACATAAATGCCTGGAGCCAATAAATAGCTAATTATAGAAGCTACCGTCGTGTGTGCATATACATATGTGGTCGAGCGATCGCACGTCGGAGCTTACTAACGTATCGATTGGTTTATTTATCCGCGAGATGCGCGCAATAAAACTGGCAGCACACACGTAGACACACGGACACACTCGCGTGCACACATTATATGGGCTATTCCACAACAGGAGTTGCAGGCCAAAAAAATGAAGTTGAAACTAACCGTGTACTCTTCAAGAACACAATGAAAAGTGAAAATCCTAAAAATCTCAGCCCCCTAGGTCCAACCCTCATGGATCTACGGGGGCTCAAAGTATGATTTTCATGTTTTGAGAATATTCTGCTTGTTACTCTGTTTTTCTGGTGGGCATATGAAAAAATTTCTAAACCATGTTTTTTCATATAAAATTTGATGTAGAATTCAAATCTGTACTCAAAAATGACATTCATAACCTCAAAACCCCTTAAAATTGAAAAAATAGTGTAAAAGACCAAAAAAGTAAAAAACTTTTTTTACTTTGAGCCCCCGTAGATCCATGAAGGTTCGACCTAGGGGGCTGAGATTTTCAGGATTTTCATTTTTCATTGTGTTCTTGAAGAGTTCATGGTTAGTTTCAACTTCATTTTTTTGGCCTGCAACACCTGTTGTGGAATAGCCCATATACATGCTGCTCCCTCGCAGTTTTCGAGGCCGTGGGTCATGCCCACACATATATTACACAGAATTTACACGTCGAATGCCATCTCTCTCTAACGCACACGCGCGGATATGCACAAAGATACGTTTAATTTTAAAATATTTCAAAATCGAGTCAAGTTTGACGGTCCTCTGTCAATTGGAAATGACTGAATAATAAGATCCATGAATGTTTTATTCGCATTAGCCAACGAGCTAATTAACCTACATGTTTCAGTATTTGCTCATGTTTCATTCTTTTTCCCCGATGATCCTTAACGGCAGTCTCTAACGACCTTTTCTCTGCAGCACCTATATACATCAAGATCCTGCCGACGAAGACGAATAGCTCAGAAACGAATGATTATGTCTCGTCGTCGTTTTTTTTCTCGTCTTCCGTAATATACCCCATCAAGAGACAATTTCGTGGTTTGGGCAAGTTTTCCGTTTGAAGCAAAAAAAAACCTCGGAAGTTCTTAAGCTTGATTTTTAGAGCCTCAAAATTAATGTTGGACTACGTAGATTAATACATGGTCTATTATTTCGAACGTATAAATTGACCCTCAGTCATCAAATCTTCATTTTCAGATAGCTAGATTTTATTTATCATCGTTGAATCATTTACACTGTATCATTTCATCGTGCATGAATATGTGCTTCCTTTGAATCTATCTGACCTGTATTCGTGGCGCACGGACTTGAACACGTATAATGACTCATTTTAGGATGATATTCCTGTACAGTATACGGGCGCGTCATGTCTGTGTATGTACAAGGAATATCTGTAGCTCTCGAATTTCAATAATATCGAGTGACCGAGGATAATACATTTGCCAGCTCTCTAATACTATTTCTCATTCAAACTGGTCATTGTAAATATGTCTGACCAACTCTTTGTGAAATCGAATTTCTCAAAAATTGTTATTCGGTATTTATTTTCATGGAAAAATTTGATTTAAATAAAAAAATGTATAAAAAAGTTAGAATAACATATTATAACAAAAAATAGCTTTTTTCGAACCAAAACAACGATGTTCTTCAGTACGTGTGAACTCTTTGTGGCTCGCTGGCTCTCAAACAAGACTATTGAAAGATTATTAACAAAAAAAAAAAATTGGAGGTACTTATTGATAATGCGAGGGAGCTTTCTTAATGTATTGGCCAAGAAAGTCAAGATCGAACCTGTATGTAAAGTTTTATGTTTCTTTCTATATTATCAATGGTGCAACTACTTACAAGGAAACCTTCTCACCTTCAGGTCACGGATCTTTACCAAAAATTTTCCTCAGCCTCAGAATTAGAAATAGAGAGGGAAATCTTCCAACTCTTCGAAAATACATTACAAATTTTTTCAGAATCTACTCTGGGCTAAGATCGAAATTTAATAATTTTAGTCAAAACGAATCATATAGAGAAATAGTACATTCAGGCCTCTAATAATTAAAAAAATGTTATGGTTATTAGATCTATTTCATGAAGAATCTTTCATATAACACACAATAAATATTATCTTTTTATTATACTATCATACTATATTGACCGAATGATCAGAAACACATATAAGTCTGTACACGTGTATTTATTTATGTGAGGTATTATTAGGTTCTTGATTAACATCGCAAAAATTAATGAGTCTCGTTTGAGATCAGACCAAGTGGAAAAAACGAGTAAACGTTCGATGCAGACTATACAAGATCGATGTTCGCGCAGTTCTGCTCGACAATGAAGTATTTATTGAGGGAGATTTTTTGATAAATAATTGTCTGACTGAAAGAAATAATTAAGTCAAAGGAGGGCAGAGCTAAGGAAAATTTTCTTTGCTCTATTATGGGCGAAACTATATGACGTTGAAAATGCGCCAAAAACTAGCCACGATTTATCTCAAAAAATTTTCCTCTTCTAATGGCCTTTCCAGTTTTCTGCCGCTTCGAATTATTTATATACGTCATAGAACTTTAAAGTAGAGTCGTTTTTAAGACCTTCCCGGACAATTAAGCACTTTGAAATGATTTATATAGTTTGAAGAAGTTAAATTTTCATCTGAAATTATTTCAACTAATTGTCTATTTTAATGTCCCGAAACGATTTGATCGATTGATTATACTGGATAAATTTCATGCGTATGATATAATAAAACTTGAGTTGAATTTAATAACACTATGATTCAAAGAATATATTTGAATATATATATCTGACCGAAAAATCCAGTAAGCCAGAAAATTGACTAACCTTGGAGCCATTATCACCTAAATTCTATGCAAATTGTCAGCAATTTTCACATTTATCATTCGAGTTTAAACTACACCCGGTACAAATTGGATTCCCTTTTCAATCAAAATTGCCGTGCATTTACGAGTTTTTTTCCTGCAGTTTAGATTGATCGAACGAGGAAAATTTTTCGATTAAAAGTAAAGGCTCGCACACACGTGTGTGCAGAGCAAAAAAGAAAACGTGCGAATCTTTTAGATAAAAAGTTGTTTGAGATAAAAACACCTTTCATTATTACATCGTCAAAAAAAAAGTAGTGGCTCAGGAAAGCTTTTCAAACTCTAACCATCCTTGCACGTGCTCGAAGGTCTATGCCGTTGAAGTATTCTTTCGGAAAGCTTTGTTAGAGCTCGGGTCGAGGAGAGGAGGGAGAGAGAGAGAGAAATACAGCAATGACAGAAATTGAGAGAAGAGCTTTCATAAATCGTATTTATCCCAAAAATATTGCTCGGTTTTATTGGCTTAAATTTATTATGAATCTCGAGTTATAAATCAAATTTTTGTATGCAGTTCAAATTCTACGACAATAAATCAGAATATTAAAATATACTAAACAAACAGATAAAAATATGTATAGCAAAGAATGGCTTATGCCAAAAATATACACACAGACTGCAAATATTGTCAGTGCGAAAGAAAGGAAACGCATTGGAATGCGCGACGTCGAGATAAATTGCGATATCGTAGAAAATGCTAATTGCCCTCTTGGACACTATTTATTTTGCCATTTAAAATACGGGATGTTGCGTTGTTCTTTGAGCTAAATTACCCGCTGTCGTTGTTGATATTCAGTATTTTTATTTACTTATCTATACAGCCTGTTATATTGCCATCTAAACTTTGCCATGTATTCATGGCAAGCTCGAGCTGTGTTTTCTGCACAAATGATGTATGGGCCTTGGAAGATTGATCGTCCAGGTGCATCGTTCAGTCATTAAAGTGTAATTTTTCAACAAGTTTAATATTGAATTAGCATTTTCATGAATTTATCACATTATAAAGTCGATCATGCTCTCGCCTGCATATAATATGATTCCGATCATCTATATGAGTTCAAGAAGCTCGTTTATCCGGAGTATCTCTATTAATCTATTAATTAGCAAACACGAATTTTCCGTTATTCTGAGTAAAGTGTACGTCAAGACAGAAAGTTCGCGTGCTCCCGTCGAAAGCTCTTGCAAGCTCGACGAACCATTATACAATATAAACATATATTTTCACATTTAACTGGATGAATAACTGACGGCGAACATCGCTCGTTTGTTTGCAGAATAAAGCGAGGGAAAGCCAAAGCGGCCCACAAAAGAGACTACCCTACCTGTCTGAGCTTCCACGGCAACAGCAGCGGCAGCGGCAACTAGCTACGCTCAGAAATGGCTCGCCAATGGGAGAAGCTCTCACCGGCCGAATTCCAGCAGCTTCAGGATTTGGCAGCCTGTAAGTGTGCATATACACGAATAAAAGCTCGCTCACTCGTTCTCTCTCACGCGCGTCGAGGTAGCTGTAGCTTTCCGAGCAAGTGCCAAAAGCTTTTGTTATCACTAATTTGATTGCACGCCGTGTGCCTCGGCAACGAGTCCCGACCCACCTCCTCCTTCGTCGACTCTCGAGCCTTAATTAACGAATCGCAAGCGGCGCGTTGCACGGCTATATTGTAACTGTGGTAAGAGCTACCATGATTGTTTTAGATGAAAAGTGAGCGTCGGATAAACGAGGCGAATTTTCACTTGTCGCTTTTTTTGCACGCGACCGATTTAAGGATTTTCGGCAATGATGTAAGTTTAAGGAAAATATTTATGCCTCTAATGGCCGAGTAAACGCGAACGGGCGCGTAACGTGTTTTTGCTCCAAAGTTTACAGACGATTTTTAATGGTTAATGAACTATATCAAGGAACATCATCGTAGCACGAAGCAGTCCAAGTTTTAATAAGCCCAAATCAGCCATCGAAAAGTTTTTATCTTGAAATGTTTTCCCATTCAAACTTACAATAGCTTATGTGAGTATACGAAAGAAAGTAAACGTTTCGATTTCTCGAGGTCGCGGTCGCGACATCGAATGTTTTTTTTTATATCGTCGTCGAGCGTGAAAGAAGCGTGCATAATAATTTCTCGCAATTTGACGCATCACAAAGCAGGTGCTAGGCGCGCACCTCTCGCGTATATAGCTGCCTGCCTGACGTCGGTCGGGTCGACTGTAAACACGTTTTACTACTGGCGCCACGCCGTCTTTATACGGCTTGTGCGCCGTTTGTTTCGCTCTTCTCTGTATATGCCGACGAGACGACAGCAACATATAGCTCCACGCCCGAACATTACTTTCGCGTTTTATAAGTGGCGTAAGAAGCTGCAGTTTTCTTTTCATTCTTATTTCTTTCGTCGTTGGTACTGCTTCAGAATCGAGATCGTGGGAAGAAATTATGATTCCGCGACGAGGCTGAGTTGCCATTTGAATGAGAGACAGTTGAAGGATAGCATGAAAGCAAGAAATTTTTCGAATTTTTATATGAATATTAACAATTGCTTCGCGATAAAAATAAAACGAGTATTATGTGATGTAAATTTATCAAATTAAATGTCATGGTTTTTCTTTCAAATCTTACGAAAATCGCAGTTGATGCTGAAATTGCAGTTTAAGCTTTTATAGGCATACGTTTATTTTCTATATTAGGGTTACAACGATAATCCCAGCCACAACCCCTAGCGGTAGCCTCCGAAATAGAGGAAATGAGTAGATTTCAAAAAGTAGCATGGAATTATTTATCATTTTGATTAAAAAGGATTATTACCGTTTGCTATCTCTGCGTCCAAAGTAAAGTAAATTATGATTTTCAGATATAGGAAATGCTCAAAATTATAACACTGAATTTTGGCTAACAAATAGTTATTTTTGTTATACTATTGCATAAACATATTTATTGGTAAATTTAATTCACCAACATAGAGCTTTGACTTATACAATTATTTTTATTTTGTCACTTGTAGATTTACAGAATTAACGTTCTCGCCATCTAGTGGCGAAGGCTGAAAGTGATATAGTTGCATTTAAAGTGGTTGAAAATTAATCTTTAAATTTTGTAAATAGTTAAATTGTCATTTCAGGTCATTTAAAATGGACTTAATGTTTCTAAGATAATTATAACAGGAAAATCACAAAAAACAAACTAATCAATGCTAAGGTAATTTAAAGTATTTTGAATCGCCAATTTTCGGATTATAGGCCATTATTAATGTTGAGAATTTCTAATTATTAAAGACATCTTATTGTAAAAATGACGGATATTTTGTTCATCTCTTTCCTTTACGGAATAATTTATTAGGTACCTTGAAAAATTAGGCATTTAATTTCATAATTTAATTCAGTTTATAGTGCAAGTCAATAAGTACGTATCGCGACTTTTGATTTTAGCCGACACATACGTGTGTACGTGTAGCCTACCTGCATAACGTTACCCAGCATTCATGCTAATTCCCCGCATTACAGATCTATCTTTCCCTCTCGCACCGAAGAAAACATCCTTAAAAAGACCTCCGTAATTGATACATTTTTCAGAAAGTTACGTAAATTTTAGGACGATGGAATTCGTGTATACGAGCTTGAAAAACGTCTATTTTAAAGCTGCAGGCAAGTTTTTCCAAGGCGCGCGCACAGGGGAAGAAAGGGGAAAAATAAAAAAGTTGAAGAGTAGTTTTACTCTCCAGGGAGGAGCTATGCATATAAGAGGATTGAAATAGAAAACACGTATATCTAACCACGAAATACCTCATAATGTACGCTCTTATGACTTTGTTTCGCGCTTGGCTTTATTTTTCATGCCGTCGCTCGCGCTACATGCATGAATAAAATATGTTAATAATTCCATCTTATCTTGCATAATTCAACGATTCGTGTATTTTACGCTCTTTTTCGCATAAATTGAGACACAGCGCTTGCACATTTTTCGAAATTTAAATTCTAAACAGGAGGATCAACGATTTCGAAGGGACCCGAGCAATCGGATTTTGCGAAACGATGAAAAATTACGGATCGTTACGGCAAATTAAAAGGACGAGCGCACGCGTGGGCGACACTTTTCGAAGCGTGCGGCATTCTCAGCTTTTTACCAGGGCCGAGTATTGTCCGCTGGATAGTATATTGTCCGAGTGCGTGCGTGGCGCGTTTCGCTCCAAAGCTGTGCACTGCAGCTCCGATGTATTGTTTTTTCGGCGACCGAAGCTTTCTTCCATCGGGCGTTAATTTACGAGTGTTTTTCGAAAGCGTGAAACTATACTCACCCGAGGCTGGCATTTGAAGATTCCATTCGTTCCACGGGATTTAATTAAAAAAAAAAAAAGCTCGACGATGCGTGCTTTTTTTTATAACTACGCATTTTCTATTTTGAAAATTAAAATTGTTTTCCGGCAAATATCAGCTGACAACTGAAGCCGAACAAATACAGCAATCTGTTCACGAATGACGAAAAAACGAGTTTGAAAGAAACGAAGGATCAATTCATTAGGGATATCAAACTTATGGCTTCATTTGCTCCTGCATATAAAAGTTTTACCTGCGTCATTTGGCTGCTCATCTCGGAAAAAAAAACTCCAATTATAATAAGCGAACGTTCTAAATGCATTATAGAGTCTTCCTCGACCTAGGAAGACTTGAGCAAAAATAATTAATTAAGAAACACTTTAATTGAAAGTTACACCTCATCGAGCGCACTCAATACCGTACAAAGTCAAACTTTAAATTGTATAACACAATGGACAAGACTACAATCTATGTTTTTGTTCTCAATTTGCGCAGATTCGTCGAGGAAGCTGCAGGACGTGCTGCTGGAGTTCTGCGCCGCCACGACACCGGGTGACGTTCCGAAATACCAGCCTGATGGGGTGAGTATCTCTCTTTGTGTCGTCGATTGCGTGCGTGTAGCGTGACCCTGTAACTATAGTAGAACAAAAAAAAAGGCACGAGATCACACGAGAGATAAGAAAAAGCACAAGTGCGCGCTCGATACCCGTTTGTCGTCGTCGCATCCAATGGAAATGGCGTACAGGATTGTGCAAAAAATAGCCTCGAGAATCGCAGCTGCTGCTGCTGCTGTGCTGCAGCGTATGGCTTATTGGCTCGCTTGCACACACACACACACACACGATCCGTCGCGCGAGCTCAGAGCGAAGTCTGTCAACGTCCCCTTTTACACGTCGAAGTAACTTATTCATGATAGTGTGTACATGGCTGTATCCCGGCGCGAAACAAGAAGTAGAAAGTTTTACTTGTTTTCAAGTTAGCGAGCACGAGTACGTACGTACGTATGTATGAACGTTACATATACACAGCCGAGATAGCGAGGCACTGCGTGTAGATACGTAACATTATTCGCTTACGTAGAAATCAAGGCATGACGTCGCCGCCGCCCCCGCCCACGCGGGAGACACACTTTTTATTTCGAGTTAACTAGGCTGTATTGTAATTTTACATATAGATATGCGCGCGAGATCCGGCTTCCGAATTAATAATCATCTCGACGAAAGGGAAATACGGCGAATCGTTCGCGACGGCTTTGGATTATATTGCGCGGCACGATACACACATATTTACGAACGCGAGTAGCGTACAGCGCGCGACCAGCCAACCGATTCAATGGACGCGCGTGTGCATGTGTCATTATTGCATATAATTCAAATCCGATAACTCGGCTATCTACAAAAACCTGCCGTTTCGTTTCATAATTGAATTTCTCATCAAATGCGAATGCCTCGCGTACTGCATTTGAGTGTAAGCTCGCGCGGCCGATTGACGTGGACGGGAAAAATCGAGCGATCGAAAAAAATTCTTTCGTTCATACAGATATGTGTGCAGAGATGCATTTTTAAACCTTACCTGAAGCAAAGGTAAATTTTAATAATGTATAAAGATCGAGTGACTGATGACTATTTTTTCTAGCTTTATACCAGCTCCGACGGTAATCTAGACAGCCTTGCGGTTTTTTTCTTGCTCTCTCTCTTTTTTTTTAAGCCAAGAGGCAAACTACAAAAGTACAAGTATACATCGTTAGCCTCTTTCGCATTATATACATGTATACGTAAAGCTTTTATGCAGCCGGCGGTCGATTGTCCGCGTAAGGAAGCTTTCTTTCTTATGTCAGAGTGAGAGCAACCTTAATGTTTTTCTTAGCTCCCTCCCTCCTTCTCTCTCCATCTACCCCCTTTTTTTCCTCTCTCCATCTGAGTTTTTTTTCCGTTTGTCTTTGTTGTAACTCTTGCCCGTTTCCTAGGCTATATAAGAGGGCAGCAGCAGGAGCAGCAAAAAACGTAGATAAAAATTGAGCTTTTCTCTCTTAGCCTGAACAACAAAAGTACGATTTTACAGAATATATACACGATTAAGTATAAAAAAAGAATTAATGGGTGGCAATCGTGACGCGCAAGAACTCGGTCTTGCGGGATAAAGCGCCTTACGTTCCACACACACATATGTCGGAATCCATGAAAAATCAGTAGTTGACGGACAAATATTCTCACTTTTTTTTGTCTCTTTAAGTTCTACGAAAACTAACTTATGTCACTGTGTTTTAGTTTTGAAAAAAGTATTTTCAAGCGTAAGCATGAAATTAATTACCATTACCATGGTTAGATCACCTGCACAAAAACATGAAAGATAAATAAGTTTAAAGCATATCTAATGTAATAAAATCAGACATTAAAATTAATATAACCGATACTGGATTTCATGTTAGGTAAAAAAAAATCCATGGAAATTCACTTGTAATTGATTTCAGTAACCACCACTAGGTGGCGAGTAGATTTATCTGTACATCTGCAAGAGGCAAAGTAAAAGTAATTGTATAAGTCGGGAAGATTGATAATAAATAAATGTAGACGTCAAAGTGCTGGTGTGACAAATAGTCATATTCTATTTTTGATATTTATTTTTACCGCTAGATGTCGAGTTACCTATATCTGTAAATCTGCAAGTGGCAAAGTAAAAATATGTCTATATAGTCAAAGCAAGGTTTTGAAAATACAATCTATGCGCCAAATTAATGTGAAGCTTGAGAAATTTTTAAACCTCAAAGCAGCGTAGCAGAATTCTATACTGTTGTACGCAACAAATCCGTCGTAATTAGATTTATTTCTAAACAGTATCATTAAAACACGAAACCCCCTTAAAATCTCGTTAGCTTCAAATACTTTTACACGATTTTAAATTCATCTACGAGAGGGAAAAAGACTTCTTCCACTCTTACATGAATATTAATGTACATATTTTTAACAATGTATTTATTAAAGATTCCTAAAGGCATTGGTCTAACTAATTTTAGTAGCATTTAAAAAAAAATTTCCTGCTAACAAGTAGTTTTCCGTGGACTTCGACGTATATGCTTTTTCGCATAGCAGAAACTGTACTGGCTGCTCTCATACGCATGATGGCTCGGTTATTACCTTAATACGTCTAAGAGTTTTCTTTTTCACTGTACTCGGCGCATATGTGGGATAAAGTTTTCCGCGCGACAAACGTCTCCCTTCCCCTTGGAAAATGCGATTTACGCACGCCCAAGGACTCGAGATTTTATTAGCAATCATTTTATACGTGACTTACGCTCAAGCTCGTTTTTTGTTACTGCCGCATGCGCCACAAAGCTAAGTTGGACTTGGCGCTGCATGGCTCAGAGCAAAAACTTTAGATTGTTGTAATTATATAATAAATGTATATAATATGCAGACACAAATTGCGAAGCATAAAGTTCAAGCGAGATAATTACTCGCCTGTGTATCACGAAACACGAAATAAAAATGTAACAATACCAATGAAACTCTTTATCAAAGCTCCATTCAAGCTTGTAAAATGGCTTCGTACGTACATATGAATATAATGTGAAATGTATAATTAATTATCATGCAGACACAATTTAGTTCTCGGGAAATAAAGTGCACGAAATATCATGGCAGTACTTTCTCGAAATCAAATACTATGCGAAAAAAGAAGGCAAAAAAAGGAAAGACCGAGTCAAAGACGTGCGCTTGCTCGGACGATCAAAGGGTTTTTTTTCGTACGAACCGCGTGGCAGAGAAAAAAAGGATATAAACAATCGGACGTATAGTTTACCACACGGCCAACGCCACCGCCGCCGCATACGGAACAGACGCGAAAGAAAACGAGAAAAGGGCGGACAACGGCGCTTAGCAGCTATATAGGAGTGCAGATAAATATTTGCCTTGCGTCCTGTTCTATATATACGGCCCGCGCCCATTTTTTTTTCCTCTGTGCGAGTATCAAAATTCGTTTCTATTCACTTTGGGCCGTGCCTACTCGTGCACGGAAACAATATGAGTGTGTATGTGTGTGTGTGGCAGTCGAGTTTCTGCGCGCCGAGCTCGAGATTGAATTTTCCAACGCTTATACACAGAGACAGCCTAGAACGATGCAGGTAGGAGGAAACTTTCTCAGCTCCGAACGCTCAAATGAATTCCGTTGATTTCGTATGATTTTATTTAATGCATTCATAAGGAGCGAGCAATTTTCTGGTTAATAATAATCAAAATTGCATTACAAGGAATATCATAACAGAAGCTGCGAGGCCGTATGACTTTTGCAATTTCGCATATAGGTTTGCGTAGGGAATTGAATCGAATGCAAAAATTTTGCCGAGGAGCTTTGTGCGACGGCGTGGCTGAATAGAGACGTTTGGCCGGGATCACGTCTCGAATATGCCATTTGCGCGCGCAAAAGTAGAGCGTCGACGCTCATATTGCCTAGCTGCCGTGTTATTGTTCCATGAGCTTTTGTATTTTTAGCCAAACGTGTCTCGAAATATATACTCGCGGCTCTTGCGCCGAGCTTGCTACGATTAAACAATTCATATGCGCGTGTATCGTTAAAAATCAAAGGAAAGCGATAAATCCGTCGAGTTATGGAGTCGAAGTCGGACTGCAGTGCAGGGATATTAATAATCACCTGGGCTGCTACTCTGCCAGCCGATAGCTATATAGCCGGTCGAGCTATACAGCCGACGAGTACAAGAGCCGAGCCGAGCGCGAGAAAGACAGTCCCCAGGAGACATTAAATGGCGATCATCTTCCCGATGGAATCGATTTCTTTTCTGGCCTCGCCAGCTATATAGCGGTGTGCGGCGGCTCACATGCAGCTCGCAGACAGACGTATAACTCAAGCCGAGAAACTGCCATCTGGGAAATTCTCCCCGGCGCACTACTATGCACGAGCTGCGAGCGAGGGTGTGTATATATGCTATACCACTGTACATTGTGCCCGCTTCGCGTGTGCAGCAGTTTAACCCGCAGCTCTGCGCTCGAAATCTTATAAAATCGCGCGTAGCGATATAGTATAGCAGTAGCTGGACGAACCACGCGCGTTTATTCGAACTTATCGCGGCTCGTAAAAATCACGCGCACTTTTATACACCGCTTTATAACATCGTCGTCGCGAAGGAGAGAGAGAGAGAGAGAGAGAGAGCGACACAAAGCCACGGCATGACGAGCTTTTTGATTAAGAATAGCTGCTGCTACTGCTACGGCCGCCGATACCGCGTACGCTGCCGTATACACGCATAATCGCATAAAAAAGCATTTGACGTCACTGATTTCCTCGTGCCTCCAGCATTGCGAATTGAATTTTCTCACTCCTGGAATAAGTAGCGCCGATGGCGATGGCTTCGAGGCTTGTAGTACGTTATATACAATTCTTAGTAATATCCTTAGCTGTGTTTCCCGGGACCTCGATCCGATTCTCTATCGTATAGCGCGTACACACTGCAACGTAATTTCCGCGAATGAGGATGATACTCGAGCCACTGCTGCAATTCCGCTGCTGCCCTTGTAAACAACGCGGAGCTACGTTTTTTCGATTAATTGACGAGTCGAGTGCTTCGTATACACTCATTTATATACCTGCCACGAGAGTGGCTGCAGTACATATTTCTGTAACACACGAGATCGATCAATATAGGTTTTACAACGAGCAGAAAAAAAAAGGAAGGTGCGGACTTTTTAGTCCACGCGTATCGCTTGGAAAGTACTGCGCCGTTCGCGTCGTCGTCGTCGTCGTCGGGCTGTCCTGTACGAACGAGCGAAATTAAATGATATCGATAACTCGCGTCTAGGACGCCTGTATACCTATATACGTTGCGCAACATGCTCTAAGTGATCGTCAATTTCGTAGATTCAGTTAAAGTATGAAATACATATTTATGTTTTTTTATGGCTAAGAACAGAGCGGCGCGGATATATGGAAACATTTTTTACGAGAGGTATAAAAATAAAAGTAAGTATCATTTTGCCTCCCGCTCGTGCGCGCCGAGAAATATGTATGTGTGTGTATGTGTGTATTCGCGCTTGGGCGCACATATGTATCGCGTACTCATGCGGACGCGAGCGCATGTCTCAGTTAACCGTATCTAAATTATTTCTGAGATACTGCAAAATTATATATTTTTCCTTCGTATATCATTTGAATTCGCGCGCGCAAAGTTGGACGAAAAATATCTCGGCCACCTGTGCCATAAATATCCTTAAAAAAAAAAGGACAGTCATTTTTCTTTTATCTATAATAGCGAAAGCTCTGGACACTTTCTATTTATACTTGTTTTGTCGAAAAAAAATCTGAATGGTAGATAAAGACTGCGGCGTGGATAAAAATTATTCACGTAAAATAGTTCACCGGTATTCTGATTGATTAGACATAAACGAAACAGATTCATGCAAAGCGAATCCTTCACACTATGATTCCCCGTTAGAATATGCATTCCTTCCAGATGTAGCCTCATATCGGTGCGCGCTCGCCAACTATTCTATAAAGAGGAATTTACTAGGCACTGGGCGTTTGATGTGCAGCTCGCTCTCTCTATCTGAATGCTTGGAAAGAACTAAGTTGTTGAAACTAAACGCTATTCGCACTAAACTAGTTACCAGATCGTTTCGAACAAACACTGCGAATAGCCGTACGTCAGAAATTATATGTTTTTAGTGTGTCGAATTTCAACGCACACACAGTAAGAGAGAGAGAGAGAGAGAAAGAGAACCTAGCAACTATAGCAGACGCCTCGAGACTGCACAAAACTTTTCAGTGCTCTCCGTGTATAGGTCACGTGTATTATATTCATCCGGGGAATATGGAGAATTTTTTTCAAGCTCCCGTGCAAAATAAGATTCAACCGTATGAAATTGTATAAGAATATATATTTCAAGTCTGGGAAAAGTCAAAGCGAGCTTTGATACACGAGGTTCGACATTGTCAAGATCACGTGCCGTATGACAGATTGTGTATTTGCCCGAGGCTGGATGTCTGACAGGTACAAAAAAAAGAAGAAGTAGAGAGAAAAACGTATGATTTCTTTAGGTATTTTTTTCCTCGACAAATAACCTAATACTTTTTGATTCGGAAAACGGCGCGCGCGCGCGCTTTTAATCGGAACTTTTTTCTCGAGCTACTATTTCACTTCTGTTTTTTTTTTTTGCTGTTTGTTATCGATACGTTTGATACATTTATTGATTGCAACTCGAGCTCTCTCATGTTGGACGCTGTTTTTTCGCGCATGCAAGCCAGCGCGTGGCTGCAAAACGTTAATGATATGCTATTAAAAACAAGGTCGATTTCCACGATACCTCGGTGCAGGAGCGAGGATTTTATACATATACCAAAAACATGCGCCCAAGATCAAGGGTTCTTTGCGAGCTAAAAAATCGCAAGTGGTTTCGTTTTCTCGGCTCTCTCTCTCGCTCGTCTCTTATATCCCGTCCCTCTACCTCTTGAGCCAGGCGCATTAAAGCACTCTTCCGCCCCATACTCGAAAATACACTTAAAAAAATTGTTTTTCTTTTCTGCATAAAAGCCCGCAACGTGGCGGACCCGCACAGGGCGAATTTCGTCCCCGCGCGAAACTTGATAAATTCAGTCAGAATTACGAGCTCGAGCGCGCGCCTGCACACGGCAATCAATCGGAATTTTCCCCGAGTAATCTGGGAAAAGCGGGCTTTTCTCTTTTCCCGCCCTTGCGCGTGCGAGAGTAAGGGAGGCTGACGTTTAATCGCGAAACGAAGACATTTTTCAATTTATTCTTTCCCCAAATTAGATACGTTACTCAATTAGGAGGATAAAGTAAATTTCGTTTCTCACGCACAAACGGACTTGGTTGAAGAAAAAAAAAAGAGGAAAGGTATTATAGAATTTTCAATTCCATTTGTGACGTTAAAAATCTCTCATCGGAGAAGGGAAGAAAAATTACTTTCCTTTTCTACTCGTTGAATAATCGATAACCCAGCCTGCAGTTGCGTCTTTTAATTCGCAAAGGTGCAATAATCCCTTCTTTCTCTCTGTGAATCATATAAAAAACTAATTCATTTTATCTCTCTCGCAAAAAAAGTATGTAACGTGGATGAAAAAAAAGGTAGAAAAAAAGAAGAAGAAAAAAAGAGGCAAAAGAAGTTGCTATACACTTTGAGAAGATTCATGCGCAAGTGCATCTGTTTTCCTCTTTCTTTTTATACTCTCATATTTTCGTGTCGGCCTCATTCATCACGTCGCGCGCGTATACATCGCTCCAGAGAAAGAGAGAGAGAAGGAAAAAGTGAATCGTTACGCTTAAAAAAATTTTTTTTACAACTCGAGCAACGAGAGATCTTATTACACGTCTCTGGCCAAAGTATATACGTTATTACATCGATTTGACGAAAAATTTACGTCGACAAGCGTAATAACGACGCTCGTCGGTGGCTCCGAAGCATCTTGCGAGTTGGCAAAAGAGCTATTGAACTCTCGTCGCGTCGCGATGTAGGTCTTGTTTTGGCCGCGATCATGTACGCTAACTTACATCCTGTAAAAACGTTGGGGATAAAGATACTCGACTTCGACCTCTTTTCTCAGATCGGGCAGTTTGTAATAAAAAATTCAACGGCCCCCAGCAGAGCTCGATATTATTATACCGAGAGCGAAGGAATATAATTTCACTCATCAGTCGACGTCTATAATTGCAATTGTTGGCGTGAAAATCATTGCAGCATAATATTTAATACCAAGCGCAACGTGACGATAGTCACGTATACACGTTCTGCAAGCTCTTGCGTACTGTATCCGCGTGAAACCCCACACTATACGGCAGCACAACAACGGCTGCGCTGAGAGGAGAGGAGAGTGGCGCTGATCCAAGGTCAAGCCCGAATGGATGAGGACTTATATTATCACGGGGCACTGGAAGAAGCTTAATTTAACTCCAATACGTGGCAGCGTGTCAGCCTCATGGCGCAGAAATCCTGTTCGCCCGCGACATCGACGACGACGACGAGGACGACTACGAGAAAGAGAAGGAGAGAAAATGTATGATTGGCACAGCTGAGAATCCAGTGCAGATAAAACCAGTCTAAACAATCGATTCGCAGGGTGTATTACACAGAGAGACCGACTCCTTGTCTTATTCTCTTTCTCTGCAATCGAGGTGGGGGGGTGGAATAAGGCGACGACCATATAACATTCGTGTACATATACGTGTGCACACATACATGCTAATAACGAAGGTAATCGATAAAAACGTGTCGCCATTCAAACTTAAGCGGCCAGAGAATACAACGTCACAGAGAGAGAGAGAGAGAGAGCGAGATATATATAGTATGTAGTAGGAGGCTGGTGGCACGCGAGAACTGTACGGGTGTGCGCGCGCGGTGGAAAAGGGAAGAGAGAGAACGACTCTACGTAGTCTACGTCACACCCGGTTGCTAACGGCAACCTCGCAGCCCAAACCTGACGTCACTCCTCGCAGTTGCAATATAGAACACACGCGCGCAGACACACATATTATATACGTACCTACGTACGTACACACATATATCGATACGATATCCCACACACAAGCAGGCACACGCAGACACACAGTAACGGCGGGAGGTCGCTGCACCTCCGCCCAGGGAGAGAGAGAGAGAGAGAACAACAGAAATAAGGCAAGGGAGAAAGAAGTGGACAAGATAGTAGTGTGCGAGAGCGTGACGTCACTGAGAACGTGTATATAATATCGGGCACACGCCTTCCCCTCGAGAGAGAGAGAGAGAGAGAGAGAGAGAGAGAGAGATGCAGCGTTACATCATTTTCTCGCGATGTGATCGGCAAACAACTCCAAAACACGAGCACCAATCGAACATTTTTCGATGCGATCTCGACACTGTGTACACAGCAGCAGCATCAGCTTTTTGTTCCTCTCGACAATGTTGTCATTTTTACTTCGATTGTTTATTTCTCAATTGTGCTCTCGAGACTTCATCGAGGCGTTAAGTGCTGCTAAGCTCGACCGAGCGAAGAACAATGCGATCGAACTTTATTAATTGAATTGCCAAAGCGTTTTGATTTATTTTCCGAAGGAACGAGCGCGAACTTCGCCATTCCACTCCAAGAGCGCAGATATTTATTTAAAGTCTATATATCTCAGGGTTAAAAATCGGCCTTTACTTTTTTTTCATTCAGTGAGAATAATTCATGCCATCTGATCAAAGACTCGCGAGGAATGACCACAAAGCGATCAAACAGTATACACAAGCGCACACATACACATGCTCCGCACATACCCAGCATGTCTGAAAGAGAGAGAGAGAGAGAGAGAGAGGCAATTTTTTTCTCACATCCTCGCGTACGCCTACCCTTTATTTTCATCCTATTTATAGACCGTACGTGTGTACATAGTCCGACAGTAGTGGAGATAAATAGCATAATCGAAAGCTTATCGAAGCTGAAGCTGCGAAATAGAACGTGCCCCGAGCGAGCAGCAGCAGCAGCTGAGCCTCTCGCCTCTCTCTCTCTCTCTCTCCCGCCAATCGAGTTTCTTTTTTTAACACCAGCCAGCTTCTATATATTTTTTTTATTATTTGTCAAAGCAAATACAATTATTGAACCATCCGCGACGCCGCAGCGGTTGAAAAACTGTCCTCCAGCGCAGAGAGAGATACATATACACAAGCGTAGAAGCGATGAACTTGAGTGGCTATTATATAAATGGGAAAGCCAAGAAAACGAAGCCGTTACAGCGCGACGTCAGTGGCAACGGTGGCAGTAGCAGCATCTTGTGTCGATGATGCATGGCAGTTTCGTTAGCTCATGGGTATTACACCCCTGCGAAGCAGTTCGCAGTCAGCCAGCACGGCATATATATAATATACAGCCTTGGCAGGATCGTGAGAGCTTTCTTATATACAGTAGCTCTTCTTCTCTCTCTCTCTCTCTCTCTCTCTCTCTCTCTCACTCTCTATCTTTTTCTCTCTCGTAGTAAGAGGGGCTTTGTTACTGTTTGATCGAGCAGAAAGCTCGAAAGAAGAGAAAGAGAGAGAGAGAGAGAGAGAGAGAGAGAGAGAAAAAAGGATGACTTCTGGAGAAATACACTTACTCCTCTCAGCTGTCTCTGCCCTGACGATTGTTCGTCTATTTTAATGCGCAAAGACGTTAAATACGTAGAGAAAAGAATGTTATGGATTTTACTTTTAACTGAGTCAGCTCTTTAATGTTCAAGTGTATCGACAAGTAATTATATACTTTTTACCTTTTATTCTACATCTTCAAATGAAAAATTGAGATGATTCCGCGCTAAATATTTGAAATATCGCTTATCTGTTGCTACACGTAGATATATTAATCGATGAAATATCCTATTTTTACGTTCGATTCTAACGTGATAACAAGCCTGATTAAAAATTTGATGCAATTAGCCAGCAGCCTAATTATGCAGCAAACAAAAAATTCAAAGCCCTCGCGGTATTCGTCCCAGAAGGCGGCTGCCAGCTCCGATCATGAAGTAATTTGATCTTGGGCATTTTTAACGAAGGCTACTCAGTGCTCCGAGCCGATTTTCCACTATATATACAGCAGTGAATCCCAAAGATTCCGAAAGTAACCAGCTCGAGCTTAATGGCGCGCGAGCTTTCATATATAAGCATATATATCCAGCGTACTGCTCGTAAAAGCTTCGCTCCTCTTTTCGTCCTCAATGATTTTACAAGTTTTATGGCTTCTTGTCGCGTTAAATGCCTTCCCACGGTATTTCATTTCACTCATTGGCTGCTGCTGGTCGCTATATAGAGTATCATATACGTAAGCTCTTCTCCTCCTAGCTCGAGCGACGACGATGACGTTATACAGAAGCGTCTCGTTCGACGATTTTCAACTTGTTGGAAATTCTTTTGTACGGTTTTTTTTTCTCCGTAGCCTCGTAATTGCATCGAGCATAATAGAGGAATAACGTGAAAATCCTTGAAATATACTGGATATATCGAAGCGATTTCGAAGAAATTGCCCCACAGTCTGGGCGCGACTCTCGGCGAGAGCTCGTAAATCAGCTATTGAAGATTAAGCTCTCTCGCTCGCTTGTGCTGCAAGCTCGCATCAATCGAACAGAGCCCATGCGACAATTGTAGTACTGCCTCGCACAGTGAAAGCCGTGTCTCGTAACCAAACATTTAATCGCCCGCTCGCTGCTATATTGCTCTCCGGGCACTATGGCAGAGGAAGCTATGATACGTATAGGCGCGGCGAGGCAGTAGTGCAGTGTGCAGCTACTGCATCGTCGACGATGACGACGACCGAGAGCCAAGAGCTGTATATATTCCGGCAGTACAATCAACTCAGCCATTTCGTGCAGTCTGCGGCTATGTACACGCGCGGTAGGTATATGTACTCTGTATATATATATGGGCTGCAGTCGAGACCGACAACCTGCGTAATCCGTTAAATTACACGTGCCATGATCCATCGACTCTGATGCACTCGTAGCCTTGATACGCTGCATTTATTAGAATAAAAACCCAGTCGTAATAATAGTAATGAAAAAATAGCGTTTTATGTATCGGTTAAAAGGAAGAGAGTTTATTGGACTCCCTACCCAAATTATTGCAGAGACACGGGCATCTCAAGTACACTGCTAAAAATATTAACATTAAATTAACATTAACATTAATTCAATAGTGAAAGAAGTTTTTTCCTCGACTTTGGGAAACTCAAATTGAATATACACTATTTTCTATTTAATTTAGATCATATTGGATTTCATTACATAAAAGTAGATTCATACAGGCAAGGGAAAACAAATTCATTCGCTCTTACATTAATGCTCATGAAGTTTTATATCTAATTTTCTCCATTTAACATCTTTCAAAATCATTTTACAATCAGACGACAGGGATGGTCCCGAAAAAACCTTATTTTTACTTATACAATCACTTTGACTTTGCCGCTTGCAGGTTTACATATGAAAGTACTCGGCATCTAGTGGTGAAGGCTGGCTTTAATTACGATTGAATTTTCATGTATCTTTTGAACAAGTAACGAATGTACCAAATCAATATTAAAAACGTTAATTTTCAATCAAGTTTCTAAATTTAAGTATAGAAGTATCGAATTAAATCTCTTTTATTCAGTTTTGCGTTAAAAATGACGTATATGATTACATGTTTAGTGTAGCATAACTAAAAAAAACTCAATCAATACTTATACTTTAATTTTCAATTAAGATTTCACGTAAAATTACATGACATAAAATTCAGTATTGGTTACTTAAACTTAAATGCCTGATTGTTCATTAAGTCCGTATTAACTTTAAGGTTTTTTAAGGTTTATTATTGATGGGCTTCTGAAAATAAGTAGTCAGGTCAGAAGAATGTTCAAGTGAGATTGTCACAATAGATCTGGAGTCTATATGTACCGTAAGGCGAGGATTTCCCTATTTATTTATTATTTTTATTATAATTATGTATATAGTAAGCGCGATAAATCGATAAACATTGTGACTGTGTTTAATAGAGTGTCATAAGCTCACTATAATCTCGAGTCATATTTTATAATTTAGATGCACGCACATGACACGCAGACACGAGACGCTATTTATCGAGAAATGTGGGACGCGCGCAGAAGGACTTAAGTCGACCCGAGCACACGGCTACTTCTAACGTTTGCAAACATTAGAGTGATATTTGTTAAAAAAATATACGTAGAACGAAAAGCAAACGCTCGTGCGACATGCAGGTGATTTTTCATTCGTTTGACTAGGAATCAACAAAAAAAACGTCGGAGTAAAAATATTAAATGCTTCAATTATCCTAATACATAAAATTGGAAAGAAAATCGCGAGCATATGAATTGTTAATTAAAAAGAGAGAGGAAACAAAAGTTAACACGTGTCACCCATGGACTAGTTCGGAGTGGTGCGCTACGCCTGTCCATGACAAGACACGTGCTCAAAAGATACATATTTCATCTCTTCGATTCGCTCTAAAAGCTCTCTATTAATGCCTTCTCCAGTAATGCTTTATCCTCTTGGCAGTTTCATATCTCTATCTCTCTGTTTGAATACCAAAGTTCCCATTCTCTCTCTTCTCTCCCTGCGGCTGCTACGTAGCTATACTAGAGCTATCGTAGCGGCAGCAGATCTAGTACAGTGTGGACGTCGACGACGAGGAGAGAGAAAGGCATCCTTGAAGCTTAGTCGCTTCATTGTCCAGCCCGCGTGTATAGCAGCAGCAGCAGTAGGTAGCCTGGCAGTGCAGCTCTCGTTGTTGAGAGGCTCGGCCGTAATTACGTCTCGCATCCCAGCGCGCGCGCGGACTGTACTGCACACACTCACACACTACACTATACATTATATGCGACGACGACGATGGCGAGCTTCGGCTCTTTGCATGCTTACAAAAAGTTTAATCAACTACTTTGTGCGCGGCGTATAATTTTTCAATTAAAAAAATTTCTTTTTCAAGGGCGAGCGCCGCATTAATTATATATTCCGGCAACGTATGTCGCGCTCGCCAACGTTCCACATACACACATAGACCTGACGCGTAATTTCATTACAAGCAAAAATATACTCTCTCGTGCACGTGGCGTTGCGCTTGATTTTGAAAAAAGGGAGATAAAAAATACGTACGAAAAAAAGTTCATTCTCGCGCGCGTTTCCAAGGAGAGGAGAAGAGCAGCCGCTCGAACCGCATAAGCTTCATTTGCTTTTATCTTTATATCGCTCCGGCAAGTCTCGTTTTTTTCTCCACAATCGAGAGGAATATAAAAAGGCTTTGGAAAAAATAGCTTATATTTGTAGCCAGAAGAATCCATCTCTCCTGACAATTTCAAATATATATATCGTGCGCGCTCTTCTTTTTCATAAATATATATTCATGTTAAAGCAGGAGCTTCGCGTGGATATTAGTGTGCATTACCGCGCGTGTGCGAGCGAGCGCGAACGCGAAGTAAAAAAGGAACGTAATAAAAAGCCTTTCGAGCTTATATAGTATACGCCAAAAAAAAACATATTTTCCCGCGCTGTATTCCCGCGAATACTGTACACACATAGCTGCAGCGATATGCCTCGCACACGAGTGTTTAAACAGTTTTCGTTGGTGAAAATGGGCAACATTCATCAGAGCGCGGCCAAGCGCGGAGGGCAGTTGATTTCTGCGTGGAAGCTGCGACAAATAAAATGAAAAATAAAACAAAAAATCGTGTGTGTATATCTTTGAAGTAAATGTATACGCGCGTGTTTGGGAGCAGCAGCACTTGCGCGGATGCGCGCACGTGTTATAAAGTATATATGACGTGTAGGTGCATTATGAAATGAACAAATTTCGCGTTCAATGTGCAGCGGTGAGCAGCGAGCGGACAGCGAATCGACACGCGCCAAGTGTAATTTTTTTTTTTATAAGTATTCGAGCAATAATATTTTAAAAGGCAAACGCATCGCTCCGAAACGAATTCAGAAACTTTTAGTAAAAAGCGACTAATTACTAAGGACAAAAATAAAAATGCTTCAACTTGTAGAGTGTACAAGGAGCTTTTTGATGCCCAAAGGATGCGTGGGGAAAATTCATCAAAATAAAGGAGGTCAGCAGCAGCAGCAGTATCGCAAGAGCCGCGTACTGACAATTTAGCAGCTGCCCACGCACAACGCGCACACATACGCGCTGCAGTACATAAATCATAATAATATACAAATCGAACCTATTATAAATATGCGCATACACGCGTGTGCCAGCGAGGATTCGTATCGACAAGTTTCTCTCCCGCACGCGTTCTCATTTCACAAATGGCATGCATGTTATAAATTTATAACACACAACGCAGTACTGGCAGTAGCGGCAAAGTGAACAGTGTGCAGGCATTTACAAACAACAACAACAACGACGACGACAGCAGCAGAAGCAGCAGTAACGAACTCGCACACGTACTCGCACACACGTACAGAGAGGGAGATCGTTCTGCATAATAGGTACATGCTCGCCTGACTATACATACAAGTGCTGAGTAAATTAGCCAAGCTTTGAATGATACAGAGAAAGGGGGGGGGGGGATACGAGGGTAAAACTCTGACCCGGTTTTCTGCTGCCGCTGCTGTTACCGCCACCCGCGCGCGTATTATATATATAGTTTCTTGCGCGCGTGACGTTGGTCGGCCGGGGGTGACGTCATGCCGCTGCCACACACACACTTTTCATACTCAGCTCTCTCTCTTGCAAGCTCGGCTCTACTCGTCACGGGTCATTCAAGCTTTCCCTTCGGTGTTATAGCAGCAGCAGCAGCAGCAGCAGTCGGCGGCGCTCGATTTCGCCGCGCGTATCCTAGTTTTCGTTCAGAGCTCGCCGAGGCTAGCCAGAGAGCTAGAGCTCATTCATGCGCGCCTCGGCTAGCTATACTAGCCAGTATTATATGAGCGCGCCCTTAATACACGCCGCCACCCAGAACGCAGTATCTTATTACAATTATTGCTCGTAATATATACGGCGGTTGCGACTATATACGTTTTTTTTTTTACGAGCCGCGGCCGACGATCCTTTTCGTTCTCGTATAGCTGCTGCATACATACACCAGATTAGCTATTCTGCAGCGCGGGCTGGTTGCCATGGCCGATTCGTAATTGGAATCACGCGCCCGAGCTCTGCTGCTGCAGTAGTATACACACACAGATAGTAAACGAGCTGCATGGCTGCTGCTGCTGCTGCTGCTGTTGCACGACCTGCGATAATTATCAGATTTTGTTACATCTTCATCAACGGTGGGTACATATTGATCTATACTCTCTCTCTCTCTCTCTCTCTCTCACACACATACAAACTCGTCTTCATATATAGCCAACACGTATACGTAGTACATACAGAAGTGGGCACGCGGGCGGAGGCTCGAGAGTTCTCCACTGCTGTCAGTCGAGTTAATCTAATTCAATGGACTGACGCGTGGCACGCGAAAGCTCGAAAGCTCGACGCGGACAACCGGATCGCTTGTTATTCCTGGCAACACGTGCGCGCGCGCGGATATAATGCATCCCCTCTCGCGCCTACAGCACATAAACCCACACGTGTGCAACGCGCTCGCGTATTCATATAAGTTGATGGGGAAATATTAAAAGTCGTTTCGGATTTAAATGTGTGTGTCGTCGTATGTATGCTCTCCTGTCCCGACCTCTTTTCGCGGAAAAGCTGCTTTTATCGCTATGTGCGCGTTGAATGCGTCGGAGAATCGACTCGCTGCTGCGATCAAAGTTTAATTCTGATAAATTGTTACCGACGTCGCGCTTAATATCGACCGATACTACTGTGTGCGACGAGCTTGACAACTTTTCTCCTCCTTGCTCTTCTTCTTCCATTTCTTATTCTTCTTCTTCTTCTTCTCGTACTCGAGTGCCATATACAAGTACGTGCGAGTGCATTTTATGTTTCACATATGTATATCGTCGCTCGCTGCACGATCGGCAGAAAGAAAACATTTGCCGTTCTTTTAAGGAAATGTGTTTAAGTCGGACGGATTGATACGTTTGCCGTTGCATTTTATGATCCTCTATCTCAGTCTTTCTCCGCGTATGCGACGCGAGCATATAAAATTCATCCATTCGTGAATTCAGCCCGAGATGTGTAACGTATCTGATTGATTTGACGAAAAATCTTCGCCGAAAGATATCATGACCGTTCAAGCCTTCACTTTTTACGACTTTTTTGTTCGGTCCGTCGAGTTAAAGTTATGTATCGTACTGGTGCAGGCTAAAACGTTTACGTCTTAATACGCGCGTATATCTATTGATATTTTTTTTCCAACATTACTTCGAAAAAAAGTCGCGATGATATTCTCTTTTGTATTATATCAAGTCAGAGCGCATGCATGCGAGGTATCGACGTAGAACTTGGTACTTTTCAATGTGTAACGCGAATTTATAGAACCTTATTCGTGGCTCGCGAGCAACGCCGCGTAATAGCGAAGACATTCCCGTCAAAAACAAGCGCGTAGAGCTGCTCCGCAGTGCAGTTGCGCCGCGCGTTAACGCATGCACGTACACACACGCACAAATCAAATTCGATGTTTCGAGTTACTCCGGGTATACGTGAACACGCCGTGTTGATTATATACCATATTTATAGTGCCTTGAACTTTGAATACGTATATTCAGTCTAACCCGCCTGCCTGCCTGCAGCTCGTAAATTTAGTCATGCGAATTATAGGATTTGAAAATGAATCCTGTGCGAGAGTCGCGCAGTGCCGCCGCCGCCGTCGTCGCTGCGCGAGGAAGCTTTTAACGCTCCATAATACGTATATGGCACAGTATACATAGTGGCATTAGACTATATACTGTATGTTGCACATAGAAAGAAATATCAAGTTTCCAGCTCGAGTTATTTTTCTTTCGGAGCTTGGCCAAAGTTTTCGATTGAAGAATGCAGCCAGCTCTGCTTTCCTTTTATTTCGACCTCGTGGAATAACAGACTGCAAGCTCGAAGATTATGTCTTACCTTCGTTTTTTTTTTTTTTTTTTATAAATTCAAATAATTTAAATAAACTCGGACGCAAGAAAGGAGGAGAGAGCTAGAGAAAGACAATCTACTCGAAAAAATGATTTATTTACCGACTCTCAAGTTATATCATCCCTAATAATTACCCGAGCTATTTTTCATCAAGTACGATAAATCCTCGAGCAAAGTTTCGTAATCACTTTTTTTTTCTCCGTATAGCTATTTGCGCGCACACACATACCAACAGTACGTTACTTTATATGTATTTGTATCGATCCAGCTGGAGTTTAATCATGTCCAAGTGGCTCGTATCTCTTTCTCGCGCGCTAGCCCAGACGGCAATAAGCGAAAATTGTCTCTGCCATCCTATCGTTATGCGCTCCTCGCTCCGTCTATTTCCCTCTGTGTCTCTCCCCCCCCCCCCCCCTCTCTCTCTCTTGATTTTTCTTCTCGTTAGGCGCACTTCAAAGAGTAAATCCGAGCTTTTAGTAATTTTTTTTCCTTCTACCTGTCATACACTGCGCGCACACGTACTACACGTTGCGAGACGCACATTCGAGAATCACTTTTTTTCTTTTATCACGACGGAAAAGAAAATCCGATAGTTAATGTGTTTTCGAGTTTATCGAATGAATTCTGCAAAATTGTGTTAAATCAAGTGAAGAGATAGCGGAAGGTATGAAAAGACACGTTTAATACGTAATGCAGTTACAGCAGCTGATTACTAATTCGATTCGCACACGAGGCACACGCGCGCGCCTAGGCTCGAGCCGCGAGTAATTTACAAATTCGACGCTATAATACACGCAGTTTTGCGTTCGAATGCCGTCGGCAGAAATGAAATTAAAATAATTGTCGAATAAAAGTAAAACATATGGTCGATCGGGGCCGAGGGTGGCAAGCAGCGTTCCAAATTGTATTCGTATAATTCCAACAGAACTTGGCCGATGTTCTCATTGTGCAGAAGAAACAAAGAGCCCCGCAGTCGAGGCTAATATCATGCTCGGCCGTGTGAAATTACCCAGCCAAACTTTGCCTTAAAAGCCTGCTTATCCCCCGTAGTGTAGTTTGCGCAGCGGCTTATTTCCTATTTATCACACGAATACTGCATATTTTTGGGGGAATATTAAGTTTAAACTCGAGTAACTTTAGGCTCTTTTTGTAATCCTTGAACTTCTTAATTAGATGATTTTCAAGTTCGTGCAAGTGGTGCAGGTAAATGCGCACCGCTCCTTATTCAGAATGATTTGGCTCCGAAAAATGTTTGATTAACAGCTTTTATGATGTAGACGGTTGAAATCAAGTCAACTTTATTGAATTTAGAATATATTTTGACTTTGTCGCTTGCGGATTTACAGAATTAAGGTACTCGCCATCTAGTGGTGTAGACTTGAAGTAGTATTGTCGTATTTAAAGTGGTCAAAAAACTAGCTAGTCTAAAATGTGGAAAATGTGTGTAATTATAACATAAGCACTGCCAACCACAGGCCAATTAATTCTTTCATCATTCTCTCATCAGGATATCAGGCTATTATTGATGTTAAGCATTTCTTTAATGTTTATATTTTTGATAACTATTTCTCGATGAGATGCTGCAGTCATGAATGCATAATTTAGGATCTTAAACTTCGAATGATTGTATATTTATCGATAGAAAAATAAAAACTCCTTTTTAAAATGTATTCATTTAAATGAAATGAAAAGTTGTAACATTTAATAACACCAGACACAAAAAAATAACGAAAAAGAGCTTATGGTCATTATGAATTTTGGCCCAATGCAGCTAAGAAAATATTAATGAATATTACATGGAAATGAATCTTTGTTCATTAGCGGCTCGATTGTCATATCATAGATCTCAACTGGCAATCGGTCACGCGTCATTTGTCAGAAAGAATTCATGGCTTATTGCGTAAAATTGGTTGTCCAAAAATTTGAGTATTGGACTCGAACTCGATAAAAAAACTTGACTCGATCGAGTCTTCGCACACTTCCCTATTCGATATACAGCGAATAAGGCGAGACTTTATGCATGAGATATCTAAAATGTTCAAAACTTGCATTATAGGATATCGATTACGAGGGCTTCAGAAAGTTTCTCGACACTTATCTGGACGTCAAAACGCCGGATGAGCTGTCACGTCACCTGTTCCTCTCGTTCGTCAAGAAGGGCCCCCGCGGAGTTGACGGCAAAGCTTTCAAGGTAAGAAAGAAGAAAACTTACTCGTACATTCACGGAAAATTGCACGAAGCACGACCCGAGCGATTTTTACGCATTTGCACGATACGATTTTCCGCCCAAGCAGGAAATGGCCGTGCTATCGTCGACAACCGCTTGCGCAGCCATCACTTCGCACACGACGTCGAGCAGCAACGTCAACAGCACCGGCCTGACCCAGGGCTCGGAGAGCCACGGAAGCTCGTTCGCCGACAAGATTCACGGACTTACGGAGAAGCTGCAGGCGCTCGGCCATCACAGGACGGACAGCGAGGCCTCCGGCAGACCTCGAACCGGTACAATTTGTCATCTATCCGATTTCTTTTTCGCGCATTCTGCACCCCCGACTCGTTTTTTCCTTTCCAAAACAGAAATTCTGCATTTCAGGAAGTGTCCATCCGATGATATCAGTGACCCACACGTCCTACAGCTGCCACGACGTGCTCGAGAAGAAGAGCACCGACAGCAGCCCCAGCCACAGCCAGATATCGCGCAATTCCTCGCGCAAGTCCAACTACTCGCTGCTCGTTAATAATGGAAAATTGGACGGTAAGGCGGGGAAAAAGTACGCATCCGACTCCTGTGCACACAGTCGTGCGTAGCCGCGAAACGAAAATAATCGAGCGAGATTAGTTCCTTTTCTGGTCGCTCACTCGTGTGTATACGTACACATTGTCGTTGCTATCCAAATACGTGTTCAGTACCTTATGTACGTGCTCTCCCTCGCTCTCTCTCTCGTCTTTATAATCCCATTGAAGTTTCTTTATATAGAAGGTCCTTTACGTACAGTGTGTGGGTAATAAACGGCTTCGTCCTGCACGAGCTGCACAGCCGAAACATATTTTCACAATCGTTTTTTCCTAGCTTTTTCTTTTCTTTTTTTTTTTTATATCCCTTATACTCTCGAAATGTACTTTTGTATAGTCCACTTTTGTCGAGTTTATATCTCGAACAAATATCGTCTCAGCTCGTGAAAGTTGTGCCGAGCTTTTCTCCGACTTCTGAGAGCTGCTGCTGCTGCTGCTGCCCTCCCGCACTGTCGGCAAGTTCGCTCGTTATTATTTTACTACCTCCGTTACTTTTGGCCTTTTTTCCGCGCGCAGTCAGCTGATCCGTAAGTCGCGTATTAACAACAGTAGCAGCAACGGAATTAGTTTTCGACCTTATATTTTAATGCGCTCGCGTAAACCAACTGTTGGTCGAATAATTCCGAGCGACGACGACGACGAGGACGCATTAGCTATACGGATATGCTTGAGAGAGAAAGAGAAATCGGATCGATCGGCTACACATAGGTTTATATATAGACGTACGGGTCGGAGGGCTACGGCTGCTTCTTGCTCTAATCTCCTCTTAAATTTGCTCCATATCCTGACGAAGCGCGCGTCCGAGCGTCCAATCGCTTTATGCTCCACATGTGGACATTCGTGGAAATCGATCGTCGAGCGCGAGGCTATATATACGGCCGGGGCTCGAGATAATGCCTCGCGCGAAAATTGACGACACGTGACGCACACATTATTCCCGGCCGGCCTATTTTGCCGGAAGTTTAGCCTGCTCTCGTGCTCTACTCGCAAATTGGGTTACGTAACTCGATCGAGCTGCTTTTTTTTTCATCTCTCCCTTCGAGTCGTCGGACTCTTTATTAATCCAATGACGGCATCTTCCGGGCACTTTTTGCCTTTTTCATATTGCGCCCTGTTATCGCATGCTCGCGCGCTCTCCTGTACATTCCTGACGGATCAAAAAGTGATTTATAGCAAGCGGAGGATCTATTATTGGATGGCAGACTTCTCTTGAGAAAAAGAACGACGGGCGTTTTTGTTTACAATAATTTTAGTATCGAGCTTGCAGTCGGGAGAAAACAATTTTTCCTTATTGATAACATCGTACGCGTAACGGTGATCTTTAAGTGGAACGTTTTTCATTACCTCGGCACTTTTTATCAACGCATGAATTATGCATTCAAAAGCGATGTGTACTTTTTGTATTTGACCCGCGAGATATACACATTCCATCCGATTGAATTTTATCCTCCTCGGAGATTCCAAATTACCATAAAGCCCCTTACACGAGCGCAAACTTGGCAGTCTCGTTCTCTATACGATAGGTATACATATACGTGCACAAGCGCGCACAATTCGAATCGGAATATTATTTTTTTTACTCCGCCGTTGACTACACATCGAAAAAGTGCATCGTCGCCCGAGGAGATGGAAATCGCTTCGCACAAACTCTCCAAATCGATAATCCACTCGTTGGCAAATATACGGCCATCCGCGTATAAATGTGGGCTTGCACGACGAATAGAAAGAGAAAGACAGTTAGGGCCCGGCCACGTAAACAATTCCGATTTGCCGAAAAGTTTCATTTTTTTTCCTCCACTCTCTTTGGTCGATATATCATAAAATGCGTACAACACTGCAAAGGCTGAAACTGATTTATCTCGCACACACAGTGGCAGTATAGCTTACGTAATACAAGCGAGCATTTTGGTAAACCTAAAGTCCGTTGATGATGTGCTCGCACGCTTGTAGATTTTTCCCTCTTTTCTTTTCCTTTTTTTTTCTACTCTTTGAGCCGGATATATTCGATAAAGCTTTTTATAACGCGCCTGCACGTATAGATTCCCGGATTTGATTTTTCAGCTGCACGTAACGCGCATTTATAACGGTGCAACGGCCGGTGTGTGTACGTAGGCGGCGCGTAACGAGTAAACCAAGACTCTCTCCTGATCGAATCCACGTATTTATAGGAGAGCTTATTACGTAGACTAACGTGTTGTCACGAGCTTGCGCGTGGCTCGATACGTAGGTACGTCGATCGCACATGGGAAATACGCGTATCGCATATGATGTAATATGGATTGGTTGGAAACGTTGTGTCGAATCGGGGCGCACACACGACGCGTATCGGGCTGCGTGCGCGTGCGAATCGACGTATATATTACATGTATCCGCGCGCGGTACGCTCGAGAGCTCGATGCTATATTTAAAATCACATCAAAGTGATCGCGCGCGAGATCGTACCGTAATAATAATGACGCGATATTTCAACGCATACACGAGATCGAGCTACACACAGGAGAGAGGGAGAGTGACGCGCTTGTAAGTCGCAAGCTTGCGCGCGTGTCGTTCAATTAATTCCCACCTCATTACGATGTGATTGCTGCAGCGTCGCTGTGTGTGCGTGTGTAAGTGCGTATCTGCCCGATTCGTTTATATACGACGCTACATGTATAGCTCTCGGAGAGCAGCGCGAAGCACGTGTGCGAGAGATCTATATACGCGATGCGATACCTGAGCGAGTAGACGAGTTGAAATTAATTTTACGAACGCTGACTAAGTGGCTCTCGAGGAGTGGATTTTTTTTTAAATAGCCGCTGTCCGACGGGCATCACAAAGGAGTGTTATATATCGCGATCGTGCGACTATCTGTCTGACGTACTATATAAAGTTCAGCTTGCAGGAGCTTCTCGGCGTAGGGAATAAAAAAAGTAATCGATGAGTATCTGTGAGAGATTAAATCAAAAAATACGTTTACATCAAAATGAATTTATGAGATTTAGTCTAATTAAAAAATAAATACAATACGTATAGACAAAGGCAAATAAAATTTAAAAATTTCAATTTAAGTTTATAAAAAAATAAAATATAAAGAAATACAGAAGACCTAAGTCAGCGTCGTAAAATCATTTATTTATAATTGACTGACAATATTATCCGTTAGTTTACGATTTTACGGAAACTCAATTAAAATTCAAGCTCTTTTCAAACGAGGCCATCAAAAGAATTTTTTTTTCTTTGAATAAATCGAAGAAATTATTAATTTCTTGTGACTGGAACTGTATTTTCTGAGTTTTCCGTTCAACAGAGCTTACAGTCCAAGCTTAGTTCTAGCAAAGAGTCCTGTTAGAAGCGAGGTAAATCAGCAAGATATGATCGATACGATGAATGTTTCTTTTATTTTGGAAGATTTGATTTTTACTCGTGGATTTGATAGTGACATCTAGCGGTAAAACTTCTACTATATTCGCATTGCCGCGATAAATTACAACGAACGAAGTATGAGTGGTGTTGAATTTGATGACGCTTTATTTGTAAACATTATTAAAGTGGCGTATAAAGCTCAGCTACTTTAGATTTCGTTTATGAAAGCATTGATCGTTCACGGAAAAATGAAAATTTAAAAATTATTAATATGTTCAATAAATTGTTATTTTTCCAATCGGTTTTGTTGAAGTGGTAAAATTTTTCCTACTTTGTTAATCTTATTTCAAAGACTTCCAAAATTCATTCCTATGAAAATGATCATTACGTGATCTTAGTGTCTGATAAGTACTTTTCGATTTATTTAGTCATTGCAACACGAAAGGCCAAGATTCCCGTTTCCAAGCAGTCTATATACGTAAGATTGTCAACTCACGGCCTTTACGGGTTAGCTTGAGTCCATAACTCACGAGCCTATAAAAAAATTTCACTCCAAAAAAGCTCATCGATATAAATCTCGATATTCGTGCGACGTTGCATCATGGAGTAAACGTTACGTTGGATAAGCACAGCACGTGCGCAGCTTTGTACTTGCAATACATGCACGGCGTGCAGCTCGCGCGTTGGATACCCTGCACATAGACGCAGGCAGGCACGCACACGTAGACGCGCTGTCGCGTCACTACTCTCTCGACGCTGCATGCAAGCGTCTGCGACTGACGACGACGCTGATGACTCGAAAATAGAACGCCCGCGTGTATAACGCTTGTGTGCGTGCGCGAATACAAACGTGTCTGGCCGTGTATATGTATAGCACGCGTAAAAAGCTCTCGGTGCAATGCACACACATGCACAGGAGATCGCTCCGTACATAGGCTTACGCCGCTGCTGCTCAGCTGCTCGCGCGAGCATATAGATATATATACTGTAAGGTACGGAGCGTCGAGTTGCGTCACGAGGCGCGCGGCAGCTGTGTGCCATGCACCGTGTAGAACGTGTGTGGCGAAAATTTTAAACGTACAACGCGCTACACTACCTATATCATACTATGTATAAGTTGGTAGCGCGGAGCTTGCATCGCTCTCAGTTGACGCTCGGCGGTCGCCGCAAACTAAGCAGTCGTGGTGGTGCGCGATGAAAGACGAAAAACAAAACAGACTTTGTTTCTTTTTTCATCTTTCTTAAATCTATACATTTTTTTCTGTGTGAGTGAGCGTGTGTGTGTGTACAAGTGCGTGACTCGTGCCGTCTCTCGAGTGTATAGCTTTGTGTATCGCTTATTCTCGTGTTTATGTACTTGTATTGTATTCGGTGTGATTGCTAAGCAATTGGATATTCGGTGCTGTATGGAATGTGTCGCCGATGGAAAGTCGATATTGAGCAGTTCGAGACGGCCATTTAACTCGGTCCAAGATCCATCTCGATGTGAGTCGCAATTTTTATTTTTACTCTTTCCTCGAGTCTCTATTCGCACCAGCGATCCGATATCATCATCATTATTATTATTATTATAACATCGATCGACGAACGTCGATATAGCAATGGACGTAAGCTGGAGAAACAATTGCTAATAGCGCTCATTATACACATTCATGTAAATCATCCACTTTCGAATTCCAATGAGGGCTCACTCGCACCGCAGCGGCAGCAGCTCCGGCGCGCTAATGGCCAATGAACGCCCCGCGCTATAGGTGTATAATAACAATGCGCGACTCGGTGTGCGAAGGTGCAGCGCCAAAGCCGGAGCGCATATCGTTCATTATATGCATATGTGCAGTGCTACGTGGCCTATACATATATCGGCCTTTATACGAGCTTTGAATACTATTAATGATCCGCGTATATGCTTTGCGATCGCAGCCGCGTCAATATAATAGCTCGGCGTATACCTACATGTACGAGCCAAAATAGTAATATGCTCTCTCTCTCTCTCTCGATGTGTAGCAGTAGTACCGGTGCTAATCGCGATCGGCGCGAGCTACTGCATTATTGACATTTTTGACGTTTCTCGATTTGGCGAATTTTCGCGGTACGGCTCACGCTATATTACACTGTATGCGAATATATTACGAGCTCGCAAAAACTTTGCCGTATCGCAATTCTCGAAATCTGCATTCGCGCGTATGCGCGACAAGTTTACATTATTATACATGTATATCGATGCGGTGTCGCGATCGTCGCGCGGGTTTAAAATTAGTCTTTGCTATATAGCATATCGTGTGTGCTACGACGTCCTATACATCACACGCGAGCTCGTGCAGTCACACCGCCGCCGCAGCCGCCACTATAACTCGAGCTTTCTTTATATGCGACACGACCGAATCGCTGCTCGCTTTTGCTCCGCGCTGCAGTGCCAAAAAAACTATCGCGACGGCAAGAAGGTCGGATCAGCCGCTGCTGCGCGCACAGATCGCAATTGCAGCCCGCCTCGAGTGCGCTTGTAGTAGAGTCGCGAGTAGTGGTACGTTATATGTGTGTAACTGCACATGTGCGGAGATCGAGCCATTGTCCCATTGTCACCCATTCGTGGGTGGAGAAGCAAAAAAGACTACCGCTATACGTAGTGCTCGCGTATTTTGGTGAGACAGTGACGCGCGTCAGTGCAGCAGCTGTTCACTAGACACAAGGCATGGAGCTGGTGAAAAGGCGAGATTCGATAGGCTTCAAGATCGTCGTCCTGACGCCGCTCTTGGAGAGGATTTGCTTCCTGTCAAGTAGGTCCCAGCCGCGGTCGACGGATATTTTCAGCGCACATTTTACAATTGATAATGTTTACAAACTGCAGTCGAGCTGCCTCGACCATTACGATATTTGTTCACTCTCTTTCTCTCACGTTTATTTTTGACGGAAACTAGTTTGTCAAAGCTGTCGCTGATTCAAGCTATAGGAAGTCGAACGCGATAATCGCTATTAATCTTGGGTTCTGCCAAAAGTCGTTCTCGCAAGGCGCGCATATAAAGCGCGCGAATATCGAGCACATACACGCGTTCCAATTCGTCGCACGCGTTCGCTCCACAAAGTTTTCGAAAATATATTCGACTTAATTGCCAGCCGAGGCAAATGAACAAACTTTCCTCTCTACTCGAGACCCCGCACCTCTCTCTCTCCCGCGTATAATAGGCTGCGTCGGCGAGGTATAATCGAATTAAATAATACACAATACTTTGTATATCGGCGCGACGCACGCATCGATTGCACGCTAGAGTGAGAGCAGGGCCATTGAATAAAAATACTTGTACGTTATACGTACGCGCTTTCGCTCCGGCAGTACGCAGTCAAAGCAAGGGGAGAGCTAACTCGAGTGGGAGCTTGCGAGCTTTTTCGTATTTATTATTATATATAGCGCGCCGCACACAGTTTTGTGGCAGACGCTTGCGTAGCTACACATAATATGCTCGATCGCGCGATCGATGCACATTAAATAAAGGCTATTTTCGGTTTTTGTTACATATAAAGCGCGCCTGGGTCGTCGTACACACCTGGCCGATGATCGTATCGTGTTTTATATACGTTGCTAAAAGTCGTCGAGACGCTCACGTGAATACGAGTATATGTATATTTCTTTAATTACAAGCCGAACGTAAGACTATATCTATAAGTAAGGAGCTCGAGCTTTTCAGCTTTATTTCGATGCGAGCTTCTTTTTTTTGCACGCGTATTACATGGGGTACTATAATCTACTATATATTATACTGCTTTTATATCAATGAAAACGATGATTATTTTGTTGCAGAGATGAGACATCTGGTCAGGAAGCAGAGCACGATAGACGTTCATTCGGTCAAAGTCAGCTTGAAGGACATCGTGTGCTATCTGTCGTTGCTGGAAGCCGGCCGACCGGAGGATAAGTTGGAATGTAAGTTCGACGAACTCGGCTGGGCTCGGCCTTCTCCTCGTAATCGACGTCCGTTAAGCTCAGACCAACTCACACACACACACTCATGCATCAACCTACTTCGTTATATATAGATGCAACATCCTATTTTTGCCTATTACTATCCGATGCAGTAACTAAAATAGATGCCGTGCCACGCGAATCGCTCGATATAGATCGCGCTTGAAAAATTGACCCACCGAAATTTGCGCCGCAAGCCGTATAGATGCTTGACAACTTTTTTGACATAGAATTCCGATCGATCGAAAAAAGGCACGCTGACCAGCCTGAATAACCTATTTTTAGTAAAGTTTATAAAAAAGCTCTTTTAGAATAATTTTTAAATCGGTTAACTTATCTGTTCATTGAATGCTTACTGATATTTTTCTTTGTGATTTTCAACTCATTATTTCAACTTAAATATACGTTCATTATTATTATTATTATTAAAAAAGTGTGCCTCGATTCGTACAATCTTGAAAGTAGGTCAAAGTCCCTCTCTCTGTACGCGCGGCAGTGCGTTTTTGTTTTTGTATCGCGCTCGCGGTGTCAAGCTCTCTCGTGCGTCAGATGAGCGCCGCCGAAAGTGTGCGCCTAAAATTACGCTGCGTTAATCCTACTGTATCGCGCGGGACTCGTTTCGAGCGACGAATAATTGTCGTCGCGATTCGCGACCGGCGGCGAATCAATGTCAACTATATAGATCGACGCTCTTGACTGCGAACGCAAAATACTTCGCGCGCGTAATGCAGGCTGCACAAATACGCGTATCGCGATCGGTTCGTTCAAGGTGTGCATGTAACCCACTTGTTGACATTTTTTTTCCTCTACATATGAAGAGAGGATACCCGCGTTAGATTCAACCTATTCGATTATTAGGATTAATGAGACATCTCTGAATTCATTGGCGTTTGTTTTCTTGCAGTTATGTTTCGACTTTACGACACCGACGGCAATGGAGTCCTCGATACGAACGTAAGTCGATAAGAGCCTTATCTTACTAGACTTGCTAATGAACATTATACATTGAAAATTAAGTCGTCGTCAACGTCGTCGTCGTTGCTGCCGCCGTCGGGAGGCGGGGAACCGAGTAGGCTTTAAATACAACTATGATGGCATTTCAAACAGCACGAGCGAGTCTTAGCGAATATCATTGCCGCGCGTTGTATCGAATCGGGAGCAAAACAAAATTTTCTTTTCTTTTTTTTCGTTCATTCATTCATTTTTCAAAGGACGCGTGTCGTCGGAATTGTGCGCTATTATTATAGGTAGCCACGCGGCGAAGTGTCACTGAAAGTGGTCCTATTCGATGCAGCTCGACAATCGTTTCTCCGTAATTGCCGCAATCGAGATCGAACTGCTACTTCCTAAAATTAGCCACGCGCATTGATTGATATCTCATTCAATGGGTCGCGTTTTTCAACCGAAGTATATAGACAGCATGGGTATATATACATTTTCCTTCGTGTGAAAGAGAGAGAGAAAAAAGTCGAAAATGTATACATAGCTCGGTACGCGAGTGCGCGCGACGCGCGATGATTTATGTACAATAGTCGAAAAACGTTTGCAAAGGTATTTCGACGTGCGCTTCGAGTACGGACAAATATTAGCGGAGCCGAGGTGAAAACAAACCAACGCGCGAGTCGCGCCAGTAGCGCAGCGCAGTGCAGAAGCTCGCGTCGAGCGCTACATACACGGGATGTGACATTCGCAAGCGGCAGCAGTTTGTTACATGCGACTTCTTATCTGATTGTCTCGATTTCCGCTCGTCTCTCGATTCACAACAACTACTCCCCGAACGGCAACGAGGACGACGACTACGACAACGACGTCAATTGTATATTTCCCCGTATGCACACATACGCATACGGTTGAGCTGCAGTACACACACTCGTATAATATATCGTCGCCTCGTTACGTATTCTGTCCCGCAGGAGATGGACTGCATCGTCAATCAAATGATGAACGTCGCCGAGTACCTCGGCTGGGACGTTACGGAGCTCAAACCAGTGAGTGCAATATAATATATCGTTTCTGTTTTCCGAAGCTGTAGCCGATGATCGTTAGCAAGCGCGAGCTCGCGACGATATGCGGAAAAATACGACGAACAAAATAAAAAAAAACGATGGCTTGTTTTGTTCCGCGCAGATTCTACAGGACATGATGATCGAGATCGATTACGACGCGGACGGCACCGTCTCGCTGGAGGAGTGGAAGCGAGGCGGCCTGACGACGATACCGCTGCTGGTGCTGCTGGGCCTCGACTCGAACGTCAAGGAGGACGGCAATCATCTCTGGCGACTGAAGCACTTCAGCAAGCCAGCCTACTGCAATCTCTGCCTTAACATGCTCGTCGGTCTCGGCAAAAAGGGTCTCTGCTGCGTCTGTGAGTATCGATCGATCGCGGCTTCGTGTACAAAATTGCGAGCGCAAATAACTCATTGTCGTCGACAGTCTGCAAATATACGGTGCACGAGCGATGCGTGCAGCGGGCGCCGGCCTCGTGCATCGCCACCTACGTCAAGAGCAAAAAGACGTCGCAGACGATGGCTCATCACTGGGTCGAGGGCAACTGTCACGGCAAGTGCTCCAAGTGCAGAAAGACCATCAAGAGTTACAACGGCATCACCGGCCTGCATTGCCGATGGTGCCAATTGACGGTGAGAGTCTGCAATATTGTATGCAACTGTGCCGATTAATAATATAATTTATAATATCTATGTGGTCCGTACAGCTGCACAACAAGTGCGTGTCGCAAGTGCGAGCGGAATGCAACCTGGGCGATCACGCGGTGCACATACTGCCGCCCACGGCCATCTGTCCGGTCGTGCTGGACCGTCAGAGATCGCTCTCGAGGGACAGCAAGCGAGGCAGCAAACACGGCCAGGACACGTCCTCGGTTAGCTCGGTAATTCTTCTTCTTCTTCTTCTCCTCCTCCGCACCGACTGTCGTGCAGTCGGGATCGATCGCGACACATGCGTAACGAGTTCAGGTCTCAATAGCTCTATGCTCGATCCCCCGCAGGGCGGCTTCCTCTCCACGGGCCCGCCGACGACTCAGCAGCCGGCCATGTCCTTTCAAATAACGCCGACGCCCAACACGGTGCCGCTCCTCGTATTCATCAATCCCAAGTCGGGTGGCCGCCAGGGCGAGCGTATGCTGCGCAAATTCCAGTACATTCTCAATCCGCGCCAGGTGCACAATCTCGCCATCGGCGGACCCATGCAGGGCTTGCAGATGTTCAAGGACGTCGACAACTTCAAAGTCATATGCTGCGGCGGCGACGGCACCGTCGGTTGGGTTCTCGAGACCATGGGTAAAATTGCTTACTCTGATTTTCCACAATCTTTTGCTAATTTTTCTCTTCTCCTCCTCCTCGGCGCAGATCGCGTTCAGTTCGAGCATCAACCGGCCGTGGCCGTGATACCGCTCGGCACGGGCAACGACCTCGCCAGATGCCTGCGCTGGGGCGGCGGCTACGAGGGCGAGTCGATCTACAAGATTCTCAAGAAAATCGAGAAGGCCACGCCGGTGATGATGGACCGATGGCAGATCGAGCTGACCGACAACAACTCGGGCGAGGAGAGGCGGCCCAACGAGGACAGCATACCCTACAACATCATCAACAATTACTTCTCCGTCGGGGTGGACGCCGCCATCTGCGTCAAGTTCCATCTCGAGCGCGAAAAGAATCCGGAAAAGTTCAACAGCCGCATGAAGAACAAGCTCTGGTACTTCGAGTACGCGACCGGCGAGCAATTCGCGGCCAGCTGCAAGAATCTACACGAGGATCTCGAAATTATCGTGAGTTGATCGACCGAGAGTCTCTCTCTCTCTCTTGTGCTGCAGAAATCGAAGGATTTTTTTCTCAAATTACACTCGTGCTTTTCGTTTGTATGCGCAGTGTGATGGTGTTCCTTTGGACTTGGCGCATGGGCCAGCTCTGCAAGGTGTAGCTCTCTTGAACATTCCCTTCACTCACGGAGGCTCGAACCTCTGGGGTGAGCATCACACGAGGCATAGGATCGGCAAGCGGAAAAAACGCCCTGACAAGGAGCTCAGCACAAGCAGCTTCAATTCCGTCGATCTCACGGCAGCCATTCAAGGTAGGCGTCAATGCTGATTCACTTACACGACTCGATTTATTGAAAGCTCATTTATTTAATAACCTCGTTTCGAACAGATATCGGTGACAACCTCATAGAAGTCATTGGACTGGAGAATTGCCTGCACATGGGCCAGGTGAAAACTGGTCTGAGAGCGTCCGGCAGAAGACTAGCCCAGTGCAGCAGTGTACAAATTAAAACCTCCAAACGATTTCCAATGCAAATCGACGGAGAACCCTGGGAACAAGGACCCTGCACCGTGAGTATAAAATGCATCGATAGACTAAAAGCAATAGAAACCGAAACACAAAAATGAAAAATTTTCTCGTTTTTCTCGCTCACCGATAGATCAACATCACGCACAAAAATCAAGTGCCCATGCTGATGGCACCGCCGCCGGAAAAGCGCAAAGGCTTCTTTCGATTTCTCAGGCGATGAGCTGCTCGCCATTGAAGCAACCGGGCACAACACACGCATACACAACAGGAACAGAACAAAGCGTTCTATACGTGGTGTATCGCACCAACAACAATACGTATGACGTCTTCGAAGCTATACGAAGCAAGAAAAAAAAATTATTCAATACAAGGATCAAATACTTCCTGCCACAGAGACTAGTCGTACTATGATTAAGGACTCTCGAGCCAAACTCATTGCGCATGTTACATTAAGCATAAAATAAGTATAAAAATTCATTGGTAATTAAGAATTGAATTACAATTATATATTGTACGTATTATATGTGTGGGTGTAGCATGAGTCAAACGGACGTTTTAGCGAATTACGACAATGCGTTTTACTGAATCAATTGACATTTGGGCGAAAAGAAATTCGAATGAGAGTCTATGTCTTCGCTGTAAATTTTATGTAAGTAGAGAGATTAACCAAAAAACCTATGTGATTGAAAGTGGAATCTGCGATTCCACTGCAAGGGGGAGTAGAGAAAGAAGAGATGTAATTGTTACAAATGAAGTATTCGATTTGTAGAGCTATCAACTTGTATAAAATAATGTTTTTGTGTACAGTATTTTCGATTTATATAATTATTTAACTCTGTGTGTATCGTATCGAGCACGCTAAGCCGATCAAAGGATATTAAATACAATTAATTATTAGGTTTAGGACTCCTGTCACGGATGGGGAGTCATAGAAGAAGAAAAAACGCTTATCTACTTTATGTATTAAGAAATTAACTATAATGTATGTATGTTATAAACTACAGTTAAAAAAGCGAATTATAAATTATATACGTATTACGTGAAACACATTCGTTGATTAGATCAATAGCCGCGGGTGTCAAGTATTGCGTCGATAAAAAGTCTATTCATTTTTCAATGTTACAACACAGATAAAGATTTAAAAAATGTTTACAGATTTTTATTAAAAAAAAATGTGCTAAGCAAAATATCGGCAGTTTTACAAGATTATATCGTGATTCGCTTCGATTGTAACGAAAAAAAAAGAGACAACCCATACGACCATTAAAAAAAAATTCATTAGAGTATTATGAGTGATTTCATCACTTTGATTGTATTAAAACGCAAATATTCAATTCGTAACTGTATTATATAATAGGATTTTTTTCAAAACTACAGCAGCCAAACTATTTTCTCATATCAAATATTACACTTTAGAAATCATTTGCTCTGGTATGATTAATATTTAACAAAAACATGATAACTTTCAATGTATAACTGACATTTTTACAAGTGATTGGCTTATGCCGCGAACCAATATATCCATCAAGTAGAGTAAAACGTGATTAAAATTTAAACAATTTTAAAAATCAATGTACATGTATCTTATTCCGTTTTATCGTGCAGAGGATATTTAAGCTTATTCGCCTTTTGTATAGGAAAGATGAAACTCTAGTCTTGTAAAAATCTTTTTTTTTATAAAATAGCTATGTGCTCATTTTTTTTGGTATTCATATATATTTTTAAATGTACAAAAGATAAAACAATTATTAAAAATTAAAACTGATTAAAAAATAATTCTTTACTTAAACTTGATTAGCATGGACAACTTCAATCATAACGAGTCATTTATTGTACCATTTGTCATTGTACTGTAAGTATTAATACGATGTGACACTATTGCTATCATCCCACAGACGAGGAATACTGTTACAATAAGTGCGACACATATATTAGCAGGACTAGGTCGGTCCTATCTTTCTGCGTAAGAAAAAATATATATACATCACCTTTTCTTTTTTTAAACTCATCCTCCCAGGGTCTGACTGATTCAGATCCCGTTTTGGGCATCTGAACATATGAACATCGATGAACATATTGCAATTCTGGCCTGGAGACGAACAAGTTTATTTTTGGACTAATGTGCCAATTTTTATGGGTTTCTAGGTTATGAAAATAATTATTGATAACAAATGTGAATTTTTCATCTAATTTTACATAAAAAATCATGTTTCAACAATTTTTCCATACTCACCCAAAGCAGAATGAAATTTGAAAAATCAAATACCAACTTTGAACCCTTGTAGATCCATAAGGGATGGACCTAGAGAGCTGAAAATTTCAGGATTTTCATTTCTCAATGTACTTCAAGAGTACATACTTTGTTTCAATTTGATTTTTTTAGATTATCATGGTTGAGGTGATTTAGCCGATATAAATTATATAAATATATTTTAGATTTTTGACTTTGATAAAATTCAGCCAGCGGAGCCACTTGAACTGAAATTTACAACAGTAATTTGCATCATCTACAGATAAATTATTTACTCTGTACTTAAAAATAAACATTGAACTTATTTCATTGAATTCGTGCCTGTCGTTTTACATGCTTTTATATAAAAAAAGTGTTTCATGACTTTTCATTGATGGAAATAAACTACAGGACATCATGTCCTAACAGCCGATCAGCAAAAAATGTTTAAAACTTCGAACTTTAATTTTTAACCGTTTTTATTTAGCAAGTTAGCAATAGTATGGATTTTGATCATTACTGTATTCGCTGCTGCAGAAAGACGAGTAAATTTTCCAAACATCCTAATAATGAAAAATTGTTTAAAATGCCTATATCTCGGAACGTTTTCGTTGGATTTTAGATCAGAATTAAACTCGCAAATTGCCATAGGTTTTTCGACCAAATGTCATTAAAACTAGCAAATGTCTTTGCTAGTTTACAGTTTGTCATTTGGCAAGTTTAAAACCAAAAGACACTCTCATTTACCCCAAAATAAGTTATTTTTTCAGGATAATTTTGGAACTCGAAATACACCATTTTAGCCGATATCATCCATAACATATGAATATTCTAGATTTTTGACTTTGATAAAATTCAGTCAAGCCACCTGAACTGATATTCACAACAGCAATACTTGAAAAATGTAAATAAAAAAAATTCGTGCATAAACGAGATTAAAAAACAACATTGGAAAAGAAATCATAATGAAGGTGGTATTTTTGTTGAATTTTTTTATCAATGGATTGATCTGTTGAATGCGAAAAATATACAGGAAAATTATAGCCATCGAATAAAAGTCATGTACAAATAAATTTTTGTCAAGTGTAGACGTATATCAATTGGTTGATAATTTCATTCAAAAAAGTGCTCGTCATTACAGTTTAATTGTCAAAAGTCGCAAAATTCAACTATAAAAGGTTGATGCTTAGCTCCATTTACTCACGGTAGCCCACAAAAATTTGAATCATGAAGTTCTACATTGCTTTTGCCGTATTATTCCTTGTTTGCGTAAGTTTGAACTCTTGAGTGTCGTCGCGATTATTTAGAATTAATTTTTTACCTTATTCATAAAACGAACTTTTTCTCAGGGATCGCAAGCTCGAGCAGTCGAAGGCGATAACTAGGAGCAGCTAAAAATCTTTATTGGCCATCTGGAAACAATCATAAAGCCAGCCGTGACCGAGACTCACCGCCAAATCGAGCAAATTATAACAGATATGCAGGAAAGTGCAAAGGACTTGAAAAAAATCCGCGGCAAGCGTGAAGCAGAATTATTCACTTGGGTAAACATTTTTTTTCGATTCTACTACATACATCAAATATATATACACAAATAATATATTCTCAATCGCAATTTACTTGAATACAGATGAAGCTGAAAAACTATCAGTTGCAGCCAACGAAATGCATATTGGTAATACGTTCGATTGCTCATCCATAGTCTCGGGCCCAACATTTAGGTACGGCTTGATGATCGATGCGATGCTAGAAGAGTGCGTACAAAGCAATTTAACAAAGTTTCTGCAGACCCTGAACGAGGCCCTCGTGGCGCCTGACGAGACCTTCGTCGTCTTTCACAATCAGCTCGAGGTGGCTAAAAAATGCGTCGACGATGCTACCCTCTCAACATCGTTCTACGCAACCGAGTGCTTAACCAAGGTAAAAATAACACAAGCCGATTATTAATTATAAAATAAAACTTCATTAATTTTTTCAGGCAATAATTACCGTCGACACTGCTTGGTTCGAGGCTTCGAGAAAAGTCGATTTGTTAAAGTTGAAAGATCAATATCATCAATTTTTGAAAGAATTAGACCAATGCGAACAACCAGAAGCTTACGAAAAAGTGAAAACCCAGATACATAAAGCGGAAAATGGGATTAGAAATTGCCTTATCAGAATAACCGAAGGGAATGAAGCGAGATTAATGGATTGTGATTTTTGGCATTATATTGACACAAATCCAGAGGAGTTAGGGTACGAGGGGTACCCTAACTGGCCCTGAACATTTTGGATATGCAATAATTCTACTTTTTTAATATGTAATATAATAACATTTCGACCAATCATTAAGCAAAGCACAGTTACTCGGTGACCACTAAGGTAACGAATAAAATGACTTCACGTGATTTTTTTAAGGAAGGATTTAAGAAAGAAATACTTTTTACACAAACATTATATGCCTCAATTATAAATATTTGTCTCTCTTTGAGACAGATTTCAAACTAAGTCTGGTTATAAAAAAAATGTATTTCCATTTCTCACAATGAAAATCAAAAGTCACATGTTTGATAAAATAACACATAATATTTTCGTTTTTTGTATTATACCTAGTTTTCAATTTTTTTATTCAATAAAACTTTATTTCAAAACATTTGAAATCACGCTTGAGAATTTGATGAAACAATTCTACGAGTAGTTTTTAATTAAAATAATTCTTCGGTAAATGCTAAAAAAATATTAAAAGTTCTTAAATTAATTATTATCACTCCTAATGATTTCTAGGAACTAAATTGTTCATCAATTGTCCTTTAACCATCGTTGAAACTCTGTCACAAAGTACATCGGCTTCATCGAAACTGTTGAAAATAAATGAAAAATAGAATCGAATCCGTCTTGGCTATTCAAATGAATAATTGTACATCATTACGTACTTGTCTGTAGCCAACAAAATCGTACATCTGGCTGCTTTCAACGATTTAATAACGGTCCAGATGATCCGCTTGCTATATGTGTTGCATCCAGCCGTGGGTTGGTCGAGCACCAAAACTTCCGGACCACCCATTAAGGTCAATGCCATCATTGTGCGTTTTCTCACATTCGTAGTTAAAGCACTACCTTTGCTCTTCAAGTATTTTTGGATTTCTGAAAAGACAAAACTTATTCTCGGACCTTCAGAATTGTTATACGTGAATATTTTTGCAAAAATATTTACGGAATAATTTGCTCCAGTATTCTGTTTCAGCCGCTTCTAATTTCTCGGGAATTTTACGGAGCATTGAAAAAATATGGAAATGTTCTGCAACTGTAAGCTCGTCGTATAAAAAGTTCTCTTGTGGGCAGTAGGCCATTTTTTTCAATATCTGAAAATGTTCATTTTTTAATACTTGATTGATTGATTAATTTGGTTCTAAATGTGGTAGAATTTTATTCTCAATACGTCTTGTGAATTTTTTCCCTTAATAAAAATCGATCCATCTTCGGGAGTCTGAGCTCCGACTATCATTTTCAGTAAGGTAGATTTGCCAGCTTTATATGGACTCACAATACCCAAACATTCACCTTTGCCAACTCTTAAACTAACGTCATAAATTAACTGTTTCGTAAACGAACTTTTGTACAGTTCGTGGACGATGATTTCTTCCTCGTCGAAACGTGGAGCATTACCCAGTTTTTTTGGTGTCTGCTTATCTGTATTAAAAAATTTTCTTGAGAATAAATTTATGTGATGGTTTAGTTCGAAAGTTGTAAAATCTTAAAACTTACCATTTTGCAGATATTGTTTGGCAAATGTATAATCTTCACCCTTTAATTCGGTAACTTTTTGAGATATGACTTGTTTCTCCTTAATCATAGATTCACTTGGGGTTTTATAATTGCGCAAAATCGTTTTCGAATAGAAGCGACTAAAATATTTATAACAAAATTTCCTCGGACTCTCCGCCAAGATGAGTGTAGAGGAAATTACGTGTGGCAAAATAGTACAGTTAAAGTAGGGTTCTAAAAGTGGTACATTATTTCCGTAGAAATTTTTATATTGCAATGGATATTTACATGCTCCATCATAACATTGCATACCTACGGAAAAGAAATAAATAATTAGTACTCAACCAGAATTACTTGACTAAAAAAAAAATTATTTTTTAAATACTTACGACAACACGCGTCGTCTCTGTATTCCGTGCAATTGGATACTTGATATTCGTTCGGAGTGAGTTTACATTTGTAATTGATAATGGTAGTTTGAAAAATGCTCACAATGCCCGTGAAAAAAGTATGGAATGGCGAGTAGTAAGCAATCATATTCAAAGATACAATGGCGTGTCCGTCAACCACGGCGATCCATATCAAATTTAAAGTGCCTGCGGAACGAAATTAATATTGAAAAATTTGCCCGCTAATTATCGTAAAGCGAATTGAAGAATTTAATTCAAATCAACTGACTTGTAAAGATGAAAATTCCAATCATCATCCTTACTACGAACGACATATTAATTTTTATGCAACTGAGGATGTAACAGATTTCCAATCCACTGAATAGGAAGTGTAGACACATGATCGATATCAGTTCTAAAATAAAAAAGACCGAGTCAACTTATTGCAATCTTTACTTACCAAAGAAAATCAAATGTATACCATCTTATTGACTTACCCATTGATTGCCAATTATGGAAATGCGCTCCTTCATAAATATCCAGGTAAAATATTGTACCCAATACAATGGCTACACAAGGGACGGCTAACATCAAGTCATAAAGCGTTAAATACCCCCAATACACCGTCCTGGACATACCGGCCATAAACTGCAAATGCTTCATTTCTTTTACGTTCTCCTCCAGCGGCAGGTACAAAAAGTTTCGCACCAGTAGTGTGAGCCAGATGAGGTAAGAGAGAGCCCAAGCTAAGGCCACCCATCGATCGTATTCTGTGGAGTTGAAGAGCGAGTTGATGCTGGGTATGCGTTGCAGGTGCACGCGAATGTCGTGCTCGAAATCGGTCATGTACTTGAGCAAGGCATTGTTGGCGAGATTCAACGAGATCGGTAAGCTGTACACGGCCTTCGATGTGAATATGGCGCTGCCGACGATGGTGCCGTTCGCCAACTGGCCGAACTCGGCGGCTGCCACCAGACGCGTACCGAATGTCGCCAATTGGTCCTTTGCCCTCTGATACAGCGCTGAAAAATGGACGATGTATCGAGTGCGTATTATGAACGTCAAAAACGCTTTAAAATGACTTTGAGACTTTACCAATTGTGAGATTGCCTCCAGTTAGTTTTACCGTATTCCAATGACCCAACGAACCGTAATTATTTTCCAAGCTTTCATTAAAAGCGGAGACGTAGGTTTCTGCGTTTCTATACATATTCGGAGATATTCCAATGGTCTCAGGTACGTCGATAACTGGCATATTTAACATTGAATTATACTTCGCCGCGCCAAGTAACAACAATCCCTGTTGAAAAAAAAACCTTAAAAATACAAGAGAAAAATTCAAATGAGATTTTTCACTTACAAATATTGTTGATTTCCAAAATAATGATAAACGTCTGAAGAGGTGTTTGTTCAAGATGTAACGCCGCGCCTTTCCCGTCGATTTGCATCGCTTCTTCGGGGATAATTTATTGTATCTGGCCAAGGGCGATGCGAGCTGCTGGACTTGAATTGGTTCGTGTACGCTGCAAAAGAGTACTCGATTATATTCTATTTCAACGGAATCGATAGCACCAACATCCAAGATTACTCACTCCGAGAAAAGGTCTCCGAGTGTAGGTTCACCCGCGACGATTGCTGTCTTATTGAGATTTCTCAAATAGTCGGCCTCTGCGTGTGTTTCGTCGCTGTCCTTCCATTTGCGAGCCACGTGACCGAAACACGCCCCCGGTGCGTAACGTTCCTTCAAGAATTTTGGAGTTCCGTAGCACTCGAGTTGTCCGCTTGTCAAGACTGCTATTCGATCGCTTATTACTTCCGCCTCCGAAATACTGTCAGTGCTTACGATAATGGCTTTTTTATACTTTTTAAGTTTCTGTGAAATGATGATGATTTTTTTTTCAAATTCTTTATTTGAAACATCTTTTTCGTATTAATTGGATAGTTACGAACCTGGAGAGCTTCCCAAATAATGCATATATCATCTTTATCTAAATCTTTGGTTGGATTATTTAATAAAACGAGCTGAAGAATATCAAGTGTAGATAATATTAAGAAAACCGTATTGTTTTTACATATTAAAAATTAAATGTTTTTTTCAACTCCTTACTTCGGTGTCTCCCACCATAGCCATAGCAAGGCTTAACCGTCTCAACTGTCCTTTACTAAGATAATATAAGTACGAGTTAAGTGCGTGTGACAATTCAAATGTCTCCGCAATATAATTTATTTCCTGTTCCATTTCATAATCACTTCTTCTTTTACATCTGAACTGAAATAAAAAAATTGTTATGAATGAAAAAGGAAAAAAATAAAAAATCAATTGAAATTTTTTGTTTATAAGTACCTGGGCTATGATTCTTAGATTATCACGAATTGTAATACGTGATAAAAAGCCATCCACCCCAGTAAAAATTCCAGTTTTATGTTTTGGTATTTTTGTGGACATTTTAGCTAATACTGGTTCTATAAATGGATATCATTAATAGTGGTTCACTAAAAAATAAAAAAATAGTTGTCTCATTTTTAAGGTTACCTGATAAAGCTCTTAATAAAGTGTGATTGCTTTGGCCATTACATTCTATAATACTTGCTATTTCTTCTTCATAAAATTCCATGCTGATGTTTTTTAAGTTTGCATCCTAAAAAAAGCAAATTTTACAGTTTCGATTTGATATTTTCTTTTCCTATTTCAACTTACATCCTTAAAAACATTGACATTCTTTAATTCTATAACTGGGTTACTTTTAAGGGATGGTGCCTGGATATTAGGATTTATTAAACTTGGTTCGCTCTTAATTTTTACTTGCTATAAAATAAAAAATTAATTTTTAGCTGTTTAATTTGATAAGCAAAGTCTGATGGCTTGTACAAAATAAAAACATTACCAATTTTTGTTTGATTTGCGGTTTTGACCAAAGTGATGCTACAAAAATGAAGTACATCACAATGAGCATGGCAAAACTCACAGCTACTTGTGGAGTGTCCGAAAAATTCAGCACATCTCTCCATCGCAATCCCTCTGCATTCATTTCCATGTACTCAGCCGTTCTTAGTAATTCAAGATACCAGGCAGAGGGCAAAAACATTCCCAGAGCAACAAATGTCGTAAAGCAGACGTATTTTTGCAGTGGCACGAGTTGGAGGAGCAATATACCGTCTGAGTAGGCGAAAAAAATTAAACACATCCAAAACCCTGTTTTGATAGAAATTAACGCAATGTCAATAAAACTTGAGCTATACTTGAATGAAATGTGATTTTTGAGTACTCACTATTTGTCGTTGTTAAGAATAGATTGAAAATCAGTATCATGTTATGAGCAACAAACATCGTAAATAACACAATCAGTAAAGATGTGTCGCTCTGGATAAAAAACGATCCAGCATAGACAAACGTATTACCAGTTAGTGTAGCTCCAAAAATAATGACGAAGGTCAAGTAAACAATTGAAAATATGTGTGAAATAAAATAATACATTATTCTGGATATTCCACTGGAGTCAATGAAGTTCTGAAAATAAAGGTTCAGCTCAATTTCGCTATCAAATATTTCATCTCCTCAGCCGCATTTAATCGAAATACTTACATCAATGCCGCCTTTATTCTCGTAAATGAGAGATACGATTTCATACGATAATGTTAACACCAAGGCGCCCAAAATAAGCGCATTTGTTATTTCTAACTCGCTCACGTATCTGCAATGTATAATTCAAGTGCTTATAGAAATGCCAAGCAACGGCAAATTTTTCAATACTTACGACAAATACGCGTTATCTGTTTTCGAAAAATCCCTCTCGTTCGGAAGGTTCAATCTCTTTAGGGTAATCTGGAAGAAAAAACCAATATTCAGAAATAAGTTTACGTATATCGATCGCATATGATATTTCTCTAATCTATATCGTTATATTCACGTTGTAATTCGGACTAGCCGAGCCGTTGCTCGTCTTCAATTTGATGAACGACGCGTCGAGGCAGGTCTGGGTCGAGAGTATCCGATTGGTCTCGGTGAGGTAATCGTCGCCGGACGACGAGTCCCAGTCCGTCTGCTCGTAAAACAAACGATCGTAGGTGAGTTTCCCCGACTGTATCTTGTAGCGCAGAGCCTTGCTAGCCTCGCCGACGTCTGCGGCGAAGATCACTCCCGCGTAACTGGCGGGCCGCTCCGGGCCCCGCAATCCCAGAAGCTCGATTCTGCGATAGGCCTTGAGCAGCTCCGTCTCGCTGGCGAAGCCCTTGACGCTGACGCTGAGGTTCGAGCGCCACGAGGCGTCGCGATCATCTTTCTGCGGAAAGCACTCTTCGCGAAAGCTCCGCATGAGTCCGTCGGTGAAGTCGTTTTTGGGCGCGTAATAGACGGCGTGCGCGCCTTCGAGCCTCGTCGGCCTCAGCGTCGCGATGCGGAGCGACTCGTCGCGCAGCTCGAACCGATCGGACCTCAGGGGCGTGTGATTGGTGTGATAGTGGTGCGCGGCTATCCACACGAGCCATGTCATCGTGGCCGGCAACAACTGCATCGGCCAATCTGAGCGGCGCCGCTTCCAGTGCGCCGCGATTATCAGCTGAACGTGGCTGAAAAATTCGCCGATCGACATGTTTTGGCCGGGTCTCGTCCAGAATCGATGGGCTACTCGCTTTGATCGTGCCTGATGACGACGACGATCGATACCTGCATCGATACCAAATTATCTCATATACCATTCGGTGTGTTATAGGGGTGTGCGAGTACACGATTTTTTTGAGTTTTACCCGACTCGTCGAGTTCAAGTAGGGAGAGTTCGAGTACCCGAATGATTATCCATAACTTTGGTTTTTTTTTGTGTACTCGCAATGAAAATGCTACATTTTTGCTCATATGTAATGCACGTAAATTGTCATAATCATGAATTTTAAAAAGGTAAAATTATTTTTCAAAGATATATTTTTTATATATTCATTTCTCAAAGATATACTTTGTGTATTCGAAAAAAATCAAGCACTCGAAAGTTCTATTCGCGCACCCCTATCTGATACAATTAACGATGTTCTAAAAGTATTTCCACACTATATGAGCAGCATAAAATTCGCGTAACGTTGCCATAAATAAAAATACGCAATTTTGCAGTAAGTATAATAATACGTCACAAGGCCGGACGACATTTAATCGTGTTCAAATTACAAGGTGTTATATTCAAATTTGCGTCGAATCTGAATTGAATAATAAAACCCTAAATAAGTCACCGAAAATTTATTGCAAACGAGACTAAAATTTTTCGCTCACATCGACAGTCTCCTTCGGACAGTCACTTGAAATCGAGACTCACCACGCACTACGCCTCTTGTCAAAAAAATCAATAGCGTGTAAATACTGCAACACGCAACTCCGTATTATTTTCTAGTCTTATTTTTCCTATTGTATTTTTTGTGCACTTTAATCCCCGATGTCACAAATATAAAACTGCTGCCACAGGGCACTAAAGTCTTCGTCTAAATCACCGCTGATTTGCCGTTGTGCTTGTTTTAATTTTCCCCATCAGTATTACAACCAAAGAGCTCCGCTATGCGACTGACGAGGATCGATGTTTTCGGGAAAATTCATTTTTGGCAGTTCAACGCCGCAACACTCGATACCGTGCGTGTACAAGACGGCTGAGCTGCTGACCGAGTATAGGACTCGCTGTCAGCTGTACATCGGTCGCTGGAAGGGGAAAACGCCTACGTTATAGCGTAGCTTATGTATTTTAACGAAGAGAAGATGTGGGTGTAGGGTTGAACTCAGCATATTGAGTTGTAATACGCATGCAACAGCTTTGAGACCCCGGCCAATAGTGAACTAGAAACAGTTGAAACTTAATTTTATTCAGGAAATCGAGTTGGGGGAAAAGAAGAGATAAAACAAATACACCGGTAGGCACGTGTAACGGAAAAATAATGCCGTAGAATATTGAGAAATGATCGATACGATCAGGCGAAGTACAGCCAAAATATCAGTAGTTCTGATACTCAATGAAAAAGAAACCTCTAAATGAAGTATATAAAATAATTATAGAATACTCTAACCGAGTGTAATTGAAAAAAAAAATCAATTCGAATATTTTCGTTGAATTTCAATTACCTTGTAATAATAACGAATGGTGCCTAATCGTGTAATCATCGATTATTCTTTGACGCAATTTCTTCTGGATAGCTGTTGATAGAATGAATTGAAGTGCTTCACATTTTAACAATTGTTTTGGATTACACGCCCGGCGGAGACCCCCTGCATTTAATTTATAATTCATTTCCGGAAATAGATAAAACAGCATTTCGAATTTATCAAACAAAATTAAAGATTAAAGAATGAAAAAAAAAAAAAAATTACGTAATACTTAAAATTATCGATATTGAACCAATATCTCTTACAGGATGCTTGCTCCAATAAACTAATTATATAGACCATTTAAAAAATTGTGTTAGAGTACCCAGTCATTCTTTTTAACCTTTACAGGGTCGAGATTTTAGAGGTCATATCATCAATAGAAATCTGGCATAAAATATATCTTGAATCATTGATCGATCATGGGCAAAGGGTCGATCAGAGGGTGCGCCAATATATTGGCTTTCCAGCCCTCTACAGGTTAATGATTTAGAAAAATAATCACTATGTTCACTGTAATAATGAAAATGTGAAAACTGCATTCTTATTTGACAGAACTCACGAAGAAATTTCGAAAGAAATATTTAATGTTATTAAATTAAACTCTTATAAGGTATTTGAATTATGAAAATGATAAAAAAATGATGACGTCTAGTCGTGGAAGAAAGTAAGAGCTATAAAAAAGAATAATCATTTTATTAAAATTGTTATATTACGTCGTAGTCGCTACCACCCTCGTTGCTTTTTATTTACTATAAACATGATCGGCGTCACTTGTAATTGTACTGTTTACAATTAAGTTACCAATTTAATTGTTTGTACATTATCCTTACAATCTTGGAAACAATTCTATCTAGGCTACGATTCCTTTGAGAAATTTTTTGGCCTTCTAAAATTAAATACTTCCCAAAAAACTCCCATCAGACAAAATCGAGTAAATAGAACGTTATACACATGTATAATAAACAATTTTAATATTCATTCCAAAATTGGCCGTCCCGACGCCATGTCTAGATTGGCGTGCTCCATAAACCGCCACTGGTCATCGTCAATTGGGTCTTTGTCGGCGATGACTGCTTGGAGCTGGTCCTGACAGTTGCTTACCCATGTACGACTTTTCCTTTTCACTACTACGGTCCTTATACGATCATGACGATGATTGTACTGAAGTGTAAATCGTACGCGATAATAATAGAAAATTATTTAATTAAGATTTAATCGAACATTTACCAAACTTTCGCGAAGCAATAAAAAGAAAAAAAAATCGTCTCCGAACTCCACCTCTCGGAACGTACCCACGTACGTCCTGGAACGCGTCCTCATTGAGGTACGGCTGCGGACGCCGACAACTGTATCGCTGCGGATACCATCAACGTCACCGACGAAGGCGCAAGTGACCTTCGCTACGAAATTCGAGATGAGCCCAGAGTAAATCCTTAACACCTGGAGCAAGACTGCATTCACAGGCTGGACACGCACGGCAATCCGTTTTTGGGCGCCCTGGCCGAGCTGAGGCTCGATCACGCCCGCAGAAGCTGTACCCCAAGTTCTACAGAATATAAACATTTTGATACGATTCGATGAAATTTCAAATGTGGAGGTTGTTGAATAATGGTATAGGTAATGGACGCGTAATTTATCAGAATATTGAAATAAATAAATATAATTTTTTTGTCAGTTTAATTTTATCTGAGCTTGTAATGGTTTTCTTTATTAAAAATAGAACACAATTTTATTAACTACTCTTTTATTAAGTGACAACAAAGCGAATATTAAGAATTCAAATTCTTTGGTTTTGAGGCTATAAATGAGTTAGACACTAGCAAAGTTTTATGGACAGAAAAATGTAGTAATTTAATTAATGCAATCGATTATTACAATCATATAAAAAATAGGCATCTTCCGACATTTATAGCGAAAAGAAACTCGTCAAGAACACATAAGAGAAAAAATTGTGTAAAACCACCATCGATGCATCAGACACTTTATTTTCTCAATGGCACTTCGAGAACACCGCGATCAAGTCTTGGTTAACGCCTGGCCTTGCAGCAGCATGACTCATCTTGCACTTTACGAAACTTCATAATTAGACCTGAGCCTTTGAAAAAGTTTTCGCGAGCCTCGTTGAAATAGGGCGTGTGTGTGAACGTGTCCACCATTATGATTTTCTCATTCTCGTAAAATTCGTTCCACACGGTCTCGGCGTGACGCAGCCTCAGTTCCGACTCATTAACAAGAGAACGCCAAATATCGTCAATAGGATTCACTTTAGCCATTTTCTCAGCCCAATCCTTGAAAACTTGTAGCTCTTCGACACAAAACTCTGCTAAACCACGACGTTGGCTCGGCTTCATACTAATGGTATCGTTGGATTTGGCCATGATAGTTCTTTTCCGACCTTCTTTTTTTTCAACTTTACGTACTCGAGGTGTAAGCACTTGGGTCGTCTTTGTTCAGGTACTGTCGCTTAGTTAGCTGCTGTACTACTGAACTGAACTGCACGTAATTTGCTGTTGGCGGCGCCTTTCGGCGGGAATCTCTTACGCTCGTATCGAATGCAGGATTAACTCGTCTATACGCGAATTGTGTCGCTCTTTGTTGCGTGTGCGTTGCGTACGTTATGTAGCGTGAGCGTGTACGTGCTCGGCGAGAAAAAAAAAACAAAAATGTTTTCGGCTGCTCTGAAGCCAATTTTGAAATAGTGAGGCGAGTTGCTTCAAGAAAATTGATTTCGAAAGAACGATAAGGTTCGAGAAATTTTTGTAATTCAGATCTTGGGATGAAAAAAATCGCATTTAGATAGTTGGAAAAGTGACGAGAACCGAGCTTAATTGATTTTTAAAATTTTAATATGTGGTCCTCAAAATAAAAAAAAATTGCTCAATCACAAGTTAGATTTTAACTTTGCTCTACAGGTAAAATTTTTAACCTTTTTTTATTTTTAAATCAAATGCCAAGATCACGCCCCAGGAGCTGTACATAGACCGAGTGCCACAAAATTTAAACGTTTTTGATACGAGTCGATGAAATTGCAAATCTGGAGGTTATTGAATAATGGTAATGGGCGTGATATTTATAAGAATCTTGAAATAAATAAATTTACTTTTTATGTCAATTTAATTTCATCTGTAACTTGTAGTTGTTTACTTTATTAATAAATTGAATACATTTTTGTTTGCTATTTTTTTATCAAGTGATAACAAAGCGAATATCAGAAATTCAAGTTTCTTTTGTTTTTGAGGCTATAAATGAGTTAGAAACTAACAAAATTTTATGAATTGAAAAATTTAACAACTATATTGTAAATTTACTCGGTTATTACTTTACTATTACATAAAATAAGCATATCCCGACATTTTTAACGAAAAGAACTCGACAAGAATACATCAGTTCACAATGTCATTGACATATATTCTCTCTTTTGCCTGTGCCATTCCACGAGGCTAATCTTCCTTTCCTTTTGCTCTTTGATTACCTTCAAGTATGAAATAATTAAGGCTGAGCCTTTGGAGAATTCGTTATGAATGTCGGAGACCGTATACCAGGATTCTTGTCCGTGGTCAAGCAACAGGCACTTCACGTTCTCGTAGTAGTCGCGCCACATGGTCTCGGCCTGATGCAGCTTCATCTCCGCCTGGCAAGCCACAACGTCGTTCAATTCCTCCGCTTTGTCGAGATTTTTCACCATGCCTTCGGCCCAAGTCTTGAAAACTCTCAGTTCGCCGGCGAGAAAATACATCCATTTTTCACGTTTTTCCGCTGGAATAGTTGAATCATTGATCGAATTGGATTTATACATGATCGTAATATTTCCCGATCTTCTTTTCTTTTTTAACTTTTTGATGTACTCCAGGTATAACTTGCGTCGTCTTTGCAAGCGTATTGTCCCTCTACTAGCTACTATGCTACTGAACTGAACTGCTGAAATACGCGGAGTAATGTGCTGTTGGCTGCGTCTTTCGTCGGGATTCCCTGGCGCTCGGGTGTAGGATATCTTGACCAGTATATAGTTCGCTAATAAGAGTTTTATCGCTCTTTGTTATGCTGTATACGTTATGTACCGATGCGTGCTTGGATAAAATAAGAAAAAATGTGTTTGGATACTGCAGCCAATTTTGAAATAGCGCGGCGAGTTGCTGCAAAAAAAATATTTTCCAAAATGCGTTGTGGTGCGAAGTATTCGATAGTTCAATTCTTTGGATGAAAAAAATCGCTTTCAGAGAGTTAAAAAATGACGAGAACCGGGGTCAACAGATTTTTTAAATTTAAAAACGGGATCTTCAAAATAAGCAAAATTGCTGAATCATAAATTAAATTTCTGCTTTGAATCAAATGCTGTTTTGCCCTAAAATTTCGTTCTCGAAAAAAATAACTTTTGATTTTTTTTTCATGAAAAAAAAAAAATCGTTTTTCAAGCGTATCGCAAACGAAGAAAAACAATTGGGATGATATTTTATACAACATGGACATATTCGAGTTTTGGCGGAATTTGAGTAAAAAACGCTTAGTTTTTATTAAAATTAATTTATTTTTCAGTCACTAACTAACATACTTCAACTTATTTATTAAATTTACAAGTGTAAATCACAGATTCACCGTAAACAATTAATCGTTAATAATTATTGCATTCCGTTCTCTAGATCATCAATAACTTAAACTTATTCTTAACAAAACGTTTACATTCTAGATAAAATAGAAAAATATAAATACTCAACTATAATACACAAGTACAAATCTAATCATTTTATTTATATTTAATTCGTGCGACATATAGTAATAAACAAAAATTACGTGAATAAACAAAAGGTTTAAATCGATGTAACAACAACAATTCTCATACATTCTTTTGTCAATTTTTTCTATTATCCTGTGGAACATGTTTATAAAGTCTTGGTAAAAAAATAAATAAGTCATTCACAAAATATTCTAAAAAAAATTGCGGTAAAGAACATGTATGAATTTTTCAATTAACTAAATAAACATCTATTCTAAAACATATTTACAAAACAAAAAGAAAAAAGCTGGCTTTGATTATTTCAATTTTTCGATTGTTTCATTAACATAGACTCTTCCAATACTTGTTGTCTCATTGCTTCGGTTTCGTCTTCACTACTGCTAGTTTCATGATTATTATCGCTACTGCTATCACTACTATGTAGAACAACAAACTTATTTTTTTTTCTCCTTTGATTTTCGAAGTCTTTGAATTTTTCAGATTTTTTCTTGGATCTTGTTCTACGCTTTTTCTCTAAATTCAGTTCCAAATCTGCTAATAACGAAAGATCTTCATCCACTTCTTCCACATATTGCGTAGCTTCTGCGACACAAAATGAATCCTGCACAAAATAAAAAAAAAAATTAGAATAATTAAATTTATGTAACAAGCAAGTTTCATTAGTATACTTACATTCATGTACGTATCATTCATTTGGGATTGCATAGGTTGTGAAAAAACTTCGTGATCGGGTACGTGATTCGAAGGTTTCCGGAAGACGAAACCGTCATTTTTTACAAGATCTTCATTAATCGTTCGTAAATAATGTGCTTGCATATCGACTTTGTCGGGCACTTCTTGTGTATAACTTACAAAGTCTTCCAAATCGTCATCCTCTCCTTCACTGCCCTCGGATGTATCCATATCCGATGAAATTTCAGCTTCATCTTCAATGAAATCGTTAAGAATCCTTTTGCGTGCCCGAGACTTTTTTCTATATTTGCGTTCTGTAAGGTCGTTATCACTATGGTATCTACGAAAACGTGGACTAATGCAAGCTGGACTATGGTTGAGCTTCTTTTTTTTCCACGTTGGCAGCTCGTTCTCTTTCTCCATCCGATTGTGTGAGGTAGATTTTACATTAGTAACAGATTGTGGTAACTTTTTCACTTCGGGCATTTTGAAACCATCTTGATCAACTTTCGGAGCTTCAGAAACGTTGCGCTTAAGATTCGTGAGATTCAAAGTTGGTCGAGCTTTCATTTGATGCAGTGAAAGAACAGTGGGATTGGGTTTGCGTGGCGATCCAGGAATTCGGAAAATAAACTGGGAAGAATTTTCTTCGTCGCTTTTTGAAGACCCTGATGGCAATTTTTGTCGTCTGTGTGGAAAGTTAGTATTTTTCAAAGCTAATGTTTTTTTCGAAGGTTTTATTTTCTCTACTGTTATCCAGCCTGACGATGATGTTTCTTGAGAGCACGATTTAAAACTAGTGCTATTTGGATTCTTTTTTGTCGATTTAGTTTCACAACTACTTTGCTTGCTACTACTAGAAGGTTTAGAAAAGAAGTTACTAGTTGTATTCTTCTCTTCAACTGGATTATAATCAAAATCATCTTCCCAATCGCTAATATGAATTTCGCCAGCGTTATCGTTATTATCTTTTTTCTCACTATTATTTTGCACTTTCTCAGTAGCATTAACACATTTCGCCATTAATTCAGATCCTTTCTTTAATTCATCATCACTGTCGCTCACAACCATTACTTCCTCCAGCGAATCGTGTTTCATATTCTGAGCAGTATCGGATTCTTCTTTTATTTGTGAAATTTCTAGCTTTACATTCAATTTTTCTTTCTCGATGTCTCCCGTTTTATAATCCCAACTCATTTGTTCGTCCTTAATTTCAGCCTTCATTTCTGTTAACGTTTTTTTATGCTCACTTTTATTATTATTATCTTGCGACGTCGATGGACTGCCTTCTAAAATACTCAAATTGCCTAATGCGACACTTCTTTCTATTACACTCGCCTCATTATTTTCTCGAATTGCTTCGAGAGATTGATGCATAATACTTCTATTGTTTTTATCTAGCATTGTACTATTTTTTATTACTTTGAATGTAAACTGGGTCTCAAATTCTATATCACCGAATAAGTCCTCATCAGAATCCATACCATTATCGTGAAATATTGGTCTTTTTACGTCATTTACATTACTATTTGAATTCATCGAAGAAATCATTGGAGACGTTTCCAATTGTTCAGTTTTTAATTTCTTTGATTCCCTTAAAGGACTGATACTAGCACTTCGTTTTAAAGATAATCTTTTTGGAGATTCTGTTATTGTTCTATCTGATTCTTTTAATGGACTGATACTAGCACTCGGTTTTAATGACAATCTTTTTGGAGATTCTGTCAATGTTTTATCTTCTTTCTTTTCTTTATCAATTACAGTGACAAACATATCTTCGTCGCCAGATGAATCTGCTTCAAGGAGTTCATCATAAATATTCTGACTTTGTACTGGACATGGTGAATCTGGAACTTGAGAATTTTCAGACTCTGTACATTCATCTAACAAGTTTTCAAAATCAACATTAACATTAGCAGGAGTTCTGATGCTGTCTTGTGAAGTGGAGTTTTTCACGCATTGTTCCTTTGATTTTGTAGAATCCAACCCGTGATGTTTTATTTCAAAAGAATTAAAATCTGCTTCAAAGAAATCTGAACCAATGTGGTTTAAGCTATGTCCTTTTGTATTTGAACTATTACTACTTGCTGTATCCATCTTTTTCTCATAAAAATCATCGATAAAATCTGAATCTGCAATTTCAGTTGGTATTGAATCAGACTTCTTATGATTTTTAGTATATTTAGATTCAACTTCCATAATTTCCTCATAATATTGTGATTCCAAGTTGGCTGGGTTTTTATTTATGTACTTTGATTCAGGACATTCAATAAAATCAGTTTTGTTGCTTTCAAGAAAGCTTGATATTTTACTATGATTGTAAGTTTCATTTTCAAAGGTTTTAAATGTTTCTCTAATTGAATTATCTTGATCCATTTCTGGAATGACTTCGCACATTGTAAGATTTTTAATCCAATTTTCAAGATTAGTCACATTAGGCACAAAAAAATCGTCGAAAATATTTATCTGAGAATGTTGAGGAAAGTAAGACAAATCAAAATTGAAGAAGTCATCAAAATTACTATTTTTGTCTGATTGTTTCATGGTACAAAGCGTGAGGAATTCAAGAGCATCGCTATCAGAAGTAAGAAGCTTGACTTCGTGTGGGCGAATAATGGCATATGGATTTTCTCGTATTATGTTAGACTCCACTTGAAATTCTTCCGATAAGATACCTGAATCATCATCAAACCCATAACTAGGTAGTTTTTTATATGAGGGCAAAGTATTCCCTGTAGGTCGCAAATCTGGATTTAAAAATTGCATCATTGAAGGCTGAAAAATTGAACAGTGTACATTAAAAGGGGAACTAGCACCTTGTAGGCAAAATTAAACATTACTTTCAAGGATGTTACATAATTAAAAGCAAACATTTTTATATTTACTTGATTTTTCCTAGACTTTTTGGGTTTTGATTTTGGAAGTTCTGTAGCTACTGTAGGTTCAGTAATTTCAATCAACTCTGCTGATGTAGGTTCCACAATGTCAGGCTCAACAGTTTTCTTTTTTCGAGGTTTTTTTTCAACTGGAGCTTTTGCCTTTTTAGTACCTTTACTAGCCTTTGGTGTTTTTGGAAGCGGTTTTATAAACATTGGAAGGCACTGAGGAGTTAGATTTGGAGGTATCATCCTTGGACTAGATTGATATAATGATGATGATATATTGCTTGATTCTAGTACTTTGCTATTCAGTGAATCTTTTTTTGACATTGCTTGTTGTAAAGTCTATGAATAAATATTGCATAATTAAATTCTAGAAAATAATTTAAGTTTTTAAAATGTATTATGTAAAATATACCAATTCCTCCTTTCCTTCAGTTAATAAAATAATTACTCTACCACTGCGTTTTCTTCCTGTTCTTCCCATTTTCTGTACAAGTCTTGTTGGAGTACTTGATGATACATCAAAACAAATAATTAAATCAACTTCACCAACATCCAATCCTTCTTCACCTACAAACCCACATAAATGTATGCTTATACTAATATCTTAATTGAAGTTCTACAATTATTGATGCATTTTACCAACTGATGTAGAAATGAGAACATTAACTTTATTGCTTCTGAAGTCTTCCAAGGCTTCCATCTGTTGCTTTTGTTTTTGTCCTGCTTGACCAACCAACATTTGTGGTCTAATCAACGGTCTGGTAAGTAACAATAACACAAATACTTCATTAACTATATCTCGATACTGTAATTGTATAAAAGTTTAAATTAAGGTTTGAATTCAATCTATCTCAATTAGCTAGAACATTTTTTTAACTTACTTCAACAAATACAATTGCTCTGGTGCTTTTATTTTGTCGAGCATACGACTCAAAATGTTCAACCAATATTTCACGTAATTTCATGAATTTATTATGTCCGAACACAAGATTTTCAGGAATCTAAAATTTTGAATGATAAGATATTTTTATTAGTTTATTTAACAATTTATTTAATGATTTTTATAATTATGTAAGTACCTCTGGAATAGGATGACTCGGTTCAATATTTACTATTGGAAAATCCCCGATGTAACTCTTTACTTCTTCTAACAAAGCTCTCAAATTAGTTTCAGAATTAAACCAAAACTTGTCTGAGTGATCTGAAAGACAATTGATTAGATGATTTAAGTATTTTGTACATCAAGCTATTAAAATCCATAAAATAAATACAATAGGTTGTTAACTTACTATTATAAAAATGATAAAATGCTCTTAATCCATGTTTTACCAAGAGCTCATATGCATGATACATAGTTAATAATACATTTAAAGTTTTCATTATTGTTCCATGATTTGGTAATTTTTGAGGTCTACTTTCATATTGTTTCATCAGCATAAATATCTGAAGAACGTAATTAAATTTTTTGTTTGTTTGTTTATTGTTACTTGTAGGTAATACTTAAAAAAATGTTTTCTTACCCTTCCTTTTGAAATATTTCCTGTGTTGCCTTGCAGAAGATGTGCTTTTGTTAAAATTCTTACATGAGGATCCATTACTTGGATATATTTTTCTTTAATTTGATCTAAATCTCTTCCTAAACTAACAACTACTCTTTCCACAGATTTTTCATTTGTATAAGGAATTATATCTGACGATGAATCATCTCTCAATTCTAACTCGGAAATTAGCAAGTTTTGAATGACCTGTAAAAAAAATTAATTAATTAGAAATGTTTCAATGTAGTATTTAATAATATTTATGTTCTTGAAATTTACCTCTCGCACATGGTCTATTTTACTTCCAGGAGTAGCTGATAAAGCTAATACGCGAAAAAATTTTGATTTGGTACTCAACAAGCGGACAATCTAAAATGAAAAAAGAAACACTAACATTAATTATTTGTTAAATTGAAGTTGTTTCAAATAGTAAAATAAAACTTACTTCACAATAGGCATGTTTTCCCAAAGCTCTATGAGCTTCATCAATAACAATACATTTGATGGATTCAAAGGGTACTAACTCATTTTGAAGATCTTTTTGAAATGTTTGAGGAGTTGCAAAAATTACACGTTTCTCTATCCAGGCTTGCTTGCGTTTATTTGGATTAACAGTTCCTTTAAAAGTACCACAGGTTAATGACAACAATTATTAATTGTAAGATTGATTTAGCTTACCAGTTAATTCAATACTTTCTTCACTTGGAATACCCATAATATCGTGGCAAGCTTCTATTTGCTGAGCGACCAATGGTTTTGTTGGAGCCATAAATACAACTCTTCCACTGGGATACCATCGCCAAAAGTTGTACATCACAACGGCTGCGATGAAAGTTTTTCCTAAACCTGTGACCATTCAAAATGTATTATTTTTAGAGTAAGCAAAGTGTTGTAATTGTTAGTCAAGAAGCATATGAACTTGATAAATCAAAAAAGTACTTACCTGTGGGTAAGCATACTAGAGTATTGTTGAACAGGGCAGTTTGAACGATGTTGAACTGATACTCTCTTCGTGGATAGTTTTCCGGATAAATCCATTTTAAACCGGACGAAAGATCAAATCCACTTGTAGCGGGATCAGAAGAAAAAAATTGATTCTGCCTCGTCGACGAAGTCGAAGCTTGGGCCTCCCTCAGTGCCATCTTAGTTCTTGGCTCTTTGTTCTTTACATATTTTGTTTACACGGACGTCGTTGTCACGTTTGAAATAATTTGAACGCGCTGATCAGCCGGTCGCATCATGCTCCTCGCGAGCAAAGCGGCCAATCAAACAGTATCTCTATCGAATCACGCATATCACATAATCGATGAAATTGACGTTGCAAATAGTTAATGTTTACGTTCGCGCATAATAACCTCTGGCCTGGGCGCGCCTTTATTGCGTCGCCGGTCGCGTGCAGTAATACTGGTCCACTGGAGCAGGCGAATGTTGTCTGTCGGCGGCGGCAATTTCACACACGCTCAGGCTTTGACGCAGCGGGCCGGCGGCGGCGGGTAGATGCTGTGCATGTATCCAAAGTGTACCGCGTGTACTAAAGTGTGAACGATGTACAGGCGCTCCCGAGCCAAAAATTGACTTGGGCGCGCTTCTCTCTCATTCGCGGGTTGTTATGGCAGCAGCTCCCCTCTCAGCTGACGCAGTTTTGACAGGTACGTTCGCAGTTAACAGTATCGTGGAGTCGCGCAGGTAACGGCTACGTAGGATAGGCGCGCGATCGAACAAACGCGATATTATAATCCGTCGTCGTCGTCGTCGTAGGTTTGTAGCAACGCGCGATAATTCGATCGGCGCCGCCCCGTCTCGACTCGCTGCCGAGTACTCGAACGGGGTTATACCGCAGCAGCTTACAGGCTCCCATTCGGACGTGTAAACAATTATCGAAATTCCAGTCAGTCAGTAGAGCAAGAGAGCAGCGATTGGCGATGGGTTGTAAGTGCGTCGACGAGTACGACAACGAGGACGTGCGCAAGCTGATCGAGCGGCCCGAGAAGCCAGCCGTCAAGAGCCCCAGGTAAGCATAGTCCCGCGCAGTCCTCGTGGACTTGGATCGACCGACTCCCTTGCACCCTCGTGTATGCCGCGTGTGTGTGTGTGTGTGTGTGCTCGTAGGTACCGGTCGAGACACGCGAGCCGCACGATCCGCGAGATCGCCCGGGCCAAGAGCGCCCACGCGACCCTGGGCCAGCCGAGGGTGCCCCTGAAGCCGCCCAGCGCCTACCTGAGAAAGGGCGAGGGCCCGCGGCCGCGACGCTCCAAGTCCAGCCACAAGCATTACCGGCCGCCGGACTACGCGCGCCAACTGCCCGACTGGAAGCCCGCCAAGAGGCCGGCCAGAGGCGCGCCCGGCGATCTGCCGGATCTGCCCAGGGATCCGCGCGAGGACCGACGCTCGGCGGGCCAGCTCGACTTCTGCAAGAGGAACGTCGAGGGCGTCGTCAAGTATCGCAACGCCAAGGTGCAGTCGATCAAGTTCTGCGACACGAGGCACGGCGACCGGCAGGAGCTGCGACCCAGCGGCCTGCAGCTCACCTACGTGCACAAGAAGAATTACGGCCGAGTGCCGCAGTTCGTGAAGACGTCGCGCGACGACCGCAAGAGATCGGCCGCCACCGCCAGTCAGCGGGATCGATCCCAGGCGAGCCTGCCCACCGGCTGCGTCTACCTCACCGAGGACCAGAGGGCCAAATTGCTCGAGGTGAGTCGCGATCCTTGCGATTTTGCGTTCTTCCATTAAATCGCTGTCTCTCGTTTTTTTTTCTCTCTCTCTCCGTGTACAGAGCATGAAAGTGAAGCGGGCTTCGCTGATGAAAACGTTCCAGTGCCTGCCGTTCGTCATCGACACCGCTCCGAAAATCAAGAGAAAGGCCGCGCTCGAGGATAAGCTCAAACAGGTCGAGAAAGACATTGAACTGTTCGAGAGTCATCCCTACATCTTCGTTTACAATGAATAAATCGTAACAATTCCTGGATGAAATTGCAATTCTTGCACTTCTTTTCGCGTACATTGCTCGTAAAAGTAAATCAACGTAGAGGCCTTCGTTGCGTTATTCTTTGCGCTTTTTATGTAGCTTATTAAAGAAATTCTCAGTGGAAATGGTTGATAATAAATTGTTACAAATTTACGCGTGTATGGGAACTTTGGTATCGTCATTAACATTCGAGCTCCGATGGAATTTCGAAATAATATAATTTATTAATTATACAAAAACAATTCAATAATAACATAATGAAAATGACCTCTGAATGATGTGAAAATTAAAATACCAAAAAAGTCATTTTCAAAATCATTACAGAGCTTTTTCATGGAGAAAGGAAAAACAATGAAAAAAAAGTTGAAATATTTTCAAAAAATTGAATTTTTTGCTCATCATATCTTTCCATAGCAAAAGCTCGGTAAACGTGCTCTAAGCTCAAAATCTCGATCATAAATTCATTGTGACAAAGGCGCAGCAGTCTACGCTCGTATAAAAGTCGCGCGCATGCGTCTCGACACACAGTCATGCTGATTTATTTAGCAACAAATAGACGGCAAAGAGATAAAGCTGCCAATTCAGCTCTAGCGGATGCCGCAAGCTCGCAAAGAGAATCAAGCTCTCGTCACGCATTCGCAGTTGGCCCGCGCGATCGTCGTCGCTGTTCGCATCGCGGCACAGAAAAATGTGCACTTTGTGCTTGTACATCGATAGTTGATTAGAGTCAAGTAAGCACTGCATTATTTTTAAGTATATTCCAATTTCGATTTCCATTTGATTGGTCCGATCCACCGAGAAAATCGGTATACGCTTATACCTAAATATAAAGCTTTTGTTTCCCCGATACGAAACGCTAATCTTCCACTTTGAATGTTGTGCACTTACAATCATAGTAACTTTACGAGTGGAGCTTATAATACGACTAACTTAAGCGATGAACGATTGCAATAATCGTACGAGATAACAGTGTATTTGCTCGCTTGACACTGACATTAATTTATTGAAGTTGGCAAGTCGCACGCGGCGCTCGTTGGCAGACCCTAACACACATAATAGTACTTGCATTGCGTTCGCATCTCTCGGCGCGACCTTGACGTCTGCACACGTACGTGTATGCCCCATGTGCATGCATCGTTTCTCTCTGACTGTGTACCTCTCGATAGTTGGACTATTCGTGTCAGTGGGATCATGATTTTCTAGACGAAAGTACGATGTCGAGACTGAGCCGGGAGAGCTTCAGCAAGCTCGTGTACGAGGCCGTGGAGGCCGGCGACGCGGCGGCGCTCGGCGACCTGTTGGATCGCGGCCTGTTCATCGACGGGCTGCGGTACGCGGGCGGCGAGACTCTGCTGCACCTGAACGCGCGCCAGGGCAGCGGCCGCGTCACCCGACTGCTGCTCGAGGCCGGCTGCGACGTGGACGCCCTCGACAAGGACCGCAGGACGCCGCTGCACGTGGCCTTCCTGCGCGAGCGCCACGACGTCGCCGAGGAGCTGCTCAAGTACTATCCGGACGTCAACGTCAAGGACAACTGGAACGACACGGCCGTGCACTGCTACGCGGCCCACGTGAAAATCAGCGAGGCGGACGACGACGAGGCCGAGACCAGCCGAACGATCGAGCTGGCGAGGAAGATGCTCGTGCTCGAGGGCAAGCCCAACGAGCCGGACGACCGCAAGCACACGCCCTTCCACAGCGTCCTCATGAACGGAAACTGCCGCCTCGTCAGCCTGTTCATGCGCTACGGCGCCGACGTGAGGGCGCGCAACTGCTACGGCAGCACGTGCCTGCACTACTGCGCCCTCAACGGCAACGGGGCCGTGACCAAGCTCGTGCTCGACACGCGGCTCCTCTCCACCGAGGACAAGACCCTGGACAAGGGCGAGACGGCCCTGCACTGGGCTGCCCAGTACGCCAAGTACGACTGCCTGCGCTGCCTGCTGGACGCCGGCGCCAGGGTCGATTGCACCGACTACGACGGGCGCACGCCCCTGTTCTACGTCGCGCAGCCTCACTATCCCCTGTACTCGGCCGAGTTCACCGAGCAGCGCAGGCAGTCGCTGGAGCTGCTGGTTCGGCGCTGGGCCGATCTCAATCACTGCACGCGCTTGGGCGACACCATACTGAGGATCTTGGTGAAGCAGGACGACTCGAGCGGCGAGAGCCTTTGCAAGCTCGTCGTCGCCTACCTGCTGTACGGCCAGCACGTGCGCAAGGTGCGCGTCAGCGACAAGAACGTGAAAATCATCAAGAATAATTCCATGCTCAAGGCGCATTATCAGGCCTGCGCGAGCGAGTTCGCCGCCATGAAGAGACGCCGCGTACCCGAGTGCACGGTGACGTTCTTCCAGGTCGTGGACGCGCCTCTGGCCACGGTCGCCACCTTCACTCGGAATCCGGACTTTGCGCGATTTTTCCACGGGCCGAGATTGCGCGACTCCTTTCCCATTTACGCGGATCTCGTGCTCGAGCGATTTCACGAGGCGGCCGCTTATCGCAAGATGCTGGAAGCCGCCACTTGCACGCTCTACGACATTTTCCAGTTCGCCGATCCGACCTCGGTGTTTTACGAGAAGGTTCTGAGGAGTATGGACAGGAGCGATATCGCCAATTTGAAGGATTACTCCTCGGCGAGGTCGCTATGAAGTTCACAAACGCAACGCTCATTTGTATATACGTTCATTATTATACATGCATACTTTATTTTGAATCAATTTCGAGGATCGACAACTTGTACCGAGCTCGAACCATCGTCATTTTTGTCAATGACCAAGCAAAATTTTTTATAATCTCGAAGATTGGTCCGTTTTTTGGTCCCCCATGCTTCGTATCCTGATCTGTAATAATCCGGTAGAGCTTGAAATTGTCCGTCTTGCGCCAAATCGTCGTTGTAAGCCCACTGATTGTGACTTAATTTGTGCGCGTGACGTTTGGCCACTGTACCATTGACAATGCTGTAATTCGAATCGGCAATCTGCTCGTCTTTCGAGGGCAACACAGTTTTACCTTTAAGCATCGATAAGAAATACTGAACCTAAAATTAAAATATCTTTTACTTCAGAATTATCTAATTGAATCGTAATTTCTAATAAGTATAAAAATATTCAAATACCTGCATATGAAACATAGGAAAAGGTACAACTACGGTAGGAATTCCAATGAAGCACATGGTCGGACGTGTGATATTGATCAAATGTTTGTAAAGTGGGCTAACGTAATTATCATCGACAGAAATTCCACAATTATCGTCGAGAAAGGGATAAGAAAATTTATAGCCCGTACAAAGCATAAGAACGTCAGCTGCAATTGATGCTTTGTCTTTCAAAATAAATTTTTCGTTTTCGAATCTATCGATGCCCTGAACCTGGGTAAACCCATCCGAATCCTCTATGCTTAATCTGTACAAAATTATTCCCTGTTAAATTATAAGAGTTTGAAATTATAAGTAAGCAACCTATTCTGAATGGGCCTACCTGGAGTTATTGTGACTCAAATACACGTGTGAAGCTTTACCAATTAACTCGAAAGCGATGTCGATTCCGGAACTCGAGGCTCCTAATACTATTACTTTTTTATCTAACAAAGCTTCGGGTATTCGGTAATTGTGACTATGTATTATTTCACCATTAAACTCATCGAGTCCACGAATGTTTGGAATGTATGGATCGAAATAATGTCTGTAAGAAATTCAAATAAAATTTACTTCTAGTAATACTGAAAAATAAATGAATATTGAAGAATTATTTGCCATACCCGTTACAGATCATGACTGCATCAAAGTATGAACTTCTTTTTTCTGATGTTTTTAATTCGTGAGTGTCAACTTTCCACTTTTCTTCATTGTTCACTGTCACTAATTTTACACTTTCAATGAGCGTTTCAAACTGAAAAGTATATTTTTATCATGCATATTTTTTTCTCTTAAATGATGATAAAACAGTTATAAAATGAGATATACTTTTATAAAATCATGCAATTGAAAATGTTGAGCATAATCTTTCAAATATTTTAAAATGTCAGAATGTAAAAGACAGCTATCCGTACCATCAGTTTTTATTTCAGGAAAATCGGGAAAACTCATGATTTCTTTCGGCAAATTTGTCCTACGTCAATTAAAACGAATTAAATAATGTCGAATAAAAGAGTTGCGATGATATTATACCTGAGATTTTTATACATGCTGGAATGTATAGACAAACCATAGTTATCCTGGCCAACTTCCTCGACATAAGTCCAAGTTCCACCGACGTCAGTAGTTTTCTCAAATAATGAATTCAAATGTATCTGGATCTCCCGCCAAGTGACGTGCAGCGCATAAGCCCGCTGCACCTGCACCTATTACACACACCTTGATCTTTTCACTCATTGCGTTTGTCGCAAGTGATTATTATGAATGTTCTTAATGTCTATTCGTGCCAACAAAAATATAGTATATCATAAAAGATTTAAACTGTTTCCACTGGACGATTATTTATTTTAATACGTAATTATCGTTGTGAAGCATAGCAAAGTGACTGCCGTTACTGCGTCTTACTACGAACTACGCAACTCTGTACACTTTGGAGATGTCATGTGCTAACTCGCGTCTTTTTAAACCTTACCGAGCGATAATGAGTACTTGCAGCGCAACTACAGGTTGAGTGACGAACCTCGGAGGTAGATTAGGAGCTGATGTATGACGATTAGAATTAATCGAGAGTTTTCAGGAAATTAAAAATACCAGTCATAAAATTAAATTATTTATTACTCGATCCTCGATAATATAATTTCATTCATTACCACAATGAAATATATTTTCCATTACTAAAAGTAATTATATCATATAATCTTAATAAAGTATCTATAAATGTACTTTTTCTGTATAATAATTAATCTGACGTAGATATAAAAGTAATGATAAGCTAACATTTTAGTTTTCATCAAATTTTAAAAATATATAACTAAACTTTTTGTATTATACATTTCACTCATTTCTACGATTCATTTTACTTCTTTTCAGGTTTCTTTTTTTTCGATTTATATCGATGCTCATTTATGCGATATCTTTCATTCTCTACAAAAATAATTAGCAGATAATTATAGATGAATACTCGTTCTAAGCTCTTAACTTTCTCTCTTTCATGCTTATATACAGGAACACTCGGTGAATGAATTTTCATTCGATCGATCACTTAAATGAAAATCAATTGAATTTTAAAAATTGTAAATACGGCTGTTTATTATTTTACACAGAATATTTTTCTATAAAACCTTTAGATATTGTATACATTATACTTGACTCAGTCCTTTTTCATACATATTAAGTCATATATTTATTTTAAGAATCATTTTTAGAACTTGCCAAAACGGCGTTATTCTACATTTAATGTATTATTTTTTTTGTATATTCCGTACATTTTTTCAGTTCATGAATAACAGACAGCAAATCAATTTAGCACTTGAGAAGTCTATAAAGTTAAAGAACAGAATTAATTGTAAAATTAAATTCAAGATAATTTTGCTGACATTCAAGTTTTCGATTTTTCTGCATCAGTATTGATGTTGTTTTATTTACAAAATTAGCATTTTTGGGTAGTAAAAGTAAAAACTTTTTTTAAAATAAGTTACGCTAAGTTATTTACAAAATTTATTATGATATAAGACTTGATTATTATTATATTTCTTGTATAGATAAACTCAACACATTTATAAAGTTTAATTATAAATAGTTATTAGTGAATTTAAATAGCCTCGTTCATACTCAAGACACAATAGTGATTTGAATTACCCTTTTCAATTTACTACATTTAAATGGCTCATATATACAAAACGTATAATATATATTTGATAATTTTGTTAATGTAGATCATCATGCAACCAATGATATTATAAAATAACGGTAAATGAACGTGTCATACTTAAAAAACTATTATATGCAACTTTAAATTCAGTATAAGTTCACATTTCATAAATTATAATCAGTTGTTACTTCATATCAATTAGTTCAACTTTTTCAAAAATATACGTAACAGTTTAAACAATTTTTTAGAAAAATTTAGAATTTAGAACGTCTATAGTCTAAGATTTACGAAATACTAAAAGCTTCACTAATATTTTCCTTGTGTGTAAATTACATTTTTTTTATACACTTCTACTTTCTTGCGATAAATGTCAATGCAAAAAATACAATGAACATCGTCTAAATGCACGCTATATCGTAGTTGTAATCATGTTGTTTCTTAATATTCTCGTATTAGAGTGTTATAATGATATATGATACAAAACCAATTCTATTGCTGTACATTTTGGTAATTGCAAATTAATGATGTTGATGTGGATACTTGAAATATATATTTAATAAAAAATATATCATCTCATCGGGCACCAACGGTTGTGGATTATTTAAATATATAAAAGTATACGATGGGATACTTCATTTAATAAGTTCGGCGCACGACTGAGCATTCGATAAAGTTGAGACCGGCGAAGGGACGACTTTTCTTATCCTTCGCTGACCGATGAAAGTGAACTGCGCGTCGAGCCCGTGGCCGTCGTGTGATGCATGAGATCTGGCAGATCTGCCGGCAGGTAAAGAGGCATATTGCCTGGTCCGTGCACTGCATCCTGCTCTTCGAGCTGAATAGCGAACTGTTCTTCGAGCTTCTGTAACAGCCAACGTTTTATTATCAGACTATATTCATGTATTAAACGTCTAAGTTTGATTGTGCGTCGATTTTTTACATGTACTATCGTATAGACCTGATCGTATACACGTACAATGGGTAAAATATTGATGATTTAAAAGAGAAATAATTTTAGTTCATTAGACTCTTCAAATCCGACAAATGGTGATCAAATAATGATAAATAATACTTATATACACTAACCTCTCTATAATTCTGAAGTTTAGACTCGTGTTAAATTGTCACCTCAGTAACAAAATTTTTTGCCTTTTCAATCATTTTTGTTGGATAGTTGGCTTTTTGTTCTCGTAATTCATGGATAAATGAAATTTGTTTGGTTTGTTTGATAGATTAAAAAATAACAGAACAAAAATTCCAAGCACCCAAACATTTTGCAACACGTAATTTTTTTCAACATTATTAAGTAATGATCACCATGAGCCCTTTTACCCAACAATAAAACATTGATTTGGAACCATTTAGATACGCTCAAAGACACATATAATTATAACTTTTGTGTACACATTCAATTGTGTTACTTTTTTGTAGGCACATAAATACATTTAAATTCAAAAGTATAAAAATGACACAAAAAATGAAGTGGCGACATAAAATAATTTACAAAAACGATGATTATACAACATATTTAATTGCATGATTAACTTCAATGCGAGGACTTAAAAAAATGAGATTAACAACGATGATACGAATGTAAATATATATGTATAAATTTAATAGTACCTGAAATATATTATAATTTTTATTTATAATTTTCTACGTAGATAAGGAATAAATTAAAGGAAGCTTACATTGCAAACGAAGACATTTTTTCTTAAACAAAGAAAAGTCAAACCCCACGATAATTTGTCATCATCCGTTTACATCAGTTACGATGTATAGCTAGCATAGCACGTCTGCATGTAATGATAAATAATTTATCTTTAAATTTTTTCAATTCCTTAAATTTTTTTATTTATTATTTGAAAAGGATATACTTTTTGACTTTTAACGATGTAAATTTCTGTTTTTATACAGAAATTAATCGAAGTTAAACAAGTCAGCAAATATCCTGGCAAAAATTAATTACAAGGGGATTTCAAAAGTTTAACCTACTTAGAAAACTAAAGTTATCTACAATTGCGAAATTTTTTCATATGGCATGTCGACGTATGAAATTTTAATGTTTTACATCAGTATGATAAATTTGAAATTAATGATTTCAAGTCGAAGCATTTGCTTCATTTAAATAACAAGTAGTAACAAAATTTACTACATTCATTTATAATAAAAATTTACAAGTAATAATTATTCGAATTTTCCAACTAGCATGACACGTAAAAGAAAGCAAAATATAAATGAATAATTAGTTGTATCTGTCTTCAAATGAAATTTTTCATTTCTAATATAAATAATGTACACCCGAATATTTGAATTAGAATTATTATTTCGATGAAAAACAACGATCCACGTATAGCTTGTTAAGTACGATTGTCTAGACAAAACATCGAAGCAACATCATTTGGTTAGCGAGAAGCGATGAATTAGAAATATTAGCTTTGGAAGGACGAGGGTGAAAAATCAGGCTTTCGTTGAGAATTAGAAGAAGCGTTAGCGTCAGACGTCGGAGAAACAGAATGAGCTCTACGAGATAGTGTCCCACCAGGTAGTGAGCTCGAATCCGATCCACTCAAGCGTACGCGGGGAATCGTAAACAACCCAGGAGAAGTGTTAGGAGTAATAGGACCAATAGAAGTATTTGGATTTGACTGAGGTGACGTCGGGGCAGTGTGTAACGTAGAACGTCGTCTGTTCAAGCTTTCAGTTTTAGGAGGTCGAGGAAGGCTTGAGAACGAAAAGTCCATGTGGCTGTAGTTGGTCAAGTAGAAGCCACTCATCTTCGAAGGTAGAAATCCACTAAAACGTGTCTCCAAAGCCTCCATTTCTCTTGCAAGTTCGCCTTCAAAATTCTGCAGATGGATTCGTCAGATTGTTTCCTCACGTTAGTTTGTTTTTTAATAGATATTACAATATGTTCACAATGATTATTTGAAATGGTTTTCCCTTTTTACCGAGAAACTTTTGAGATGATGATATAACATGAATTACTTAGCAAACTACTTTATACGTTAATTTGGCAATGTTTACAATTTTTATATCATTCTAACTATCTACAAAACTCACTCAACACTATTTTATGTTATTTAAGTACAAAATTTTTACGTAAGAAATTATAATGCATCTTAAGTTACCCAGATCTTTATTTCTAACGTAAATATTCAAGTTGTGATCGAAGTTAAATATTCTTAGCATAAATCTGAATAGTAGCTGATCAAGGAGGAATCTTAAAATTATACTTTTTCCCATACCTGTTTGCGCGGTTTGAGTTCAGCCTTCCATTCTCGTAATTCCTTAGCATACGCTTCTTCCTGTTCTTTGAGTTTGATGGACTCGTGCTCCACAAGCATTTTCCGTTTTTCATTCTGCAGTTGTTCTAACTCTTTGATCGTTGCATCACTGGAAGCTCGCATTTCCTCGAGTTGACGGGCATGCTTCAGCTCAAATCGTTGCTGCTCTGCACGATATCTTTTCTTTTCATTCTCTTGGAATTTCTTTAACTTATCACGTTCTGCTTCAGGATCGAGAGCAGCTGACATCGAAATTCTCATAGACTCTCTGGAGGTAAGAAAATTCATTATGGTAAGATCATTTTTTTGGAAAAAAATTGAAATTAAGCAATAACACAATACCTGAACATCATTTCACGAGCTTTCATCTCATTCCTTATTCTCTTAGGCAGGTTTCGTCTCTCAATTGATTGGCGCTTGATGAGTTCCTCTTCTTTACGTTGGTTCATGCGTTTCATTTGTTCAAGTTCCTTTTCATGCCTAATAAGCATTTGGTGACGCTGCAGGAAGAATAAATCTTTGAGGTGTCTCTTGAGCAGTTGATTACGCTCGTGAATATGACGTTCTTCAAGTTCCCAAATAGCAGCTTCGCGAGCTCTTAAAAGCTGTTGTTTTTGTTGCAGGAATTGTCGCTCCATCAAAGCAATTTTCTCGCGGTGACTGTCAGACAATCGTCGAAGCGATGAATCATGACTCTCGTTCAACTTCTCCAAGAAAATTTTTTCGCGTTCTTCATGTTCAGCTTCGAGTTTTTCCTTTCTCGCTTTGAACACGCTCTTACGTTTTTCCTAAAGGAAATTCAAAAGGGATTTTTGATATCATTTGTTCATAGAAATCAACATAAATATATTTATATCTACCTTAGGCATAAGATCAACTTCTTGCTTAAGTAGTCGCAGATCTTGTTTGAGACCTTCCCTGAATATTTTGAGTTCCCGTTCTTGTTCAGCTCTAATCTTCTTCGACGTGAGCCGAAGATCGTTTTCTTGCTGTTGCTCTGCTTTATCCAACTGTTGCCGTTGTTGCCGTGCCTGTAATTCTATTTCTGCTTCAGCTTGACGCTCAAGTAACAACCTTTCCTGCTCGTTACGCTTTTCCTGCTGTTCTTTAGCAAAGTGTGATTTTTGCGACAAATCGTTGAACTGCTTCTGTTCAATTTTTTGCAGCATTTTGAGCTCACGTAATTCCTGTTTACGGAAAATCTGGTCATCGTAGAATTTGCCATTCTCGTCATCACCGTAAATCACCTTAGAAGTGGTAGTTGTAACAACAACCCCATCGATTTCGAATTTCCTCGTTCGCTTTCTCGTTTTCTTTTTCAGATTCATCATTTGTATCCTCTCGATGTCTTCTTTCGTTCTGCGAGGCATTTCACGAATGTACTCCGGCTTGCGTCGCAGCACCACTTCTTCATCGCCATCGACAACCGTTTGCGAATGCCTGTTGTGATTTTGTGCCACAACTGCCGGAGACGGGCCATTGTTCTGTTGCTGATTATTCGCCGTCTGCACGTAATTATTCACGTTGCTATTGTTGTTGGAGGTATTATTATCCTTATTGGAACCGCGACTATCTTGGCTGATAGTCGTGGAAATCGATTCGGCGTCTGAACGATCAATGCTCTTACTAGGAGTGTGTGACCGCGTCGAACCCGAGTCACTTTGAGAGCGCGTTGTTGAATTATCGTAGCTATCTGGCGAAACACGCTTGGTTTCTTTGATGATTTGTTGAGAGGTTGAAGTTGCCGAACTGTTACGCCTCGACTTTCCACTGCTACTGGGCGATGGTGTAGTTTGCTGTTTTGTTGGCGATCGACCTGTAACTGCTTGATCCACTTGATGCATACGAACCTGCAAAGTTAAGAAAGATTTTAATGATAATCAAGTTTTAAAATGTTCTACATGAAATTTTATTCATGGATATTTACTTGTCCGTTCATTATTTGTTTGGCATTTTCATCATCTCCTTTAGTGATAGCCAACTGCGACGAGTCTATAACTTGTTCGCGTTCGTCTCCGACTGTGACAACCGATACATGACTAGTATCTTGTAGCATTAATTGTTGCTCGTCTACGATTGGACTGACTATCACTACTTCTGACTCGTCTAATCGCTTGCCAATCTTTTTGTTTGAAATAGATTGATCAGCGCCAATAACAATAGCTTGTTCTTGCGGTGTGTACTCTAAGCTATCTAGACTCGTAAATCCATCGTCTTCAGCTGAGCTTTCATTCACCTGTTACAAAAATTAATTTATTAAATGAACTATTGATGTTTTTTTACGAATTTAGCATTTAGAATGTCTATTAACCTGAGTTTTATTTGTTTCGTTTGAAACTATAACCACCTCGGATGAACCACGTCTTACAGGTGGTGGACTGGAAGCTGCATCAACTAGAACCGGTGGATGCGTGGTTGTTACTACTGTTACTTGACTTACGTTGCTAGCTAAACTATTAGAAGGATCAGGACTCTCCGACATTATCCGCACCGTCGTTGATGTGTTTGCGCGTGGATCTCCTTCTTGGGCGCCTAAAAATTAAAATATTACAATAAGTATTTATAATATTTAAAATAGAGTTTTGCTTAGAGAATTGTATGTACCAGCTGTAATAACAACGATATCTTTTCCAGTCGGACGGGGTGCATTATTTTTAATTGGAGTTGAAGTGATAACCGACACATTGAGTGCAGAGCCGCTCATATTTTTGGTTCTATCTAAAGCATTCGCGTCTTTTTTGACTGGAGTCAGAGCCTCGTCTGATTTGTCTGACAGATTTTCAATTGAATTATCTCTTTTAGCTTCAAACTCTTGACTTCTACGCCTTTCGGCAGATGCCACAGCTGCTGTTTTTATATCACCCATGGAGCAGCTACCTTTCAAAGTTCCACTACTGCTTATCGAGCTCGATTTCGGACTGTCGCTATTAGAATCTCGAGATGTTTGTCTCGAGATAACATTATTTTGTTTCGCCTCTGCGTTCGCATTGGACAATTGCTTTTCCAGTAAGGCATTGAGTTTTTCTTCGACGGATTTACGCTTTTGATCACTAAGACTAAGACGGCTCTGCGGGTCCTGCTGTTGTGATTGCTTCTCGCGTATGTTCTTTGGGCTCGGTTCAAGAACATTCTTTTCTTTAAGTGAACTTGGTTTTTGCGGCGTTTCTTTATCACATTCTTTAGAGTTTTCGGACGGTTTGACGGGAAGAGATTTGCGTTTTTCTTCAATGTTTGAAACTTTCCCCTTATCAGTAGATTTGGACCTTAAAATTATCTGTTGCTCCGCAGTTGCTTGTTGTTTCGGTTTATCCGGCGTAGGCGGCTTACGACTATCACCGTTGTGTGGCTTTGTTTCCACTTCCATGGCACTTGGTTTCTGTTGTTGCTCAACTGATTTACTTTCATCGGGTCGAGCGATTGACGGCGGTCGTGGAGCAGGACCTTTTTCACGAGGTGCTCGTCGTTCGACTTGCTCTGACGGTTGCGTCGGCGGTTTTGGTGCCTGCAAAATTATATCAACACAGCATTAATCGAAAAATCAATTTTTTACAACACAAGAAAATAACATCTTATGAAGAACTTACGGGTTTCTTTTCAACAGTAACTGGAATATTCTCTTTGGACTCAGTTTTCTTGAGTTTCTTAGAACGCTCGTCTCTTTCGCCATCTCTGTTAATTTCTCTCTTGTTGCTTTCTTCCCTCTTCGCCGCATTAGCTGGCACTGCAACGGCAGCATTTTTCTCTGAAACTGAGATATCAAATAATTACAAATAATTCGAATCTCGCATTATAGTAAATAAGCAGCAAAATTTACTTTTAGCGTCATTGTCGCTTCGTACAGATGCAGAGTCATCCACCATATGATCCATGTCCAGTGGAAGTTGGGATGCACGGTGCTGCTCCTGTAATAAAGAAAAAATATTGTTGAAATTTCTGAAGCAACAAATTTTGTAACAACAATTTTCTCTACAATCTAATCTACAAAAATTGTAATTATAAAAATTAAAAGATATCAAGAAAATGTTAATATATATTAGTTAAAGATTTTAATCACTCCAAGTTTGATCTTGCAATTTTACGATGAACACAAATATTTACGAATTCAATAAAACTGCCAAGATCTTCATAAAAAGCTCGTGTAAAACGACTGCACATGCAAATCTTATAAATAGAAAAAATAATGATCACGGAGGGAAATTATACTCGGCTTAAGATAAGAAAATAATATTTAGAGTAATAAATAAAACAGTTTCAAGTAGGTGCAATACTTAAATGCGATGAAAAGTGGATCAAACCTATGTAGGTGAAGTCAACTATAATAATATCTTGTTTTTCAAAAGTACGTAAGTGTAACGCAATGTGTAAAGTGCAGGCTATACACGATTTTGGGCTGGTTTTTGGGTTCAGTTTTCCACTAACCTGGCAAACGCACGATCGATGGGGCTGTTCATCAGGCCCACCAGATGAATCGCATGTACAGCCAATAGTTTTTTGTTCTCAATATTATAAATTGAAAAAAAAATTTTGTTCGCATGTGTCATCGATGCATATATTGAAAAAGCACCAATAGTTATATTAAATATTTATGTAACGTAACTCAAAAATATTATCGAAACAAGGGTAAATATTTAGCGTAACAATGATTTAAAAAAATAGCACAGTAAGAGGATAAATAATCTCAGATTAAAAACTAAAACACTATATTATGAAAATCAAACTATTGCAGATCTGTATTAAGGGCGAGGGGTAGCTAGGATGTGTATAATATAGTAAGGTTCAACACAACAACAAATTAGGCACTTGTGAGAACAAGGTAAAATGATATTTTTTCAATATCTTTATTACTTGTCGTTGTTTTTTGCGACTTATAACTTACTTAGGTCTTTATAAATAATTTATTGGTTTCACATTATATAAGGCATTAAGGATCAAGTGTGTATTTTATGCTTTCAATACAATCATGAAAAGAATTTTATGATTATATCGGAACAAGGCTTTGCAAAACTTATCATTACGGTCATGCAAAAACCAATACAGGTTTGGACTCTTGCTCTACATTTTAACAGAAAGGCAGTGGTTATGACAAAATATGGATTATCGATTATATAATACACACATGATAAGGAATTTTCTGTCGACTAAAATTATTTCTCTAGCGCAAGCACCTCATATTTGCTTTATGAATAATAATATATTTGTTCCAAGTATCGTGGACTTTTATCACACTTGTTATGGTTTTGAGCTTATATACTTCGCTTTTCGTCCAAGTCTTTTTTTCATGTTAGCATATTTAACTTTATTGATTGATAATTCCCTAACAATTATGTTAAGCAGTTATCGAATTCAGTTTAAAAATGGAAATATTTAAACTCAACCCCTGAGATATCGAATGAATATTTTTCTGTAAACTTTCATGGATTCCAAAAGAATGTCATCCATAACTTTCAGAAATATATTCAGCAGGGCTTACAGAAAATGTGTTAGGAAATTTTTAATTCAATCCTGGCTTAAACATTTCTTCGAGGCTATGTCAATATTTTTTTGGAGTTTTACATTCGCTTGTTACAACATTGTCGTTTAAAAGATGAGATAAATGTTTTGATTTTAATTCATGACTCGTCAAGTATTAAAATATATATTCATAATTTTTTTCTCTACCATTTTAGTTTGTTCATATTGTAATAATGCACGTGTTACATTTGACTATTATACATTCTTAAATACTTGATTCTAAAATTAACGTGCACTTAAAATTTTGAAAATTTGGCAGTAAAACTTTTTGGTTAATTAATTAACTTTTTAGTGTTCTCAATTCCACCCACATTTTAAAATTTTGATTTTTTCCATTATTTAACGAGTAAAGAAAAGTGTAGCCTTCATCAATAATACTTTCAAGTATTAAAAATACATGTTTAAATTATTTTTCTTACCGATTTGATAAAAGTTTTTATTTTGTTAAAAGTAATTTGATTCACTTATTGTCAAAGCAACGAAAGTGTTTATTATTGTAAAATATTATAAAAAATTATTTTATTGTTTAAAAAAAGTACCCGTGTAAAAAATTATTTAATTATGATTGTAGCAAAAATTTATAGATAGGGTGTGATTCCTACGCATAAGGATTATACGCGTTTATTTTTCATGGGATGAATATGTACGAAAATTGTATGCACTATTTTCATACATATTCATCTCTCGAAAAATAACGATTGTATATAATCCTTACATGTACACACCCTGTCAAATATATGTGTAAAATTAGATAAAAGAATTACAAAAAAATTCTTTTATTATGAATTAAAATTGATGATTTTCAAATGACTTATACGTAACTGGGCGTGCTCTTTCTACAAATATCTATTCTGCTGATAACGGATTATCAAAAATATCCGTTTCATTAATTCATTATCCAAAGTGATACGTTGTGAATACAAATCAATTATTATACATCTATAATAAGCCATGATACTATGATTCATAAGTTGGAATCAGTCACACATTAAGGTACCCTTTAAATATCAAGGCATATAACGGAATATAATTCTATCCATGTTTTTTGGTTTATTGATTTAATTAACAAATTTTACCAATAGAATGGAAAAGAAAATTCTCTAAAAAAATGATTTCAAGAATCACCGATTTAGGTATCGTTTGTAACGCAATGTACTTTGCAAGCAAAGCAAGAGGACATGACTGATTGACTTTTAGTGAATAGCGCCAACGAGTCACTGGGTAGCAGCTTACCGATCCGCTGATACTGTTCTCGGTGCTTTTTCGCCTTTTTCAACTTCTAGGATTCGTACGGTGTGTAAGCGTGTAATAGAAAAAAATTACCATAGCACACATTGACGACTCTTTCACAAAATTGTTTATCATTATAAACGGTATAGATATTATGTACAAGTATCAATGGTTTAATGATTCGCGATTATACTGAGATGTGCATGCCGTTTTATACCTTTATTTTTTATTTTAAAAAAATTACTCTGTCAAAATAGATTACTTAGAGAGATAGATTTTAAAAGCATCAATTTGTTAGTAGTTAATAGATAGTATGCGGCAAATTAGTACAAACTTTAATATAACTCAGAATAATATTTTTCAAGTAAACGCATAACTGATATCATAATGGGATAAATTAAATTGGTGCAGTAAATGTCACAAAAAAATTTAATATTTTTAATCGATGATAGAAGTAAAAAAAATGTGTAGAGTAATTCAATAGTCAAAAATCAAAAATATGATGATGAGTGCGCGTCGCTTGAAAAATATTATTCAATACTAAATTAGTTACTATCACTCAATACTTGCTGCATTTAATTAAAAGTTTATCTGACACATGCAATTTTTTGCAAATATCATTTTAACCATTTCTGAATACTGCACTAAATGACTATATGGTAAGAAATACTTTTCATCTCGGTAATGATTGTCGAAAAGTCATTTCGTACGGTAAAGGGTAATAACGATTAAAAAGGAACGTACCTCAGCGTCCTCGTCAACGAGCTCTTCCTCCACGACATCGGCTTTATATTCGAGCAATAAATCTCGAATCGGCTTGGAGTCGAGCGTGCGAGCCAAAAACGGATGCTTGAGCAATTCCTCGGCGGTCGGCCTACTCTGCGGATCCTTGGTAAGTGCCTTGGAAATGAAATCGTTGAACTCCTTGCTCCAGCGACTCGGCTGCTCGAGTTTCGGCGGGTCGCTCTTTTGAATCTTGAGCAGGACGCGCATCGGCGACATCTCGTGATTAGGCGGCTCGATCTGCGCGAACTCGATCAGCGTTATGCCTAATGACCAGATGTCGACTTTGAAGTCGTAGGGATTGTCGCGGAAGGTCTCGCAGAGAACGACCTCGGGCGCCATCCAGTAAGGTGTGCCGATGAAAGTATCGTGCTTCTGAAGCGTGTGCTTGTTTTTCGCCGATACTCCGAAGTCAGCTGCAAGGGGGGGTTAAAGAGTAACAATTAGCGAGGATTTGCGAGCGACGCGAAGAGCTGACTTTTTTGAAAAAGTATACTTGCCAAGTTTGACGCCACCAGCCATTGTGAGAAGTACATTGCCAGCCTTTAAATCTCTGTGTATGACTTTGGATTTGTGTAAAAAGGCCAGTCCTTTGGCCATGTGCTGACAAACGTAAGCTATCTGAGGCTCGGTTAGAGCTTTTTCAAGTTCGACCATAATTGAATCTACTGCGCCACCGTCGCAGTACTCGATTAGCATCTGTTAATAAAGAGAAAACAAACGAACGGGCTAGTTAACGCGTGATCATTAAAGCTCAAAAGTTTTCACGTACGAGCGAGAAAGACAAAGAGAAGAGCAGTAAAAAAATCATCATCGGGCCTATACATAATTTACGCATCGATGAGCTAAAATAATGATATCAATGTATATCGATCTGCCGGCCGGGGGCAAGCGCCATCGAGTGTGCGTGTCCGCGCGATAAAGTAACTGAACAACGGCCGACGAGCAGCAGTTATACACGCTTCAATGGTATTCTCTCGATTACAAGATTAAAAAAAAGAAGAAGAAAACGGAAAAAAGTCTCTTACCCATAGTTTGCCCTCGATAAAGTAAGCCTCGTGAAGCTCGACGACGTTCGGATGCTTGCACTCGGACAATATGTCGATCTCGATCATGAAGTCGCTGAGATCGTCCTCGCCCTCGAGCGCGCACATTTTAGCGGCTGCCAGCTGATGCGTCTGTTTGTGTTGCGCCTGCGACAGCAAAAAGCAACAAAAAAAAATTTATATCGTGCATTTATCCTTTGCGATGTGTATTGTGCGCTGCAGCACACGAAGGGGCCCGAGTGAGAAAAAGACGATTTAGCTCGCGTGTGCATTATCGAGTGGAACCGAGCGTTAAGTATCTCTTTTATTGCAGCGCAAAAGCGAAGTGCTCAGCTGAAGGGTTTAATCAGATCATCTGTACTTCTATAGGAATATCGCGAAACTCTCGAGGTCGACTTTTTGAGCGGAAATTATCGATAATCGAGGCGGTGGCAGCAGCAGCTGCTGCGATGAAGTTTTCATCCTTAATTACGCATTTGGGTGTACATAAAGAGAAAAGGAAAAACAAACAAACAAACATTCGTCTCAATCAAACAGTCATTAGTTGAACTCTGCGGTAACCCACAAAGCCTTTTCCTTCTTTTTCTCCTTTCTAGGTCAAATCGCACACCTACGTGCATTATATACTCGCATGTCATTCTCGCGGCCGGAAATCGCGTACACTTACGCGGAAGAGAATGTGTGTTCGTTTGCTATATACGTAGAGAGCATAATCCTGTTGTGTCATCGTCAGCGGCGGCAGCGCGGCCGAACGTAGACATTATTGAATTATGAAGCACTACGAGTGATGCCGTCTAATAATGTTATAACGCATACATAGACGCCGCTAACGTCGATGAAAAACGATGAAAAATAAAAATGTTTATTAGCAACAATTAGCTCGGGCAAAAATCGAGTGATGCAAAAAGGCTATAAACGCGATCGCCCAAGGCAATTTTTTAATTTACGAACTGATAGTATTTAATGTATTGAAATTAACGGGAAGTAACGGGTTTAAATTAACGTTATTATAATTTACAGAATAACATACCTTGTAAACTTTTCCAAAAGCTCCATCGCCGAGCTCGCCGATCATATCCCAAAATTCTTCAGGACTCACGTCCATTTTTATATTGTTATAAAGCTTTTTCTTCTTGGCATCGTTGCCACCGAAGTGGAACGCCTTCTTCAGATTCGACAAAAAAGACATGACGACAAATTTTTACTCTAACGTATTGATATACAAATTGACTCTTTTCGTTTAACGAAAATCCGTACTCGCTCCTCGACTTTCAACTTGAACAAAAAAAATCAACAACTAAAAAAGAGTATGTTTAGCCACTACTACCGACGTATGGTCATTGCACTGTTTTGTTTTATGCTGCTAGAAGATCCCTTGTAGGTTCCGTTAACCTGGGATCTTGCTTGATCTTTCCCGCATCTTGATAATAACAGCTGTTTAGCACTTTTCACGGAGACGAAAGCCAAATTGGACCGTAGCTATGATGAGTCGTTCTCAAACTACAACATGTTTGATGACAGAGATTTCTCAAGCTCGTTGAATATGCAATTGCAGTCAAATTCCATGTCAACTGCTGGCAAGAGCTAGAACTGAAAAAAAACACGATTGTGGGTATAAACATCTATACATTTTTATAAAAATTTTAATGATGATTTTGACCAAAATGATTATTTTAAATAAATTTATAACATTATAATTTAAGTGCGTTTAAAGTATAAAATATAAACAGATAAACTCTAGGGAAAGATTTATTAAATTTTCAAGCTTTGAAATATTTTTAGTAGCTATAAAACTAATAAAACTGATTTAGGTCGATGTTTCATTTTCGTAAACAAAGTTAATATGTAAAACAGAGATACTATCAATGAAACCTATTCGCGTGAGCGTTTAAGCCTACAACATGAAATTCTGTTACAACCAGTCATACATAAATCAGGAGCACGCATACAGTTTTCAACAACAAACTCTCAATTCTTATGTACAATCTGGATACATATTGAAATGTCTCCTCAATGTTACTGCAGACGAATGCACAAGCAGTATACTATCCAAAGCTTGCATTACGTATTCTTTCATTTTTGTAAAAGAGAACAAAAAAGTGCGTCGCCCAGAGTTGATGAATGAGCAGACAGATAACAGACGGGACTTTAACACGACTTTTACAAACGTGTAAAAAGGGGCGAATGAAAGTTCGTACAGCGAAGAGAAAAGTCCACAAAGTACGCGAAAGAGAAGAATATTAAAGGGGTTTGAAGGAAATTGAAGCGACCGCTTTGAAAAAGAATAGTGAGTACTATGTACTGAGCATGAAAAATGTAAGCTTGACATTAAAGCTGCTGTGTAATTATGGTGGTGTCACGCTTACGATACGATTCAAAAAAATTTTCAAAAGCCATATTCGATATTCGATGAGAATACAATATTTTTTAGAATTAATATTTCAATTATTCACAATTCCGAATAATGCAACAGCTCGAGAGTCCAAAATAAAATATGAGCTCGAACGGACGAAGTTTATGTTCAGACTGGATGTCGCGTGGTTAACCGTTGTTTCTCTCTATGAAACAAAGACAAAAGTTGTCAACGCCGCCGCTGTTGCAGCTAACGTTACCAGCTTCAATTAGTGGCATAATGAGCAAAACGTCACCATTATAATATACACCAGGCTACTTTTCAACTAACTATACGTGTTTTTTGCAAGTGAAAAATAGCCGAGCAGGCGAAAGATGAAAATTGATCAGTTATCCTTTGTATGATTGACAAGCCGCGATCGATAACTTTTTCCTACGTCAAGGAAAATGCCGAAACATCAAAAAGATGGAAAGTTTTCAGCGTCAATGTGTCTTATAGACTCTCGAAGATGTGTAAGCTGAAGAATGCGCCTATGGGATTTATAGAGAAAGGGGGACATTGGTACCTTCCACGCGCATTTATCATATACAACTACACGCCGAATACCTGTACAGGCGCTCTTCGAGAAAAGTGCGTTGCAACTCGCTCGTAAAGAGAGAAAGAGAGAGAGCAAAAGAGACATTCCATTGGATAGAGAAAACTAGGACGAAGTGTATATATGCATTAGGTAAACTCTGCAGCTAATAATATATTTACATATACGTATACCCACACGCAGACACATACACATGAAAGTTCAGTTTGCGGTTGAAGCGCGGGATGCGACATTCCAAAAGAGACTCGCCATGGTGAGCTTTAAAAGTCTTTTTGCACTTTTTAAACGACCAATTAATATCCTGTTCTCGATAAGAGAAAATTTTACGCCTCGCGATCAAAATAAAACGATTCGCAGGCGTGCGTACCTATCGTTTGAGTAGAAATGTTTCGCGAGATACATAAATGCATCGTTTTTGCAATACGCATGCTTTCTGGAAAAAAAAAGAAAATCACGGCGCTGTGTTGTAACTTGTAAACAGGTGTGTGCTCGTATTTGTACCAATTGACATGTCTTTTATAATCAGGTCACGTAAATATCACACGTACGATTCGTATTTGATCGCTATATGTTTCGCAGAGGGTCGTTGGCGACCGCTTATTATTTCTGAGTTTTTAAGGAAGCAGGATTGAAAACTTAAGACATGGATGAATGGAATGAATTTTTTTTTAAATTACAACTTCGGACGATATTATAACCATTCGTGAATCAATTCAATTTCAATGTAAGATTATTAAATTAACAAAGCTTTATCTAAAACTTTTTATGGAAATGCTTCTTGTCATTAAAACCTTCTCTTTATCAAAATATTTAAGTGTTAGTAACCATTCTTCAAAGAAAACTTAATTTTTCTGGATTCTATCGAGAAATGGAGATTTATGTATGGTAGAATCCATTTGACTGGCAGGCGTACCGCATCTTTCAAATGTAAAATGATTCTACAGCACTCCGGCCTCTCAAGAAGTTTATAATTCTAAAGTTAAGTTGGTGTATCAAAAACTCATTATAATTTTTATAGTAATTATATTTAGATTATGAGCTGTTGTGTGTAATTTATTGATGATGTTTTGTATGAAAGGATTATATCAATTGAATATCAATGATTCATAAATATAGTTGAGAGTTAAATAGTAACGAAAGATAAACTATCACACGAAGAAAGAGAATTTTTTTGAGCTTGGAGTATAAATAACATCGTTAAGACTATTTTTATTTTAATGACCTATAATTGTGATTAATTATCACTATATAAGTTCTTGAGAGATCATAAAAAAGCTATAGTTTAAAATCATACACGTTAAGAAACCATTAATTGGGTTTCGCTTATTTTTATCACTTTATATCAAACTTTTCACACAACAGCGCGACATCGTCAAGGTAATAGGTTCGCAACGTATCAATTAAAGTTTACTTCAGCGTTACATCGAATATTCAGTAGCATAACGCTTGTGTAATATCACTTTCCTTATTTGTAGAATATTTTTTCTCGACTTCGATCAAACTGTATGTAACCCAATCTTGATGACAATCGAATTGAAAAGAAAAACAAACATTCTCGATGAGTTTTTTCAATAAGCAGGCACATAACATAAGTATAGTGTATAGAGTCTAAAAAAAATCGAAAACAATCGTTTTCGCATGAATTTCCATTACGAACCGTGAAGGAGAAAAAAAGGAAAGTATACATATACATTGAGTTGAATATTTATAGTGGTTAAACTTCATCTAGATGTCTGTGGACTTATACCGAGGATGAGTCACTGCAAAGAGTAGCTCGTGCATTTCCGAGAGCAGTCAAGGATCGATTGATTATGTCTTGAGAACATATTAATAATAATAATAATAATAATGTTTTTACCGTAATTGGCACCAAGTACAACTGGTGCGTTCAACTATGCGAAAAAAAGAAGTCATGAAAAATGGAAAAGAAGCGAGGGATTCACACTGCAAAATGCGATATGATACAGCTTGATTCGTGCTAAACATGAATCATGATATCAGGAAGAATTGTAGCTGTGTTGCCTGCACTGCTGAATGCGCATGATGTCAGCATGTGATAGCGCCGCCACAACGTGTGATTTTTTCAATAGAATGTCACATTTTGCGCTCACTAATGAAACGCGTATTATAATTTTATATTGCAAAGCTAAAAAAAACGACATTATATTTCAATGAGAATCGACGAAACAATCACGTTCGGTAATAAAAAAAAAAAAAAAAAAAAAAAAAAAAGAGGAGAGGCTATCGTGAGTACACGCGATGCTTCGTTTCGCCAATGGTAATAAGATAAAATGATCGTTTCGCGTTTATAAATAAAATGTCGAATTATCATGAGCATAAGATGGAGAGCTCGATAAAAGTATTTCAATCGGTCGAGTGAGGGAAATAAATCACAGCGCAATTGAACGCACATCGTCCCTTATTACAGTAAAAAGTATCATACGATACATCGACCCTGTATACGATGTTGAAAATTATGAAACAAATCTATTTCTGTTCTTCTTGTTTATTTAATGGAATCAAGCATCGCATTTCATACCTGAAGCATAAATCTTCAACGAGTCTGCGTATAGGAGGTGTGAATATAATTTATAAAATGAACGCGAAGGTATTTGCGACGATTATCAAATGTAGATAATTATTCATCATTTAGATGATACACTTAGATATATTAAACGGTTAAGGCCCTAATAAATTACACAGTGAACACACAAAGTGATTTAATTTTTTTTCAGCAATATTAACCAAACTTCATTTAATGTACACGTTAATTTAATGATACTGAACTAAGAGTCAAATGGACGAGTTTTTGTGTACATTTAGAGTTGCATCTAATTAGATCATTTGAAAGCTTATTAATTAATATTAGATTTTATGTTTACGGAAATACGGGATCTTCGAATTATTATAATGCGAACTTAAACTCAAAGGTTTGGTAAGCAATAAATGGGAAAAAAGGTATTGGACACAGATAAAGAAACTAAGATATGACTGGTATTTTGTAAGTGGAGATCTCTTTGATTATTATAACGGCCGAGCGTATCATCGTCATTCCTTTTTTTTCCTTTTTCGACGTCATTGCTAAAAATATCATATATATAAAGTCGACCACACAGAGAAGCCAGGCGAATGAAAATATTTATAATGTATTATAAATGCGTCGAACAATTTATGCGTACGAAGGAGCGATGATGAAATTATTACACACGTAGGTAGTCGAGGAGAGAACGGCCTTTTACTTCGTATAGTGTACTCAATCCGGTGTATAATACGCGCGATATGGGTATTTTTTTTTCTTCTTGTTTTTCAATTGTTCTTTTTTCCTTTTTATACTTGCTACATAATTTATTTTACATTGTTATATTGCTAATTTTTCCGATTGAATTGTTTTTGCGCTGCTTGATAAATTTATTCTAGTAAAAAAACGCGGAAAAAATTCTCTTATACCCATAGTAACGTAGCCGACGTGACATAAAAATAACGTCGCGTGCACATTATGCAATGTCCGTGCACATGTGTATAATGTCAAAGAAGATCTGTAAAATACACATGTACCTGTAAACGTTTCTACACATATTACACAATTGAGCGATGCGTACATAACACAGTGGAGTGCGTGTGTGGATGTGCATGACTATGTATGCATGAGTTATCTCATAATATAGCTACAACTCAACATCATCATCATCATCATCGACAGAAAGGTTTGCTTTCGTCATTTCGATGTTTAGCAACAATGTGTATAGCTTGAATTTTTTTTCATCCACGTGTTCGTGTTGTCGATCGATGAACTATGGGTGTGCGTCTTCGCTATGTTTCATGTATAAGGTAAAGTGGGGGAAAACGCTAGTTCGGGGAAAATGCCACTTTGCTATATTATCGTTATAAGAAAGAAAATTTAGATAAGTGACCTATTGGGATTTGCGTTATGATAATCTGATTACATCGACACAAAATAGCTGATTTTTCACTTATAATCAGTCAATTTTCAAGCGACAAAATTTTTCGTAAAGTTTACTGTGCAAATATTCGTTTAGTTTTCAATGAAATGTTTAAGTGGGAATTGTTAACGACATCTAGATAATGATAATACATCATGCAAGTTTGGTTGTGGTAGTCCGCTAGGAGATCCCGAAATTCATTTTTTTTATTGTATTCAGATTAAGGGCATATCGTTCCAATCGGGGTGGCGTCTTCCTCGCATGCTTGGGGAAAACGCCACTTTTGAACCAAGTTGCTAAATTTATTACAACTATTAAAATAACAATATAAAGTTATAATTTTGTTTTTCTTATAATACATAAACGTGTTTTTTACAGTCCTCAATGCTTAAGATTTGATCTCATACATTCATTACTTTTTTATTCCAATTTTTTCCTTGGCTATGGCGTATTCCTCCGCTTTACCTTACATTTAAAAAAATGACTTATTCGACAAAAATAAAGATATATTACTTTAGAATTTATATCATATCGCAGATATTTACAAAAAAAGTTAACACGTAGATTCGTATAGGATGTACGAGAGTATACGAGCACGTGGATTGTGTAATCGTCGCAAAATACAGATAACATACCTGCATGGGTACGAAATCGGCGATTCACGCTTTATATATATAACAGAGGAGATACACTCACCGATACAAAGAGAAAGAGAAAAGTTCAACGTCAAGGTCAACTTCCTCGGCCTTTTTAGCGCATTTCGTTCTCTTTTGATCGTGCTTACGCAAAATATTACGTACTACATGTGCATCTGAGTGTAAAAGCTGCAATATAAGGTACGTTATACTGTTAATTCCGAGGCACGTAAAGATGTAATATACAACAAATGCTCAGAGGAAAAAAAGAAATGAGAAGTAGCCGCACGTAGAATATATATAAAATGAAATCTTAGCGCATTGCGCGCCGTGCACCTCAAATGCCCAAGAGAGACTCGTTCCTTATCATCGCGTGTTTGTAGATAGACATGCGCGAAAAGTCTTCTCTTATCAGATATTTAACAAAGCAATAAATCTGATTGTGCATTTTTTTCTCCCTTCCTTTGCAAACAGCGTCTGAGATTATGCATAGTGGCCGGGGATAATAATTGTATAAGAGAATTTTTCGGAAAACGCGGTTTGATGCTTTTTGGCGAGGAAAACTATTGAGATTACTCGAGGTGATTCGCTAACGCGTGAAGAGAGGATGGGAGAGCAGTTCTCGAATCAACGGAGCGTGTCAATTTGAGCCTTGTGCCGAGCCTTGCGCTGAGTGAATATATATAGACGTGTGCGTTTGTGTGTCTGTGTGTGGATGTACAAACATCGTGAAACACGAATCCTGATGGAAAATGATGGAAAAGAATTATCATAGATAAATACACACTACACCCAGTGCTGCGTATAAGGGAAAAAAGGAAAAATACACTAACACAACGTCTAATTGGGACCGAGATTGCTTTTTAAATACGGTTTTTACGTTTGCTAGGGATATATATATATATATTATAGATATATATTTCTTACAGAGAAATATTCTGTGCAAGTGTTCGTGCAGTCCTGCTTCTCTGCTTTAGATTGTTAGTTTTTTTTACACTTGTTAGTAATGATGGTACGTACGGACTAGAAAAATATTTTCTTTATGTATATTGCAATTACGTCAAGCTAAATTTTAAATTTGCGGAACTTTTTGTGATTTTAATGTGTTGTGTGCCTAAAATAAATGTACGAATGTATCATTCTTCTCAAAAGTATCCAGTTAAAGTTCAAAAAGAAAAATAACTTTTTTTATTCTACGTACGAGGCTACAGTGAAAATTTGGTAAAGAACAAATAAATTGAAAAAGTTTCAAGTTTAAAAGGCCTTGAAGAATTTTGTGTATGTTTGAAAATCTTCCACGCCAGTCAACGTATCATATTAAAACACATTTTCGTGTTTCGGAAATGTAAATCTCATATCTACCAGGTGTATACAGAAATATTAATCTAATTTGAAAACAAAATTAGGAAGATGTCAAGTCATAATCTTATCCAATTAATTGCGGTAAGTTGGCATTTTTACCTTTTAAACGTAAAGAGTCACTTATTCTTTTAAAGCAAAAAGAAACAGTCGGAAGATACTCATTGTAACAAGTCATTATAATAGAGCAGCAACAATAGCTCAACAGGCGAAGCTATTTTCAATTTGGCCTTACGCAAGCGAGAACGTATTATCTTCATTCGACTTTTATCGACTCTAATGAAACAAGGATACATTGACGTTTCGTCGTGCTATATCCGATGAAAAGACGCACAATTGGCCAACAGCCACGAGAGCTAATTTTCTTTTAAAATACAACGATATTTTTCCAAAGCAAAAGTGCGACACAGCCGTGAATATCGAGCCGCGTGCTGGCGTAACGACGTCGTAATAAATTTCGGCATATTTTTTTTCTGCGCTCTTCCGACATTACGATTACTTTGTTGTCTCGTGTACATCGTGAGAATTTCCCGGACGGGATGGGGGCGATGGCGTCGAGGAAGCTCGACGGAACAATGGCAAAATGTTTACGAGATAATCCCATCGGCATTTAACGCGAAAGTCATCAATGCACAATTCAATAACAGCTGCGCGAGTTTTTTGCATCGAGAAAACTACGAAGAACGAGATTTGTAATCTATTTGAGATAAGACTCAGCAAAATAGCTGCAGAAAAGAGAGAGAGAGAGAGAGAGAGAAAAGACGACCGCGTCGTCCTCGTCGCGAAGTGTGCGTAAGCTTATCCGTTACTTTTCTTCTTTCGGGTTTGTGCTATACCGCTAGACGGCATCAATATCTCTCTCTCTCTTTCTACACTCTTAGCGCAAATTCTCTCTCTCTCTCTCTCTCTCTCTCTCTCTCTCTCTCTCTCTCTCTCTCTCTTTCGTAAGTATACATCATGTATGCATGTGTACTCTCGATCAATTTTTCATAATGTTTATCAGCTAAACATAATATTTTGTTCCAAAGCCAGCAAACACACGATTTTCTATAGATCGCGAGAGAACCTGTTTGCGTATATGTGTATTATACGCATCTCGTATTATTCGATGGGAAAGTTATAGTACACATACACACGTATACGGTCGTGCGAGCGAGCGAGCGAGCGAACGCATGGAATTTCAGTCGTGTCAACGTTTCGGGACATTTTACACACGTACACACGTACACACACACGCACACCGTCACAGGTATATAGACTCTCGCGCATGCTGCTCGACCGGACTACTTTTGCGCGAGCACGAGAGTGCATCATGCGGCCGTACACAGACTGCACCGTGTGTTCGCGCTTCCATGTGCAGCACGAGCGAGTGTTAGAGAGCAGTGTATATGAATGTGCTGCTCTGCGCGCCTCGTGCACTTGACGCTATACATACGGGCGTATTATATATATTATACACCAAACGAACGAGTGCTGATTTGTCGATTTGTTTTTCTTCGCAGTTCTTCTGAATTATAAAAGGTATATACGATACGCTTAAAAGAGAAAAAAGAACAGGTACAGCGATGAAAAATTACTCGGTCGCAAAGTTTTTTTCGAAATTACATGTATGTATATCCATCTGCGAGGCTCGAGAGCCTTCTTCACTTTGCATTTTTGCATTATTTGTAAATCAACTTTCACTGTAGTGTAGTACATTTTTTGTCAAGTGCTGCGCGCTGATCAATCCATTCCGTTCTGTATGAAATTCCATCGAGGCATTTTTTATCCTATCCTACTCTCCACTCGTCGAATCTAGTGAAAGCCTCGAATCTCAATAAAAATACATTAAAATTTAAACCATGCTCAAAGCTTTATTCAATCAGCCAACTTTGAATTGAGCTGTAGCGTATTGCTTGTAACGCTCAAATATAATTAAAAAAAGCTCGATAATGGCAAAAGTAATTTTATTGAGTCGATCATATCAGTCACGCTAATGTTTTAAAAGTTAATTGATTTATGCTTCAGGTACAAATATCGATGAAAATTGCATCAAATGCATTTGATTAAATTTTCTGTCGAGCAAAACGACAAAAATCGCGTTCAACAACTTTCATAACTTATTTAAATCAAAGTATGAAGCTTGAAAACTGTAACATACGGTGAGTGATGTGTTTTCGAGAACTGATTTAATTTCAGAGCAATAAAAAGAGCTAAACGCGAGTTTATAGTGCGGCGATCGTTGAACGTTTCAAACCCTTTGTATATTATGAAAATGCGGTACGTCAAAAACAGAAAGGCAACGTCATATCTTATCCATTGCCACTTATCAACTCCATTGTTCTTTGCGTTTACATGTGAGTTTCAGTGACTCTGGCTAATGTCTGACACTTCCATGTGTAAATATCGTTGTAAAAATTTACGAAACACATTTAATCATTTTGTTATTCCGAGAAAATTAATTTCAGCTCACGAGCTACAAATAGCGACTCTGATATCTGATGCATGAGCATTGATTACGAAGCTGTTGAGCATTTTCCACGCCAAAGGAAAAGGAAATTGTCGAACGAATCGTTCGATCTCATTGCTGAGGATCTATTAGGCAATATTTAGGTCATTGAGATTTTGCCAGTAATTCGTGCACGATGCTGAATTGAATACGTTTGAAGAGGCAGCATTTTTTCAATCAGAATCGTAAGTTGAATTGTCTGACGATTGAAGGCTGATATAATATTATAACGCTGTGTGTCACTCTACTTCACGCGAGCTCCGAACGTAACAATATTCTTGTTAATTAAGTCAGCGCAGAAAAAAACGTTTGGATGAATATTGACAGTGACACTCGATCCGCGATAAAATGCAAATATCCAGGTTTCGAAGAAAATAAACTAAATTTAAAGAACCGGAAAATTTTGCAAGTTATATACGACACGCAATAGTTTATAAAAAATCGTCATGACTCACTCGAGAGCTTAATAATATGACGATGGAAACTATACACGCGCACGAATATCTTCGGATGAAAACGGCTGTTATCAAAATGATTCAAACATCCATAGCCGCGCGCGATTAGATTTTCAACTCTTGCAAAACAATGGATGAATTTAACAATGTTCTGTGTGTGTGTGCTGTATAGTAGTTGCCGAAGCACGTACAGCAGCAGCGGTAGTAGTGGTACTGTGCACCGCATGAAAAGTCTCGTTATCGATGTTGCCAAGCATTCGTTACTGATATCGAAAATTCTATACGGTTTAATTTGCAGATAAGCATAATTATAAGAAAAGTACGAGTGTGTATATCGTTGAACGCAGTACATATGAATTACCTTTACGATTGTTTTATTCGAATCAACTCGCTTTAAGTTCGAAGCAGGTTTAAAGTAAAGTAATTCGGAGTTACCGAGAGTAACAATCGAATTGTTCATTGGTAACTGCACTATTTTCATTCGTGATAACAATCGAGCGCATAATTGAGAACTAGTATTAAACCGAAAGTGTGACAACGATCGGTATTTGTAATACAAAAGAGAGCAGTATAGCAGTGGTACGACAGCAGTACCGGCACCGACAGCATCGCCAATCAGGAAGTGAAAACAAGAAATGCAAATTCATAAAGCCACTATATTTACGCAAACAAAAGAGGGGAAAAATTTAATCCTCTTTTTTAACCTAGTGGTACAAATTGTCTATATATTTACGCGAAACTGACCCTGATATACAAATACCACAAACATACACAAACTTTATCGAAGAGTTTCTCATGGGAAGGTCTTCTTAAGTGCACCGGTAGCTGTTCTATAAAAAAAAAGAAGAAAAAGAAAAAAAATAGTGTTCGTTCGAGTGGCGGGTCGCGCGAGCCGGACAGACGGAATGTGCCATATCTCTCTCTCTCTCTGTCTCCCGGTCGCTTCGGAGTGCAGAGAGTCAGAAATTCGGCTGAACAACCGTAAGTGCCAGAAAGTGGCCTTATACACGCCGAGGAAAAAATGAAGAAACCTAGGCCGAGCGCGCGGCGCTTTCTCAGCAGCAGCAGCAGCAGCGGTGGCTCTCTTCTCGAGCAATTATCTCATGCAAATGTGTCTCTCTCTCTCTGTGGCTCGCGACTGTTAATGTAATAAGTGGATAGTAGCGCGTTCGCCGTGTCGACGGAAAGATTCGTCGTTGAATCAGGCCGCTGAGAGATGAATGAAGAGGAGGAAAAAAGAAAAAGAAGGCCTTGGCGAAGGCAACGAGCGGCGGCGGCAGCAGCAAAGCCGCAGGAAGACTAATCGTGTGCCTAAGGAGACCATCGATGTCGAATACCGATAAAAGTGCACGTAGCTGCGAAAATATATAGACAAGCCGGAAGAAAGCAAGACGATGCAGCAGCAGCAGCAAGAGGACGAAGAGGAGAGAAGCGAAGCTAAGCTAGCTAGCCTGCTAGCCGTTGCTATATAACTAAGAGGCAAAACTACATTAACAGACTATAGAACAATCCAGTTGGAGTAACTGGGTAATCTTGGCTCGTCCGTGCGTGCGCTTGTGTGTATATATGAGTGTACACGCGAATATACATAAGCAGCAGCAGCATCATCTGAGAGTCGAGAGAAGTATAGGCAGCATCGGTTCTTTCGCTCTTTCTCTGTCTCTCTCTCACTCGCTCGCTCGCTCTTTTTCAGGCTTTCGTAATGCAAGTGTGCGCGCAGAGTGAAAGAGCGAGAAAGAGAGAGAGAGAGAGAGAGAGAGCAACGTCGGCAGAGGAGAAAGAGAGCAGAGATCAGGTGCAGCGAGAGAAAGAAGAGCTATATACGTCGTACGCGTATGGCGTCTTGGTCACACGAGATAGAGATAGAGAGAGCCTGCGTACCGATAATCACCATATCAGCTACACACTCACAGACGTAATACAGCCAGAGCTAGTTCTATATGTGGCTGTTATCTGCTTGACCGATTCGAGGCCTTATCCGTAAAGCGTCATTTAAATCCTTGACTTTTTTTCTCTCTCTGTCTCATTTTGGTCGACTTACCCATTCGTTTTTGCCAGTGGAGCAGCTCGTGTATTTTCACCGCGAGACTCGGGAATCTCTCAGCTGTAGGAACACAGCTCCGCGTTGCGGTATTCGAATACCATTCCACGCAGCAGAGGAGTAGCAGTAGCAGCAGCAGCAGCAGCAGCACTCACATACACACACGCGCGCACATACATGTATACTCAACTCTTTGCAGAGAGCGAGAGAAACGAGTAGACGACGATGTTGCTCTCACCGTGATCTGTTAACTATATGGGCTTTTTTCCGGAGCACACCGCACACACTCGCACTGGCCACTGTAATTCGATGTACAACTGTATATCGAATGCACTGGACGAACTGCTGGTGCTGTGATTATTGTAATGCTGCTCTCGGGACGACTGCTGACTTTTTGGAGGTTAAGTCATAAGTATACACACACACGCGCGTACGTACGTACGTACGTACAACATATACACTTACACACAGTCGCACTTACACCGAGACAAACACGTCTCTCTCTCTCTCTCGGAAATATATAGACAACAAAACTATATCTGGTGGCTCACTTGCTGCTCTCTTTCTCGCGCTGTGCTGCGTACATTCCCCCGCGTGGGTACGGTATACATACGTTAATGTATGTCGTGAGCCAGCAGCAGCAACCGAGATATGTGCCTCGAGGAATTTCGGCTGGCGCTGGTACACACGCGCGTTTCCAAAAGACGAGTTGACTGCTCTCCGCTACTGCAGCAGAGGCAACGACGAATCACGTTTCACACGTATATTACACACACACACAAACACGCAGTCGAACGCGCCCGCTGCTGCACAGAGATAGTCCGGGCAGACTCGCGAACGATCGACACTGCACTGCACACTTTGGACTGCACTCGTGTACGGAGACACGCGCGCACACTGTGCTGACTGCAGCCGGAGAGGAACCGAGAGGATCTCCGCTGAGTGCAGAGAGCTGCAGCGACACGATCCTGGAAAGAGCTGGAGCACACGCGACTGCACAAGTGCTGTACGGGCCCGAGCCCAAATAATAATAGCTATATATATATATGTGCTGCCTCGCGATCTATATAATACAAAATAACTATATATAGTCAGCGCGCGGCTGTCGCGGATACTGCACAGACACTAAAAACAGTCGTGGTCGTGCTGCGTTGTGGAGCGAGACAGTCGTCGGGGTGTCCGGCGGTGGCGGCAGCGCACGCTCAGTCACTGCCGTTGGCTGCACGAGACTGACTGATCGGCTAGGCAGTCCTCTGCATATTCGCTCGACTCCGCGCTTATTATTATTATTGCTATTGCTATATACGTATATAGCGTTTCGCCGCGGCTGTAATCGCCGAGTCGGCGGAGTGGGCCCCCCCGAGCAAGGCGGGGCGGCCATTTTATCACACATACGCGCGGGTGTGTGTGTGTGTGCGTATGCATGCATGCCTCATGAGTTCGCCTGCTGCTGCTGCTTGCATACAGCTGCTAATGTTGCTGCCGCGGTGCACTGCGCTCTGGAGTGCTGATGCAGTATATGCACGCACACATGTACGAAAATACATTTGCACTCTTTGAGCAACTGCAGCAGCGAGTGCACACGCATACATAGTGCAACAACACACAGTGCACCGCAGTCTATGCACTGCAACTGCACACAGTCGCAAAAAGGCGCGCACGCGCAAACAGGCGCCGCCGACGCTGCTGCTTTTGCCCCGTGTGCGCTTCAGAGACGTTGCTGCTCGCTCTTCCACGCGTACTCCTGTACTTACTCGTGCGATATTATACTTATTACGCTCGTGTGTTTTTTCCCGTTTTCCGTCTCCGTCCATCTCGCACGAATACGAGGCTAGCCGCGTTCGAGCGATGATCATCGTTTGTTGTCGCCTTATACACACATATATAGGTATACGTTGTACACATGCACAACTCGTGGTTGTACTGCGTGCCGTCTCTCACGACTCGTGCACATGTTGCGAAGCACAGCACAGCAAACGGCTCATCGTCGCGAGTGAATGGGATTTCTCGCTTCATAATATATGATATATGTACGTACTTTTACCCGCGCGTATTATTATCGATGTATTCGCCGGCTACAGATGGAGTTAAAAAACGAGATAGGCTTAAAAAAAGAAAAAAGAGAAACACGTGCAGTACAGGTGTCGAATGACACTCGTTCGCCGGAGATTCGCTCATTGATACGAAAATCGAGAGCGTACGCGATACTTGTATTCTTCCATTTCCTATGCGTAGACGTACTCTCAATTTTCTTTGCTAAATTTATGAAAAAATTTTATGATTCGCATTCGTTGAGTGAACGCAGTCCAAAAGATACGGGTTGGATTACGCAGTTGATGTAAATAACTTTTTGGAGCAACCAATCCAATATACGACAACAATAATCCTCCTTGTCCTTCCTGGGGGTAAACACGCTAGTTATCGGAAACATAAGGAAGCATTTTATAATTTTTATGAAAACTAATAATAAATCAAATTTCGGATTTTGCTTCCTCATAGAGTAAGCTTTGTGATGGGCTCCATTTCGGCTTTCGTATATAATCATCGTAGGGTATATTTAATGATATTTCTATATACTAGGTCGAATTTTTGACACATGTTGGTATGTATGTGTGTGTGCGGCTGTATGTCTGTGTAGAGTGATTCCTCGATGACGGTAGCACGTATCGTGACGGGGGAGGGCTTATTTTGTTCGTTATGATGTAAGGATGAAGCCAGAAAATTTGATTTAGCGATAAACGAAGAAAAAAATTTTTTTTCGGGACAATTTTTTTTTCTTTCTTTTTCGTATCGTTTGGTTGAGAAATAATTTATGATTGAAACTGTTTTGTGAGCAAATTAGAAATGATGATATTACTATTTCCAAATTATTTTCAAGTTAAAAAAAAAGTATGAGGAAGCTACTTGCCAATACATTGGCAGCGGTTTTTTCAAATCGATTGAATGAAGTATAATATTCTAAACACGTTTCGAGTAGTATAATAATTTTACCTTACAAGTGGACTGATTTTAACACTCGTTTGGGAGCGCACGTACTCCACAATAGGTATTAATTTTTTGTACCGGCATTTTTAAATAGTCCGGATTGAGGAAGAAAAGAAAAAAAATTCCCGAAAGGTTTGACACTGTGTACAAGGATAAAAGGGTGCGGAAACAAACGCGTACTGAACGAAATCGAGGAACAAAGCGAATAGGTTTTAAAACGAGAGCAAAGAGGGAAAAGAAGAAGGACCGAGGGGCCGCGCTAGCAAGCATCCGCTGCACGATGATGATTTTTTTCGCCGGCTCTCGGGTTAATGTTTTTACAAACGAAAGAACGTGTGGTGCGCGCAGCCGAGCATCTCGTTCAAAAGGCAGCTCTTTTACCCGTGTACATCGTGCAGCATACTTAATATTAAATGGCCCGCGAGCGATGCACACTTTTACGGTCCAAGCGCAGCCTTTCTGCGGTGCTCGTGCACTTATTAATATATGTATACAGCTTGCGATTCGCATTACGTGCCGTATAGTATGCAGTATATGTATACATAATGTATCGCGTGCGGCCGGGCGCATTAAGAGTTCGTCAGACTGAGAACGAAAGTGTGTGTACTCGGCGCGTCTGCAGTACGATTCGCCAAATTCTTTCGGAGCTCCGCAGCGGATCGAGCCTTCGAATAATGAACGCTTGACGAGTTCAAGATTTTTCGAACGTGTGACTCAATCGAATTGAAACGGAGTATTGAAATTATTACCAAATTGCCACATCCGTAACGTTCGTTCACATTACATCTTCGAACTTTGTCGAGCAGTTGGACGCTTATCAGTTGTACAATATACGTTTGTGTAATGAGATGCGTCATTGTTTGTGTAATATAAGTGTGCAGACGTTATAATCCGAAAGGGAATAAAAGTTACGTTGACCCGAAACTTACAGCAATATTCGTCCTCGTTGTTATGATGACATTTTATTCCTAAAATATTAATATGTGTGATCTACAAAATGCAAGAAAACTTCAACGAGGTTCAATGTCTCACTGAAAATTCGATGGGCTATATTTTCACCGTATTTGTAAAGTATTTTCTGAAGTTTTGGAGCTATCAAGGTGTGAAACGAATAAATTCCTCACATAAAAAAGTGTGGAACTTTAAGCGCCGAGTAATTTTGAGGTGTTCTGAAGTTGATTATTAAAATAGCACTGCGTAATGATGCATCATTTTTTCGTCTGTTGACATATTGGTGCACGTTTCGATTTAATTACCTGAAGAAGCGTAAGTGAGTTGCAAAACAACACTTGCAGAATCAAAGGCGCTGGAAAGTGACTAATATTATAAAATTGGTATCAATGAAAGGGATTGAACAAATTAAGTATTAACTTGCTATTGATCATCATTCCTTTCAGTATAGTTATTAAGTAGTGTAGATTAGCGAGTTATTCTTTCAAATGTTTTATTCAAATCTAGTATCATGTTAGATACTCATGCTTGCACTGCAAAAATCCAGAGAAATGTTAAAATTAGTCATATTTTGAGTTTTATGGAATTTTCAAGCAGAAAATCAAAATTATATTAAAATGGCAATCTAATATCATATTTAAAATAATTTGAAATAAACAATCTGATTCATTTCCATACAATAATTTATTGGTCATTTTATAACTTGAACAGTTTTTTAATATAATCAGATAAAAAAACTATTAGAGGAATATGTAATATTAAAAATCAAACGTTTGAGATTAACCTTCTGAACAAATACATTCGATTTTACATCACAGTTTTATAATTGAAACATTTAAATTTTCATTTGCAGAATAATCGTCCATTTTCTTAAATACTAATGATTTCTTATCAGGCTTCGAGTCTTTACACTCAAACTCAATTTTAATATCATCGAGCTCACTTTCCTAATTTTCGTTACATCGAAGCGTCTGTAATAAAAAATCGAATTATATGAAGTGGTTCGTAAATATGTTCACTATGTCAATCGTGTATGACTGCCAATGCTTACTGAATATTCTCTGGAGAATTGAACCGTCTTAACATCGGACGTCTCGTCAATAATATTATAATTATTTTCATTAATGGGCTCGTCATATGGTTCTTGTTTGACTCTGCAATAAATCAAATGAGAATGAGAGTATCACGCTATGATATTTTTATACGTTTTTTCACCTAAAATGAAAATTATCTAACAGCGCCGTTGAAAATATTACTCGATTTCATGTTTCTCACTTCGAATCTGGTTAACGACAAATCTTTTAATAATAATGTTACACATCAGACGAACTGAACACTCAATTCTATAATATTTACAAATTATAGTTCAGAAATTCGATCGAAATAATGCGATCGAAACATAACTCAGTCATCACTTGTTTGTTATTGTTACTATTGTTTTTATTGATCTCTTGCCGAATGAACAATAAATATTTTTCTAAATATCATATTTCATTACGAAGAAGTGTGAAAGTAAAATTTTTTAAAAATAATTCAACGATGAGCGGAAGTATGATCTGCGGGTTAATATAATATTGAAGGGACTTAATAATTATTTCATATTTCTACGTGCTTTACAATTTCGAAGTCAAATGACGCTTTTACTCTAATTCTCCCGATATTTTGCAAAATTTGCAAGGAACGTGGAAATTTGCAGAAAACTGAGAGTTACTCTCTGTGAGGAAGCAATATTTTTTCGTCCATAAATAAGTATTTTTGTCCATTAGTCCCTTCTCAAAGATGTGAACAGGTACATACAAAGCTGCATCTAAATATTATTTCTCTCGGAGCAATGGAGCCACGGATACACCTGAATTACTAAAATACAGGCGCACATGAGCGCGGTAGAATCACGTAACAGGAGGGCACACATCCTCATCCCAACGCCGACGACGGCAACTCGCACTTGGCGCCTGTACAACACGCACCGCATACAGAGCCTGTAAGTACAGAGTAGGCGCGAGCCTCGAGTGGATGCACGTCTCAAGTACTTGCGGCAGGCTATATATTACGTGCGAGAGGGAGAGAAGCATGGCAAGAGGCCACATCGAGCGAGAGAAATAATACATCGAGCTAGTCGGGGGCGCGCTTGTGTGTATAAGTATAAGCAGAGAGACCAAGGGAGGCATATTATACACATCCAATCTCGCTCCGTGGGTGGTGCAGCACAGCCGCGCATAACGACGAATACGACTCGTTTCCAAAGCTTCGCCGAGCAATGGGACGTATATTACATGCGTGTTTATATACGCGAGCCTGCCTCATAAATGCTCAAGTGCGTCTGCGGCGCTTCATATATTATACCGAGAGGGATGACAGCTTTTTTTTCACTTTTTTCCCCAACGCGCACCGCAAACTACTCTGCGACGGAGGGTGTGTGCGTGTATGTTTACCTAAGAAAATTTTTCTTCCAACCTTTTCAATGCACGAGCTGCTTTCGTGTACGTATCCGCGTATATACGCGCGAGAGCTGTGAAAACTGATTAATCACTGCCGATCTTCGTATGGTGCTTTTTTGCGCGCGTCATATCGCTAATGATTTATATTTTCGCTCGCCGAGTATACACGTACGAATGTGTGACAAAGGTATCTAGCCTATATATACACTCCACAACAAACAACAGATTTCCTCATTCATCTCGAATTCGCATGCTGTGGCTTCGTGGAAATACAAGCTGTACTCTATGTTCCATAATAACTTATACCCATTTTGAGAGAGCTCCGCAATTCCAATTTTCCATCTGTCGAGTTGTCTGTCGTCTCGAAAGAAAATATTTTTAGCCGCGCGCACCCGCTCGATACGCTTTTGTCATTTCGAAACTGTATTATATTTCCGAGCGAGTGACGACCCGGCCGCGTGTAACCGAATGTAAAATTTTGCATAAAATTTCTGTAAATTTAAAAATAATTTAATATATTGTCGCGATGTAAACTATATTCTTGTACCGTCCGGCCATTATGATTTACCAATCGATATTCATTATTCCACGTCGCGTGACTCATCGATCCGCAACATCTTTATTTTTGATTGCATTACGATTTTTTACCATGGAGTTATAATTTAAATAAATGTTTACCTAAAGGCGCAAAAAATAAACGATGATTGGGTCAATTCGTACATAATAATATCGATAAAAAAATGACCGCATCGCATGCTCAAAAATTATAAATATGGATATGAAAATAATTAATAAAATAAATGAATTAATTTTGACGATTGAAATTACGCGCTTTCGAAAGACTTTGCAAAAGACATCGTTGTCGTCTGCTTTTGACAGACGCACGCGCATGGCATATTATACACATAGTGTGTTTGCATACTTATCGCAAACAGAGCAGCAGTGTAAAATTATATCACGAATCGTTTAGCTTTCATGGATTGGGAGTAATTAATTACACAAATTAATTACTGAACTGGTTGAGATAATTTTTCAGGAATAAAATTGACCTGCGCTGAGACATATTTGGTAAGTTAGTGGCAGAATTTTTGCATGCTACGATCATATTTGCAGGTTACAAAAAGTGGTGTAATGTTTGACGTTGAAGTGCATCCAAAAAGTCAAAATGTTTAATAGGTCAATAATTATTTAAAGAATGAGATTTTTCCAATTTTTAATTGTAAATTAATCGCCAAGTCTACTGCCCTATTTTTATGCAAAATCTTGATGTGATCTATGTTATAGCTTTTCTATTCAATGTAAAACTACCTTCGAATGCAACGATTTTATTTAATGCTTGAGATTTTATTTTTTCTTTATCGAACCTCCCTATCACTCTGTCCAAGTGTCAGTACTATTTAATTCTATAGAAGCCATACACTGTAACGGTAATCTTGTTATCGGCTCTAAAATGCTACGATTAGATCCACCGTACATGTACAACTTCCAACTTCATTGAGGCGAATGTAGTTGACAAGAAATAAGTTGACTCGTTCACAATTGATGAATATTTATTCGTTATTTCAGGTTGCGCAGAAAAAAACTATTCGAGATGGCAGGAAAAGAGAGACGATTGATGCATATTATTTTCAAACATTTCTTCAGATCTATCACACCTAAAATTCCTAAACACAATCTGGTTGGTGAAGATTATATGGGTACAAAGTATTACGAAGTCACGAATTTGAAGGAATCAATTCATAAGAAAAGTAATCGCTACTTTGTTCCGAAAGAGAAGAATAACTTTGAACAGGATTTACCCGCTGAATGGGAAGCTTGGCTGCGAAAACGTCGGACGGATCCTCCAACTGAAGCCGAGGTAATTAATTTTTCTTCTAATTTTAATTATAAAAGATTCATCGCAATTTTAAGGATTTCGTTTTTCACTTCTAGGTGATGGAAAATTACGAAATGATACTGACCAAAAGGGAAAATGCAGCTGAATTGGAAATTACTTATAGAAAAGAAGAAGGACTTCAGCCTCATGATCCTAATGCCAAACCATTAGATCAACATGCCTCTATAAATTTCCCAACTTATGATGAATATAAGCAATTTGGTCGCGATTATAAACCAAATTGGAAAAAGAATAAGTCATAAAATAATAATTTTCGACAATAGAAATTATAACAATTTATTTTTATTGATAGTTTAGGTAACTTTTTTTGTAAATATAGGATTTAAATGAATGTTTCAAACTGTAAATAAAGCAAATACTTTTTTATTTGTATGTTATTGAACCAATTGAAAGTTATAAATAAAGATGTAATTTTGAATTGTTAAAAAAACATTTAGTTTTATTTAATATCTAGACTTATAATCTAAGAAAAGATATGTATATTCAAAAACTTACAAAGTTGTAAATCTTTATATGTAGGCAACTAGTATCAATCACAAGTTCTTTTTTAAATATTACTATTGATATACGTATACATTTATACATTATGTTGTGTTAAAGTAAAGTGTCCAATGATAATTCTTTCTTGAAATAGTTTTGATGGAAAAATTGGGTTATTCAGTTTGTAGATGATATATTATGTATACTTGAGAAATTGTAATAATATTCATAAGTCTTGGATATATTATTAAAATTTTTAAATTCAGATTATATTCAAATGACAGTTACAATTTCAGTCTTGATATTATCTGGTCAAGCTAAGTATCTATCTACTTAATCTAAATATTTACCATTAAAAACATTATTTCAATTTTTAGGTATTGAAATTTTACCCAAATTACATATATTGCTTTTCTTATTACTCAAGTGATGATCATTAAAGGTTTTAAATTGTAATATAAATTCTATCAAACTACTTATAAATTAATGGATTATACAAGATATTTAAATCATCTGAACAATCAAAAATTTACGTTAGATATGATATCCCAAGAATATATGTACCAATGTTACTACAATTTAGAATTTTCATTTAAAGTTTTTTTACTAACTTTGAGATTTCAAAAATTCTTGTTTTTTAATATCTAATTTTCTATAACTAACCCTTTTTCATTTTTATATAAAATTTTTGTATTACTTCAACAGTAAATATTTTGCACTAAATTTTAAATCTATAATATTTATAACGTGAGCATGAGTTATACTCATTAATAGTTTGGACGTTATATTTTATAATATATGCACAGTAAAAATGACAAGTTATAACAACCTTAGGTCTATGCAACTTGAACTTTTATCACTGAAGTTCTGTCAAACTTCTATCAAAAGCGTAAAATAGTTAAGAAGTTAGAGAGTAATAAAGTAAAAAGTAAAAACTTTAAATACAAAAGCTTCCATGCTAAGCTACAATAATTCTATGAAGTTTAAAGTTAATAATATACAAGCCATCTACACAGACTTTACTTTCTAAAAAATCACTTCTATAAAAATAGAATCAGAAACTACTGGATTCTAAAGAATAGTTCAAGAACTAATGCTACATTTCCGTCGATAATTAAAATGACCATGAAGGTCATTCATTTGAGTTCATTCAACATTCGGAGGAGAATTTTCCGTAAAATTGATCTCTAAAGGATCAGAATAACATGATTTCATTAACTGTCAAGTGCGTACATGCAAGTTTACTGAGTTTTAAAAACTCTATATTCATAGAAAATGCAAGATTCTTCATTATGTTAGATGCAAACTTTAACAAGCCTACAGCTATTTTTCTAGTACTGTTCTGACATGAGCAAAACAACCAACGAGGTCCATCCCGTAAAAGGATGGCTGCCCTTTCCTTCGCCGAGTTTATCGCCATAATTCTCCCACAAGTAATTGGTCTTCTTCTGCTGATAAAAGACGTTCTTAATTAGATTATTTCTGAGTTTAGTATAAATCCGTCCAGCTTCGACCTGGTAAGGACCTTCGACTTTGGAATAATGTTGTAACGCAGAGACCGTCAGATAGTTCAAGTTCATCCAGATGGCTCCTCTCCAGTATGGTGGATCGTGCTCGGTATTGTGCTTCATGTAAATCGGCGAAGATCTTGCCAAAGACCTCAAGCCATAATTGGTCCATAGAAGCTCGGGTTTCTCGATGTCTTGGAGAATCTTTTGCAGTTGATACGAGTCCGGATCGACGATTTTCAATAGGAAGGGAAACAGCGACACATAACCGAACGAAGTATCGACGAACTTCTCCTCTGGTTCCGCGAGAACGACCCTCACTTTGTCTTGCGATACCTGGGCTTGCCTACTGGCGTGCTTGGGTCTTTCGAGTCGTACTTTGTCGGTGTGCAGGCCATAATCGGCATAGACGCTCATCGTGGGAGACCAGTGCAACTCGTTCAAATGCTTGTTGTCCGAGAGATAGTCGAACGTGTTTTCGTACTTGTGCGTCGATTTGCCGAGGATATCGGCCAAGTTCGCCATCACGCTCGACGCCAGAGTCATCCAGCAACGTAAATCGACGTGACGCTCGTGAACCGTCGGATGAGAAGCACGCGGATAATCGTCCAGGCCGGAAGTTAATGTTTTGGGATTCAATTCTCGATTGGTTTCACCGTTTCTTCCTCGCCATCTGTAAGTACCCGAGATCTCGCCCTTTTGAGTGGAGTTGAACCATTCGAACCAGGTTTGCAATCTGGGATATAATTTTTCCAACAGATGCAAATGTTTCGTCATCAATTCACTACGTTTGTGATTTAAAATATACTGCAGAGTTAAGAAAAATGTGGGAGGATTGGCATTGGTGTTAACTTGTGTAACAAATTCTTGTGGAACTTTAGCGAGTGCTTCTTCACCTAGGATCATTTCTCTTGGAATCCAACCCTCTACATTCATTAAATCAAACCAGTGACTAATTATATCCATTTCTAAATCTAAGTCCCAACTAGCAAGGAGAAGACCATGAAACCCTTCATCCCATAAGAAGCCTCTTGGGAAAAAGCTCCTGCTGGGTACTGCACTGAAAAGAGGGGCTTTCCAATATGGAACAGGTAAATCTGTATAAACACTTTTCACTTGAGCAGAACCATAGAAGTATCCAATCGAACCAATCATGTTGGAAAAAGCTGCTTTTGCAAAATTTACTTCTGTTTCGTTATATCCTTTGGTTTTTAATTTGAAAGTATCTTCAAATTTGGTATCAAAATGATTTTCATAATTTTTCAATACTGTATCATAGTACTTTCCAGTTAATTTTTCCTTTTGACTGGCAATACTATTACGTTCAAATCTAATTTCTAGTTCTACAGGCAATTCAGCTGTGACCTGTGTCACTATAAAATTAGGCACTAATGTTTTTCCATTATTGAGTCTCAATGCTTCACCGGGAAGAACAATTTTTTCAACATTTGCTTTCTTAGAAATTTTAAAGTGGTGAAAGATTGTTTCTTTAAGAAGGCCAAGATTTGGAGCTGCTGTGACTAAATACGATTGGTCTACTTCTCCACTACTTATCACATTGAAGTTTAAATCAAAGTAACCTAAGTCTTTAGTTTGACCCTCGACACCTTTCAGAATTTCAGCTGAATGATCTACAATAGGATTAATATTACCATTTGTCTTGTCTTCAATGGCAGTATAAAACAATAAAGATATTTCTTTATTTCTCGAAGTTGATTTAATAGCTGTTGCATTAATTTTAGCTGTCCAGTCACCACCATTTGATCCATGAATATCTTTTACAAATGACGTAGTGATTAAAACATTATTATCAATTATTTCTTGTATTCCAAAATTCTTTCCATCGTGTTTGGTCCAGCCATATTTCTCTAATCTATCATTTTGAGTGCACCAATGTCTCATACCACTACCATCTGCTTGAAGAGTTCTAGAGAAGTACCACATGAGACCAGTTACTAATGAATATGGTTCCCTTGTTTTCATACCAAAGTACATGTTTGATCTATAAGACCCCCAATAATAGTCATTCTTATCTAAGCGACTTACTTCTACAAGTTTACTATTACTGAATGGAGTATTGACACGTGTCTCATTGTAGCCTTTATACCCCAAACAGGCTGCAATTGTCAAAACAGATATAGGTAGGACAACTTTGAGAAAAAAATTATGAACACCTAGAATACGCGTGGGTGAATTATCACTTCCTCTGTCAGATGATGATCTGTTTTTCACTGGCCTATCTCTTGGTCTTGGCTTTCTCATTTTGATGCTGTTATTTTGCAGGCGTGCAAAAAGATCCGAATGTTATTCATAAAATTGAAACCTGTATGTAAAATGCGAATCACTCGTTAATTAAATTAGAACCCAATTAAATCCACACTCAAATACGATTATTCAAAAGTTGTGTTTACCTACGATTTTTGACACATCAGCATCTGGAAAGACAACGCAACGAGAAAACTGTTTTAACGAAACTCGAAGCTCTCAAAAAAGAGGCTATACACTGCAGACAATAACAAAAAGCAGCAGAAGCAGCAATCGATAAGTGGCAGAGTACCGCGTCAGGAAATGGTTGTAAGCACTGCTTAATCGAAGGTGGATGACCCGTTTTTTATTTGTCAAAAGCAGTCGACGCGCTCGCGGGGGGTAATATAAAGGAGCCAAGTCTGACACTCTAATGCTTGCTGCTGCTGCCGGGTGGACGGACAGGCGCGCGCGCGCGCGAGCGCTTACCGCCGCAGCCGGTGCACAAGGCGCAAGTCACACACTTTGGCAATCGTCTGCACGTGTGTGTGCATCCGTGCACCCGACCGACCGCCTGTACAGTCTCATGCACAGCAGAGAAGCAGCAGCGCAGGGTTGAAAGTGTGTGTAGGAAGTGCAAGTATAAAAGTGGTTTTTCTTCGTATTGCCGAGGGAAGTTACGAAACACTATAGACGTATGTGTTTGGTTTGTGTGGTGTGCACGCGAGCCGCCCGCCAGTCGCCACTGATTCACCTCGAATCCTCTTCGCGCGAGCCCCCGCGCGATGATATAACGACGCGCGTACACGATTGCATTCGTCAGTTCGACGATGAACTAGTTGAACGACTGCCATACATCCCTATACGAAAAATAGGATAACGATTCATCTTCGGACAATAATTTGATCGACGAGTGCGAACGAAAAAAAAAACAATGGATTCTTGGCAGGAGATACTGCGTATGGTCGTGCGCCAGAACAGGACTTTCAGCCTCTACGATCGCGAGAGGAACGAGTTCAAAATCATGGATTACTTCGTGAACAATAGCGTTCTGAAGGACCAGCTCGTGTCCTGGCTGCTCTCGTTCAAGCACATGCAGCTGTTCCCGTTCAAGAAGTGCAACGACAAGAGCCAGGAGTACAGGCGAAAAGGTAACAGCGACTTCCAAGCGAAGAATTATCAATGCTGCCTCGAAGCTTACGGACTGAGCTTGCAGTACGCCTCGTGGGACAGCGAGGATTTCGCCTTGGCTCTGGCGAACAGATCCGCTGCTCTGTTCTACATGGGAAAGTACAAGGCCTGCATCCAAGACATCGAGCTGGCCCTCGAGTGCAATTATCCCGCGGCGATGATGTACAAATTGTATCTTCGGGCCGCGCAGTGCTACTCCAAGCTGCAGAAGAAAATCGAAATGAACGAGGCTGTCGTCAAGCTGAGGGAGTGCATCAGCAAGCAGTCGAGCGACAGCTTGACGAGCTCCAAGATCGCCGACATTGAGAAACAAATTGAGTTCCTTACGGCTAGTACGGTAATAGACATGACCGGGAAAAAAGACGCTACTAGTCCTGTCAATGCATGTGTGTCACCTGTTTCCGATCATATTATTTTCGAGGAAAACTCCGAATTTCTAAATGCTTCGAAAAATTTGAGCATCAAGTTTTCAGTTGAAAAGGGACGTTACGTCGTCGCTAATCAAGATATTAAAAAGGGTGATACATTGTTCTATGAGAAGCCTTTTGCTTTTGTTTTGTTAGATAATGGAGAGAGCGATGCTGTGTGTGCTAATTGTTGCAATGATAAAGGTGATATACCAATACCATGTAAGTTTTGTGCTTGTACAATATATTGCAGTAAACAATGTATGGAGGAAGCCTGGTCTACTTACCATTGTTATGAATGTTTTGGTCATCAGATTGATTTGTGGAATCAAATCGGAATCGCTCATTTGACTGTGAGAACTTTTTTAAAGTGTTGTGCTGAAAGTGACATGAATAAGTTCAATACCATTCATCATCTAGTTACAAACATTGATAAAATAGGCACAAATGATATGTACGTTTATGGAGTTTCTGCTCTCATGATGACCTTGTATTTAAAAACTTATACAGATTTTTTTCAAACTGTTGATGTCCATGAAAAACTTTTCAAAAAGTTTGATAACAAAGAGCTCAATATGATTAGTTTATTAGATTTAGAATTTGATAATTGGACTGATGGTAACAAAGAACATTATGTCAGTGGGTTGATTTTGAGACACATGATGCAACTCATTTGTAATGGGCATGCGATTACAAAATTATCTTTAGAAAAATCAGAACTTGAAAGCATTGCAGCCGAGTATCAATGCAGAGTAGCCACCGCCATTTATCCTTCTGCAAGTATGATGAATCATTCTTGTAAACCAAATATTATTAATAGTTTTAAAGGACAATACTTAATTGTTAAAGCTACGGAAGATATTGCAAGTGAAGAAGAAGTTCTTAATTGTTATGGACCTCACTACAGAAGAATGGCCTTAGAAGATAGACAAACATCGTTGAAAAATCAGTACTGTTTTACATGCGAGTGTAAAGCTTGCACTGATCGTGCCTTGCAAAACTTTGCAGATAAATATAAAAAGTTGAATTGCAAAGAATGTTTTGGTGCTGTTAAAGTCGTTAACGGTCTCACGGCCACTTGCCTTAGCTGTGATACAACCTATGAATTACAAGAAAACACTTTGTACGAAATTGAAGAATCAAAAAGACTTTTTGCTAAAACTCAAGATTTGTTGCGTTTAAATAAGACACTCGATGCTTTGGAGACTGCTAAACAATGCCTTGAAGTTAGAACAAAAATTTTTTACAAGCATCATGAAACTATTGCCATAACTCACGATCTAATTGGTAAAATATTAGCGACTATGGGTCGTTGGCTTGAGGCTGTCATACAACTAGAGTACAGCTTAACTTCGATCGAAGAGCGGTACGGTTCCGATAGTATCGAATTCGCCAATGAACTTAATAAATTAACCGATATTTGCATTCGATATCTCGACGAAGAGGAAAATATCAATACAAAACAGTATAAAAATATTTTGAAAAAAACCCGTCGCTATCTACGCCAGGCTGAAGAAATTTTGAGGCTCAATTATGGACCGTGGAACAATTCGTGTCGGCAGATAACCGAGAAAGTCAGCTTGATTGAGCCCCTCTTTGAAAATTTGCACCTTTAAGAACAAAGATTTGCAACGCACATTTTTTCGTAATAAAAAAAGCCAGTTTTTTCATACGTTGATAAGAGATAACATTTTTATAACAGTGCGAATTTTCAAATTCAAGCGGGTCAATCGGAGCGACTCGCTGCTGTCAGAAAGCGCCATGTTGTAGACTTCACTTGCAAGTGTACGATTCTCGTACCGTGGCAAGCATACTATGCGCCGATAAATGAATTGTGGCCCAAGAGGGAGGTCTTTGATGGGCGAGATCGAATCTTTCCAACAATTCTAAAATGACGGATAGATAATAAATAAATATTTCTTCAAAAATACATTCCATTGTTATTATTGTTGTTATTGAAACAGTGTTAGCAGAATAAGTTCATAGAAAAGACAATTATGAGCGCAGTGTTAAAAAAGAATACCTCAAATAGTCTGTTTGAATCAATGAAGTGAAAGCAAGTCACAATCAAACAAGTCTTCAAAACAAACGAAAATACAAAACCCTATTAACAATTATTACAACAACGAAGCAGAAACTTCGTTGAATAAGATTGATAGTTTAGCAGATTGAAATATTGTCTGCGGTTATTGATTGCATTTATTTTTTACTTTTCTTCTAAGAAGACAGACAAGATGATTCACAGCTTGTTTATCATCAACTCTTCTGGTGATGTTTTCATGGAAAAACATTGGAAAAGTGCTGTAGCCAGATCTCTTTGTGATTATTTATTCGATGATCAGCATAAATTGTTGGCACCCAAAGATATTCCACCAGTTGTAGCAACTCCTCATCACTACCTCATAAGCATATATCGCTGCCGTATGTTTTTTGTAGCAGTCTGTACAACTGACATACCTCCTTTATTTGTTGTAGAATTTCTGCACAGAGTTGTAGATACATTTGAAGATTATTTTACTGAGTGCACTGAAACAACTGTCAAGGAAAATTATGTTGTTGTTTATGAATTGTTAGATGAAATGTTAGACAATGGATTCCCTTTAACAACTGAGTCTAACATCTTGAAAGAATTAATTAAACCACCTAATATTTTAAGAACCATAGCTAATTCAGTTACAGGAAAATCAAATGTAAGTTCTATTTTGCCAAGTGGACAGTTATCTAATGTACCATGGAGAAGAACAGGAGTAAAGTATACTAATAATGAAGCATACTTTGATATTATCGAAGAAGTAGATGCTATCATTGATAAAACTGGTGCTACTGTCCATGCTGAGATTCAAGGTTGCATTGATTGCTGCATTAAACTAAGTGGAATGCCTGATCTTACTTTATCATTTGTCAATCCAAGACTATTGGATGATGTTAGTTTTCATCCTTGTATACGATTCAAACGTTGGGAAGCTGAAAAAATTTTATCATTTATACCTCCAGATGGAAATTTTACATTATTATCGTACCATGTTGGATCGCAAAATGTTGTTGCAATCCCTATTTATGTTAGACATAACATTAGTTTGAAAGAACCTGGTGGTGGACGATTAGATATTACAGTTGGACCTAAGCAAACAATTGGTAGAGCAGTAGAAAATGTTAGTTTGGAGATTCCACTGCCTAAAATAGTTCTGAATTGCAACTTAGTTGCAAATCAAGGAAAATATGTATTTGATCCTGTTAATAAAATTCTTCAATGGGACATAGGCAGAATTGATACATCAAAATTACCGAATTTGCGTGGGTCTGTTTCTGTGCAATCTTCTGCTACAGTATTAGAATCGAATCCAGCTATCAATGTTCATTTTGTAATTAATCAGCTTGCAGTATCAGGATTAAAAGTCAATAGATTAGATATGTATGGTGAAAAATATAAGCCTTTCAAAGGTGTGAAGTATGTCACTAAAGCTGGAAAATTTCAAATTCGAATGTAAATCAACTGTACTCATTATATTTTGATTCATGTAAATAAATTATTGAAAAATGTATTCTTACTAAATATTATTATGTTTTATGGAAATAAAGTTTTACAGATTAAATATTATATTCACTTTTTTATTCAAATAAATGTATAGTATAGTTATCATTCAGTACTTTTTTTTATTGATAAACATGTTCTACAGCTAACATTTTTTAAACGTAAATTCACCAAGATAATTTTTTAAAGATGATGCACTTTTTATTTCCTGCAAAAAACTTTTTATACAAATATTTTATTTGAAGCATTCAAATAAACAATACTTTCTTTACTTTACTTCATAAATGTGGTACGTTGGTTATAGTCAGTACATTAATTTCTACAAACAAGTGCTTTGTATTTAAGTTAATTTAATAGTGATCATAAAAAACGTAGTCTAGGAGATATTTGTATTATAAATTAACTTAATTTAAAAAATTCTCCCAATTACAAATCTTAGTTATAGGCATTCAAGAAAAAAAAATTAAGTCAACCAATTGAATTAATCTTAAATTTCAATCAATTATATAATGTACATGATTCATAGCGTGTCTTCATAACAATGATCAGTAAACATACTGCAACAGTGAACAATATTCACATATAGAAAATTAAGTGCTAAATACTTTCTACAGGCTAAAGACTATGAAAATAAAATCATTCATTCCCTTAAAAAACAAACCACACTAAATATAAATTAAAGTATGAAATAGAATGTACAATCCTAATATTGTGTTGTCAATTATTTTTTAAGCCTAATATTTTATTCTCAATTTTCTCAAAAGTCAAATCACTTGCGATTTAATTCCACGGATTAATATAATAATTGAGGATTATTGAAACCAATACATTTTCAGCCATAGGAGAAAGTGTTAATGGCTCCTGGACTACTTTCTAATTCTTCAACCTGAATAGTCATGATTATCATATAGATCTTGATCATATAATTCTCCTTTGACCATTCGTCCGCCGAAATAACGTCCATTAAGTACATCTCTTGCTCTTTCAGCCTCTGAAAAAAATAAAATCATAATCATGAAGTATTAAAATTTTGATTGATTAAATCATTTATTAATAAGTTTATCGAGTCGAGAATCGAGAACTTACCTCCCATTTGTGAAAATTCAACGAAAATTTTGACAATAACCTCGGGATCGTCTTCGTCTTCCGACTGTTTTTCGTTATAGATTATAACTCTTTCAACTACACCGAATTTTGAGCATTCATCTTGGATTTCTTCTTGTAACGTTTGATCGACGTCCTCGGGCGAGACCATATTACGTAAAACTACGACGCGAGATTCAACCTTACGCATAAGCTTTTGCATTACCAGATGACGTGCACTCTGCCCTTTAATAGACATATTTTCTTGCTGTTGAAGTGTTTGTGGCTCAGCTTCTTCTAATAATTTTTTTTGGAGCTCTTCTTGCTGTTTCGCAACAGCTTGTTCTTGCGCTCGTTTCATGGCTTCTGGACCTGAAGTGGGTGCAATGAGAGAAGCCGTAGACGTTACTGCTGGCTGGGATACTGGTACTGGAATCGGTATAGTTTGCCCAATGGCTGTAGGTGTTACAACTGTTGGTGGTGGAATAACCACAGATTGTCCAGGTATAGCAGGAATAATAGCTGCTGGCTTACTCAATGCTTGTGGAATAGCAATGCCTGGTGGTGGAATTAGTGGAGCAACAGTGGGTACTGGGGCAGAAGAGGCAAGAAGAGGAGCGGATGCAAGTGTAGGTCTAGCTATGGGTATTACAGAGTTTATTAATGGTGTTGCAGCAGCACCCAATTTATTTAATCCCAATGCAACAGCGTTGCTTGCAACAGCATCCATAGCTTGAATTTTAGCAGTAGCCGCTGCAGCAGCCACAGCTGCTGCTGTTGGCATCATGCTGTTACCAGTTGGTGGTCCCATCAGCGCATTGGGTGGTGTAATAGCTCGTCCTACGCGTAAAAATTGTCCTCCAAGATCGAATAAGTTCATCGATGATATAGCTTCAAGAGCCGATTGCATGGTCTCGTATTCGATGAAGCCGTAGCCCTTATGACGATGAGGCGAGCTGCTTTGAGCAAGTTTGCAATAGGTGATGGGACCAAACGCCTCGAAGACTGACTTGATATCATCCTCCGTGAGATCTTGATGGATTGATGCTACGTATATGCGATTGTAGTGTTTACTTTCTTCTGTGATTTCATCGATGACCGATTGAGCTTGAGGCATGTTGGATGGACGCCCAACGACCTGGTGGACATTCAAATCAAATTAATAAAATTAAATTCACATTATTTTTTTTACTTATTTTACATTAAATTAAAAATATTATTTTAAAGTTAGAAACAGTAATAAAAAATATTCAATAAAAAAATTCGATTTGAAAAGTTATAAAGTAAACGAGAGGTCTTTAGTACTCTAATTACAACTAAATAAAGAAATTGAAAAAAATCATTCATGAACCAACTCATTTACTTTATCAATAACTCAAAGAATCTTTACTTTCTTATGTTTACTTTTGAGTAGAATTGAGAGGTATTAACAATTAAGGTTGGATTATTAAGGAATAAGGTTAAAGATTCTTCAATTTAGAGAAAACTTTGTCTATAAGAAAAGTAGGATAAGTAAAATATAGAAGGAAATTAAGTTACTTCGAACCTCCATGGATTCATTAGGATTTTTCAAGGACAGGTTATTCGGGAAATTAGTACGACCAGCTACCTTGATATTTCGTCCACCAATAGTAACTCCATTCATTTGCTCAAGCGCAAGTTGCGCGGCTTCGGGTATTTCATACTCTACGAATGCAAAACCTTTATGTTTTTGAGTAATTGGATCCCATGACATGTTGATAGACTTGATTGGTCCAAAAGGAAGAAACGCCTGCCTAATGGTGTCTTCTTTTAACTCAAAACTTATGCTTCCAACGTAAACTCTGTTGAACAAAAAAATTATTTAGTTAAAAATTTTAAAAATAAATTTATTCGTAGAGTGACTTTACCAATAACCGGCCAATTAAGCAGTGATTTATAGTATTAGGTAATTTTCTTGTAAAGTTCACAAATAATTACATTTTTCACATTGACAATAAAAACTTGAAGATTACTCCCCAAGCTGTCTAAATTCAGAAAGACTTAAATAAAAATTGTAAACGTCTCGATTATTGAATTATAGCCAGGTGTAGATAAAGTCACCAAATTATACCATACAATTAGAGCTTGATTCATCAACCCTTTAGTCACATAGTTCTCAAGTATTTTATCAATTCAAATAAGTATGTACATGCAATATTATAAACCAAAATTTTTATCATTGAAACTTCAAGACTCAAAAAAAGTAGATATTAGTTTTCATACAGAAACTAATATGTTAAAATAAAAAAGTTAATCTACAAGAATGAATTATCATGAAATGAATGGAATTTTGGAAGTTTTGTTAATTCAGAACAACAGAAAAGCACCGAGGGCCCTAATTATTCCGTAATGGTTACAACATGCCATTATGCAATATGCACCTCTAAAGTATAGCCCATGAAACAATTATTGCAAGGAACATTTTATATTTACGATAGTTATTAATAAAAAATCATGGTAATTACTAAGAATAATTTGACAATAAAACAATCTGATAGTGAAAAATAAAGCAAAGAGAATTAAATGAGATTATAAAAATTAAGATGAAGTCGGCAAGAAAAAAGATTAGGACAATCTAATAGGCTTGGTTAATGAATTAGGGAGTATATGGAATTTTGATTAAGTAAGATCTGATGCAATAGAAAATACAATGGAATTCTAAGATAAATGGAAATAGAGGTAATTTTTTTGAAAAATTTGATTTTCGGAATGGTAAACCAAACGAACCTGCACATCAGAGCTAGGGCCTGTTGTCTTTGAACCTGATTCCTCTGACTAGCCATTTGCTGTAACACAAATATCCATGAGACTTGAATTATACCCATTCCCTTACTTAATTATTTATAATTTTATACTATTTAGCTCTTTTACCATGTTTTAAGATTTAAATTTTAAGTTTTATTATTTAATATAAAAACTCTCTCTCAGTACCCATAAGAACTCCTTTTTTCAAACCAAAGCGACTTAGTGTTGATGATGGTATAATTTACCTGTGTTTGGTATTGTTTATTTTTAATTTGTTATTAAATACTAACCTGCACATCAGACCTAAAACTTGATGTCTCAACGCGTACTTAGTTTTCTGAAGAAAAAAAAATTTTCAAGTTGAATAATTATTTTTTTGAAAAGAATACTTTCCATAATTAGAGATCAATATTATTTCACGCAGCTGGGATGATTGTGAAATATTTTTGAAGAATTTCTTCATTTTTTTGATTATATTTTATTATCATTTTAATTGAGGAAAAATATTTATTTTGTTTTAGTTATTAAATTATAATTTTGGCAAAGAGCTAAAATAAATTATGCTTAAAAATGTTGTGGTAAAATCTGTAACCATAGTGAGAATATTAATCATGATATTAATAATATCATTAAAATGTTAATATTGATTTTTACATTAATGCAATAATTATATGAAAAAAAAAAGTTATGGTCACATAATTGATACGCTTGTATACTTTTCAAGTTGCAGATTTTCACACAAAATTTGTTTATTAATTTTGAGATAACTTCATTTTTTTTCTTTTAACAATCACAATATTCTATCTTTGTCTTTCAAAAAATATTAATTGTCACCAAAAATAAAAAAATCAATTACGATCAATAATTCAAAACCATGAAGTTACCCTATGAGGGGTAGGTAGTGAAAAACTGGAAAGTCTCAGAGAATGTATAATTTATCAGCCAAGGCAGATATCACATGCTCTGAGTTTTTTTTTGCTAAATACAAATACAGTTTTTCGTGAATCTCCCAGCCTAAAGTAATATTTTGATTTTGCACTGTGAGAGCAAAATGCTACTTTATGTTGGGGTGGCACAAAAAGATTTAAATGATTGCTTACCTGCTGCTGGTGTGCTAAAGTTTGTTTCATTAAGACCATTTTAATACTTTGTTCCATCGCATATTTTTTAGCTCTTGTTACAGTTTCTTGCTGTTCTGATGATATTTTTGGTAGGCCAGCGCCTAAAATTCCAGGTAGTGACATGAATTTTGCACCAGGTCCTAAAAAGTTTAAAAAAATGTTATATCAGTTCCCCTACTATTTTGGAAGTAAAATAAGTACACACAATTGGATATCAGATCTTATTAGCTTAACGCTCATACTTTAAAGGAATCAACTTTTAAGTATAATTAAAAGGACTCAACTTGTTACAAAAGTCACGAGTAAATACACATCATTTTAAAACATACTTAGAAAATGGTTGTTTATGACTCTTAGTACATAAAAATAGAATAAAATATTAAAATATTTACCTGCTACTACTTGTCCTGTTTGATTGAGGTCATAAATAGGACCATTTAAAAACTCTGAACCTGTAAAAAAAAAATAATTAGATGATTTCGAAATAAAACCTATAATACTTGAACCATCGTTTTTGTTGATCTACTTATTTATCTTAAAAACGCACAACTTTTTTTTCTCTTATTCAGTTATATTTTCCGTGTCACTGATGGTTCAAGCATTTTATTATTTTATCATTTATTTTTATTTATTTTCTTTACAAGAATTCTAGTAAGGATCTTTGCATTGCTTGGAACCAGAATCATGTGTTTAGTTCTGTAAAATTGAGAAAAAAAACAACATTATCAGTAGACATGAAAGCAAAGAATATTGAGTTGAAAAATATTTTGTAAAGTACTTCTGGCACAAGGACAGTTAAAAACTAAATCAATATAACATGATTGGTTCATGGTTAATAGGTCAAAATGATGCCACTCAGCATTTCCATGATGAGGTATCCACATGGAACTGAAAGCTCAAATAAATTAAAACAATCTCATAAGATAATACCTATATAAAATGGGTAGAAAAGAGAAATTTTTCATAAGAAACATTGAAATCTATAGTATTAAATTGAGATTAACACTTGTACATTTCAAGTAATCAAAGAAAAAAATTATTTACAGACTTTATTTTAAGTTAATTAAGGTCAAATAAACTCTATTCTCACACATTATACTTTCAGATGCATAATGTTATTTTGAGTATAATCAAAAGAAAATAATATATGCATCAATCACTACCAATACAGCTGGAATAATGTTTCTGAAACAGAAATAAACAAAAATGACGCTTTGATAAGATGCTTGTCTCAAAGGGAAGAAATTTGAGATTAAGTAATTCTTTTAAAAATCATCATGTATGGATTAATATACTATGTTTATAAAATGTATGATATTTAAGAGACCAAACAAATTATTTTTGTAATGCTCTTTACATTATGATCCAGAAAATGTCTGAATAGGTTTAGAAAAAATTAATAAATTTTCAGTATTACATTAGTCTACTGACAACCAGTTTGAATAAAAATAGTTGACTATTTATTCATCATGGTAGTTAAAAAAAAAATAATAAAATAAATATTTTTTCAAAATATATTCCTTAAAATATTTGAGCTCAAGTTCAGACATTTAAACAAAAAAATTCAAACAATTTCAAGTCATTTTTCCATACATGTATAAACATATATTTTCAATCATGCATGATTGGACTTTTAAGCCTACATTGAGAATTTTATGAATTTCAGTTTATGTCTGAAAATTGATATGGCCAACCATGTTCATGGTCAAGCAATGAGAGTTGCGCATACTAATAATCCGAGACTGATGTGACGCAGAGATCTGTAAGCACAAAGCAAAGAAGAATACTGAAATAATTTCTCTTTGCTAAACAATTAAGATTGCCTGATCCAACCTAATAATTCGTTTATGCCCTTTTTTGAAATTGAAAAATGTAATTGTGGCGATTTAAAATGAATATCCAGATTGAGGAGGTGATTAAACTTACCTGGTTACATAATTAATTGATAAAAAAACAAAAAAAAAAATAAATGATATATAAATATAATTATAAAAAAAAAAATATCGCCACTGCTCTATTTAAATACAAATCTCTTTCTGCAAGATTTTAATATTTAATTTTTTTAACATTAATTTATAATTGAAAATAAAAATATGAAGTAGCTTACAGCATCAAGAGAGAGATTTGTAGTTAAAAGGAGCAAATAATTTTCTATCCTACTATGCTGACCTATCTAACATTCGTAATAGTAATGTACTCGACATATTTAGGTGTGGTGAGTCAGTGGAAGAGTTTGCGCAAAACTCAGATTGACTCTCTTTCTTTTCTTTGGTGCGCGCTCACGATCACAGCTGAGTCGAAGGCCACAGATTTTGTACTGTCTTTCCACTGTAACATCTCAGAACAGAAGGACAACCATACATTAGTTTTAAGGTTTACAGCCCTACCATATGCCTAGCAAATAGTTACATTTATTAATTTCCCCCCACATACCTTTTAAAATTAGAACATTAAGATATACATAAAACATTTTTGAGAATATAATACCATAGCAGGCTCTTGAAAGCCTTGGTGTGTCAATGTGATGTAAAAATTAATGCTAGATAATAAATTTTTCCTGCATTTTTCTTCTTTAATTTGCAGATTTCAGGAAGGTGATACTACCATATTTGTAACAATGATATAGATGATATAAATTTTTTTAGCAATTTACCTTCAAGTTTTGCTTTCTTCATGACAGGTTCCCCCATATTCTCATGCATCACTGTGGCCTGCTAAAAAAAAAAATTTACTTGTAGAAAACAATAAAATTGATAATAGTCATAATAATATTTAAAATGATTGGTTAGTGGTAATTATGGCTTGTAAGTCGTTTGTTATTTATAGTTGAATAAATTTAAAATTATCTATAATAAAGACAAAGAATTTTGATTTGTATGTTAAACTACACGCGCTATTTCAAAGCATTTAATTATTATAAATTTTGATCAAATTAACCATTGTTTGATTCATGGCCTAGGGACTTTTCTTAAACTCCCCAGCAGAACGTAAATATTTCGTTCCGGTCGTAAGTTGGAGGGGAGTCTTACTTTCAGCTGGGATATCGTGAATAAGTGGATATTCAATGTCACGATTTAATCGCACCAGTTCGTAATTAAATTGTGAGCTATGAAGATGTTTAATTTTCTTAATGTTATTAGAGCGAAAGATAATAGAAAATAATTCCTTCATACTGTCATCAACATCACCACGGAAAGAAACATAAGACGTAATCTCCGCGTCCGCCATGATGTTTTCGCTAGCTATATCGACCACTTCCACAAAAGCACGGTTATCCAGAAAAATGCAATCACACTTACCATTTGCATAACTCCGTTCATGGTTGCCATTTTGTGGACGGGAGAGACGATCACGGGATAACTTGAAAAAGTAATTTAAATGTTTAGTTGGAGTAATAATAAGTCTCCGAGCTGACCGATCGCGGAAGATGAAAAGCTAGCACTTTGACGCTTTGCTGAGGTAAGCAAACGTACGACTGTAGGCCAACGTATGCGCTTGACACTACAATTGTCGGCCGTAGCCCGTAGGCACGAGGAGCGCTGTCGGCTGTAACTTCTGTCATTCTGCTCGTCATTCTTGTGCGACCGACACTTAACTCGATAATTCAAATCACTCTAACAAGCGATCATTAATAACTTTCATTTTTCTATTTTTTTACGATATTAAAAACTATCAAATCTGATGAGTAATAGGCTTATCAATTATCTGTTTCCATTTATTTTACTGTCAGAATCTTATTGACAAATTATATAAATGAAAGATACACTGATCTACATGTGGTGCATTCGGCGAGGCTGTTTCGTCTGCGCTTCGTTACACCCTAATATTAAGATTTCGAAAGTAAGCAGTATAAAAGCACACGTGCGTTTAGTTCCACACTTTTCGGAAAGGTTAATAGAACGCATTAGAGTTATTGACTGCCCAGAAACTGAGACGTCAATTAATATAATTAATTGTATTAAAGTGATAACAATTCATTGTCTCAACAATGGAGCAATCTGGTTACGAAGTTAGGATTGTTAATGATCAGAAAGTAAGTTTTTACTGCAATTTACTCAAATAAAAGTGCAATTTAATTTTTTGTAAAAAGTAACTCAAATTATATCTGCTATTATTATCTCCAGGGCAAAGGGTTATTTGCGGTCAAAGCCTACAAAGAAGGAGATGTTATTTTTGAAGAAAACCCCTTGGTTAGCTGTCAATTTGCTTGGAATCAAGATTACAAATATTTGGTCTGTGACTTTTGTTTTAAACCTTTAGAGACTGCAGAAGAAAATATTAGGCGCTTGACAAACAATAAGGCTTTTATTTTGCCATACCCTGAATGTTGCGAGACAGATAAAGCTTCCATTACAGAATGCGAAGCCTGTGGTACCAAATTTTGCAGTTCCAATTGTCTGAATGAAGCTTTGACAAGGTATTTTTTTTTCAACTTTGATCTTGTTTTCTTTATTAAAAAACTAATTGAGTTGTTTTTTCCAGGTATCATCAAAGTCTTTGTTTACAGACAAAAGATATCAATGATTTCCACCCACTTGTACAATTAAAAGAAACATGGAAACAAATGCATTATCCACCTGAGACTGCAACTATAATGTTGATAACTCGAATGGTTGCTATGATCAATCAAGCAACAGATAAGCAAGCTATTATTTCTGCTTTTTCCCAATTTTGCAATAAAACTGTTAATGAAGCTCAAGAAATTACTCACAATTTATTAGGAGATAAATTTATTGGTCAGATTGATGTTCTTAGACAGATGGTCTGCAAAGCTGTTGATACTCATCTTGTTCCAGAGGTATGTAGAGGATGCCTACATATATACTTTTATATTTTTTAACTTAAGTTTATGAAAAAATCATTTTTATTCACAGTGGTTTACTGAAGAGGGATTTAGAAACTTGATGGCTCTTATTGGTACTAATGGGCAAGGAATTGGTTCAAGCCCACTCAGTAAGTGGACCAAAAATCTTGAAGCTTTAGAACTGCCAAGACATGAACGCGAGCATATAGATAAGATCGTTGACAAAATTTATGATGATATAGATGAAGGTAAATAAATAACTTACCTAATTACTTACAATGTCGTTCAGTTAAGTTAGTAAACTTATAATGTAGTACAATGTTTCTAAAATATATTTTTGAATTATTTTAGTTGCTGGAACATTTTTGAATAATGAAGGATCTGGTTTATACAGCTTGCAATCATGTATAAACCATAGTTGTTTCCCTAATGCAATTGTGGAATTTCCCCATGGTAATAGTCGTTTAGCTGTAAAAGCTATACAAGACATGCATCCTGGACAAGAAATATGCATTTGCTATTTAGATGAGTGTAATACTTCCAGAAGTAGACACAGTCGTCAAAAAATTTTGAAATCGCAATACTTGTTCATTTGTCAATGTGATAAATGTCTTTTAGAAGCTGATGATTCTGATAAAACTAGTAGTGATGAAGAATGGTGGAGTGACAAAGATGAAGACTTTGAATGTTAGTAAATATAATTTTTGTGATAGAACTAAATGTTTAAGCATTTAAAAAAAAGTTTGTAGTACATCGAAGAGTCAAACATCTTATTATAAAGAATGCATTGAATAATTTTCTACTATTCATATTGTTTTTATGTTATTAAATATGATCTATTTTATGACCAGCATATTTAACTGAGTAAAGTGATTTTTGTTAAAAAAATATTATGGAAAGCATTATCATTATTAAAATATTTATCTGCATACTTTCAAAGTACCGTTTCACTCAGTTTCTATTTTATTGTCGTCAATATTAGTTGTATGTTGCGTGATTCATTTATAAACATTGATACTAATAATATACCAATTAATTACATCATTTTTACAATTCAATAATAGATATGAACTATCCAGTAAAATATATTTACACTTTACACACATTAACAAGTTCTTTACCTGTTAGCACCTGTAACAGACAGTTCATTTCTTCCTAAAGTTAGAATATTTGTAGCATACACTGGCGTAGGAGTTAAGAGAATTTTGTGATAAACCAAATTCCTTAGGAGATTAGGAATGCTTGTACTTCGAAATTCAACGCTACAATGAAAAAGAAAAAGAATTAATTTTTTTGAAATAGTGTGAAAAATAAATAAAAATTACCCTGTAAAAACAACTTCGTCAGGAAATTTTTTTAGAGCATCTTTGTGCCTCCACTTTTCATCAATATTTTTAACTCTTAATGTTTCAAAAGTTGGGGGATTTTCTCCTAAGATCTTGTTAATATATTCTCTGCGATGAGTGTGTTGAGTAAAATCTGTTCCCATAGCGCTATAAAAAAATTACTGATGAATATTTTTCTGTTGTTTCAATTGGTAAATAATTGTATAGAAATCTTATACTAACATTTGAACAGGTGGTGCTTTTCTTAATCTTGGTGCATCTTTTATGTGATCTCCTTTAGCTACAGCTTCCTTTCTTGCTCTCAATAATTTAATTAAGGATGGGATTGATTTTCCAAATAACTTTATTTGTTTACAACTTTTATAACCCAGAGCAGCAGTCAAAGTTGTCAAATAACTTTTAAGAATAATTTTTTTGCAACAGAAAATACAACTTTCATCTTCTGGTACACAAAAATAAGTTGGCAGTGATGGTTTAGCTGCTCTTTTTTTCCTTGGTTTCTCTTGCATGGAAATAAATATGAGACTGTCATATTTTACTACATGACAGATAATATTCATATGGTATTCAACGGCACAGTTTTCAACCTGTGATTCAATGTCTTCTTCCGAAGGATGATCTGGAGCTTCTTTACCTTTCAATTCATATCCATACCAAATTTTTTTGTAGTAATGTCTGCTAACATCTTTAAAATTAATTAAAAGTTAAATGGAGAATGTTGAGGAGCAGTAGTCGTTAGTTGATACTCACCAATTACTCGTAAAAGTGCTAAGCGATCTTTAAGGACCTTGTCATCAAATTCTTCTCTTTGCTGTGTTTATAAATTAGGAAATAAAATAGTGATGAAATACTTATGTAGTTTAAAATGTTAAATTATTTAAATTTTTCTCACCTCTATGCCAGCTTCAATAATTTGAAGAGCATTGGCTGTCTTAAAGCTCTGATGATTTTTTACAAGTTTGGATTTTATTTTTTTCCATTCTAATTCAGGAAAGACTGGCAGGACCGCTGACTCCAATTCTTCGAATTTGAATTTTTTTATAACTGCACCCAATTCTTGCCTCGTACTTGACGAAACTGTAAACGGAGTTCATCGTTATTTTTGTTTTCTAGCACAGTCGGAATTCAAAATGCACAACAACAACAACGTTAACTGACAGTTCGACATAACCTTCGAAGCGCCACGGTCTGCAAGTTAAAAACTCGCGTGCATTTAATATATGGTATACGTAAATAATATCAACTTACCGGTCGGCATTTCGTGTTGTTATCGCTTGGCTACAAGCCATCGATTACAAAATTGAATGTAAATTGGAAAAGCGTCGTGATAAGCATTTGGCGGGTAATCTGTAACTGGCACTGGCGCTGCGAGGCTCGCGCCTAATTTTACGTCATTTCAACGCATAGCCGGCTGCGACTTGTTTACAAGTAAAGCTGTACATGAGTATCGTCGTGCCAACATGGCGAGTTACTCAAAATATTTCAGCTGCATTGTATTGATGCACCTGAAGAAGTTTCAAGTGCTCATGGGCATATGTCATAACAGACAACGAACGAGTCCACGACTTCGCTAGGAAATGAAATTCAAGAGAGATTCAGGTTATGCAAAAAAACTATTTATTAAGTATAAAATGTTTCATCAATAAATTGCACGGAGGATCGATTGCGATTATTTTTATGTAACCATCTCCTCTCTCTTTACATAGGTTTATCAATTCTTTATCGGACGAATCGAAAATCAAATATTGTTTTTTTAATTGATAGACTCCTTGCGATGCGAAACTGACGTCGCACAATCTAAGATCTATATGTGATTCAATATTTTTATTATGTCTGTGAATTAAACAAACAGAGCAATAGTGTAATTATGATATACCTTCGAATATTTTCATAAGAGAATGGTCTCGTGCGCAAAAGAAGGATTATCGCGTCAATTTTTCCGTTCCCCGCAAGATTGCATTCGACTATAATTTTTTTAAATCCGCGTTCAAAGTTTTCTGCGAGAAATGACAAGTTACAATCGCCTTTTAAATTTTATTGATACCAATTAAGATCTCGTTTACATATAAATTTTAATTTGGTAAACATTTTTTCCCGGAATTCATTAAATCATCCGCTAACCAGTCAATGACGTTCTTGGTTTTGCCGTAATCAGGAATTTCGGGAATTTCCGTTCGGTCAAGTTCATACGTTGTACCCGATACAGATGGGCAAACTTTTTGAATTTATCATTGCTACAATTTTTAATTGATTGAATTATTTTTACATGTTTCAATTCTAGGAATTAAAAACGTATTGATTGATGGTTAGAGAAATATGTAGGTGGAATTTGTGAATATGAGGAACTGAATCAAAAGTATTCGTATACACATTGTGTTAAATGCTATTGAAGTTTATTTCTAGATTCACTAAAATTTATTAAAAATCAAAAATTTTTTACATATCCTATTCTATCACACGTATATTCTAATGTCAAAATTAAACATCGATTCAATAGTAATCTAGGGTTTCTTAAAAAAAATCTATATCATGTGTCGAGGCTTGCGATGAAAATCACATGGACATCGATCCTCGATGAGAAGTGACGAATACCAAATATGAGAATATCATGGTGCTCGCGATAAAAATAATCTCGATTCTCGGTCGAAAATGTACAAAATACATGTTTGCCAAACGTCATATTGATTCAAACAATTGATCCGCTTTGATTCGCATTTGAACAAGTTCAGTCGTAGATGCGTACGAACGTCGTAATAATGTAAAAGCCTAACTACTCGAGTTTGAAGTAATCGTAAAAATTAAAAAAAAAAAACAGGAATGGAAGTCGAAGCGGATCAAACTTCGAACTGCTTATAGGCCGGATGGATGATCTCGATGGCGCCGTTCTTGTTGACTCTGAGCATGCCGTCCTTGTAGTGGAGCAGGTCAGTCTTGCGATAGGCGCTCCACATGTTGTAGGCCTGTCTGTAAAAGTCCGGCGGCGCCTCAAAGTCGGCCTCCTGGGCCAGCTGCTGCTGGTAGGCCCACTGCTTGGCTCCCAGAGCGTGGGCGTACTTCTTCTCCTTCTCGCTGAGCTGGTCGGCCAGCTTGGCCTTGGGCAGGCTCTCGGCCAGACGCATCTCCCTGCCGGGCAGCTTGACCTTGTCGCGCATCAGCGCCACGAAGTACTTGGTCTGGACGTCGACCAGTGGGAAGAGGGCCACGTCCAGGGCCAGGCCGACGAAGGCCATCGAGGGATGCTCGCCGTTGAGCATGTACTTGTAGAGCGGCTTGACGTAGTTGTCGTCGATCTTGAGGCCGCTGCTCTCGTCCAGGAAGGGCAGATCGTAGACGTAGCCCGTGCAGAACACCACGGCGTCCACCTTGACCGTCGAGTTGTCCCTGAGGGTGAATATGCTGCCGTTGACCGAGGCTACGCCGGGCACTTGCACGATGTTCAGCGGCAGTTGGCTCTTGATTCTATACCCACACGGAAAGCGAATGTAGAAGAAAGTTGCAATCGCGATCTCGCATATTTATCAGTTGAATCGAAAAGAACACTCACCTGTCCTTGTTGTGACTGAGGTAGACGCGCCTGGCGTACCTACTGATGTCGATACTGATGTCGATTCCCGACACGGCTGCCCCGAGCACGAGTACGTTTTTACCGGCGAACTCCTGGGGGTACCTGTAGATGTGGCTGTGCATCACCAAGCCCGGGAAGCTCTCGATGCCGGGAATTTGCGGCACTCGCGGCTTCGTGTAGTGCCTGTCCAACAATCGTTACGTACACGATATTGCGTTGATTCTCGTATATTATGCATGCACGGCGCCGGATCGCGCGCAGCTTTCACCGATCGCGATCGCGTTGCGCGCAGTTAATCATTGTCATTCCTCACCCGTTGCAGACGACGACGGCGTTGCAGGTAGTCTCGGCGCTCTCGTTGCTGTTGAGGTCTCGGGTCTTGATGCTCCACCTCGTCGCGCGCCAGTCGTCGTCGCTGCCTCCGACGATCGGCCTGATCTTTTCCACCAGCGTATCGAACTTCATGTATCCTCGCAGGTCGAAGTAGTCCGTGTAGTTGCGCAGGTACTGGACGATCGTCCTGTGGCTGACGCAGCTGCGATTCTCCCCGGAGAACTGGCGGTAGTCCGGGTAAGACATGAGATCCTTTGGCAGGTTCGTTCTGCGGCAGTCAAACGACGTATCCCACATTGAAATCGGCTCCTTCGAACTCCCAACGAGTCCTGGACTCACCTGAGATTATAGTACATGCTGCTGTGCACGGGCAGATTGTGCTCGTCCAGGTCCTGGCTGTCCGTGTAGATCCACAATCCACCGACGTCCGAGTTGCGATCGAAGACGACGATGTCGAACTCGTCGCGATAGTCGGCGAACGCCTTGGCCGCGGCGATGCCCGTCACTCCAGCCCCGACTATGCAGACCTTGCTCTTGCCCCGGCTGGAGCTCGCTGCCGACGCCGCCGCCGCCTCGCCGTTCCACGCCAATTGGAACAGGTAGACGAAGAACAGCAGCAGTTGGATCCCATGGCTCATTGAGCTGGCCCTAAATGCAAACCACGATATAATTATATTACGCGAAGGATATTATTATTTTTGTACAGCCGTCACTGCCCATCAGCCAACGTCGGATATGCAGCTTACATTTTCTTTCGGATCGTTTTTCCCGTATGTCTGACGATTTTCTATACTGTCTCGAGGCACCTGCAGCTTATGCGCTTTACCGATTTCTGATTATTTTTCCTCAAAAGTCTATCGGCATTTATAAGTACATGCTGTATCGTATGTACGCAGATATGTGCCGGCGGCCCGAGCAAAACTGAACTACGTGCTGCTACTTTCGAATTCACGATAATACCCGCAGCAATTAGGAATTACCGACGATTTTATATTAAATACAGCCGTTCATCGTATCATACATATATATTTACGCGAGGTTAAATATTTAACAACTTTTATTAAGATAAATTGTCGTCGTAATGTTGATAGGTAAATATCGTGGTCGTGTATGTAACGACGTTGTTTGCTATTATGCTTTCTCGATCGACTTTTTTTCTGCTAATTGACATAGGCACGCATAACTGCATTAGACACGCTTGCTTAATTTTATTGGATAGGATTAAAATATCTGTGAATTAAAATCTTTCCCATACGTAATGGCAAAATTGAACTACATCGCCTTGATGATTTACACCTTTAACGTTTTTTCGGTGTAACGAGTTGAAACAGCGATTGACCTTTCGCACCGGCAAGCGTTATTCATCGAAGATTCCGTAGCAATTAGTGGAACAAAACAAGAGCAGTGGACGAGGTAACTAGACCCGGATATATATCGATCAAAGAATGTCAAAATATTCCACCAAATTATTCATATCGATAGTAAAATAGCATAGTATAGTAGTTAATAAATGGGATTCGCCGATCGGCACGTAAACGATGTGCAGGTATAAAATGATATAAAATCGCAGCCAATGTCAATAAACAGGTTCTTTGCTTTCGTCCGGATGATCGGCGTGCGGAGCGTATAAATCTACATAAATCATTGTTTTCCGCGGGCGCAGTCCGCGCGCGATTGCGCTCGTTGATTGAATCGCTATCGCGCCCAGATGCACATAAGCGCGCGCATTAATATACACACACACACACACACATACAAGTATATATACACACACCACGTGTAGAAATATAATTAAAAAATCAGCGAGCAATGCTGCTGCGCCTGCGTATAATTCACCTTTATAGGCATTTTGAATTATTGCGATAAAAATAATTTATGGACAATCGTGCGCGAGGACTTTTACGCGGATCTATCGGTGTCGTGTATAGGTTGTTGCTCGTCATACTGCAGGTGAGATGCGCACATTAGCTGGAACGCAGCCGTCTGCCAGCAGTCTATTGTCTAACACGAGAGGCACACCGCATGTGGTAAATAACAAGATCACGTTCCAGAATCGATGATTGAATCTCGAGTAAATCGTCACTATAATTTGCCGATTACAAGCAGGAAGTTATTACTTATTCAGCTGCAGAGTAGCGTCTGCTCGTGCAGGCCCGATCACGCATAATCTGCACACTTGAGCTAGCACGCATTATTGTTAGCCGCTTTTTTAATATCGTATAGCTTCTGAAAAATTCAACGTTTTTCTATCGTATAGAACGGAATATTAATTAATGGCCACCGCACCTATGTACTCGCGCGCACAATCCGCCAAACTCGCTCGAGCGATCGATTAATAATCTTTGGCCGAACCAATGGACTGAATATAATGCCTGAATATACGCGAGACGTATAAGGTGCACAAAAAAAAAGGATCTCTTATAAATATACTCGATCGGCACGTTGGCCGACATAATCAAATTTGCGTCAGTCCAAAATCTCTACTATCGGCACAAACGTGCGCCCACGACACTTTCGGCTCGCGCTCGTTATTTTCGCGCGCGCGCGAGACAACGACAGACGTACACACACACACACACACACACAGTGACACAGACACACGCGGAGAACGAGGTATTATGCACACACGTGATAACGAAAAAAGCGCAATCTCGGCGATTAACTTGGGCAGAGCATTGAGAGTGACGCGCGCTCAACTCAACGTGCGAATTTTTACGATCGGCGCTTAGCACTGCGGACGACGAAATCGTTAATTCTAATTAATAAATCGCTACATGATTATTATTTACATTTGACTGGTATCACTTGCTACACGTTGCGACACACTCTCTGGGGCTACACCTGCTACGCGACGTAGCTGTCTCTCGCTCTCTGTCAATTGTATTTATGAACTTGATTGTGTGTACTATGGAAGAGAGGAGCTGTCTCGAGAGGTCCGGTCGTCGTTCAGTCGAAGGAGGTCCGCTTGCGGTCGGGTCTTGTCCATTACTGCCTCTCGGTCGGCCGAGTCCGCGCCAACGTATGCTGCATATAATATATACACAAACGACCCGCTGAGAAAGAGAGAGAGAGAGATGCCGAGCCGATCGTGCGTATAATATACGTGCGTATGTGCGCGTGTATACAATATCGTAAATATACACGCACGCGACGCCGATATATATATACATGTATTTGTGCGTATCCTACCGTATTAAGGCGCGCGTCTCGCGTTGTGTATATAAACGCGCACATTCAAAACATCATTGAACTTTCACCGCGTGTGTGCATCGTTACTACGTACACGAACACCTTCGTACCCCACCATTGTGAGCGCCGCATCCTTCGTACGCGTTTACCCGCGCTGCAGACTTTTCTGCCTGCATATATCTCTCTCTCTCTCTCGCAAGTTTTATCGTCTCGCGATGTACGTACGAGTTTGTATTATATACACACAGATACACTTACCGATATCCTCGTTTACGCGCGCGTATAATAACGCAATAATACGGGCTGTCGGCGCGAGAGATCGCGACACGATTTCTCGGCGTTACGCGAGTACTGACGCAGACACAGAGAGGGAGAGAAAGAGAGAGAGAGAGAGAGAGACCCGCTCGCGAAGGGAAAATTATTACTATATGCCATATACGCAAACTGGAAAATCGGGTCTTTTTTTGCAGCAGTCGTATCTCCGAGAGGCCCTGTCTCGAGACTCTCGACACGCACCACCGATGGGTCATTGCAACAGCAGGAGTAACGACGCGCAAGGCCGTTCGATCGCCTGCGCGTGCTGCGAAGTCGTTTTACGCGCTTCCCCGTAATAGTCCTTGCGATTGCCGGCCGCCGCACTTGGCCGATCTCCTCCATTGTTCTCGCACTCGTCATCTTTGGCATGCAGTGTACACTCTCTTACCTGCCAGCCGCGTCCAGAGAGCCTTGATCTCGATCGCCGATCCGCAGTGACGTATTAAGCTGATCCATGCCGATCACCTTTGACACCAAAAATAAGTCGAACGACGCGCGCGATATAAGATCGCCCCGCACGCAATCCACTCGACCAACGACGACGACGACGACGATACGCGAACAACGAAAAGAGACAAAAACTACTACCGATCGACCTGCTCCTGCCGTCACCCGAATCTCTCGTCTCTGCTTTTTTTTTTTCGTCACGCGGCTTATCTCCGTCTCGCGGTCGTCGATCGATCGATCGATATCTTACGTGTAATCACTGGCGGTGCATGTCGTGTAACGCGCTCAACTACACGCGTCGATCTACCGTGTCAAACACGCGTGAACCAAACTCGTGGATGTTTATAGCTGCTCCTTAAGCTGAGAAGCAGCTCTCCTTTTCGCCAGGCGAGCTGCAACAATGATTGCAATTGCTATAAAAACTTGTCGTATATATCTCTCGATGTACATGTACGCGGCGGTGACTGCAGCGGCAAAAAGAGAGAGAGAGATACGTGTAGTTGGAGAGTGAGAGTGATAGCGGTATGAGGAGAGAGAGAGACAAAACACCTGTGTATATAGTTGAACGAGTGTGTTTATTTAGCGTCTGCGCTCGCTTGCAGATTCATTAAGATACAATCGCGTCGGTATATATAATGTGAGCTTGCTACGGCAGCGGCAGAACTGCACAATTTCGCGCGTTGCACTGCCGCGAGAGTAGACGGCTTTTTTCAGACCCATTGCTTAGCATTATAATGCTATAGTCGACGATGAGTCAAACGAGTGGTTTTCCTTGGGACAAGTCTATACATCGGATAGGTCCGATAGCTATAAATGCAGCTCTTTATTCCATCTCTCGATTCTTCTTCCGAGATCGTTCGCCGAAGCCGTACGGTTGCGAGATCGGTATGCGTCGTACTTGCCATAATCGAGCTGCGACGACTGCGCGTGATATCTCAGTCCTCGATCCATCGCAGCGATATGCTGCCCTGAATATGTCTATATAGATGCGCTATTATACACGTATAGCGCAAAATATATGCTCGAGCTCACGTACACACGATTGCCATGAACCTTGAGTAATTAGACGATTGTTGCGCGAATGGAAAATGTGTCTGTCTGTGTGTTTATGTGTGCGTGTGTGTGTGTGCCAAGAACTACGGCAGGATGTATGCATTATAGATATGAGCGTGGAAGATCGTGTATATGCGTCGAGCTTTTTAATAGCGTATAATGCACATCGCCACTGGAACAATAAATATTCCATGCGATGATTCATCCGACACCAGCGAGAAAGAGAGAGAGAGAGATTGTTGTTTGTTCCAGGATTGCCTTCTAGTTTTGCTTACACATATGCACGCGCCGCAATCATCTCCTTTTTCTGCGTCAAATTGTATTTATTTTATTTTTTTTTTTTCGTCCGACGATCAGTGTCATCGACATTACGAGCGCGTCAGAGAGTGGGGTTTTTTTTGCTGCATCGATACGGAAGTTTCGAGTCGATCATATAATTTCTCGATTTGTCTCTTTCGTTTTTATTTTTATGATGTTTGCCATTGAAACGGGAGACTAGACGATGCGAGTTATGCAAAATACATAATTCGTCGGAAAAATCGTTGACATCTCGTTGCAAAAATACGATACATATTACATACATACGCTTAATTTACGCCAACATTGTAACGAACTTAGCATCTTATCTCGTTGACGTTATCGGCTCAGCGCTTTGGATTAACACGATTCTGACTTATAACATTCACCGGAATCGTATTAGTCGCCACTTCTCTCCTTCTTTCTCTTACACTGTCTCGAAAAATTTTGTTTATGACTTTTGGAAGGAGCATTTTTTCACGTAGTATACGTGCATTGCCCGACAGTTGCATAAGATAATATGCTAATTATATGATTTTTTGTTCGTTAACATCGATATCGTTTAGCTCTGACGCCAAACGCGAACACACGCACACTTGCGCGTGGCTAAAAGCGCTCGAAAATTAGATTCGATAAAATGGAAATCAGAGTGCGGAGCTCGCTCGATATAAGGAGTCAACATTGCTTGGACCAGACTCGATCGAGTATACAACTTTTTTCTTGTTCCAATCTTACTAGGATTAAGTGAGCGGTTATACCAAGATAATGTAGGCTAATCTCATTCAATTTTCGCGGATTTTTGTTTTTTTTTTTAAACTATATTATTATTCTAGCTCAAAAATTTTAGGAAAAAAATATACGAATCGAGTAAAATCTAATTATATTTATTTTCATCACGACGTTAAATATTTACAAAAAGTGAAACACAATGAATTGTCATCGCTGTTTAATAGGTACGTCAAATGGAAAGCGATGTGGAATGATTGGTCGGTATGGCGCGATGCCGAGGCCCTCACTTGGGGTTGACGATGGTGGGCTTGCCGTTCTCGTCGATGCGGAAGTCGCTCTCCTTGTAGTGCAAGACCTGGGTCGTGCGATAGGCGTGCCACATGGCGTAGCCCTCGCGATAGTAGTTGGGAATGGGCTCGAAGCCGGCCTCCTTGGCCAGGGCGTCGTTGTAGTCCCACTGAGCGTCGCCCAGGAAGTGAGCGTATCTCTGGGGTCTGCCGTTCAGCTCGGTGTCCTTCATCATGATCTCCTTGCTCGGCAATTTGAACTCGTCGCGGAGAAGAGCCACAAAGTATTTCGCCTGCAAGCATGGTACATCGCTTATCAATTTACCACTGACTACTTTGAAACATGTTCAAGGCTCGAATCGATAATTACCTGAACGTGGAACAAGGGGAAGTGGACTACGAGCAGAGGCAGTCCGACGAAGGCCATGGACGGCTGCTCGATGTTCACCAAGTGCTTGTACAGAGGATAGACTTGGTTGTCGATGACTTTGATGCCGCTGCTCTCATCCAGGAACGGAAAAGTGAAGGTGAAGCCGGTGCAGAAAATGAAGGCATCGGCGGTGATGGTCGTGCCGTCCTTGAGCGTCAGAGTGTTGCCGTCGACGGCGACCACCCCGGAAACTTGCTCGACATTAGAGGGCAGTTGGCTCTTGATTCTGAAAAAGGCGTCAATGTATAACGTCGTGATTTTTACCGCACTCGAATATCGCATCGACGTTATTCTAATTTACCTGTCTTTGTTGTGACTGAGGTAGACCTTTTGGGCCGTCTCGGCGACTTCGATACTGATGTCGGTGCCCGACGCCGAGGCGCCGAGTACGGCTACTGTCTGTCCGGCAAAGTCCTCGGGCTTTCTGTAGGTGTGACTGTGCAGCACACGGCCGGGGAACGTCTCCATGCCGGGGATCGAGGGTATTCTCGGATTGAAGTAGTGGCCGTTGCCGATCATCAGGGCGTTGCAGACCGTCGTCGACTTCGTGTCGTCGTCGAGGTTTCTGGTGTGCACTTTGTAGGTCGTGCTGTGCCAGTCTCCATCGCCGATTACCGTTTCGACCTTTTCAACCAGTGTGTGCAGCTGTGCCCGAGAAGTGGGAGAGAAAATTAAATTATAGCATTGCTGAGCGATAAATGAAAGCGTCGCTTCCAACTGCCCTTTACCTGAATGTACTGGTGCAAATTGAAGTGGTCGGTGAAGTTTTGTAGATAGGCCAAGACGGTTTGGTGCTTGACGCAGCTACGCTCCTCGCCGAGGAAATCCCTGTAGTCTGGGAAAGCCATGAGTTCTTTTGGCAGATTAGTCCTGAAACACAAGAATTAACACTTTATTAGTAAAACAATCGTTTTTTCGCATAAAAAGTTCAAATAAAGTGGGAACTCACCTGAGATACTTGTACATGCTCGTGTGTATGGGCAGGCCGTGCTCGTCGACGTCGACGCGGTCCGTGTAGTTCCACAGGCCACCGACGTAGCTGTTCTTCTCGAAGACCACGAGGTCGAACTCGTCCGGGTACTCGGCTACGTGCTTGGCCGAGGACAGACCAGTGGCACCAGCTCCGATCACGCAGACCTTCCTCTTCGGTGGAAGCGCCGAAGCCTCGCTTCCGAGCACTGCATAATGCAGGAAAAGTACGATCAAGCCGTACCTGAACATTTTTGATGTCGTCTTGAATCGTCGTCGAAGCTAAGCTTGCGATGTTACTGTATCACTACAGCTGTAACTACTGTTTGATTCGTATCGAGAATCGAATTATATATAGCAGCGAGGCAGAGTAGTTCTGTAAACATGGAAGTACGGAGAGCTTGCCCGGATCAATTGATGAGAAAAATGGCGGCTTTTTGTCAAATCACTGCGATAAATATATGCATGCGCTATTTCTTATTCATATTGTCGCCGATATATATACATATATATATATATATATTAGTGTAATCTAGAAGTATAAACAGACCGTCGAGTAGGCACGATCATATGTTCGTTGTCGTTGCGTCATACGCCCAACACATATATCGGAGAATAGTGTACATAGATACTTTGTATCTATTATGGGCTACACACGTGTTATAGTAAGTGTGAAGCTGCGCGCGACGCGCGGGACGTATATCACATTCAACACTTAAAGAGCAAATACATGAGATTTTACGAATTTGACATTTTTTTTTCTCTCGCCTCACGATGAATTGTCAATTCGATTGTACGCGTATATCCCGGAACACACGCGCGATCTTATTTTATCGTATGGGGTGACTTTTTTACGATAATGTATGCGTGTATAGGGCCGTGTAACGATGAGTCAGGAATTTTTCGGGACTCATACGATTGGCAGCTGCTGCTATGACATTTTATACTGTATAAGCCGTGATAGTGGGACTGCATTTGAGAAAATTTTTGAAAGTTTCAATAATCAAGTCCGACCTTTTCATTCGTTGATTCACCAAGAAGATGAGGGTTAAAATATATAAAAATTAGAGAATTTACGATGTAAAGTTCATGAACTTTCTAAATATGATCTCAGATTATCGAGAAAATTCAAATGTCCAAAGTCAAACAAGATTTTATTGCGATTCTTCACATGGAAATAATTCAAGGCCTTATGTTTGAATTATAAATATTGAGGCCCGAGACCTAGACTTAAAATAATGATGACTGAAATTGAAAAAATAAGTTTATGCACATTAAATGATATCTGAAACCCGAAATTGCTAAATTAAAGAACAATGTGTTTTTGAAAATTCTTGTAAAAACTTTAGAACTATTCAGATTTTTTCGAAACTTTAACTAGATTTTTTGGATTAATTCACGTATTTTTATGTATAATGGCGCTATTTAATGATATTTCCATACTCAACGCAATGTTAGATCAATTTGAAAAGTTTTTTTTCGAATAAGTGTTCCGGAAATTGAAAAAGGGTTTTTGAAATATTTTCTGTAATGCAGTGCGTGCCTCGAGCTTCAACCCCCATGTTTTAAGGCCACACCTACGTAGTGTTTTATCTACAATGTTATAAATATTATAAATATATTTGTTATTGCCCTTTTCTTATATTATTTAGCAAAACAAGCAAAACATCGAAACGAGGAATTGAATAAAAGTAAAAGAACCTCTTCAATATGAAATAAATTGAAAAACCTAAGATTTCTAAGTTTTAAATGCAACTCTGAATTATTATACGTAATTACACATCATGTTATGTCTGCTACTTCTGCTCACAAAATGTCTATACCTTAGCCTAGCATTAACACGTCCAATACCAAGAGACCCTAATTTTGACTTATTTTTCCACGCGTTATTTTTTTATGAAACCATTGTTAAATTAATGTAAAAATATCATATGTAATGGGATTTTTATCGCTCTATTCAAATCTGGCGTCAGATTTACGATATATGCAACCGTATAAAAAATACATTTGTTAAAAAAAAGGGGGTTTTTGAAAATTTGTCTTTAAAATAATCGTATTTTTCACCACGATTACGCATTCGGATCGGGTTAAAACTCTGGCGGCCACCAAAACAGCTGAACGCAGCCGAAAATGTAAAAAACAGCTTTGGTATTTTTTTACTCGGTAAGAATGGACTCTACGAAAAAATGTTATTTTAATTTAGAATTGATAAAGAAGCACGGGTGAATTTTTTCAGCATTTTTTGGATGATTTAGGATAATTTTGGATATGGCCATTTTATAAAAATTTCCAAAAAAAATTGAAAAAATTCACACATGTTCTTTGATCAATTCTAAGCACTTTTTGTTCTATAAAATTGTTTCGTAAAGTCCATTGTTAGCGAGTAAAAAAATCTTAAAGCATTATCGGCTAAAAGACGATACGGCACATGTTATAATTAATGCCCATACTGGTGCTGCTTTGCTGATAATTCAATAGTTACTTATTTTTATTAGCCGAACTCGTAAGGAGAAACAGTCTCAATGTTCATAACGATTTGAATGAAAAATGGAGGGATTCAAATCCTGTCTTTTTTTTCAATAGCAGCCGTCGTTTCATCATTATCACAGAATTTTCTAACTCCAGTTATATAAGTCTACGAATTCTTTTTTTCGTTTACAATCAAAGTCAGGTTGTAATAACGTAATACCAAGCGTCACATTAGAGAAGCAAAAGGCATCATCACAATATTGACTGACATTACTTGCTGAATTACATCTAGTTTGACACTTGCAGATTTACAGATGAATGTCCTCGCCATCTAGTAGCGGTTCATATTTTAAGTGTCTGAAAACTGGTCTGAATTTTTGCAAACGATTAAATATTTATTTTTAGATCATTTAAAATTTGCTGAATCTTTTAACATAATTTATGACAAAAAATGGCTAAAAATAAGCCAATTTATACTCTCCCGTTTCTTCCAGGGCTGATTTGATTCCATTCAAAAACGTCGATTTTTTCTCAATTTGAATTGTATAATGTAATAGTATATTACGTGACAAGGGACGAAAGTTGAACTTCCGTCGCTGCGAGGTTATGCACCCGAGGCGAAGCCAAGGGGCAAGCTCACAGAGACGGGCGTTTGACTTTTGTCCCGAGTCGCGTATACGATTTTTCTTTATCCCCGCTCGAAAGTACGTTTACTCAACATAGTTAAGGAATATTTTATTAAAAAAATTGTATCCATGAATTTACGCTTACATGGCAAAGCCCGCCGACATTTGTATGTCGGTCGACGGCGGGCTTTGCAACAAATATCATCAATAATAATGTTTATTAGTACATAACTTATATTATTAATAAATAATTGTAAATGATAGATAACTATGGCGTTAATAAAGTACAAACGATCCCGTAAAGTATAAGCATGAAAGTATTAGTTCCATATGTTTTCTTCTTGTGTCCCACTTATATATTTTCAATTAAATTGAGAGTATTACTCGATTTAAAGTTGTATTCAATTAAACATTTATTTTGTAAAATTTTGAAAATTTTAATTAAGTAATTGAGTAGAAACTTGAGTGACCAAGAATAATGTTTAAAATTGGAAGAATTTATTAAAATATATTATAAAAATTAACATATTTTGATTGTCTTTGTTCTCTTACATCTCATTTTTGATTACAACTACCATCTTTAACTATTTAAAGTTCGGATTGGAATTGAATGTAATGAAATGTGTACGTCAAATTATGGTAATGTTCAGTTTTGATACTTCATAGAATTGTTGGTATTTCAATAGTTATTCAATCTGGCATATGCACGTCATAAAATAAATCAATACAATTCATCTATTGCATAGTCGAAACCAAACGATAATTAAAATGTAGGTTGCCGTAGTCGTGGAGATAATAACTTTCGCGCGATATTGACAGGGAGCAAAAGTGTTACTTTCGTCCCCGAATTTTGAAGATGAAAGTACGTACTTTCGAGCATGGGATGAAGAAAAACTACTCCCACTCAAACCTAAAATACGCAACTTTGACGCTAATTTTAGGCTCTCGTAGGAAAAATTAACTGGTGCAGGTATGGTTTTTTAACAAAACTCGTTACATTTCCTCGTTTTGCTAAAAAACCATAGCTGCACCCGTTGAGAAATATACTATTACTAAAAAGATAAAAAAATTGGCCAAAAAACCATTAAAAATAAAGCAAAGAAAAGACGGTCGAAGGTTTTTTTCACCACGTAGTCGGGATACAGAAAACTCTTTTTAACGCCGAAAAAGCATCTCAGCCGGACTTAATACCAAGTGTAAAGGGAGCCACAATTTTCGTACTTGCGATGTGGTTGCGATGCGCCGCATGAATATATAGAGTTGTATACATCGCACGCAGAGTCGCTCGTACGTGCATATGAGGCCGCGGTATTGCGCAACATCGGCACTTTTCTTTGTCGTGATCTCTTCGCGTATCAAGCTCATCTGTGTCAAGATCGCCTTGGCCACAATTAAAATATTACAGGAAAGTCTCTCTATATTGTATGTGCTTTTGAATCGATGCTACATTGTGAAATGCACGTGCGATCGCTGGAATAATATTGCGTAATACTTTCCTATGGCTAAGAAGACGCATCACTTTTTTTTTATAAAATCAATGTACATTAAAATCCAACGATAGTTACGCATTCGATATTTAGCCATAAGATGAATCGAGCGAGCTTCTCGATCCGAGATCGAGATTATCAGATTGATCAGATTCGATAAGGTGACGATTCCGCTTTATATACGTCACGCACTCGATGCGTAGAAATTCGATTTTGCTCGTCCGCGCGCTCGATCGTTCACGGTCGTTCATGCCTATAAAGTAATTAGATGTATGCATCGTCACAATTGCGCGCGTACATAGAGCTATATGGTTTATTCGTGAGAAGAGCTCGTGTATATAGCATTGAGAGCCGCGAGCTCACTGCCGTGCACGCGCCTGCGACATACAACTTATTAAACGCGTGTATACTCGCGGTTATTCGTGTTTTTATGATTGACGTTGAATGGCGAGACTCTGGTGCGTCGAGAGAAACATTTTTCGCACGCGCCTCTCGTAACTTATATGTTGAATTAACTTATGATGATATTATGTACTGCTCGTCTAGGCAGTGGACTGGCCGCGGCCACAGGATAAACAATCTATTATTAAACGTATAGAGTCATGTGTACTGGCGAACGCGCGCGTTTGTGCAGCCAGCGCCGGTCTGCGGAGCCTTTTTTATTTATTCCTCGCGCCCGAAACGACCATAATTATCGTCGTCGTTACGGCCGCCTGCTGATCGTTGTGTATTACATTACACATGATCGCCGAGGCTCAATTGTCGATCGCTTAATTAAATTTGCTCCACACGTCGATCGCTATCCGTATTATATTATACGCGCTGCACACAGGTGAGTGAGTAAACTGATTCTTTTTTTACATAATTCTTCCCGATGCGTTTCGACATCGCTTCATATTATAAGCCTTTCGCAATGGTAGATTCAATACTGATGTTGATACAGTAACATCTGTTCAATCAACTCTTCGCGGTACTTCGGGTTATATAGAGCTCCCGTCCCACATGATCGATTCGTTATGTGCAACTGGCCAAGATAGATTTGACACGTAACTTCGCGACCTCCGACCGGCTGTACCACAAGGGTAAGTGTGTCAAAATTTTGCTTCTCAACTTCCACGACTCTCGCTGACTCGATGATTTTTTAAATTCAATAGCATATACAACTTGGAGATCATGGCATCACTCAGATCCATCATATTGTGCTTTTTGCTGATCGCCCTACCTTTGTAAGTACAACAACAATAAATCCACGCAACAATGCCTTCTTTTTTTTTCCTCTTTTTCTCTCTGATCGTCCGGTAACTCGAATTGTTTCTATATCGCTTGATATTTCGCTTCAGTGCGCTAGCCATTTCTTGTCGAAATTGTGGACAATATTGCGGACAATGCCAATACGGCCATAAATATTCGCAAACTTGCCATTTTGATGTTTGTGCCAAGGTATGCTCTTAATTATTACTCTACCACTTTGTCGATCGAAAATGAAAATAAATTGTAAAGAAAAGGTATTGATGACTAAAATTATTTCATTTAGAAATGATAATCGAATCAAAGTATGTAGGGGGTAACATTTTTTTCCAATTTTAAAGAAACGTATAGCGTTTTTCATGATGATGCCAATGTGTAATTTTTTATTTATTTGAATAATCACGTGAAATACTTTGTGTCATCAAACTTCTTGCTTTAAATGTAATTAAAGATCTTTGTCATTTGAGATTTATTAATTCTCTATTTTTAGGCACCTGGTCAGTATTGTAATTTGATTGATTCTACTGATGGTCTTTGCGCTGCAGGCACAACGTGCCTCAATAATAGATGTCAATTTGCACCTGCAGTTTACCGCATAAATCGCAATAGAATATAACCATTTTTTGTAATAAAACCATCACGAGTCATTATTTATGTATATAATTGTTCAAAACTTACAATAATAATTATTATAACTGTTTGTATCAAAGTATAAAGTCGACGTACACCAATGAAATATTACTTGCTTACTTAATCACCCACTTAGTACTTATAAGTATATTCTATCTAAAAATCTTTACAGCAAAAATGATCGTTTACACTTTCATAGTCACAAAAATGTCATGAGAATGAATTACTTAATTGAGCTTGAAAGATAAGTGATATGCCAATAAAATTAAGTTGTCGCTCAAAATAAATTTTTTACGCAATGAACATATTAATTTATCACATGATTAGACCAAAAAATTAATGTGATTCGTGTGTGAATTACTAATGATGTTAAATATTATTGTTATTAATATTATTTTAAATTATCCCGTTTTGCACAACCGATAACGAGTCGAGCACAGCTGCAATCGAGGTTGCCATCGTGTAGGTGCTATATACTTTATCCATGACCATGATTTACACTTTTTTCCGACGTTTGACATTTTTACACTTACAATACTTTTCAATATTTTTCAATTAAAATCCGTCGTTATCATTTAAATTATTAGCCTTAGCGATTGAGCTTTTAAAATTTTATGAACGAGCTGGCTTATCGGTATGAGATTTGTGATGTACTTTTGCTCCTTCTGATTGCTTGTGTCGATGAGGCTTTTCATTATCATTCTTACCACTTTTATGTTGCTGTGGCTGTTTTTGTAGTAGTTGTTGTTGTTGTTGTTGTTGTTGCTGTTGTTGATGATGTTTATTTTGAGGCTTAAAATTACCAGGTGGATTTTGATTCTGTTGTTGATGATTTGGAGGGTTATAAGGACGAGGCAAATTTTGATTTTGAGGCAGTACATTCAGTAGGGTTTGTAAATCCACTGAAAGGTTAATACTGATGTTGGATGCAGATTGTTGTTCCACTGGTTTGTTGAAATTTTTCGGTTTAGGAATGAATTTTTTCTCGTGAGCGTTGGCTTGACTCACGCGAGCTGTTGGTAAATTGGACGTTTGTCCCGGTGCTTTCTGTATAGATTTGAACGATATACTGCATCATTCTCACGAATATACATTTCAATATGTATGTAAAAATTTACCTGAACTTGGGAGGTGTTGGGCTTAGGGTGATGATGATGATGCTGCTGCTGCGAGGTGCTTGGTTTATGATGATGTTTTACAGGCAGCCTCGGACCATTATGAACGATATTCGTCACGTTCACTTGATTGGAAACTTTCTGCGACCTGTCGAGCACTTTGTGAGCTGGCTTTGGTCGAGGCTTGTCCGGCTTGGCTTGGTCCGCAGTCGGTGCCGCCGACTTACCTTTGGATTCGGACTCGGATTTTTTCATTTTTGACTTTTAACTTTAGTTAAAAACGAAAAAAAACACACACACACACACCAAAGTGTCAAATGCGACTGTCGATCTTATCGACGCGCTGCACTCGGCACTGGCCCTCGATGCCCGAGAGCTAGCTGGCCATTGTTGTCGCTCGAGCCAGAGTGCTGTGTAGCTGCGATAAGATAAAAACAGTACTATATTGGCGTTGCTACCGCCACCGTCGCCGCTGCACATAATACGGCCCGTGTGGAGTCGTATTCTTTTTGCAAGCTGATAATTCGCCTGGAGGCTCAGATGGCTGCGATATTATTATATACACGTATTGTGTATATACATTGGTCGTGTCACGGGGGAAGTCCAGTACGCGAGTAAGAATGTCTCGGTATAAGCTCGGCTGTAAGCTGTAAGCTTGGTCAGCAGCAGCAGCAGCAGCAGCTATGCAATATGCTGACGACGACGACCGTGCGAATGCACAGATTGAATTAATTAAAAGTAAAAAAGCACGCACAGGTCGTTTCGCGATTCGCGGTAAAAAAATATAACGCGTGACACATCGGACTATCTGGATTACGCGTTGAGAATCAATGTGTCGAGACGAGCGCGCGTAAAGCACGCGATAAACGAAAAATCGAAGGAACGATTTGCCAAAGTATCAGCTTCATTACGAGTACCGAGTCATCCTTGAAATTTAACGCGGGTCGGGATAACGTCTAAAAATCGTAAAAGTTGACCCACATCCTCGATTGCGCATATTACATGCGGATATCATTCGAAAAAGTGTCATCGATCGCTCGTATTATTATTATATCGCGCAACAAATTGTCGCGGAATCGAATGCGAACATGCTTATCGTAGCAAGGGTCCTATATCGCGTACAACATTACTCTCTGTGTTTGTCGATTTGGGCGCCCGCAAAAAGCTGCATTTCGTCGTGCCGTAACACAGGCGCCGCGCGACTTTGACGCAAGAGCCAGCAGTAGCGTACGTATATATATATATAGCTCTATCCACGCTACGTATATATACGTACGTACGGATAAGTATACGTAGGTATGTATGCAATATGTGCAGTGTGCATAGTACTGTAGCTGTGTGCTGCAGCTCGACTCGACTCGTCGTCGTCGTGCAGTGAGCTCGACGAGGGGTGGCGCGCAACCCCCGTCTCTACTGTACATACACTACGGCTTGGCTCGCGAAGCTTGCGCTCTGCGTAGTGCTGCTGCTGCTGCTGCTCGAAACTGTAGCCCTCTCGGGTGCCACCACCCCACCCCATCTGACTGCTGCTACTGCTGCTGCTGGCTCTCTTTTTTACTCGCGTTTCGCGAGAACAAAGTCAGTCAGTCAGTTAGTGCGCCGCCGACCAGTACAGCGCGTTTCTGCGTGTTTGCCGAGTATTCACATATATTAAATATATATACAAACAAGTACACACATACAGACTTACGAAAACGCATACACGCCTGAGTATGTATATTGTACCTTCGTGCACGTACGCACACACGTATACGCGCGCATCGCTGATCCGAGTATAGATATACGTTTCTATTCTAAGCACATAATACAAGAGTCGCGCGCGCGTTCGGCGCTCACCTGTCTATGTGTGTGTGCGTGTGTGAATGTGCGTGCACGATGCGTACAATTTCCCTCGGTGCGCTAGTTTATATATGCCTACCACGGCCTGCACAAATGCACTACTCACTTTTACGGGGTTACATATAGAGTCTCTCTCTCTCTCTCTCTCCCCGTGCTCGTGCCTCGGCCTCGTGACCTTTATTATATATCGTTACTCTATTCTCTGTGCACCTTCGTTACACATAAAAACGCGAGCGCGACGAGTTACACAAACACACATTTGCTCTGTATACGGTGTGGGGTGCTGCACCGACACACAATTACCGAGTCTCGCGCGCGCACCCGACGTCTTTATATTATTTAAACGCTCGCGTTTATTAATACGTCGGTGTGTGCTTGAAAAATGTTGTGCTTTCCTTTTCTCTACTCGATAATTCGCGATGACCGCGTTTGCTTCTACCCTCCACCTTAAGCAAGGAATAATAATAACTTCTACGAGAGCCAAAAGTGATCTGATGGTGTACGGAAGTGTGCCGTGTGATCGTGTCTCCGATTTTACAAGTGTTGATCTCCTCGACAATTACAAGTGCTGATCAATTTCCCATCTCTTTTCGTGCTTCTCGTGTTTATTTGGACGAAAGATCGGCACGTTAAAAAGTAATAATAAATAAATTGTGCGGAAAAAAGTGTCGTTCGTAAGAGATTGCGGTTGGTGCTTGGTGGTGCTGATCGACTCGCACGAGCTTGCGCAAGCTCGCCCCGAGCTGTGTTGTGCGCGCGTGCCACCGAATCGACGCAGAGATACAGCCGTATGTGTACCGATTCCCATATGCCTCATTTTATCCCTCACGACCGTTTGGACTGATTTTCCGACTAACCTTCTTCCTCCACACTAGAAGCACACTCGTTACTTTTCTACGAAGCTTTCCCTTTTTCCAACGAATGATTTTCGATTGCATGAAATTTCGAAGCGACGCGGACACACGAGCGCACTTCCGAGTATAGCATTCAGATCTCTTTCGACGCGATTATTCCCGAAAGTTTTTTTCGTCTGCAACTGGCAAACTTTCGAGTCCAAACTCGATCGCGTATGTATGATCGATCGAAATCAATGCTTATGAGCATTGGTGCATTCAAATTTCAAGAACTTCGCGCGACGACGGCCTTTTTTGCATTTGGCTCGAGTCCCGATTTCGTGGTTTGACAATTTGAAACAATTTTTTTAATGAAGATTGTTTTTTTGTTTCGTGTACTTGGGCGTATATAAACGATTTCAATAAATTATCTATAAATGCACGTACACTCATGTATGCATAAATATCGATATCAATAATACATGTGTTTATGCGTATCATATAGTACCTACATAAGTGTAAAGTGAATATTATATGACTGACTAATTATACGTAACACACGCACGCACGACTAATATGGTTCAACAGCAACAGCAGCTGCAGCAGCCCATCGGATCAACGACTAAAGTGTAAAGCATCCCGAGATAGGATCGAGAGGCCAACTTGAAAACGGTAAGTGTGTGTAGTATGTGTGTGTGTGTATCTATTTTTTCGTTTCGCTAGCAAATTGTCGGTTTCTCAAACCGAATGACCCTTAACTCTGGCGGCGATACAAGAGCTGCTCGCGCGGTCGGATCTAGCAGTAGCAGCAATACAAGCGTTTGTCAAATAGGCAGCTATCGTGCCCGTATTATTATATAGCGAGTGTGTGCGCGGCGGCCACACATCACAACACACGTGCACTTGAAAATTTTTGATAGTCTGCCAGGTGCACGACGACGACGACGACGACGACGACGTGGAAGCTCGAAGAGCGACTATATTATGAGAGCTCGAGCCTCGTGTGTTTATGTACCATCTCGACAGCACGAGCGAATGTATATATGCGTAGAGCAGCAGCGGTAGGCGAAAAACACGCGCCCGTGACACCGATTACCGTAATAGCCATAATGCACGTATGTATGTTGCACTTCAATACGCGCGGCGGTGGCGGCGGATCGAACATGCGTCATCCGCGCCTGGCGATATGTATAATGTGCGTACACCTTTGAGTGCATACGAAGGCGAGCTTTCACGCGCTCGGCTCATTTTTCCGATTAATCGGCCCCAACAAAGCGTTGTAGGGTCAAGCTTTTTAATTATCTTATCGCATGTATTTCGTACGTGTTACAGTGTCCCTTTTTTACTATTTTACCCTTCTTCCTCAGATGTCTTCAATATTTTAAGAAAGTCGTCGGATGATTGTATTAGAGAATTTTTATTCAAATTTGTTTGAACGCTTCAATCAATTGAAGATTGAAAATATTTTATTTCTAAAATCTTTACTTGAAAAGTAAGCACTTAAAAAGCTGTACTGTAAAAAGCTTACACGTAAAAAACTCAAATAAAACTTCTCCAATAAGTAATTACTTTAATAACATTTTGAAACAATCTAAAAATCAGGAAAAAAAATGTAGATAAATTAAGGAGTACTCTAGTATACGGTATATTGTTAAAAATATTTACATTGCAATTAATGTAAAAGTAGAGGACATCTTTCGTCTCCTTGTAGATTTTTTTAATACCAATGAAAATCATTGAAATGCAAGTAATTTCATTGAATTCATCGACACTAAATTAATATGCGAGAACACCGAATAATATCAAACGAAAAAAAATATCAACAAATAATACCAAATTTTTACTCAACTTTGATTTGACTTATACAATTATTTTTACTTTGCCACTTGCAAATTTCCATATAGAAGTACTCGCCATCTAGTGGCGAAATCTGGTTTTAATTCATGATTGAATTCTCATACATTCTTTGAACGATTTCAATCAAAATGTTTAAATTTATGTATAGAATTAAATATTCATCATTCAATTTTAAATTAAAATTAATGTATGTTATGAAATTTTCATGAATTGTTTGCGCGTTTCATATATGCATCGATTGTCAATGAAGACTTCGTATAAAAGTACATTCAAAATTCAGAATCAGTTAGTTTAATTTTAATGTTTGATTTTACGGAAAATATTTTTTTTGAAACAGTGTATACTTGTTAAAACTTACGTTGCGCATTTATATAAATATATATGGGCAGTACGTATACGTTATATATCATTACCGCCATCGTGGTAGTTCATCGCGGTGACGTATTACGAAACTTTCGAAGGTTTTTATGCAGTAGGTACGCCAGCGGAAACTTTGGCCGATGATGCATCGGTGGTCGTTTTTTTTTTTTTTGCTCTTCTCGCTCTCACAGTGGCTGAATTAAAACGATGGCAAATCGATACGACGGGCTTAAGATGCAATTTTTCGCGATATAAAACATGAATTCTCAACGAACTTCGGTGCAGGAAGTAAATACATTTACGCGTGGGTGATTTATTTAAAGAGCCCGGATTTAATTAAGTGAATGTCGCCATTCCGTGTATGTGCATATAGCCACGATGCCCGCGCGAATGCAGAAATATTACACTTTGCTCCTCTTCACATTGGCTGCCTTCTTTTTTTTCATCGCTCATTATAGGATTTTATGCTCGGTCGTGTGCGCGTGGCGCAAAGTACAAGAAAACTGCTGCGCGTACGAGCAAACGTTTTATATATTCTCAGTAGAATAATGCTGCGCACAGTCAGCCGACGCACGCGCGCGCGCGCTTTTTTTTCTGTGTCCGCCCTCCTTTTTTTTCGCCGCGAGAGAGATATAAGAAAAATTTATCCCATATTACTTGGACGCGCGTGTGTATACACTATACGCGCTCAACAGTGAAAATATTAAAAGACGAAATGAATTTTTATATCGTTGCGAGCTGGGCGGGGCGGGAGGAAAAAATATAGAGCGCGCATGCACACAACCGCGCAACGAGAGAACGCGCGCGTGGAGACACAATTGGAAAAAGTAAATAGCAACACAGAAGAATTTCCAGCACTCGCATCGCCCCCCGATGTTTGCGACGGAAGGGGGAAAATTCGTATGTGTGTGTATATAGATTTCAATTTCTTCTCTCTGTATCCGTGGATATGTACTGAATTTTCTCTTATTCTCTCGAGTTGGTTCGCTCGTTGCGATGGCATCATGCAGATAAAAAAAAGAGAGAGACGAGGAAAGAATAATATGTTGTTTCGTGATGTTTGGCCGTCGGGCGAATAGTTTTTTGCGGAGTAGACGATGACGACAAATCTCGTTTGTTATATTTTAGGAATTCACAAGGCTCATCATATCCAAGCTCACTCGATCGACATATATATATATTGAATACACACGTATACCTGTCCAAAGAGATCATGTATTGAGAACTTGGAGCAGCTATAAAAAATTGTTTATATATCCTCGGTGTATACTCGCGATCCGATATCAAATGTAGGTAGGTATCATCCACCGCAGCAGCTCGAGAGCTTAGCGAACCGAAGCGAGCCGTAAAAGCTCAACCGATGTAATTGATGCCGCGTCATCGACGTTTGACTCGGGCGTGCTCTTGAGATTAAAAATTGCGAATGACGCGATTAAGCCACTGGCTGCTCTCAAGGGCCGGAAAATACACGCGCAGACACTTTGATCCTCGTCGAGGCTCTCAGAAGTGCGTGCGCGGCTCGTGTCTAGCCTTGGTGTATCCGAGCCGAGCAAATTTACCGAACGACGTTTAGTTTCTCTCTCTCGAAATCTAATAATATCACCGCGTACGCTTGTTTACAATCAAAAGTTGTTTCTATAGCAAGTTGCATCGTTAAAACCAAGTTATTATCCGCGATAAATCGTCGTTTTCACACAGAGAAAGAGAGCAAGAGCATCAGCACAACACCACCAGGAATCTGTACGTTTGCACATATAGATACATGCAGCTCTCGCGCGCGCTGCGTTCGTCCAAGTTTTCTCCTGGCAACATAAATCAGAGAGCGTAAAAGCTCTTCTCCTACCTGCCCGCGCTTTCCACTCAGCAGCGTTTCTCTCCCGTGTACAGATACAAGCAGTCTTGTCTTTGTGTGTGTGTCTGTGTGTGTGTGTGTGTGGAAAGTGAGTGAGAGAGAAAAATAAAGTTTTGCCCCGAGAGTTGGACTGGGAAGCAATCCGCGAGCGAGGCCGCGCCGCTTTGCTGCAGAGCTGCAGAGAGCTGCAGTACCACGTACCGATCGCAAGCTCGCAAGTGTCTCAATAAAGCGAGCTCGAATAAGGTAAGAGAGAGAGAGAGAGAGAGAGAGAGAGAGCAAAAGTGCAGCAGCTCGACGCTCGAGCCTTAATTAAGTAAACCGATTGGCAAGCGTTAGCCGAGCCGGGCCATAAGTAAACACTGTTAATGTGTAACTTACAAACAAGAGAAACAACTTTTAAACGGGCTAAGCCGAGTGGAAAGCTGAGAATGTCGGAGCAGGTGTATATGCTCTGCGCTGCTGCTACTCGGAGGCAATATAGGCAAAAGATTAAGAAAGAAGGTGTACGTACGTACTCTGTACAGCGCGTGCACATAGTCGGAGGCAGGAAAGGGATTAAGGTGAAAATAGTCTACGCCTCGCTACTCGAGCGCGCGCGCGAGTTCAGCTCTACTTTTTTTCTTGTTTTTTTACGAGCGCGCTCAAGTCTCCGGGTGCGTCTATACATGTATTTCTCGTTCGATTGAGCACGGCTCCCTCGTACATATAGACATATTCGCCGTTCCAAAGCTCGTATAGATATATATCGCGAGTGCCACTACTTTTTCTCTGCCGAGCTTGCGACTGCTAAATAAGTCTAATGGATTATGAACCGTTTATTATATTATTCAGCGAGTAGCTGTTGCTCGACATGTGTACACCTCTTATATCGTGTGGCCCTTTTCTCTCTCTCCTCATTTCAGAACAACATCCCGAGAGCAAAGCTCGCTAGCTGCGTCGATAATTCGATAAACGTATGGCCGCGTGCCTTGCTGCCGCCGACGTTCAGAATTCCAAATATTCTTGCGCGCCAGAAGGAGAGAACGAGTTGCGAGGAGCTTTGAAAAATTAATTTACACATTTTTGCGTTTTAACATAATGAAATAGTTTTGCATACCTACGCTCTCGCTCGACTGCAATTGAGCAAGTTCAAACGCGCGCGCCTTTTCATTGTAATTAACAAAAAATGCCTCGAATTTATATAACAAAGCTCAAGGGAAAATTCGTAATTCGGGCATCAAAATTCAGCAACTCACTGGCGCTTTTTACCATATATACGGAATAGTTTCTCGCTACTTGGGTATGTGTGCAGCATGACACGCGGTGAATAGAGAATAGAGGCGTTCGAGCTTCCTCAAAACTTATGTGTATATATTACTACGTACGTATATCCACTTCTATCGATCACGTTTTGTTCGAGCTTTTTTTTTCTTTTCTTCTTATTCTCTGCTGCTTCTGCTGCTGCTGTTCCTTCTTCGAGTATATGTGTTCTCCTTTATAAATTGTGCGCTCGGCGTCAAAGGTGTAAAATCGATCGGGCCAGCAGCAGCACCACCAACACCACTGCCACTACCGCTGCTGAAAGAGAAAAGAGCTCGTACGCCACGTATACATCCACAGCACCGGTTTACATATATGTATCGGGGTGCATCGCAGGTGAAAGAGAACACACACACAGTGCCTCATTGGATTTCGTTTTACAGCGACGCGCGTGGGCTCTCGGCTGTGAGTTTGAATTTTTAAGCTTCGATAAGACTTACGACGCTCGATACGACATCGTGTACATAAACTGTACATTTTCCGTTTTATTTCGTTTTAAGAAAATTGATTCCTCGCCTGTGGCAGCTGAGAATGTTATTATACCGAAAAAGCGGAGGCGAAAAATTGTATTGATTTACGTTGTTAATCGACTTTATTCAGTCGACCTATCGCGCGGCGATCTCCGTGCAGTTTTGGTAAAACGATTCCCCTTTATATAAACGCATAACCTAATATATAGAGCAAATTAAGTGGGCTATTAGACAGTTTGCATCTGTACAATGTGTATAATATACCTATATATCGTATAAGAATCGGACGGGCGGTGGAGATAATGGAAAATCTTGATTGTCCCGCTTTGATAAAATTAATAGCCACTTAGCGATAACATATTTTTCAGATTGGAAAATCTTTACGCCTTTTTATCGTTACGGCCGGCAAGGGTGGAAAAATATATAATATATATTCCGTTTAAATCAGTATATCGGGGAAGAATATTATCGCGACGGATAAGAGAAATTTGTCGAAAATTTACTTATTGCGAAAGGCATTAGTGACGAGTATCGCGTATTGATTTTTTTTCTGTGTGCACCAGGCAAAGTCATTTTTCAAATTTTGTAACCCGAAATAGTACACGGGTGCAAGATAAGGTAAGTTGGCACTCTGAAAATTCGAGCAGTATACCAATGATATTGTCGAATTTTAATTATGAAAAAAAAAACTTGAAGCACACGCAGACGAAAGAGGGTGAAGTAGATTCAATAGTTGAAAAGTTGGCTCCACCAATAGAGCACAAGGGGAAAAATCAATTTCTTCCCCAGCGTCTAAGTTTCTCCAATTCCAATTGATTCGCGACGCGCAATAAAAAAACTCTAATTTTAATCGTTTCCATACATGTGTATGGAAGAGAAAGAAAGAAAAAATGAATTGAAATCGGAAACTAGATGCATAAATCACAATGCACATTCGCGGTATGGAATGTTTAGCGGAGGTCAATCATAAATAGTTTAATAAATCAAAATTCCATCGCAACAACGGGGCAACGCTGCGGGTGTTCTAAAAATAAAAAAGGGCAACGATTAAATACGAATCATCATTACACGAGACGCTGCATTAATAATTCCGTATGCGCCTGTTTAATAGCGAAAAAGAAATACAACTTTCATTCGTAATAAAAAAAAAAAAAAAGAAACGAGAGAAGATGACTATTTTTAGATTCTCAAGTGTATATTTACACGAAAGTCTAATTTGCCTCTTAAGCAGTTGGGTGCGGTGTGCGTACGCATACATACGTGCATACACAGGTAGCAAAAAGCTCGTGTGTATGTATGTATACGAAGTCGTACGTGAACGAGTACGAGAATACACCCGAGTCTATATTGCCTCAAGACGATGACACTTCTCTCGCAAGCTCGGTGGGGCACACACAAACCGGCAATCCGTAGTGCTAGCTTATAAACGAAGTGACCTTTGCCGTCGACTATAATAGCTTTGTACGTGTGTGCGAATACAATATTATAAACGACGTTGCATGCGTAAAAGTCGTTCGCGATCGCGAAAAATGACGCGCTCGACTGCGTGAGCGGATCGTAGCGTAGTGCAGCGCAGTGCCGCAGCTTTTCCGACCGATAGCTATTTAAATGCTTTTCGATACTCCCCCTACCCCCTGCGCATGACTTTCGTTGCTCTCGAGGCAGCAGCTCGTCGACACACCTCTTATACCTCGAGCATCGTATAGGCTTTACGTCGTATGTATAGACATTTTTTTAAAAACATGCACGATATAAGCTCCGAACACGCGATATTGTTTTTGCTAACTCGCTCAGCTGCCTCGCGAAATTTTCATTTACGTTGCATACGCCGCTGCGGCTCGAGAGTCAATTTTATTCCTCAACAAATTCCATGTTTTATGTATGAAAGAGAAAAATTTGGAACCGATCCACGATATGCCTCGTTATTGTTTGTTTTTTTGTTGTTATAATTCTATGCAGCTAGCTCTGCGCACTGATTATACGCCTAGCTTTGCGGTTCAAGTACGCCGAGAGCGATTAATCTTTATTGCGGAGTCAAATATTATAAGGGCCGCACATTGTCGCGCGAGCGTGGAATATATTCAAGGCAAGCTCATTTCACACTTGTGCCAAAAATTCTCTCGTATGCTCTTCTACTAAAACGTATATTTATTTGTCGTTTGCCGTTCCGTCGCGAGTCTTTGCTTCGAAAAATTCTCAACGGAAGCTCGATTGAGAGCGAGAATGTAGTTCGTAGTAACCGAGAGAGAGAGAGAGAGAGAGAGAGAGAGAGAGAGGCTCGTTTTCGTTCGCGCGCGCCCCGAAATCGCGCGAAACACGCATCGCGACGCTCGATCCACGTATTACGTACGTGTGCTATAAAGTTTAAGTAGGAGAAACACATAAAAATGCTCCAAACGACCCGCGTAGTCAAATAAACCGTCGTCTCTTCAAGTACGCGCGCATACGTGTGTGTTTGCACTGGCCGACGTTTATCCAGTGTCCGACTAGCGTTTATCCATCGGCGAAACGGCGAGAAATTTAGAGAAAATATGACACGCGTGTTGGAGCACACAAACGGTTTTATCGCGCGCTCGCTACACATTACAAATGGCTCTACTCCGGGGCCAGTACATTCATATTATACGCGAGAGAGAGAGAGAGAGAGAGACGGTCGTCGTCGTTGTGTGTCACTTTTCCGGCGCTACTCCTCCGAGTGACCTAATTGTTTTTTTTTCTCTCTCTCGTTTCAGTGTATATTTACAGTATATATATACGCGACGCTTCTTTACGCGCTCGACGACCCTCTTATGCAATAAGTGAAAGATTCAGGATTCGCAGCGCTGCAAAGAGAGCTGCGCAAAGCTCGTATACTTTTTATTTTATTTTACGCGCTCGTAGCCAGAAAGAAGCGAGCAGCAGCGTATAATCGATGGGTCGGACTTGCAGAGCGAGCGTCGCAATTCTCGCGCACCAAAGGCCGAGCTTGCGAGCTTTTCTCGAGTTGTACGCTCGGGCGTATGGTTACGCAAAACGCGAAAAGGGCAAAACGTTTCATGGTATACGTACGACTGCGAGCGTATGCGAGTGTATCTCTTAAAAGTATGAAAGTATACGAAGGTATATATATTCTCCGTCGGCGGCGGTGGTGGCGGCGCGTGATATTAAACGATACGGCCTACATATTCTAGCCACATGCCTGTAACCTTACACTGTTGACCTCCAAGTGCTCGTGCCGTATATGCCGCCCGACAACGTAATACTATAAAAACGTCTTTGCATGTATTACACCGGCTGCATATGTAATGATATGATGTACTTATAGCTCGCTTACCATTAATCCCTCACAGCAGATGCTTATATATACATGCATAAACGGTGCATAAGAGGATTTCGATGCCGCGACGGCCAAATGCAGCAGCAACGAAAAACGAGAAGCAAAATTGTCCTGCATTGTGGAGAAAAATACTCGCAGCTACTCTGAAATTGGTTGGTTGCTGCTGCTACTGCTGCTGCTACCCCCGGTACTTACGAGATACACAAAACATAGAGAGAGAGAGAGAGAGAGATTGGATTATTTCATATGCACAGGGTACAATCGTAGGTACGTTATAAGCGAGATGATTATCGCGCTCTATAACTGAGGGCGTGGCATACATACGTACATGCACCTAAGCACATATATTTAACCTGCTGGGATCGATAATTCAACTTACTACGCTGCCTCTTGTACACGTGTGTCTGTGTATGTGTATGTGCGAGTGATGTATATACATCAGTTCTAACTCGAGCTTTTCGCACGACCGATTTCGCGTGTGCTGCTGCACGGACGTATACGTGTACAGTACATACACTGCACGGCACTGCGCACAAGTAAAACGCGAAAATCGGAAGGAAAGCGGCCGAAGGAAAAAATCGATCGGCCGCGACGCGTGTACGTATGTTTTTTTTTACTTCCTCTTCGTCGCTGCTGCTACTGCTGCTGCTTTTGCTGCTGTTGCTGTTGCTCTGCGGCTATTGCGCTAATATTTTATTAGCGGCTGGCTCGCGCGAGATAATATCGTTACTATTGCAAGCTCTGGTGCAATGCTCCATCCTTCTGCCTCGATTCGATTTTTCGATATATAATATACACACGTGTAAGTGCGGTGAAAGAGAGAGGTAGAAAAAACTCGAGTAGCAGTGCGCGCTAAATTAGCGTCGAGCGCGAGCCGATTATTTATCGATTAAATTGAAAAAAAAAACTACCGAGCAACAGCGTAGGTGCGAGTTCAACGAACTCAAACTCGTCCGCTGCAGTGTAGTTTTTTTTCCTTCGCGCGCGTTTCCTCTGACGTTGTTGCACGTCAGCCGCACACGTACAGGTATATAAGTAACGACGGGACATATTCATTAGTGTCCGAGTAATCCAGTGCTCGCTCGATGCTCGTTGAGGCTTTTATTTTTGTATGCTTTTTTTCGCCAGTACTGTATTCCTCAAATTAGTTACAGCCCGAGGACAGTGTGGGATATAACGAAGATCATGTAACGGTGGCAGCTCGCGTTAAATTTCAAGTCCTCAATAATGGCTTAATCAACTCCATCGAGTTGGAAAAAAGCTATCTCTATAAAGCACGAAGAACGAAGACAACGACGACGACGAGAGACACGCGAGACTGTGTGCGACATTGCCGCAGCCGTCTGTGTCAATGGCGCGCGTTGACGTTAAACTTGCGCGCCCAAGCTGCAAGCTCGTTCCGTGCGTATATCTGAAACTATTGTTAGCTCGGCTGAATCGTGCGTGTATACGTGCGACGCGTTAACGCACTGCGTCATTTGCCTCTCTTTCTCACTTGCACTCGAGGCAGTTTTCGTCGTTGCGCAATTTCGTTTTCTGATGCTGCTACTGCTGCTATTGCCACTGCCGCTACCAAAGTCCCCCGAGCTTGAGCTTTGTCTAGGCCACGGCCACAACCAGTCGACAAACGGGAAGGGTATTATACACGCTGAGCACACGCGACGATGTTTAAACGCGCGCCGATGGTCGATCGCGCCGCGATTATATACCTCGCGCTGCACAATGCTGTAGATATTGCCAGCCGATCCGAAGGTTTCTCGCGCTCGCGCTCCGGATGCGATTGATGACAAAATTCGCCGCGTTTATTTGCCTCGCCCGCAACGAATCGACTGCAAAGAAACAAAGTACGAGTTTCAAAGAGAAGCAATGTATCCTTGCGCCGAGAGAGAAAAAGAAAAGAAGAGTAAGAGAAAAAAAGCTGTGTGTGGTTGACCAAAATTGTGTTTTGCGTATAGTTATCTTTCTAGGATTGAGATTGAGATTGTCGTAAACCGTGAAGTTCGCAGTGAATAAAAGAGGAACTTTTTCAATTGATTGACGATGAAAATAAAATAGGTATATTTTTATTAAATCTGATCTTTTTTTACTCTACAACTTTATGATCGATCCATTTCTTTTCCAAACCAGAAAATTTCTATTTTAATAAATTATTACACTGATCAAAAAAAAGAACGTAGTTTGACACAGAATGTCTCGACTCGTTCATGCAATGTATAATTTTATAGAACCAAGGCAAAAATCTGCCCGAGTCTTAACAAAGTTCTGAGTGATTTCAAGTTCTACCGTTAGATGTCACTTTCAAACCCACAAGTGAAAAACTTGACTTCATGCTTCAAAGTAATTTCTTTCTTGCATATAATAGTGATACAAAGAGAGTTGCTTCTCGAGCTAGGAGCTACAACTCGAGCAGTTACTCCAGACACTTCTTCGGCAACAGAAACTTTTATTCGAACGGATTTCTGGTCAACCTAATAATATTAATGAGTATATTTCTTTTTGTTTCCGATCAAGTTGTAAATTCGCGATCCGTCCTTAGTTCTTGCGAAGACAAAATTAAATCGAGGTTTTTCCGCATTGCTCGACGACGCGTCGCTGCTAAAAATTCACGACCAATTTACTTCAGGACAACTTTTTTTCAACATCGATTCAGCTTCGTAATTCTTCGTATCAGCTCGGCAATTGCAACAGCATAAGTTGAACGAGGAAGATTCCATCTTTGTAGAAATCCAAGTACAGTCGACAATAAGCGTTGTAAACTTGAACACGTCGATTTCCGCCACAAAATAAAACCGTAGTTGATACAATTCCCTCACATTGACGTATGTATTTCATAATGTTAATTGATTTGATTATTAATTAGGGAGTTATTAATGTGCAACACACTGCGCTTTAACGAGTCATACACTCGCAATTCGATTACGACATGGCTCACTAATTAATGCAATTAAAAATATGTACTTTTTTAATCTGTCGCCGAGCGCAGGGAAAAACTGCGCGGACGCCGTCGGCAAATACAGGGCGATGCATACCAGCGGGGGTGGACGGCATAGCACACGTAGCCGATCGAAAGTCCACGTGGCTACTCCTCGTCGATACATATACCCTATATTCGTACTGTGCATGTACCGTAATATAATACAGTATACAGTCGATAAATTTCAATGTTATGAAACAATACAGGCAAGGCCGCGCTTTATAGATTAATTATTGAAATAAATATTAGATATTTATTCAACGGGTTCGTTCTTGCAGTGTACGATTGCGTCGATGGGCTACAATGTCAGCTTGGGAAAAAATTCCTCTGCGATCCATTTGGCGCACATTATGGTATATACGAACAAATCCACATTACATCCTGAAAATTAAGGCTTAAAATCGAGTCCAAATATTCTCTCAAGTGTCATGCGTAACAATAATGAAAAAAACAGTTTTTTTGTGGTCTTAAAAACATGGAAATTTACTGGGCAAGTAAACCTTGCGGAAAAAACGAAAATACAGAAATTTCCAAAAAATTGAAAAAAAATTCTTTTTCTATCATAAAATTGGAGCAATTGCTTATTAATGGTGAAACTTTTCAATCCACCGAAATCTTATGTGGAATTGTAAAAGTAGATTTTATGATTTAATGCTGATTTTAGTTTTTCTAAGATCTGATAATCTTAAACTATTTATATAAAATAGTGTTCAAAACTCCAGAGTCCGAGAAATGCAAAAGTCGAAGTACGAAAATTCGTAATAATTTTTGAATATTATTATTCAACCATATTTATTTATATTTGAACCTAAACCAATAATATACACGCCTTAGCCATCTAATTAATATGTCAAACGCTAGGTGGCGAGAAACAATGAAATTGTCAACGCATGGTTAAAATATAGATAAATTTTATAGATATAAGTGAGGCACGAGAGCTTTTACAAGTTTCGTATTTTCAGGGCACTATCGTGTACCGAGAAGGCATCTGGTACGCGCTTTGCCGGCGAAAAACAGTCAACAATATGTATATCGAGCGAGAGAGAGAGCAAATTATAAATAAAAAGAGAGGGTAAATTATTAATAAATTGAGACTCGCATTTCCGCGCGCAACGAGACGACAAACAACAATCAATATTGAATTAAATTTTCGAAGCTGCGCAATTACGCCGAACCCCGCGTCGATAATTATTCGTACACATCCACGACCGTCGAGATTGTTTCTCGAGCTCTTTAACGAAACGGCATATGTACGGAGCTTAAATTGTACGTTATACTCCAGCCTCGCCGTCGAGCAGCCATGCAAATTATCGATACTTTATATGGAGAAAATACGAAAAGCTCGATATAGCTGCGCGGCACACACGTGTTCCAGATCGCGCGAGAACGCAATTGTTCGCGCATCGCACTGCGTCGGATGGTCCGTAGAAATTTAGTTATAACATAAATCGATCGGTTCGCCGATGGATTTGGATTTTTCCAAATATATAACGGCCCCGTGGATCGTATTCGAAAGCTCGATTGGCGCTCGTGTTATAGATATAATAGTCGAGAAAAGCTCATCTCTATCTATCTCGACAATGGTGAGCGCGGGCCCGACTGGTCTGTGTTCCATTGTCAAGGCACCTTTATATACATATGTAAATAGCGGCATTCGGAAATATAATAGAGTTTCCATACATATAGCTCTGGCGAGTATAGATAATTCAAAGGCGCTTTACGTATATATTACTTATAGGATTTACTTGAAAATTTGCTCGCACGTCCAATTGCGGTCTTGCCCTTTTTGTCCGCTCGGTATATATCTATAATAATCCGATTCCTGGCCCTGGTAGGGATTATATGCTCGAGTAAGGATTATTTTATTACTTTGGATTATAACGATGTTCCTGGGCTTTTATTATGTATGCGTGCACACGGGCGGCAGTCGCATTGTGATCGCTTGGCATGGGCTGAATTTTTCAAGAGGCATATTGCCACCGCACCGTAGTCTGATTGATATAGAAAAAAAAATCATACACACGTGCGGGTGTGTACGCGAGCTCGTTTCTAGCTCGAAAGTCCGGCTGGGCAGTTTACTTTTTCAAATCCCAAATATAAGTAGTACATCAAGTAATGATTCTTTCCCAATATCAAATTGTTACAGTCTAAAAACGATACGAGCACGACGAGCAGTCCAGCCAAGGATCTCCCATATCTTGTAAGAATACTTCAGAGGTTGCAGCGTAATGGTTCCCTTGTATAAAAATAAAGAAAAAGGCAAGTATGAACGATGCACGAGTCGGCAACTCTGCGAAAAATCGCAGATATCGCGTACTTTTCCCATGTGTATGAGGCCCTGGGCTATGCGCACGACGAACAGATGGGACGGCTGATTGGCGTAGTAGGCGGCGAGCTGGCGCAGAGTCACGGCGAAGCGGGCGTTGTTCGTCCCGGCCCCGACGAGGCCGATGGCGAAGATGGCGTTGAGCGAGACGCTCGGATCGGCGTCGTGGCTGTACTTGTTGAGCACGTCGAGGATGCCCGGGTGGGGATTCGACAGGTAGGTCAGGCCGATGGACAGCGGCACCGCCGTGCGAGCCGGTGCCGAGCCGTAGCGGCCGATCTTGAAAAAAAAACGAAAAAAAATAACCGAGCAGCGTCACTTGAGATTTTATTGAATGGTCTTGTATGATTGATTGATGAAGGAGTTACTTGGCCGAGTATCCTGGAATTTTCTTTACCCTCGCCGAGGTCGACGACCGCGACACCCAACGACGCTATCGGCTGCGTCAAAACCATCTCCCTGCAAAGTAAAAAAAAATTATAAACGTTTTTAATTATTTGCAATTATTAATATATTTTTATGCATGAATCGATAAAATGGACAGGCAATGGCCTTCGTCTGCTCGGCTATAGCTCTGTATACATCTGACTTACGATTACTGTAGCCTCTTGATATATGGCTGTGTGGTATGCGTAACAGCCATCTGCTCAAACGACACGAGTTCAAAGACTCTGTCGGTCAGAAATTTTTTTTAAATTTATTTTCGAATTATTTAGTCACCTCGCCGCAACGTAGCGCCTTAAATACTCAAAAGAAAAAAGTACTTGTATTTGGCATATATTAGTTGAGAAAATACGTCCAAAGTGATAATGTCGCATATACATAACTGGCTTAGTAAATATGTCTGCGCCGATGTAGCGTGATTTTGATCACGCTACCTACTTTATTTTAATTCTGATATGGAACTGGTCTTTTCTCGGGCAGCATCTTCCACATGTATATGTGACATTATCGCCAAAATAAATCTCAAAATCGTATAAGTAGTAATCAGCCCGGAATTTCCGGCCGCTTACGGGTACCAAATTCTATGGCTGAATAGACATCTAGCGGCTAATAGAGAAGCTCTACTCGACCGTGCTTACGAGAGAGATTTTACCGAGAGAGATTTTTTTGACCGCATTTGCATGAGTGATTGTCTTGGTAGGCACGGTCGATACGTACGTTTTACGCCTATTGACTCGACTTCGTAGACGATTCGAGAACTATTACGATTACTAGAGGTAATTTTTTTGCCTTTCAGAAAATTTTCGGCATCGTCGATATATAATCCCACCCAGGAGACTTTTTAAGGAAAAATTTAAAAGAAGTTAAGCTTCGCCTCGTGGCGTTCATAAATATCTCAGACAAGACCGTCGGTGTTCGCAGTTTCTGTAGTAATTACTGCGATTCTCTCTCTGTCTCTTTACCTTTAAATTATACGACGCTATCCGTATTATATGCGGGCTACGGCACAGACACAGAGCCACAGAGTTAGAGTCAGAGAAAGAGAGAGAACATGGAAGAAAAAGATAGAGAGAGAGAGAGAGAGGCCGAGTGGACGAATTTCCAGGCCGTCTACGCAGTTTGTGCGCTCGCGCGTCGAGCCACAATTATTATTATTATCATCATCATTATTATTATGATTGTTATGATTATTACTATCACAGGTCAGAGGATCTTGGTTGCGTATTCATAAAGTATATCATAAACTTGGGCAGTTCACGGCTCGCATTGTCCGGCACTAAATTTGAACACGTGTCAAGCGCGAGAGACTAAAGAGAGGGAAGAGGGCGAGAGAGCTGCAATATGTAAACCGGTGAATAACGCAATTGCGGTAACGCCAAGCTCGACAACCGCAAACTTTTTCCCATCGCGTTATATACACGTGCTTTTTTTTGTTAGCAACCTGTCGTTTTTTACACCGATGCGAGTTAAGGCCAGCCGATTTATGCACGACACGAGAGCGCCGAGTATACGAGTGCATCGAGTCTAACGCCGCGTGGCTAATTATACATATCTAATTATACAAGGAATGGAATAGCCATAGCCTAGTGGCGCAAAGCTGGTTTAATTAGGCGTAGGCGTAGCCGCGCATATATAATGCAAGTCTATACGGTCTATATGAAGAGAGAGAGGCTTAGGATATAGCCCCCCTGTGAGGTGCATTATATAGCTGCAGAAAATCTGAAAACGCGCGTATAAACCGAGAGCCTCTATACGAGTCCGTCATAGTTATATAGTCTATCGCAGCAGCCGCTCTCGTTCGCTCGCTTCAATTTAATAATTATGCCACGCGCGTGTGATCATATATGAAACTCGACCTTATGTGCGTTGCTGCTGCCTTTCATGAATACGTCACGAGTGTATACAGTCGTACACGATATACGGCATATTATCGAGCGCTTATTGTCTAGGAACAGAGCTGCCTCTCGAATCGTATAGATAACTCGCGCGAGCAACGTCGAACTAATTGCAATTATAACGGTAGCGGCAGCAGTCGACGACTGCGTTAATACACGCGTATACGCGCGACGCGAGGGATCCCGATACGAGTCGCGGTATATTAAACTTGGGACGTATATTATATCGGCGGAGACACGCCGATTATCAATTTATTTTACATATGTAATGGAGTAATCGAGGAAGAAACGTTCAAACTCTAAGGGATCTGGCTGCTCGCTGACAGTTTCGGATGCAGAGTCTCGTGCGTGTATCAGCTGAGGTATTTAGGCGACAAAATCTGCGACCCATAATGTTGGTCGACTGACGTGAAACGAAATAGTAAATATTTATGAAACTTATCAATTTTGCTCGTGTGTTTAGAATTTCATTATCTCTCGCCCCATAGCGCTTGTCTCAGTAACAAGACGGTGACGACGTACATTATCGGCGTACGTAAATAAAAATGTGCATTAAAAATGATATTTAAAAAAATATTAGGAATTTTCATGCACATGCTGTACGCTGTATAATTGATTAGCTGAATCGAGTCGAAACGAGCTTGCATCGCACGCTCGTTTTAGAAGTAAAGATCGCGAAGGCTGCGGGGGACTGCCCGCTAAGGCTACTATCGTACACGAGTCTATAATATGTTTGTGTGTGTGTGTGTGTGTGTGTGTGCAACCTATCGCGCGGCATTATGTGTACATCACGAGATCGAGTATAACGAGGAAGAAAGAGAGCGAGAGAGCCGATAGAAAAAGCTTTGCGGGAGCGCATCAAACCGCTGATCTGACCTTTGTGAGGGTCGTCGCGAGGGAAGCCAGAGGACTGCTCACGCTGCTTCTTTCTCACCACCAGCTCTCTCTCTCTCTTTCTCTCTCTCTCTCTCTCTCGATACGACCGATACGACCGATATTCTACGCGTGTATGGCCCCGCTCGCGAGCAACACCTTGCCAACCACCAGCTCGTGCGCCGATATAAATGAAAAATCGACCGATATTATTGCATTCCCTCGCGAGCCAGCTCAAAAGAGTTGCAACGATTACGAATTAGCGAGCCTGAAACGAATCGAGCTTGGGCTACGATTCTTCGACGCGGCGTCCGTACGCCAATTTGGCCCGGGCGTTTGATATCAACCAAAGGAATAAGCGCACGCGATGAGCCAGACGTAAAGCTCGCGTCATAAAAGCTCGAATTTGCGATCCGCAGTCGCTACACCGGTGCTGCTGCTGCCGCTACCGCTGTAATGATTGAATTGGGTCAAAAAGTCAGCTTTGCGTACGCGCGAGCTTTATTTTCGACATCTGCACAAATTACACTTCACTTTGGGGCCGTTACATAGCGCATGATTTTTTTACTATACACAATACACATGTATGCTTCGCTCCTCGTTCGACATTATTTTTTTTCCTTTTTTTTTCCATTTCTGCGTGAACGTACGTAGTATGCACAAAGGGGGAGGGTAAACGCGGCAAACATTTGCGCAGCGCACGGGCCAATGAGTTGATAAATTTTCAATGCAGACGATTGTAATTAATTATTCCATCGCGCCGCGCGCGCGTATACGCGCGTCATGAGGGAGGTAAACTGCACCCGAGCCCGTTTAAAATGTGTCACGAAAGCCCGAAGCTGATTAATACATTTGACTAAACACACACACACACACACACAGAGAATGTATAACCGCGCGTATACATGTGCTGCTGGTGCTGCTTGGCTAAACGTATAGCAGACGTAACTTTCATCCTCGCAGCCCCTAGTTGAATCGCGCGCCGCCACGAGAAATAGCCAAACAATTCAAAAAATTAATTTCCCAAATGACTTTTCTCTGCTCTGCCTTTCACTACTCGCTCTCTCTCTCTCTCTCTCTTTCTCTCTTTCTCGCATTATCCAATTATTATCTCTTTGCTCTGTACAGTACCGCCAGTCGCACACATATACACGCGAAGATTAAATTTCGACCTAAACTCTCGCGCGGCCATGGTACCGAGACAGCATTAACCGAATAATGCAATTATTTCACCTGCCGCGCCTGACTCCCCTCAGGTGTATAATGATAACCCCGAGTGTTTTTTCTCTTTTATTTCATCTTTTTTCTTTTTAACCGCTAACGCACGCCGCCGCGACCGAGCACGAGATGTATACAGCGAAAAAAGAAAGCAACTATACATAACTATACGTTTCATTTCCGGCTGGTCTAATTTTCCTATTAAAGCGCCAGGCCAATGCGAAATGCAGCGGGCCGCCGCCGCGTTAGTCGAGTGTATTTTTCTTGTGGCGAAAATTAATGCTCCACGCGCCGCCGCCACCGCGTGCATATACCCGTATATAAACGACGAGGGCCTGTAGTTGGTGGTGGTTTCTCCTGCTTGAATTAATGAATAAAACTAATGCACAGCCAACGCTTGGGCTGCTGCTTCGCTTGAAAAGAAGGAAAATTACAGAAATTTGTGCTGCAGCGTGCGAGGAAACTCTAAACCTGTACTCCGCCCGCGTTTTCCTTGTCCGACGGCAGCAGCAGCACTGCTTTTTCGTTTCATTGAAAATTTATCGAGCACGAACGAAATAAAAGGTGCCTCGCGCGCTACGTACTATTTATGACTTGAATATTTTGATTTCGCGGCGCTGCATTAATTTTCTTGTAATCTATTATAAGTGGGTCAGAGAACGGAATTATACAATTCTTCAATTGGAAAAATTGTGTAAATCTTCTGTTCTTCTCTTTCTTGTCTTGATGTAGCTTATTTTTAAATAGATGTCCCTTTTTTTCAATAATATTGATCGCGTGATCGGTCGCTTTTTACTCATTTATCTGATCTTCGTGTCCTCGCGATTTCATAATCGTTCGGCGGACGGACGATCGTTTACAATGCTCGCGCGTGGGTGGGATCAATTTTTGCAAATCCTTGAATTCGACGAATATGAAAAAACAAAACAAGCGAGCAAAATACAATCATCATTTCAATCAAAAATCGCGGACTCCAAAAGTGTACAGTACGTATATCGAGAGCACGCCGCGCGTAAAGCATATACGATCGCATGTGCGCGGCGCACTGAAAATAGTGACGTTGTGCAGTTGTGGCAGTTGCGATCGATCGTGACCTTACTCTTGCATACAGCCCGGCTACCGATAAATATACCGTTTAATCCTTTTACATCTGTCGAACGCGTCAGCTAGTTAAAGATAAACACCATCAACATATTCTCGGCGAATCCTCGTTTTAAAGCATTTTACCACTTATTTTGTGTGCGCGAGCTTTCAGCCAGGTATTTCATCAATTGAATCGTTATATCGTGGATTATACTTTTTATTCAATTTAGCGATTTATCGAATTATTCGCGACTGCGAGCTCTCACTCGAAAATGAAAATGCAAGAGCACAAGTAACAACATTTCTCTGAGTGCACAAACATTTTTCGTAACTCTATATCAAACGCCGTCGATCGCTGTACAAAGAAAAATAAGTAGCATGCAGACACGGAGTAGAGCTTTCGATTTTTTTTTCTTCTTTAAGCAAAGAAATCTGATCTTCAAGAAAGCTCGAGCTTTCTCATTGTCTATATATATTGTGGGTATGTGTATGTGTGTGTGTGTGTGTGTGTATGTGTGATTCTTCTGGGCTTCTTTTACGTAGCGGAGCTTTTTACGATCGCGTATATAAAAAGTCCTGGGGTAGTAAAGCCAGCTGTACGGCGGCGCGCATCGCTCGTTTGGATGTGTGTCTATGTGTATATAGCAGCTCTCGCATACTCTGTATTAGTAGCGCTCGGCGGCTCGCGCTTAAAAATAGAGAGTATGTTCCTCGTGTATCGCGCGCGTGCATACATGTGTAGTATAGGCGAAAGATCGGAAAACACGGCGCGCTTATACTATACGTGTCGGCTTTATTGCGTCTGTATTGCAAACGTCGCGCCGCGGAAAAGCTTACAGTTCTGACCCAGATGTATAATAATTGTAATGGGCGCTTCGTCCGTTTTTTTTTTTTTTATTTCTATTTTTTTCTCTCGCTCTTCTTTTGCCATTCAATGATGTACGAACAAAAAAAAGTCGGATATGCGTGCCGCGAAGAAGAAGCTGCGATATACAAACAACAAGGACGATTTGTAACTGACGTCTCGAAAAATGCATGAGCATATATTCTTTGAGTTTCACAGCACAAGCCTCGACTATGTGTGGCGAGCGAGCTTGCGATGATTTTGGCTACTTGCCTCGGCCTATCGCGAATTTATTTCTCCTATTGTGCAGAGAAAGAGTCCATACGCAGCCACCAGAGCGACATTGTAGATTATAATCATTGTATACGACGGCTGTATATATCTACAAATTAAGCGTGTGTATGTGTGTGACTTTGGCTATTGTCACGATTTGCTAAGGCACGTTATATTCGTACACGCGCGCGTGCCTAGCTAGTGCATCTCGGAATGATTAATTTGAAATTTAATTTTCGAAAAGAGTCATTAGCTGCCGTGTTGTAGGTATATTTATAGTTTCTAACGAAGTGAGCAGCATTGAAAGTTTTTCATTTGACTTGCAAAAAAAGAATTTCGTAAAATGATTATAACGAATGAGCAGAAAAGATTGAAAGTTTCGATGTAAATGGAGCGCCGGTTCGAAGGTCAAGGCCAGCTTCGAAACATGTAAATAATAATGTACAAAATAATGAAAATAGGCAAAAAATTATAAGTCAATTTCGAGCTCGAACGATGTATATATTTTATTTTTATTCACTTAAAATCAGCATGTTTCGAAGAAAAAAAAATCTTTCGATCTTTCGAAAAGTCGACGTACCCGTGCATGGTTGTTCTCGTATTTCTCGATGGAATCGATCGAATTAAAAAAATGTGGCGTTGCAATGCACCACGAGTTGGGGTTCTCGTCGCTGTAAACCCGTACAGTTATAATAAGTGTGCCAACTCACGGCATATAGCTCGCGAAAAGCCTACGCTCGACGACGACATCTGATCTTGAAAAGCACTCGGCAGTAGCAGTAGCAGTATAGTAGCAGTTCGAGGTAGAAATTCCAAGGGCAACCTGCCGAATTTCGCTTGGCGCTCATCGTCGCCATTTCTATAGGCGCGTGCGGCACAGACGAGCTTCCTTGATTCGCGTGTCGAGTGATTTACCGACACGCCGTTAGTCGCCCATTCTGGTAGTTGTAGTAATGATGCATATACAGCTCTTTACACGTGTGCGTGTATGTATGCACGTGTCAGGTAATGTGTACACACACACACACACACACACACGAAGCTGTGAAATCGATCGCGCGAGTCGTAACCGTGTGCGCGGCATGACGAAACTTTGACGCAGTGCAGCGGGCGAGAATCGGTGGAGAGTCGAAAAAAATCGAAAGAGCAGCAGCTCGATCGACGTTTATTTTTCGCTCCGTTTTTATTCGTGGCTGTGTTTTTTCGCACGATGAGTAGGACGAGAGCTATAGACTCGAAGAGTTCTTTGTACTCGACTGCTGCTGCTGCTGCTGCTGGATGTGCATGTGGAATGCCGGAAAAGCGCAGGGGCCAAATCCGTATATACCTCGACTGCCAAACATAGAGAAAACTCGATCAATTTAATCTCGCCGTATATAGGTACGTAGAGCCACTCGTAGCTGTCCTTTGTGCAATCATGAACCCTTTTGCGTTTACATACAGCTCGTCGTCGCAGCTATATAGGTAAGGCAAGCTCGACGTTCGTAACTGCCAGCTCGTATTGTATATGCACTCGACGATTAAATTATCTATGGGCTCCGGTTGGCTAGAGACCTTCTTTTATTTTCGCTAATTTTTTCACGATTTATCGTTATCAACGCTGCGCGCGATTGTCGCGCGCTCGATAATACATTTATATATATACGCAAGTGTAATTACGACGATGGATAATTATCATCGCGCTCGCAGGTGTATATGTACTATACGTGCCGTATGTGTACTGCAGTGGGTAAAGAAGAGAGCGAGTGCATAATTTAAGAATTTAAAATGTATCGCTGCCGAGTGCGCGCGAGCTGAGATATACAAGTGCCGCTGAATTTATCGAGTGTATATTATATGCCTGTGGTATATACGAGCGCCAAATTTTCTTGGCAGCGCGAATCGAGAGAAACTTTGAAATCGCCGCGAATTTATGTGTACACATCGAAAGCGTGTCAGAATTAAGCTCTGTCCTTTTCTGTGGGTAGTGTCGAGTTTTCATTTGAAAATGATTTGGAAGGGCAAAGTACACCTTTGATAGATTACTTGGTTATTAGATATCAGTAATTCTCGTTGTAAAGCTTAATTGGACTTTGTAATCCGATAGATGATTTGAAGAAAAAAAATCGGTGCTCAGTTGTCTCGATGGTTCGACAAAATCAACAATAGCTAGTTACGAAACTTCAAACTTACACGATTAATATCAAAGTGATCTTTGTTTTGGAATCCTACCGCAGCTACCGTGGGAAAAAAGCTTTGAAATGCTTTTCTTTTAAGATGCTTTGAAAGCTTTCTAGTCGCAGAATTTTTCCTACGACGCTGCCTATAAGCGCCAAGCGCTTTCCCCGACCGCACTGGGACATAAACCAAACGATTGAATAAACAATAATGTAATCCAATTTGAGAAACAACAAGCTCGGCAGCAAAAAGCTCGAAGAAATCCTCTTCTCTGCCGCAATCTCTCTTATCTCTGTATACCTATGTATCGCTAAGTTGTCTAATAATCCTCGCTGATGCTCGCATATGTCTATATTATGTACAAGATACATCGCTATAGTCGATGTAGACAAATGCATAATAACTAGAGGGAAAATACGAGTGTATTTCGTACGCGTACGCAGCGATGATTGACGGTATACTCTCGAAAATAAAACAGTGGTTTTATTACGAAATTGTTTTTTCTTCCGTTGCTTTTGAAAACAAACAATGCGCGTGTATGCACCAGTTCCATCTCTCGTGCGGTCGATAATTGCCATGTCAGATTCACGACAAATCGAGCAATTTTATTTAACAGCGACAACAACAAAAAGTACAGCCCGCGAGCGATAAAGATTTTTTGGAGCTTTTTTTCTCGCGCGCGCGGCTATAGTATTGAAATTACCAGCCAGGCGGTGTTTGTGAAAAAAGAAAGGCGCAAAGAATCGAATTTACACGCGGAACTTTTGTTACGGACCCGATGAATGCTCGAAATAAAGTCCGGCGCGTGATTCGAGAGACTGGCGCAAATATTCCATTATATTATGGCTCTGCGCTGCGTCGAGATTATAAAGTTTATACCGTTTTTTCGCTCGTATTGATTTATAATAAGCAGCATGGGCTCTTTATGCCGGGCTATAAGCTCGTTAACGAGCATTTCATTGATTTTCAATCTATTATACAGTTGCAGCCAAGCATTTGTATACATCTCGTATTTATGAAAATGTTAAAGCGGGATCTCTCTCGCGATAAATCTCGACTCGTTCTCTCTCTTCCTCTGCGCGTGTATACACGACTGATAAGAGCTCCACGAGAAAGAGAGAGAAAAAGTTCCGTATCCTTCGGCCCGGCTTGAACTAGAAAAATAAACCTCGTTACTCTCGTGCGAGATTCTCTCGCTCTCTCCCTCGTGCTAAGACGCGAGAGCCGTTTAGCCGTTAGGACCGAGTATAGTAGGGGCTATTTGTAATCGACCAAGTGTAAAGTTTTCTTCGGCTACCGAGGGCGAGCTTGTTAGACTTGAAACATTTTTCGGCGAAACAAACTAGTACGCGAACTCGTGCACGTTTTCCAATTCGTCGATTAATTCAGTTTCGCCGGGTAATGCAAAAAAAAACCGTTACCAAAACATTGGAAACAAGATTCCTCCTCAAAATGTGATTATTGACTTTAATACTTCACAAATGTAATTTGTGTAAATCATTTAGTTCGATAATTCATCGAAGCAATGGCCGTAGATATTTGACTCATTAGGTAAGATTCGAATCAAATTTTCAGTACAAGTTCGAACTAGTTTTATAACGACATGCGAGTGCATATCTGCGTGTGTCCAGTCGACGATAGAGGGAGAGAAGAGAACCGAGGAGTTATCACAATAACACGCCCAATGTTATGTAATAAAGTCAATAAAAACCTAAGCTACAGTAACCTACGAAGTACCAAGAGTTGAGTTTCTCGATGAATTAATGTTTATAAATAAATATCCGTACAAGAATATCGACTGCTCGAGGTATCTAACCTCAAATATTTTGTAAGTGAATGTCCTACAAAGTTTCAGTTATCACAGCTAATGATGGAGACTAGAAAGAATAGGTATAACTATTTTTGTGCATGTCATGATATATTTTTGATAATATCGCCTTATTAAGCTTGATTATTCTGCAGGGTGAAATTTGCATCAAACAATATGTGGCCAGATGCAGGCAAAAATTATGTTTTCGATTCAGTGGACTCCGGTAAAGCCAAAAACTTCAAATCGTTCCCGTTTTGTAAATCATCAGTGAGATTAAAAATTTAAATATTTTCTCTTTTTCTACTAGAAAAAACTATGAAACAATTATTATTACAGGCAAATCACATGCGACAGGCCATAGTTTTACTCGAAAAATTAGATGAAAGATTATTGATAGATTTCGAGAGCAAGTATGTTAAACCCAAATTAAAGTCTATATCCACAACCACCAGCAAATCTGAGCATAGAAGATATCCATCTACGAAGAAAACAGATAACTATATTAAAAATAATGATTTGATTGATAAAGAGCTCATTGTTTTGATAAGGAATCAATTCAATTATGATACAAATTTTCAATTTCAAGTGAACCCGCAATTAAAAATTGACCACAAAATAAACTCAAAAAATCACATAGATAGAGTACATATTCAGAGCAAAACCTTCAAGTGTGAAATTTGTCAAAAATCATTTGGACACGATAAGGATCTCAAAAGTCATGTAATGGCAGTACATATTTTTAGTAATTTGTTTAAGTGTCATTTATGTCAAGAATCGTTCAGACACAAAAATATCCTGAAATATCACATAAGTGAAGTACATAACCTTAGCCAACATTTTAAATGTGACATTTGTCACAAATCATTTGGATTCAAAGATCTCAGACAGCACATAATGGCAGTACATATTTTTAACGAGCCCCTCAAATGTGACATTTGTAAAAAATTATTTGAACATCAGGATGATTTTAAAATTCATATAATGACAGTACATATTTGTACCAAACCTTTTCTGTGCGATATATTTGTCACATGTCATTTGGATACCAGGAGGATCTCAAAAAGCACATATCAGTACATATTTGAATCAAACCCTTGAATAAGAATTGTCGAAAATCATTTGGACAAAAATTTACGCTCAAATCTCACATAAAAGCAATATATGACTGAAGCAAATTCTATGAATATGACATACACATCATTTGTACACCAGAATAATTTCATAAGGCGCATAATGAAGGTTCATAATCATAGTAAAACTTAGGATCATAAGATTGTCTGAAGACTTTGGGATGCAATGAAGACTTCACAATCACATGAGTACGGTACGAAATCTTATATAATTTTTTTTTGCATAAATATCCATCAATATTGAAAACAACAACAAACTGTTTATTTTTTTGTGACTATGCTTTTTCCTACCTTTTCTACATGATCTCAAATACTTACATGGTTACGTTTTTAAATTTATTCTTTTGATTATCACTTTTAATCTGCTTCTTCAAAACCTCTTAATATACTCAGAAAAGCTCGAATAGCTCAAGTGATATAAAAAGATACTTAAATAAAATGAATCTTGTTGATGTAAATTGGATCCTTGAATGAGGCTTTGACGATACTTCTAATTTTTCGTATTTAAAAAGAGATAGGGTGTCATTTTTGCGGAAATAATTTTTTTAGCGAAACCCATTGCAGCCTTCATCCTTGGCTGGTGCAATCCTCGTTTTTCTAAAAGAGATCCTCTTATCCGTGGGATGAACGGCAAGATTTCTTCATTCAATACCATGAAAAAGTGTTGATCCTTTAATGATTTTTTCCAAAAAGTTACATAAAATTGCATAAATTCAATTTTCTGTAGTATCATCTGTTGTTTTGTAAATCTTTCATTTGTACATTTAATTTGATTTAAAAAGAGGTTTACGCGGGCGTTTTAATATAGTTGTAAGGAGTATGTAAGTCAGTTGAACTTAATCCGTTTATAAGCTTTGTGAGAAAAACGTGTTCAAAGTGGCCTCTCCATTTTCTTAAAGAACCAACATTACGTTTGCATAGAAATCCGTCAGAAAATGTATTATATATTCGATGAATAAGGAGAGAAAGAGTGAGAGAGAGAACGCAAGGTAGAGAAAAGGTAAAGAAGGAGAAACCTTTTATGTTTATATTCGTTGCTCCTTTGAAGGATAGCACAGGATAGGCAAAAGCTGACAAAGCACCTCACTCCCTTTTTTTCTTTCTTTCTCTCATTTTTTTCCTCCTTATAGCTGTGCCATTCTTCGTCTTTGAGCAAGCGAGGGAGCAGAAGCTTGTTTTGAGCGACGCTGGCTTTATTTACCCTGATTGTTGTATACACTCACTTTCGCTCATTTGACTTGCGGGAGCTTTCTTCGACTTTTCGTTGATATTTTTGCATTAAAAAGTTGCATGGCTGCGCGCGTACTACATCAATGCGCGCACGTGTACTTTATTCTTTGATATATATGTTTCTTTGCAATTCTTACTGGGTCATTGCGGAGCCGCGATAAAAGCAAATTTCGCTCGTTCATATATAAAAATTACGCAACGGAATCGCTAATACGGCGTAATATTAAAGAGTCGTGCTTGCTTTTTGTCGCGCGCGCGCGGCTCGAAAAATAATTTATATCTGAAATAACGTCTTGCCAAAACGGAAATTGTACGACTCTTAAAATTTCAACGCCAAAACTTTCGGTCCGTCGCGCGTGTGTGCTGCGTTGAAAGAATATAAGCGCGAATGATGGATCATTGCGCAATGCATCATATATTTTTCTACTGGAATAGCGAATAAAGTTGAAAGTATGAAAGTCGATGTGTGGCATGGGGCATTTGATCGAGATTAAAAAAAGGAGAAAGAGATGGAAAATAACGTAACGAGAGCGAGAGAGAGAGAGAGAGGGGCAGATGAGTAAAAGAGGAAAACATTAATCACACGGAAAATGCATTTGCGGTGCTCGTGCGCGTGCTCGTTCGCCACGCGCGTTGCAGTAGCTATAAAAGAGAAACAAAGCAAAACGTTATCTTGGCTGACAGAGAGAAAGAGTTGAATAAATTGCGTCACCGCGGGATAGACTTGAAGCGTAAAAACTATTCGCACACACACACACACGACTTTGTACGCGACGCGTCGTTATCACCAAGTTTGACCTGAATTTGTATACAAATGTCTGTCTATGTGTGCGTGTGTGTATATAGCATTGCTTATGATGATTTTCGCGAATGCATCGACGGGACGCCGAAACTTCTTTTTTTTTCTCATAATGTGACATCGATTTCCCGAGAGAATCGTGACGCTCGTTGCTGCACAATCCATTCACGACTGTCCAACGGGTGATATCTTGGCCCGAACAGATTTTGCGAAAGGCAATGTTTCGACTTTTACCGACAAATTTTCCTTCGTTGATAACTAAATTTTCCAAGCTCTAAAGTGCCGTTCGCTGTACTGTTTGAATATCACAGGTCCAAGGACTATAAAACGGATCGCTGAAATGCATTAGATTGAAATAGCCATTCATATTCTAAATTGGTTTTAACAATAGTCTAGTGGCTGTCCACTCCGCTAATAAATCATAAATGTATCAATCATGCGGAAATCGTTCGATATTTGCCATAAAAATGTTGCGTATACGCTCGTACCTCTAATTGGATTGATTCGGAAGGTATATTGTGTGCCTGGCTAGTCGGCAGTAGTAGGCTCGCTGCCGGACCGCTGGGTGAATTGGCTTCCTAAAAGCCGCGTATGGTATTATGTTTACGCGGGGCTTCAATAGATATTATTTCCCTTCCTGTATCCCAAAACTATCTGTACCGATAAGCCCGAGTAAGAGCCCCACGAATACAATATCTTTAAAAGGGGATCAAAGGCGCGCGCGATCGGAGTATTGCGAATCATTGAGTGTATCTATGCTCGCGATAGCTGTCGATTTATAGTTTCTTTTTTTTTCCACCTCTAACCTTGATCTACTTATGCTCGCTGCACACCAAAGCGAATATACATACACACGTACGTGAAGTTGCGCTACCTGGAAAGAAATGTTTTCTTCTTTTTTTTTTCACCATTTCTCGCATGCTCGTCTGCCATTGTCGATGGCGCGCATTGATTGACGCAGGATTAATTATAGATTTATGCTCGCATATAAAGAAAAAAGAAACGACGACGCGTCCACAATTGATGCGCGTTGAGCTTTTACAATTAGATAAAATACGACGACGCTTTTTAACGATAACCGTCAAAACTCGCTCGACCTTTCGGGCTGATTCATCATCATGCCGGTCGCAAAATGATCAACGCAAATGGGCTTTTCGCGTCTCTCTCTCTCTCTCTCTCTCCCTCAATGTTTTGCATACACAAGCGTGACTGGTTACACACAAACACGTGCGGAAAATGCGATGCCTCAATAGTGTCGAATCGAAGCAACGTATACAACGCGTGGTTACGATCAGCAGCGGGCTCAAGGTAGAAAATTTTCTGCCGGTAATTGTGTCAGGGTCGGCGCGAGGCATTGACTTTGAAAAATGAAAAACATCTTCAATGAACTGGGGCGATAAGCTCGCTCGCGAGCTCGTAAAGCCTCCTGAATTGATTTGACAGTAAAATAACGAAAAACTAGAAATCGTTTGATGTTTATAACCCTTGCGCGCACGTGTGTGTGTGTGTGTGTGTGTGTGTGTGTGTGTGTGTGTGTGTGCATGTATGTATGCGTGCGTAGCTTTGTTCACGATAAGCAAGCTGCAGTTGGCTATATACGTACATGCACGTAAGAATAAATATCGTATTACAAATGAACTTGAACGTAATCTCGGACACCAGATGACTGGCGTGTACCTTTTTTATCAGGCACGCAATTTTCGATCACATGTTCGCTCGCGAAAAAGGCAGCGTGCGAGTTTTTTCCCTGTAAAATACGTGTCACATAGAATTAACACCCGAGGGCTGTCGGCGTTACGTAATTTCTCGCTTCGAAAAATTCGAAACACATTACCGCAATAATAATAATAATTATAATAATCATGACAATATAATACCAACACGGCGTTGAAGATCAAAGCTCGCGCACGCGGCTCGACCTTGAACGCGCGGGGGGCGCGCAAACTTCGCCGCGCCACGAAAAATATAGGGGAGCAAGAGGCACGAGAAACAGAGACCGAGCGAAGAAAAAAAGTTGCGTGCATCGGGGGCTGCACACGCGCTAGCTTCTGTCGTGCTTTATTACAGTGCATGCACAATGCAATTGCACATGAGTATACGACGTCGAGCTCGCAGGTAAATCTATCTATCGATTTATTACGGCACGTAGCATCTCGCTATTTATAATATATCTATGTAAAAGTTCGCTCTCTCTCTCTCTCTAATAATCGCGTGGAGCTTGTCTATTTTTACAACTTGTTACATATCGCCCATCTTTGCTCTCTCTCTTTTTTCCCAGGAGTTTGAAAATAAGATCGTAAATCCATCTCCGGAGCACGAATACTTGCAAGCATTAGCCGACTTTTACGCCCCGTCGTAGGCATGGCACGCACACACATGCACAAAACACCCATAACGTAAGGTGATTTTATTACGCAAAACCCATTAAGTGGCGTAGTGGCGCCTTCTCGCTTTATAAATATTTACCATTATATGTTATATATTGTGCAGACTCAATGTCGGGGTCGTGTGTCACGCAAGCCGCAAATATATATGTTTATACATTCACCCACACACACACACACACACGTACACGGGCACACGTATGCAACTTTCATTTCGTATTAGAACCAATTGCAGTTTTGCGAGTGGGGCTACTTTCTCTGCTCTTACACAGCAGGCAAGTGACGTATTATAAACGTTGCATAAATGCAGTCATAAATGTACGAGTATAATATAAGGATTTCGTGACCCGAATAATTTTCGTAACGTTTTCGTCGCAGTCGCAAGCTGTGCAGCTGAGGTGATTTTTGCAATTTTTTTTCTCGTCAGTGACTAATACACCGAAGCCAGCGATTTTATTCTTGTAGACCTGTAAAAAATTATGAATGAATGCCATCCCACGCGTCACGATACTACGGTTTTGGGCACGATAAACGACGATGTGCGTCAAGCTCGACTGCATTGGCTACCGAAAAGTAAATAATTGTAATCTTTCTCAGATAAAATGTTTCAGCCAAAAGATGAATGATTTTATCGTAGCTTTTGATCGATACTTTGCATTTATCAAAAAGGTTATCTCACCCGCGCGTTATTATTATTTTTATTATTATTCGTTGCATGTTTTCGGTAAAAATCGGTAAAACTTGATCAAACAATCGCCGAAGTTAAAAGAAATTAAATTAAAGAAAGAGCTGTACGTGCAACGACGCAGAAGAAAGTTAAAGTTTCTGCTCGAATGGAGCACCTGCATAATACGTACATATAGAGGACGGCAATCCCGAGTCAATGAGAAACTCGCGAAAAGTTTTTGGCATCGAGATTTTGAATTAATGCCCGTAGCTTGTGTACGTACACGAAGTTTCGCTTGCGGGGACAGAGGGCAAATCGATCTCGCGCGCGCGCCGCATATCCTCGACATTCAAATCGTCGAACGATCGACGCCGCAGCCGCACGAGAATATGGCACTGCTGATATTAAAACTCAGGGCTGTCCTCGTCGCGGCACCTGCAGTAGTGATGCACTAATACACTCTTTTTTGCACTATTATACTCACTCGATATCTGCCATTAAAATAGCTTGTAGCTGATAAAACTTACGAACGCCTTCGTGCGTCTGTGTGGGTGTGTGTGCATGTGTTTATGCGCGTCGCGTGTATGTCGCGTGCACGTCGATCGAAGGATTCTCACCGTCTGACGATGACTTATATCCCCCCACGTCTGATCTTTTCCACACGCCCCAACTCCTGCCGTTAGACTATATAAATTTCTGCCTGTCGGCGAGTTTTGCATCAGCTCTTCCAGTGCACAGTGCAGAAGAACAACAACCGACTCACGATGTATTCGATCGCTGTCGTCGCTCTCCTCCTCGCCGCCACAGTCGCCGGTAAGTGCCAACTACTTCACTGCATACTCCGAGCTATTTTTAAATCGCTCCTATATATTCGAGGCCCTTACATCGATCGTACTTTTTTTTTAATTTTCGTTTTCTCTCACTTTGCAGGCGATCTCGTACGCGAATCGATGATCAACCCTTTCACGCCCCAGGGTCGAATCGTCGGTGGCAAGGAGACGACGATCGAGGAGCACCCGTGGCAGGTGTCCATCCAGTCCCGCGGCTTCCACTTCTGCGGCGGCAGTCTCATCTCCAATAACATCGTTCTGACGGCTGCTCACTGCACCCAGAGCTACCCGGCCAGCTCGACCAACGTCCGAGTCGGCAGCTCGAGGACCGCCTCCGGTGGCTCTCTGCACCAGGTCGCCGAGATCATTCGTCACGAGGCCTTCAGGATCAATCTCTTCGGCATCCCCAAGAACGACATAGCCCTGCTGAAGCTTAAGACTCCGGTCGACCTGACCAAGATCGCCCGCGCCGTTCCGCTGTTCAACAAGTCCGAGGAGGCCGTCGAGGGCTCACCGGCCACCATCTCTGGCTGGGGCACCCTGACCGAGGGCGGCAAAACCCCGGCCGTGCTCCAGACGGTCGACGTGCCGATCATCGACAAGGACACCTGCAGCGCCGCTTACATCATGTGGGGCGGAGTGCCCAGAGGTCAGATCTGCGCGGCTTACCCAGCCGGAGGAAAAGACACCTGCCAGGGAGATTCTGGTGGCCCACTCGTGATCAATGGCCGCCAAGCCGGTGTCGTTTCTTGGGGCAATGGCTGCGCCAGAAAAGGCTATCCCGGAGTCTACACCGAGGTGGCGTCGTACCGCGACTGGATCAGCAAACACGCCAAAGTTTAAATCTTACATTTTATGTTAATTATACAGCTAAATTTAAATTGTACAAATGAGGACGAATATGAGAAATAAAGTTGCGAAAAAATAACAACGAAAAGTGATTGTGTTTTCAGTGATATGTTTTTTATTATAAAAAAGTAAAAATACCGTCGATATCATACAAAAAATGAAGAATCGGTGAGCGGCTTGGTCGACCGAGTGCGGCGATGCGTACACCCACTTGACTCTTCTCTCGTATAATGTATCTGTGGCTGCGTGTGCAACGACAAACGAAATCACAATAGCCGCTCTTAACTTACGTAATGTACACACATTATGATCGTTTGAGTGCCTCTGGCTAAGGAGGGTCACGCAAGGCTGTGCAAGTGCATCTGTGCTAGTTAACAAAATTAGCAACGCTGAATTTCTCGTATCGAATTTTCATTCCGAATTATGAATTAGAAATACAAAGTAAAAATGTGTAAGAATTTCACAAACAGATTATACGTGACAATTATTTAGTGATTAAATTCCAGTTTTCTCGCTTATCCAATTGCGAAAGTAGGCTATCTCCGTGTAGACCCCGGGATATCCTTTTTTGGCGCAGCCGTTGCCCCACGAAACGATTCCAGCTTGTCGTCCATCGAGCACCAGTGGACCGCCTGAATCACCCTGACACGTGTCTTTTCCACCTTTGGCATAAGCCGCGCAAATCTGACCCTCGGGCAAGCCTCCCCACATCTCGTAAGTCTCGCTGCAGCGAGCTTTCGACACGACGGGGACTTCGACGCTTCTCAGAGTTTCGGTTGCCGGGCCTCCTTCGCCCAACGAGCCCCAACCGGTGATCGTCAAGAGACTACCGTCGGCCACGTCCTCGGCGTAGTCGAAAAGAGAGATCGGTCGACTGCCCGCGTCAAAAGCGATGGACGTTCTCAGCCGCAAAATGGCCAGGTCATTCACGGGGATGCCAAATGAGTTGGTGGCGTAAAGCTCGTGTCGCAGAATCTCGTCGACCCGATGTACCACTCCTCCGGCCTGTTTTGTCGAGCTGGCCGTCCTCACGCTCAGCCATTTGACCGAGTACTTGGTGCAGTGAGCGGCAGTCAGCACGAGCGTTTCGGATATGATGCTGCCACCGCAAACGTGAAAGCCCAGAGCTTGCAGAGAAACGAGCCAGGGATGATTCTCAATCGAGGCCTCTTCGCCGCCTACGATACGGCCGTGGTGTCCAGTCGTGCGAATCAAAGTTTCATTTCGACTGACGGACGACGGGTGACCTGCGAATCGATCGTTTCGTCGTGGCTTTTATTAGTCTTCTGGGTATTTCGACGAATCGTCTAGTATACTTTTTAATATGTATTGAAATAAAAAACAACGTAATACTTGCCATCGGTTGCAGTTGCTACGAGAAATAAAATGATCAGTTCAAACATTGTGCGCACTGCAATCGTAAACTAAATACCTACTTACTAGAAGCGCATTTGAATTTATATACGATTATGCCTAGCTCGATACATGATTCATTTTTTGCCGATCGTGGCGTACAAAGAAGAGTACAGTGTCATTGTATTAGAAAAAAGTCGTTTCGAAAAAAATCGCAAGCTCGTTCGACGATCGCGAGCGAATGTTAGTAAACATTGAGCCGACACGTGGCTGGCTATCTTTAGTTTATTGAACAAATAGAATCGAGGCGAATTATTTAGCGATGCGACAGCGCGTGCCCCAGTAATTATTGTCCATTGAATTAAACCAGTTTCTCGATTGCCGATAAAGTAATCGCTCATAAGTACAACTTGCTGGAAGTATGCGTATTATTTTAATGAGCGAAGCGTAGAAAGAGATCTAGTAACGATAGATAAGGATTTGTAATTGCAATCCAGCCATACATTTTCCTCACAAAACGAAACGAGGTATACGTATCGTGATTACACACGTTTACGCGTGCTTACACTCGTTGATTAAATTATCTTTCAAATTACTCGATCAGAGTTACCCCATCCGTCGGAAGTGCAAACAGACTTTTTTCGGTTTACTATTTCCGTCATTATTTTTGCTTGCGGCCGTTGATGCATGCTCAAAAATATTTATTAATTCCTAAATGTTCTAAATATCACAGGTCCATAAATGTTTACGATATATGGAATAGTGAATCAGATTGAACTTCTCAAGATAAAATAAATAGTTTTATAGAAATAGCCAGATTCTAACTCAATTGAAAAATGATTTACAATGACCAACTATTACTTACATATTCCAGTTATAATTATTACAGAAAATTACAGAAAATATAAACGTATTTAATTTATAGTATACTTATTTAAACGAATGAAAAAAGAGTTAAATGCAAATTTCATTAAAACTATAACCGGGATTCAGAAAAAAGTATAAATACAAAGTTTTATATTACTTTAATGTTATCTGATAATTACAATTTAAAAGGCGTGTACTATTCTCAATAGGCAATAAATGTTTTTATGAAAATTATCTAGTTTGTCCAAGTCTAAACATTATCGCGAGCCTATTTGCATAAATATTTAAAAAATTGTAATACTCCATTCAAAAGATAATTTCATTTACGAAGGACATTAGACGAAAGGGTATGATCTATAAATATAAGCAAATGCCATGAAAAACGCTCTTTAATATATCATTTTATTACTGACTATTAGGGTGGTCCACTTTTTCAAAAATTTTTTGTATCTCGGGGGATCCATCGGAATCTGAAAGTTTGAGGTTTAAAATGAAGTTTCCTTTAAACGAGAGCTCAAATAAATGATTTTAGATGGTGTCGATGGATTTTTGAAGTTTAAAAACGTGCTCCTAAAAAGGAACAAAATCGGGCAACCATTCGATTTATTTCAAACTTTGCTCAGAGTGTAAAAATGATCTTAACGATACATTTTCTTACGTATTTTTGTCTGAGGAATCGAATGCCGTAGTTAGTTTTGACCTAGGAGCACAATTTCATTGAAAAAAATACACTTTTTCGATCCTTCTTTTTCGCAAATTTCGCAAAGTTCATTTACGAGCGAGCGGCAAATGAACAGAAAAAATCTAGGAAATTTTTTGACACCACCAAAATGTAGGATTTTTTATGACAAATCCAACGGTATATATAAGTATACACTTTAAAATTATTTTAATGCCGAAAAAGCACGATTTTATCCCAAAAAACGATATTAAAAAATGGAAAAATGGAAAAATATATTCGTTTCTTCAAGAAAATGGCTGAGTATAATCACTCATAAAAATAATTGAATAAAACTATCTGATAGGTTTTTTTCTCACCTTTCAAACGCCGTTTTCCGAGTTAAAAAATTCGCAAAATTCGCCGAGATACAGCTGTTTTTGTACGATGCACTTTTTTAGCTTAAAAATCTGCTTTGCTGGTTTTTTAATGAATAGAGCCAGCTCAGAATTATTGAATTTTAAGCTAAAAAAGTGCATCGTACAAAAACAGCTGTATCTCGGCGAATTTTGCGAATTTTTTAACTCTGAAAACGGCGTTTGAAAGGTGAGAAAAAAACCTATCAGATAGTTGTATTCAATTATTTTTATGAGTGATTATACTCAGCCATTTTCTTGAAGAAACGAATATTTTTCCATTTTTCCATTTTTTAATATCGTTTTTTGGGATAAAATCGTGCTTTTTCGGCATTAAAATAATTTTAAAGTGTATACTTATATATACCGTTGGATTTGTCATAAAAAATCCTACATTTTGGTTGTGTCAAAAAATTTCCTAGATTTTTTCTGTTCATTTGCCGCTCGCTCGTAAATGAACTTTGCGAAATTTGCGAAAAAGAAGGATCGAAAAAGTGTATTTTTTTCAATGAAATTGTGCTCCTAGGTCAAAACTAACTACGGCATTCGATTTCTCAGACAAAAATACGTAAGAAAATGTATCGTTAAGATCATTTTTACACTCTGAGCAAAGTTTGAAATAAATCGAATGGTTGCCCGATTTTGTTCCTTTTTAGGAGCACGTTTTTAAACTTCAAAAATCCATCGACACCATCTAAAATCATTTATTTGAGCTCTCGTTTAAAGGAAACTTCATTTTAAACCTCAATCTTTCAGATTCCGATGGATCCCCCGAGATACAAAAAATTTTTGAAAAAGTGGACCACCCTACTGACTATACTCACAAGGAGACCACCCCAACTCCGGGTCATGGATTTGCTCCAACAATTTTTTGGGATCTCCTGGTACCCAATACTGAAGCTTCCTGTGCTTAGTTTAATCTCATGGGCCTTGGGGCCCATTTTTTATAGGATTTTCCACATCATACAAAAATCGCTGTTATTTTCTATATCGGTATAGAAGCACTTAAACAAAAAAATGCAAAGAACAAAAAAGTCTTAAAATTTTTCAAAGAATCTGTCTGAATTTTTTCAGAATTTTTAAAGCCGTCTATCACCTATTTTCAAAGGTCTCTGAAGCCCCTAAGAAAAATGTCAAATCTGAGTCTCTGAAAATAGGTGATAGATGGCTTCAAAAATTCTGAAAAAATTCAGACAGATTCTTTAAAAAATTTTAAGACTTTTTTGTTCCTTGCATTTTTTTGTTTAAGTGCTTCTATACCGATATAAAAAATATCAAAGATTTTTTTATGATGTGGAAAATCCTCTGAAAAATGGGCCCTAAGACCCATGAGATTAAACTAAGCACAGGGAGCTTCAGCATTGGGTACCAGGAGATCCCAAAAAAATTTTGGGGCAAATCCATGACCCGGAGTTGGGGTGGTCTTCTTGTCAGTAAAAAAAGTGTGTACGATATGAACAGGAAAAAGCTTAGATTTCTTACATTTTATATTTTTGTTTTTGAATTAATTCGGTGGCTGCATGCGTGAAAATTTGACATACGTCTAAAGTCAATTTCGCCATGTGGTATTTTGCATCGGTAGTGCGATAAAACAATTAGTCTTTTATCACCGAATCGATTGATAAAATCATGCAGAAGAAGTGCACAGAGATGAACAATGTCTAGAACTCTTACAATGACTATGAGAACACTGATGTCTCCACCGAGAGAATTGTGATTAGACATGTTGAAACAATTTTGAAGAGAAAAAAATTCCTTCTTCTAGAATGAGGTTCTTGTTTTCATAAAACATTTACGAAAGAAATAGATGTAAATCTTTTTAATCATTTCATTTAAATAAAATTGAAACACAAAATATTAAAGTAAATTTTAGAATTCTTTTTATTTTTAATACATTTATTTAAGTGGTATTAAAAATATACAGTATTTAACGCATAAAAAGTAATTTGAATATGCTTATCGAAATCAGGAGTTTGGTCCTGCTGCCACAAATCCATTCATTTATTTATTTATTAAATAAATAATTTAATTATTTATTAACGATTTTATTTCCAAAATAAAAAAGACCCTTAAGTATTTTCACAATTCGTAATCATGTAGCTTTTTAGAGCTTTTTAAGCCCTTGCAGGTCTTTTGCCTTTTGTTATTACATTTTATTACATATGTAATTTCATTTTTTTGACTGTCCGCAAGACTTTGGGATCTATCTGCCAAGCAAATATTATATAAATCTTTGTTCGTTAGCGGCTCGATAAAAATGGCTGTTTTTGGTGATTTTAGGCATTTTGGGCCTATTTTTGACCTTTTTTGCACGTTTTTCGCCACACATTGTTGTCTACATTGCGTTAAACTTTAAGACTTATTACAAAACTTTACCAGGCAGTAGTTGACATCTTTATGAAGCTTTTTACATAGTTTTGGAAAAAAAGTCAGGTTCGAACTTGATTAGATTTCTTGTTTTTTTCAAGTTGTTTACGTCCTATAACCATACAGGTTGCTCCAATCACTTTGGAATGATTTTTTTCTGAAAATTTGAACAATTTCCAACAAAAAAGCTCATGGTCACTTACTTTTAAATCATTCTACTTTAATGTAGGAATTATTTCAATATTTGTGATTTTTCATGAATTTCGAAAAAGTGAGTGGCCAAACGTTAAAATGGCCAACTTTGGGCCTCTGAAAAAGAGTCATAGAAGGCCCCAATTTTTCTAAAAATTTTTTGGGACAAATCCGAAATAAAAAACAAGTTTTTCATATTTGCAAAAAAAAGTTTTTTTTGGCTATTCGACTTCACAGAGAATCAGCCATATATAAAAGTTCGACGCCCAATAGCCATCGATATATATTTATTTTTTGACTTTTATGCTATTTGTCAACAAATCTGAATCCCTCATTAAATTTTACATCAAAAATAATGTTTCAATAATTTTTCCATATTCACCCTAGGAAATCAAAATAAAATTTGAAAAATCAAATTTCAACTTTGAGATCCTGTAGATCCATGAGGGATGGACCTAGAGGGCTGAAGTTTTTAAAATTTTTATTTTTAAATGTACTCTTCAAGAGTAGTCTGTTTAATTATTTGTATTGATTTTGAATAGTTTTTTTTCACCTATACAACAGGAATGAACTCGGGTATATTCTTTTTTATTTTGTACATTTTCGTGTTTGGTAAATAGTTCCGTTCATATCACAAAATGATGAAAAAATATATGAGTTAATTTCTATTTACTTCACACTCGCAATTGCGCGCCACTAAACCTACTGTGGCAAGCTGTTGAAGGACCAATCACAGCGTTTATAAAGTGCTTTTACTAAAAACTTCATCACTTTTATAAAATCAAAATTACAGAACAGTATTATAGAATAAGATATTTTACTGTTATATTTTGCAAAAATCGTTTGTTAATCTAGCTATCCATTTATATTGGATCTATTCATACGATTTTTTTTATGTATTGGCTACTTCATAAATTTTATGTTTACACGGATCCCTCTGACACTAAAAATGTATTCATATTATCAGTTAAGATACTGAGCACAATAATATAAAAATAATATATCGAAAAATATCGTCATCAATTGTCATTAGATGGAAAATTAATTTATATATTTTCTTTAATAGTTTTTAAGTAAGAGTAAAATTCGTAAATGTTATTGAATTAATATGAAATAAATAAAATGTCAACAATGTATGCGTTGAGTGGTTTCTATTTACTTATAAAAAAAAATTACGACGGATTTTATAACGGCCTCTGATTGATCAGAGATTACAATTTGAGAAGAGATAGTTACACCTGTAGCCGAAATGGCCACTATCGAGCCTGGCAATGCACACGCAAAGTTACTATTAAATCGTGACTATATAAATCAAACATCGGTGTGTTCTTTTATCCATTCCCTGAAGGTGGCTACTTCGGTGTAGACGCCGGGATAACCTTTCCTGGCGCAGCCATTACCCCAAGAAACGATACCGGCTTGACGCTCACCGATGATCATGGGACCGCCGGAGTCACCTTGGCAAGCGTCCTTCCCTCCGGCTGGGTAAGCCGCGCAGATCTGGCCGGGGGGAACGCCTCCGTAACTCGAGTAAGCTTCGTCGCAGTCCTCTTTGCTGACGATCGGCACGTCGACGGTGACGAGGATTTCGGACGAGAAGCCTCCCTCGTAAACCGCTCCCCAGCCGGAGATCGTGGACAGGAATCCCGCTCGAGACTCCTCGAGCGGATCGAACAAGCCGATCGGTTGGGCCTTCTCGTTCAGCTCGATCGGTTTCTTGAGCTTGAGCACGGCCACGTCGTTGGTCGGCACCCCGTATCGGTTGGTCGTGTACTTCTCGTGAACCGTGATCTTGGCGACCTCGTGAAGGACACCCCCGCTGGACCTTTTCGAGCTACCGACGCGAATCCTGAGGCTCGACGCCGACTGTCCACTGGCGCAGTGACCCGCCGTCAGGATGTAATTGGCGCTGATTATGCTGCCTCCGCACGAGTGATAGCCGCGTACCTGCAGCGACACTTGCCAGGGGAATCGCTCGATACTAGTTTCCTGGCCGCCGACTATTCGGCCTTGCGGCGCGAACGGGTTGATGTGATTGTTGTGGCTGCCAGCGGGTAATCCTTTACAGAACGGAGTTCGGCAAATTCAAATAAATTGCTTCAAAGAGTTGGAGAGACGGAAAAGTTTGCGTACGTACCTTGGACTGATGCTGCTGCGACAGCGACCAGCACGATTAGTTGAAACATGATTCGCGGCTTCGATCCCAACTAACAATGATCCATTGCCGAGGTAGGTACTTGCGTTTTATAACGGGATCGAGATGAATTCGAACCGCGTACGTTGGCTCTATATCTTCAACTACGCAGAAAAATGTGTACTGTCGCACACCGACAAGTATCTATAGATTGAAGTATCGCCTATAAGCCGCTGCGAGGTGCAGATCGATCACAAACTTGTCAAAGTTAATCATCACGCGGGCGATTAAAGCTTGCAAATTGCATCGTAAAGCGCATCGACGTTCGCGCCGAGGCAATGTGTATCGATTCGCCGCGCACATACCGCATCGAATGTGCAAATATTGCAGCGTTTCATCATTGGGCGCGCGCGCGCGTCTCGAGGATTGCGTTAGGTGGCGTGCGAGGGTACAGCGACCTTTCGGCATCACGATCGATCCTTTGACTGACGAGTGCGCGATGTTGCCCAAGTGTTTCTCGATCGTCGACATCGACGAATTATAACGATCTTTTCCATATCTGCTCGCAGCTCGTCACCGGCAATCCCACCCCCGGCATAGTTAGGTGACTACTCGGCAGCAACAGCAGCAGCAGCGCTGCTAGCGCCAGATATAACCCACATTATCGCGAGCCTCCCGTACCCCCAAACGATTTACGAGTGCAATCCGCGAACGTCTATCCCATACCCCCGGCTCTCCTTCTGCTAGGCGCGGAGCGACGCTCGTATGCGTGAGTGGTCGCGAGAGTTGGCACAGATTACCATAGCTCGCAGATGCGGTATTCTGGTCGCTGCTCGAATAAGATTACGAGACTATTTGCTTATGTCGTTGAGAGCTACGTTTTAACTGAATAATAACCGAAAAAATGCTTTGAAATTCGTTTTATTACATTCACTCGGGTTGTTTGAAATTATAGTTAAAAACTCGTTTTCTTTTGTATATTAAAATAAAATTTACTGAGTCTCATGTTTTGTTACAGGTGACTTGTTCTAATGCGGATAAAACCTGCAGATGTTTTTTGAGCTAGGCATCATTAATGACAGGTACTGTTAAATGTTTGTTTTGGATAAATTTGAATGGAGCCATTATTATGTGGCTGCAGCTCAATCTATTTATTATTTTTGCAACGTTTAAAGAATTTTTATAGTGCAAATTTAAATAACTAGTAAAGTGTTATTTTTGCTTTGCTGAAGGAAATTTATATTTTTAATGTAAAGTGAGAAACTTCCACAATTTTAACCATTTTCAAGTTGAATTTTGATTAAATATTATTTGAACATCATGTTCTGGAATTGATCTGTTAAATCTGTATTTGTTATTTAATCATCCGATATCAAAACTAGTCAGAAAAAATATCATAAAAGTTATATGTCAATGTCATATTTTTATTGGACTATTACTTAAAATAATTTTTCGCGAAACAATTTTTAGATTAGCCAGCGGAAAAAGGCAAAAAAGCTGTTAAATATCAATGCAGTAGTCACAAATTATAAAGTGTTAGGTAAAAGTTTTAAATCCACAACTTTTATTATGATACAAATCTAAACCGGACACGCGTAGTGACGCAGCGATCGCACGTTTCGATTAAAATCTTTCGCGCGCAAAAGCTTTATCTTATCTCATCGCTAAAGTCTTTGATCGTAATTCCAAACTGCGTCGTAGAGGAGAATATCGATTTAATTAAATGTCTTCATAGAAATGCTTTCTAGATATAAAAAACGTAAACCAATCGTTTGTGTTGTTTACAACGAATGTAGGGTAAAAAACAATAAACCAATCAGGTGGTTCATCACACGATTAGGATTTTTTATTCGGGTATATTACGCAAATGGTGCTGGAATTTTTCACGTCTGCGATACATATTTTTGTCAGACTTTTTGAATATCTTTATAAATAAATAAAAAACAACTTCGTCGCGGGGCCTATGTTATTGTCCAGTTCCGACGGCCCGATATCTTTCTGTCTGGCAAGACTGAAATGCTTCTCGCGTGACTCGTCGTTGAAACTCTTACTTCTATACTGCAATTGATTCTCGGGGACAATGCAACTCATTGTAATCGCTAATCTAGACTACTCATAAAATATCTTGTCTTACATCAATTAATACTTATCAATCTTCGAACTTCATTTATATTTTATAGCTTAGAGAAAAATTTGGATACTTCAATTTTTAGAGGATGCAGCGTACATTTAAAATACGAATATTTTCTATGGTTGACTTTAATATAAATTAATAAAGTTGATATTCAGCCGTAATATGATTTATACATGGTAAAAATGTGAAACTTTTAACTTCAGACGCGTCTCAATTACTATTTGTCGATCGAAACAAAACGGAAGTTGCACCGGTAGGTACTCTGCACCTAGCTTTAATTGCAGGTGAAAATTTCAATTTTCTCACTATAAATCCTAATATAATAGATAGAAAGATTCATAGAGCCACTTATCAAATATCTTCTGCTTATCGATTTTGGAGGGTTACAGCAAGGACTTATCTTTTCCATATAGTTTGAGAAGGGTTAATAATACGCACGTGACAATCAGTCCACTTCGTGACTAATTTTTAGTTACTAGAACACGTTTATAATCCATTGAAGTTTTTAGCCAGTCTTTGCGACGATGGTTACTTATTAAAATTATTATTACAATATCGAGATTCGCTTGAAACTATGTGCATAGTTAATTCCCCATACAAACATGTGTTGACATTACAACAGCGGCGATTTACACTTGAATCGATGCGCGCACCATCCATGTTTATGTTTTGATGATAATATTAGAATAAGATTATCTTGTCTCGATTGTGCATAATACCATTGCGATAATAAAGAACTATAAGCATGAGGATGCACTAACAGTATTTCCTGGTAACAAACTGCAAATGCTTTAAACTTTTTAGAATAATTCGAAAATTATTATCTACACGGGCGCTTGCGAGGTTGTAAACAGAGTAAGTCGCATAGTTCTGAGAAAATTGAAGTAGTTTATATCCTGTTTTTGGACAAAGCTAGCGGCACTAGCAAGCTCGAGTTAGCTCCAATTTCTCCACTTGGGTTTTTCGATAAAATATATGAGCTTGACTTGCTTGCAGTTCTACATAAAAACAGTCGAGATGATCTGCACTTGAGAGAAAAGCCGCTTACAACCCCAAGTGAGCCAAGTTCGCTTTAATACCACTTGTTTCCGGATGTAATTAATTCATTTCTTTTGACCTTATGCACCTTATGCACGTAAGTGATCCATTCAGAGTTAACTGGAGTTACAATCCAAAGGTTTTACAACTCCAGTGAGATCACGGGTTGGGCAGGTGCAAGACAAATGCTATCGAGTTTTCGGCTTGTAGTTGTGGCCTCAAGCCAATCCAATTACCTCACGAAATGGTTCAAGCGAGTACAATAGCCAACCTTGTATTTGCTTTATGATACATGATACATGCATACGCACGTAAAATCTCAGTTGTTGCACGTGTACATGTATTTGATTGGCTCTCGATTAAGATTATTAGGTATGAATCTTGAAGCACACATGTGGACATACCGAATAGTTAGAAGTTTGATATTGATAAACAAAACAAAAATTTTAATAAATGTATTAGATTTATGCACTTTCGTTTGAGCTTTATTCACACCGTATTATAAAAATTATAAAAACAATTTTAAAAACTGCATGGTTGGGGCTCTAATAATACTAATTAATGTACCACCGTTATTATTTTCGCTGATACTCAACAATTCTTCCTCAACAACAAACTCGAACGAATGTATAGAGAATATCTTCAAAGATCCCTTTTCGACAGATCTCAAATTTTTAAGCCATGATTACATTCCCGAATAAATATTTATTATTTACGCTGCGCGTTGATTTTGTATACGCCTCATTCATTGTTATCGCAATTTTTTATCATTACCTTGTAGTTCTTGAGTTTTGAAATCTGTGGGTACATCGTCTTATAGAGGCCACTTAGCAACTACCTAACTTGTATTTATGCACAAAAAATTCTTCACGTTTCTATATTTATGGTTTTTACTGCGTGATCTAGCACTCGATACAAATTAACAGTCAAAACAAAGTTGTTAAGTTTATATACTAAATCATCGATATACTGTGACAAGTGATGAATTTAATCGAAACATGATTAAGATGCGATCTCTCTATGTCAAATAACATCAACAACTCATTGATATTCCACGAAATTACCCAAATTCTTAATATGCGCAGCAAATAATTATTAATCGGTCGTGCAAACTAAGCGATTAAAACGCATTATCTTGCTTAAAATTCTGGCAAAACGCAAATAATGACGCAAGGGTAATTAGAAAAAAATGAATACAGTCAAAATGACTCAAAAATTACTCGTTCAGAAATCCATCGATGCGATGATTTATTTGTTTGACAATGAGCTAGTTGAATTACGATCAAAAATTTACTTTTCTCCAATAGCAATTTCTATGGTCGTTCACATCGATAATGTTAGGCAAAACCCATTGAATCATCCTTGAAAAAATGCATGTATTTTATTGCAATGATGCAAAAATGATTTAATGATTTAAGCATATTTTCAAAAAGGAATGAGTCAACTTTCTAAACTTAATGTAACGTGTTGCCATTATTTGTAATTTGTGATAAAACAAGGAAAACAATGCTGGTTAGTTATCCCTAGTGTATGAATATTATACAAATATTCTACAAAAATAAAGTGCAATTGTATAAAATATATTATTTTCCAATTAGTATTGAATACATTACTGTAAACTGTAAAATATAATAAAATATTTAAAATTGTTACAAATGAGCTATATTTGTATTATTTAATAATTTTATACAAAGGTGTTATTTACAAAATAATTGTAGATTGTCGTGATTTTCTACCCAAAGAGTGTTAGCTAAACAGAACGAAAGAAACTTCGGTTGACGATTTACACATAATATAACTCTTATCGTTTGAACTTTTAAAAAGCTTCTCAAGAAAGAATTGAGTAAGATAAATCATGTTTCTTTCTTGTGAGTATAGTTAGTTCTGTCCACTTTTCATGCGCAACCACCGTCAAATCTTCATAAGCATAAATAACAAATACAATAGATTAAGGCATTAGATAGCTAAACTAACATTAAGATGTAATGATCTGCAATGAAAAACTATAATACTTGAGGACTTTTCAGTTCAATAATCTTCTTTTTCGGAGATCTCTTTTATAAATTATTCGAATTCGATCAGCGTGTTATTGTAAAGTTTGTTTATTACATTGAGTTTACACCTCTTTATATGTAAGCACGTGCAGGAACTCTTCGTTCTCAATCGATAAGCTATTATGTTTCTGTGCAATGACTCAATCTTGCACTTGAAGTTTCGTTATTCAAGCATCGATTATATCAAATGTTTTACTTCGATCATTATTCCCTGCATTAAAACTTATTAGTCTCAATTTTTATTGAAAGATTAAAATAAAATAAAAGCTAAATTTCTGCTCTGCAGTATTATTTTGCCAGTTAGAGTATTTGCTTTACTATTTTTATCTTATAATTAATCGTTAATCGGATAAAAAAAATTTTTTTTCTACTTTAACCTAAAATACGCAACTTTGTCGCTAATTTTAGGCTCTTGTGGAAAAAAATAATATCATCAAGTGGCGCAGATGTGGTTTTTTAACAAAACTCGTTACAGCACTCGCCTTTGGCTCGTACTGTAATCCCTCCTTTTGCTAAAAAACCATATGTGCACCCGTTGAGAAAAATACTAATATCAAACATTTTCAATTAATGGTGGGTGTATAGTGTAATATTGCAAAAATGAATAGATAAAAAGTGTTATTTAGAGTATGAGGTTTCGAATAAATTGTAGATTCAATCAGAATTGTAGTTAAGTTATTTACATTTAATTAATTTACTTAAGTACATATAAAACTTCAAAAGCTTTTTGATTGATGATGAACATTTTAGTATAAAAAAAGTATTATACCTAAACTATTTGTACAAAAATCACGTTGACGGACAAACTCTGAATAATGAGAACTATGAAGATTTATCATTTACATCGCTGCCATTTTCTCATCGATCCAGTCGCGGTAGGATGCAACCTCGGTGTAGGCACCAGGGTATTCAGGAAGAGCGCAGCCATTGCCCCAAGAGACAACACCGACAAGACGATAATCAATGGCGAGTGGGCCGCCGGAGTCACCCTGGCAAGAGTCTTTGCCAGCTTTTTTGAGGTAATAGGCAGCGCAGATCTGCTTATCAGGCAGACCCCCGAAGCCTTCATAAGCCGATTGGCACTCAGCGGTGTCCATGATTGGGATGGATACGGCTTGGAGCTGGACTGGAAAACCGTCCTCTGTTGCACCCCAGCCAGAAACGGTTGCATTGACACCTACTTGGCTCTTTTCGAACTTCTCGTAGAGGTCAATCTTATCGTGCTGGTTGTCGTACTTGATTGGGTCGCTGAGCTTGATCAGGGCAATGTCGTTCGATGGGACGCCTCTGTAGTCGAGTTTAAAGCCAGAGTGGCGAATGATCTTTTCAACGTGATGGACGGTGCCGCCTTTTCCTACGTAGCTTGTACCAGCACGAATTAACATCATATAGGCGGGCATGTCGACACAGTGTCCAGCTGTCAAGATCCATTCCTTGTCGATGATTGAGCCTCCGCATATGTGCCTATCTCCGTACTGGATGGAAACTTGGTAAGGGTAGGTTTCAATGAAGGAATCCTCACCGCCGTAAATACGACCGTTTACGTTTGGTGAGACTGCCGCTTGCTTGATAGAGGCAGCTGAAATATTTAAAAAAACAAGAAAAAATTAATAAAATCGCTTGTGAAAGTGTCTTCCAGTTCTTTGAAACTTCGGTTTTGATGGAGTTATAACTTACCATTTGCGGCCGTAGCCACGAGGAGCAGTGCCGACACAGCAGAGAACATTTTGTTCGTTTGATTGCCGAACTCGTTATGATTTCTATTCCAGAGTTGACAGATATTTATACTAAAAACAATATGATCGGTCATTTACATGCAATGAGCTGTGTTGGTATACCTTATCGCTTGTAACGTGGTTTTTCACGCTTCTGATAATAGCATATTCCCCCACTATTATTGCTTCCATCAACGCCGGCGGCGCTCATGATGACGATGACGATCGTCCCGATTAAAATCGCTAAAATTTTTTCCGTCCCAAATTGCGCTTTTATCATCATTTATAATCAATCGCGTAGTGTGACAAACGTACTTACTATTACAAGTGCACGAGAGTCTGTAATTGATACACTGACACATTATTATTTTCTTATACATATTTTCGATGGCTAGCATTTACTCACAAAGTTTGGAATTTGTTTACATAAATAATAATATTGCATCACACTTTGCGTCCCGCTCGTATCTTTGGCATCATTTTAATTACGCGGTTATATAACGATTCATAGCAACTGGTCTGTTTTGTTCAATTTGAATAAAATTATTTTTATTAGAAATGCCATTTATCTCAGTGCAAAGAGTTTCTTTTACAGTTTAAATAAAGAATCCAGCAACTAGAATAGAAAACTGCGTCTTCACAGGAAAATTTTTCAATCATTTTTTTGTAGAAACTGTATTCTATCGCCGGTGATTAAAAGAGCCACAAGTAAGTTTTATACGCGAATCAAGTAAAAAACAGATAGTGTTTCATCGTATAGCCATTTTAGGAAAAAATAAATTGCATTCAGATGCAGCGACCAAAAATACACAAGGAATCATGTTTTTTATCTATTTAGCTCTCGTGGTCGGTCAACCTTTCTTAGGAAACCTCTATCTCGCCTACATGATACTAAGTCATGGAATGACTCGATTTACTTTTATGTGGTTTCATTTTATTCAATGGACTTAGTTATAAATGCTACTAATGCCGTCTTATTGTTAAATAGTAATAAATTAACGTTTTTTATCGACCTCCTCCTCGCCTTATATGACATGTAGTTTAAGGGGACATATGGGCGAAACACCATTGTTGCCCCAGCACCTCGCGGGAGTGACCAAAATAGCCCGATTGCTCAGTTTTCCGCTCGCTTGCAAAGGCTCAAATAAAATTTAGAAAAATAAACTAAATATGAGTTTCAATCGGGTTTTACCTCCGTTTTCAAGTGGTGAAGTCAAAAATGCAAAAAAGTGCCTTCATAACCTGAAAATGTGACTTGAAGGTAAATTACGCTGTAACTTCTAGAGTAAAACTCCAATCGACTTTTAGAGTAGTTAGACTTTTAGAGTAGCTAGATCGAAAGATCTCGCGATTTCACTTCGGAATTAGTCTAAAAAAGTGGGTATTTTCGATTTTGTCGAGCGGTGAAGGAGGAAAGAGCATTTTTCGAGCGTTCTGGTGGATCGCTCGGCGGGCTACGACTTTCCTTTAGGCGAAGGGTTTATTAATGCATTAAATTACTCGCACAAAAGGAAACAACAATATGATTTCGATGTATTTTTTTCTCAGCTTTTTGATGGTGTAGTTATTTTTTGGAAAATATACTTTTTTCAATGAGTTATTAGAAGAAAGCGTAGAAAAGAACGTTTTGTTTTAATATTTTTTTGCATTTTATCATTGAAAAAATCATTTTTTCTAAAAATTCATTTTTCAATTTATTGAAATAATTTATGACGTCGTTAAGAGGAACGAATGCTAAGGCTGCCAACTGATACGTAAAATTTTTTATGCTTCTATCATCCGGGTTATTGTAAGCAGTTTGTAATTTTTTGTCTTGGATATTCTTGTACAAGCTCTGCGCGAAATGGAAGAAGCTTCCTGAATATGGTGTATTGGGAAATACGTCTCTGCAGGCATTTAAAATGGCCAGTTCAAAGTCGCTCATCCCTTGATCTGGCACGCAATCAGCTATTTAATACTCGCCGCATTTATCAAGTACGGCTTTTAGTACCTTGAAATATTGAACGGTCTCTTTAGAAGATAGCAATGCTTATACTAATGGCAATGCTACCACTTCATTGATGTTTGCTTTATTTACTCTCGTTACCCCTCCCAAGATTGTAAATACTTGGGTAAAAATATGCAACCTGTTTGAAAGAGTATACATAAAGTGTGTATAAAAGGTTATGGGGTATATAATACATGGATACAAGTACATATACTTTGAAGGTGCCATCCAGAAACCAGATTGAGCTTTTCGCTAAAACTTCGAGATTTTTTCGCGTAGCGAAAACTAAGATTCGGGTTTCAGCTGGTTCTCCATCGTCTCGCGAGTCATACATCAAAAACCTCTCATCTGTTGAGTTTTTTTTTGAATTTTTCAGGGAAATCTTCAAAGTCGGCGAGGGAAGCAGGGCGGTCTTTGTCGTCAGCTTTTCGCACTCTTCGTATGGTTTGTTTCAAATTTTCGCGCTCTGGCAGTTGGCTCAGGACTCCTGATGAGACTCCAGCAAGATTATCCCGCACGAGCGCAGACCCGGGGCGATCGCTGATTGTTTCGGCTTGCTTCTTTATTGTGAGCTTGATTTTTTCTGCCTCGGCGACTTCACGATTTGGAGGGTGACTGTGAGAAGGATCTCGCTCCGGACCTTTCACGACAGTCACAGTGCCGTGAGAAGAGATCGTTATGGCCCTTGCTCTGCACTGTTTACTCCGCAATTTTTGGCTATCCCAATATACACGATTTCCATTCGACTTTGAGCGCACATACACATATCTATTCACGAATAGTCGCACTTCGTTTACAATTTCTGGATCGTTATTCATGATTAAGAAATATTGATATAAAAATACTAATATTGATATAAAAATACTAATATTGATATAAAAAGTATAATAGAAGTAACCTGAGGGACTCAGAATGCTATTGCTGGTAGCTCTCAAAATTTGGAAATAAAGTCCAAATATCAATAATGCAAAGAATCATAATTTGTTTAGAATGATCAGTATACTTTGTCATGGCAAATCAAAAGTTTCGATTTTTTTCATCTCAAATTTGACTAGTAGGTGTAAAATCATTTTCTTCAATAAATGTTCAATTTAAACTTCTAGTTTTAAAATTATTGAAATGAACTTTGAAAATCTAAAATTCAATTATTGAAATACTCGATAAAACAGTGAAACTAACATATTTATTTCGGAAATTGAAGCTAGACTACTAACGTTAACATAAAATAATTCAAAATCGCGGTAATACTTTTTTTCAAAAGATTAGATAAGTGCAAGTATGACAGTCTTATCCTTGTTACTTGAGTCTATCTCCAAAATACTTTTTTTTCTCATTTCGGAAAGGTTCAATCTCAATTTGGGATTGAATTATTATACGCAGCTATGATAGTAATGAAATCAAATATATTCCGACAACTATTTAGACAAACTGAAACTTTTTTTCCTAAGGATAAACACACTAAGCTTGAGTAGAATGATTTAATAGTGATCATGTAAAATTAATAATTGTATTAAAAAAATCTTACTCATGACTCTACTTGCCCGGCCGTCTCGATCAAAATTGATAAATTTAACTGAAAATTCGAATGCATAATTATAAAATAAATGAACTATTCATTTATCGAAATTTCATCAAATGTACAAATAGCCTTCGCTATATTATATTGTAAAGTTCACATAGTTTTTGATCGAGACGGCCGGGCAAGTAGAGTCATGAGTAAGATTTTTTAATACAATTATTAATTTTACATGATCACTATTAAATCATTCTACTCAAGCTTAGTGTGTTTATCCTTAGGAAAAAAGTTTCAGTTTGTCTAAATAGTTGTCGGAATATATTTGATTTCATTACTATCATAGCTGCGTATAATAATTCAATCCCAAATTGAGATTGAACCTTTCCGAAATGAGAAAAAAAAGTATTTTGGAGATAGACTCAAGTAACAAGGATAAGACTGTCATACTTGCACTCATCTAATCTTTTGAAAAAAGTATTACCACGATTTTGAATTTTTCTAGAGTAAAGTTTTGATTGTTTTATAGTTTGAAAAAGGAAAATTTTTTGTGCTAAATAATTGTCAAAATATATTTGATTTCATTACTATCATAGATAGAAACCGTTCAATTGCAAATTGAAATTAGACTTCCAAATTGAGAAAAAAAATTAGGAGTTGGACTAAAATTTTAAGGATAAGACTGTCATACTTGCACTTATCTAATCTTTTGAAAAAAAGTATTACCGCGATTTTGAATTATTTTATGTTAACGTTAGTAGTCTAGCTTCAATTTCCGAAATAAATATGTTAGTTTCACTGTTTTATCGAGTATTTCAATAATTGAATTTTAGATTTTCAAAGTTCATTTCAATAATTTTAAAACTAGAAGTTTAAATTGAACATTTATTGAAGAAAATGATTTTACACCTACTAGTCAAATTTGAGATGAAAAAAATCGAAACTTTTGATTTGCCATGACAAAGTATACTGATCATTCTAAACAAATTATGATTCTTTGCATTATTGATATTTGGACTTTATTTCCAAATTTTGAGAGCTACCAGCAATAGCATTCTGAGTCCCTCAGGTTACTTAGAGTATCGAAATCGCGACTTTCTTGAAAAGTTGTTGTTTCTTGAAAAAGTTCGAATTTACACCTAGAGCACCGATCGTGACACCCGGAGAGTTAATTTGGCGAAAAAACATTGACTCCCTCGGGGAAAGTCATCGCCGAGTACGTACTCATACCTAGTTTCCCGATCGGGCCACCCGGAGAAATAATCTTGCGAAAAAACGTCGACTTTCTCGGGGAAAGTCTTCGCCGAGTACGTACTCATACCTAGTTCCCCGATCGGGCCACCCGGATAAATAATCTTGCGAAAAAACGTCGACTTCCTCGGGGAAAGTCATCGCCGAGTTCGAATTTACACCTAGAGCACAGATCGTGTCACCCGGAGAGATAATCTTGCGAAAAAACGTCGACTTCCTCGGGGATAGTCACTCCTGAATGTATACCTAGTGTCCCGATCGTGCCACTCGGAGAGATAATTTTGCGAAAAAACGTCGACTTCCTCGGGGAATGTCATCGCCAAGTCCGTGCTCATACTTAAAGCACTGTCAATACTGCTGTACGTAGCTATCCTCAGCTATGCGTTAGACGTGAACATAACCGCATCTGCTTTTTTAAATTACTATACAACACATCGGCGGCGTATATAGCTCGTGAACATAGCCAATGGTCTGAACCACTTTTTGGTCTGAACACTCTTTAGCTGATAAGAATTTCAGCGAAGTGTATTTTTTTTCAATAGCTCGTATTTCGTTAATATAAACTTTTTTCGGTATGTTATATACATCGTTGGGTCCCATTTTTACTAAGGATTCCATAGCACTTTACAGAATTAAGATATCCATTATCAAATTCAAATGAGAGTGAAAAATAGTTTTCGCGGGATGCGAAAAACTCAACTGCGATGTACCTATATGAGGAAGCGTACGCCGCAGCTCTCTCTCTGCCATACTTGCCAGAGGGAGCGCGAAGCGCGCTCCTCAATATATCAAAAGGTTATATGTTTGGGCAATCGCAAACGGTTGCATAAACGAAAGTGAACTTTGTCGTTGTCGATGTATACATTCGAAATAATTCGATTAGATTTCTAATAGATATTCGAGAGAATGATTTTTGGGGAAAATAAAATTCGGGTAATAATTATTCGGGTGATTTATTATTTGGGGTGTTTTTCGGGGAATCGATTATTCGGGTAAGTGATTTTTCGGGGAATTGATAGGGAATCGGTGACGATCCTTGGGGGACCCCCGATGAACAGATCCTGTAAGACGGAGTTACATTGCCCTCAGCCACCACGGCCTGCCGGGATCGGCAAGAAAGGAGTGAATATGTATAAGTGAGAGACCTCCAACCCCAACCTCGTGCAACCTTCGCGATAAAACTTCGTGATTTAGCATGTCAAAAATACATTTGAAGTCTAATAGCATGACCACGGTGATTCAACTCCTATCGATAGCTAATCGTATGTCCTTCGTGTCCTTTATTAGCGCAGTTTTCGTGCTGTAGCCGGATCTGAAACTAGACTGCAGTAACGAGAGAGAAATAGAGAGAGAGACAGAGAGACAAGCCTCAAGCGTGAAAACTTCTTCATCCTAACCTGAGCAGACTGCACGTATCTACTCTAGAATATGTCTAAAATCTCTTTAGAGGTTGCTTGTCATATGATACAGCGGCAATAACTGCCAACAGTGAAAATAACTGCCAAACTTTTACCCCAAATCAAGTATTATTTTACTATCACCGAAAGACGCATTTTCAATATTTTTCATTAAAAAACTATTTAAATGGCAATTACGTCATCAATTGTAATTATCAGGGTAAACCGGTGCTATTCGGTTGCGCGAGAAAAAAATGTAATTAATGTTTTAGTCATAAAATTGACTATACGCTTATGGCAAAGTTGACAAAATTTTATTCGACAGATAGTAGACATTGATTTCCGAGTGTTAAAAAAAAACTTCAAAAAATCTACCGCAACAGTTGTAGTCACTTTTTTGACTTCAACAAGAAAAAAAACGTACTTTCAAAATATCATCCTTCTGATTCCGTGCGTAATGTAGCATTATATAGCGTTGAATTGAAAGTGTTCTTTAGGTTTTTTTAGGTTTGAAATGAATAAAAAATGAGATATGCAGTTAAGTTATTTACATTTAATTTACTTAAGTACATATAAAAAGTCGAAAGTTTTCGCAGTCGGTTTCGTGCACAATTGTGGTAATAAACATTTTCATGACAGAAATATGATACTTATACTATTTGTACAAAAATCACGATGACGGAAAGATTCTGAATAATGAGAACTATGTAGATTCACTCGAACTTAATTTTTCTTCATGTTCTCATCGATCCAGTCGCGGTAGGATGCAACCTCGGTGTAAGCACCCGGGAATTCACGAAGAGCGCAACCATTGCCCCAAGAGACAACACCGGCAAGACGATAATCAATGGCGAGTGGGCCGCCGGAGTCACCCTGGCAAGAGTCCTTGCCACCGCCGTAGTAGATAGCACAGATCTGCTTGTAGGGAATACCGCCAAAGCGATCGTAGGCCAAATTGCACTCAGCGGTGTCCATGATTGGGATGGATACGGCTCGGAGCCTGGCAGGAAAACCGTCCTCGGTTGCACCCCAGCCAGAAACGGTTGCATTGACACCTACTTGGCTCTTTTCCAACTTCTTGTAGAGGTCAATCTTATCTTGCTGGTCGTTGAACACCATTGGGTTGCTGAGCTTGATCAGAGCAATATCGTCCCATGGGACGCCTCTCTGGTCGAGTCTATATTGAGGGTGGCGGATGATCTTTTGAACACGATGGATGGTGCCGCCTCGTTCTTTTTCGGATGTACCAGTACGAATGTACATGTTATGGACGGGCATGTCGACACAGTGTCCAGCAGTCAAGATCCATTCCTTGTCGATGATTGAGCCTCCACAGATGTGCTGCGATCCGTACTGTAAGGATACTTGGTACGGGTATACTTCGATGTTTACCTCCACACCGCCGTAAATACGACCGTTGGGTGAGACTACCGCTTGCTTGACAGAGGCAGCTGAAATATTTAAAAAAACAAGAAAAAATTAATAAAATCGCTCATGAAAGTGTCTTTCAGTTCTTTGAAACTTCGGTTTTGATGGAGTTACAACTTACCATTTGCGGCCGTAGCCACGAGGAGCAGTGCCGACACAGCAGAGAACATTTTGTTCATTTGTTTACCGAACTCGTTATGATTTCTATTGCAGAATTGACAGATATTTATACTAAAAACAATACGATCGGTCATTTACATGCAATGAGCTGTGTTGTTATACCTTATCGCTTGCAACGTGGTTTTTCTCGCTTCTGATAATAGCATATTCCCCCCCTATGATTGCTTGCACCAACGCCGGCAGCGCTCATGATGACGATGACGATCGTCCTGATTGAAATCGCTAAAATTTTTTCCGTCCCAAATTGCACTTTTATCATCATTTATAATCAATCGCGTAGTGTGACAAACGTACTTACTATTACAAGTGCACGAGAGTCTGTAATTGATACACTGACACATTATTATTTTCTTATACATATTTTCGATGGCTAGCATTTACTCACAAAGTTTGGAATTTGTTTACATAAATAATAATATTGCATCACACTTTGCGTCCCGCTCGTATCTTTGGCATCATTTTAATTACGCAGTTATATAACGATTCATAGCAACTGGTCTGTCTTGTTCAATTTAAATGAAGTTATTTGTATTAGAAAAGACATTTCTCTCAGTGCAAAGAGTTATCTTTATCGTTCAAATAAAGAATCCAGCAACCAGGATAGAAGACGTCATGCCAGGAATCTCTGTTACTTATGTTTCTATAAAAAAGATCTTTTGACTTGTGTTTTCATTATACCACCAGTTTATTAAATTTATAAGAATTAAAAAAATTAAAAGCAAATACTATTGCAAGTTTTTAGGTCATTCATTGCTTATAAATTCAATATCGAATTTCATTTTATAAATTTTATCTTACGATCTGCTTAAATATTTATTCAAAATAGAGTTAAATGAGATGAAACAATCATTCAATGTTTACGTTTTTTAGTATGGTAAACAATCGCGACTTTATTAGAGATAATTTCTTAACTCTAGCTAACTATTTTTCTGTGCCTGCAATTCCATACTGCATTACATTTTGAAATAACGCAAAATTTCAATGAAAGATATTCAATTGACATTAAATATAATGTAAAATTGAAAACACTAAAAAAATGTCAATTTGTTTCTAATAATTATTCAAAATTAATAGAAATTTTAATTGATTCGTAAAATTTTTGTTCAAATGGTGAATTGTTATTTACAATTGACTTTTGTATACAGTTTGAAATTATTTTTTCGACCAGTATTGTCTTATTTTTCAGATAAAAATCTTAATTCTTTATTTTCATCAGGATTCATTATTATGACTACATGATACAACGTATGAATCATTACTGTTATGCGAAGATATAAATTGATAATTCAATTAAACATTTTTGTTCCGGCTCATGCTAGAATAAAATAGTAATCTTACACACGAAAGTTACATTATTTAAAAAAAATATTGTTTGAAACAATTAAATCGTGCATAGTAATCAATATAATTGATTACTTCAAGAACTTTGGATTCTTAAGGAGGCTCGAGCGCGTGTAGCTGTCCTGCATTCGTGCGCTCTACGCGTCGTGCCTCTTGCATCTACGCATTGACCGCGGTTGCGTCGCGCCTAGTGCGCACGTCTGCTACGGTTATAGTGTTTACACTTTATACATAGTCGAACACGCGGGTAATTATCTACGCGTGTCTACGCGTGTATCGTTCAATTAGCACGTTTTTTAATTGGTTTCATGATTGTAACAAAAAACTGTTACTAATAATATTTAATAAATATATTTTACGTAATACATTTAAGTTTTAATAATATATTGTGCGCTTCGAAATTCAAATAGCGCGCCATTTTGCGTGCAACGGCCGCATCGCGCAAAACATTCTAACCTCACGATTTCGACTCTTTACATTAAAATATTTTATTAATTAATGTGTTGACCCCCCTTTTTTGTTTCATCATTCGAAAGCTTATAATTTTTTCTTTCTACCCTTAGTTTTTCATCAATATCTGTCACGTACTTTATTCGTGAACGATTAAAGAACGATAAATCATGAAGATGCTCCCATAAGACCCATGTTAAATCGACCAACTTTACATGGATTTATCTCTTAAATAAGCGTGTTGACCCATATTTTTTTTTGTTGCGATCGATGTGTATTGATGAAAGGAGTAAATTCGCTAAGTTTCAGACATATCTGTCAGAAAGTGATTTTCGCTCGAGCCTCCTTAAGGAGACCGGCTTGTACTAAAAGCTTAAATTCAAAAATAACTAAATAAATCGAAATAAAGGAATTTTTTTGTGATAGTAAAATATGTTTATTAGACACCTGATTGACAAAAAAAATTTCTACCCGAGCTCTGAAATACCAATTACATTTTTTTTTCATAATATTAAATATTTTGTAATTGGATTTTTTTGTCACGCGATTCTGACGTGACTTCTTCATCAATATTGATCTAAGGGGTCTCAAAGTCAGAAAAGTTCCAGAAAAGTACCCTCATCCACTTGGGCGGAACAGAATTTGAAAAAAAAATTTGCTTCTATTCCAAAAGCTTAAATATGGCATTTGGTGTCAGTAAAATATTAATTTTTTTAAAAATTGTCACATTTTAACGTGTATATAAAGTTGTATACAATTTTTCCAAATTCTGCTCCGCCCAAGTGGATGGGGGTACTTTTCTGAAGACTTTGAGACCCCATAGATTAATATTGTTGAAGAACTCACATCAGAATCGCTTGGCAAGTAAATCCACTTACAATATTTAGTATTATGAAAAAAGTGATGTAATTATCAACGGGTGTAGAATAGACATATTTTACTATTAAAAAAAATTTCCACTATTACGATTTATATAGCTATTTTTAGCTGAAGCTGAATTTAAGCTTTTAACACAGGTCGGTCCCCTTAACCCATTAACGACCAAAATGCTTGATTTTTTTGTTGGTTTTCGCAGCGTTTTTTTTGTAGTTTTAGGCCTTAAAAAATTTTCGCACGGACTTTTTTCGACATAAAATTTAATGCTCTTTCAGAATCTGAGCTCAAAATTTTGATTTTTTGCGTAATAAAAGAGTTATAGATACTTAAACAAAAAAAAGGAAAAATTTTTTTAAAAAATCAAGTTTTCGATTTTTTTCGACATGTTACGGTTAAGGAATCAAGATATAAACATGATCAGAGGTGATCACGACCATCAAAGTATCTCAGGGAATTTTCAAGGAATTTTCCAACCACTTTTCAAATTTTTGTTTTGTGCACTTTTTCTCTAAACTCATAGTTTTCGAGTAAAAAATGAGTTATACTTTATATGAATATAAGTTATTTTTTGTTCGAAGGAGTGGTTCGAAAATTCCATAAAAATTTTCCTGAGATACTTTAAAGATCGTGATCACCTCTGATCATGTTTATATGGTAATTCCTTAATGGCGAAAAAAAATCGAAAACTTAATGTTTTGCAAAAATTGTTCCTTTTTTTTGTTTAAGTAGCTATAACTCTTTTATTACACAAAAAATCAAAATTTTGAGCTCAGATTCTGAAAGAGCATTAAATTTCATATCGAAAAAAGTCCGTGCAAAAATTTTTTAAGGCCTAAAACTACAAAAAAATCGCTGCGAAAACCAACAAATAAATCAAGCATTTAAAGGGAAAATTCACGTTTTTAAAGCTAAGTTTTAAAGTTGGTTTGGTTTAATGAATGGGAATGGATGTTGAAAGAATTCATACTAAATATTTGAAATTATTTATCAAGAATTTTATTTGGCTAAAAAAATACGTGTTGCATTTTAAATTAATTTAACATTAAAACTATATCTTCAATAATTTTTGCAAAACAAGTTTTACCTTTGACATTAAACATCAAATAACATCATCAAGGTGTATATTACAATTAAATTTTACTTATCCAAGATGATGAAATCTTATAATAAGTTATATTAAAATTAAATGTTGGGAGTGAATATTATTACTAGTGAATATTATACTATTTCCATATATCATTTTGAACTCGATGATTCCAAGTTAAGTGAATAAAATCTGAAGTATTTATCTACCCTGGGATTCCCAAAAAAGGACCATCAAATTTATAAATAAACGAATGAATATCAAAATCATATGGTGATTAATTGTTTTGTGCATCAAATTCGGCAAAAGCGATCAGTTCTTAAAATACAACTGTACTTGAAATTTTTGTTCAATACGCAATTTAGCATGTGATAGCAGTATGACAAAGTCACATACCGCAGTCGAGACTTTTATCGAGTCGCAGAATTTCGATCAAATCGATAAATGAGAACTTTTATCTGATTCGAAATGATTGAATGAACTGCAAATTGTCCAGCTATGTTATCGTTGTTAGAATCGATACACGTGTCGAATCTATAATTTTTTATAGTATATCATCAATTGTTTAATAAATACTTGATTTACCTTTGTTATAATTCAGCATCCCATTTCATGTAATAATGTTCAGAGCATTTTATTCTGCATAAAGACTGACTGTTTCTAATAAAAATAATGTTTTCATAAATTTTCAATTTTTTTTTAATTGATACAATTTCTTAAAATAGGCGTTTCAAGTTTCATCGAGCTAAATTAATAAAATACATTTTTATGTTTCAAAAATTAGCATGCATGTAATCTTTCATTTGTAATGATACAAGAGTTGTTTGGAATGAGCATTACTTAGATATTTAAAGTAAGAAAGTGTTATCAATAAAAAGTCTACACTGTTCCGTCAAAAATAACTTTCATAAATCTTGTTACACTTGCTCATATATAAACAAATTCAGGTAATAACTGATCAGATTTTTGATATCACCTTTCTGAATGAATAATTCATCTATAAATAATACGTAGAAAATCAATAATAAATGATTGTCATTTATTGAGTCATTTAAGCAATGATTTCAACAATTTACCTTGTGGTTGAAAGTTAAATAGCTACCTCTCGTATATTAATGGATTAAGCTAATTTCAGAAGTCTTTGCCATAAAATTAATTGTTGAAAATATACTTGACATAATAATAAATATGATCAGAAATTCTTAAAATACGTTATGGACCCTTCCATGGACAATTTCCTTGACGTTTTTAGATATTAAATTAAATTGTCAAATTTCCGGACTTTTAATATAAGAAGGTTTTTACATGCAAGTAAAATATTTTATATAATAATTTTTTTACTAGTTGCTCCATCAGAATAAGAAAATATTAAATCTCGTACAGTATATTATTATGCCGTTATATTGGCTTTAACCGCGATGGTAGCGCTGTGAGAAAAGTAGTCCCTTCAACAAACTCCGCGATCCTACAACTCCGTAGGAAATACATGTATCTTATGGGAACCAATTGTTATTAAAAGAAAAAAATTAACGCACAATTAATAAACAGCTGTTAGTTTTTAGTTTCAAATAAACAATTATGATAAAATGTATAATACAAACTTAATCAAAAAACAACTGATATTATAAATTTTACGTTAATTTTTTTCTATTAATAACAATTGGTTCCCATAAGATACATGTATTTCCTACGGAGTTATAGGGTCGCGTAGTTTGTTGAACGGACTACTTTTCTCACAGCGCTACCATCCCGGCTCAAAGCCAGTAAGCTTAATAAATTGAAAATAAAACGACTATTATATATATGCTTAAAAATATTGTACTAACATTTTAAAAAATTTAAAAATTATTATTATGATTATTTTCGATATTATGCGTGTGTATAGCGTGTAATATTCTGCAGATTTACTTCAGGAAGAATTAGCTATATTTTTTATGAGTATAAATTTCACAATTCTCTAAAGAAACCTTAATTTTCGTTAGAATCATGTTTTTATGTGTGAATTTTAAGTTTGACGATATAAAAATTTCTTTTTAGCACTCAAAGCCAGGAGAATTAAAATAAATCGATTAATTATTTATTTTAAGAAAATTTGAATATTTTATGAGATGATTTGAATAAAACAATAACAAAAATTTCTATATAAATGTGATTAGTTGACCGTGTGCGTTCTATTTTTTTCCATGCGATTAAATCATTAACATAATTTTGATCGATTATCTTAATTTATCAATTGATCAATGGGTGAATCACGTGATCGTCACTTACATCTTTTTTCCTGTAATACAAAAAAATCAACTTATCTTTTCATCTTTTACGTGATTTGATAATCGATTCTACATTAATATATCTACATGGGGGAATGGAAAAAAGTGTGAAATTTCGTTTCGAATGAACGTCAAATTGGCTAAAAATTTGTATGTCAGTATGTGGCTGTTTATTAATACACAAGTACAGATAATAAGCATATATTGACCCATAAATTAAGTGTATTCGTATATCTTATTCTTTATCGCTACGCATTGTTTGTTTTTGTTCGACAGATTTTTCATGAAGATTAAAAAGGTAAATATTTCAATTTGTATGTTTTTTCAATCCATGCACGATAATAAGCAACTTCAGTGTAAACACCGGGATAATCGGGCAGCGCACAGCCCGGCCCACTGTAAGACACGATTCCGACTTGACGTCCACCGATCATCAATGGGCCACCAGAATCTCCGTCACACATGTCTTTCGGGTCCGTCAGATGAGCTGCGCAGATCTGGCCGTCGATTCCACCGCCTAATTTCTCATAGGCCTCGTGACATTTGGCCAAGTCGAGAAGAGTCAGATCTACCGACTGCAATTGAACCGCCGGCTTTTGTTCCTCAGTCATACCTACGAGGATTTGCGGTACATTATTAAATAAACAAAACAACAAGGAAACGAGTAGTCGCTAATGAAATCTAGCTCACCCCATCCTGTGACGGTAGCAGTGCTTCCCAATCGGGCTTTGTCATGCTCGTCGAACAGATCGACTTTCTTCGTAGTGTCGTCCCAGACGAACGGCTGCTCGACTCTCAGAAGGGCAATATCGTTCACGGGCGCGCCACGCTCGATGCCCAAATAATCCTCGTGCATGAGAACTTGGACGACGTCGTGCAGCTGACCCCCGTGAGTCGTGAAACTCGAACCCGAGCGTACGGTGTAATCCTCGGCCGCTGGCCTGAACACGACGCAGTGGGCCGCCGTCAGTACCCAGTGTCTAGAGAGGATAGTACCGCCGCATACGTGACGACCCGTCGATTTGTCTAGCAGGCTTATCTGATACGGAGCTTGTTGAATGTCAATAGTCTCGCCTCTGACGACTCGCAGGTAACTGCTACTGCCGCGTTTTCCGCATGGCGCTCGGTCGGGGCTGCATTCACAGCCTGGCCTAGAAGGGCAACATGAAAATCAGTTTTTTTGTTATCAATTTTTATGCACACGCGAAGCTTGCAATCTTTTAAATGGAGTGCCAATAATATTTATGTATGCCTAGTGAATGAATAGTGCTGTGTCGAAGTTTTTTGGTTTGTTTGTTTACTCACCCAAATAAACATAGAGACAAAGAGCTAAAAGGCAGTGGCGATACATCGCGTACGAGCGTTTAGCACGAGCACTTTCTGATAATTAAAAACGAACGAGAATCTATTAATATGAATTTACTTTATCACGCTGATTTTTATCACCTGCAGTATATCGTTGTTGACTTATTACTCAACGTTACATTTCTCCAAAGCTCGTATTATTTGATTAATACGCGCCAACAGATGTTATGCTCGTCAAGTGCGAGCACAAATAAAAATTAAATAATTAATTATAACATGTTTGCTTTTTCGCTAAATTTAATGCAAAACGATTCAATTTTATCAAGCAGATTTTGACGAAAAAGTTCAAGTGTTGCACTGGTCGCAATAGTGGGCTTTTTACCGACTTCAAAAATAACCGGTCATTCGATTGAATTGCAATTGATTTGTTTACAAATCGAAGATAGCAAATCTGATATTCAGGAAGAAGACAATCGACTTTTTCAATTTCGACCTCACGGCTCTTGAACTTTTGAGTAGCTGTGAATTACAAAAAAAAAGAAAAGAAAGAAAGAATTTCTGCCAAGAATGCGGAGAGCAACTTTCAAGGAAGAGTGAACGTTTACCCGACGTTTGTTTTCTGAGTAACGAAGACTTGGATTATCGCTGGAGAGATAGCTTATTTGGGTGATTCGTATTATAAAACTCGATCTGTTTATATTCAAAAATAACAATGACAACAAAAACAACAGCGATAAATCACTCGAGTGGCTATTAATCACTATCAAATAATTTGCGAGTGCGACAGCCCGATACTTGGCCGTATACAAACAATGCGGTATACTTGCGTCAGCCTTGGGTCGAAATTTAAAAGGGTGATATGGGGGTCGTAATTTTTACTTCTTCACTATTTGCTTTTAAAAATAAAACGAAAAATGCTAGACTCTGAATTTATCCCTAAAAATGAAAACGTCATTAGTATGATACGTCGTTTTTCCCGTTTCGATTGTACTCGATTGATTTGACCAGCGAAATACCTAATTTCCAGTATAAATAGCATCCAATAAACGCTATCGTCATTATTTCGTCGTTTAGCTTCACTTCACAATACCATATATTACACTTTTTAACGCTTTAACCCCCCATATCGTTATGTTTTGTGTTTCAGGTTGGTGACTTCATTCTGGTTTTTAATCTCGGCTGATTGCTAGGTCTGTATATTTATACTTGGTTTAAAGTGAGCAGGCACTGCGCACAGGGCTTTCGAAAAAATTGCCTCGTCGGCAGAGCGGTATATAAAAGCTCTCTAAAAGTGGTCATGGCTCGTGCTGCTCCAGAGGAGGGTGGGAAAATTTAGAGCTTGGCTGGGATGAATAAGCTCCGGGTCATCTTGTATGTGCTTAATGTACGCGCGCATAGGACGTATGCGAGATCGTGCGCTCGGAGCAATGTGTCAGGGCATTCGCGCGGTATAGCGGCACCGTGGAAGCGGGCGCGCGTGAGAATTTAGATTCGGCGTATAGTTGGCTATCGATAGCGAGAGAGAGAGAGAGAGAGTGAGATCGAGTGTGAGAGAGAGAGAATCGAAATCTCCCACGTCCAATAATTTTCGTTTTATGGCCTTTTGGGCTTTACTCGCGCCCATAGGTATACACACACAGACACACGTATACGGTATATATCGGCTCAGTATGCAGCCGTGCACCATGTATAATGCCCTCTTGCGAGCTCGCGGCTACTCTCTAACGAGGTAACATCGAAAAAGAGGAGGAAACGATTCGCGCGAGTTGCGACTTGCCACGGGGCCGCCGTGTGCAGTTCGAGCTCTGACGAATGATGTATAAAACGTGGAAGAGGCTGCTGTCGCGATGGACTGAATGAAAAATCGACTATACTCGTCGACGAGCTGCACTTGGATGAAATTGCCTTTGACACGAGTTTATCCTCGCGATCGGAGTAGCTGTGGGTATGATACAGCCGAGTCTCGGTACGCGGCGATTGATAATATTATAAGAAGCTTCGGAGCTAGACTATCGTCGAGTCTATGAAGCGAAACAGCAGCAGCAGCAGCAGTCGATCTGTGCCTGGTTGGTCGTTATATGTGTGTATCCTGCGCAGAGCGATTATGCGGCAAACACATTCAACCTAGATAATAGACTTTTCAGATAAGCGTGTCACGTTTGCAGTACTGCTCTGCTTCTCTCTCTCTCTCTCTCTCTCTCTCTCTCTCTCTCTCTCTCTCTCGGTGGTACACATTGTGGTGGTATCCTACCTCCTCCTGCCTCTCACTCGTCCCAGGAGAGAAACGAGACGTGCTTGTCCTGCATATTATACGTCGAGCTGCGCGCTATGTAGGGTATACGGTGCGGAGCGTGCACAAGCTGTGCGACCGCTGCCGCCGCCTCTTTCCTATAGAGATGGATGGGACAATCATCCGGCCAATTTAACGAGGCGCGAGCGCGTGAGATCTCTCTATTCCGCGTTATATTCCGCTACTCTCGCGCGCGCCAAACATTTATTATTCTCTTTATTTGTAGTGTGGCATTAATCGATTTCACGATAATTAGCTCTCCTGGCACGTTGTAACGTTTTAAAATCACGCGCCTATAACAATTATATCAAACTCGAGCGTACTGATTATGAAAAAAAGAAGTAAAATGAATATCGATCATAGCGGAGTTATTGGACGGTAAACGCAGCTATGCAACAACTCGATTACACGTGCGGATCGCGCTTGACACGCGTGCATACTTTCCGATCGCATTATAGCGTACAAATTGGCCGAGCTGGGCTCCTATCCCGCGCATTGATCGAAAAGCGGGACAAGCGGATAGCGTATATAACGATACCTGTAACGTGCGACATTGGACGAGTGTCCCTACGTATATAATACTACGTGGTATGCGTATAACGCGATGATACGCGCGTACCTCTATATAGGTATGTGTGCACACATCAGTCGCCACTGCGGTTTTGCGACGATTAATTAATCGAGTCGCTCGCGCACGAGTGGCTGGCCTGGTTGGACGACTCGTGCACGATGGAACGAACGCGCGGAAATTGCACCGCTCGCAGAATAGATCCGTCATGAGAGAGATTATGTCGGGCGCGCGCGGAGCATGGCAAAAGAGGCAGAGACAGAGAGACAGAGAGGAAGTTACTTTACCCCTAACGTGTGTGTGTATAAATCAATTGAGTATAAGGATAATTTCGCAGCTCGACGAGTACGACGATTTGACGACGATATGCATCCTACTACAGCGAGTAGTTGCACGAGGAAGGAAGCGAGGAAATTCGAATTAGTGAAATTACGGAAAACGTGCCACGGCTGTCGAGAAGCGAAGTTGGATCATTTTCGCGAGCGGAACGATGAAAAAGTACTGCAGAATCTCGAGCGAATGAGCGCCTGAAAGCGTGTTATCTCTCGCTACATTACCTCGTCAGCATGGCTCGAGTTCGATCGGTCGACTCTTTATTTTCTAATGTTAACTCTTTCTTATTCAACGGGTTCCGTACACCATCTCCCGTTATACGTACCCACGTATTTGCTTTTATATTTCTGCGTAAAGCATAGCCTTTATATATATTTCGGGTTTGGATCGCCGCTGCGAGAGAGTCAATAAATCACCGCAACCCGTTTCAATTTCACATTGCGGGCAATACTTCATCGTGCAAATGACATACAATTACTTGCTAGTATATCTAGCCATAGAGATAATTTGACTCCGCGCGGTTATAGAACATGCGAAACGCGTGTATATATTATTAAACCCGGTACGTACGTATAACGTAGCCGCCCGCCCGTGAGAGCTTGCACACAAGTAGCCAATAGAATGTTCTGTTTGCGGGTCATTAAGCACGAGCTGCTGCCATACACGTACAAAGAACTTTTGGTCCGAAGGCGGAGGGTGGTTAGGAGGAGGGGAAGGTCCGCCAGCAGCCTTTATGCATGCAAACGATATGATATTCAACGAGCCTTTTGTTATGCATACACATTTGCCCGTAAAATAATACGTAGCGGCGTTGCGCCTGCCACACACGGACCGGCGCCGCCGACCGCCACCGACCACGGCTCGAGCTCCGGTAATGGAAACGTCACATATGCAATCGTTTGGCATACTGCCACAGATATAATACACACACGCAGACATGGACAAACGTGTCGCGTACACATAGAGTCACCTTATAGCTGTATAAACTCTAGCACTCGTTACGTCGAGAGAGCTGCTCTGTAAATGGACACGAGTGAACAAAACTTAAACATTAAAGCTCGGGCTCGAGAGCCGATTCGACTTCATTTGTTCCCAGCTGCGTATAGGCTGGACGAGATAAAAAATTACCAGACATTAGCGAGAACCTACAGAGAAATATTTAAACTCATGAAAAAATCTCCACGATCCTCGGGCGAACGATGGAAAGTGAGGAAGAGAGAAAAAGAAACGAGAGGATGGACTACATATTTTAACAGAGACTTGATGCGGTTCGATGCCGCCGCCAGCAGCAGCAGCAGCAGCAGCAGCAGCAGCAGTGGCAGTAGCAGCAACGAGCTGCACTACCACCACTGACACGGCGACCTCGTTTGACCTGCAGATGTAGAGTTACCCTACTACTCTGTCTTTTCTCTCTCTCCCGCTTTAGCTCTTGCTCTTTGTCTCTCTCTCCCTACACGTTAAGAGATAGAGAAAACCGTAAAGTATGTAACCATATCCTCGTATGTGTGTGGCTGTGTGTCTGTGTGTGCGTGTCGGTGTCGTCCTTTACACACAGTCAAAGGTACACTTACACGTATATAATACGCGTGGAGTGCAGCGCAGTGCACACACCCACACGAGCGAGAGAACGCGTACGTGTCTGACGTCAGCAATACTGCTACCACTGCGCCATCAAGTAGTACGAGCAGCCTTGAGGTCAAACACAAATCGAGAAATTTGAATATTATCCTCGTTCTGGCTTCTCGGTATCGTGGCTCCTTTTCCTCTTTCTTTTTCATTTCTTTTTTTTTTCATCTACTTTTACTTTTACGCTTTTATCGAGACTTTACCCTCCTCCTTCTCTCGGCAAGTTTCTCGATATAACCAACTTTGTATCTTAAAGGCGAGTTACACTGGACCAGAGCCATTACAATGTTCGTTTATGGGGGACAAAGATCGCCTCCTCCTCCTCCTCATAGAAGACGATGATGATAACCGGATTCTATAAAATGATTACGGCGAAACTTCGTTACGACTTGTTCCACGCAGCTACTACTACATAATGTACTACGCTATACAGCAGCAGTTTTCGCGTACAAACTGCACGCCGAATTTCGTGCAACAAAGTGTGTTTATAATGCATATAAAGTACACTCTACACGCGCGCGCGCAGCAGCTATCGACATTATAATTTCACGATAAGCTCCCGTCGGCCGACGGGTGTAGCTCCCTGGCGCGCGCGCTTGATTACTCCGCAGCCCCCCCTCCTGCAAACTACAGCCCATAATAATTAAGCCGAGCGACAAAGCTGCGAGACTTGTGTTTTTCCTGCTTATGTATAAAGATTATCACTCGACGAGTACATTTTCTATTAAAGCGACGACGACGACGAGCGTGGAGGAGCCTCGAGACTTGCTGCGTCTCGGTATACGCGATCAGCATGCAGTACTGCGACGTTATTAGTGAACAGGTATAGAAGGGGCACACGCGAAAATGAGAAAGTTGGCGTTTCGCTACCGTCTGTCACGAGAGAACGAGCGAGAGAATTCGAAAGACTGTGTCACGGTCATGATGTGTCGCTCGCTCGCGACTGCAATAAACATTTGGGTGTGTGAGTGTGGAGTTTGATGGATACCTCGTATAAGGTCACGACCATTAAACCTCCTGCGGCACGATAATAACGAGTTGCTGCCGCGTGCCAGTAGCTATATACATATAATGTATACGTGCAGACGCGGAGCTCATTTCATTTCTTTTTTTACCTTTCTTTTTTTGCGGCTGCGTCGTCGTCGATTACAAAACTTTTTCCCTCGTGCTCGCAGCTATAAACAGAGATCCAAGTGCAATGTCAAATTTGCCGAATATAAGCGCGCGGGCTAGCCAGAGCTCTGCGATTCATACGCTTGCGTGAAAACGCGAATCTCGTCTGTGTATACGTGTAATATAGATTACCGCTTCTGCGTACATAAGCTCCGGGGGCTGTGTAGCGCGAAAAAAACAACCTTACATCGCATAGGCGCGCGCGCGTAACGACAAAACGCTTCAGCTTATAACTTCTCTCATATCAGAGAATCCTCGACCTCCTCTCTGCCTCTCGCTGAGCCTCTTGAGCTTTTTTGTTCTCTCTCTCTCTCTCTCTCTCTCCTCTCTCTCTCCACGTTTATATCCATGCATTATATACCATGCGTACGTTACGAGTTGTCGAGCACGCTTTTGCCGTACACACGACTTTTTTTCAAGCGCACGTACTTTTTTACAATTCTGAAAAGCTCTCAACTCAGGCTACTTTGAGCAGGAACAACGCGCGAGGAGTTCTCTCTCTTTCTCTCGCTCCCTCCTTTACTACCTCATATTTATATAATGTGGCCTACAACGGCGCAGAAGCTGTCAAGAAGAAAACGTCACTTTTTCGACTCTGCCCTGATGTACTAAGAGCGCAACATCTAAAATATACTTTTCTTATGTATAATCTGCGAGATCGAGATAAATAAGCGCAAATATAAGACCGGCACATGTTTTGATGCAGCTTTCAGCTATATATACGAAGAAATTGTAAATACAGCCAGCTGTATAGTTCGTCATTCGCTTGGATTTAAGTATGAATAATGCTGGCTTATCAACTGCTCTTTGTTAGCCGGAGAAAAGCGCGGATGACTCATCATCGTTAGCGCGAAAAATCTCGCTTCCCACCGTATACATCTCGCGATATATTTCATTCACCGACCCCGCGCACAATATGCATAATTTCCCCGACCAAGTAAATTAATTTATTTATAATGATTTACAATATGGCGTCGCCGTTTTCTTACTCCAATTTCATAAGCAGTCGGCTCCATTGTACACGAATACATATTTCAACTGAAGGAAAATTAAGCTTCGCGCTTCCGAGGCAACTCGCGCCTCTATAATATCGATCCGCACGAGCGAATATGAAAATGTTCATTCATTTTACGCCCGAGTATTAAATTTGATTATTGACATTTGGGTCGCTGCTAGCCGGATGAGTCGTTCGAGTCGCTGTAAACTTTCGATCCAACCATCACTATTTCTAGTTTCGACGATAAATAAAGGGAATTTATTGCTTAAAAAAAGCCACGTATACACATAGTAAAGTATAGCGATACGCTCAACTGCGTAAGCGCGGCGCATTGCCGTTTACAGTCGCGCGCGCGCCGAATGTTGTTGAAAAAGTCGAAAAACAAGCGCAGCAAGGCAAAGCAAAACTTTGAATAAGCTATAATACTCGAGGAAGTTGCGCGCTATAGCGACAAAAGTAAAAAAGAAAGAAAGAAAGAAAGAACGGAGAAACGAGGACAGAAAAACACAGAGAGAGAGAAGAGAGAGAGATAGAGAGAGAAAGAAAAAAAACAAGTTGAGACTGGGTCGGTCGAGCGGGGGATGAGTTTGCTCTGTCGTATGTATATACACGCATACATAAAAGAAAAGAGTGTTGTCGTCGACCAATTTGCACGTTAGTCTGTTCTAAACACCTCCGCGGTAATTGGGAACTTGCAGCATAACGAGAGCTGCTGTTGCTGCTGCTGCTACGTAGCTCTAGTAGCATACATGTATTCACGACGTCGTTTCGCCTAAAGGGCTCTCGAGACGATCGTCCTCATCTATACAACTCGCATACACACATATACACACACGTCTCTCGCCTGTATGCACACATATACTCACACGGGCGCAATCCAAAACTCATATATATTTCTCTCTTTCATTTTCCGTTTCATCGTCGTTGTCGTCGTCCTGTGTCCGCCGCGCGGACGTTTATTATATTCGTTGGGGATGTATTGAGGCGCAAGCCTTGTAGTGTGTGTGGGGCTCGTGTTTGTATTAGCGCAATTAAATTGCTGGCGAATGATTCCGCGGGCTATTTCTCTTTTTATTACTTGCATGACCTCATTTTTCGCCCAAGATATAGCGTAAACATTTGACAGCGCAGGAAGATATAAATATTATTTACGAATTACTCCGTGCGGATTTTAGGCAAATTAAATTTTTAATCCGACAATGTCCGGCACCTGCACTCCGTATTTTTTTGGGGGGAGGGTACGAATCATTTATTTCTTTTTCCTGTTTAATTAAGGTGAATCTCTCGTAGCAGGCAGGTCTTGTCGACTGATTGGCTTAAATTTTTGACCAGCGTGTGTAACGCTCATTTTTTTCCTTTGCCGAAAAATCATCCTAATGAAAAAGCGAGAAGAGTGGAGAAAAGTTGGACTAATGAATTCATTAATTACGCGATGAATAGAGAAAATTCTCATTAAAGTAATCAAGAAGTCTGCTGTGTAACATATACAATACAGGTCTGCATTGCTAAGTAAGTTCCTCAATTATCTTAAGTTACACAATCACCTGAACTATGTTACCATAATGCTTTGGAATCCCAATTTATTCCGAGAGAGTTAATAATTCGAATAAATTAATTTTCCAAGCTCAGCTGTGTTTAAAAATTCTTGAGGTTCTGAGAATGTAGGTTAATGTCTGAAAAATTATATGGTTGAGTCAGAAGGAAGTTACTGGTGTACTCTATCCTGAAAAGTTGGTTTACAACCTAATTTCTAAGGATGTATTCATATAGAAATTATTTTTGTATTTTAAAAAAATACTTTACCGCGATGTAGCAAAACTCTTTAAAAAAAAACTAGTCCAGAGGAAATATTTGTTTTGAAACTGTAAACATTTTTAATATAAATTGCTAATACTTAAAATCGATGCAGTTGCGAACATTGGAAAATCCAATTGGAGAATTGCTACAGGGCGCAGCAGCGAAAACTTGGCTTCGTATTCGCCAGTGTTATTTAGCAGCGGTAAATGGCCAATCGATATTTATAATTAATACTCGGTATAGCAGCTGCATTAACATTCAAAGCTTACCAATATCCTGTGTGCCAATGGCGTGCGAGCAACAAGCAACATTTAAAGTGCACGAAACATTCGTACATACATATATAGGCAATGTAAGGCTTGGCGCTCGATATGTGCAGCGCGCGCGCTCGAATGGCTCGTGAAATAACAAGTTACAAATGACTGTGTCTCGAGGGTGCAATCGGTTCCAGGCGAACGCAACAGGATCCATTGGGGCGCTCTCCTCTGGTGGCCCTCCGGCTTTATATATCATATAACGTGCACGCGGAGCGACAAAAGTCCGCGGATCGACACACGCACACGTCAAAGACGTCTAGTACATAAATACGAGTGCAGAGAGAGAGAGAGAGAGAGAGAGAGAGAGAGAGAGAGAGAGAGAGAGAGAGAGAGAGAGAGAGAGAGAGAAGAAACGGAGGTTATATAATATGTGGTATCGATTCGCCAAGCTATATACAGAGTAAATATGCTATTTTCGTAACTGCATCTGCGCTTTCTCTCTCTTCTCTCGAGTATATAATAATATACTCTTTTTTCTACTGAAGTCGGGACGACGCGCCACTGACTTGGCGATTTTGTGGTACATTTACCGCAATATGTATACGCACGTCCTAATTTTTTTCCTCTCTTCTCCTTCGACATCTTTCCATGAGTAATGCGCTTCCTCGAGCGTATTTTTAAGTATTTTCGCCTCGATTTGTGTGCCGAGGATGGTAGTTTTTTTTTTTTAATATCACTGCGCTTTTCCCACGCCGTTGGTTGCGATAAGAAAAGGAACAAAAGATATTCAACGGAAACCTGCACGTACCCCTATTGTATTTTGGCTCACCCTAATGGGGATTGTACGTGAGGGCCCGCGTGCGAACGCCGAAAGAAGAATCTATTCATTTGAAGAAGGATAACGCACAGCAGCGAGACGGAGAGAGAAGGAAAAGGAGCTACTCCTCTTTGTCGGAACAAAAGCCAGGCGTGAATGATTCAATTCGCCGAAACTATGTTTCCGAGTTAATTCTTACGTTAATGCAAGCTATTATCCTAAGCACATCAGTTATTTACATATTAATCAGCTGATTCGTCGCGAGCACGAACCTGTACTGAATAATTAGTTAATGAGTAATCCTGACCATTTTATCATTATCTTAACTGTTAAAAATGTATGCATTAAAATGAGTTTAAAAGTGCAGGGTGTTTTTTCACCCTGTATATAAATTCAATTTTATGTAAAAACATTGAAATTAATGTGGTTCTCAATGAATTTAACATTAATTTTATATCAAATTTAATGTAAAAGTTCTTTAAATTTGATTCAGAGCACATTTAATTATTTTAAATAAAACTCGATTCAGATCATTGAGAGTAAGAGAAAAATTATTAACAATTTTTGAAGAAACCGTGCCTTGACTTATACTATCATTAATTGTACATTGCCACTTGCAGATTTACAGATGAAGGTACTCGCCATCTAGCGGTGGAGGTTGACTGATCATGATCAAATTTTCAATTGAACTGTTTAAATTCGAGTAGATAATCAAATCTTTTTGGTTCTCCATTGAAATAAAAATAATGTATATGATTAAATTTTGATAAATTTTTATGCAGTTTCAACAAAGATTCCATTTAAAAATAACACAAATAAAATTCAGAATTGGATACTTTAATTTTAAGTTATTATTTTACTTTAAATTTTCAATAAATTTAACGTTTTCTTTAACTATATAAGTTATCATTAGGAATCCGATTTTTTATGTTCACAGAATTGTCACTTACTTGTTTACGCTAGAGAAATCAAAATTTGACACATTAAAAGCCAAAGAGCAAGAAACAGAGTGTAGAGGTTTTTAAGGCAACGAGAGACTAACAATGTTGTATCAGATAACGTTGCAGCGAATGACGCTTTCGTTTACTTTTTTTGTTTGAAGCGCAGCATCTTTTATCAAAGATTTGTGTGTGCAAAATCTTTTATGTCATCTGATATTGAATTGCTAAGCTTTATATTTGCCATTGCATAATGGGGCAAAACATAATGATCTTCGTTTATTATACACTTTTTTTATTCTCACAATAATAATATCAATAATATTGAGTTGATCCTTTTAATTCTCTGATTTAGAAATTTTACATTTTACGTATATTAGTATATAAAGAACGCGTCTTACGAAGGAGGAAATATGTCCTAAAAATCGGCTCGGCTTTCAAGGTCCAACTAAATAATTCACTTCCTTCCTTTCGCAATGCATTTTCTTTTTGTACGTCTTTTCCATCGCTCCCAACGGTTCGTCGTCTTCACTTTTTTTTTGCTGGCAAATGGAATGCATAAAATGACACGCTTGGCGGCATACATAGAGCGACATTATCGCACCTTTTTTACATCTACATTTTGCATAATTTTTTACAGGCACGTATGGAGAAAAAATGGCAGATTTTTGAATATTTAGACGATGACATCGCGTGATTCTAAGGACGAGCTTTTTCGAGCTAAAAAAAGCGACAAATAAGTGCTTTATGTCATGTGCTGCTTTTATAAACACACGCGTGTGCGCATGTAAAAATATCTATTAATACGAGCATTTTTCTTTCGCTCTTTCGTGCTTGATTAAATCGTTGTTTATGAATTTTCTGTGTATACGAACGAAAGTGAACGTGTCGTTTGTTAACGAAGCTTATCACACGAAGTGCTTGAAAAAAAGTTTTTTTTCGTTACACGATAATTGAAAAGTTTCACACGCGCACACGTCGCCAACTATATTAATCACTTATCCGAGTTGCATCAACATTTAGCGATGAGGACTCGTTGAAATTCAAACTCGTAAAATTTATATGTACGAGAGGCACTTGACCGATCGTATATAGCTTAGACGTCCGCGAGGGAGAGTGCATTATGATGACAAGCGCACTCGTATAGCGTGGATTAGAGCCGTGCTGTGGCGTTAATCAACCAAAGTGCAGCTTAATAACAGGTCCATTATTCCTCCTTATCTAATTAGGAGTATACCTCTGTGCGGCCGTTGCGTATCATCACTTATGAGCTTATACTTATCAGCACCCATTGGACCGAGCGAGATTCGGCGGAGAATAGTCGTGCGGGATGAATCAATTGATTCTCCCGTTATGTGCAAGGAGTAAAGAAGTTTTTGAATGCAACAGAAAAAAAACACTTCCTTTTTTCAGTTTATTGAGCACCTTTATTTATTCGCGACGGAGAGGCTGGGGATTAAAAAAATTTTTTTTTCCAATATTTCTAGCAATCAGCTATCGTAACGACGTTAACCTGAAGCTTGTATGCATAGACCCGTGTAAATGTGTTTGAAGACCAAAGGGTTTATATATACGTAGATATCGGACTGTGAGCTGGAGGCTTTGTTTGCCTCGACAATTGCGATGGCTCCACTAGCTGCTACGAAGCAGTCCTTGCGAGTAATCGGATAGCAGCAGAGCTGAGAAGCTGAGCAGCAACGGCTATGTGTAGAAGCAAACAATATGAAAGCTCTCGGGCGTGATAATGAAATTTTTTTTACAGCTGATATAGAAGAAGAGAAAGAAGGGCGGTGGCTAGCAGCAGACGGATATACACTAGGGTGTCCCTTATTTTTCTTAAGCTGCAGAAAATCTCGCTACCCCTGCTTTTAAAAGTTTGTTTGGAACTAAAAATGCATAAAACCGTTGCTAAGACTACTTTTTACAATAATTTTCGTGAACGTTCAACACGCATCCTTTAATTAATTTTAAGACTTTTTTGTTCTTCGCATTTTTTTGCTGAAGTCGTTACTTTTCTATATAAAAAGTCGCAAAGATTAAAAATTTAATGACAAAATATGATGAATTATAATTCTGGAAAATGTTCAACTTTTAAAAACCACATTTTCGGGTCCAAGCAGACTTGAACAAAACTTGCGTTAGTAGAGCTTGCGCTGGTACAACTTGCACTAGCGTAGCTTGATGCTATTTCAGTTTTCTTTAGTAAATCTGTGCCGCAGTAAAGTAGAGATAGAAAATCGCAAAGATTACACGTGTGGTTTTATTACGCGTGAATTTTGCATGAAATATTTTTCATACTCGGAAGAAACGAATTTAGGGTAAAAATGCAAATAATATTATTTTTCGAGGCCTTGTAGACTAGACATACTTTTATTCATTATTTAATTAAAAGAAACACAACTTCACTCGGCATTCTGAAAACGAGGTTGCCACTAGTAGTGTTACTTATTTCATGCGCTATTTTTCGGCCTGCCACATTTTACGTGGTACAGTCCATATAATACGCGTGCACCCGATGAAGCTTTTAATAAATTTGATAACGTGACGAGAAAAATGAAAAACACTCGAAGCGTATTGGTAAAGTTTAATTGAAATGATCGATGGCAGTCTGTCCAAGATACTTATATTTTCTCAAGTTTATGAATTACTTCAAGCTTTTTCCGTTGTTATTTTTACATTTTAATTCATTTAAGAACGAATTACCATGAAAACGTGATTAACTTTTTAATTAAAATTGTATTTATGGTTTCGCGTACAATGATCGAGTGATATTGATAGTTAATCGTTTAAACGTCACTTTCATTGATAGTCATGAATTAATTAAATAGTTCAGTTAATTTTATTGAATAATATATGGATTTTTTTGTCATCCAATGTTATCAAACTAATCTCACCGTGTATGGTAGTACACATTTCCCACCGTTTCGAAAAATTATGCGGACCATTTCGTTCTGCGCTTTCGCGTACAAATGTCTCCGTCATTCTGAAGCTGGTTATATGCATACACGAAATATACATGAATATAAGCAGCCGATGTCTCTCCCCGATTTTTCACGTAGAAAAAAGCGCAACACATGCTAAAGCCGTATCGGGCGGCGCGAGTGACAAAGCTCTACGGCGGTCTTAGGCGTTAAAGAGGCAACGAGGCCAAGGCTATATATTATGCAGTCGTATAGCGTATGAACGTGTGCGGGGCGCAACTATACACATGTGTTTATGCTGCACGTGTGTTTATACGCGTATTATATACGTGTATTGTTATACACACGTTATATGATGTGGAGTGAAAAATGAAGAAAATATTGTACTGCATGAGCCCCCGTTGACTCTGACGTCGGCTGAAACTGTACTTGCGTGGGTGTGCGCGCGCTTGCGTATGTACCGGCGCAATCATCTTTTGTCATTTATCACGAATTATCACAACAGTCAGGTGCGAATCAAAATGAATTTTCATCGATGAAGTTTTCTTTACTTCTAGCAGATGTATATTTATACATTATTAAGGTTATTTGCGCCACGTATAATACCAAAACTATTGAGATGATTGAACGTGACAAATTCGGAACTTTTAAAGAGTACTTTTTACCCTGCGAGTGAAAGTGGATACATATTGAGTTATAAATAATTTATGTGGAATATTAGAAACGTTTTTATTTTTGTTTAGAAATCAAAGTTAGTAAAACAATCTACCATTAACCCGATTTTTCGGATCAGCAACATTTATTTTTATCTCCTATAAAATATTCATTACGTGCTAATACCGCAAAGGTGAAAAAGCAATCACTTATAGTTGCTTTTTGCACGTCATGTTCTTGCTGTAAAATATGTACAAAAAGTCGTTTATGCGTAAGCCATCTTCGATTCCTTAGCTCACTTTATGTCATAATAAGTGAAATTCATGTCGTCTTTTTGTTCCCGATATTAAATATTCTGATGCACACGCAAGCTAAACGTGCATATTATAGACAAATTCGATAGAATTGGGATCGCTTGTATCTCACGTTCGATCCCCGTATTTCTCTGCTATTTTACAAGTTTTTTGAACTTACTAATGTACAAAATCAAAAAACTAGTTCTGTATATCTTAGTTAGTATTCTGTATATCTGTAGATTCTTAAAACTTGATTTTGACAATAAAAATGTACAGGAGCAAGGAGAACTACTGCCAAGGGATTAGTTGCAATTAGAAAGACGAGGGATACGTAGTGTATAAAGATATCACTGTACCTTCCAAATAATGACAAATTTAATTTAACTACAAATACACGGAGCAATTGAAGGCAATTTTACTATTATTAATATCCTTGTATATTAATTAATTATTGTATAGTAATTGGAGGCGTATTAAAGAATACGAAGATATCAGTTGATTAATTTTGTATTGTGATGGTATTTCAGTAGATTAATACTGGTTTCAATTATGTTTTTATTACAGTAAACTGTAACGTTTTGAATGAATTTATAACAGTTTTGAAATAATGAATAATTCAAAATAGTTGAATGATAAGAATTACAACGTTCTATACATTTAATCGAAAATTTTATTTTGATGTTCTTTATTAACGAGATTTAAAACAGGATAATATTCAAATAGTATCAAGGAACAAAATAAATAAACACTGTTATAAGTCAATCTGAAAAGTTCACATTGATCAATACGTATGCAAATTACCATGACCAACCACAAAATGGCTCTATTCCAGTTTTCAAGAAACTCCCGTACAAAGTAACAAAGATCGGGCATAAATAAACGAAATATCAATCATCAAACCATCGAACCTGCCATTACTTCACTAAAAAATTCACTTGAATTAGTTCTTAATTGTTTGAAAATCATTTTAGCTTGCAGCCCTAGCTGCAGTATTAAGAGGTATTTTTTTTAATAGCTGATTGTTGATTTGTTGATTGTTTTGGCCAGTACCGCTACAGTATTCTTTTCTTCCAATGAGTTCAAGAATATCAATTTTTGAGCAATTGTTTTTACTTTTTTTATTTATTTTGGGAGACTTCTTCTCAGTCGGAGCCATGTTACAACAATTCACAATTTAACAAGAATGAAAAATTTAACAGAAAAGTTACCGCTTAACCCCATGTGTGGGTCCTCTTCCGGTTTCTAGGCCTTCTGGCAATTAACGAAAGCAGACCCTGACACAGCTGCCTTCGTACTGCCCTAGTAACTGACTCAAATGCATCGTCCTCATAGCAAATTTTAAATGTATTTTTTTTCATGCGCTTTTATGGAAGAATTATAATGTGAAGAATTATTAATGAACTAATAACGATTAAAAAAAATTTGGTTTTCTCATTTTACAGTGAGATTTGAAATAATTTTTTTAACAAAAGGATTAGTTACTGAATACCCATTTAAACCTATATGAATCAGTAATTGAAAGAAGTCAGAATAAATTTCCCGCACAAATATTTATATTGATGTATGCTAGTAGAATGAAATTATTTAAAGTAGTGCACTCTCGGCAAGATCATCCGCAGCAGTGACATGATCAGGCTCGTTATACTGTTTGTTGCAGATGATGACGTACGCGAACGACGATCGGGTCTCAAAAAAGGCCCACAACGACGACGAAGATAGACATCGATGAAACCTAGCGGATCTCGCACGATCGAAGAAAATTGTCTAGTATAAGGCGAGGCTTTTGTAAATTGGCTGAATAAAATAACGAACATTCATCGTCTCGTTAGCGGAGTCAATCGAATAAATCGTGCCGCTTCTGGTGCGACAACAATTTAAAGATTGCGAGCGACAAGCTGCCTTGTTGCACGTTACGCGAAGCTGAAAACCTACCGCTAAGGTAAGCCTTTTAGTTATTGTACCATAAATGTTTAAGGCGCGCATCGGCATTATTAATAAATCGCGTTTGCATTTTGAAATCTCAACCGCTGCGAGGAATCATCGAGAACCTGGATTTTTCTACCGAAATCCAATATTAGCAGTCACTCCAAGATAAAAGTATGAATAATTGAAGAGGCGAAACGGCAACATCCTGTGAAATTGTTACGAAGCCAAAACTTTCCTGCTGTTCTCTGTTGCCTCTTGCCAATGTGCATGTGCAGAGGAGCCTCACATATCGTTATGAATATGTCAGGCAACAATTTGCATTCAACGCTCCGACATTTCATGCTCATGCTACCGCTACTGGGCTCTCTCTCTCTTGCGTAGGTGCATAATTTCATCGTTGGCGCTCAGCCCTGCTCGCTTTCCTAATCCCTGCGGTGCTTTATGCATACGAGTAGGTGTTTATACACGCCGGATAAAATATGTAATACAGAAGACAGCCGCAGTCGTCGTCATACGCTTGGCCGCAAGGGTGTTTCTTTTTTTTTTTTTGGCGTATCATTCCCCAGCACAAAATCCAAGTGCGAAACAATGTTATCGCTCGCGAGTTAGTTTAGATTTTCGTCGTGCTTTTTAGTTAACGATTTAAACGCGTGCGCGCGTCGAGAGTGGCGTATTCGAGACTCGCGCGTTAATTCTCGACTCGTTGGCGAGTAAATTTTTTTTCCAGCCATGGCGCAGCTCTCTTTGCAATTTTAATATCTCCTAGTGCCCTGCAGCCAGCTAGCTCTCGCTTCTTATGAAAGTTATACACGGCAAGCTTAGCAGTAATCTGTCTACTTTCTGCTTTACATAGAGAACCGATGTTTTTCATTTTTAGTTTTTGCACTCTCTTATCCCGCATCGAGCTATGTGCAAGCTGTTGTGCAGCATTCATCGATACGAGTCGGAAGTTGCTCGCGCGCGCGCAGTACTGTGCAATACGGTTTTTATTTTTACACTTTTGAAATGCTAGTCCAACATTTTTTTCATCGTAAGCATCGTCTGCACGAAGGTTAAGGTTTATTTTTTTCTCCCTCTGCAAAAATTCTTCCTTCTGCAGATGTTTTTTTATGCTCCATTACTCGTTACTCTCTCTCCCTCTTTCTCTATGCGCATATACTGCTTATCTCCTGAATATTTCATAACTTTTCTCTCTGTGTCTTTGCTCACGCGTCTCTCGTTGCCTGCGCCTCCGCCGCGAGCTCCATTTGAATGTATGATGATTTGCGCAATGTTATCTCTAGATGATCGCATCAAAACAGCAGTTCTATAATGCAAGCCCCGGGCAACATCATTGATCGTAACAATTTCTCAGCTCTCTCCCTCCTCCGTCATGAATATGAATTTCCATTAGCTTCGAATTAATGTTGCAACGGTAGCAGCATATTTTTGTCAATTAAATAGCAGGTAGCTGCTCCGGCTCGAGTTGTGCTCTATTTTTCATAATATCGTTCACGGCGAAGTTGCCATCTAGAAATCTGAAAGTACTGTAAGAGGCTGTTTTTAATCCTCGCGGGGTACGTTGACCGACTGATGAATGGCATCGTTAAGGCACACTTCCTATACATCTAAGAAACTGCCTCGGCTGCAGCAGCAGCTCGAGAGGAAGAAAGCAGAAAAGAGCAAGCACGGAAAAGGTGGCAAGAGAAAGAGAAAAAAGGGGCTTGGGCGCATTTTTTGCAGTCACTGTAGACAGACGTGCGCATTCTTATTTTTAGCTCCGAGAAAGAGGCAGTTTCCCCGAGACACTATAGCCATAAATCTTCGTCTCCTCGTATGTCAGGATCAAGTGGAATCGGCTTGAACGAGAATCGATAGACCGCAACGTTGCGTTGTGTGCGCCGCTGCTCCTACGCATGACACACGTACACACAGCAGTGGTGCATATTGTGCGAGCGTATAAGCGGCTATGCCGCGCCACACAACGCCGCTGCTGGTGCTCCAGCTGCGCCCGTATTGGGATTTTTCAGGCCAGATCTCAAGGAGCGATCTCTGGCTTTATGTACGGATAGGGACACATTCTGCCTATTGAGTTACGTAAAATCTGTATAGGCTAACGCTGCACGGACTGTGCTCCGCGGTCGATTTGATGCTCGCGTGACTTCCGTTTGGCTCCTCTGCGCCTCATATCCCACAAGTGAAAGCGAATTGGGAAATTTCGAAAAACAGCTTAACATCTTGGGTGGCAATAAAAAATCATTTATTAAACACGGCAGACTATGTATAGAGTTTCGACATATTTAACATAAGGCATCGATTTTGATAAATTTAGATCATCAAAATAAATTCTTTTAAAACTTTTTTACACTTTTGCATACTTTCTCGATGTAATAGATCCATTTCTAAACTTTTTATCATTATATCGTTATTCGTATTTATAGTTTGTAACAATCATCTACTCTGAAGCAGACGACTGCTGCAAACGAGCATAGCGAATTGAAGATCAATAAGAAAAACACAGTTTTGGACCATTCCATTTTATTGAGAGTCGGTCACATCATGCACGATATAATTACGAAGGTGGTCAATCAGAGTAAAATAACTAAATAATGACCTTTGATTATTTAATATAAACGTTATGTTCTGCATCAAATGAGCTGAATTTTCACTACTCAAAAAACTTTTAATAATGTCGTTGAATCTTAGGAATAATTATAGCTTCAATAAAGATTTTTCACTTACTTATAAGAAGTAAGTGCTTAAAAATTATTGTTTATAATTTAACTCTAGGTAATGTAAAAAAATGGGAGTTGAGGGATTTCCACAATCACAACAAAATAAATAACAGTTTGAAATACTTTATTGTTCTTGCGTAGCGTACTCGCGTGATTGCAAATTATTTTATTGCTCGCAAACATCTCTGGACAAATCTCAAGATTTTAGGTTTTGGTTTGGCTCCTAGGTTTAGTCACGATCCTTAGTCACGATGGTTTTCTACGACCATGTACTGTATTAAAGTGTTTTTTAAGTATACCCTTTTCTCCAAAAGATTTTTGACAAATATCACACTCGGAAAGTTTGATACGAACACGTACTGTATTTGTGTGTTTCTTGAGGTTACTCTTGCACCTGAATGACTTGTGACAAATCTCACATTCGAAGGGTTTTCTGCGTTCATGTACCCCATTGATGTGAATTTTGAGGTCACATTTTTGTTCAAATGACTTATGACAAGTGATTTGCTACAAATGTCACATTCAAAGGGTTTGCTGCGATCATGTACTGTATTTACATGTTTAGTGAGGTTACCTTTTTCTCCAAATGATTTGTAACAAATTTCACATTCGAAAGGTTTTCTGCGATCATGAACTATTATCATGTGTCTTTTAAGGTTATTCTTTTCACCAAAAGATTTCTGACAAATCTCACATTTGTACGTTTTCTGACATAAATTAATTTTATCAAATGATTCGGTTCCAGTTATTTTATCACATTTTTCTACCTTCTTGGATTTGCCACGTTTCGATTGGAAATTGAGTGAAAATTGACCATTATTTTCATAATTGAATTGTTTTTTTATTAAAATAATCAGCTCTTTATCAATCAAATGATTAGTCTGAATTTGGTTTTCTGTTTTCACAATAGGTAGGTAATAACTTTGATGCTCAGTTTTGCAAGTGGTTAGAGGTAAAAACTTCGGTTTAGGTTTAACATCTTTGCACTCTACATCAATGTATATTTTTTCATTCAACTGATCCTGTAACTGCATAGCATCATTTATGTAGTTTGCCTAAAATTAAAATTGAATAATATATTTTTATAGTGGAAAATTAGAGCCTAAAATAAATCATTAAACTCACAGGTAATTTATAAAACGGGATTGTATCAAAGTTTTTGACTTCATTACAGCCCACCGAATCGACATTATAACCGTCGTCTGCATCTGGCCAAGTATCATTGGGTTCTTTTTTTATCCTAAAGAATAATCAAATTTGATGAAGCAATCGTTTGAAAAAACATGGCATGAACAAAAAATGTTATACCTAACTGTATCCCCAATGCTTTCCATCACTCGCTTGAATATAATATGAATTCCCTACAAATTTTCATGAAATAATACACTGAGAAAATATTCGAGGTTATATGCGTCAAGTAGACAACACTGTACTTCGCCAATTCACCAATTTGAATTTAAACACTTGATAACGGCAGGAATTTAGCTCTTTGTTGGAGACTGAACGCACTACACTAATAGTGTAGTAGCGAGGTGACCATGTGATTGTGATAGCTCCTTGTCGATATTTTCCCCCGCCACTGTCGACTAACCACGAGCAGTAATGTACTACAATACATAGAGACGCTTGCATCTCACTACACCGAAATTGAAATAAAATCATCATTCATGATGATGGCGCAAATTTAGTTGGTATCAAAATATTAGTGGTGGTTACGTTGAATATTTAATAAAGTAATATATTATTCGCATTAATCTGTGACCATGAAAACAATTTTGTTCGTTGAATTTCGTTAAAGTTCTACTTTTGATATTCATAACTGAATAGTAGATTTAACAAATTCCTAGTTCAGTCCTGAGTGAACCAAGAAAAAAAGTGCCAAAGAATTATTTTACTGTAAATGATTCAAATTTTTTTCAAAAGAGTCGAGGCATCCACACTTTCATTGAAAAAAAACTCGCAGAGCTTCCTTAGGAGGACGTTGCTTGCCAGTTATATTGAACTGCGATCATGAACCCAACTAACGTCTCAGGTTCTAGAGACTCCATAGGCGGTGGAACTTTTATTTCTAGTTCAAACGCTTTTCAGTTTTTTTCCTTTTTAATTATGATACAAACGAAAAACAAATTTTCAAATTTTTAAAAATAAAAATTAGTTGTGCTACGAATCGAAAATTCAATAGCCATCTCATTGTTCAGAATGTAAGTTGCTGTAGCCGTAAGCTCTTGTCTTAAGGATATTTTGTCCGGTCACGAGTCGGTCACGCATACTCAAGGCGGGCTATCACACAGCAATAAGCTCCCGTTCAATTATGCACTTATCATTCATCTGTAAGGAACATTTCTGCCATTCGTATCGAATCAAACAAACTGAAAACACGAGCTTGCACGCGTACCTTAAGTGCATTAGTTACCGAGTGTACGTATACAAACTTGGCATGGCAGTACTAAGTCTCATGAATTATGAATGAACGCCACATAACACAAATGTACCTATACGCTTTGTGGTTTGCTTGTCCAGCCACACGCGGAGCACGCTCTTGAAGCGGTGTATGTGTATGTTACATCTCCAGGTGCGCGCACGACGTGTGCAACATATAAATTTTACATATCAAGCCGTCGCGCAGTCTTCCTCAATCGCAGCTCGCTCTCACTTTTCCATTTAAGTATAATATGAAGATCGATCGATTAAAGCGTATGATGCGCGCGACGCGTACGAGAGCGAATGAACTTTACTTCGATCTTGATCCACATTAACTTAATGGCACGCGTGTAAAGATGGTAGAAATAGATCAATTTCCATGCTTATAGTTCGCACAACTGGTGCTTCCATAATTGCCATGCAAAGGGTACAGTCCAACACCTATTTTGCAAAACTTATACTCTTCATCGGATTTGATTGTAAAGCATTTCACGCTACGCTATTTCTAAAAAAAAAGCTGCGCACTTTAGGGCAGAGCGTTAACAACGAAAAAATCTACATATTAGTCAATGGGTATTTCAAGGGAGTACGGATAACCAATGAAGGACGCAGAGAAAAAAATTGCAGCTTTTTGCGTTGCACAGACGCGACAATATCTGCATATGTATACAGTCAAGCGTGCACAATAACAACTCGAATACTGGTGCTGGTTGGAGAACAACAGTAGCCATAGCGGCGAGAGAAAGAAAAAATTCTGACCGAGACACGGGTTTGCAAAACAAAGGGAGAAAAAAAACACCTACCCACACAAAGCACCTTCTGGCTTCTTTGTTTCGAAGCTTTAACACATACGATTGTATGCGCTCGCGCGAGCTTAACACATATAGGTATGCATATATACTTGTATACAAGCGAATGTGTATATACATGCACCCGGATCAGGCGGCAAAATGCGCTTGGCGGCATATTGCAGCGACGGCTTGTGCTGCTACTGCTGCTGCTGTCGGAGGAGGCGGGGGGCGCGCAACGAATTCATGCACGAGCTCGACTCTTTGTGTCGCCGACGGCGCGCGAAATCAAGTTGTGATATCCATGAGCGAGCTTGGAAATTTCTTTTAGCACCTCGACTCGCTTTCGCGGCTGCTTACGCCTTTGAAAGGGCGCAAAAAAGTGCGCGCCCGGCGCATAGAGCTGCTTAAGCTTTTCATGCTCGGTGACGCGTTCCCAACTATATGTACACACGCAAGAGCAGACCATTCTATAGCTTAAATTCTTCATTTCGCACGGCATTCAATAAGTTTGTTGGCGTTTTTCATTTTTATTGCGAAAATTATTAATATTCGCCCGCTTGTCGTCATAATAGATTGTGCTTTTTATTTTTGAATGCTCTTTTTCAGTTCATTTGATCTAAAGGGTCTTTTGAGGTATTTAATTTTTCGACAAAAATTTACTAATGAAAATTTTACGATATTCGATATTCATATAAAACACAATAAAACGGTTTCGAAAAAAAATAATAAAAATCTGATTAACCAAGTAGCCGTTGATCTTCGGAAAGAAGAATGAGATTTGATTCGATCTACATACATATAGTTCAAGTAGCAAAACAGTTGTACAAGATATATCCTCCGGGACGAAGCTGAAATACGTCAAAGTGAAATGAATTTCCAGGATTGATTGAATGACTGACCTAGACAATACTGATCGAAACGTTATCGTTGAAAGAAATCTTCTCTTTGACATAAAAAAAACGGAAGTAAAAAGTTGTTCTACATAAAAAAAACAAGCGAGGAGAGGATGTTACGTGAATATTTAACTTTTAAACTTTTACCAAGATTTTAAAGTAGAGAGAGGTTTCAGACACAAGATTAGCAGTTAGACCTTGATTTTACTTACATAATATTTACTTACATATTCTGATTTTTATTCTGACGTGTTTTATTTCTGCTTTTCGCTGGTTTTATGAATGCGTTGATAAACTTCATTTTTCCGACATTTTAACGATATTTGTAACAACATTCATCATAATATTATTTTAACAAATATATGTTTTGAATCAATGGCATTAAGGTTGTAAATGAAAATGTAAATTATGATATATGATACATGAAATCGGATAAAGCCTTTTATTTAAAAGTACACAGATGTCAAGAGATAAATTTCAGCATCGACTTTACGGAATTTGGTCATGTTTATTTTATTGAGTTTTCCGATATTCATTTATTTCAATTATTTACTGACGCGAGCATCGATGTTTATTTTGCCAGGGAAAAGTTAATTCGAAAAAGTGAAAACGAAAAATCTTCATACGTTTTGTATGCAGTCGCGCGGAGCGTATAGCAGTGTGACGCAGTAGCAGCAATGGCCCGCGCACTTATTGATCACCGCTACCTGTTCGCAGGCGCTTGGCGCAGGTACACGCTATACGTAACATCGAGAGAAGAAAGAGCGTACATAGCGATTTGCGCATAAGCTATTGTATATTACATATACAAAAATGTAGAATTATCCCGTCCAAACATGCGATTTATTATATTTACACCCGTTGAAAAAGGTAAGCGGAGCGAGTAGTATAGGATGTGCTTCGCTCATTTTATTCTTCATATACATTCACCCTGGATATTGTGCGTGGCGCGATCCCGAATAATTAGCTCTGGCAATTGTACTCGGATTCGTCGGAATGATCACTGCTGCGATGTGTTGGCTGCTTTATCACCGTACTCCGCGCGTGTCGGATTTTCAGTTGCCACGCTGCGGTTTCTTCACTGGACATTCAATACGATAATAATGGAACGGTCACTCGTTAGAGACTCGCGACGGCAACTAGAGTAATTTTCCGACAATAAAATAAATAAAGCGCGACTTTATTACGTGATATGAAAAAATATCCGGTTAATAAATAATGACGCGAGGTGTAACTTTGAGTGTAAAAAAATTGGATTATATTTGTGGCGCTGCAGCACGTGTCGCAAATGTAGCGCTCGAAACATTGGATCATAAATCTTTGCCTAAAGTTTACGTCCGTGCGCGTTATACGTCACACGCGTGTGCGAGCGCCGCCATATAAGGACTAAAACGGCTAGAAGGTTAAAGGGCGCAATTTCTTCAGCATTTTGTGTGCGCGGGTATGTGTGTGCGAGCGCATAACGCATATGTAATTGCTTAGACGTTTTTTCAGGTGGAATTTTTTTTCGTAAACGCGTTGCGCTGCTGCTTTCCTTCGTGGTTTCGGTATAAACGAGGTTGACATTACGTGAGGTTTTTTACCAAAAGCTCCGTGGGATTTATTTTTCCATTTTGTAATGGATACAGGGCGGACGACAGAAGCGATTTCGATAAATAGTTTCAAAATCCGCCATAGAAACTTGTGCTGCGTGCGAATGCCGCGGCGAACCGCCGTCTAACAAGCTGTGTGTGTGTGTGTGTGTGTGTGTGTGTGTGTGTGTGTGTGTGTGTGTGGTGTGTGTGTGTGTGTGTGTGTGTGGTGTGTATGTGTGTGTGTGTGTGTGTGTGTGCGCGCGCGCGCGTGTCACCACGAGTCCGAGCTTAAACTTCCGAAAGAATCCACCGGATTTTGGAAATGACCTACAACTAATACTATTTGTACTAAATGGCATACACCTCGGAATTAGTTGCTAAATAGCCTTACAGCCAACCCTTCATATAATAAAGTTTGGAAAATCACGAGATCATTAAAAAGAATAGAAAAAAAATTAAATTATGTTACCGGGTCAATAGCAATATGCCCCGCTAAAAATTTAAGATTTGTAATTACGTGCGCCCTCATAAAAGAGCAAGTCGCGCTAAAGACGTGATTAAGCTCTGCAGCTTTTATAAAGGGTATCCTTTGGCTCTAGAACGTCTTGCTTGTATCAATGTAATTAACGAGCTTTTTTCTTGCCTCGGTCCATCAAGCAAAAAGTATCGCAGTCTCGCGGGTATTTTTGCTGCACGATAAGATCATTAATCCACAAACTCGGAGTTCAAAGCATATATAAATACACGGATGAAGCCAAGTTTATAGTTCATCTCTCAAGTCGACAGGACGAAACCATCATTCGTATACACGGCATAATGTACGAGACTGCGTCATAACGGATCACTATACTATGAGCGCACAATGTCACTTTGGGTTCTATATCTGCATACGTACGGTATACAACTGGCTTTAGATGCTATATGCATGTTTGTAGATTTGTGTGTCGAGCCGATGTGACTGAATGCTTGTTTAGGGCTACAAAGTCAACAGCTTTGATGTCATCGTGTAAATACACGTTGGCACATCCCGTCCTTGTCTGATTCTGAGCAAACTTTTCAATTATTCAATGTATTTACATCATGTACATTCAAGTACGTATAATTTATAATGGTGCGAGGAAAATGTTTCAATGATGCTTATTTCGATTAGAGAATTTAGAATTAGTCGAGTTAAAATTGCTACAATTTAAAACGTATTATTGAAACTTTGGAAAGGGATCTTTTTGATCACGTTCTTATCTTTTTACTCAAATGTATTAATTATTTATTCAAATTATGAATAAATAATAAATATGAATCATAATTTGATTAAAAACACAGTTTACACAAAAGAAAAAATTCTTTCAAGTAAACGATGAAGTAATTAAGGGCCAGGCATACCCACTCAGTCGATAACGCAAGGCTACCTAGCAATTTAAGTTAAATTAAAAAAATTGGGAATGATATTCGCGTATCTAAGAGTAGAGGCATATTTCTAATATACTTATTAACATCCTGTCCAAGTTTCATATAAATCCATGCATTATTGAAGGAGAAAAATGAGGACAAAAAATAATAATGATCAATAATAATTTCTAGGTTACAATATTCTTTGTCCTCATTTTTCTCCTTCAATAATGCATGGATTTGGATGAAATTTGGACAGGATGTTAATGAGTGTATTAGAAATATGCCTCTACTCTTAGATACGCGAATATCATTCCCAATTTTTTTAATTTAACATAAATTGCTAGGTAGCCTTGCGTTATCGACTGAGTGGGTATGCCTGGCCCTTAAACCATTGCACACCAACTATTGGTTGTCGATGGGCGATAAAAACTGATTAATTGACTCTTAGAAGCTAGCAACTATACGTGACATTTAGACCGTGTAAATTCATGGCCGCAGGGGGTAAGTGAACATCGAGAGATGTCTGTTAAAAGTGTAACCCGGAAGCTAGTCTAAAAGACACGCTCTTTTATCGGATACGCTGATAATGAGTCTACAAAGTCGAGTAACGATTTTTTTTCTTTTAAAAGCTCCAAAGTTTCCAAGCTCTTTTGAGCTGTATCAGTTTACATGTATGTTTTTGTGTACTTCGATTTGGGTTGTAATATTTACCGCTGCTATTGTTCCTATTTTCTCTTTGATTTTAATGGAATTATTTCTATCATCTTTTCCTTCTGGATTATGGATTTCAATTTTAGTAATACAATTTGCTAACAGTCATGCATTATTTGCTTCACAAGAATTAATCAAATCTCTTTTAGAATAATCAAGTATTGCACAGTGCGCACAAGTTTAAAACAATTGAAAATTTAATTATTCTTGAATCATTGCAACTGTTGTTCCAATTCTAACGGTAGTATGAAAGTAATTAGAATTAGGGTTAAATTCTAATGAATTTAACGGAACATAAAACAATTGTAAAAAAATGAAAATACAAGTTAAATTGAATAATCGCGTAAGATTGTTTTTGGAAATTAATAATACAAAATATTCTTCATAAAAAATTCATTTTACAATTAGTTATGATCATATTTTATGATTATTATTATAATCATTGGCATTGATATATTTAATCAAGTTATTAAGAATGAGTTTAAAAAAATAAGATAAAAACGTCTATTTATTTATTTATTTATTAAAAAGTTAATACGAGTTATTTGATTAAAGTTTTTTATTACTGATTACAAAATGAAAGTAACAAAATATTACAAAAATGGATCCCAAAATCAATTATTTTAAAAAAATTGAATGTGTTTTCTTTTTTAAACAGTCTCTAAGAGTGTAGAGAAAGTTTGATTCTTGAGGGAAAATGGTCGTCTCATAAAAGCGTTTTTGAGTATTCTTTGAAAAATATTCAAATATTCTTTTTGCAACCGACGTAGCCTAAGTCAAACATTCTACTTGGGGCCAAAAATAATCAGCCGGAATATTAAAAATTTTAACGTATTTATTTGAATTACTGGTCGATAACAAGTGATGAGCTGATCTCCACACATGAGGTGTATAGCTGAACGATCCAAAACAAAGAGAGTTTATTGGTACTTGTTGCCATATTTATACGAAAATATTATGTGTCGCGTACAGATGAAAAAAGGCAGGCTCCTCTCTGAACTCGGAGGAAGCCCGCGATGACGACGCGACTGTCGAGTCGACGGTTTCTTACGTAAAGATGCTTCAAATGTATCTCCTTTTTCAGAAATTTAAAAATCAATACAAGAAATATAGTACGATGCAAGAAATATAATATAAAGTTGGTATTGAACACGAACAAAAACTTTTTCCATCCTTGAAATATTCTTCATTTAGCTGTTACTACATTTATTCATTTGAAATGTTGTAAATCCATTCAATTTAATTCGTTAATTTGAATTCAATAAAATACAAGTATACATAATGTTCAATATAAAATCGTTAATCGTGGTATGACTTGTACAATTACTTACACTTTTCTACTTGCAGATTTACAAATAAATGTACTCGCCATCTAGTGGTGGATGCTAGCTTTGATTATGAATGAAAATACTTATGGATAAATAAATTGAAATGTATTAATATTAATATTATTTTTTTATATAATTTCGTACTTTCGTTAACGACAGATAAACAAATAATAAACATGAAAGTGAAAAGGGGGTAAATACGCCATATAAAATTAATGCAGCCTCACAGTACCACAGATACTTTTGGAAAAAGAACTCGGATGCCCTTTTATATCTCTCAGCCTACCTGACAACGTGCTAAATTTATAGTAAATACATAAATGCTCAGTAGACAACGGTGAATTGCCGTCAAACATATGAATGGCGTGCGTATGCAAGCGCAGCTCGCAAGAGAAAGAAAAAGAGCGAGAGCAGGTTTGCACGCCAAGCGCAGGCTGGGGCACCTGCTTCCAACCAGCAGCCTCGTGCTATGCACATTGCACACCAGGCATTGCAGCTGACGAGCATCGCGTACGCCGTATACGTTATAAAAGAGCCTAAAGCCATGTGTGCAGCCACGATTTGCTGCCGCCCCGTTCCCATGCGCTCTTTGCGCTCTTTGCGCTTTACAGCGTAGACTGCATGTGACTCGTGCAGCGCTGCGAGAACTGCGCGCCCCCGAGCTTCGCAAACTCTGGAAGAGAATCTAATAAGTAACTGAAGCTTCGCTCGCGAAGACGCGTGTATAGTGTCAAAGAGAACGAGTTGCGGTGCATATATATAAGGCGTGTACATGCGAACTTCTAGTCTGCATTGTGAGAGCTGCGCACACTGCTACTGCGTGTAAAGCTCTCGAACTACTTTTCGAAACGAGTTTGAGTTTTATCGACCGAATCTTGCGAGAACGATTGCGCTTCGAGGACTTTTTTACAGTTTTTTCGTAGTTTTACAATTTTATCGATGGAACACTGTCTCACGCACGCACATTGCGAACAAGTCGTGTTACGGAAAATAAACATATAATTTCAATAGCAGAGCCGTGAGCGCCGATACTCGAAGCTGCGATTCGTAATGCCTTACATTCGCGCAGCTGCATTAAAATTCCAGCGTTCTCGCGGTTTTCCGAGCGATTTGAGCCCTCGACGTAAAGCCTCCGTGCACAGCCGCAGGAAGCAGCCACTCGTAATCGCGCGAGTCTCAGCAATTGCGCCCGATTGTGTTGCGGGGATCTCTTAGCCGTTTAAGAGACCGCTGTGCCGAGCAAAGATGCAGCTTTTTCTCCGCTGCACTCGGCTGCCTATGTGTCGTGCAAACGAGAGCGCAACCGCATATATCGACTCTAATGCCGCTCGAGGCTTGTATTAGTCCGTTTCGGCCCAAAACGATCCAACGATCCACATAATTAGCAACATGTGAGCAAGAAAAATATAAGACTTACATATTTTATCTCACTTGATACACAGGAGAATCACGGATTCAGAGACCCACGAAAACGGATCGACCTATTCTCATTTAAAATATATAAAAGATTCGAAAATTCTGATGCGGTCAATCGATCTTCTCAAAAAGTGACACCAAATAGTGTCCGAAAAATTTAATATTAAATAGATACGGGTGATGAAAGACAAAGGAGAAAGCTCTTTGATAATGAATTGGCAAACATTTTGACTTTGACTTAAAATCGACCACTTTAAGAAAGGCGTCATTGCGCACGCGTCAATTTACCGGTTTTTCGGGAGCCTTGTAGAACGTTCTGGAAGTCTATCAATATGAGCAGGTTGCTCGGTTAACCGACACGACACAAATATAGCTCATTCTACTTTGATCTCTTATAGCTTCGCCCAAGTGTTTTTTACTTTCTATATAGAATATGGATATATAGAATATAGAATTGAGATTGTAGTGATACGAATAGTCAGTACGCCGCAGCGTATAAAATAGAGGCACATCGCATTGACCGCAGCAAGTGATTTTTGTGGAAAAGAAGTATATCTTAAATTATAAGAGACTGTGTCCAAGTCCACGATGTACAAGATCAAACGCAATTCCACTGGAAAATTTCATTACTATAAGAAAGTTACAGATAGCGGGCGTTTAACTGGCAACTGTTATATACAACGAGCGGATAATCTTAACTTTGACAGCTTATTAAAATTAAAGGCTTTGCGTGAAAATAAGGACTGGAATATCAAAGATGAAAAATTTTTCAGTGAAATTTATTCTTTAATCAACAACTGGAAGGGCCAACACCCAAAAGATCTCCGGCTTTTTTTGCAGCCCGAAGAGATCGAGTGGCTTCTCATGGAGTCTATGAAGTCCCAAGGCAACGAGATTGAGCCAGAGAGACTCATCGACTTTGTGATCGAGGCCAACTACACAGACAAGCTCGACGTTAGACATGGTTATGGCAAGCCATCGAATGAACGCGTCACACCGGTGCATGTCGCAGCTAAATACGTGGAAGAATCAAAGGGTAAAAATCGCGTGATGAGCAAGCTTTTTAAAATATACGACAGATTCCACGTAGATTACGCCGACGAAGAGGGATTGACACATTTTCATCTGGCCTGCAAATATGGCTGTCTCGAGGTAGTCGAGAAATACCTCGAACTCAAGCGGAATCCCAATTGCATCGCGACAACTACAGGTGACTCGCCGCTGCACTTCGCTCTGCACTACGGCCACAGGATGATTGCCGACTTGCTGCTGAGAAATGGCGCAAAGCCAAATTTAAGCAACGATTTTGGAGACACTCCTCTTCACATTATTTTCAAGAAAGGCTACGATGCTGGATTCGTGCAGCAATTCTTCAAGATCAACGCTGAGCTCCAACAGGTGGTGAAGATCAACGCTCCGGACAAGTTGGGTAACACCCCGCTACACTTGGCTGTAGGCGAAGGACGCATTACGGTGATCGAGTCACTGATGAGAAGAAACGCAAATCTGAATGCGGCCAATAAGGCGGGATCGACGCCTCTGCACATTCTTTGCAATAGCGACGACGACGACGTTTACTTAATTAAAAGATTCTTTTGCATCTGCGATGAGATGGAAAAGACGGTGCAGATCGACGAGTCTGACAACGAGTGTAACACAGCATTGCACCTGGTTCTGAGCAAAGACAGAAAGGGGAAGGCTGAATTGCTGCTGAGAAGCGGAGCCAATCCAACGTTGGCCAATGTGGACGGATGGACTCCTCTGCACTTTATTTGCAATGGAAAACTCGACAAGGAATTTTTGGCGTTATTTTTCGAGATTAACAAAGACCAACCTCAAAAAGTGCAGCTCGACGCCCAGGACAAGTCGGGTAACACGCCATTGCACTTGGCTCTGGAGAACGGCAAAAAGAAGGAAGCTGAATGGTTGCTGAGAAAAGGCGCCGATCCGTGTTTAGCTAACAACGAAGGTTCGACCTCTCTGCACATTGTTTGCAAGAAAGACTACGACGATGACTTTGTGAAGCTATATTTTGAGATCATCGACGAAAAGCATCATCAAGTGCAAATTGATGCCCTGGACAAGTGGGACAACACGCCATTGCACTTGGCTCTGGGCCACAGAAAAAAAGAAACGGTTAAAACGTTGCTTAGTAGAAATGCTGATCCAAATTTAGCCAACGGCAATGGATTGAAATCTCTGCATATAATTTGCCAGGTAAACCTCAATGACGAGCAATTTTTGAAGAGCTTTATTGACATTATCGCGGAACAAAAAAAACCGATCGAAGTTAATGCCCTAGACAAGTGGGGTAATACTCCATTGCATTTGGCTTTGTGCAACGGAAATAAAAAAAAAGTTGAAACGTTGCTAAGAAAAGGCGCTGATCCGAACTTGGCCAATACAGAAGGATTGACACCTCTACATATGATTTGCAGGAGAAAAGAAAACGATAAATTGGCGGAGTTATTCTTCAAAGTCAACCATGAATTGAAACAGACGGTAAAGGTAGATCTCCTTGACGAGTGTGGCCGGACACCGCTGCAATTAGCTGCAGCTCGCGCCCCCAAGGACGTGATCGAATTGGTGCTAAAAAATGGCGCCGATCCGACTTTAACCAATGCGAAAAAAGAGACTGCTATGCACCATATTTGCCAGAATGACAGATTCGATAACGCGATGACGATGTTTTTAAAGACCTGCAAAGAAGTCAAAAAGCCGGTAAATGTCAACGCCCGAGACAAGTTAGATCGGACACCTCTGCAATGGGCCGTAGCGAGTCTCTTGGAAATTACTGTCAATGTACTCTTGGAGCATGGTGCTGATCTGTCCAGCTTCACTTTTCCCGACGAGAGCTACTTCGCCGTGGGCGTTCCCCGGGGTCGCAAAATTCAGGAAATGATAAGAGATCATATGAGACAGGGGCCTGAACACCAGGCCATCGTCGATTCTCTCAAGAAAGATCTCAAGATAAGACTAGTGTTTGACATGACGTGCGTCCTCGAACGTCTTTGGAAAGCAGGATACATACCGAAACCAAGAGACGTACTGACGATAATGAAATCGTTGACCAAGAACGGATTATTCGAGAATCGTACGAAAAAGGATGAACGTTGGTATACTGACAGTGAGTTTACAAAAAAAGCAGAATCGATTATGTTAAATGGGAACCTGTCGCTCTACACTCTGACTTGCTATGGAGCCCAAGAGGTGGCGGATCTTATAAAAGAATATGAAACAAATCTCCAACAAGCAGTTCAGTGTAACAATTCGGTATAAAGATATTATAATTTTTTTGGTGCAAAAACAATAAAAAAAATTTTGCCACTTATACTGAAAAAAAAATTGTATTAAAAAAACCTATAAAAGTCAATCACAAGTCATCAATTCACTAAGTCAATTTTTCATATGATATGAAAGCTCACATCTGGTTTGCATTGTAATCTGCGATTCATGACTTTGTACAATGAATGTGCGCAATAACGAATATTGTCGCCTGAAAGTTGATTCATTTACACCATGATTTGACATTTTTTCGAGGTCTTTACGAATTCAAAACTGATGGGAAATTTATTTTGCAAAAAAATAATTTTTTTATATAATTAATATAAATTTAAACTCTATAATTGAAAATAAGAACTATTGAACTCTAAAAATATAAAAGTCTCATGTTTTTCTAACACCAATTTTTCTTGGGTCGTATTGAGTTGAATTGTCAGTACAATAATCGATGTAGTGTGGTCACACGAGGCTTCAAACTCTCAAATAGACGAGACAATAAAAACATATTAATAGAGAATCTTGCGCAAGACATTGATCGCAAGTAATTCCGAGCAAGTTTTAATTCAAAGGCGAAAATTTCAGGCGACTCGACAGGCCTGATTCGCCGCAAGCACTCCAGTGTGCAAGCATGTAATTGCGTTGTACGCGGCAGCGAACCACGAACTCGAGCCCTACATGCCTCGAACACTCTACCTTCCTTACGACGTTGAAATCTTCCACCGCAAGGTGACATGTAATGCCTTGCTATCGCTGCACTTTTCCGATGCTTTTACAGAGTCTTGGAACTTTCATTACTTCGGAAGCTTTTCTGGATTTTGTTTACGCTTGAACATTTTCGAAGGAAAATTCTCGTACTATCGAATTTGATTTTTATTATTTTTAATCTACTCGACCGCCAAAATCTGGAGCTTAAAATTTTTTTTTACTAGAGTAATGTTATTCAAGCAATTTACGTGTTTTTTCTGAATTCACTTCGAACTTCTGTCAAATCGATGAGCAAAATGTGTCACCGGTTTAAGTGTGACAGGAACGTTTCTCGCTCAATTTATTTTATCAAAACTCTGACGCTCTGAATAAGTTTTTGACTTGTCTAACTCTTCACTCTCCTCAGAGACATAAAAGTTCCTTACTTAATTCATTTGCATTTCTGCGATCTACAGTGTAGTTATATGTAAGCCACAAATGCATCCAACGAATAATTTTTTGCAAGAAAATTCTTGGCTGCCTGTCCAGCGATGATAAAGTGTGCTCGTCGACGAGCAAGTTTGAATAGCTGAAAACGGTGAAGAACAAATCGGCGATCCCTTCAAATTAATATGATTAATTCGATTGAAAAAAAAACCTCAAAATTTTACATACATAACGCAAGAAGGTAAAAGTTTAACGTATGTTGTTGTTTATTTGTTTTTTGCAGATGACATAGAATGGGTTGGGCGGCGCTTGGGCGGCGTGTGGGTGGTGGCAGCCGCCTCTCACCTATTCTTTCGCTGTCTGTCGCCTCCCACGCAAGCTCCTACCTAGTCACCGTATTTTGCATTCTCACCGTAGCCGTCACTTTAGCTAACTTCGTCAGTGCCGAGGACATGTACGTATTTCTCTCCCTGTATTTACACTCTTTGCATATCAATTCTTCTTTCAATGCCGGATAACTCGATTTTATCGAAAATTTTAAAATCATCCATGCACGGAGCAGTAAAGCGAAAAAGTTTTCTTGGCTTACATACGTAACGATTAACGAATCGCGAATTTTCATCATTTTTTTGCCGCACGCCGTTCTTGTAAAATTGTAAGAAGGAAATTTTCAACTTCTTTATTAGATCAATTTATCGTGAGAATCTATATAAGAAAGCATTCGTTGTTGCCGCAAACGAGCTTCAATATTTGCTGAATTCCGAACGAGCCGGCCGTTTTATCATGCTAAACGAATTTAGTTCTTACTTTTCAAGCCGAAGCGCTGGAACAGACAAAAAATGCTGATAAGAATCAGTCGAGCGGCTCAAAAAGCTAAACAGCCTCCGGGCTTGAGTTATTCAATGCTCTTCTACAGAGATCCCTCTGACTTGTGACGTCAAAGTCTCGGCCCGTTGGAAAAAACTTTTCACGCGAGCTATATTGGCTCATTACAAAACAGATACGCGAATGAGTCTATTTGCGCGAAACGCGACAATGGCTCTGATACACACCCAAGCCTTCATAAAGTGCAACTGTGTCTGAGTGACTTGTCGAGTTCGTCGCGCGAATATAAACGCTGGGTTTGCGTGGATCTGCCCGCGCGCGCGCACGTCTCGCAGAACTTTGCCATATTGTGCAAATTCGCGCGAAACTCAAGGTGCTTTTGACGTGTGTAAAGTCCCGACAAAACTGGAACGTTTGTTTAGCGTCGCACTCGTATACTCGTCTCTCTGCAACTAGTTGCATTAAAGTCAAATACACGGAGTCGAGCTGTTTGTCGGAGCACAGTTGCACTCGAGATTCTCGCGATTTCGATCCGAGATACAACAACGAAACCGAATAAAATCAAAAGAAAACCGAGAAAGACCCTCGTGTCAAGTTTACAAAAGGCATATACTTTGTCCTCAAGGTGATGTGTGAAATTTTGTTCTTCGCAGTTTCGAGGAGGGCAAGTCGGATAAGGAAATACTGGACAATCTGCTGCTGGCGACCCGCTACGACAAGCGCCTGCTGCCGCCGGTCCAAGGTACACTGAGGCCCCCACCCTCGACACGCCAATTAGACGACTACAACACCCCCGACCTTGAACTCGCGTCCGCACCTAGGGTTGTTGCTGGCGCGCGGCACGAGTCGCAGCAGTCGTCGTCGCGCCAACAGCAACAACCGCAACCAGACGCTCACTACGAGACTAGGCACCACGAGTTAACCGATAACGAGCACGACCAAGACAGTCGCGATCATCACCACCATCGGCACCATCATGATTATAATAACCACTACGAACATCACAAAACAGCACCACACAACCACAGCTCACTGCTCACTCCCCGTCGAAAGGGTACTTTTGATCCGCCACCTCTAGAGCTCATATGTATCCGTTACGGCAATAGCTCAATTTTATCAACAACAACAAAAAAAAGCAGCAAAAGCAACTCGTTCTATAATACACATCTTTTTATCTTCTACATATTGAATTGCGTTGCCTTTATATATTCGCATCTTTTTCTTAGTTCAATACGTAATATGCAGAGATTGACACGGCAATTTGATTGGTGGCTGCCCACGATTAGATTTTCTCATTTCGAGCTTGAACAGATTCTCTCGTGCCTCTCGTTCATGCCTGGCGCATTTTTTCAAGCTCGTCATGTTTTTATATCGCTATATATACCAAGTTACATTTTAATATATCTGCCTCGCCGTTGTTACGTACGCAGTTTACGAGAGAATTTCAATTGCTATACATCCATTGCCATACGCGTCGAATGAGCTGGAGGGCACTTTTTAATTTTGAGAAACCCGATACGTGCGACGTCTCGCGTGTTTCATATGCAAGCGACGCAACGACGAATGCCGATAAATACCACAAAAAAAAATCGTTCAACGATATATTTCACGCAAATCGCGACGATAGTCTGATTTTCAGCACGAGATACATACGCAGACCTCGAGCTCGTGAATTGCTGTATGAATTGCAACGATAAAATAAAAGTAGCCATCGCTCCTCGACGTCGCGAGAAGAAGGGAATATATTTACGTAATCGGATATATCTAAAAAGTATACATCGCGAGAGATGCCGCGTATATTGTACGAGATACGATTTCAATATATGTCACGTTCCGTGTGTATACGCGAAATGATCTATGCTGCTCGGCACACACAAGGGGAATGTACATTGCGCGGAGGATATAACTTATTGCTTACACGCCGATTTTAAATTGAGTTTTCTTGTCGCACGAGCTCTTTGCGCTCGCAGTAGAGGAATATATCGAGTTGCGGAACGTCGCGACAGCATAACTTTTTCCCTCCTCTATATACATCGACGCAGGGAATTTAACGTTCGAGAGAGTGAGAGAGATGAAAAATAATCTGAGACCCGAGAGAGAGAGAGAGAGCCGCGCGGATAAATCCGCGATGATCGTGTGTGGGTTAAACGAGCTGCGAATGTACGTCGAAAGCCAATAATACTAAAACGTGGCGCGCCGTCCTACTCGCGATACAGATCGATTTCGGGCATCAATTTTTTAAGCGAAAACGAAGCGACGAAAAAACGTCCCGATTGCAAACTATTAGCCTCGAATCTTGTAGCCTAGTACGTACGTGCGGGTGTTTGTGTGGTTCTCTGAGCTCTCTATGTGTGTGTAAGTGTGTGTATGCGTGGCATGGCTTTCTTTGTCTTTGCCATTATTTTGGCAATGGTCCGCTGCAGTCGCCGGGTGAGTTTCGTGCATGCAAAAATTAGCAAAACCAAAAGCACTCGCGTTAATGAAACTGACACGGCATATAACTGTACAAGCGCAGCGAAATCCCTCGAGCGAGCCAAGAGAATGTCAAGCCGCGCACGTACACACGCATACCCACCCGAGCACACACACACACACACTCACACTCGCTTCTGCCATTGAATCGTCCTCCTTTTTTTTCTTTTTATTTCGTGCTCGCGTATATACGCTCGATATTCGTGTATATAAAACTAGCGTCGAATCGCCGATGCCCTCGATCAACTATTATCTTTCAGAATGAACTTTTGTTTTCTCTTCATTCACCGAGGTGCTCTCATACTGGCATATTCGTACGGAAGTTTCGTTTTAAATCCCTCTCTGCCTTCATTCGCGAAATCACATACATATATAGGATTTTGTGAAATCGAATCGCTCGGCCCGAACGAGAAAGTGAATTTATATCCGCTGCTTGTCGTCTTGTTGTTTTTTTATTTGTATTATTATTAATATTTTCCTCAAAATACACACCCGTAAGCCGGGTGCAATTGAACGATTGAAGTTTAGCACGGTTCATAAATATTTTTTCAATATTCGCTTTTATATTATCCAAGTAATTCGTACGTATCATTCGATATTCAAAAAGTATTTCGAACGTTTGAATGTTTAATTTAAATAGCGATCTTTTTTCGTTTTATTTGTAGTTAATTATTTTTAGCAGCTTCACTTTAGTAAGAATCCATTATTCTCGAAATAATTCAAAAGCTTCGTCTACGTATATCAAATTATATTTTTTGGTCTGACCAAATCTCGACTTTTCTACTCAATTCAATCCAGCTTATCAACGGCGTGCCAGATTCCAACTATTATTGGATTACATTATAAAGTATATGCACTGTAAAACGAGTCTAAAAGTATTTCAGTGTTTGGAATCTACGAACTGGAAACCCGCCTTAAAATCAGAATAAATTTTTTCTATCGCAAAACTCCCGGGATACAAAAATTCAAGTTACTGTTTTTTTTTTTTGTTCTAAAAATCGTAAATCTTTTATTTTTCAGTGAGATAGCAAAAAGTCGAATAATAAGTTTAGAGTGTTGGCGGAATACATAAACTGACTTTACCGGTAGAGCTCCTTTTTTTGCTGTCTTTCGCTGTCTTTTTTCTCAATGGATGCGTCGGGAAAAGAATGTCGAAAGTCTAGGTGGGAAATGTAATTTCTCGACTCGAAGACGATAGGATATTCATTCAAGTCGATTGATACCGCTGAAATCGCAAGGAAAAGTGGATCCGAGCAGAAGTGACATTGGATATTTTCTTTTAGAAACGAGTAAAGTTAAACGATAGCTTCCTCATTTATGCTGAAAAGTTGCTCAAAGTTTTGCACGCCCGCACACAGACACGGTCGGTTTCGTGGAAAGCGCGACACAAATATCGGTCGCTTGAAAAATCCTCGAAAATCAATGAATTTGCATAGGGGCATATATTTCTTTCGCTTCACGCGAGGTACAGTAATTGCATTTCCACTTTCATTCCGTTTTAGTCGCGGCGGCCCTTAATCATATCGCATATAACGAGAGGAATAAGAATCTATAAATCTAGCCATTAATATTTAATCGCAAAGCGTCTGGGGCTCCGCCGCGAAAATAAACAGCAACGGAATGTGCAACGTGTTTGATACAGATAGACAATTTCAGCGCCTTATTATATATACGGATGCAATCGTACAGGCGCGTGCGAAGCAACATCGAGCTCTCTCTCTCTCTCTCTCTCTCTCTCTCTCTGCTTTTCCGCGGCTGGCACACAGGTGCTCATTTGCATGAAAATCCAATTAACACTGTGGTGTAAGGTGTTGGCGCGCCGCCCCCCGCGCTCCTCTGTGTATTTGCGCACGTGCCGGAATAAAGCGGAGAATAGTACAAAGAGTGATTCGGTATAGTTTCCGCTGGGTGTCTCGTTTTAAACAAGTTATAGGGCGCAAGACCACGTTTTCTCTCTCTTTCTCTCTCTTATTCTACCAGCTTTGCCGCTTTTATTTATTTCCTCCGGATAAAAGTGCAAGAAGTTTCGAGGGGAATTATTTTGACTTACACACATACCGGCTTAGGGGGGCAGGAATTATGTAAGCAGCCTGGCTTATTGCTGTCTTATTGCTCCCGTTTAAGCGGCCACTTTCTCTGCTTTAATACCGTCTTCTGGAAAAAGAGCATTTTTTGAAATTAACTCTGTTGCGTAGTGAAAAAAAAGTAGAACAGAATTAATTCTGATTTTCCTAATAAGCCGAGACTTGAACTGCGAATGAATCTTTATTTTCCAAAATTAAAAAGGACATTTTTCACTTGGAGTTATTAAGCTCGAAAATGAAAGTTCCGTGTATATTTTGAGAAAAAAATATCGAAACAAAAAGGCATTAGTCAACGCCGTCTCATCAAAATTTCAACTTTAAAACTGTAATATCGTCAATATTCTATGTAAGTAGGTGGTAATCATTCATAAATCTTTGTTTAACAGCCCTGTGCTGGCCCTCGAGCAAGTTGGATTCTTATATAAGCGGTTTAGTAGACATAAAAACTTCGAGTCAAAAGTTTTGTCCAATAAGTCGAAAGCAGAAAGTAATTCTTCTGTTCTGTGTCCAACACAAAGTGCACACACGTCTAGAGATAAAAAAAAGGAGAAGAGAACTTTTAAATCGATGCCACATCTGTGTGTTTCCTCCTCCTCTCTCTCTATCTATCTCTATCTTCCTCTCTTTCTCTCTTGCAGTTTGTTTCTGAAGAGGTGCTGTACCAAGTTTTTCCATTGAAACTGACAGTTCTATCCTCCTAAATGGAAAGTTATATACGTATACCACTACATACAAAAGGTATGCAAGATTTTAATCAAAGAATGGATGTAGCTATTTACGTCACGCGTGGCTTGAATGAAATTTTTTTTTTCACGTAATATCTGAAATAGATGTAAATAATCAACCATTAAATTGTTTAATCTTTCAATATCTTCCATTGATGTTCTCAATCATTCAGGCTGAATAAGTCTCGTGAAAAATCACCCGAACTCCAAAGCGACGATGGAAATGTGTTTGAATATAAAAAGAGCAGAAAAATGAAAGAGAAATCGAACGGAATAAAAAGCATCTCAAGAGTGAAAAGTGAATAAAATTCGGTTTCTCCATGTCTGTAAATGTACGTATATATCCTTGCTTGCTCCGTATACGCGATGCGTAGCTCTTTTCCGTCGTTGCATAATATGAAAATTGAATAGTTTAAAATTCATTACGTGGATCATTTGTCTGTTTCCTTGAGATGAAAAATTTTTGGATCAATTTTCCTCTTCTTTTTCGTGACCTCAATCTCTCCTTTTCGCTTTTTTACCTTCAGGATCACATGATTGTCTTTTTTATATACGCGAATAAATTTTTTTCTCAAACTTATAAGTTCTTTTGTACGTACACGTCTCGAATCCTCTTTTTTTCATACTGACCATATTGTGGACACGAATACCAAGTTTTCCAGAAGTATAATAAATACCCAATGTGTTTTGATTATCTTAGCACATTTTTTAGTTACATATATAATATCATATTCTTTACCCTCGCCAAGACATGATCAAATATGCGTTCTAAAAAGAATAGGTTGTGCCCCAAGTAAAAAGGGAAAATAGGGTTTTAGCTCTTGGAGATTCCTAAACATCTTGCGTGTAGCCGCGAAAATAAAATAGTGCAAGGGCTCTTTCGTAGAATCGACCTCACCTAAAGGTTTATTATGCGATACGGTGCAAAAAGGAGAGACAATCTGGATAAATGCCATTGTACACTGAAGTGCCTTACTTGAAATTTATGAAGGCAGAGAAAATACGTTGGTTCTGGCAATCTGTATAGTTTACACGGAATATATAGATTTATTGTTCAACGGCAAAAGCGCATATTTATACGGAGAAAGTGCAGGCCAGTAACAAATATATTTAAATTTATCGTTCTTGGGGAAAATACTCAAGATTATACATAATAGAGCAGCAGCTTGAATTTATCACGCGCTCATAAGCTTCAAGTAGTTAGGGTTTTTACTAAGAAATGCAGAGCGTTATAAACTTAAGAGTTGAACCTTTCAAGCAATTCACGCGAGTACTTTAATATTATATGCTTTTGCTTTTTCTATAACGACATGAAAAAAAAATTATACTTACGCATTTACACACTCACATGCATTACCATCACTGAAAAATATTCATACATTTCAGGTAGCAGTCAATTTTTCAATCACGTTCATCCATGAAAATGTACGAGTACACGCAAATATAAAAATTTTATAAACCACATGGAAGGGCTAAATCCCTTTTGTCGAAATTATGACCGAATTACACTATAAAAAGACTGACAAAATTTATGTACTCAAATAAAAGACACAAATACTTTTATCATAAAAAATCTTGTTCTTCATCTTTTCATCCATTTCTTAACTTTTGACTTGTTGCACACTCTTCCCCGCACTTATATCGTAATGGCCATGATTTTCTTTTAACTTTAAAAATTTTCATCATTCTTTCCTGAATGAGTATATTTCAATTATAACCATTAGAGAGCATCTTTTATTTAATTTTTTCATTCCTTCAAAAAATTACGTTAATATAACTGTGTCAATGTTCATCATTCATTGTACTGTTTTTCTTAAAAATAATCTAACATTTGCTTGTACTGAATAACAATTGTTAAGTTCATTTTGAATTTTTTAACTGATTAAAAATAAGAAGAAACTAGCGATATTCCGCACTCGCTTGGTTAAAAATATTTTTATAGATAAATATTCAGATAGATTTCCTAATTTTCTATGTTTATGTTGAACTCGAAGCGAGTAACTTATTAAAAATAAACTCAGATTATGGTGCGTATTATTCATTCCATGAATTGTAAAATTTTATTGAGAATGTTAATCTTTTGGGCTGCCACAAAATTAAATCGAGTCAAATATTTATATTTACTTCGTAGTTGCATGAATTCTCACTTTTTGGCACCCTCTCAGCATTAACATAAAAAGTTAATTAATATGTTTATATTATGTGAGAATAATTTTTTTTATAATATACTTTAAAAGATACTACCCGAAGAAAATATGAAAATAGGTAATAGTCAGATTATTTTTATCTTCATTTGATCTAACTGTAAAAGCATGACATTTTGAATTCATTGCGTATCAGCCAATGAAATTCAAAATTCATGCGTCAGAAAAATCACATCAACGTACAATAAAGCTACTGACGTTCTAACTCGATTAAAAACTTACCGTAAAGACCCATACGTGCCCCCTTCAAAACAATGAGACGATTCAATTTTTTTAGTTATTAATTTCTTCTTTTGTACTGTTCAACGACACGAAACCCAATGAAAAGTTTCTCCGATTGAAAGAAAAGAAAAAAAATTGCTGAGGCCGACGTATGTGTTGTGTGATGGCATGTTGCAGATGCGGATTTCTGCTGCGGCATGCACTGGCCCGGAGACTCTGACTCAGATTCGTCAAATGAGGCGTCTCATAATCGCTCAGCTGGGCCTGTTTATTTCGACGATGCCTCGATTGGCCTCCTCCATAAGAACAAGAACCAGTACAAATACCACTACACGCCGCACCAACACCTTCGCACTCACCTTCGCGGTCCGTCTTCTCATGCCTCCTTCTAATTCTTTTTATCAGTTTCAAAATCTGTCTCTCTCTATCTTACTCTCTTTATTTCTCTCTTTCTCTTTCACTCTATCTTTCTTGATTTCTGATTTTACTACATGATATGTATATTCTTGGCTGTGTAAATTATTTTTTACCCGTTTAAACTGTTCGTATCCAAATAGATAAGGAAACATGTTCTTTTAATCACTTATTATTCTTTTCTTATATTTTCATTGTAATTTAAGCAATTGGTTTTTCAAAATTTCCTTATTCTCACCAACTTATTTAATCATTTGATTATGTTTCACTTTCAATGGAAAGAATTACAATTTTTTAATTGTTCAAACTCATTGATGCCTGACCTTATCGTGATCTGCACCTTTTCCTCGTGAAAATTTCACTCCCAGTTTTATCAAAGCCTGTACATGGTTCCATTATAGAATCATATTTCCGCGAGTTTCAATGCACTTTTTGCCATATTTTACCAAAATAAATTTGATGTGGTTTGGAGTAAAAACGTTAGACTAGTATTTAGATGCGTTCAATCGATAAAAAGTAGTTTTCATGATGAAACAAATACCAGTTAAGCTTGAAATTTATTTCTGTAATAAGTAATAAACTGTAATATGTAATAAATAACTGTAAATTAAAATAGATCATTCTCAAAAAATAGTCTAGAACTTGACGTATTTTTAGTTTATTTTAAATTAAAAACTCTTTCATATAATTCAGAAGTTTCATACGATTATTGACATAATCAAAAGTTTAACATTTTTTCGTGACATTTACAAAGATTACAAAAGTTTTTAAAGTGCCAATCATATCTCAACAGTATTGAATAAATGTAAAAGCTTGAAATTGTTTTGTTAATCGAAATTTTGAAACTCATAAACTGACCTCTCTTGTCTTGAATAGCATTGTTCGCTCAGCCCCTGCATCATGGAATGAAATATACGGCGCATTTATTTATGAAAGGAAAATGAAAAATCGTATGAAAAACTGAAAGTGTATTATCGTCAGGCTTTTAAGCGTGGAAAGGTTTTTTTTACCATTGTAGAAAGGAATCAAATGAGTTTTTAATGTATTAAACATTTGATAAACCCCACTAACATAAAATTTTCCGCTGTTTGAGCAGTCAAGTAGTTGTGAAATTATTAGTTCTCACAGTGTTAAATATTAAACTGACGAAATTTGAATAGAGACTGCCTCTCACTCAACATGCATCTATAAAAAACTTTTGCCTAAAATAGCTAAATTTAATAATCACTTCGCCACTGACATGAATAACTTATCAACTACACCACTGTATTATACAATAACTCATATTTTAAACAATGTAGTTGCGCATTATTTTGAAAGCATATATAGGGGTTGAATTCTTAACGAGGTTATTATGTTATGCACTACTTTCAGCACTGCTTATTTAATGCATTTTTGATGTCACCCAATAGACTAATGCATCTCAGCATGTATAAGTTTTTGCTCTGATTGCATGCGAGTGCTGCTACTATACAGCTTGATTATCAAGACGTCAACATTAAATAGCGATATTTTCTATTTGTATCACATACTTCCTATCATTGAATCTTTTGAATGATTCCTCTAATACCTTTATAAAACGATCAGCATTATCATTTTGACTGAAGACCATTTACTTGTTGACGTCAATTTTTTTGAGCTTCCTGTTGATCTTTTTTTTTACATAATTGTCCTTTAAAAAAAATGAACGAATCGACAAAAAATTTACGAAGAATTGTTTGATCTTTGTTTCAGGAACACTGACAGTAAACGTTAGCGTGCTGCTACTGAGTTTGGCATCGCCAGACGAATCTAGTTTGGTAATCAAGATTTTTTTCTATATAACTACGCAAAATATCGATGGGAACCAAAACCATGCGATAATTCGATAAAGATACTACAACTAGTAAATTTCTCAACGGGTGCATTGATGGGTTTTCAGCAAAACCAGTATAGCTTGAGCCGAAGGCGACTGCTGTAACTAGTCTGTTAAAAGACCATATCTGCACCAGTTGATACTATTTTTTCCTACGAAAGTCTAAATATAGCGGCAAAATGGCGTATTTTAGATTAGAGTAGGATTAAATTGTTTAGCATAGTCGTATAATAAAAATAGATGAACAATTGTAAAAAAAAAATTTTATTACTCATATGTACTTAAGGATGCAATAACAAAATAAAACGCTGTTCGCGACTTTCGATACATAAATATTAATTCGCAGTGTCATTATGATATATGTTAGTTTTCGGCAAGGAGACGGCCAACGGGCCCTCGATCCACGTCACACTTTTGTGCCTCGACGGTTTTACTGCGCGTGACGCTGTGCGTCCAACAATCCCGAGGTTGCCGCCGTGCATCCAACAATCCCGAGGTTGCCGCCGACGTCACGACTTGCGCTTACACTTGTATTTTCTCGCACTGATGCAGCCGGTTAGCACAACAGCACGAGTTATTGGTACAACGGGTCTGTAGGCCCGTGTGTACCTCCAAAAGGCGACACAGGTCCGTGAAATCCTAGTCGCCTCTTGCGCCTTACACAATTGTAAATGTACAACGTTCTCGATCTTGGTTGCATTTCGCGTCGCGTTTCGCCAAGGGCCAAGAGGCCACAAGTCGCCGTAGAAACGAGCCAACGTAGCTCTGTTTTTTTTTTCATTTTCATTTTTGTTTTATCAATTTTATTGTACATTATTTTTTGCCTCATTAATGGCACACCCGGTGCGCCTCTTTGCCGAGACCGTCATTGGGGTACGCTCTCAAAGGACCTCGCAGTCACTCGCCTCACCGGAAATTTCGCGGGCAAGGGCCTACTGGCCTCTCACCTCAGCGAAGGCCACGGCTAGCCCCGTGCATTCCGCGTAGATATCGACCGCCTCGTTATCGCGCTCGTAAAAGGAGTGCCACGGGCCCTTACACGCTCGCCATTGTTGCTCGTCCGTCAACGTGTCGAGCCGGTAGAGATTTTTAAAATCGGCACCGAGTATCACATCGTGGTCCAAGTATGCCATCGCATGCCAGCGCATCGGTTCGATTCGCCCGTCGACTTGGACGTGCACCAGTAGCGTGCCGAGTGTCTGTACCAGCGCGGGTGTGCATAAACTTCGAACCGTCCTCGCCGATTCCGTGTGCAGCCGATGTTTGAGCCGCTCCGCGACACGAGGCCCGACGGCTGTGACTTGCCCGCCGGAATCGTACAATGCCTTGTACGTCGCACCGTTCACATGCACGTTCACAAAATCGCGGTTTTCCACGATTATATCCGCACCTCGATCTTTCTCGCATACAACTGGGCTTCTCGGTGGCACGTCTAGTTGGTTGACTAATTTGTCGGGACACTCTTGCACGTAGGCTGCTGGAATGCCTTCGAACGCGCTATCTTGCTCACACGCATTTTCGGTTTTTATATGGGCTGCGAGTGCAGGCCCGTCGACGAACGCGACATTTTGCTCGTCCATGCATCTCGTTCGCTTGACTTCCGGCACCATCTGTCCTTCGTATTTGGGCTCACTCTCATGCTCGCGTTTCTTCATTCCTGCGGCATGGCCAGCCGCATCAATGTGCGAAATGGGCAGTGTCATAGCCGCCATATTGCTTTCAGCCACTACACTTTCAGCAGACAATGTTTCGAACTCGTGCACCACTTCTCTCGCGTAATTTCGCTCGAGCTCGTATGCTCGTCGTTCTTCGTATGCACGTTGTTGATACCACCAGTTCCAGTAAGCGTAGGCCGCCGTGTTTTCAGGTGTATATGACAAGCTTGCGCTCGTCGCATCAGCGCGTTGGTCCGATCTTAGGTAAACATCTCGCCAAATCAAGTTTTCGTCGACCACTCGATGACTCACACTTTGTCTCGGATATACACCAATTTGCTGATAATATCTATACCACTCGTACTCGTTCTTTGAATTCATCTCGATTAGAGGTGGCCGGTCGGGCCTTCTTACAATTGCCTCCGCCTTTCGTACACGGCCTCGCTCGAGCCGATGTAGATCTTCTCACACTGTTCTGACTCGTGAATGCTACACCCGGTACTTCCCTTCGACAATTAGATACACTCTTTTACACACACGTGCACACGCAATACTGTTCTGTAACTGTTACAGAAATCACAACTATGCGTTCGGGAAAACTTTATAGCAAAAACACTCGGACGATCCGATCAGTATCGAGGTCAAACGCTAGTTGCTATAGGCATGCTGTGCAACGGTTCGATCCTGCGAGCGAGTCGCAACGCGCGTATCCCCACCACGTGGGCCGAGCTCTCGCTACTTGAAAACGTATCAGTGCAGACAGAATCTTTTGTCGTGTAGCAGCTCTGTCAAAAGTAGGTATCACGCGTCCGGCGTCGGTACGGCCACTCGCAAAGTCATTGCTGGAAAACGTCGTACTGTGTAACATACATACAAAGTTACAGTACTTTACGTAATAATTTCAAAAATGGCAACGAACGGAGAGTTTTAAACGCAAGTTTGAAGTATGACAATAAACCAATGCCTATCTCGAAACTCCTTTTCGAGCTCTCGGACCCTGCCAAACAGTCAAAATAATAGAAAATACTATATGAGCGAGTCGTTTATTTCCAGTCTCGCACGGGACGCTTGGCTCCATAACTCATTGCCGGGGCGAGGGAAAATATCTCGCTGCAGCTGATTGCGTTGCGTGCGCGGCACCAAGTATATGTATAAGTCGCGCGTAGCGTATACCAGCAGCCGCGAAGATATTTTCATTAAAGTCTCTGGGACTAAAAATATGTGTGGCGAAAACGCGAACGTAGATAGTATATAGCTAAGATTTACGCTCGGTCGAGAGAAATTGTTTACGCGCGCGGGCACGCTCGGCCGCGAGAAATGACTTTTGGGTTGTGCACGATTCCCCCGTTGCGACGCAGAGAAAGTTTAAGCCGTGCCGCTTGAAGGACATGAAAGATTCAAATGACAGGCCGAGCTAATGAAAGGCGCTAATACTTTTTCTTCTTCTTTGTTTCTTTTTGCAGAAATACGAGGTGGAATTTTTGCTCCAGCAGCAGTGGTACGACCCGCGGCTGCGCTACAGCAACAGATCGCGTTACGAATTCCTGAACGCGATCCACCATCACAACGACATCTGGCTGCCGGATACGTACTTCATCATGCACGGCGACTTCAAGGATCCTCTCATACCCGTGCACTTTGCCTTGCGCATCTACCGCAACGGCACCGTCAACTATCTCATGCGGTACGTGAGTAGCGAGCAGCAGCTTTTTCCCGGTCTGCTGCTGTGCATAGTTCATATACTATACCTGTGCTACACAAAGTGGCGCAGCGCAGCTCACCAGTACACACGCGTTACGTGTGCGGCTTGATCGCGCTTATGTGCGCGCGGCCCATACGTGTATAAGTGAAGCTCGACTCTATCCGACCCTCCACCCGCATTATATAATGAAACGTCTGCGTATATATATACCACCGCACCAAGAGTATTTTCGCAATTTGTATTCACATGTAATGCTCGGCTTGCACTCGCTCTCTCTCTCTCTCTCTCTCTCTCTCTCTCTCTCTGCTTGAGATTAATCCACGATGAAGAACTTGCATAATTCAAGCCGCATCTTTGATATATGCGACAAAATTAAGCCGACGATGCTTGTGGAATATTTTCTCATTTCGTTTACGAGTAAATCGCAGAGCGGTCGACTTATTTACTTGCTTAACTATCGAATAATTTATAAATGCACTCCAAGTTACTCTGAATGGACGGTCATCATTTGAATTAGATATGGATTTATGGAAAATTCACGGTTGTTATCCATTAGGATTCTCGAGCCAACTCCGATCCTGATATACCTTCAATCAGTTTTCACTTATAACAGTAGCAATTCTAACTTTCAACTTATCACCTTCTGTATGTTACAGGCGGCACCTCATACTCTCCTGTCAAGGCCGACTAAATATTTTCCCATTCGACGACCCACTGTGTTCATTCGCCATTGAAAGCAGTAAGTTTAAAAATTCTTCTTTATAGTGAGCTTTTGTCACTTATTTTTTTTTCTTTATTTTTTGTCAAAGTCAAAAAATCGGAGCGCTTCAAAAAGCTCGTCAGACGTTAAAAAATCACGTGTCCAGATGGGAAACATAGCGTGGAATTATAATACGATTGAATTTGCAAAATCGAATTCTCACGACGTCGTGTCGGTATTTTTTCAGTATCGTACGAGCAGACGGCGATCACGTACGTATGGAAGAACGACGAGGACACGTTGCGCAAAAGCCCAAGTCTGACGACGCTCAATGCATACCTCATTCAAAATCAGACAATCACGTGTCCGATCAAAGCCAGTTGGAGGGGTAAGTTTTCTCGTTAGATTTATTTTTCCTCTTCTTTTTTTTTTCTATTCTCACCTTCCATGCGATACGTATATCATGGCGAATTGCTCCAATTAGCTGTATTTGCCAGTTCGATTTGCAATGGATCAGAAACTTTGCGATTGCAATATTCTTTCGACCCCGATACGATTTTGAGCCAATTTTAAATGAGTGAGCGCAATAGTAGTTGAATTCTCCGCTCTAATATTCGCTGCGAAATGATAAAATTAAATTGTTCCCAGTGACGTATAGTGCGTACGCGCCCGCGAGAATCATTAAAAGAATCGCTGCTTACTCTTTTACTTTTACGAGCGTTATAATCATATTTTCGCCGAATAAAACCGCCTCGCAGCTACGATGTCCGAATTCGTATTGCATGGTTTTCGCCCCCTGTACGGAAATAAAAAAAAACGCAAAAACATCATTTTGTAACATACGAGAGGTCAGGTAATATATATCGTTTTTACGATAGTCCAAAGTAAACGAAAGAAAAATAATCAAGGAAAAATTTGTCCGTTACTTGAGTCTACGTAAATGTAGAGCAGCGAAATAGCGCGAAGGTCTTTTCATCGGGGGAAAAAAACGAGTGCCAAAAAAAAGGAACATTCACCGCGCAAACGCCAATTTCTGTTCTCGGTCTCGGCTTTATTTTATACATGAATGCGCCTCGTGTAGCATCTGAACGACTGTATTATCCTCGTGGGTGTACTTTAAACTTGTTTTTTTGGTGATCGATTGAGTGTTAGATAATTCCATCGAAAATGTGCCCAATTTTTTTTTCTTTATAAGTACCAACGTTTACCGTTTAATTTTTAGATAAAAATACAAATTCAGGTACTTTTTCATCAAATATATATAATGTGATGATAAAAATAAGTATACGATTTAGGACTTCTAGAAAAAAAGTTCTTTAAAAAATTAACACAAGATCTAAAATTGAAAAAGTAATAATTAAAAGTTAACCTATTTTCAATTGTTATATAACTTGCACTTTTTGCATCAATTGGCACTCTGTATTTCATACTACTGTAGTTCATGTTTTTTGTCCTAAAACTGTTGCATATTTACATCTTTACTAACTAAGCACACTCAACTTTTTCTCTCTAATAATTTTTGCTCCTAATTGAAAATTCCTGTCGCTGCATCGGCTTATTTTTAACATTAATGTTTAACCACCTTTTTCATAAGTCTGTTTTTTTATGAGGTAAGTTGCTAGAGCATAATGCTATAATATGAAGCACTTCTGACTAGAAAACTAACTAGTCAAAAATCTATTCATTTATTTTTAAGTATACGCCACGAAACTGTGAAAAAAGCTTGAAAATTATGAATATGCATTTACTCTCTCAAAAGTGTCTATTCTGCTAAGAGTATATTACTTATAAATATTTTAATAATCATCATACTTTTTATGTGTCTGTTATTCAAACATCATTGCTGGCTGAACTCACGTATTTTTTCTGTGTTTATTTGTCTTCTGTGTATTACAATCTTTACTGCACCCTCTATTATTTTTAAACAGATAATATTTGAAAATATATTCCAGTGTGTAAGAAAAAGAAGCTAACTTACGGAAATAAAATATGTTTTAAATTAAACACACTGGTGCATGTCATCAATTAAAAAAAATATGTACTTACAACATATTTTTTAATTAAAATTAACTACTGAACTCTCGAAAAATCGTCGCATGAATTTTATGATCTAGATATATTTTATAATTATATTATTATTATTATTGTTATTACAAATATTATATTGTACATTATATACTATTATGATAAAATAATTTAGAAAATTTAAAAAAAATTCTGCACTCATATTAATATTATATTTGCTAGTGATTGGCAATCTTGGTCTCTGTCTCTCGCTTGACAAACGTAAAAGAAAACAGTAAGCCCCTTGTGGTTCCCACCATCGCAGGTCTCGATGCGTCGAAATAGATGTTCTGTAAAAATTTTCAACAAATCATATCTCACGAAATGAAAAATTTAATGATAAAAAAATAAAAGTGAAAAAAGCCAATGTTTTTGCATTATTTCAAGCGATAATGCTTTTTTCATTCTGTTAAATATGGTCGATCAGAAGATGTCTTGGTAATCATCATCGCATTAGAGATATTGTAAATGGCTAATGATTTGCAATGTACAATGCAAGACTATTTGAAGCTAGACGTCCTATTTCAATCGTAACATTTATATCTCAAGGAAATTGCAAAACCAGCTCAAAAGTTACATTTTCAAACTCTTTCTCGGAAACGTTTTCTGAATATTTTTCTAAAAAAGTCTACGGCGATTTTAGAGACATATTTCGGAGAAGTTTTCAGAAAACTGAATCGAAAATTTAATTTTTCAGTTGGCCTTGCCATACCCATAATAAAATATCATATGAACAACTCGAATACTTTTTCTCATTTTTCTTTTTATTTCTACATACAATAATCCCAAAGAATTTCCTTTTCATCGTTAAATTTTACCATGAAACGCATGGATACGGTTCATCTTGATTACGTAAAGGGCCATTACTTTGCATACGCCATATAATATGCTCTACTGAATATTGTGCCTTGTAGCAGATTCTCATTTGGATTGCACGCAACGACGCTGTAATTGGATTGTACGCGTTTGTTCGATCCTAACGCATTGTTGAACTGCAATACATACAAGGGCTTTGCGTATTGGAATATTGTAAATGTACTCAAAATATCTAGAACTATCAGTTTTCATTCATTTTTCATCAATCATGTAATGTTGTTTCAATGATGTTAGTTTACTTGAGTGGAAAATATCGAATACGGTATGTCGGCAAAATTTTTTATGAACCGTGCTGCAGTGTTTACGAATCATGCCTTGAAGTCAATAGTTAAACCATTTCCAATCCGTTGTAGTTACTTTCTAGAGTTTAATTATTATCATGTAAAAAATTTCAGATTAAACCATTACCATTTGTTACTAGTTTTTCCCCTATTCTATATAGTCATGTCAAGTTTGCTGAATTTAATATTCGATAACCTATATCAAATTTTCCCAAAATAAAATTTTCAATTAAAGTATGCAGAATGGAATTTTTTTTCATTGTCCGCTATTTTAATTAAATCCTTAATATACTAAAAAAGCTTTCCAAATAATAAATGTCAAATCATTTCACATAATCTATTCTAACTATTTACGAATATCATATTTACAACTTTAACTAACAATGGAGGTGTTAAATTGATGGAAATAGTCTTGTGTATCAAATCTAAAAAAAAATTAATTTGAATTGCGATATAAAAATGAAAGTGCCACGAGTACGTTGTGAGTACGTGGCAACCACATCGGTAGCTTTGTATGCACAGATAAGCAATCATTAGCGTTATAAATATAGGTTTCTTTTTTTATTAACTTTATAAATTGCATAACTTTTCTTTTTCTCCATACTTGGCTATATTTAAATGCTTTTTCTCAGAAATTTTGCTGAAAAATTTCAGTATTAAGACATTTTATAATCAGTTATTTTTGGAATTTCTTGAAAGATTATTTAATCACGTAATTTATGAAGTCATTTTTTAAATTCTCGCACTGTCATTTAGGATTAGAATAAAGCTTAAAAATAAAAATAGTATGATTCTGAAACTCCGTGCTAAGTCAATTTCAAACTATTATTTGTGTCTTAATCAAAAACAACCATGCATGGCTCCTTACTTAAATGCGTATGCATCTAATTCGTATCCTCGTAACATGTTTAGTAGTAGAAAACCAAATTGATTTCATCTTCAAGGTAAAAGTGGTTGCAGTCGAAAATGTGAATAAATCTTTCACAATTAAAATTGAGTTGATTGCAACTGCTTTATTTTGTACTGATAGAAAATATTCAATAAAAAAATTAATTAATGTTTATATGAAAGAACTATTTGAACATTTTCTTTCAATACGAAGATGAGTCAAATCGATAGAGTAGATAAAACCCTATTCTTACGACAAAAAACATCACGTAACATAATATCGTCAAATGAATGATAAGCGTGCATTAATTAAAGAAAAAAAAACAGAAATTCAAAGGGTTATATAGGCAGATCGTGGCTGTTCTGTTTACAGCTAACGGACAGCTGATCGTGGTCGACTACGAGGATGAGTTTGATGATTTTGGAGACTCTAAGTGTTCGCTGTGCCAGCGCAGGTTTGAGGAGCAAGGTAACAGAACCTCATTAGATTGTGTGCACTTTGGTTTCTTTACTTTCTATTTAATCTATATTATGCTACATAATAAATACATTCTTTAATTACGCAATTTTGCGCCAAGCGTTAGAGAGTTGATCCCCACTTATTCTTTGGTAATATATTCTCTTCGGACCGAATCGAAATTTAAGATTAAAAATAATATGAGACAGAACCAAGTTTACCAAAACAATTTACATTATTGTATGAGAGATCAGTTGCGTTCACAAGTCACAGTTTTAAAAAAAATCATTCGTACCTCATTCCAAATTTATTTACGACGACAGATATTTATAAAGTTAAAACAACATTAACAATTAGTAGATAAGGTGACAAAAAATTTTCATTCATTTTTCTAACAGGTCGACTTCGCAATATTTGTATTATTTTGGCTATGAAAGCTGAAGATTGAACTTTTCCAAATTCATTTTTCAAATTCCATTTACTTATTTCCTACTTAACAATACGTTTTTCAATGTTTATAAATACGTCTGTTATGATTGTAAAATATTAATGTTCTAGAATAATCAATACCCACATAAACATTTTCTGTTTCATGTTTAAAAATATCCACTCAAAATCCTTTGTAAATTAATATATACAAATTTCATAAAAAACATAATTTGATCGATTTAGCTTTTGCATGTGTTGTACATAATTATTATCGACTATGTGTTATTACTTATTGAAATAAAAGCAAGAAACCACATGTCCTTTCGATGGCAGAAACCTGTCATATAATTCATCAATTTTTTGCGCTAACGACTTTATTATTGAAATCAATTCTTTATTGGCAATATACTCAACTTTTTTTTATAAATTATCGTCTTTGGACGTGAATCCTTTTCTATTTACGTCATTATCAGACTCGAAAAAGTATCCAGCAAAACCAACATTCTTGGAGTTTGTGCGCCTAAATTCAATTCAATACGTAGTACAGGTCAGCGAATCTCAATAATGGACTTATTTCAAAAAATTCGATGCTACATAGAACATGAAATATCATAGATAATATTATCTATTTTTCGGAACATTAAATTTATAGACTTGGATACGTATAATATTATAACTATAAAATGAAAATATAAAAAATTGAATACCATTGAAATGCATAACTGATGAGCATATAAATTTAAAAGGCAATATCATATGAGCGCATCTTATGCTATGTCAAAGTACGTGTATATGTAAGAATCTTTCCTCTTTTATTTGTTGTCGCGAGCACGGCGTTGCATAATGTTACTTGCATGCTACTTTTTTTTGCGACACAGGAGAGATACAAAAAAAGTCTCAAGCATGCGCGATGTCTGCTATTTCGTTATGGCTCCGGGGCAAACTATGCCGAGGTCTTTCGACGTCGTCATATCGCCATCGGCGTGTCGACAAATAGACGAGTTTGCAGAGGGAAAAAAAATTTGATAACGTTTTTTCAGAAAAAATTGTGTTTATGAGGGCGCACTGATTTTTTTTTTACGGAAGCGTCATTATGTTACATGAAAATTAAGCCCATTATTACATAAGTCAATCAAATTTGATTTCTTCTACAAGCTCGTAGATTTTTATACTCAATACCCACTTCTCGAGTTTTGATCAAATTTAACGACGGCCATTGGATTATAAACTTATCTATTGCGCGAGCAATTAGTTTCAGCTCGAGAAAAGCCATACACCTACATAAAGAAATGAAAAATTGCAGAACTCGCAGAAACACAAACTTTCGCGGCAAAGATCGTAAATTTCACGTTGGCTTATATTGGTACACTGTATTAAGTGCATGTACTCTCGAGAACTTTTAAAACAGACTACCGCCCCTCTTTGGCTTTCATGTCCTTTAGCGCGAGAGAAAGAGGCGAAGAGAGCGGCGGGAAAGGAGGGGGGAAAGAGAGGAAGAAATTGTATTTCAGCGAGCCATGCGCGCAGTACACACTCGAGACACTTATTTTCTCGCTGGCGTGCACCAGTGAATATACGTGAGTTTGGTCAGACATCTTGCGCAGGGAACGTAACGGGTACTTTTTTCCATGTAAAAAATCTTCAAATATATCTCTGTAAACAGTTTTGTTGCTTTTTTAAAGCCAGTTTCATGTAATTCTTCAGACAAACATTTGTTTCTTTTTTCTGTTCGCTTAGATACAACATATACAGTACAAAATCACCGCATTATCTGTTCTAGAAATAATTAAATTGTGATAATTTTTGAATATTTTTTATAGATGCACAAATTCATTAAATTTTTTTTGTGACATAGTTATGTGTTGCAATAACCTCTTACAAACTAAAAATATTTATAAATTAAAAATATAGACAACATTTTAATAATTTAGAGACGGAAGGATTACCAGAATAATAATGTTAATAACAATAATAATAACAATAATAATATAAGAACTTGAAAAATCCAAAAAGTAAAACAAAACCACCATATGAGTTTTGTACCCCGAGAGTGTCGAAATTTTCGACTTTAGAATGTACGAAATGGTATTTTGGAATCAACATAATTGTCCCGAACTGCATCGACACTCTTTTATTATCAAGCGCATACATGTCATTTTACATAGCGTTAGGATATATTGGCATATAAGAAAATGTATACTCGATATAATAATAGAGAAAATAAAAATGTTGAGATATTAATCGTTGTGGTGACGCTCGCACAGGTAATTATAGCTGCCTGAAAGTCGATCTGATATTCACGAGAGACCGGGCCTTCTACTTCACGACAGTATTCATACCGGGTGTCATCCTCGTGACCAGTTCCTTCATCACGTTCTGGCTGGAATGGAACGCGGTACCGGCTCGAGTCATGATCGGTAAGTGTCCATTAAAATTCTCGATTGGTCAACTGTAAAACTGTGACTGTATTAATGAAAACTCTTTACGACTCGCGCAGGCGTAACGACAATGCTGAATTTTTTCACAACGTCGAACGGCTTTCGCTCGACGTTGCCAGTCGTCTCGAATCTCACTGCGATGAACGTCTGGGACGGGGTCTGCATGTGCTTCATCTACGCCAGCCTGCTGGAGTTCGTCTGCGTGAACTACGTCGGCAGAAAGCGACCGCTCCACAACGTGGTTTATCGCCCCGGCGAGAATCCCGTTACTCAGGTATTTTTGCCCGCGTTACATACCTCGCCAGCTCACACCTCGAGAGCTCCGTTTTCCTCTTATTTTATTTATTTGTTTACCTTTTTTTACGAACCAATATTTAGCTCGTCCAATAACATAATTATTACATGTATTAACCCCCTTCTTCCTTTAACGTATAGAATGACACGTAATTCATTATATACAAGTAATATTTAACGTAACACACTTTTTCGCCGTAAACTCGATTAGCTGTGCGTATGACCTCGCCATTTTCCTTACGATATTTTTTTACGTGACCTATTAAAATGTAATGCTGGTCTGAAAATGAAATTCAATCTCTCGAAAATATGCAGAAATTGTTTCTAAAAAATGCCGAGATCATGCGCTCGCACAAAATACACATATAAATAGCAGTATATTAAATTCTACTTCAAGCATTTCCAAAAGACATAGATAAATTAAAAATAATGCATCGCACTAAGCATCCAATTTACGTTTACGATATATGTACGGTACGGGACTATATGCGGCTCGTAAAACTATAACTTCCTATCGTAAGACGCAAATATTTCGCCTGGCATTATTGCAGCGCCTGCGCAAAGTGGGCCGTATATACCGCATGATATACACCGTATCGTATACGTAGAGATGCTGGATGACGTGTAATTCAAGAACACACTTTATTCCTTGATACATACTAGGAAAGTCATGAAAGGCTCTTATAAATTATAGAAAAAAATATATAAAAAAATAAACAGCAGCTGCATTTTAGTGTCAATGTTAGTGTGTGTATATATTTTACATATAATATATACCAGCTAAGTTCGTCGTTAATTCACGATCTTGTCTTATACATACATAGAATACTCTAAAAGGTAATTATTTTAGATATAAATATCACACAAAGTACCATACAGCTATTGAACTTTGCTGAACATCTTTACAACTCGAAAAATACTTTCATTTTTTCACGTCAATTGTAAAAAAATCATGCGAGCTTTAACTATTCATGAGGCTTTAGATACGACTATTCTTGTTATCCAATTACATGGCTATATCACATGCATAAATTAAGTTTTTCCAACGAATACAATGCATAACCTTTCGTTGGGAGAAAAAAATCTCATTAAATTTTACACTATCTCATTCGTCCAATTTTTGTTTGTTTGTAAGTTCATTTCTTTTCTTTTACTCTTACACGTCCGAACACCTGTCGATGTCTCAACTTTTACACGTTAATCTGTTTCGCGCGAGCAGAAAAAAGAATCCAACGCGTGTAGGATCTAATGGAGCTTCGCAGCAGAATCGACAGACCGTGGAATAGCTTTTTATTTTGAAAGAAAAACTTCGTGCGTAAAATTTTATTTTTAACAAACTTGCGATTTTACGCATCGGATATTTATTTCATGCAAATTACGACTGAATGTAAGAGCGAATGTACATAATTCTTTAGAGAACACGCTGTCATGCATGATGATATACCCAGTAATCAACTTTTTCTATCCTATAAATGACCTGTTCTGGGTATAAGACACTTCTCCTTTTTTTACTTCTTTTAATGAACAGTTAAACATTAAGAAACGTGCTAAATATTTGTAAAAGACTTCATCAAATGCATGTATTTTATTGCATTTCAAATTTTTACATCAAACGAACGTTCGTCGATCATGAATAATTATTTTGTAAATTCTCCGTGAATTCAAAAAAGCTTTTCTATACAACCAATCATCAGACATAAATTATTGAAGTTTATTCAGTATAATTATACGTGTATGCTTACTCATTGAGTGGTTACTTACGTCATCATTTTTCATGCTCCTCTTTTCTCATTTGCATCTTGGTTGATTTTTTTTAGATCTGTTCTACTTTTTCGGGGCAGGTTTGTTTTACTCACAGATGAACAGCTCAGTTGTTTGGCAATTTTATTTTTCGAGGGAAAATACTTACAGAAAATTAAAGTATTTATAAACAGAATTTTTCCTTCAACCATCCATAATCAAAAATAAAAAGTACCTCTCAGGTTTAAATGACTCTCACCGTATACGTTTGTTGAATTGGCATTGACAGACATGTTACCAGCTCGATATTTATATTACACAAAATCAACCTTGTCTTAACGTTTGTCGATAGTGATATCAAGTTGCTTTTTATATTTGCTTACGTGTTATTATTTTTCTTTGCTATAGTATTTCAATATCCTCGGGTTCACGTTTCTTTCTTATTTTCTGCATTCAGCACATTGTTAACCTGTGCTCTTAAAAGTCGTCATTTTTGCTTTTTATTTCCTCCTTCATTTCACTTTTATTATATAATAAAAAACTGTTTTGCCTTTATTCAATGTAAATTAGCATGTGAATTTTTTCAGATGAAAAGTCTATTTTTGACAACAAATTGTAGCATTTATGCACCCTTGTTTGCATTTCGTGCAACATCCATAATTTATTGTCAAAAATTAGAGTTTCAGCTTTCAAATGGTTTTAAATCTTTTTATAAATGTATCTTCCTTTTTTCTTTAGTTGATGTTAGAGTTTGATCTATTAAAAAGAATTATCATACCTAATTATATCGTCTCGGTGATGTTCCAAGAAACATTACCTTAGGATTCTTGGGTCAAAAGTTACCCTTTACGGCACGACGTATTTTAGGAATCATGAAGAGTTTTATGAGTCAAGGCCATAAGTGCTGATTTCGAGACAAGATACGAGTATCATATTTTATTAATATAACACTGTGCTGATTCACACTTATGTTCTCTTTTTTGCGACATAATTCACTCATGATAGCGATGGGTTGTGAGGTTAAAGAAATTCGCGTCAGAGTGCTATAATGTGCGACTTATGTCAAAGAAAAGTGTGCCATTAGGTGTGAATCAAAAGCCACGCTGCGAAACAAATAGATTAATACTTTATGACGCACATTGAACGTCAAAATATATGTCAGGAAATGCATTGCCAAACGGAATAAAATTCATCGTTCTAAAATTATTCAACAATCAATTTGTGGGAAGCTCTCTATTAATTCAATTGAAATAATATAGGACAAACTAGAAAATTCTTGATTTAGGGCACATGCGAGTTTTTGATATTAGAATTTGTAATCGTCGACATAGACATGTTACAATACATTTATAAATCAATAAACACTACACACTCATTCACATATTCAAATTTACTCGCTAGATGAGACGAGATTTTTTGACAATTCAAGACAGAAAAAAAATGACTTCATTCTGCAGGGCACATTCGACTTCAAAATAAATATCTATATCTGTAAAATGACGTTAGAACTAAAAATCGTTTTGTCGGTAAAGCTGAACTTTTGTGCTATAAAATTTGAAAATTGAACTGTTGAAAAAGAAATGGACGTTTCTATCTAAATGCTAAATCGAAAACTGTAGCACTGAGAGAAAGGGATGCATTAAATAAAAAAAAGTTCAAATTAACTATTCTCCGGACTAATAGAAGAATGAAAGAAAGAAAAATACGTAGCCGGGCAATTTCGAAATGCAAAATAAAATGGCTCGATTTGAGATTGAAAAAATGTTGCACGCGGGTGTTTGGCGTAATTAACGCAATCCAAAGAGGCACATTATTATATCTATGTAGAGTGAAAAAACATTTTTTTCTCTTACGTTATTCATTCTCCTCTTCATTGATGGGCTACGTATTACTATTTTTTCTTTTCTCTGCATAAAACTACCCCAGCATTAATTCGCCGAGTAAAAAAGATTCAGACTACGTGAACCCTTGAAACTTTGAAATTAACTGGACGATGTAGCTTTATACTAGGTCACGATGATGACGCGAAGATTATTTCTACCTCTATTTTTTACAAACTTACACATCGCTCACACGTGAAAGCTTTCTATTATTATTTTACCCTTTTTTCATAACATTGTACGAGGTAACGACTTTGAAGTGTAAGTGCAACGTTATATAGATGTTTCGACATTTTTAAATTGAAAGCTTCATTTTCTATACAATATTTGTGAGTTTCAATACATGACATTTAATATCGTGACATTGCATCGAAATTTTCCATTATTTTTTGTTTCAAAGTCAGATTAAGTAACTTTTACGTCAGCTATGGAACTTTAATACTCATTTTAATTTAAATTCCACTATTAAAAGTTTGAACGCCTAAACTAATTATTTAAGCTAAAATGCATATTGAAAGCACGTATTTTTCACCGCGTCAATTTGTAGCAGGGTTGCAAATATTTTAATTAAAAACCCAATTATTTGTCGATTTAATTAAGAATTAATTTTTAATTCCTAATTAAATCGAGTTTAATTAAGAATTAGTTTTTAATTATTATAAAAATTGAGTTTAATTAATAATTAAAAATTAATTATTAATTAAAATCGGATTCAATTGAGAATTAATTTTTAATTCTTAACTAAACGTAGAATTAATTAAGGATTAAAAATCAATTCTTAATTGAATCTCAATTGAATTCAACATAAAACAATTAATTTTTCGGAACGACCACATATCGACGATTAGCATTCGACTTTACCCTCAATATTTGAACTATGATAGGGTAACTATCCAAGTCAGCAGCGGAGAAAAAAACTCCTTCGTATATTATACTATTTATCATCGGCGTTCTACATACCACTAATACCGCAATCAACTCAGTTCTGAACAGTTCCAAGCTTTTTACGTACGGTCCCAAGAGCCAAACAGACAAGTTTTACAACTATCATCGAGTTAAATGCTCATGTCTCATCTTAAAACTGATATCTTCTTCCCAGTTGAAAAAAATTGCGTGGATTTCTACGTGGATTATCCACGCAGATCCTGCGTAGAAAGTACGTGGATTCCACAAGGAAGGTGCATTGATTCCATGTGGAATCTACGTGGATCATTTTTGTAAAAATCTGCTAAGATTTTTCGGTTATCTCTTGAAAACTTAATTCCACGCTCGTATCCTTTTTCAAGGAATAATCGAAAAATCTTGGCAGATTTTTAAAAAAATGACCCACGCAGATTCCACATGGAATCAATGCACTTTCCTTGTGGAATCCACGTACTTTCCACACGGAATCTGTGTGGATAATCTACGTAGAAATCCACGCAATTTTTTTCAACTGGGTTGTCATTCGGAAAAGACTGTGTAAGAGTAATGGATTTAAAACAGAAAAACGTAGAGTATAGAATTTTTTCTAATTACTAGTTGCGAAACAGATTCATAATTTTTTTAAAATTTAAAAACTAAGGAAAGAACTGAGAGTTTTATTTTTGTTATTTTTTTGTCAACTATTATAAAAAAAGAGATTTTTAAGATTAAATTTGAGCGAATTTTTACAAAAAGCGTACAAACGTACATTAAAAAAATCTAAACGACAATTTTTTTCTTTTTAAAGAATTGAATATTTATTTCTAATCACTATTTTTTACCATTGACAGCAAAATTAAAAAAAAAGTTGCAATCTTACAGATGTTAGAATAACATTGCAACATCCAGATCAAAAGGTTCAGTTCACAATACTATGACACTGGATCGAATTCTGGTGAAATCTTAACACGGTGGCGAAAACCAAACTTTCCGAACAATTTAATTGTTCAATTTTCAATCGAACTAAGGTTTTAATTAACAATTAAAAATGAATTTATGATTAAAACTGAGTTTAATTAAGAATTAGTTTTTAATTTTTAATTAAAATCGGATTTAGTTAATAATTAAAAACCAATTCTTAATTAAACTCAATTCTAATTAAGAATTAACTTTAAATTATTAATTAAATTTGAAATTAATTAAAAAATTTGCAACCCTGATTTGTAGTATATTGTTCTTTGTCTCGGTGTCTGAAAATAAATTTTGAAAAATTCTTTGCAGTCGAATGTTAATATTGCAGAAAAATGGTTTAATACTTTAATTAACTACAAGTCTAATAAAGAACCATTTTTCTACTACTTTCTTGAAGAAAAAGAGCCAAAGTATTAAAAAAGATAAATCGCGTTCATTGAAAAAATAACTAATGATAAAGAAAGAAAAGAAAATGATGGAAAAAAACAGACGCAACGTTGGATGGAATGTTGATGGTGAGTAAGTTTCTTTGTTTGGTATCTGTGATGTTGCAGCGACTGCCAGCGGTGCTCAACAGGATAGGAATTATATTGGCCAGTCCCCTGGTAAGGATCCCCCCTCTGTCTCTGCCAAAATCACTCAAAATCTCTGTTATATTACACACTATTTGTTCACTATAAATATTGCATATCGAATCACACACTCATCATCTGCTGCATATTTGATTGTATATTTTCAGATCGCACTCTGCATATCTCTCTTTTAATGTCTTGTCGATTTGAATAAATTTTTAATGTATATTGGCAATCTCAATCGCATTGGCACACGTAACAACACAGTAGTTTTAATCACTCTCTTTCTCTTGCTCTCTCGACGTTCCCTTGTCTTCCTCCCCCCTCTCTCTCTCTCTCTCTCTCTTTCTTTTTTTCAAGATTGAGAGTCACACTTCACGTACGGGGCTATACGTATATAGGTATAAAGCCTTGCACAATCGTGCACGGAAAATCCCAACGCTTCAAGAGAGTCTTTTCTCCGGATTTGTTGAGGGTAAAAAAAGAGAGGAGAGCCAGAGTGCGAATAAGACTCGGATCGTGACTGCGTGTCCTTGCGCGCGCGAGATGTTATATCACCCACACATCCTCCCCGTGTATAAAGCTATATATATTCGCTCAAAATGTACACATCACACACATACACACACAATTGTACGACATCACCAAAGAGAATCTTCCATCTAATGTACTTTTGTCTTATTTTCTTCTTTTTCTTGTTACATTATCCCTGTAGGAGCTTTCTTAAATATATCGGTATATATCCGTACACCGTTGAAAACATACAGTAAGAAAAACTTGTCAGCTCTTATAAGTCTGAAATCTCTCCTTTGTAAATAGTATACTAGTATGACGAGTTCGTATACTTCCTTGGCTGTAAATATATAAAACCTTGAGCACTGTTGAAAAATGCATGGTAATGAGAAAGAGATTTTTTTTTCTTAATTTCTCCTTTCCGACGCTTCAATATATTTGTTTAAATATATGTAATATTTAATAATACTTTCTACGTCAAAGAGGGAAACTTTCAATTTAGGTGTTCTAATGTGATAATTTGTCACATCATGATAAATCTCCTCATAATTAGTGAATTTAGTACCAGTAAATTGCTTTATATAAAATACTATAGTTAAAGTATTAAGACAAACTAAATAATAATTGAATAAAAATTTCCATAAGTTTACCGAGTCTTTACGAGAATGATCAGCATGAAATTTTTGTTTTTGATGTTGAAAAAAATGAAAATATTTTTACGCGCAATGTCAAAAAAGAAACATTACGCAGCACGAGTAATTATGTCCATCAAATTATTGTATCTTTGTAATTGTTGCTACTTTTGGGCTGCATACTTACTCATTTATCAAATTGACAAAATAATCTCAAGTTGCGTAATGTACTAACTACCGAGTAAAGATCTGAACTATCAGAATTATAGTTTGTAATATACTGGCAAAATTATTGTATTCCTGAAATTGGTATTTCCACTTACGGTTTACCGATTTATTACATCTTTATTGTCAATAGTCCAAATTTTTACTCGGAGGATATTATTTGAATTGCACAATATATGATTTATGTGTACAACTACTTATGTTTCTGGGTTTCAAACAGTTCAGAGCATTCTTTGTGCAATGTGTTCTCGCATGTATCTCAGTGTTAATTCCTTTTCAACATAACTGTTCTTCTAACAATCAAGTATAAAGCTGCTCAACTAAATGTCAACATGCCAGAGCAAAGTATACATTCAAATTTTATGATAAATTGAGTCATCTAATCGAAACAGTCCGATCTTCAAAACTTTTCAAAAATATAATAAACTTATCGAAAAAAAATATTCAATTTGATATGTAAAATATTTTGCTCTGTCATAATTTTGTTAGCTTCTCCTGACTGAAAAACGCCGCAGCTGCTTGCAAATGCGAGGCTTACATTGCATTAAAAAGGTAAGATTCAACTACTGCACTCTTTTCATTCTATTATTATTTTTCTTTTATGATTTTTTTATTCCACGAGGGTTGTTGGCATTGTAAGCAGCAGTTGCAAATTTTGTGCAATGCATGGGAAGGTAAATGTTCTAGATAAAGATCATAATAACTGAATACTTGAGTGTGTAATAATTCATATTATGAATAAAGAGTTAGTTAAGACGACTAATTTAAACTTCACTCTTTTCTTTCTTACTTTATTATATGAAACAAATCTAGGACATTTATCAGTTTGGCACATATTCCGTATGTGCATGTACATAATATTTTATTTTACGCTTTGAATTCCATGTAACGTAATTGATGCTTTTCTGCGTTTGCACTGCAGTTGCATCGAGTAATACCAATTCCAAACAAACAGGACAAATAGATAACTTTTTAACAACTGTAAATGACTCATTCGATGAAATAGTTCTAAAATTATTTTCACAGATTGGTACAAGAAATTTTCAAAAGGTTTTTCGCGGTCAGCTTTCAACAAGAACAGCTTTTCAAATCTAGTTATTTATATCAACAATATAATTTGAAAGTGAAAACAATTTTTTATTCAATAAACATCGAGTTCTTTGACTGACAAAATTATTCACACGCCTACACGTATACACATACACATACATAATATATTTGTACACATTAAACGGCTAATTATCGCGAAACCTGTACTGGTTGCATCATTGTCGCCCGTTGAATTATCTTATCACGGCATGTGCCCATGTATGTGTGTGTGTGTGCGTGTGTCCAATTATTACGAATGAATGCCGTCATACTTGTTAAACGCGTTAAAACTTGACCAAATTGACCACAGTGCCTAGTCGCAAATGCAGATATCAGCAGCAACTTAATAAATGGCAAAGCAGCTAAATTGATCGCGCTTCGAGCCTGCATTATTATTATTATATATCAATGTTTACATTCGTAAATTAATCAACATCGTATTTTGAGCTTTTAATAGCAAAACGTTATTCGTGACCCCATCCCATTCAACATTTATCGAAATTTTTTGTTTGATTCACACTTCATCATCGTTCCAAAATATAAATAAATGCAAGTTATAATCCCCATTTTTATCTTCTTGTGATGATTGAGAATGGAAATTTCTCTTGCCTGATTCGCAAAAAGAAATTTCAATTTTCAACACAATTCGTGTATATAGTCCACAGTTATGATAAGTAGCTCTGGTATTGAGAGTAGTTTGTAAGATGACATTTGGAAACATCATGGGGCATGTAAAAAAACCAGCGTTCGGTAGAGCATTTTGATTATTATTTTTATTATCAATATTATTATTAATATTATTATTATAATTACAAACAAAACATTTTGTATTTGCATTTATATATTAAACATTATACATAATATAAATAGTACATTGTAAATTAACCATGCTTACAATATATATTATATATATATTTACTAAAACCCCATATATATTTATGCAAAAAATAAATACGAGCGATCCAATTTTCAACGATTTCTTACATAAAAAGTAAAAGTAAATCTAAAAATTTCATTTATATTGACCTATAAATAAATTATGAACAACAAATAAAAGTTATTAACTGAAGTTACTACTATAAATAATCGTTGAATAAAAGCTAGAATAAAAAAAGCGCGCATTTAATAATACTTTTAGTGTATTATTTTTCTTGGTCGGGGGATCAAGAAAAAAGTTTCATTTTTTCATACCTCAATCGAATTGCACTCCGCCATATCTTCATTTTTCAACTATGGTGTAGCATAGAGCTCACGCCTGCACACTGAAACTCTACAAATATTTGCATTGACATAAATACTGTAATGCAAAAAATAATGTAATTATCATTGCAAAGCTTTGATGGCCATTTTTACTATACAATATTTTGCCGTATGAGCCGCTAACGAAAAATGTATTTTCGAATCGAATGCTACAAGCACAAGAAAATGCTTACTTTCACTCCTGCTTATTTAAGAACTTTTTCTATCTATTGAATAAATATATATTCGTTAAATATAGATCATATTACATAGTAAGCGCGAAAAATGGATCGCTCGTCATCGGGCTGATATATATAAATTTTAAGAAATATATATAAATACACATGATAAAAAATGTCAATCGACGTATGATTATCTGCCACTGAGTCCCTGTCGTAGGGTGATAAGAAGAGGGAAGGTGGCGCAACATCTCAAGTGGGTCCAGGTAGTTCCGGCGGTACCAACGAAATCGTATCGTGCACCAATTGCGGACCAAATCCATGCACGCACACGGCGAACAACGGATGCAATACCGAGGTACTTTAATACTTGCAATTTTTGGATAGCATAATTTTTTGTTCGATATTCACCGATGATACGTTTGAACTTGCAGCAAGTGCGCAAAAAAGAGCCACCCCACCCAATAAGAGTGGCAAAGACGATCGACGTCATAGCGAGGATTACGTTTCCAGCGGCGTACTTCGTATTTCTCACCTTCTTTTTCATACACTACAAAGGCGTTTCCTAGGGTCAAGCCTTTCAGGCCTACGACGATCCTCCGTCACCGTCCTAAATATGCACGTAAATCGCAACTCAACACACTCCCATCGAATCCTCCCTGTTTACTTACAACATTGTATTTATAGAAAAAAAAATAAATCAATAAAACAACAAAACAAAACAAGAGTACACAAAAATGGGACGCGTGCACATGACCGAGTGAATCAAGTCTCGTATATTCAAAATATACGAACAGTCGTGGACCTGAAGTATTTAAAAGGAACAAAATAATCCGAAATTTCAATGAGAATCACTGGACATTTACGTAACGATGATCTGCTAATGACAAAAGAACATTGAGCTAATACGAAAAAGATTAAATGAATGAAAATTTTTTAGCGATATCATAATTATATTCAAAATATATTACGAGCGCTTAGCATCAGCCTTACATATTATGTGAATTCGAAATGTTACGTAAATGGAAAAATGCCGAAATTTAAAAGCGTTGTAATGATAATGCATGATTGTGAGCACTACGTGAAACCTATTTTCGAATGTATAGTTTTTATTACCGTATAAATATATCGAAAAAAAAATATAAATATATAAAGCGCAAATAATAAAACAGATATTATATGTATACATAATTTTTATGGGAGTCGAACTCTCATACCAAAGTATATGAAATGAATAAAAATAAATTGTTTTATTATTAAGATTCATCAATTATAACTAGTCGAAAAAAATTGTGATCTGTTATTGCTGAATTAGCTGTTATTAAATATTACTATTAACAATGTCTTCGACGGTGAAGACGAAAAACCTTGACCATAGAGAGAATATAAAATATATTATATATATACATTAAAGAATACTATATTAGTTGTAGTTAGATTATATGTCGAATTATAAACGTAATTATTATAATTTAAACAATTATTTTGATTGTTGCTATGAAGCTAGTATACATCAAGAAAAATATAAAATAATTTATAAAATATTTCGTGACCTTTTATTATACAAAAAATGCTGCATAAATATATAATTGGAGATCAGAAAGATGAAAGTATAAAAATTGGAGAGTCATTGATAAAAATGAATATATCAAAATAATATATTCGGGACGATGCAATGACTTATCAGATTAACGTGAGGGCCAAATAGTGACACACGAACCAAATCATATGAAATATAATAAAACATTTATATATTGTTGATCAATGAATTGCATAGGTATTTCCAGAAAGATAAATAAATCCCATGTATCATGGTATAAGAATCATCTTGTTTTTTAAGAATTTGAATCGCGTGCCTCATAAATCACCGAAAATAACGTCATGGCAGTTTATAATATAAATGAAAATTTATATGGAAAAATGCGAGCGTAAGGCACTTGACAGTTTTCAAAAGAAAATTCATTAAGACTTGTAAGTTCATTCAACAAAAATTATTAAGTTGTACTGTTTGAGTAGAAAAATACGAATCAAAATATTATTAAAAAAGTTTTTTGTACATAAAAGTAAACCACTTATAACTATTTCGTTACTGAATCATCGACCAAGTCTTCTGTTCAAAAGTCTTAACGATATCACATTCTAGTAATTTATCGATGTACAAGTACTTTGAAAAAAATTGAAAATTGTCAAGTTGTTAACATCGATAGTATTGCTGCTAAATTTCTTTTAATTATCTGATCCAATATCATGATAATTGTTTGATAAGATTTTTAGCTAACCGATGAGAAAAAAAACAACGAATATTCAAAATATATACCTGTATTTCTTTGGCTCTATAAGAGTTGGTCGGAAATCAACAATAATAAAAATAATTGCCTAAATATTTTCTGGATAATTAATCATTTTTAACACACAAAAAATACTTTTTAATAAATAATTAATTGAACGCAATAATTCTTTACAACAAAAATTTCTATCCCAACCGAATTTGTCAAAATCGAGCTTACAAGAAAAAAAAATTATCAAAAATTTTTTTCAACAAATTTCATGACACATTCACGTGATAATTCAGTTGCTTTATTAAAGATAAGTAAATACATTTTTCAGTTGCAGACATATTCGTTTGTAACCCAGCAAGATGAGATAAATATTTAAAAAAACTAAAATACAACTAAAACATTTTAGTGAATTGAACCAAGTTTAATAAAATGTGCAATGCGTTACGTTGAGAATCATGAAAATTTAAATTAAGTACTATTCATTACTACATTTATTGTCATTTTAAAGAAAATTGTGAAAAATAATACTGCATCAAGTATTACATATTGATTTTTGTAAGCTACAAGTGCTGATAAGTGCAAAGTCCCATAGATGATAATCAATGCTAATCGATATTACAGTGTAAAAAAAAATTAGTTAAAGAGAATCTCCTCGGACCAATCTCGCATTAACGTAATCCTATTGGCAATATATTAAATAGTCAAAAAGCGTCTTAAACGTTGCATTCATTTTTCAGATAAATAAAACCGTGCGCATACCAAAGTGCACCTATTCACGTGTATGTTATAAACAACCTTGTCTCCATTTGATTAAACTATAAAACAAATTAATCTTCACTTGTACATTAGTACATTTAATTGTCTAGACTCGAAAAATTCTCTGAATTACTCTTAAAGTCATGTTTATTAGGTTAGGCCTTAAGCATGTCTTTCATTGTCGCATCGGTAAATAAATTAGCTGCACCGTAAAACCTAGGCTGTGGCTCACTTGTGAATCCTAAATTACATATTATGTAATAAATAAATAAAAAATATTCATACTTGGAAATGCTTGCACGTGATATTTATATATAATATTCGCAGTCATGTAAAATACATAAAAAAAATTTATGAATGGATATAGTTATTGAATTTGTATCTCCAACATATTCTAGATTGAATAAACATTTGGAAATGCGGTAAATCTGTTGAAAATTTTTAATTTTGTTTTAGGGTAAAAAAAGAATAATAAAAAAATAAAATTTATGTGCCGTTAATCGAATGAAATGTCGTCACTAAAACTATAGTTTACGATGAGTTAAAACTAATGTATCATATACGCTTGTTAATCGTTATAATAATTAAATGATTTCTGTTGGAACGTACAACGTTTGAATTCAGAAATATTCGTGTACAAAATAATTATGAGTAAAGCGTATGAAAATTCATTAAATAAATTTCTATAAGATTGTTAATAATATAAAAACGTTCATGTGTAATTTATCATTGTTCGCAAAACGTTTATACGTAAAATACTATTTGTTAATGAAATATGCAACTGAGAAATATATTATAATCATAGTTTATAACGTAATTGTGGATATTAATTAGATGACTGTACCAATGCTCTAAAATACAGAGTTGGTATTAAAGTTGTAACATACCCAAGTATTGCACCTTATCATTACTTTCATCGTTAATAATTTACCGTTCATTAAATCACGAGTTGTTTTCATACAACTTAGTTTGACCTTTTAGTACTGTTAATGTTAATTTATTGATTGAAAATATCTTTTTTTTAAGTTCAATTGTCCGAATGTATTGAATTGAATGAAAAAAGTTGCAAACAATTTGTTTGGGTATTTTTTCAATACTTTCCACTCGATCTTGTTGTGAGCATACACAAAATATTACATCATATCAGCAATGTAAACAATCGAAACAAAACAAAGATAGAAGGTGTATGACACGCGCATGTATAATAAAAGATTCAAATGAAAAATATTCGTACATGGAACGAAAGATTGTATGAAACTGCAAAGTTTCTGAGTGCATTGTAAGTGCGATCGATTGCTATGATTGAAATATTTTTCTGAACTTGGCAAAATTTTTTGATTTATTGTATTAACGGAGCATGATTTATTCATGACCTTGTTTGTTTTGCAAGATTAACAATTTTTTCATACCTAACTCAAATGCAGTGCATTCATTTTCATGAATTTTTGTAAAAATTATGTAAAACTTATATCAAATAAGTATCATCGAAATTGAAAGAATTGCAATTCAATTAAAATAGTATAATTAATGTACTTGCATGTCTTCACTAAAAGTATTTGGTGTAAACTTAATTGAAATAATTCTGAATGCCTATAAAAGAAGGTGGATGGTTATATTATAGATTTCACACTGTGAACAATGTATCGTTGATCATTCAAATTATACAAAGTATAAAATGTCAAAGGTACAAAATAATTTTTGAAATATTGCATTATGTTAAAATCCCTGTAACGAATACCAATGAATTTTTTACTACAATTTTAAACATTCAAACAAGAACAACCAAAGGGGTAAAATTAAATAGATTACCTATAAAAAAAATAAGATACAAAAATAATGTGTAGATTAATTGATACTTCTTCTTTCTTATAATAAAAATACTTATAGAAGCAATATCCATTCCAAAAATTTTCATTATAACATCGTCGAAAAAGTCGAAGTACCTAATTACCAATTAATCTATTTATAAATTAAAAAAAAATATTGTATTCATCGTAATTGATTTCTTAAAGATGTACGTCATTATCTCAATTGAAAATAACGTGTATACGTTTCTGAAGCTAGCACGATGTAAATATTCAGAAAAAACTTTAGCTATTATATTCAGTGTGGGCGTGGAAATAGACTCAGGTTGGCCAATAAATTATGTTTTAGCACATCATTCAGAATGTAAAAAAAATAGAAAATATTATACATCAAAAGTATGTTTGGAAATAAATCTTGAAGCAAATAAAAGTGTCTGTTGGTTTATTTTACCTCACTCAATTGCATCGTCTCCCAATCGTTGCCTTTCAATGCAAAACTTAATCACAAATGAAAAAAATGATAAATTAATTTTTATTGATAAAATTAAATTTGAATAAACATAAAATCGTTCATTTTTCGAACTTTTACTTGGTCCGGAAAAATGCGCGAGCGTAAACGAGATTTACGTTATAAGTGCGTCATGCAGAAAAAAAAGTAGCGGAGTCACGAAGATTTCGTTGAAGACCGATAGCCTCCCACGTGCCTTCATTCTCGTCCGCGTGCACTTCACTCTGAAGAGGTTTCTTCATAGCGAGTAAATTTAGCATCGAATTCGATGAGCCAGCTCGTTCATTTGTATATTTGAAAAGCGCGCAATTATCACGTGTAAAGAAGATAATGATCGTTAACTGCAGACACGCGTTCCGGGCCTCGTTTCGCCAAAATGTTCAAATGATGAAACTGCTAAAATAATGTATGCCATCGATCAAAGAAATTGCGATTGAATCCTAAGTACTTGCCTGAATTAAATAACAATAATGAGTCTTTTGATTCATATCTCTAAACGATAAGACCCCGTTTAGAGGAACAAATCGACGCTGTCGACGCCGTCGAGATATTTTTTACCCGACAGAGTATAAATAATAAAAGCCGAACGAGTTAGCGTCATAGATCAATTGTAAGTTGAATTAGGCCGAAGATGTACTCTTCACTGGCAGTCGTTCTGCTGTTGGCTGCGGCCGGCAGCGCCAAGCTCATTCCACGCATCTACGGCGGAGACAGCGTCCAGATCGAGACATACCCGTACCAGGTCAGCGTACAGTGGAACAATCGCCACAACTGCGGAGGCTCCATCATCTCGCCGTACTGGATCCTGACGGCCGGTCACTGCGTCTTCGAGTACGAGCTGGCGGAGACCAATGTCCGGGCCGGTACCTCGTTCGTCGAGCAAGGCGGCACCGTGCACCGAGCCGCCAAGATCATCAAGCACTCGCGATTCGGCATCAATTCCGCTGGCTCCGCCGAGGGTGACATCGCCCTGATCAAGCTCGCCGATCCCATCGTCTTCGACGAGCAGCACCAACCGATCGAGATGTTCAAGCAGGACGAGGAGGCCGTAGAGGACATGATGGCCATCGTCTCGGGCTGGGGCCAGACTCCCACGACCTGGAAGCCGAGCCAGCTCCAGGCCGTCGCCGTGCCCATCATCCCCAAGCGCACCTGCAGCGATCTCTACCACAAGAGGTTCGGCCCGCTGCCGTCGGGCGAGATCTGCGCTATGGTGCTCGGTGTCGGCGGCAAGGACGCCTGCGTCGGTGACTCCGGCGGCCCACTGGCCATCGGCAAACGCCTCGCCGGTGTCGTCTCCTGGGGCGATGGCTGCGCCCAGCCCTACCAGCCCGGCGTATACACCGAGGTCGCTTTCTACCGCAACTGGATCGAGCAGGCCATCAGGGAAAATTGAATCTAGTTCGATTCAACGAGAGTAGTCGACTTTTTTTACCTAGTGTACTTGATGTAGATTAAGTTTTGTAACTTTTTTACGTCTTTATAATTTTTACAAAATGCGCGGCTGATTACGTACTTGACGTTGCTGTATGAAAATGAACGAAAAAAATTAATAAAATTCATATTATTCACTCACAAATTTGTCCTCGTTCTCTTTTTGATCTTTTATTTTACTACCCACGGCGATTAGTGTAATTAATTTTACTGTTTATCAAACAGAACAAAAAAGATTGTACGTGATGATAACGCATTTTCAAATATAAATCTTGATATCCTAATCGAAATAAATATGAGCTTTTGTTGATTTTCTCTAGATACCCCTTCTAAATTTGACAATAAAATAATTTTATAACGATTACGAATTTGGCTTAATATAACACGAAATTCCAAGAAAAAGATATAGGATTTGTCACGAGTAATCAATCATTGATTCAAAAAAACAATTTATCAAAAATTTACTCTGACCATCGAAATTTGAAAACTCCGAGATTTCAGATCTTTCAAAGATCTTTCGAAAAATCTCAAAATAATTTTTTTGATATTTATAGATTATCATTTATACCAAGTACATGCTTCGCGCGCTCACAACTACTGCTTTCTGCACACGGCTTAACGCCCGTAGCGACTCAGTCAAGTGTCGCTCCCTCTCGGTTCATGACTCAAGCTCAATGGTAAAGCCGATATTCGCGCGCGCTGCACAACAGAATCCGAATGTTTGTGTCAAGTGTTGCCGCGCGCTGATATCGATGCAGACAAGTCGTTGCCAGTTTTGAATCAACGTGCTGCCGGCGTTTAGCGTCGATTGAATTACAACAAGCAGTGCAAACATTCGTCTGATTTCATTCATTCATTTTTTACCAAAAAGTAAGAGCTTCAATAAATAAATTCACATAGGAATAATGAATGTGGAATTGTTATATTTGATGGAAAACATTTTTACAGCGATTTGTGTTCAGCAAGTGCCATCGCCTCAGGTCGACTTTCCAATTGACATTTATCAACTTATTTAATCAATAATTCAGCAAAATGTATTCGCAGTATAAAACTTTGTCCAGTCAAAAGCCCAGTCAATCAAAAATAAATGAGTTTGTCAAAAATGCTGATTTCAACGAGGTTAATTGCACATGTATTGCCTGTCAATTTTTAAAAATATCACATTATTTATGTTAATATGTCTTTTTAGCTTTGTCAAATGGTTTTAAAAGTTCTTAATACATCAGAAGTTACCAAAGTACTCGATGACGTTCTCAGAGCGCTTGGCAAATTAAATCAATTCCATGACAAACGATTAAAATTAATCATAGCTATTTTGGATGCACTTAAAAATATTAAAGCTCCTACAAAACATGTGGATAGTATTGTTAGCAGAATCGTTATTGATTTTTCTCAGTATGACCGGACTCATCTTGTCAAATTAATAGACTACTGCATTGAAAGGATCAGAAACAATGATGATGAATTTATGAGGTGAGTTAAAGGATAATTTATGAATTATGAATAGCATTATAAATTTATTGATATTTTTAGTTGGAAAGATATCATTCCTCTAGTGCTAGAAAAGTTAGAAGAAGAAAAAACCATAAATCACAGAGGTACTGATGTAACTGGTAAAGAATATAAAAATATCATTATTCGTGCTCTGTGTGATATTGATTGGAATCCTAAAACTTTAAGTTCATTAGCTAAAATGTTTGTGTAAGTATAATCACACTTTCAGTTAATACATTTTTAAATTTCACCTAATTTTTTTATATTTCAAGTGATATAATAACAGATGTTAAAGATAAAAGTAATTGTGAAATTGTCATGAGAGCATTAGCCAATAAAATGATGATTGTAGATCTTTCTGAATTACCTCCATTGGTTCATCAAATGTTAAAACTTGGTTCGGAGCATAATATTACTTTACTCTATTCAAAATTAGCTAGATATTTTGCTAAAAATTATACTAATGCATGTAGAAGTGACGATAGTCAAGTGAATTCTGATTCAATTGGTATATATTTTGTTATTAATAATTCTCTTCTTATTATTGAACATAATTATCAGAATTTTTTTTTCTTAAAACGTTTCAGTTGATACCCAAATATCGTTAGAAGAACTACAACAAACTGAAAGCACAGTATTATATCACATATATCAATCTGCTCTTGATAATACTAAAAGCTCATTAGACTATATTAAATGTTTAAAATCTGTTGTCAATGCACCAGAGTACATTTTGGATCCTTTTGTTATGTCAGTATTACTGTTATTATCAAGCTTGTTTGAAGATCAATCATTGCAAATTTTAAAACAAGCTTTACAAAGGCAGATTCAAGATGAAGAAAACCAAAGTCATAGTGCATGGTTGAGAAGAGTATCATCAGATGATATGTCTGCTACAGAAACCATAAATCGAGTCATAGAGAACAGGTAAATAAGATACCAATTCTGACTTCAAGAAAATAATTTGTTTTTGGCCTAGCTATTAATCATTTATTTCTATTTTAGCAATAAAGATCGCCAATTAGTTTTAAAGGGTCTAGTGGACTTTGGATTTGTTTTACTCGGAATAGAACGTAAATGTCCTACAGAAAAACATTTACCTTGGGAGTATGGGTCCCAAATTCTTCAGAAAATTTCTAGAAAGAGACAAGATGCTGGGGGTACTGTTCTTGAAATTCTTGTAGACAAAATTGTTAGAGCAGGCTCTAATGTTACTCAATATACTGGTAATTTCTTGAACCATTTTTAATAGATTTTTCCTTGCTTAATACTCATTGTGATATTCATCTTGCAGATTGTCTAACTTACATGTGCCGAAAACTTACCATGACAGTGCTAGAACATCAAGTGTGGATTAATTCATTAATGGAACAGTTGTTGGTTATTCCAGGAAGTGCTGCATCATTAGTTTTACAAGCTATTTTACCATTGATGCGGATTTCAGGTTCTATAAGAGACAACCTTATTATGGTCCTGCGCAAAGCTCTTTATCGAAAAGGGGTAGAAACTCGTCAAATGGCTGTATTAGGATTTTTGCAACTTTTAAAGAATTTAAAACTTAGCAGTTTGACAGCTTTAAGTCAATCAGAATCTTTATCATCATCTAATGTTGCATCTTCATCATCATTTTTCACTCAAGTAAAAAGTTTACTTCATATTTCTTGTTAAATTAATTCATAATTTAACAAAATATATTTTTTCTGTAGGCAACTTTAGAAAGACCCTCACAAAAATCCAATCCTTGGCAAAATACTTGTTTGTGCAGAGAGATTTTGGCTATTTTGAGTAAATGTTTTACACATGAATTAGAAGTGCGTTCCCATTTATATCAAGGTAAACTTCCGGAAATTTTATCATTTGAATCTTTCAAATTTGCAAATTTATTACTAAAAAAAAATTGTGTTTTCAGAACTCTACAATGGAATAATTAGAAATCCAGAGCTTACGGAATATATAGTAGAATTTTTGTTGGAGCACTTTTACAAATATTTTGAAAATGATGAGGAAGTCTTACCGCCATTGTGGTTTGAAAAATGTAGTTCAATACAAGGAATTGATGTAGTGGTACATGAACCAATAGCAGAACTTATTTTTGCATTACAAAAAATTTACTTGAAAGTGGCTTCAAAAGAGTCGATACGCATCGATAAGCTCGCTGCGGTCCTAGAATCACTCTGCAAACGTATGACTCAAACGGATATAGAACATTTTGGCATTGTAATTATGACCTGATTAAATTTTATTTTTGCATCTTGATTTGTATGATTTTGTAATTGAATATTATAGGATGAGGATACAGATCTTTCCGACAATACGCCAAAAGCTCAACTGAAAATAATTAATGTCAAGCTTGCTATCTCAGTTTATGAATCGTTGTTAACATTCCGCATTGCATCATGGTCGCAAAATAGTGAAAATATCTGCGGAAGCATCATTTCGTTGTTCAAAGGTTACTCTAGATTAGTAGAATTCTTCAAAAAACTTGGAAAATCAAAAAAAGGTGGAAAAGGTAAAAAAGATAAAGAAAAGGATGCTAATGACACAACTATTAAAAAAGGCGGTAAAGGAGGAGGCAGTCATATTAATGCAAAATTACCAAATACTGTGATGGATTTAGATGCTGTATCGAAATGTATAAATATATTGTACAAGTTAGTAACACGAAATGATTGTTCATTATCACTCAAAAGAAAAATATATTAATATTTTTGTATTATTTTTAACAGAGTCGAAAATCCCTTGTTGCCGGTAAATAATACGGAGGCTTTGAGAGGACGAGTAGAGTTTCATCAATACATTTTACAAACGAGCATGCACTTGTTTCAGCAAGTCAAAACTTTGAAAGATCATAATTTAACGAAATTTTTGGAAACGAATAAACACAATTTCTTCAACATTGGAGCGTAAGTATATTGATCGAAACGTATCATTTTTAAATTGGATTGTAATTTTTGTTTGTCGTAGGATATTATTCAAGAATTTCATTATGGAATTGAAGACAATTAGTTCATTTAATGAACAGCTAGCTGGTTTAGGATTGGAGTGCTTTAAAGAATGCTGCGAAATTATGTGCACTACATATTCGTCTGAATTACCAGCTTTCCTCGAAGCAATTAGTGAGCATTTACATCCAACAATGTTTCAATTTATATTATATCTTTATTAAATTTTGAATCGTAATTTTAGCTGGAGAAAAACGTTCCAATGGTCTTTCATTTCAGTTGCAAAGTTTAATATCACCTTTGAAAGATATTTTCGTAGCGAATATTGACGCAGAATTACCTGAAGAAGTAGTAGCACAAAAAATACCTCTTCACGTAATAGAAATCATATCAAAGCTGGTGAAAAAAATTCCATTTGACGATGTTAAATGTGAAAAGGTATTCTTTGTTTTAAAGCGATTAGTTGAAAAAATCGTTCTGCTTGGTTGAGCGTAAAGACATACAAGTTAATTTTTTCTTATATCATTTTACAGGTGTTTGATTGGTTAAATGAAGTAGCTGAAAACTCTGATCATCTCGACGTTCAAGTTTCGGCGATCATCATACAGCTGATATTATTAATAGAAGAACGAAGCATAGATTATGGTGAAACAATACAAGACATTTGTGTCGAATTTTGTGCTGTACTTGGAAAAACGGACAAAGTAATTTTTTACTATTTAGAATTTATATTAAAATGTAAGCTCTTCTAATAACAATTTTATTTAAAATATTTAGAGTGATGTAACATCCTCAAGAAAATATCAAATTATCAATGAAGCTACGATTGCCATTGCATATTTAGCTGTCAATAAAATACTAGCAACAAAATTACAAAATGTCATTTGGCTTTTGGGAAGATTAAATGCAGAATATGTTGCCATGACTAGTCTTGAAGCTGATGACGAATCTAGTGAGTAAAGACTTTACTACAAAGATTGATAAATTACCTGAATGCAATACTCAATTCTTGAAATTATTTTTAGATCGAAAAAAAATCAAGGATAAGGAGCAGATATTATGTCGCCAGTTCTCTTTTATTCTTAGCACATTTGAATTATTAGCTAATGTAAAAATTATGCCCGGCCAACTTTCTGATGCACTATTCAAGAATTTGAAGAATGTTTACAACTTTGCTTGCTCTTTAGCTAAATATTTTAAGAAAAAGTCTACTGCAACGAACCCTGCATTCCAATCTGTAAAGTAAGGCATTTCAATTTGAAATATTCTCAAGTTTAGCATAGACTAAATTTTCTTGTGTGATAGATTCATTCCAGTGATTCAAGGAGCAGGAAGTGCTTTGAAACAAGCAATACATGAGTTGATTTTACACATCGAGGTAAATTAAAATATCTTAACTCTAAAAATTTGAATCATTACCTATTTAAAATAATTTTTAGATATCTCAAAATACTGGAAAATCGACCGATACTAATGTTCAGCGCAACAAAATATTGAAAGAAGTTATGGTGATCCCCGGAGTAGTACAAGCGATTGATACCTTTGACAAAGAGATCATACTACTTGCTAAGAAAACTAATGTGAGTAAAAAGAGTAGTAAGTCATAGCATAAAATGCGGAAAATATTAAATCAAAATATTTATATTGTTTATAGGTTGACTTGATGAAATACACGAAATATGATGCAATTCGAGATTTCAGAATTAAAAATTCCCAAGTATTGGAAAACTTGGCAAACATGAACGTCAGTCAATTGGTAAATAAAAATCTCATTAAGATTCATGATAATTCAAATATATATTATATTTCATATTCTCTGTTGCAAAATTGTTACAGAATAATACTATGGAATCTAATGCCGACGCTTCGATCGCTGCTCCTGATACTTCTAATCAAAGTAGCGAAGAAAGTGAGTCTAACAGCGATAGCGACGAAGGCCCTGCAACTAAGAGAAAACGGCGTAGTTAAGTGTAGGTTATTTTTCAAAAAAAGAAAAAAAATGTTCTGTCGACAGAACCGTAATACTCAGTTATTTGTAAATGTATGTTACGTACTGTGCTAAGAGTTTATTATTTTTTTACTTTGAAAAAAAATGTTTTAATTAAAAGATCTAAGCGTCACATTTTCAGAATGATTATTTCGATCAAATAGATCCAATCATATCCGCTGGAAACAAAAAACCAGTTAATTCAGAAAAACAGTTTGAAAAATATTTTTCATAGGTAGTGCAAGTAAAATCGAAAGATTATACATTTCTTAAACAAACAAACAGAGCTCGAAAAAAAGCTCGTGTGTCTAGATGTCTCCGTATGAATGATCCGGATGTTACGAATCGCCATCTGGTTAAAAGTAGATTTTCAGTCTTATATTTATTTATATTAAATTGCCTCGGACTTTTCTTATGAAATAATTCAAAGTTCGCTCTCGTCCGCATAGGTGTTGGAGGAAGAGAAGAAAAAAGCGCGATACAACTTTTGCGGATTCGTAAGCGCCCCTGGAACGTCTGGCTGCATGCATGGCGCGCGCGCAAGCTCGCTGTTTATCGTTAATAATTTTTTGCTCTTGTCACACGAGACGATGCAGAAAGAGAGAACAAGAGAGCATCATCATCGTCGCCTCGCACAGACGGCCCGTCGCCTTAGCTGTTGCTGCTACTGCGCTACACTTACGGCGGTGTGCATTTATTTATAAGCACACACGCGAGCGGAAAGCAGGCAGCTACTTTGAAGAAAGAAAACACGCTGAGCCGTTGCCGCCGTGCATATGCGTCTGTGTCTGCAATTTCTGTACCGTGTACTTGGAGCATAAAATACTATGTATTCGTGTGTGCTGTATGCACTCAGTGTGTGCAGCCACACGTACAGAACACACGCGTGTGCCGGTCGTGTATACCTATACGCATACCTGCGCGCATGCGAGAAAGTAGTGCAGTATCAGCCTTAGCCAGAGCAAACTGGTCCGCGTCGGTTATTTGCCCCGCAGGATTTATATTTGCACGCGAAGCCAAGACGTCGACGCTCGTATACACGCGTTCTTCTTTGTATATTGTATACCTATAACGTGAAACGTGCGGGTATACGTACGTGCCGTGCTGCCTATACGGCTCGCGGTCGTTCGTTCTTTGGACTCTCGGCGTCTCGTTTTTATGTATTATTATTATGCCTCACCTCGAGGCCTCAGCTGTCAGCCGCGACGAACGAGCGTATTTTTCTCGCTGCGAATTTTTGTCATTTTCTTTGGTTATGCCTTTCATCGGGCCGTTCCTCGAACGACCAGTCATCTGAAAAAATACGAAAAATCTCAGTTTTAGCCCATCGAGACTTGAAACAAGCTCGCTCGAACAAGCTCGTACTCTTCGATCTGCTAAACTTTGAAACATAGTTTAACTCAATTTGAAGCTCGCGCAAAAGCTCTCAATTTCCTCGATAATTTTTGCGCATTAGGCTAAACAAAAGCCCAGGCAGCTCGACGCACGAATAGGTACAATGTATAAGGGTAGAAGTACGTAATCAGGTCGAGGTTCGAGCTGGTCTATTAACCGTACGGATTGGCGTACAATTGGAGTATCAGGGAAAGTAAAAGGGAATCGTTAATGTAGAGATATTATCCTCTCTCTCTCTCTCTCTCTCTCTCACTGACGAAATGAGCTTAATGTACTTCAGCTATTATGCATCATGTATGAATTGAAGTTTGAGCTTCTATACGAGGCAGCTCCTAACGAGGCAAACACGCGCCCAATGCGAGACATAATTTCGTTTTCTTATTCAAGCTTAAAAGCTTGTTTTCTTCTTGCCAATTACCAGTTATTTAGGAGCAATTTTTTACTCGAATTACAATGGCGTAAAAACGAGTGTCGTGTACAAGCCCAATAGGCGGTAAATGCGAGTCGTTGAACGTAGCTCCATTACAATGAACTACGAGCTAATGACTAGTAGAAAAGAAATATTGATTTTCTTTTTTTTTTCATCGCATTCAGGTAAAAAGAAGTCGAAAAAAAATTGGTTCATGTGCAGCTCCGGACGACGCGTGATCTCCTTCGCCACCGCGAACGTAAAAAAGCTCTCGCGCCTCGCAAGTTCGAGTATGCGCGATTTTTAAATAGACGCGTGCGTCAAGTCGAGCACGCTGCCTGCTCTCGTGCACCGCGCAGAGAGTCGATGTGTGTATATAATAATAAAAGCTCGCTCTTCTTCGCAGGCGCGTTCGATGAAAGAGAAAGAGCAAACAAAAAAGAGTCGGTTATAGAATACAACACATACACACGTACAGTCACACGCACACAAATGAGCAGGCAGCAGCTCTCCGCACGATCGGATCGCACGGGCACATAGTGTAATGATATGGCCCCGCCGTCGGCTCAGTCAAAATCTGCTGCGGCCTGCGAAAGCATAGGCCACGATTATAATAGTAGCAGCAGCAGCAGCGCGCGCAGCCGCCGCCAATGGACGCAGTATAGATATACAATTTAAATATATATATAGTACTACTACTGCTGCAACTACTACTACTACTACTACTACTACTACTATGATAGTCGACATTGCGCGTGAAACTTGCGCCGTATATTCGCGAGATACGTATAGTATACGCGCGTTCATCCTACACACATACACATAACACAAGCACGCGTACACACAGATGCGAAACTCGCGTCGTCGTCGCTGCTCGCTCGCTCGCGCTGCTGTGCGACCGCATACCGGCGGCCTGTCTGCAGTCGTCGCGCCGCGGCCGTGGCCGAGCCTCACACACATATATATAATCAACTTCTTATACCTCTCTTATACATACAATATATAGATATATAACACATGTGTATGTTACATTCACATGCATACATATACCTATGTATAATATAATACTCCTTTATTATAAATATACGTGGGATAAGTAATAAGTGATAGTTGACAACGTCTCTTGTGTGCTCATTGTCCTTCGTAAGCCACGTTTTTATCTATTCCGCTTAGATATTACAATCGGCAACAAATCAAAATTGTCCAATCTTCGTCGCTTGGCCACATGTGTGTACATATGCGCGCCTATGTATTGTGAGTGGGTACCGACATACATATAGGAACTGTGTATCGTGTCTCTGTGTCTGTGTGTACGTGTGTGTAAAGCTCGTCGTCGTATGCAGTGTGTCTCTTTAAACGAAAGTAAACAACAAAGCTAAAAAATACCGTACAACGCTGCTGTGCCGCGCGTCACGGTGCAGCCTTACACGCACTCCAAAGACTCCCTGCGCGTGTTTTTAACTCAAAAGTGCTACCGCATTGGGTCTACGTGTGCGTGAGCTTATAGTGCCGTATTATATACGTACGCCGATCATCAAAATACCCACGACAATAGTACGTATATTATATCGCGAGTGTTTCCTCCCTGTGTCTGTGTTTATCAGAAGTAACACTCTCGAAATTTGCGGCGGTGTACGTACGTGCATTACAGTCTACTCGTCGGTAGATACTTGTTTCCCAGTTTCAGCAGCGGAGTACCGAGAGAGTACGGAGTGGTGTGCGACAGAGTAGTAGTGTAGTGTCGGTGCTGCGTGTGTGGTGTGTGATAATATTATGGCGCAGCATGCGCGCTTACCGGTAGTCACACTACCCTGGTACTGCAGCTGCAGTCTTTTCATCATCGTCGTCTCCGTTGTTTCTACTGTCACGGCATCCTCGATAGCACTGCACAAGAATGAAGCAATTTTGAAACAAGCCCGATTGATTAGTGACCAATCATTGGAGCTCACTTTCAATCAGCCATCCACTATCGATGATCAATTGCTCACTTGGAGCTACAGCGATGATTGTAATGGTGCTGCTTCCATGAAAAGACTCGAAACTGTAGATAATGAAAAAACAACTATTTTGTATCAATTGCACACTCCTGTTGACAAAGTGGAAAAATTTGTGCTTTGCATCGATGGCAAACCAAGCAATATTCCTATACAAATTAACAAGTTGTGAGTATAGTTCTTGTGAAACATTTAAATGCACAAAGTTTATTTTGTAATAATATACTGCAACTGTACAAGCTTAAAGTTCATTGTGTTTTTAATATATATAATAATAATTTTAATTACAACCATAAGAAATTTTAAATATTTCTTAAAACATTACTAGATATTATTACTTTATCTATCTCTCACATAATAATTTGTTTTAACTATATCGGAGTTATTCATAGAAAGTCTTATTTTCCTTGTAAATAAATATAATCAATTTGTTTACTCATCAAATGAAATGCAGTCTGCACTTGCAATATTCATTTAGGGTGAGAGTTTTGTAAAATTTTTCAATCTCACCTATTAAAACATGATTAACAAACACTTTATAAAATGAATCAAATGTTAATAAGTAAATATAAGCTTGCACCGCATTGATTTTCTGATGAATTAAAATTTGAATAGAATAGGTTTAGTTAAATTTTGAAACTAATCATTCACTCCTTTAAAATTAATTATCATAAAATTTGAAACACTAAACATTGAAAAAGTAGATTGCATCTATTTGACGTCACAAAGAGAATTTATTCTCAAACCGATTGCTTATTAAAACTACCTTCAATTACTGGAGTATCAATGATAAGACAAGAATGCGTAAACCAAGATATCATTGGCTTTTCTGCTTTACCGAGCAGTTGTCTCAAAAAAGTGAAAGCAAAACTTTTAAGCTATTTTCATTTCTTCTAAGAATGCATCATAGGTCAAAACATAGGCTCATCACAATTGTTTTTTCAAAGTCTTTTCAAGAATAAATGACTGTTATCAATGATTGTTTATTGTATAATGACATGTATATAATATCTCCTATAATCAGAACAAATTTCATTATTATGGTGCATTTATCTTGATGCATATGAATCTCTTTTGTCTTGACTGGTATTAAAGAATAGTATACATGTAATAAGCCTTCATTAAGTAATAACATGTTGAACTTTGCATACATGTACCTTGAATTACTAAAATCAAGAAGTGCAGAAATAAATTGGAAATTTTTTTTAACAATTTCACATTTGAAAACAAATTTTAATCGTGATCACCTATTTCACCTAACATTTCCTATCAATCATAAAATTGGAAAATACAATCGAAATTTCTGACGTATTTCAAGGCAGAAGTAATTTGAGATTCACTTTCATGAAACAACGAAACTGCCAAAGTAAATGTGTCAAACGACGCTTTGTTTATACTGATTATAATCTCACGAGTAGAGATTTTTTCATTCAAGTTCGTACGAAAATTCGCACTCTTGAGGTTTATCGCGTCTCGAAGCCACAATTTGAAGCACCATCGGCACAGATAAGACGATAATAATCGCGTTATGTAGGTGCGGAACAAAAAGAACGTATAGCATCGTTGACCGGATTTCCATTTTAAAATTCATACCCGATGACGATATGGGGGGAGCCGCACGTGTCACCCACATTTCAAGCCTATAATGTCCATTACCAATTGACGCAAGCGGTGAAAGAGATAAAAAAAATCGTCGTACAGACGATTTGCGATGAAAATAGCCGCTCATCCCATTTTTGTAAAATCTCTATTAGGCATTTTTTCCGTACAAGTTTGACCACGAGGGGGCAGACGTGTTTTGGGTATTCCTGTGTATTTAATATATCTATGTATATCTATAGATATATGTACACAAATGTATATAGATATAATGAATACACAGGAATACCCAAAACACGTCTGCCCCCTCGTGGTCAAACTTGTACGGAAAAAATGCCTAATAATGCACGTGACACTGTAGCAGACGACGATGACGTCTGAGCGGCAGCGCGTCGACGACAATTTGCACACCGGCTTATATTATTAGCCCGCTAAAATTTTACATGAAAATGCATTTTTATAGCGGTGACTTAAACATCATATCCTTGAGACCCTCTGAATCCGATTATGCCATTTTTTCACCTTCGACCCCGGGTTTAAAGTGAATATGGTAAATGACAATGTTTTTTAACGATATCTTGCGAACGAAGCAAGATACGAGAAAAAAAGTGTAACCATTCAATTCCTCGTGAGATGTTACGTCGAAAAATTGTATCCACTAATTCGAGTATTCGGGTAAAATTTCAACAATATTGAAAAAACTAAAAAATTCTGCTCGACAGTGGTGGGGGTCGATGGCGCGGAGCTCGACATCCGTTGAGTGCTGGAGGGGAGGCGATAAATATAGATATACTCGCTTGTTCACATCCCGCGTGGCTCGCGTTAAAGGCACTAAGAATATTTTAGATTATTTAATATTGACGACACTTTTGCAGTGACAATTGAAAATGTTACAATGCACATCGATGTAATATTTTACGAGAAATCGATCAGTGTAGTTTTTCCGCCCTTATCTCGCTTCGTTAGCGAGATATAAGCGAAAACACCTTTTATTTGTTGTTTTCCCCCTCAACCGGGGGTCACAGGTCGAAAATAATTGCATATTCTGATTCTGGAGGGTTGATACCACGAAGATACAAAGTTTCATCGAATTCCACGGGGATGTAGTTTCACGTAAGACTTCAGTGAAATATTATTTCACGAGGCACGCGCGCGATAAGTTTCGGTAGTGTATAAATTTATAAATTCCGAAAATAGAGGATCATGCGTGAGCTGCTTGTCTGCGTGTGGCCTACATCTTTATAGGACCGTGGCGCTTTGTGTAACATAGCTACGCGTCATTGACCATCTTTTTTTTTTCGTGCATATATTAGACTACGAAGTTTTCGCGCGTGTACTGTGTATGTACATCGTCGACGACTCCGCAATTGCTCGCGCGGCGAACGACACTATAAGCCGCGGTGTTGTGTCTGCTCGAGTGAATCGAGTCGATAACTAAAAACGTCAATGTATCATGGATTTGAGAATAGTATAGATAGTCAATAAGAGCCATTCGTCATATATATAGGTCGACTGTGGAATGTATTATATATTGTTGTAGTGTATAAGAGGGCCCGAGCCGCTGTCGTCGTCGTCGATTCGTGACACAACTGTGCAAATAACGTAATATAGCCCAAGCATACAAGAGAGATCAACGTAACATACATCCGAAGTATGAGTTCACCATGGAAACGACGAACGAGTATAGGATGTATCCATTCCTTGCGTGCCATATATAATACGTGCCACGTTAAATCGTCGAAAATTCAAGCGAACTACCCGCAGAAGGCGATGCCATGTCAATTACGGTCTCTTTTAGCGTGTTTCGTAAGGGCGATAAGCATTAGGAATTAATTCGACGTCAACCCTTATGGAGCTAGGTGGGCTGTATAATAAAGATTGGACAAGGTGCGCGCGGCAGGCACAGTACAGGCACTGGTCTCGCAATGCCCCCGACGTACAACGCGCGATAAGGCAAAGTCGCTCACTCTCATACGAGACCTTGCTCTAAATTTTCCCTAGGAAGAAAGAAAGTCGTGCAAAGTCTGCACAGGGTGTGATGTGTATATTATACCTATAAATATATATATATGTACGCCGTGCGTCGCAGCAGTAGCAGTATAGCAGTTGGATATATACCTATATCGCGCACGTGCCGCGTCTGATAGGAAGAGGGTGCCGTTCGTCCTTGTCTGGCAGAAAATCCAGTACAGCTCGGCCAGCATTGAGGTATTATACACGCTCCGGGAGTTGCCGGTTTCGATTGTTTAGAAACTTTTATTTCAGCTTATACATGTACAGCTGCAAGAGAGGGCGGGAGAGAATGAGAGAAAACTTTTTTTCATTGCTTCGCGCTTAAAAAAGTTTCCTAATGACAGCCGGATGAAAGATTCAGTCGTGTGGCGTGAGGCACGATCGACAGAAAAAAAAAAAGTATCGCATCTCTCCGAGAGAAAAGTTGTACAAATTGATCGGCGAACGTGTCTAGCGGAGGAAAAAAGCGCAAAATTTTTACCTCAAGAGACCAGCTGATTATTGGTTATAATCGTGTAAGGTCAATATTGATTCTTTTAAAAATAATGCGAAAAGTCAACACACTCGTGCCGTCAATTTATTACGGGCCAAAAACTAAGCGTTTAAATTGATCGAAAAGCTTGAAATTTATCAAAGCAAATACGCCTGCATCCAAATCGGACACGCAAAATCACGTGATACTAAATACACTGGGGATTATTCGCGCGACACGAGGTGCACATATCTCACTCGATCAAATGTAGAGCAGCTGCAAAACTTTTGTCTCCAAGGGAAGCGCGATCGCGACCGCGAGTCATGATTACGATTTACGATGTAACGAAAAATTGAATCACGCATTTCAGAGCCGAAAATTAATTGTTCGTTGGAAATAATCAGAACTCCATTTGTGTAGTAGGTGTACGAACTGTTCGTGTGATTAGCTGACTCGTAAAATTGCATCGATTATAAATTCCGAGTATGCAATGCTTAGCTTTTTAGCTTCTATTACAGACGATGTTCTTTCACGTATAATACCCAGTTGGCCTTTACGTTATCTACTGGACAGCGATGAGCTAATTTCGCCTCTCAGTTATTTTTTCTTTTTTAACTTTTTCTTTCTCGTATTTCTTTCTCTTCAAAAAAATTTTCGTCGATTGTTATTCGAGCTACGCCGGGCGATGAGATAAAATGTATTTTTAAGCGTGATCAATAGTCTTTGCTATAGATGTGTAGCGGTGGAAATTAATTTTTATCTCGAGCCCATTGTAAGCGAAGCGATTACGTTCAAGGTCAAGTCTCACATTATCATTTCTTTAATTCAATGCTTTTGATGATTTTTAGACGTCGGTAAACCCAATCTCTTAATTGTAACTTGTCCATTTTTTGCGAAATAAATGATCTATATTTATAAAAGTACTACAGAAGCTTTATGTACTTCCTTCATAAAGTCGCTAAATTTATCAAGGATTATTTTGTTCGCTCTCGAGTGTGTGGCTGATGAAAAAATTGACTCGGGCACCGGGAACATCATCTATCATCGTTATCGCGCACGCGACGTGGTGCACGTGTGTCACGAAAAGAGTATATTATGTAAAATTGAAATCACACATTGCGCTGGAAAGTTCACGAGTTCAACACTCGGAATATATTTGTAATACTTCATTTTGCAGCGACGCGCGCCGAATTTGCCTCGTGCAAAGAGCCACATGTAACGCGACAACTTTCGTAAGTTCGCTCGCTGCTTTTTGTACGATTGCTCGAAAAATGATGACAAGTGAGGCAATGCAGAACACAAGAGAGAAAAAAGAAGATAGATTTAATACGTGTATATGTAACTGGAAACGCGTCGACATCGATTGTACCTAAATGAGTAAAGCAATAGTTTTTAATGGCTAGCGATCCACTTCATTTTAAATTAGCGATATTCCTCACTCGTTCACACTGGCTCAGTTAAAAATATTTTTAAAACTACGCATTAAATTTTTTGATAAAAAAGACTTTTTCTAAACCTTGTTTTTTCAATTTTTACACACTACTGTAATAACTTCATAACTTCATGCATTAAAAAAATGATTGATTATAAAAATTTTATGTTTATAATAATAATTATTAATATTTTTTTATTAATATTATTAATATTTTATTTAGGGTTTTTAAATAACAAGGACTTCTTGAATGACAAAATTAGTACCGCTAGATGTCACTTTCAAACCCACAAGTGAAAAACTTAAATTTCTGTATAATTTGAGGAGATTTCAGATTATTATAAACTAAATCTTAACTTATGACGAGGTTTGAAGAAAAACGTCGACTTTCAATATATTTATCCTAAGCCCGTCGACACGCAGGCTTGTGACTCATATACTCGACTCTCAAGTATAATAACCCTGAACCTCGTTATTCACTACATGGATACTCGAGTCGGAGAGTTTCTGGCTGCGTGTTATGTGTGTGCGCAGCCGAAGAAGCCTACTAAATCTCTCTTTCCCCGCCGCACGCGTTCGGATAAGTCAACTGCTGGGCGATACTTTTGCGAACACTGGCTAAAACGCTGCGAACTGCGGCCAGTATAGTCTATAGACTATCAAAATAGACGCTCAAGCGTCTGTCAAGCGAAACGATGTATTTCAGCAAATTTTCGTTGATAACAGCTCGTCTTCCTTGTTGTATGCGGAGGTTCGTGCGCGTGTGCTTTACGATCGATAAAATTCACTTGAAAAGCTGGATTTCTTCATCGCTTACGTATCAAAAGTCTGCGGACGACAATGCATCAACTGATATATAGAAATTCATGACTCATTGAAAGTGAAGAAATAGTTGCTTTTTTTTCAATCAATTATCCAATATCAGCACAATAGCTCGCATGCACGACGCTCTGTATACGTACGCTGAAAATGTAACGAAGAACGAATCACGCTAAATCCAATTAAAGCGTTAATTGTACTGCAAATGTAATATCGGCTCCTGTATGGGGATATGGGCGAGGTATATACATGTATATATAAATTGTACACGATGTGACCAGCGATGTATTTATACATGCTTTGAGGTACGCGACCATGAAGTTGTTGTAGTGGCACACTCGCACACATATCTCTGCGAGAGGGTGGCCTTTCAAGACCTTGACCCACTTGCTATCATCTCTTACGCCTGCCGCTTCCGTTTGCCACTGCAGATATTCGCGATACATATACGTATATAAATACAGCCCACGTGTGCTCTTGCCCAGCTCCAGAGGATAAGGACACTTTTTTTAGTCAGCTTCCCCAGCTATTTGGCAAGGGTTAAGGTAGAGGTTAACTGAAGGTGTCTCTGCCTCGAAGGTCAAGATGCGCGCGGCAGGGTTTGTCGACCTCCTCTCCTTCTCGGCTGTCTGTATGTGTGTGTGTGTGTGGGTGCACTTGCTCCGCAGAGAGTTGCACGAGTGCCACGGACAGAACTCGCTCGCATTGTTTTTTTTTATTGCAACTTATGCGGCTACCGCTACTAGCTTGAAAACAAGATTTATCGATTTTATTCTTGCGTCAATTGGCGCGTTACTGTTGCAAAAACTATTATGCTCTCGCAGCGTATCATACACACGGAGTCAGTTTCAAAAAAATGTATACAGTTATATACAGTACGATTGTCTCGTGCTAATTAACTTCGCTATCACTCTTGCGTGGATAATTCTTTTACTAATTGTTCAATTAATTAATACTCAATATCGAAAAAGTAGCACTTGCATGCGTAATCATTGGAAAAAATCTTCAACGCAATTTACGCGTATTAATAATCAAATCTCGATAAAAGTGTTATCTCTTTATAAATTAATTAATGAATGTAAAATCTCGAATCCGATGAATGAGACTACTCGATTTAATTTGTAATAAGCACGAAAACATTTGTTCATTAATGTAAAAAACTTCACCTCTCTCGTTGATATTTATCTATTCGATCATCAATGAATGTAATCGCGCCTCGTCTATATAATACTCTCTTTCTCCCATTCGAGCGTCTTTATCGTTGCTCATTTATTGTCTCAGAGCTATGTTTATATATATTTTCTTGCATACATGCCCATATTAGGCTCAATGTCAAGCTTAATGAAAAAAGTCTCGAGACGTGCTTTTTCATTCATTAAAGCGACGATTGTTATATATGTATTGAAAATATAAAGCAATTCAACCGAGTTTTTGTATTGATGTGTCGCGTATTTTTATTGCCTCTCACGATATTTATCTAGAGAGTGAAGCTGCGAAAAAAAAAAATAAAATTCAATCAAGTTAAGCGCTTTGCGAAAAGAACTTAAAATTGTTACTTTTTTGTAAATAATTGTGAATTGGGTGCTGGAGGAGAAAAAAGAAAGAAAAAAAGGAGCAGATAAACATGACGTAAAAGCACTCGAGAAAATGTATTATCGAGAAGAAAAAGAATACCACCGAGAAATTACTGAACTACTTTTCTCATTCATAAAAACGTATATACTTGTGTGTAGTGTGTACACGAATTTTCTTTTGTGCCAAAGGACGAAAATGAGATTTTCTATTTTGATTACAACGATGAAAATAAGTAATGACGTCCTAAATTTAAAACATATAATTAAACTATATTTGCAGGAAATGTCGGAGACATTTCTCTATATGTGTCTTTCATTTCCTTTACGAGATTTAATTATAATTTAATTGCGAAGTTTGATTTATTTTTGGCATCTTATATTTTAACTGGTTAAACCGACAGCGAGTGACGTAGGTACCCACTTACCGAGTGAAGATCTTTTAATAGATTCATTCATTGCTTTTAAATGGAAATTCTAATCTCGACGTTGATACCTTTTACAATTTTTTTTAAAATATGCATACACAATTTTTTTTATGAAACCTTGCATTTTCCTCGAAAAAATGTTTATCTCCAAATTATCAAAATGTGAAAAATGTTTGAATAAGGTTGTTTATTTTACGAACTCATCGAAAAATTTCAATTTTACCCTTTACATTAAAAATGTTTACATTGAGTTTCAAGTATTTTTATTTTGTATACGCTTTTTCGATGGATTGCCAAGTTACGAAGCAAAATGCGAATTAAAATTATAAATTCAAGTAAAATATATAAAATCTCTTTAGTTTTTTATCTTATCCAATCATACTCTGCATAAGCCTCTTTTTTATTTTAGATTATTATTTCCCCTCAACAATGATTTTAATTCCTTTTTCTAATGTATAATTTTCTGACATAACCGATGCTAAATGAAACTTATGTTATTTCTTATGACTTACATTTAATTTGAAAGAGATCGAACAAATATTAAAAAGTAAAACGATAGAAAGAGATGTTAAAATACGGAAAATCCAATTATAGCTTTTTTCCGTGCGTACACTAATAACATTATGTTCTATTTACTCGTGTTTTTTTCCTTAATGGTATTTTTTTAAAATTACCCTTCCAAGAGATATTTGCTTCAGCAACTGTATACGTGCAGAGCACACGTGGATTTGTATACATTGAAAATAAAGGCTCGTAACGAGTTTGACCAACTAATCGGATTTAATAGAAGTTGAACCTTGAATAATGGCTTAGAGTGCAGATGCGTGTATACTGTATATGCAGAGACGTACACATAATACTCGCTCGTCCGCGTGTTTACAGTCATTAGCTTAATTGTTGTGCAATTTTGTGACATTACTGACACTTCGTAAATAGAGACGCGCTTTTATACGGCGAGTCTTCCTGTTTCGCTTGAAAAAGACATGGAAAAAGAAAAATCACGAACGCAGTTTTGAAAAGTATAATTAACGCGACGGCATCGTCTCGGTCTGTTTCAGGCAAGAGGAGGCGGCCGCTGCTACACGCTCGCGCCGAGAGTACTCGGGTCCAGCCGACAAGCTACGTATCGAGGGCTTAGTCATCGAGCAGGCGGAAAAATTGCACCAGGAGGATGACGGCACGATTAAAATACTCGCCGAGCGCAAGGCCACCATCAGATTGTTCGGGGTTGGCCTGACCAGTCGCACGGTCGTCGCTTTCACGGAGCAGCCCGGAAAATTCGGCGATGTTTGCGACAAGATCAAGTCGCAGGAATTTCCAGTGAGTATATTTCCTTGCTTCTTTTTATCGAATCTTTTTTGAAATACAGCATCGCAAATTATTCTGACATTTTTCGCATTTACGTATCATCGTTATGCATTGCATGTGCAGCCGCAAGCTTCCGCCGAAAAAAAGTACAGAGATCGATATACTCGCATTTGAAATTCATATAAATACACTTGGAAGCGGCAAAATTTGGCACGGTTCGTTTGCGTTTTCAGCCGCATCGAACCGCCTAAAACCGCGCCGCGTACTTAGATAGTGACCTCTGGCTGATTCATCGCTGCATCGCGATGCCTTTACATGTTTACGCAAAAATGCGCAAGAAAATAATTTCGCTCTTTCGTTATGTTCCAGGTGCGAGATTTGGTGGGCGACATCACCGCCGCGGTAGATATCATCTTACCGAAGGGCCAGCCTTTTTACATCTGCGCTAAGCAAGCTAGCGATGAGTCTTCGCCGGAGTATCCCTCCCTGTATCACCATCAGGGCTCGGAAAAATACAAGATGGTTCGTTTTTTTCCTCCATTAATTCATATCAATCCGACTGCTGAGATTGTATACTACCGAGATCGATATTAATTTTTGCAGATTCACACCTACACGAGTTTGCTGCCATTGTGGCTGTGCATATGCATCATCTGCACTTGTCTGTCATTTTCCGCGCTGTTCTCGGGTCTGAATCTGGGACTCATGGCTATCGACAGGACCGAGCTAAAGATTCTTTGCAACACCGGTACAGAGAAAGTAAAATCGATTTATCAACATAGGTTTTATCCAACTAGGCGCATCTATCAGTTGTGCCATTAAATGGATCTATCCGTAAATTAGGACTTGATTCAAAGCGACGGAAGCTAATAGAATTTCCTTTCCATTTCCAGGAAAAACGCTACGCTCGAACGATCCAACCCGTCAGAAATCACGGCAATTACTTGCTCTGCTCGATCCTCTTCTCCAACGTCTTGGTCAATTCGATTTTCACCATCATTCTGGAAGAGCTGACCTCGGGCTTCGTCGCAGTCTCGTGCTCGACCCTGGCCATCGTCATAATCGGCGAGATTTCACCGCAGGCCATCTGCAGCAGGCACGGTCTGTGCGTGGGCGCGAAAACCATCTATATCACCAAGCTCACGATGCTCATCACCTTTCCTCTCAGCTATCCTATAAGCAAACTGCTGGACTTTTTGCTCGGTGAAGAAATCGGCAACGTATACAACAGAGAAAGACTCAAGGAACTTGTCAAGGTGAGCCAGCTAATTCCTCGATAGAAGCACATTTAAGTTCAGACGTACTTGCGATGACGCAGTTTAATTTATTGTGTATATGGCCGATTCTCCGTGAAGTCGAATGTCCAAAAAGATCTTTTACTGTTGCCGTGGAAAACTTGAAAAACATTGATAAGTTTTCTGGCACTTTTTTTACGAAAGTCACTCAAGATGAATTAGGAATTGTTTATAAAATTAAATGCTATCTTCGGGACACTGAAAAATGGAAATAGAAGAGCAATAGAATAAAATAAGTTTTTCATCTCATCAGAAAAAAAATTTTTTGGTCTCTCAATTTCGCAGAGAATCGGTCATATATTCGATAACGAACCGCGTGATCAGTACAGTTTTCATATTAATTAATGATTTATGCTCGATAAAAGCCGCGCTCGATAAACTCGAAAGTCTCGCAAGACTTTACACACACGAAGAAAGTCAGTGCTATATATCTTTCACTCGCGTTTCATGTGGTTTTCGGCGGTTTCATGCAGTTTTCCGCAGTGCAAAGCATTGCTTTATTCTACGCTAATAATCTCGCTTTATCCCGAGTGTAACGTGCGCGACTCGCAGATAAAACCTCTTTCGCAACCGTGACGATAATCGATTCCCCCGCATTTGCGAAATTAAAATTAGTTAATTTTAATTTTATTTACAGGTTACTACTGGATACAACGATCTCGAAAAGGATGAAGTCAACATCATCGCCGGTGCTTTAGAATTACGAAAGAAAACCGTTGCAGACGTTATGACGCGTATCGACGACGTCTACATGCTCAACTACAATCGTACGCTCGATTTCGAGACAGTGTCCGAGATTATGTCTTCAGGTATGTATAAATTGGTTGATCGAAACTTCTATTCCTTCCAAAAAATGAATCAAATTCCATATTTACTTCATTTTTTTATCACCATATCACCTAATTTGTTAATTTTCTATTCTCAGGATTCTCTCGAATACCGGTGTACGAAGGTGCTCGTACCAATATCATAACTATGCTTTACATAAAAGATTTGGCTTTCGTCGACCCCGACGACAATATGCCGCTAAAAACACTCTGTCAGTTTTATCAAAACCCCTGCAATTTTGTCTTTGAGGACGTTACGCTCGACGTCATGTTCAAACAATTCAAGGAGGGACACAAGGGTCACATGGCTTTCGTGCAACGCGTCAACAGCGAAGGCGAGGGCGATCCGTTTTACGAAGTCATTGGTCTTGTTACCCTCGAAGATGTTATCGAGGAGCTCATTCAGGCTGAAATTATCGACGAAACCGATGTTTTCAGTCAGTACTTTTTTTATAATTACCAACCTTTTGATCTCCCCAGAATTTCTAATTTTCCGCATTTTTATGTGTAGCTGACAACAGAAGTAAACGTAAGCGCCAAGCCCGGTCAAAGGTCCCAGACTTCACGATATTCGCTGAAAAGAAAGAAAATCAACGCATTCACATCTCGCCTCAGTTGGCTCTGGCCATGTATCAATATTTGTCGACGAGCGTCGACGCTTTCAAAGCCGATAACATTTCAGAGGTCATTCTACATCGTCTTCTGAAGCAGGATATAATTTTCCACATCAAAGTGAAATCACGAGAGAAAGCTCGCAACGATCCTGCAGCCATTATTTATCAACAAGGCAAACCAGTTGATTATTTCGTTCTTATATTGGAGGGTAGAGTCGAAGTTACTGTGGGAAGAGAGAATCTCGTATTCGAGAGTGGCCCGTTCACATTTTTCGGAAGTCAAGCCCTGACTATGAACGTCGGCCTTGGTAAGGGTAAATGCACTCTATAAATTTTTTTTTCGATTTTCTCAAATATTTTTCTCCTTAACTAATTTATTCGGCCGATTGCAGCTCAAGCAGAATCACCGACGAGCTCGAATCCGCAGAATTTGGGAAGCGTCCAGTCCGTGAATTTAGACGCGATGTTGCGCCACCACTTCGTGCCAGACTACACGGTGCGCGCGGTAACCGAGGTGTTTTACGTGCGAGTCAAACGATCCCTGTACTTGACGGCGAAACGAGCCACGCTGCTCGAGCGCACGCACAAGGACATGAATCAAGATCAGTTCGACGACGAGGTGGAAAAATTGCTGCACTCGCTGGACGACGACGATCGAAGTGCTCCCGAGTCGCCGATTCTGCCGAAAGACAAGGAATTGCCGGAATTGCGCAAGGACAGCGGCGCTCCGCAAGCTTCGCCGATGCGGCATTCGTCGCTGCCAGTCGTTGCCTTGCCCGTGAGCGCAAGTCCAAACACCAATTCGAAATTCATCTCGAAAAATAATCCAAATGGACAGTTGAAAAATTCACCAGCCAAGGTTGTTATTTTGACATCATTTATTTTACTAAACCACTATTTTCACATGAGCGATCGTATGTTAAATACTTGTCTTTTTATTACTTAGAAATCGCAATCACCGGGCTCGCCAACAACTCCAATTACTCCTCATTTAAAACTTGATTTGGACGCTGAGATAATGGCTCGACAGACGGAGGCTGCGCGTCTTCTCACTTCAGAGAAGCCTAGCAAAAAATCCAGCGGAAACGAAGACGAGGAGAGGACGATTCTATTGAATAAACAGGACAATTCTTAACATTTAGCCAATGGCCGACACGAATCGTCGGCACCGAGCGTTTCAGTAAATGATCAGCAGCAGCAACAGTGCGACGATCAAAGTCACGAAACGTCTGCGTGACAAGATCTATAGAAATCCATGGTGTTATAAATGGCCTCGATACTTAAAGATTAAGAAAATCAGCGTACAGTACTATACATTGGTTTATGTACTATTCAAAGAACGAGGATCAATTGTGTCTTTATGTAAAACGAGACTTTGTACGATATAATGCGTTAAAGCGTGTTTTGGCACTGATTTCGAATGGTTTGATGTGGTCGCACCATGTGAGAGCGTAAAATCGGCATTTTTTAGTGAAATGCTTTACCGACACATGACATTTTATTTTTACAAAAATATAGTTGTTACTTGTACGTGCGTAACTAATACACATAGATATAAATAGGTATACTACGCGATTGTTGATGGTTTTTATGTATGAAAATAGTAAATGCGCAAGCGTAATCGAAACTGAAAATTAAAAATATATGTTATCATATAATTCGTTGGCTCTTTGTAATGTTTTAAAATACAAATCGAATAGAAACGCGATCAGTATATGAGTATTTTTTTAATGTTAACACTATTGTTCTATTGTTAGTGTTTGTAAAACAAATACGATGCGTTTTAGCGTCTGTGTTTTTTGTATTGTTGATGATGAACAATTTATCTGATGATGCTGAGTGTCGGTAAAACTAATTCACTGTTAGTATGGAAGATGAAGAATTAATTGCTGTGATATCATATTTTTATAAAAGTTTGCTGTATTTTTTTTTCTTTTTAATTCTTATAAGTCAGAAAACCATATAACTATGTTTGTCATTTATATTCACAGAAACTAGAAATGTAGTCATGGAATGAATGTTTTCACCCGATCAGTCATATGCAATAATGGAAATTAGAGTTCCAAAAAATTCAATATTCTTTTTACGATTTTTATGTGATACGATGTACAAAAATTAAAAGTTCTATCTGCCATCAAGCCATTCGAAAATCTCTGCCATTAAAACAACACTAACAAATCCAAATGCAATAGTTACATTGTCTTGTACGTATTGTATTTAAATGTGTAAATATTTAGGATATTGAGATTACTTCCACTCATAAATCGAATACGTTTCAATGCCAAGTCTATGTAGAAAAATAGATATAGACTGATTTGTTTACCTATTCGTTCATGAATATTTATTTGACCCTTTGCAACTATAACTATAGTTATTCAGAAACTCCTCTTCACCATTTCTGCAATGAGCTTACTTAAGTAGCAAAGAATTTTTTTCATCAACCTTATGGGGTTCTTTTTTCTCTACTTCACGACAATTAGTCCATATTTTTTATATCACTTTTGAGGAGTTACTTTATTTTAAAAAGTACGAATTATTCAATTGTAATTTATCAAGTTTATACAATTTTCGCAGTTTATTACTGTAAATATATAAGTAAATTTGTTTTTTATAATTTTATCGGGTTTCAATATGTTGTAATTATGTCTTAAGTTAATTAAATCATGAAAAGCTCGAGTCTTTCGTGTTGATACGAATTATACTTTTCAGTGGAAGTAAGATGCAGTGGTTCTTTGTAAAAAAGATTTTTCAACTAATTGTTATAATCAAAGCATTTTTAAATGTCTTCGTCGTAAACGCAAAATATTATTTACAATAATATATATAATTTATATAATAGTAACTAACAACGAAAAAACTAAAATTAGGCTTACACATCTCGTGTCACTATTAATCGTTATCGTGAATTCGGAGTATACTTTTTCTAAAAGACAAGTAATCTTTCACATTTGACAGTTTGAATGTGTTAACTCGAGAAGAGCAAAGACAAACTTTTCGAATTTGTTAATATCCTACGGTTATTGTCAAAAAGAAAAAATCAATCGAACAAATTGTACGTGTTTATGTTTTCATTACTCATAATAAGTAATGACATGTGCTAGTCTGTTACTTTGTGAATGTTTTTGAGTATTTTTCATTTCCACTTATTTATAAACTACGTGTGGTATATTAGAAAGCTACTAATAATTTTGTCAAATGTCCATGCCTTTTTCGCATAAAAATTACTCGTTTTTACATTTCGTGCCTTAATCGAGAGAAGTCATTCATTAAAAACATAACTACCAAAACCAAATAATAATATAGTATTAAGGTAATAATCGAATTTTCAAATAAATAGAAAAAATAATTTTATACAGATTTCATAGATCTGCACGTCTAAATACTTGAACTTTTTATCTTTAATGTTAGATGATTCGGATAGAAGTTTTTATGACGTATAAATCAAAAATGGTCGATATCGAGTTTTAAACTTGAATTGGTATAAAATGAATTAATCAAAGTTTTGCGATTTTTTCTTATTTCTCTTATTAAAATATAAAAGTACTTAGAAGTGCTGATCTTGTCTTCTAAATTCAATTGCATAAAATGTATAACCGTGAAGTAAAAAAGGAAACTATTTTTACATGTATTCTACAAAATGAACAAAAATATGTAGCATTTAGATACTTATATATCTATACATTATAATAATGTTTTTTTTTCTGCGCGAACATATCTCAGATTAGGGTTAATAATTGACGTAGCAATAATTTGACGTACAATTTGATCCTTTTCAAATTTTTGCCTATAAAGTATTTTTTACAAAATAAGTTCATTAGCCTAAACATTGAATTGCACTACACAGTAAGTAAATTCAGATTTATCGAATGCCAGACAAGATAATTGTTCATAAAAAGTTACATGTAACGCTCTGTCAAACGGTGTATAAAAAGAAATCTGTTTTATCTCTCAATTTATATTCGGTGCGTGAATGATTAAAACTGTCTTTTTATGTTTTTGTTGAAGTGAAAAATCATGCTTAAAAGGTGCTACAATATGAAAAACAAATGTTTTATTAACTGCCATGTAACGATCGTTTAGACGCATGTTATATTGTTGTTACTATTATGATTATATTTTTCAAATGTTACTTAAATTGTCTATTGTATTATTCGACGTAATAAAGCTGATGAGGTGAAATTAAATTTTTTTTCCTTTGCAGTTAAATACTTATAATGTGAGTTGATTGTATGTAAAATATAATATTCCACTATGTTCTCGACGACTTTGTTTTCTTTCGACTGTTCAATTACCTCCTTTTTACAAAACAAGAGACAGATTTGCATCTCTCTCAATTCAATTAGTCAGTCAATTTATACAGTTACTTTTTCGCTCGGCTCTGTATTTAATTTTTGCGCCAAGCAAAAGCAAACAAAGGGAATAAAATGATTTGTACTCAGGCGAGATTATTCAAATTGAATCTCTCTCTTTCTTCTCTCTCGCGCAGCAAATTCTCGAATTCTCTGCCTCTTGAAACGATAAGCTCTTTTCTGCAGAAAAGCTTTCACGAAACTTCCTAACAAAAGCTTCCCAGTGTCAATAAGGGGAAAGGATCCCTTGGTTTTCGGAGTTGCAGCGGCTCGATCTGCACTATAATATGTACGTGCAGTGCGCGCTGTGCTGCTCGGGCGAATATTCGGCGTTTTGCGTGTGGGGCCACTCGCGTGGGATGATCGCCTTTGATGAGTAGCGACTCGACGCATCGCGCACATCCCTCGTTAAAAAAAATGGCATAAATGAGCTAGCGAGCAAATTTCAACTTACATAATTACTCTCGCTCAATTGGTCTTGGAGCTTGCAGTATTATATGCGTCGGCAAACTTGAATATAATTGTCGAAACGCACGAATCGCGCGCGTACGCGCAAGTCGGTATAATGACTTGTCGAGCCCCATTAATCAGAAGACGTCCAAAAAAATAAAAGAAAAGAATTAGAGGAAACTGTTGGTCCCGTAAGCGTTTTTTTCTGAAGTACATTTATAATTGAGATGGTTTCATCTTCGTTGTCTTGTCTAATCCTCTTAGAGCGAGGAGCGAGTGAGCGAGCGGAGCGAGAGCAGTAGGTGTTAATGGACATATACGATAAGAAGAAGCGCAGCTGATGCATTTATAAAAAGGCAAAGAAGGAGAAAAGTTGCGATCACAGATAAGCAAGAGCGAAGTACATATATAGCAAATAGTCGCAGCGAAGAGAGGCCGTGGCGCTAAAGTAAAAGCTAAGGTGTGCAGCCGTGAAGATACGAAATTAATCGGATATAAGCCGGGCGTATAAAATGACGCGGCCCAAAGTCTAAGATTTAATGAAACGATAATTACGTAGTTCTCGAGGGCCTTGGATGATTTCGGATCGGTCAAATTCTGCCGAATTGCTTGAACCAATATCGAACGGAAAATCCTGTATATTTATTATTTTCCGGGTTTCACGTAGGCGAGTGTCTCGACGAGAACAACTCGTGTGTGGTATCGGCAATGAGTCGACAGGATGGACGGTCGTCGTTATCCCCTTTCTGTCGAGCGATCAATAATTAATAAATCTGTGAATTACGATATTATAATATCGGCAACATCCGATGATCCAGCCCGAGGGCTCGAGTCCACGTACGCCAAACGTGTACATGGAGAATCAGCAGCAGCAGCAGCCCCCAGCAAGGCGCGTATAGTACCATTGTTATTATTACAAAGTTATACCTATATATGTATCACGGCTGAACGTCCAACGCCATGCGCGCGCGCCAAAGTTGCGCCTCTCTCGCGACGCTCAAATCCTCTCCTATATACGTATTATATATATATGTATGTAGTTTGTAGGTACTGTGTGCAGCAGCGGCCGCAGCCGAGCAGCAACAGCATCAGCGGCCCGCAGTCCGTATAGTAGTATCGTGTCAGAGTTCGCGCGCGACGTCGACGACGGACGACGCGTCTCTCTCTCTCCTCGTTGCGTCCGATCGCCCGAAAGTATATATCATTGTCACTTGTCAGCCGCGAGATTATATACAGAGAGAGAGAGAGAGAGAGAGAGCGAGTCGGTGTGCAGAGCCATTCGAGCTTGCAAGTGCAATATACCTCCGGGCGCGCAAGTGTCCATGTGTCTGTGTGTATATAACGCTTGTCGTCGACACTTTCGAGTGATGTACAGTTGACACTTTTTGGCTTTTTAATTGTTTTGCTTTTTTCTTTCGTTCCTTCTCTCTTTCTTCGCTCTCGGATTAGAGAGATTCTATAATTGGTGATGGAACAGGTGCACAGTGTTTAATAATATTTGGTGAACGGAATATTCATAAAATAATTACGATTATTCCCAAAGGTACGTACTCGTTGACGCTCGATTCGAAAGTACATAATAAATATGAATCATTCAATTTCATGTTTTGTTCATGTGCGAGCGACTTTTTCATGCTGAAATTTCGTCCGGTATTTTGGAGACACAACAATTTTGCCCTCTCATATTTATATGTGCGTGCACGGATCGCTGTTGCTTGCCACGTGCAGCAGAAAAATACAGCACTGCAAGCTCTTCTTTTTTTTTTTATCGCACACAGGTATAATAATACCGAGCGCAGCTTTGATATTCCGGAGAAAAAGAAGAAAAATATAGTAAAAAATAAAACTGCACAAACGAGGCTTTTACTCTATATATTTTTCTTCCAGCCCGCGATTTCTCTCTCTCTCTCTCTCTCTCTGTCTTTATCTCTAGCTGTTAGACTTTCTATTCCTCTGTGCAAATCTTTATTGTTTGTTCGCTCCGACTCCTTCCCTTTTTTTTATTACTTTTCTTTTTTAATTTCAAAGATTTCAGAAAAATTCGCTACGCCTTTTGCTTTTGATATTTATTTTTTGTCTAGCCAAAACAAATTAATGACGAAAACGTTTCTCTTTCAACCTTAATCCGCGCAAGTATTTTGAACCTAGAGAGGCGTTTATGCGCGGGCAATAAGCGAAGCCGCGCGCGTTCGAGAGAAGAAACAGATACTAAAAAAAAAACCTCGAATAGATTCTCTGAAAAACTGCCCCGAAGCCGATGCTAAATGATTGGTATAGTGTATACGGTAGCCGGAAGATACTCCTAAAACGCATAAATCAACGCAAAGATCGCACGCAGCGTCGAGATTTTACACGTTTGCGCGATAATACCTGTATAACGGCAGCTCGTATACAAGATCGCCCCCGAGCTGCTGCTGCTGCGTACGTGATTCGAACGAGAAATTCGAGCCTTCGCGAGTCCTGTTTCTTTCTCTCTCTCTCTCTCTCTCTTCTTTTTTTTCTATTCTTTCTTTTTTTATTTAACATTATAAACTTGTCGTCATCGTCGTCGTCGTCGATGCAATATCGTCGGCTATCGGGACGGCAATATTGATTATATTATATTCTTAGAACGGTGGGCTCTTTCCAGGCTGCGTCGTGTATGCACACACATCCTGCTGCACGCACACGCTGTATATTATTATATCAAACGCACGTTCTTTTTTACACGAGATCGCGCGCTATCGCCTCGGAAAAAACTAGTTCTTTTTTCTATTCCTCCTCTTCCTCTGCCTCTCGCGCAGATATAATAAAATAAAGCACGCGTGGCGAGGCGCGAGAAAAAAAAAAGATATTTTAAAAGTCGGCGAACGCATTTATGTGTACATACGAGAGCGCGCGGCAAGATTGCACGAGGCAGCTCGAATTCTCTGCGCTGTGCTCCGATGCGTGCGGTCCATTGTATCTGTACGCTGTACAACAGAGTTTGTACATACGTATAAAATAAAAACGTCGTACGTTAATTGTCCCCGATGATCGGGCTGATGCTGCCTGCCTGCCTGCACATACTGACTAGTGTGCGCGCGAAACGAACGACACGCAAAAGAGAGCGACGGCCGATCCATCGTAATCAAACAATGAACCAAGAGAACTCGAATGACATCGTATAGAGAGAGAGAGAGGAGCCCGTGCTCAAAGCTTCGCTGCCGCTGCTTTGTTTATGTAACGTACGATGACATGTGTGTAAATTGCTTTAATATATACCGACAAATATGTGTGTTGTATATATGTACGTATGCAGCTCTCTCAAAAGCGGCTGTGTACGCGTACACCACGGCTGGCTGTGTTATGGGAAAAAAGTTATAGCAAGTTTTTTTTATTGACTCGACGACTACAACGACGCGCGTGACTGAATTATCCGAGCTTTTGTTTACGAGCCTGTTTGTTTCGCTGATAATTGCAGTTGGCGCGTATATAAAAAGTATACATATACTTGTCAGGACGAATATTACGAACTTTTAACAAGGCCGACGAAAAAGCAGGACGGAAATCGAGTCGAAAGTCACTTTAATCGATGAATATAGAAGCGTCGAATTTAAGATAATGTCAGTAGTTGCGTCGAAGTTAGCTGCGAGCTTATCGATACGAGTCAAATTTTCCGGCAAACCACCTTAACTGTCTCGCGGGCGGTGCAACTCGACGCCAACGTATATAATGCGTACGACAAACGTCAGGATATATACGCGCTCATTGGAATCATCATCATCACCAGCATTGCTCCTGTACAATATAACGCGAGAGAACACACATAGATACAGAGTAGTAAGCGTAGGTGTGTATCGGAGCTGAAGGCAACGGGTGGGTGCGTAGCCGCAGCAGCAGCAGCAGCAGCTCGACACCCCAGGCAAACTTCTCCAGCTCGCTATATCTCTATGTAGCTCTGTAGCTGCTGCTGCTGCTGCTCTCAGCGAGTTCTTGCCTCACCGCCGCCCGCGTACCTCGCGTGCACACGCATACACGTTTAATATCCGCACGCCTAGACGAGTTAACTCGTTCGTATAAGCTGCAGCAGCAGCCGAAGTGCTGACTCTCGTGCATGCGTGCAACAACACTCGATCTATTAAACTTTCGTTTGTTTATCCTTTCCCGTAACAACAACAGCAACAGCAGCAGCGATCGATCGTCTCGAGGCCTTACAGCCAAGCTTTATTTTCTTTTCTTTTTTTTACTCAAATTACACTTTCGAGATAAGGCTTAAAGCTCGATTCTCGTTGCATTGCGTATCAAGTGCAGATCGCTAGTGCCGACTGCCAGGCGCGTACGGAAATTTTCGCGCGCGAAACGAGAGCGTGTAGTAAGTATACGGTGCGTGCAGGGGCCATGCAGCGCACCGCAAGAACTTGCGGCCTGCACTTGCGCCTCGTGCACACGTCGAGAAAAGCAAGCCGAGCGCGAGCAACAGTTTGTAATTGCTTTTCTTGCAGCAGCAGCAGCAACAGCAGCCGAGGACGAGGACGACGACGACGAGCCGAGCGAGTTTATAATTGCGGTTTTTCAGGATCCGCGCAGAGTTACTCTCTTGAGCTGCATGCATCTATAGTACATATAAGTATATATAAATGGCGCGCGCGCCAGCGTCAATTTCGCCGATGATCGTCCTTTTGGCGAAAACTTGGAGCTGACGTGGGCGCATTTAGCCCGCTCGCCTTGCTTGCCCCCGCAAAAATCCCGCTCGATCATCGTCGTCGTCGTCGTCGCCGCTTCCTTCCGTTAGCGGCCCCAATATTTTACGATAATTTCTCTCGACTTTCTGCCTTTTTCGTCAATCTCGTGCAACAATTTAATCATACGCGCGACGCCTCTTTCGCTTGCCAATATACGGACGGGCTGCTTGTCTCGAATGAATTTTGAAATTGATAAAAAAAAGCTCGCTCTCGAGTATACACGTACAAATTGAGAGCGAGCGAGAGAGAGAGGGGCGAGAAATCTATCTCGTCGTCCTGCCTCGTCGCTTAGTAGCATAAGAAATTGTTTTCTGCAAGCTTGCTCGAAATGATCTAGGCAATCTAGCCTATATAGCTCGAGTTCTCTCTCACCCTCTCTCGCTCGCTCGTCGCAACTTTCACGTGTCTCGATGATGTACACGTGCATCGTGACTCCTTTTCCGCCTACAACAACGAGCCGAGCAAGCTCTGCATCCTCCTTACTCTGTGCCTCTTTTGCTCCTCCCAGCTGCCTCCCCTGCTTCGTACCCCCGTGCCCCCGAATCTCGAGACGAGCTCGTCGTCGTCGTCGTCTCCTCGAAAAATTTTCCGCGCTCGCAAAAGTTCCGTATTTGTATGAAGTGTAATCAAAACTTTCTATAAAATATCGATCAAATGGGAGGAGGACTGTTTGTCTCGAATAAACATCTGTATACATCATCGACTGTAACTGTAGCGCAGTGTATACCTGCAAGTGCTGCGTTATGTATTATATGCACGCCCAGGCCTTTCCTTGCCAGAGCTCGAGATATATACATATTATCTAAGAGATGATTAATATTGCGAGTTTGCGCGGCACGAGCGCAGATCGACTTTGATCTCGAAATCTCTTGCCTCCCTCGACGTTTTTCTTCTTCTTTTTCTTCTGTTTTTTTTTTTTTTTTTTTTTTATAAACACAAGTATAAATTCACAATAACAGCGTAATTTCGCGGTGTGCTGCATTCGAATGACGGATGAAGAAAAATGACTCGTCGCAACAGCGCAGCATCGAACGAACGAACGAGACGTCTTTTTTATAACTTTGATACGTTTATATGTGAGCTGTATACGTGACGCGTTTATACATGTATATCTATATGCACGCCAAGAAGTAATCAAAAAGACTTTCGTACTTTTCCAAGATTTTTCATCTACGTATTTTTATAAAATAAGAGCAAAAATGCAGAGCTGCACGAGTGGCGCGTTAATTTTTTTTTTCTTGTAATTTGTAGAAATATATTTGTCAGTGTATGAGTGGAACGAAATCGTCATTGTTAGCAGCCGAAAACTCGCAGTAAGTTGGTGCAAGTATGCATGTGTGTGTGTGTTGCAGCGCTGAAAAGTGAGCCTCGAGCTCGTTATTATATTTCGGTACAATAAATTAATCCTAATTAAAAAAGTTTTCGCACCAGACGTGCTGCTGCTCTGGATCTCCAGCAGCTGATATAATATAATCATCATTCGTACAGTCGTAGGTACACGTATAATAATGAAGTTCGGTGCACTCGTCGGTCCGACGTTTCTCGTTGATGAAAAAACAACGGACCCTGCGTAATGATTTGCACAGAGCGCCATTTCTCTACGATAAACAAAATATCGCGTCGCTGATAATGCCGAAAGAGTATTTCGAGCCACGAGTTGGAGCTCGATTTTTGAGCCTCGCTGCGCAGTTTTCGTGTTAACCCGGCGCGTAAAACAAAAAAAAAGGAGCGTCGCGCGATTCGTTTACGCACATTCAAAATCGAAAACATATTTTGCATTTTGTACGTGGATACTTGCAATAACAACGCATCGAGTCGAACGAAAGAACAAAAAAACAACGCAACCGTGCGAAAATCACGAGAGAGAGAGAGAATTGTTGAAAAATCGTATCTCGCCCAAACACGAATATCCATCTTTTCGACTGTGTGACACTTAAAAAGTATATGACATTCAGTAGGCTAGAGTACGTATATACATCTATATAACAGACCTATAAAGCCTTTCTCTCTCTCTTGCCGAGTGCTTCTCTTTAAGAAACTTATTGATTCCCAATATTCCGCGCGCTCTCCTCTCGCTCTTACTCTCTCGAGCTCTGTGCTCTTGGAGCCCTCGTATACACTGCACACATGTATGTGCCCGCGCTTGCACTGTTCTGCATTTTCTACTTACACTCGTGCACACTTACACACACACACACTCGCGATCGTAGAGATGCCTACTCGTATGCACAAAAAGGCCTATAGCGATAAAAATAAAATGTGCTTGCCGTTGCCTAACCCTCTTTTTTCCACCTTCTTTGCTTTTTTCTCTTTTCTACCTTTTTTTTTCTTTCTTTTTTGCCTCGCATACTTTGCGCTCGCAGCTAACAGCGACGCGACGCGCGAATATATACGCGTGTACGTAATATTGACAATGATGAATTATACCAGAAAACGATACATCTCGGGGATGCGATCCGTATTTTTCTTCTCTCTCGTAAATGCCGAGACGTGCGGCATTTGCATTGACAAGTGCAGCCGCCGATATACGTATATAATGTGGCAGGTGTGCGCAGCATTTGCTCGCTTGATAAGTCGCCTCTAATGTTATACGCTTATACGTAATATATTTCGTACAGAGTCAACGAATGATACCGGCCTATTTATAAGCTACTCGAAAATAGACAAACCGATTGCTGCTTGCGCTCATTAAATGCGCTTCTATGTGCGCGCACGGATAATTTTACTTTCTCTGCCGTACTAAAATCCGAAATAGTCGCTTATTCCTACAGAGAATATTGCCTCTTATCTGCACGCACGAACGCGTGAAAAGCTGTGACGATACTCGTTCGTTCGAGGGAGGTATCAGAAATTATATTTCTCGAGCGAAGCCAGCCCGATGAAAGGCTCCATGGAAAGGAAGAAAAAAAAAAACTTTTTCATACACATAAATGTATCCATGGCGCGCTGTTGTCACTCGGGTTAATAAGCCTATACCTGTATACACATACATGGTATACTTATTTATATTGTCGTAAAAAAAAACGCTCGGTCGTATTTCTTTCATTTGGAAAAAATTTTTCGAATAGAAAGAGCTTATACGAGCCATACGCGCCCGTGTCTACCTATATAGAGCCATGGCACACGAAAAATACATATGCGCGAGCTATTTCTTTCAGAATATGCTTCAACGTGTAGTGAAGGTGTGTGTACGTGTGTGTATATGCGAACGTGTCTATGCTTCTTTTGACGGAAGCACACAGGGATGAAAATTTCTATGCGATGCCTTTGCAAGAGAGGCTTCTTTTCTCGCAACGAGCGAGCGAACGGTTCACGTTAAGTCTTCTATTACTGCACAGGTAGTACATAATAGGTGTATATGGCTCGCAGCTACAAGTATATCTGTATGCGTTTGGCCGTTGCTGCGACCCTACCTTCGAAAAAAGAAGAAGAGAGAGAAAAAAAAAGAAAAAGGAATTATATGCGCGCGATTGTGTCGAGTTTACATTGTTACCCCCGGCGTTACGTTCGAGAAGTGAGGAGAGAGAAGAAAAAAAAATTGAGTTTTCTTCTTCTCCACGATGGAGTGAAATGCGACGACGAAGACGACGAGGACGATGATACCGGGGCACGACATTTTGCGGTTTCTCGCTTACCTCGTCGTATATAGTGGTGCAAAATTTTGAATTGCGCTGCTGCAAATAGCCGCTCGTCGCAGATTTTATTTCATAGCCATTGCTCGAGGACTCGCTCGTCTCTCTGCATTATGAATTAACTTTTCACAATAGATTTGTGCGACTTGAAAATTTAAAAGTCTCCCGAGAGTTAGTTTCATCCTCCTCCCCCTCCCTCTCCTTCACGTCCGCTCCAAGTGGCCCGTAATAATATAATATTATACGCTTTAGCGATTTATTCGCCGGTAAAATAAATACAATGGAATACGGCATAGCTGCGTGTATAAGAATGGATTTCTGTCTCTTACCTACGTTTTTTTTTTTTGCTTGAAATAGAAAAGGGAGAGCCTAAAGAAAAATATACCTATAGCATTGTAAACGCGAGAGCAAAAGACTCCCCTACTCTTTTTTCTTCCTTTCTCTCTCTCTCTCTCTCTTCGTCGTTCTTTGACCCAATTCGCGAAAATGAGTCTTGTTTATCAACTTGCTTTTGAAGCTCGCCGGTGTGTGTATATACTCTAGTTTTATATACATGTATCCAACGTGTATACGTATACAGCTGCTGCTGCTACCGCGCTATATACGCGTTTTTATATTCAGTCGCCGTGAAAAATAATGCACTGCTCTGTGTGTGCGACGAGCATCTGCCTCATAGAAACGTCCACATGCGTGTGTGTATATGTGAGTATGTATGTGTGTGTGGGCTCTCTCGCCTTTAGGCTCCAAGTGGCTAAGGATAATAACACGCAGACATTTTTCACGGAGGACAATTATTTTCTACACTAGACCTGACAATTTTTTTTTTTAATATAAGCTTTGCGTCTCGAGTATAATCACGTGAATTCGAACCGATCGCAGTTATTCGTTCGTCTGTGCACCTTGCAAACGAACAAATTTATAATTAATAATTGTGCGTATATCGAGAGAACAAAGAAAGCTTCAATTCAAAGTTTTGTGAGTACTCTTACATTTCACGTGCTGTACGGAAATATCTCACAATTCATTCAACAATAAAATTCAACTATAACTATAAATTGGATTCGTAGTTAGAGTTTTAATTTTTGGCAAATACAATTTACACTACTTAATGTATTCTAATTGACTGAAAGAAAAGCTTAAGGTGATCGGATACAAGAGGGCGGTCGATCACTAACACGTTTACCCGCAAACATAAGTTTGTACTTCATAGCTATGTATATTTAAATTTTGTACCACTTTAATACCGTACCATTCAAGCACGTTGTGTAACATACATAATTTACGTCATGTAAAAATCATTATATTCTAATAAAGAAAAGCTGAAAAGTGATCAGATATAAGATGGCGTTTGATAACTGGCAGGTGTACCCAAACATAAGGTTGTCTTTCGTGGCTATGTATACTTAAATTTTGTACCGCACAAGCATAATTTGAATTGGTGTGTGCGGCTTTTTTATATTTCACATCTTTTTCATACGTAAATACAATTACTATATACTATATATAATTATAAAACTTACTATATTCTACTTCGTTTCAATAAAAGCTTCGGGTAATCGGATACTAGAGGGCGATCAGTTAATAACAGATCTACCCAAACGTAAGTTTGTCTTTTGTGGCCATGATATACTCGAATATTGTGCGGCACAGGCTTGTGTCTTTCGTTCTTCGTGTACTGTAACCTCGTCACGAATATATTCACCTTACGTATTTAATATCATGTAAATAGACGGAATAGCATTAATTTGCATATAACGCATGGCTGAAGCACTAAACTTGGCGGTTTTCTATCTCGGGTGCGTGTATATACTGTACACGAGACATAAAGTGCACAAAATGAACACATTTTCGCCTTGTAATGAGTTTTCTTTTTTTTTTAACGACTTCTTTTATGAATGTGCGATTTTTTTTTTCATCGCGTTCGTCTTATACCCGCGGCTGCGGAAAATTATTTATACCGTGAACTACCGCCTTCGTCGAAATTAAGACGCGAACGTGAAATTTTAAGATATATATCGCGGCTGAATTAAAAAATTTCTCTCCTCCGGAGAATTCGTTTTTCAATATAATGTTCGCGGCGTGCTCGCACACACGTGTCGACGTAATAAAGCATATAGGAGCGAAGAAAAACTGCCCGGGCACGAATAAAAACTCAGCTAGTGCGTGTGCACGTGGGTGTGTGTGTGTGTACGAGTGTACGTGTGCGCGTGTACGTGTGGAGAAAATCGCGCGTGCAACTCTAAACAAGCGAAGCGTGAATGAAAAAAAGGTTGGTACGTCGTCGTGCCCGCGTACGATTTGGCCGTAAATCTCCGACCCCTGGAGAAGAAAATATTTACCCAACTCCCAGCTCGATTAACCAACAACCTGTGTGTGCGACGAGAATAATGTCATTCCGCCGTCGTCGAGAGAGAGAGAGAGAGAGAGAGAGAGAAAGAGAGAGGGGAACGGTGCACTACTCTGCAGGCTTTGTAGCTCGAGCGTCGGCAGCAGCAGCAACGAGAGCAACTATGCTCTTTGAAAAAATCGCCTAGGAAAAATACGCGCGTGAAAATCATCATACTCCTGTCCTGGAGAATAAATTTCTGCGAATATTTATCGTCTTCCCCGTTTTTTTTTCTTTTCTTCAAAGTTGGCGCTTTCTCGAGCTCTCGCGCGGCGTTTACTTTTTATCTTTTTATTATCCCTTTTATTTAGCATTCAATCCGGGCAATAAAATGCAAAACAAGCCCCGTGCTAAATATTTACAGAACGTTCTTTATCGATATTCGAGAACAATACAGATATTCTATATATATATATATATAGTGCGAGCATAACTGCGCGAAAATATTTAAAGTAAGCTGCGAGAGATGAGCGCGCATTTATTTTCAAATATTTTGATTGATGCTCCGTGTGTAGTTGTGTCTAGTCAACAGCTGTTCCAAGTACAAAGGCAAATTAGTTCGTTCATTTTGATGATTATAAATTCAAAAAGTTTCCTCGACTTATATTTGGACATTGTCGATTTACGTTCGCCTCGTTGGCCGTACTAAATTGACCTTAGCTAAGTTTTAGTTCGCAAACATCAGAAATTGCTACTTAAATATAATATTCTAATTAAAAATGATCGAGTGATTTTATTCTAAATGGAAAATTCTTCATTGGTAGATCTGATATTAATGAAAAAAAATATGAATTTAACGATAATATTTCTCTTCTGTGAATAATTATACAGCTCAAAACAGCAATTAGTAATTGGCATGGATAAATGCTTATGAAAAAAGTGCACTATGCTTTACTTATAAAAAAAGTCAATTGCATATCATAAAATTATCGTATAAATATACCAATGATGAATGATCAATGCTTTACTTGAATATTAATATTAATGACAATATTCAAGTCATTTATAATCGTTAAAAATACCACTGGTACGCTTTTCATAAACATTTAATGCGTGGACAAAAACGCGTGTATTGAATGACTTTACGCGTACTAATAACTTTGCTTTCGTAAAATGAAATGCATTTATGCATGAGAAATTGTTTTGAATATTTATAAAATGCTCCGAAAGTTGCGGGGTAAAAAAAATGTACCGAGAAAATGATTATTATAATTACCTTTGCTTTTCTATCAGCGAAGATCCAATTATGGCTAATGATGAAAATTGCCAGCGAGACTTTTGCGAATCGTAAGCAGTGAGAATTCACAGGTAAAAACCAACTTGTCACGGAGTTACAAATTTTACTCACGCGCTCGCGCGCGAATTTTGTTGCCTTAACAATTTTTAAACGGCCTACCAAGTTTAACCACTCATACACGGTCGAAACTTTGAGAAATGCTGGAAAAAAATTACGCAAAAGTTCGCGTGAATAACAAAACATTGATCTGGCATCGCACGAGTTTAAACAATTCGTTTTGTTTCAATATATTTAAATTTTTTAAATTCTCGAGCTTAAACATGATTAATAAACTTCAAGTATTGACAGAGTTAATTGTTAGTAATTTGAAAGGGCAAGCTTTTATAAACAGATGGAAACCTATGAATTTGATAAAGGTTTAATTTCAAATTTATTACTTTTCAGAACAAAACATGTACAATTTATCTAACACCAAATAGAACGCGTAAAAGAGTCATTATTCAATCAGTCAAACAACATCAACGTAATACGAACTGCCACGAATTCCGATTTCGTTTATCGCGTTGCATCACAATTATCTCATTCAAACGAAATGTATTATGAGATCTGTCAATATTACATATTTCCGAGATTCATCGTCGAGTCGAAAGAATTCGATGAACAATTACGTAAGATTTGATCGAACGAAGTAAGCAACGCGTATACATCTTTCTGCTTGCCTGTAGTATATGATTTCCCGGAGCTTTCGTTAGCCGCATTTGGATAAACGAGCGAAAACGCTAACTCGTCAGCTAGGCGAGCCAAATTATTAAGTAATAACTGCGTCGACGGAATGCCTCGACGAAAAAAAGTAATTACGCCCGCGCGCCATTATGCGACGAGTAGACGAGAGAGATAAAATTATATTTTGAAAATTGCATAATCGATACTCGCGCGCGGCAGAGCCAAGTATATTATATATAATGTAGCAGCAGCGGCACACGCAACGCGCGCCTACACACATAATGCGGCTTACGTGCGATTGACTCTCGCCTTTGGAAATTTCGACTCGCGAAATCGTCGAGCGAAGACGCGTAGATATATACATACGCCGGCGCTGCGTGCTTAAAGTTTGCTTCGTGCAAATAATCAAATTAAATCTTAGTTTACAAGCTTGGGAAAATTTTACCTTACTCGCGCTAGCTTGCGCGCAAGAGCAAGAGAGAGAGAGAGTCGTGAAGTTCGCGAGAGAGTGATTTTAACAAACTATATACAGGCTTGAACTTTTCGAGCTCGATACATCGCGTATAAAGGAATGTCCCGTCTATATGTATATTATTAAAAGTAAAGCTTTAACGATTTATGCAAGGCATTTTATTTAACGTTATTAGAAAATAAATCAAGACGAGTCGCGAATTTCTTCCTCTCTCTCTCTCTTTCTCATTATTACTCGGGTGCATCGCGTCTTCGCTTCCTTTGCTCCTCCGGGCCGTGCGGTGCGTCGAGCCAGCGGCTCTCCACGAAATCTTTTAAGTGCTTTTCTCGCTCGCGCACACGCATATTGTGCGGCGAATAATTAAAGCTCGTCGCCGAATATACGCTGCAGCTGCGTTCGGTGCTAAATTGAACAGCTCGCCGGTCGACGCGAAGATGTGCACCTTTTTTTCTTTCGTGTATACTCGTTGGGGCATGATCGAGGCCGAATCTTATGCACAACGTATAGACGGAATACAGGAAGGTCCTCTCTGGCTTTGCCACGTCTAAAAAATGTATATTATATACATCGTAGGTAAAACACAGAGAGGGAGTAGGGAATTTAATGCAGATTCGGTGTTTCCTCGATTTTCGCTCACTTTTCTTGGCCGAATAAGAGATTGGCGCGCGCCGCGACGATGGAATACCCCCGAGGCATCGCCGCGCCGCAGCAGCCACCGAGGCATCTCTACCGCGCCGAGTCTATCTACACGATAAAGTATATATATAGTACATCCATAACATCGAAACGCAGCTGTACGCAAGCTCGCGTCGCGGCGGCGACGGCAGATGGGAAAATTTCGTTTTTCGCCTATATGTATATGATAAACATAATAATCGCGTGCTCTGCTCCTACCGCCGTGCTGCAAACTCTCGGCGCTTTCGAAACTTCCCTCTTTCTCTCTGTATGCGTATACGATTATGCGTACGTGTGTGTATATGCAATTGCATACATGCACTGTATCGAGTTTCGTATGAACTATTGAATATTTTATGGAGTCGCGAAATTCCTGGCCCTGGCTTTTTATTTTCGGCAAAATAAACCCGCTGAAAGCTCGACACGCTGCTTGAATTTTTTACCATCCTATCATGAGCAGCACAGACACGAGCGCGAAAGAGATCGCTTACATTTTTAATAGAATTTCTAATTGAAATTTTTCTACCCTCTCATTTTTTCCCCCCTTTACTTTTTAATCCCTGAGAGCGTGTGTCAAATTTACATTGCTTTTAATTCATCATTGTTTGAAATATGCACACGCGCGTCGGCAAACACATTCCGTTTTGCTTGCTCCAAACGAAAGTGTTCCGCGTGTTCGCTTCTCTAAATTCGAGATGTGTAATAATTCTCGTGCGATAATGAAGCGATCCTCACGTTTATCTGGATTTGTGTTATTTATTATTGGAGAAAAATGTTTTCTTTGAAGAGGAAAACAATGGCAGCCTTCATCAAGAATCGCAGCCGCAGCAGCAGCAGCTTTGCTTATTATACTAATCTGAAATTTTTTTGCCACTTGCGAGTTACTAAAACTCCACCTGTTGATGGAATTAAAAAGCTCATAATCAAATATGACATCCCATCAATTGCGATAAATCTTGGTACTCATACAATACAAAGCGAGTTCAGGAATATAAATCCTTACATTTTTCTACAAAAATGTAATTAATTTTTAAAATCAACAACCAGCACAAATAACCATCATTATCACTATTTTTATATCTTCAATAATTCTCACTTTTTCTTAAATACTGAGACCTTCTAACTTGCAAGGTGTACTCATACTCACTTAATTTTCACAGACTAACCCACTTATCGCAATAAAAAGTTTTACTTCAAAAACAATCGATCTCCAAGATCGAAACAAGCACGCGCGAAAATTAATTGAAAAAATTTATAGATTTATGAAACCGCTCGCAGTGGGCATTAATACGAGGCCGCAAGATATATTGGCTATAACAATACGAAGAGCAGAGTTGGAACATTTTTCAAATCCATCATTGTATATCTGTTTCGTATACGTTGTTTTGGGAGGAAAAATATAATTGGAAACTTCGCACGCGCGCACATATGTATCAAAGTTTTTCTCTTTCTCTCTCTCTCTCTCTCTCTAGTCTCTACGAATGGGCTATGTACAGGTGTGTCGTAACACGTTCATATCGAGCCGAAAGAAAAATAGCCACACGGAGGACTACCATTGTAAGAAAGAAGAAGAAGAAAATTGGACGCCCGAAGAGAGATGAAGCATGGACAAAAGTTGGTCGCGAGGATACAAGCTGGAAAAAGCGTCGCGGCAGTTGTTCTTCGCGTGCACATATGATACAGCTCCACGTATATAGTCCGTGTGGGGGTCGCGGGGCGAGGACGAAAATCCCACTTATCTGCATGACGCGGGCGTCCGTTACTCGGCCCGTCGCGCTCTCGCTCTCTCCCTTGCGGATCTTGTCGCGCGCGGAAACCCGAGAGATGCTCTTCTGCATATACATGTAGAATATATATACATAGCAACGAAGCAGCGCAATTTATCAAGAGAGCTGGAAAAGGCGCGACGGCCCGGGCAGGTCTCCTTCAAAAGTTTCGTACGTATTACGTGTACATGTGTATGTGTATTATGTATCGCGCAGCACGTGTAAACGCGCAAGAATGGCCTCATGTGCAGGTCGCCGTTCGCGCGCGAGTCGGCAAACTTAGATGCGCCGCTCCGTAATATAACAATCAGACGAGCTCGCGCTTGAGTAGCTGCAGCGACACACACGATACGGTCACGTGTACAACCTACGTTTCATCTCGCGGCCCATGAGCGCGCTATGTTATGTGCGTTCGGAAGCTGCCGCATACATAGCATGCATGTATAGGCAACTTTAGATAGTGTCATCGCAGCTACTTGTGTGTTTTGTTATATTACTCGCTGGCGCGGCTGCAGACGCACAGAGAATCAAAGGACATATCGAGGACGTACGTACGCGGCATTACGCACACACGTCGTCGCATGTACATTGTACACGTCGCCCACTCGCGGCTCTTCTCTCTCTCTCTCTCTCGACGTTGATTTGCATAATAATATCGCGTGATGCGAGCACGAAGGCACCAATGAAGGACCTTAAATATCCGTTATGTGTACGTATGGACCGAACAATAATATTGCAATGTATATTTGCATATACGCGTCGTCGTCGTCGTCGTCGTCGTGCCGTCATTGTGTACGCTTGATACAACCACCTGCACACACACGCGTACTGTATAAGCGAAAGATTTGGCCGAGGCTGCACGAGTATCGAATTTGCCGCTATTGTGGTGCACCTGTGTGTGCACACCTACGTCTACACACATATATATGTATATATAATATAGAGCGAGAGAAATAGGCGTGTAACGCAGACCCCGTGAGGACTTTGTCATTCGAGTGCGATACATGCTATCGTGCCTTTCCAAATGGCTGAATGCCCAGATCGTTCGCTCGCAAGCCGCCTATGTCCCAACTCCCATGGAGAAATTATGTATCGGTATCTGTACATATGCAGAGAATAGTATATACGTCACGCGCCGCGCGTCGTTCGATAAGCTGCGCCGCTCCGCGCGAGCTTTTTCAACTCGATCTTTGTTTACTCGCGTGCGTGCGTATTTTTAATTTTTTTTTTTTTTTTTTTTCATTCACTCGAAGATTTATATTCATGTAACGTAACATGCGTTCGTTGCACCGCCGTTTAGAATCGTGTACGCTCTCTATATAACGCGTGTCGCGCGCGATTTCAAATTAAATTCAAAATTAATGCGCGCGAGCTTGCGAGTCGTGCGACACGTAATAATAAAACGCGTATACGTTGACTGTGCCGCATCCCGCGCGCGTTTTATCTCGTTTTGCGATTATCGCGTATCCGCGATGCGACGGCTGCTGCTGCTGCTGCTGCTGCGTCGATATTTTTCTATAAAACGCGCGACTCTGCGGCCACGTCAGGCCGATGCTAGATGACTTTTTGCCTCGTCCGCAAACTTCCATGTATATGTACATAAATGCTGTCTCGCAGTATAGTCGTCGTACAGCGCGATCATCGGGAGTGAACGCAAACTCCAGTAGCTATATTTATCGAGGGATCGTACGCACTGTGCAGAGCACAATTGTTGGCATCTCATTTCCCGAGGACATTTTTTAAAAAGAAAAAAGTTCTAGATATCCCAGCTGAAAACCATATTTTCATTTTAAAGATTCAGAAAAAGATAAATATGTCATACTGCCATAAGAGGTAAAAAAAATTATTGATAATTTTCATATGATCCAAGGAATTGTATCTTTAACATCTCGATTAAGGGCGTCAAAAAATTCGACTCGAAAATTTGCTCCATCAAACGACACGCTGTAGCACGTTTTATTCGCGGTAACGATCGGAAAGCATTCATCCAGCGAAGTGGAGGTGACACTTATTATTTGCTCACAATCACGCGTACTTTGGGACTTTTAGCCTAAACAGCAGTTATGTACCGATAAAGGGCTTCGGATCAATCTCTCAAATCTCCATAGCAAATACGTACAGTGGCTTTTACTTGATGAAAGTAACATCTACGTATTTATTAGCAATTTTTCGAGGTACATAGGGTTCATGAAAATTTATTTGATCAATCAAAGCTATAATAGCCCCCGAAATAACGATTCATTCGCTTTTAAGCCTACATGACGTATAACTCGCGAGAGGGAGAGGAGCTGCTTATTCTTTCAATCGTACACGACGAAATTGGACCAACAGTCTTTCCGTATAATACTAAAATTAAGCCAAGCTCTTGTACTTTATCTGCGTATTATGCGCGGCTCCTTCTCCCTCTCGACGCGTGTACGTGGATGTATGTACGTGTGCGCGCCTGTATATATCTTCTCTTCTAGCGGAGTGATAAAAGCAGCATATACTCTGATGTTTCCTCTTGGCAAACAATTAAACCTAAAAGGAAGACTCCACTCTCTGCTCGACACAAACACTCCCCGGTAGCAGCTAGCCGCACTACTACACGCGCGCACAGCTCTCTGATATATATGTACTCGGAGCCACAGGCTGGCAGAACCCCAGAGCAGCCGAACAAACGCACGCACAGAAGCTCGTATCGTGGATATATATATATATATATATATATAGTCCGGGGCGCGCGTGGCAGCAGCTCTTTTCTACTTACTACCACTGCCGCTATACTGCACATCCACAGCCAATGTTTCACGTGTTTCATTAGCAAATTGAGCTTAGAGCCATTATACATGTATCGGGGGGCGCTGATTGGAATTTTTGCCGCTGCTGCTGCTCCTCGTTTCTTTTTTCTTCCTTCCTCTTTCCTCCCTCTCGTGTTCTTCTATTTATTTGTTTGTTTTTTTTTTTTTATTCGTTGCATACATTTGCCGCGCGATGCACGCGAGCGTCGAGCTTTCGACTGTATAGGGGCGCAGCGCATCACGCTTATATATGGCGCACGTGAGCTCAGCTCGAGCGGAGAAATTCAAATAAGTTTCATCCGCTGTAGGAGCTTTACGAGGCGGGATATTTGTCGAGCGCGCGCGCGTGTGTGACAAGGACGTGTAGAGGATGATTGATGATTGGATCTAGGATGCGGCGAGGAGCTCGGCTCCCATCCCTCCCGCCGCGTAAAGTCCGAAACCATTGTTTCGACGATCCATACTTTTGGCATTATTTTTTATCGAAAGCCTATATCGGCTAACTTGTTTGACCGTAATATCTTCTAGTCGTTTGGCCGCGTCAAAGTAAGCAGGTGAACGGGGGCGCCTCCCTCTGCCGACCCAGGCGCCGACAATCTTGCGGCTGTGGCACTTGAGATGGCCGTGCGGCCTGTAATCATTTGGACAAGGAGTCAAGTGAACTCTCTCTCCTCTTGTTCTTGTGCTTGCCTCGCTCCTCCTCGACACTCGTGCACCGTAGTCGACGCGTCACTCGATCCATAATACAACTTTACACAATGGAATAATCGATGAATCTAAAACTATTACGCCGAGCTCCATTGTTGAAACAAAAATTGCAGCAGTCGTCAGAAATCTCGTCCTCTACTCCCGGCCTGCTGCATACATTGTATAGCTTATGGCACATATACTCGCGCGCGCACGTGTGTGTTATATGTATATTTGCGCGCCGCACCTCGAGTGTGCACAATGTCAAGGCGTCGAAATCGATGATACCGAAGTGCGAACGCGTGCGGGAGCTCCCGCCCGCAGAGAGAATAGCCGAGTGCCAATTAGCGCGCGAGCCAATAATGAATAGCCTTTTCTTTTTTGTTCACTTTATTGCCGCGGCTACTGTCCCTTTTTCTTTTTCGCGCCCTCAATATCTATCTCTCTCTCTCTCTCTCTCTCTCTCTCTCTCTCTCTCTCTCTCGTTCGCGGCCGAGCTGTGTACACCGTCGAGCGACGGATTATCGAGTGGCTCTGACAAAAAAATTCGTTCGTTACGACAGTAATTACCATGGATATAAAGGCGAACGCAATCGAGTCGTATTTTCTGCCCTTCTCCTTCTTTTTTTTTGGCATTTCTGCTCGGATCCTTGAATCCTCGGTCGAGCGGTGGACTCGAACCCGGGGGGATGTGCAGCAGCACTTAGTACGCTTTGAAAAACCGCACATAAATCGCACTTTAGCTCGCTGCGCTCCCCGCGCCCCGCCACGTGCGATTTTCCCCCGATTAAATCTTTTTGTATTATTCGTTCGCCGCTCCCCGGTCGTCGTCGTAGGAAAGAGTCGCGCCACGCCACGCCAGCGTATATAAATCATAGTGTCGTACAATTTTTTTGATAAATTCATACAAGTTTGCGGGACGCGACCATTTATCAGCTGCAGTTCGGGCATTTAATTAATACTTTTTTATATTAATTTATAAGGAAGTTCTATTTATCACTCGAAACGATACCGCGTAACTAACTACACTGTATTATGATTTACTCGACCTTCTGAATAATTTTTCACTTTTTACTCGCTCCCACAAATGGACCGGATTAATTTCTCAACTTTTCGTTGCTCTTGATTCTTTTGTAGCAGCAGTAAAACATTCGATTAGCCAGGGAAGAAATTTTTTTCCGTATATACTACCAAAAATGGGATGATACTAGCCATGCAGTCTGATTATGCTAAAAAAAGTCGCGTTATTCAAGAGATCCGAAATAGTTTGAAGAGATCGAATAACGTCGAGTCGTAAAGGCGAGGGACTTTTTTTTTCGCCGGGTGCTAAAGGAAGTTTAGTCCACACGCGTGGGCGGCGAAATACATACGCGTTATAGTGTATTATATAGTTGGCTCGCGCGTGAAATTTCGCTCTCTCTCTCTCTCTCTCTCTCTCTTCTGTATAATAAGAAGAGATCATGGTCGTCGTCGTCGTATAGCGACGCGAGCTGTTAACGGCACTTTTTTTCTTCAGTTTCTTCTTCTTATTCTTTTGTTATAAAAACAATGGGTATAAATGTGCGAGCGTATACACGAACGGCTGCGGAGCTTGCAAGCTCGCACTATATATACACTTTGGTCTCGCCCGTTCTCGCAAGCTCGTATACGCAGAGACAGCATCGGTAATAAATAAAGTCATCCTGCGTCCTTGCGAGTCGAAATACGAATATCAATACGATAAATTTACTATAATATCTGTACGAATGTCAGATATACCCCGCGCGTTCATATATATATTTATATAGCAAGTAATCCGCTTTACAAGGCCATCCTCGAGAGCCCAGCGAAAGAGAAAGAGAGAGAGAGAGAGATACACTCATCATAATTCTCCCTCTTTATTAGCTTATGTAGCGTTTTATATACGCGACGATCGATCGAAAAAAGGGGAGGGGGAAGGGATGATCAGTATTTAAGAAGCGACATACGCGCGCGCGAGTTTTTCCACGCAGAAAAGCGATGATCCGGCGAAGGTCTGGGCGATCGCTATCATCGTCGTAGCAGTAGCTTTTCGCACACTCCCCTTTGGGCGATATATATACGCGAAGGTTAATGCATGCGACGCGAGAGGGATTTTTTACGATCATCGCGTTCGCGTTCAAGATCACGCTCAAGCTCGCTCTGCTCGCGACTCGTCTGTAATTCCGTAATATACGGAAGCGAGAGTAAATCCGAAATAATCGCGGAAAGCTTTGTACGCATCGCGTTTCGCGATTATAATCGCGCGTATACAGCGGCGGCCACAAATTAATAGGGAGCAGCCCATCTGGAGAGGAAATTGAACAATCCGCGAAATACCAAAGTACGCGAACATGCCGCGATGTTTGCCGGGCTGTAACCAAATGACGCGGCACTAATACAAATTGTGATTTTCCCCCGATTCATCCGCGCGTTAGCATTAATAATTATATAATAGCTGAAATTTCTATAATTCATTTGCATTGTATCGCGCTGATCATCGAGCGTACGTGCGAGGGATGAATTAATATTTTGTAATTACATGTTTCAGTTGGCGCCGATCCGGCACGATTGTCTGCTCGAGCGGGCGATCCTGCGTCAGCGAGAACTGTCGATGTTTAAAAAGTTATAACGTTCGTGGCGCACAGCAGGTGCAGAATCGAGTGTTGTCGCGCGAATCGTCATGCGGTCGCTGATCGAAAACGACGACTTTAAATCAATACTCGACGAGTCCGCAGCGAGCGTAACGAATGAATCACCGTACGACGAGAGGTCAGCAGCAGCAGCAGCAGCAAAAGCAGCAACAGCATCGCCAGCAGCAACAGTACTACTCGGCAGTGTCCAAGTTGCCGTGGGCTCGTCGCGTAAAAATGTCGAGGAAAAAATTTAATAAAAACAGATAAAAGCAGCACAGCATAATCGGATCATCTCTCTCGGGAGCGTCGGCTGCTTCGAGCGGCAGCAGCAGCAGCAGAAGTGCCTGGCAGTGTACTTAATATCAGAGCAAGAGATATGAACTCGTCTTACGTGCTGGGCGAGGACGAGGACTGGGGCAGACGTTACTACTTCACGTATTACAGCGAGTTCGGCGATCGCAACGGGGCCAGCGGCGTCGAGGTAAGCCACGATCTCCTCATACATAAACATAATAATGCAGTTTCGATGCGTTTCTCCCTTTCCTTTTTATGTGCGCGCTATACGTGCTCGATGCTCGGAGACTTAATTAAAAGCATCGACGAACTTTTGCCGTTGCTCCGCTCAACGAACTTTTTTACTCGCGATAAAAAAGAGAAAGGATATATAGAATCGAGCGAATACGTAAGCCGCGCGCACGGACGCAGACAATGGAGCTTTGCGATGCGACTGCGTTCACTGCGTGCGCCACTGGTCGTATATATATACAATACACCTTGAAAGAAGAGCCGAGGATCTGCCGCGTCGAGTTTTGTTTACCTGTTAGGTATATATGTGTATATAACGGTGTACGTGGTACGGAGGTGCTCGCCTGCATGTGCGGGTGCAGCGCGGAGCTATGTGCGATGCGCGGCTTTAATCGCGGCGGCGGCAGAGCAGAACAATAGCCGCGCGTGCCTTGATCAAGTTTCCAATACTTCGCAAATAAGGAACTCGAGAGAGGCAGAGAGCTTTTTTGCCTTTTGCGAATCGGTATTGTACATATACATCGCGCGCATAATACACGTGCGCACGCGAAAGGTAAAACGTATACACACGATATACCACGCACGCACGCACTCCCGGATTATTCTCGCTCGCGCGCGATCGTGCATTTTGCTAGAGAGAGAGAGCTAGCGAGCCAGGCCGAGTATGTATGAACAATTTCAGACAAGCTCGTATATAGAAACAGCAACGAGAGCTTGCGGGAATTTTTCGCGGAAAAATCGCGCTAATTGCACAACCCACACACTCGCGCACGCAAATGTACGCGAACTGGATAGCGCGCGTAGATTCGTATACACGCATTTACTTGGCGCTCCAACTTTTGGCACGTAATTTCGGCAAACTATACAGTCGCAATTTATATGTAAATATTTGACGCGCGGATATGTACGTATATATAATATATACGTGTATAATAATAAAATCTCGCGTCGAGAACGAGTGCGTGTGCATGTGTGCAGTTTATGCGTTGGCGCTGCTGCTCATATGCTCCTACTGTCCGTGTATATATATATAAATATATATGCACAGTATATAATGTTATTAAATGCAGCCACTCGGGTGCCCGAGCGAGTGTACACACGTTTTTCTTTGCTATACATAATGATATATATATATACGCTGCCTGTATGGCACTATGTATATATAACTAACTTACAAGATTCGAGAAGAATAAACATTTATGTAATTAGCCGCGCGTTCAATAATGAGCCGCGGGTACGATCGTTCCGTAGGGCTGCTCGATGCGCTTACTAACTCTGCTTTTTTTTTACATAATAACTCGTTACTCGCGTAATTGTTACTTGTTTTGACACGGAATCATTTCTGGACGATTAAATGCGAGACTGTTCCGCGATCAGCTCGCAAGACAGCGATACATGTAATATCGATCGATTACCGTCCGCCCGGCCGCTCGATAATTATAGTTACGTAAAGTCCTTATCGGCCTCGAATCCAGCGTGATATTTGCGCTTCGCGATTCAGGGCTTCGAAATTATATTCGAATTTGTATCGATAAGATACGAGATTCGTTCGCGCTCGTAGATTATAAGTACGCGACGATCGAAACGATCGGCTGGACTCGCTCGTCGCGCTCTCGAAAAACACCATACGGCGTATAGCAACAATAGAGAGACATACAAAATGGCTGGAAGATCGGGCGCCATATACCTGGCGATTTTCGTTTGCCTGGCGATGGGCGCTTGCTACGTCGCCGGCAGCAGTCTGCAGGTGGGCCAGCGCCTCGGCGAGGGCAGGGACGGCCTCGTCTGCACGTCGGAGATCCACGAGGCGGCCAAGGAGGGCCGCATCGTCAGCGCCAGGAAGAGGTGTCGGCCGCGGGGCTGCGGCCAGATCATCACGCAGATCCGCATCCTCGACCGGAACGCCACCAACATGGGCGGTCACGGTCGCGTCGTCTCGGGCGGCGTCGGCCATCCCTACGCCGTCGTCCAGGTGTGGAGCAAGAAGGGCGTGCCGCTCAACTTCACTCTCGAGGCTTACGCCAAGCCCTACTGGCCTGCCGCGATGCTGCCGAGTCTGTGATACCAAAGTATATCTTACCACGGAGAGAAAGAGCAGTCGCATCGAGTGCCATCCTATCCGTATTGTGACATAAATCACAAATGCATATACATATATATACATCGATTGTCGAACCTGTAAATACCCTTGCATTTTTGTAAATAAAAATTTGTTAGTAAAATTCAACGATATCCAACTGCATTAATTATTTGCAACGATGCGCGAGTCCGAGAGTTGTCCAACTATCGGAATTATCGCGATTGCAGGCGGCGCATCGCGGAATAAAGCGCACGATCGACATTATCAATTGCGCAAAGCTGCGGGAAAATACCGCTGCTGCGAGCGGTGTAAATGTCGAGTGGCCGTATATGGTCGCATGTGCGTTTGATGGGTCAGCCTTCACCGCCTGCCACCGCCGCTGCTGCTGCTGCTGCGGCTGCTGCATGCCCGAAGTCGCGCGTATATTTAAGCTTCCGCGCAAATGGACCTGTCAGAAAAATCCAGCGGGAGAAGAAAAAGCTCGAAATTATATCCCCATAGGCCGGCTACATGGCGAGCAAGTGTACGTGGTTTTGTAGATTGCAGTGGGCCGGTTTTTTTTCTTCAAACCCGTACGTTGCGTTCATTTGCACGCATCGCCAGGCTATATGAAGCAAATGTCACGCTTTTACATATCTGTATAATGCTTATTTTGTTTAATTAAACGACGATGAAGAGTATTCTCTGTGAGAATGTGTGTTACAGTTTTTCATTTTCGATAGAAAAAAGGATGAGCTATTTTGCACTCGCGTGAATCAACGTGGAATGGTAATTTCCTTAAAACAAAGAATGTAATGCATTGTAAACGTCTCTGGTTCTGCATGAAATGTGTACATTGTAATTCCGCGCTTGATAATTCAAGTAAAATACTGGAAGCATTTTTGAAAACTCGATGAATATGAATATCTATTTTCACGTAAAACCTATATACTTGAATATTTTGGTACAAACTTACGAATAATTTTCTCAGTGATATAGCCCGATATAAATCTACTCGGCTTCGTATTTTATCATTTGATCTCGCAGATGACTGTGCACAAATATTACGCATAGATTTTATTCGTGGATCAAACTTTGTTTTGCTTCCTCATAGAGGAAGCTCTGTGATAGGCTCGAAAACGAGATTTTGAACCAGACCTCGTAGGACAATTTGGTTTACATATTTGTAAACTTGATTGAATTCTCAACAAATGTCCGTATGTATGTATGTTTGTGTGTGTGTGTGTGTGTGTGTGTGTGTGTGTTGTGTGTGTTGTGTGTGTGTGTGTGTTGTGTGTGTGTGTGTCCGAGGCAAAATCTTGAAAATGTTACGGTGGATTGTACAAATTTCAATTGCATTCATTGTCGTTTGTAGTATTAATGAGGCCAGAAAAGGTTTTTTGGCTTACGAAAGTAGACGGGAAAAAATTTTTTTTTTGAAATTTTTTGAAATTTTTTTCGTAAATTTGAAAAAAAAATTTTTTTTTTTCATTTTTTCACGTATGAATGCCGGAATTTCCACTATTTTTTTGTGTCGTCATGAAAGCAGAGCAGCTAAGCTTTAATTTAAAACCAAAAAGATAGAGATTCACCGAATATTAGAAAATTAACGACTCGAAATGAACAGTTGTACTTTTGCTTCCTCATAGAGTAAGCTGTGTGATAGGCTTGCAAACGAGATTTTGAACCAGACCTCGTAGGACAATTTGGTTTACATATTTGTAAACTTGATTGAATTCTCAAAATGTTCGTGTATGTATACACGGCCTTTTGACTAAGATTTTTTCGTAAATTTGGAAAAAAAATTTGTTTTTTTCATTTTTTCACGTATAAATAAAGGAATCCATGATTACAGGAAATGATATGGTGATTTTTAAATAAATATTTAATTTTTTATACAAAAACAATATTCATTATTTAAAAAAAAATGTAATTGGTATTTTTTTATGAGGAAGCTCTTTGCCAATGAATTGGCAGCGGTTTTTTATATTCGAGCCATATACTAGAGTAAAATTATTAAAGTCTATCAACAAGGAGCATTTAATTAATACCATCGTATTATAAGGATTACCCCACAAATACCTTTGCACGATATACAAATGATATGCAAAATTACACATATGAATTATGCGATCCACAGGTACTGGTGCTGGGCGTGTGCTTCGTCGTGGCGGTGATCGCGAATCTCGGCATAGCGGCGTGCGCCCTGCGCTATCGCGAGATGCGCACGCCGACGAATCTCTGCCTGGTGAATCTCGCGGCGGCGGATCTGCTCTTCGCCCTGGGGGTGCCCGCAGTCGCTTACACGAGGCTCACCCAATCCTGGCGCCTCGGCGAGCTCGTCTGCAGGCTCCTACCCTACTCTCAGGTAACGACTCTCTTTTCATTCTCTCTCTCTCTCTCTCGTCTTCCTTCATTCGTGCGAAAGCTCGCGCGACGTATACTGCGTATCGTGAAGTGGGCGCGCGGACACGGCGGTAGTTCAACATTTTCAAGCGCGACAAAAACTCGATCGTGCAGAGCGGCGGTACGTCGAGTTACGAGAGCTGGCAAGAAGTTAAATTACGAGCTTTGGGATATTCGCAATTACGACGTTTAAACGCGCGTGTGACACTCTCCTCTGGACTCGCGGAGGAGCTCGAAATATAGTAGCAGCCATATAGAGAGAAAGAGAGAATTAACACGTGCCGTATATTATGTATGTACGCGGGCTGCGCTCTTAATGTATGCATTTATCGATTAAAGATTATGTTTGCTCAGAGCTCGCGCGAGAATTTAAGAACTAGAGTCACTTGAATATTTTATTGCATGCGCGGCGGAGCATGCGTGAGATTGATCAAATGTGTGTGTGAGAGTCGAGAGCGAGATCAAATTTATTTTTAATAAAATAATTCGTCACGAAATTCGAACTAAATTTTTGAGACCTCTAGTAGTACGCCTTTTACCAGCTGTATATAACTTTACTAATGACAGTTTCGATGAGTCTCAATTGCAGAATTTTGAGTAGATACGAGTCTCACGATAGTTGTGCCTCGATTTTTATCCTTGTATAGTATGGGTATGTCATACACCAAGTAGTCGTATGAAACAGAGGCAAGATGAAAACATTGAAATACAAAAAATAAAAGGCTAAAAAAATTAATGAATTCAATTTCTTTTTAATACACTTATTTGAGTAGTATTGAAAATATACAGCATTTAACGCCAGACATTAAAAATACTGTAAATATGTTTATCAACGTCACGAACTAGATTTTGTAGCCGCTAAGCAAATACATCTCATTGTTCGTTCTATTTATTTATTTTATAACCAAAATAAAAATAGCGCTTGAGTATTTTCACAATTCATAATCATGAAGTTTTTTTGAGCTTTTTTAGTCTTTGCGAGTTTTTTGTCTTTTGTTATTACATTTAATCAATATCATCTCACAGCACTCAATTGGTAGCCGGTACCATATCAGTTTCTGAAAAGATCTCAGTACCCAGCGCCGGAAAAATCCTCTTGACATTATCTCGCATAGATGCGCAGTACATGCCTCTTTTGGTCCTTCGGGTAGTTTCGACAGATCGTTAGAACGTGAAAACTCTAAGCAGTTCGTATAAGTGAGTAGTTTCACAGCCTCTTCGGGTCGCAAGCGAATCAGATCGTACAGCGATAGGCTCGAATTTATCATTACCTCTTTTGTTTTGTTCAAGAAATCCTGTTCGTCGCCCCAATTGATTTCAATATCTGCCGACTTGACTATCGGCCGATAGACTCATATTTATTATTCCGAATTGTGAACATGGCTCAAAAATAATAATAATTTCGGAACTCTAAAAAAAAAGTGAATAGAGTTTTTAATATCATAGAATTTTTTTTAGTAGTACAATGAATGCGTGATAGAAATTTCAAGGCGATCAGTTGGATAGTTTTTGAGATCATGAAAGACAAACAGATATGAACTTCGTTTTACATTAGATAACTTTTTTAGAAAAAATACTTTTTGTGAATAATTTTATTACAATTTTTTTTTATACTTTTTCGGGCATGGGTTGTTGTTAAAGGAGCAAAATATATATGGGAGAAGAAAAATATTGAAAAAAGCTTTTTTCTTATTTAAGCTCTGGTAATAATCGCTTAACGCTAACTTATTGCACAAAAGTAATCAGCCCTTTCCTGGAACTTGAAGAATGCTGAATATGTCTGTTCGCAGTTCGTGTGCGGCTTCGTGCTGCTCTGGACGCTGACGCTGATCTCGATGGACCGTCATCGCTGCCTGGCCGTGGCGCCATATCGCAGTGCCCTCACCAGGAAGCGCGTCGTCCTGGCCAGCTTCCTCACTTGGTTCATCGCGGCGATGCTCTTTTTGCCCGCGGCCTTCTGGTTCAGGCCAATGGTAAAATCAACGAATAATCCTGATGTTTCGATTTACTTTTTATACTTGATAACAACTTAATAATGACGACGCGCACTATTCGTCTGTTGTCGCCGCGCCTCTCGCAGGAAGCGTCGAGCGGCCAAACCATCTGCACTTTAGTTTTTCCCCGCAGCGAGATACTGAATATCTCGCTCTTCTTCATCCTGCCAATTATCATCGGTGCTTGTCTCTTGCCCATGACGCTGCTCGTTTATCATTATCAAAGGATATTTCAGCGCATACTCGACACGCGCAATCGATGGGCCGTCCCTTGCGTCGCTCAGGTAATAATTACCGCACTGCGCGTCACATATTTGATAAATCCTCGATATGCAGAGTCGTTCGCATAATTGAAAAATTGCTTTACGCGATTGACTGCGCGTACGTGTTATGTATGTGTGCAGGGACTGGAGCCCGAAACGGCCGGAGGCAGGCGACGCGATTCCGAGCTGTCAGTCGTCATGGGAACACTCGTGCCATCCTGGGCAGGAAGGAAATTATCGTCCGCGTCCATGCAGGGCAGCTGTCCTACGACCAACATCGGCAGTGGCAGCGGCGGAGGCGGCGGCGGTCTGCAACAGCCCGCTGGCCGACAAGTGCGAGCCAGCAGCCTCTCGCAGACCGAGGAAATTCGTTTGCACAAACATTTGCGAGTCGTGCGAATATTGCTGCTCAATGTGGCGGCTGTGCTCGCCATGTGGCTGCCCATTACCATACTCATGATACTGATTTACGTCGACGGCAGGCGACCCATCGAGGACGTCGATTTTTTCCTCAGGTCGGTGTCAGCACGGGAAAATATAAACCATCGATGAACAATTTAATTGTCGCTTTCTCTCTCTTTCGTCGCAGATCTCATCACTTTATCTGGGCACTGGTGACGGCCCAGTTCAACACGGTGGTCAATCCGCTGCTGTACGGCGTGCTCTCGGAAAACTTCCGGGCCTGCTTCGCCAAGCTGTGGCGCGGTCGGGGCGAGCCGGGCCGGACCTTGCAGGGACAGCAGGCGACCAAGAACGGCGCCAACAACAACCCCACGAGCGTGACCGATCGGACGAGCGGCGGCGGCGGTGGAGCGACCTCGAGGACCAGCAGCAAGACGCTGGGTGGCATTCAGGACAGGCTCGGCGCCGCAGGCCCCGCCAAGAGCGGCAGCTTCCGCAGCAAGAGCAGCGGCAAGAACGGCAAGCTCGGCATCGGCAGCATAATCGAGGTGCCAGCCAGTGAAAAGTCCTAGTGCTACGACGAGAGGGACGAGGACGACGATCTGATTCGGCCGGCCGAGCAGAGCGACTGATCCTTGCGCGCCCCCGAACTCTGATTGACATTTGCGATCGGCTTTTAGACCATCATTTTTAAGGTGTCGTTTTTTTACCGTTTCGACCATTATACCATACGTTCGTTTCTTACGTGCGTTTCGATGCATTATTTATAAATGTAAGTGTTAATTCCAAACTCGGCTTCGTTGATGCTGCACCCGTGAAAGCTGCAATAAGTTGATACAATTTTATTGCATTAATCTGTGTAAATCGGATAGAATGTACGATAATTTTCTTTTTCGTGTGAATGATGCACAAGACGTTAAGATTTCAGAGATTTTTTAATGATAAAATAAAACAACGAGGCCTTTAAAATATGTTATTCACTTGATAAATGTCTATCGATCGTTTCTTATAGTATTACAGATTTATGTAAGAGGCAAGAAATTGACTCATCTTTTCTTTTCATTTTCGTGTCTCTCGATTCTAAGTGTATATATTATATATACTACATTACCAATGAATCATAATTATTTTAGGATCCTGTATAAAGTAGATGTGGACATTAGATATTTTTAATAAATTCAATATTTATTTTTCTACTACCGATAAACAATTGACTTATTACAATTGAAAGTCGAAAATCATAATACTCGAGATGAAGAAAAAATTCCATCGATTGAACGAGCTTACACGATTCAACAATTTTGAATAAATTGTACAATACTATTTTTCAAGTATATAGATGTATTTTCACTGTCTCTTTCTGGATTACGCTCGTAATAATGATAATGTATGCGAATGTAAGAAACATAATTACAAGTAACATTTCAACATAATTACGTATAGAAAATAAAACAAACTTTTTGTAAAGTTAAATAATTTATTGTTATCGATCGAATTAGTGTTAAATTTTAAGACCTATGAATTAGAAGATTATCATAGCTTATTGCGTGCGAATGAACTTTCATTTGAAAGTAACAGCAATAAAAATATTCCTTGTACACAATCGTTTTGTAAAAACAGAATGTTGCTTCATGGAGTAAATATATATAATATATATATTATCTTTCAAAATGTGAACTCCGGTACCTAATGTACTTCAACATCTAAACTCTTCTTCTACTTTAATGTCAATCAGGTTGTAAAAAAATGAAAAAATATATCGTCGCAATTTTCATAAAATGAGTATATTTGCATCCAACCATTTATTATTAAATTAAACATTTGTTTTTTTCAGTAAAGATAATAGGTATTTTAACTATAGTTATTTCAGTTATTTTAAATGACACGATTGCATTATTAGGAAAAAATTTTATTAACTCATTTATAATAAAATTTTTCCAAAAAATGAAATTTTTAAAAAATAAAACAATACACATAGAATAGCATGAGAAAGTGTACAGTAAAGTAACATTTCTAAGTCACAACTAATTTTCTGCCGAAGTATCTACTCATCTAATATGTGTTTACGATACTGAAAAATTAATGAAAAGAGTCTCATATAATCGTGATCTATTTCCCTACAAAAAAACTTGCTATTCCAAAGTTTCTGATTGCTAAGAGAACTCTACTCACGCATGAACTTGATTTAATCAAATAGCGAGAGAGAAAAATACACGAGGGTACGGCAAGACATTAATGTTGAAATTTATGTAACGTCGCAAGGGCAGGTAAAGAAAAGCGACATGCAGACTAGCGACTGAACTCGGTGAGCTGAAGTTATCACCGCTGCCGAGATCTTGTCGAAATTGGCCGAGCAAACGAGATTCGATGGAGTTTGACGAGGGGTGGGACAAGGGTAGTTCGTTACACATGTATAATAATCGTAAATATTTCATACCTTTATCTTCAAATGTTTTACTACTCAGGATTCATACTCTAAAATATACTCAGTTGGTAATGATTCACAAATCAATGTATCAATTAAAATGGACGAAAAAAATTTTTTTTATTTTCAACTTTTTTTATGCGAGAGATTTTCAAGAAAAATTGATTGAAAAATGGATATACAAATAAAAACAAATTTAATACAGAATACTGAATAATTTTTAATCGAATTCACGATTCTGCCGTTTTTTCTTTAACGAAATAATGGATTTCTTAGAATTCTCTAAACGATCGGTTTAAGCAGTAAGTTCAAACTCAACATTTTATGAGTATGGACTTTATCCTCCACGATAGCTAAGATGTGCGATATTTTTTTTTTCAAGACTCTAATGGTGATTTAAAATATGTATGTGACTTTTTTCACGCAATTTTTAAATATATTTAATACAGTATTTATTATGTAAAGTATACTTGCGACAAAATGATAAAAAAAATTTTTAATGAAAAATGAGTAAAGTATGTATTTCTGTTTTTTCTGAAGCAGTTTACAGCTAGCTACAAACTATAGTGATGACTTTCATAATCTCCAATCCGAAATCACAGTTCTTAAAGAAAACTTGTAATATAATTAAAGTTACTTCACTGTGAATAAGAATGAAGGTTTCATTCTATTTCGAAGAATATGTTCACAAGAATAGAATATCATGTTATTGCAGTAAATATTTACTTTTCTAATTTTTAATGACGTCGTAAATAAGAAGAAATTCGAAAATATAACGGTCCAGCATACTATTTTTTACTTTTAGCAATTAAAATAAAATTAGATCGAGCATAAGTTTTTATAATTTTATGTCAAGTTTCATAATTATAAATAGTTTGTTTTACATGTTTGGTTTTAAATAATTCTAGTTTTTCAAAAATAATAAATATTTACGAAAATTATGTCATACATAATACGGGTTTTTCCGAATTTAAAGGATTCTTGGAAAAACGTCTGCATCGCGAGTGTGCTTATTATTAATCTTGAGTTTCTCATTAATCAAGTTTTATATTCGATGACACGCAATAAACATTAAAAATAAAAATAAATCTTAATCGATAGGACTAGTTTTGCAAGTTAGTTTTATAAATACTTGTAATACTGCTGGAGAATTAAAATGATATCGTCATATCACTAGTCGTATATTTCTTCGATGGTCAGTCTAAAATGAGACAATTTGAAATTAGCACTTGTTCGAGCAAATTAAAAAAATACTAACCGACGTACCTAACGGAATCCGTATCATCGTCGTATTTTTTGAGCTTATTTAAAGCTGCGATCGCCGTCTTATTATTGGGATCGACATTGAGCGCAGCCTCGTAATCCTTTATGGCCTGTAAGTACATAAAAAAAAACGAAATGATACTCGTGCTTATTATTACGCGCAGATGATCTTACTTCTTTGCTCTTCTCAAGATGCTCACAAGCTAAAGCTCTTCTCAGCAATGCCTTGACATTCATGCTGTCCGCTTCGAGGACCGTTTGGCAGTCTTTTATAGCTTTCTCGTAATTACGCAATTTTATGTCTGCGGAACAAAGGTAAAAATAAAAGTGTTTGTAAACACGGCTTTGTAAAGGCACGGCGTGAAATATAACCGCACCACGAAATAAAAAAATGTAGCAGAGACGCGCAGCAGAGTTAGAGTGAAAAATGTTGATAAACAATAAGAGTCAGTTGGAAGATTCGAACGAAATGAGAAAATGACCTACGAGTCATGGCGCGATTGTTGTACGCGGCGATGTCGCAATCCATGGCGATGCTGGTCGTGTAAAGCTGAAGGGCCTCGGCGTAGTCGCCCGCGCGAAAAGCTTCGTTGCCTTTTTCGCGCTCCCGCGTGGCCATGACGCTGAGCTCGGTGCCAGTCAGCAAAGCTGCGAATGCGAGACGCTGCCTGACATAGCTTATAGACTCGAAACGTCCAAAAGTCAAATTAGTCTCGAGGCTCACACTTTTCAATGGCGACCTCCTTGCGATTGCTGGCCAAATCGTGCTTGCGCTTCTCCTGCAGCCTCTTGGCCTCGGCGAGCTCCCTCTCGGCGCGCAGATCGATCTTGCTGACCTCGGTCTCGGCGTCGTACCTGTCCCAGGCGGCGTAATCGCAACTGGCCAGGCGCCTCTTCTCCTTGGCATTGGCCGCCTCCTCGCGGTCCGCTCCCAGCTTGGGCTCGTGGAGACTCCTCCTGATGGCGGGCCGAGGTATCGGCGGCCTCTGCGTCTCGTTCGCGCTGCCGCGTTCCTCCTCGAGGTCGTACTCGCGCGTCCTCATCTCCCTCGTCCAGCTGTCCAGCTCGCAGTCCAATTGCTTGCGCTCGTCCGGCTCGAGCATCGAACGCGACATCACCGGTTTAGGGTCGTACAGCAAACGACTCCGCGGCTTCAACTGGCCCAGCCGCTCCTCGGCGCATCGCGTCAGATCCGGGTAACATCCCTCTTCGCCGGATCTGCGTGTTCGAGATTTTTTTTTCTATCAAATGTGCCTCGTTACAAATTCATGATCATTACAAAAATGCTTGAATAATCTACCGTAATATTCGAACGATTCTCTCGATTTCCTTGGCGTCGTTGCATTTTTTAATGTACTCGAAAGACAAGTGCTCCACAGGTATGTCGTACTTTTTCAAAAGATTTTCAGACTGCTCCTGTTTCGGCGGAGGTATTTCGTCGTCTTCTTCTTTACCTTTTCCCATTTTTTCGATTTAACTGCAATGATATTTTCTCTCACTCAAGAATCGTGTGACTTGTGGAGGGCTGCTGCAATCGCCCTTCACGTGCGAGCGTTGTCATAGTCGCAATCAACAATTGGACTATTATCATCGTTGATTTTGGAGCTTTTCACAGGCACGGAGTAAATGCGCGCGCAAAACCAAATAAGGGATCTGTTTTTTAAGGTTATGTATACATGCGAAATACAATAACACGCAGTTCAGCAATTCAGTCGCACAATGAGCAGTTCCAGATAGACCTGTCATTCAATGTTTTAATCAATCTATATAATTATAAACATTTTTATCACCCAAAGTATAACTATTTTTCTTGCAAAAGTAATCGATAAACATTAAAAAAGCTGTCCAATTACGAAGGGTAAGTTTTCATGCGCGATAACTGACAGATACATACTATTCCAGGGTAACGGTTAAATACCATGACATGTTTACAGAAAAAAACCAAACAAAGCCACCATGCCTGAGCCGGTGCACCACCAAATAAACACGGCGAGAAAAACCTTTCAGGCTCTCTACAGAATATCGAAATTACTCAATACCAATCTCGATCCAGCAACCCTTAGTTATTGTGTCAGGTTGTGTGAAAATGGAGTGAATCCACAAGCCTTGGCTACGGTTGTTAAAGAGCTGCAGAGAGAAGTGAAGGCTTTGAATAATGCAAATAATTATCCTGGCAAAAAGTAACCCTTCAAACAACAACTTCAAGAGTACATACCATGACTATTCCTTTGTATTATGTTTAATCGATTAATTATTATGTTATTCTATTTCGTGTAGAAAAAAAAATTATTTATTGAAAATACTCGTAATAGTAAATATACAATACAATTACAAATTAAATTATGCGTTGCATATATAGCACTTTTACAACTCCACTTCAGTTACAGTAACTGTACATACAATTCTTATTATAGAAGTTTCAAACAAAAATTCTTCAAAGTTCACCATTTGTCTTGTGCAATTTTTTTTGTAAGTTATATTAATGAACACACTTAAAATCATCAAAATTATTTAACAATGACATAGTCAACAATGCTTTTTGAACAATACCAAGAATTGCAGGGTCATCCGTTAAGGTTGCTGAAAAAGCATATCATCTGGTCCCACTTTTTCTATTCTTTGTTCGATTAAATAATTCAGATATGACAAAGAACTTCAATAAAAACCTTTTAAAATCATTGTTAGAAACTGGATATCATGGAAGATGCTTTGTTTTTATATACATTTAAGTTTACCTCAAAAAAGGTTCAAAATCAACAAACTATTTTTGTAATTCTAAGAAGTACATTTATTAACTCCAACACTCAAAATAAAATGTCGTAGCAAAACTGGAAGAATGAAATGTATCTTCGAAGATAACTAAATAGTTTGTTGTTATTTGTTGATTGTTGTTGTTTGGTATTTTCTTCAGAATTTTTATAATTCTGATTTTTTACTTTTTTTGTCCTTTTTATCATTGGTAGGCGATTGAAATCGGTGAAGCTTTTGTCCCAAGTCCTGAAAAAATTAATGCTTGTTAGAGTAATATGTATTTTAATTTTATACATTTTAATAAATGATCTTTGAACATAGTAAGTACACTTACCCCTGTTGAATATCTTCCAAGATGATGCTGACCTTCTAAAGTAACATGAGATAGTTCTTGTTGCTCTAAAAGATAATTCTTGGCATCCACAGCTTGAGCACCATCTCTTGAACATAAATATAGCTCGTTTAGGTTCTATCGGATACCTTTCTGCCACAATATGATTATTGTGAAGACTAGTTTGCCAGATTTTCAAAATATCATCTGCTTCTTTCTCTGACAACTCAGGATTGACATCTACAAACATCATGACACTCTTTCCTTTCTTTGAAACTTTTAGAACATTGTCAGGATTTGACATATCTAACTGTAAAAAAAATATAATTATAAAAATAACTTGTGTTCTCATAAATTTTAATATTGACATTATGCAATATTTACTTTTGATAAATCAATATTTTGCTGTGGTCTAAGGTGTTCTGGAAGTTCATCAGGTTCAAGAGGTTCCTCGTCTTGCTGAAAAAATCCAATTAAATTCGAGTTAGAAATAAAAGGACATTTTACGGTTTCATTCATATCATTTTAGAAGAAAAATAAACACTAAGGGGTCGCAACGAAAACAACAATGAAAAATGAATTTCTATGCGTGATAAACAAAAACATAACGGTAAAAATCCACTAACCTCCCATTGATCGAGCAAATGCTCCAAATCCACATCATCCATATCACGCACATCTTTGCCAATTTTCCGATCTCTCGGTTTCGGTTGTTTCAGCTTATTTTCATTAGCTTGTGCACACACTATAAACACACAAAGAGCGAAAACCCAGATGGTTTTCCAACTTGATGCAGCAGTCCTTAACTCCATTTTTTTTGTGTACTATAAATAGGTTATAGATCTAAAAATCTAGGTAAAAACGCAGGAGAAAACCCTCGGTCGGCACGGGATTCAATAGAAATGTATAATCGCAGACCTTGTCGTTGGCACTTGCCAGTGCCACTTCCTACGTGACGCACCGGCTTTCGATGATTAGGCAATGTGACATTGCTATGCAATCAGCGTTACAATACACAAATACGCCAAGTGGTAGACTACCATAGGCTACTCATATGGCACGCTATCGACGAAAGAGATGTTTTACTATATACATTAGAATGCGGGAGAGGATACGACTTGCGGTCATTTTTTCTCTCTTTCGTATACCGAAATCTGAGATATGCAGAATCGCTAAACTGATATGCTTACTAATGAGTTTTACAGCTGTAGAAGTCTTGCTATAAAATTTAGAAGCATTTTTAAATGAGTACAGAGAACATTTTTCATTAAGTAAAAATATATTCAACTATATTTTATTTTTCATCATACGAAAATTTGAATTGAATTAATTAAATTAAAAAATTAGAAGAAAGCATAACTTTTACAACAGTTTTACTAGCTATTTTGTTACATTATCTGTTCCCGAATCCATTATCATTCATAACTCTATAAAGCTTATAAATTTGTCAATAATAGGAATATCAACATGAGAATATTGGTGCTCATTCATAAATGCAAAAGAGTTAAATTAAGAACTAATTATTAATTTGATCCTGAGGATATTGATTCATTTATAAGATCTCCAATCATTTTACCCATTTCTATTGAGTCTGAAAGTACAAAAGAATGCTGAAATCCTCGTTTGCATAAATGAGCATCAATATCTGGATGCCTAGCTTTCAAGTCATCGTAATAACGAATAGGTGTCCATCCGTCCTTACTTCCATAATATAAATATAATTTTTTTTTATGTTGTGTTATAACATCATTGTCTAATTCTTTTACATGAATCATTTCTTGCTTTGCTAAAGAGAATATTTGATGCAGTGAAAATGGATGTATCATTTGAACAATTGGACTAACATAATTTGATGGTATGCCATAAAATATTCCAAAAATTCTGACCAAAAATATTTGGAAAATATGAGGAAAAAGAGTAAAAATCCAAGCAAGAAACATTAAAAGTTTGGCTATTCTGAGAGTCTGAAACAAAAAAACTAATCTATTGAACTGTTTATAAATTGATATTTTTATTAAATTGTTCCATTTACTTACAATATTAATAACAATTTTACCCATGGGACTTTCTGCCATTCGTTCAATAGTAGGAAACAATAAGTAACATTTTACTACTTTTTCTGAAATCTCCTTATCTTTTAGTAAGTTTAAAACAAACCAGCTACCAATTGAATGTGCAACTAAATGTATCCTTGCATTTGCCGGTACATACTTTTTAATGAATTCTTGCTGTAAGAAAATTTTTAATTTAGTAATGGGACGCTAAAGTAAATGATTTTAATTATATTCATTATACCTTGTGCTTTATGTTGCCATCCAAGTCATACAAATGTCTAGAAGTTTTTGGATCGGGGAGAGAATTAGGTAAATGTGAAGGTGGTTTTGTATGACCAGTATGTCCAATGATCCAAACTGGGACCTCAGTGGGTAGACTCTTTTGAATTTGAGCAGCGAATTCTTTGTAAAAGCTGGGTACTCCAGGATTGCCCGTGATAACAATAACAACATCCTGTCTGCCAGTGGTGGATATACCTTCTTCAATCCATCGACCGTAACTAATAACTTCTGTTGGTACTCCATTAATAGGGACAGTGGCTTGATACATTCTGTTTTATTAGCTGTTAGCTAAAATTCGTAGAGTACTGTGAGTGCTATTACATAGGAAATAACTATTGTTTAGAGTGATTTACCAATTTCAACGTATAACTAGCTGCATAAAATCGATATACGATGCGAAAAAATGTTCCTTATCATATGTGATGAAAATTCGGAGAATATAATATTTCACGAAAATGTTTAATTAATTTTATCAGAAAATAAAACGCGCAAGAAGCGAGTCTGACAGCTGACTGAACGCTACTATCATGTTTTATTTACGCTAGATACACTCAAACCCCACTTTTTACCTTGACATTGTTCAAGGTCCCGCTTCGTATTACTCTCCCCGCTTTCGTGCAAATGTAAAGAAAATGTAGCGGTTCATAAAATGCCGTAACGTATATACCCGTTGAGTAATGTTTTTATACCTCATAAATTAATTAATTTAGCGTAATACACTAATTGATTGGAAAATAGAAAAAAGGAAGTTATTTTACTGATCGTTTGCCTTCTCTCGCAAATAGATAGTTATTTTATTTAACCAGAAAAAATGGCAAACACTGGACATTTTTTTAAAACTGGTTTATCTACTTTTTAAAATAAACATTTTATATTTTCAGTGTATGTCAAGAAAATTATGACTGTATTATGTTTTATTTTTTATGTAAAGTATTTATATAATTTTATTATAAAAATCATTAATCATGGCCGGTTCACGGAAAAAGTTAACACCATATAATATGGAACTTTTAGAGGAACGTTGAATACATCAAATAGAAAATCGGAAAATGTAAAAAGATATTCAGTCTTGATGCATAAAATGATTTCCAATTAGTGAAAATTTTTTTAAATTATAATGAACCAGATCAAAAGCATAATATCACAACTTATTTTATAATTTTAATTGAAATATGCGTTTTATTTACAATCTGCCAATTTATAAACGCATAAAAAGAATAATAATGCAATTCAAGTTATGCTAAAAGAGTCGAGCGCCAACTTAACGAATATTTATTTCCCTACACGTACTGTCGTATAGAACTATTTATGCCAGCTATGCTTTGACATATGCAGTGCGTTCAGTGTTGTCCAACATACAAACGTTCATACGTTCTATTTACATTCGCATGAAATTACTACGCTAAATATTTTTTAACTGATCTGAGCTCGCACACCCTCGTTATCGTCAAGACGATGATTAATCAAGTATGGACTGCTCAAAACTGAAGAAAAACTAAATCCCATGACTGCGTTGTCTGCGAAAAATCTTATGGATTCCTTAGATGAGTTATCGAAAATTGTATTTACATCATTACGTTCACATATGTATATAGACAACAAGTTCATCAAAATGTGAAAGTGCAGTCGATTCAAGCTTTCATTAGTCTGTTTATTATGGCTGCAACTTGCAACGTAACAACTCTGTGATTATCGAAAGATCTGTAGTATGGTGAAATTACGACTGCTACCTTTATAAAGTTAAAGAGTCGCTCGTTTTTCGAAGATTTTCAAACTTACATCCAAAATAATTCAAATGCATTGCAAAATTAGCAGGTTAGTTATTTTTGCGTTACATAATTTTATTTAATTTTTGTTGTCGTTATGCATATATTTTGGCACAATAGCTTAAAAATATTTTATTTATCGTTTAGGTGACAAAGATTGAAAATTATTTTGAAACTTCAATCAAAATGTCAAGAACAATCAACAATACCAATACTCTGCCAAACATGCAGAAAATTGTTGAGCTTGCTAAATTATTAAGAGATAAAGGAGACAAAATTTTAAGTGCATCAAGTAAGTTGACACTCTCGACAAGTCTACTGGCATCTCTTAATGAAAATTTTGCACTCATTATTGAAGAACCAGACGATATAGAATCTTCTTTTCAAGTGTGCAACAGTTCACGAAATGAAGTAAACATTTGGAAATTATCAATGTTATTTTTATTTAATAAAAATTATTATTCATCGCATAATTTTTTTCATTATAGATATTCAGGGATATAAAGTTTCTGCATGATTTTGTTCAAAAAACAATTGGACTTAAATTAATGTTCAACAAATGTGAAAGTCAAATTATTGACATTACAAAATTCAGACACTTGAAATATTTAGAGCTCCATAAAATACCTATATCATCAGTCAAAGGTATTCAAGCCATTAGAGGACAGTTAGAATGTATAATTTGTAGTGGTGGACATGGAGTTATTTCAATTGAAGAATTACTGGGTAAAATCTTTAAATAATATATCATTCATACATAAAAGTTAATTCTTTGTTTTCAATCACAGCTTATTGTGGAGCAGATAAAGGAGTAGGATTTGTTTGGGGTTCACTAACTCGATTAGCATTGCCATACAATAATTTGTCACATCTGGATAAATCTTTGGAATTTGTGCCTTGGGTGGAAACCATAGATTTGAGTCATAATGCTCTTACAAGAGCTACAGATTTAAAATATCTTCCAAACGTAAAAAACGTTAATTTAAGCTATAATAATCTGGAATTTGTACCACAATTCAATAGAGCAGCATTCTATTTGCTACAGAAACTTATTTTACGAAACAACTACATTGAAAATATTAATGGTAATATTCTTCAATGGCATTTATTTTTTTTTTTATATAATTTTTTGATTTTTCGTTTTTAGGATTGGAAAAACTTGAAGGACTGGTAGAATTGGATCTCTCTCACAACCTACTAACAGATCATAGTTTGCTGTGGCCTTTATTGGCAATGCCTTTATTAAGAACTCTGTGCCTTGAAGGAAATCCATTATCTTATCATCCAGATCATAAGACAATGCTTTTTTCTTACTTGCATCCTGCATTAGGTAATAAGAACTGCAAGGTAAATTTATAATTTTTATAATTTATAAATGTTATATTTATAAATGATATTATATTGATTCACAATGACTTGGTTTTTACTTTCTAGCTGACAATAGATAATGAAGAAATAGGTAAATTTGATCGCATTCAAATTTCGGAAAATCGTTCGTTTTTCTTGCATTCAAGACAGGAAAAACCAGAACTACGCAGAGCTGACATTACATCAAGTTCTGATATGAATGCTCCAAATACGAGTGAATTGGAAAATGAGCTTGATGTTTCATCTGTTTCAAGAATTAATGCTAAGAAAAATGAAAATATTCAAGTTGCAGTTATTGCTGATGATGAGGTAGAAAAAGATGAAATCAAATCTGATTCTATTGCCAACTCATTTTTTGGTAAGTGCAGTTTTCCTTAATACACTGATTTTTACATAATTTTCAAAGATAAAATTTCAATTTGATTAAAACTCATATAATTCTTGTCAGAAACATCAATGGATCATTTAGAAGTAAAAAGGCAAATACTGGCATTAAGAGAGAAGTACGGAGAAGATAATTGGTTGAGTAATCATGGAGCTGCTTGTGTGCAAACTATAATGGGTTTACAGTCAACTCCTACTGCTCCATTGGGGCTTTTCTCCTCCACTTTAAATGATAATCACCTTATGCTGCACACTACCATAGGAAACTCCAACTCAACTTCTCCATCCCCTATTTCAAAACCTATTAGTAGTGATGAAACTGCAATGCAGCACCATGAGAAATTTGAAGTACAGGTTTGTAACAATGATGAAATATTTTTTCAGTACTACATAGTTATTTAACGCAGGTCGAAATAAATCATCACGTAAGTAAGAATGATACAAAAACGGAGGCGGAAACTATAAATGAAATAAATACAATAAGCGAAACAGAATTTGAAACTTCTGAAAATGGAATAGTGGATTTGAAAATAAACGAAGACTTGACAACTTCATATGATCCAGAAGAAGGTAAAATGAATACTATAATTTATTTCTTAAATTTACATACTAAATCAGTCCTAATTATTTTTTTGATATCCATAGAATCGGGAGACCTATTTTTACTACAAAAAAAACGCGGACAAGAAGAATCTGACGAAATTTTTCTCGTGATATCATCCGAGTACGCATTTGTTTTAAATTCAAAACTTCTTTATTTGACATTAACAAATATTCTAAATTCAATTTATATTATCACAGTGACATAAAAGAAAGAGACACTATGACTGGAAAAATTTTGTTTCGATGGGCCACTAATACAGTTCTTTCATGCGTTCTGGGACGTGGTACACCTACAACAATCGATATCACATTTGATACCACAAGAAAAGATCGTAATGCAAGGACTTATATCACCAACCTCGATGATGCCAAGGTAGATACAAATAATCATTCGAATTTGAAAAATATTCATAACTGATTGGATTTTATTTTGTAGAAAATTAATGAAAAACTCAATGAAATGATCAGAACTTATGTACCAATGGTACTTAAAATTTTTATGTGCATGAAATGCTCTACTCAGTTTTCTCAAGATGGTGATAATAACATTGTAACGTCTCAACCTGGTAACTATTAACATATTTAATAAAATAACTGAATAACTGCTTGATTATATAATAATTGCATTTATAATTGCAGCTTTACCAAAATGTCCAACTTGCAAGAGCACATTAGTTATACAGTCAGATGAACTATTATCACCAGACAAAGAAAAATTAGAAAGTATTCCCGAAAAAATCAAAACAAATCTTCCAAAAGAAGAAAAGGCCAACGAAATGAAGCTTCCACATTCAAGCTCACAATCTAGCATAGGTACAATAATAAGTATAGTAGCATAAATTTTGTCTATCAGCAATGAATGTAGAATTAATAGATTCCTCTTAACCAATAGATTAATATGATTGGTAGCTATTAATTTTGACTCAGCAATAAACACATGAATTTTGGAATTGCAATAATAAATTTGTAATTTAAAATTTTAACTTTTGATTTATAATCTTTAATTTAACTTTTGAAGTATAATCTGTACTAAATTAATAAATTTTGATAATAATTAATTTGCTAGAATGTAATGTTGAAAATCATGGTTTTAATATTTTTTCAAATTATTAGATGATTTAAACTTTGAAAGTATCGAAACTAATTGATTGAAATTTTTTTTTTGGTTTAATTCGGACTCACGTAACAAAAACTAATTCACGGTACAGGTGGATCAGAGGGTGGCGCTATGTCCATCATCACTTCTATAGTGCACTCCGACTCTCACCCTCAAGCTCAAATCAGCTGTAAGCTTTGTCACTGTTTATTTTTTTGTCATTATACCATTGAATTGCATGTTTGATTGTATTTACGCTTAGTGACTCTTGCTTTTATCCTCCATAAATTATATGTATCAGAATCACATGGAAATCAAATTTTAATGACAAAATCAACATTGCAATGAACACATATTATCCTTTCATTACTTGTTAAAAAGAATTTTTGAATTTTCAAAGTTCAAAAAAAAACATCAGCTATGAGAGCTGACAAAAATAGTAAAAAAGTCATGTATAATAAACACAAATTGAATTTTAGTTATAAATATGAATACTTTTATAAATGCAATAAGTAGATTATATAATTTTCTTTCACCACATTTAAATTTGTTTATTTATTCAAACTTTCGCAATTCATAATTTTCTTAACATCGTTATATGTTTTTTATACACTTCCTAAACAATACTTCTCATATTCTTACTAGGTTCAGCCACAAGTTTAGAAGAATCACGAGAATCAACTCCATCAACTGGAACAACAACTAAGAAATATGAAAGCGATATTGAGATATTGAGTAATCCCAGCCAAAGCAGCATCGAAATTCTTGATGATGGATCAAAGTACGTAAACCTTATCAAAGTTTTTCAAGTACATATGATTTGTACGTCTCATTTTTTTAATAATGGTTATATTAGTTTTAATGAGTTTTGTGCGGTTTGATTTAATATATTTAATATTTTATATACTTCATTGATAACATTATGTTTTGATCATTGAAATTCGACGCATTTATTTCGAGATCGAATAATTTCTTGATTAGTGAATTTATGCTAATAGAACATTTCCACTATCTATAGTTCAGAATGTTTATAATAGCGTGTTAATTTTTCATCGTAATACAATTTTTCTCAGGCTTTTCTGACTTTAATTTCAATAATAATTCTTTATTCATGAAAATATCCAGAATTCATTTACGTGAAACAACTAAACTTAACATTCTACGTTAATGAGTATGTAGATTTTGCTATACTTTAATAGTATTTTTAGTAGTAATGAACCTGTACTCATGAATTCGATTTTTCATTAAAACCATGAGTTTGCTAACTAATTAAAAATATTCAAATAGGTCAACAACACCTCATCGAAAGAAATCATTGGAAGAAAGACGAATAGCTGTTGCCCCGTCATTATTAACAATTCCAGATTCAAGTATCATTATGGCTGGTTTGACTGAAAGTAGTTCTTCAGGTTTGCCTTTTCCTTAGTACTAAAAACACACGATCTCGTAAATCCATCGTAATTCACTTGCAACTAACATATGCATTGACAGGTTCTTTGACTGATAGTGTGTGCACTGCTTATGAAAATATAACTTCAAAACTGATGGATAAGAATGAAATGTCCAACAGTAAAAGTACCCTAAAGAGTGAAGGAGATGCAGACAATACTTTAACACCTGTGACAAATCTCTCATCGATGCTGGGAGGTACGTTACATCAAGTATAAACTTATTTTTATTATTTTTTAAATTTATTTTTTATTATCATGACTAAAAATCATTTTATATTATAGAATTACTTCAAAGCATGAAAATCGGTACAACAAAGGATATTATGTCAAGATCTGAGGAAACTTCCGAGTTTATGGGCAACAATATTCAATATTCTTATACAAATTTCAGTGACATTGATCATAGAATAAAACTTCATATTATTTTGAATGTTTTTGAGCACGAAAACGAAGATATAGCATTTCTTCTTAGAGTGAGTTTTTTCTTAAAAAATGAAAAAAAAAATTATCTTTATAAATAATTTGCAAATTATTTTCAAACACAGGCAGATATATTAACACATTCATCAAATGAATCATTTCCTGGGTGCTTAGTCATGTCAACAGCTAAAGTTTATATTTTACGAATAACTGGAAAAGAGGGGTAAGTGTTGTGCTTGCAATTGTCAAAAAGATTTTTAATTTTATTTTAAAAATTATTTTTCATACAGCGAGGATCCTCAAAGATGGCTACAAAAAGAATCGAGTTGGACTATAGATAGACTTAGATCTTTTTCACCATTGCCGTACAAACAAGGTATACTCGTTGAGTTACAACAGCCCAACAAACCCGGAGAAGTTCCGATAAACACGGTTCTCTTGTGCATCCTTCAAGATTTTCAAAGAACTTCCAACTTTTTATTCTATCTTACAAGTATATCAATCGTGCAAATTAATTAAAATTGTCTTTGAGCATATTTTAATTTACTTTATATTTTAGATTCCCCTCTTCCTCCAAGTTGTGAAGTGGAATTTATAGTTCCACAATACTGTAATGCAGCCTTGAAAAATATGTTGAAATTCTGCAAAAATTATAAAGAAGAAGTCCCTATAAGATTACTAGCTCTTTTCTCTTCTGCAACCCTTAAATGGTCCAATGATAGTGTACAATTAAAAATGTCAAGTTTAATTATAACTTCATCTGATCTGATAGTCATGCAAGACAAGATAAACTGGCTTTTATCAGAAAAAAATGAGCTTCCAGGCATTGTAGTTGAACAAGGAATGAGTAATTTAATTGAAGTAGTAAGTTGATAAATTTATAATTAATGTGAAGAAAATTTTAATAATACAATAATCGAATTTGAATTTAAAAAATCAGGAAATAGCTGGCAATACTTTAACTCTAAATTTCTTGGACGAAGTAATAGGAGAAGATTCTACTTGGATTTTTGAATTTGTATCGTCAAACGCTGCGGAAGCGGTCATCAATTCTATAAAACCACCGTGGGAAGAGCTGTTTTCTGTACCACTGCAAATTAATGCACCGTTGATGGACAAAAGTAGTGACAGTCTGGACCATATGTGACCTTGTTCAATTCTGAAGCAACATTGTATTCAAATCATGACGACTGTGTATGTACACGATGTTCTTTTTCAATAGTTCATTGTGATATCATATTTGTAATTTTCTCATGGTCCTATGACTGACCGTTTCATTAGTGATATAAAAGCAATGCTCGTGGAGAAAATTTTCATTACGTAGAGAGCTGAACCTAGATTTATTTTTTTTCTTATTATTTGTTCATTAATTCAAAACATTATACATTACGAATTTATTGCAACGTTATAAATAACCATGTTTCGTACATATATGTTTGTTATTAACTTTACCATAATTTATCTGTTTCAAATATTTTATTAAACTAAAGTTGATTAAGTTTTTTCGCAAGATCGAATACTTTATTGTAAGAAAAATATCGTGCAATTGATGAGATATGAAGTAAAATGAATAATTTGAATGTAAAGAAAATTTTTCAATTCATGCAATTTCTCGTTTGATTAGCGAGGAGCATGTGTTCATTGAATTATAAAATCAGGTACTATTTAACAAGAAGCCATCATCATAAATCTCATAGATCACGTGGAATATTTGCTCTGCGGAAAGGAATTCAGAAAGTAAAATATTTTCGCCAGAGACTGTGATACTAAGGTTTTGACTCAAATGTAAATAAGATTTCGAAATTTTATATTTTTATCAATTTCAGTTTATTATAAATTTCATGCGTTGTTATGTAAATAATAAATATTTAAATGATTTCAAACACATAAAAAATTGTATCTTATTTATCAATAAATAACAAGTTCAATACTTTAGAAACATACTCGAGGGTATGTTTTTTGAAAATTGGTATTCCAAATATTTTGCCTTTGGTAAATCATCGATGATTGTCTTTAAACACTTATATTAATCCGCTAAAATTTACAATATTCCGTTGACAAAGAGCTCCCCGTCGGATGATTCTTTGGTGGATCTTATTCCCTCGTTTTTCCATATTTTGATGATAGAATCTTTGCCGAAACCGGCCGAGGCGAAGGCGTCGCATCTCTGATGAGCGTCGGCGGCAACCACCGGGTCGTCGTGGGCCTCCATGACTTGGACGACTCTCTGCGTCTTGACGTTCCAAATGAGCACGCGTCCGTTTTCCGAGCGGGACACGAGATATCTGCTGCTGGTCATCATCGAACATGCAGTAAGTGCGGTTCGCGTGTCCGCGAAACGTCCTCGCGACCTGCTGGCGCTCGTTCTCGAACAGCTCGATGGCGCCGTTCACGGTGGACAGCAAAAAGTACTGGCCGTTGGGAGAGTAGCGAGCAAACGAAACCGGCTCGTCCGTCGGCTGCTGGTATTCCCAGAGGGTTCGCGAGGTCCGCTAATCGATCTGGAGGGCCTGTCCATCTGGAGGGCTGCCGGCCAGAACGCAGCTCGACGCGCTTTTGAGCATGTCGACGCTGCAGATTTTCAGACTTCGGTCGCAGGAGCCCGAGGCAATCCCGTCGATTAAGTCGTTGGGCGTGCAGGTGAACATCCGGTCCGCGTGTCCCGCACAGCTCGATCTTGCTGTTGGTCGATGCGCTTGCCATCGTCAGACCGTCAGGGCTGCGGAATTTCAGGCAGGATACGGGTCCGGCCAACGCCTGGACCAGTTGAAAATTCGGCGTCGTCTCGCTCGCGCTCGAGCTGGACACGATTCACGCTGTGACGAACGTAGGTCGATCGATCTTCATCGGGTGGCACGCGCGATCACCTGTATCCAGTGTACGATTGAAATGCCAACATTTTATACAGAAAATGAGATGTAAATTTTCACTCGGTAGCCGTGTACATTCGTGTTCTATATACATTATTGGCAATGTCGCGATCGAAGACTGCACTTTATTATAGTGCCCCGGCGGGCTAAATTGCTCGTACTACTTTCGATGAACGATACCAAAGTCATGTTATTTAATTCGACAGCTCTGCCTCTCGCGAAAATTTTGAATCTTGCGATCTCGCTTTCTCGCGTTGGTATCGCTGCGCACGTGCTGCCGACTCTGCACCCTTACGCGCGTTCTAGTTTTCTTGCGCGCGAGTGGAGGTACACACATGCGTGCACTGCACCGTGTGTGCAGCCTGGCGGTATAGGTGCGCCCCCTCCCCCAAACAGATCGATATCGAGTTCGGATGGCTGTTTCGCTCGCGCTGCACTCGTTGACGAGTCGAGCGAAGAAAAAACATTCTATTTTTCTGTGATATATTATATATCATGCTGTAAAAGTGTGCGGCGAGTGAATTGTTTCGTTTCAACGCGGCTTCAGCGTGGGCTGTGATTTGTTTTTCGCCAATACAAGCCAATCGAAGGTAGGAACTCGCGAGGCAAATTTCACGATAAAGTTAGGGGTTCGAAAGGTCTGGTCGGCAGCTCACCTTGAACTACTTTTGTATCTCGCGTAGTGCACGCGCAGCTGCTCTCGTATCGAAAATTGCTCGAGGGTAATTATTATTTTCTTTTGGTGAAACGGTCGATGTACATGCACAAATAAAATTGTGTAAAAAATTGCGTAAAATTGTAGCCTAATAGGCGTATCGCGAGAATGGACGACTGGTCGGAGAGCGACACCGACAGCCAGGAGTACAGGATCACGCGCGAGACGAAGCGGCTGCGCCACGTGTTCGAGCCGTACTTCAAGAAGATCTTCAGCTCGAACGGCTTCATCAAGCACATGAATCAGCGCTGCAGCTGGAACAACGACAGCACGTCGTACATACTGCTGTGCGAGGCGATCAAGCGCAACGACAATCGCAACGCCATGGCGCTGCTGCGGCACTACTGCAAGGCCAACATGGGCTGCTCGGACCCGAGCAAGGACATACCGCTGCACCTGGCCACTTTGGCGGGCAACGTGGAGATCGTCGAGATGCTGCTGAACAAGGGCGCCCGGGCGAACGTCAGCTTCCAGGACCAGCGCGACCCGCTGCACCTGATCTGCGACAAGGAGAGCAGCTCGATCCCGGACGAGATCTCGCGCGTAGCCATCGCCAAGCTGCTCATCAAGCACGGGGCCAACGTGAACTCGGTGGAGCGCGGCAACAAGGACACGCCCCTGATACTGGCGGTGCGCAGCCGCTTCGCCGAGCTGACCAGGTTCCTCCTGAACAACGGCAGCGACCGCTACTACAAGAACAAGAATCACGAGACGGCCCTGCACACGGCCTTCATCGAGAACGCCGGCATCGACATAATCGAGCTGCTCTACACCGACAAGTTCGACCTGTACCAGCCGGACGAGAACGAGAACACGGTCTTCTCGTACGCGGTGCGCAACCTCATGAACTCGGGCTTCGGCTCGATCTGCAGCCTCAACGAGCCCCTCAAGCCCGTGCAGTTTCTGCTGCGCCACGGGGTCTCGGTCAACTCGCCGCTCGACAAGCGCGCCAACAAGATCCTCCACATGATCTGCCAGAATCAGGCCGCGCAGAGCCTCAAGATCTTCCTGGAGCAGGGCGCCGAGGTGGACGCGCGCAACATGGACGGCAAGACGGCGCTGCACTTCTGCGCCGAGAACCAGCCGATCGCCTACGTGGAGCTGCTGCTGAGCCACGGGGCGGACGCGCGCGCCCTCACCAACAACGGCCAGTCGGTGCTGCACTTCGCCGCGGCCAACAAGCAGCCGGGCGTGCTGGAGCTGCTGCTGACGCGGCACCGCGAGCTCGACGTCAACGCCAAGAGCAAGGACGGCAACTTCACGCCGCTCTTCAACGCCGTCTGGAGCAATCGCTACGAGAACGTGGGCCTGCTGCTCGACTGGGACGTGGCCATAAACGAGCGCGTCATCAACAATCAGGTGGTGCTGCACGTGGCCGTCGACCAGAAGCACATCGAGATCGTCGAGCTGCTGCTCGAGCACGGCTCCGACGTCAACGTGCTCGACGATTACGGCAACACGCCCCTCACCATATCGCTCTACCAGGTGGCCGAGTCGAGCAACTCGGACTGGTCGGACGCCGACGACACGGACGTCATGAGGCTGGCCGAGTCGCTCCAGCGCACCCTCACCAAGCACACGGCCAAGCTGCTGCTCTCGGGCAGGCACGTCAGCGACCAGAGCCTGCGCATCATGAACAACGTCCACTTCAAGGACTTCTTCGAGGAGTGCGTGAGGGAGCTGACCCTCGTCAAGGACCACCACCTCCTCGAGGCCGTGTCCTACTTCGACCTGCTGACGCGCGACAGGCGCCGGCTGCTCTCCTACATGCAGAACGAGCGCCTCGCCGCCGCCTTCTACGCCAGCGATTACAGGGACCGATTTCCCATTTACTGTGATAACTTGCTGCGCAACGCCGACCTCACCATGATGCGGCTCAACCTCATGAAGATCGCCGCGGACAATCTCGTGCGCCTCGTCCAGCACATCGACGAGTCCTGGAAGGACGTCTACTTGCCCTCCCTCGTCGTCGATCACATTCTCGATATGTTGAACACCAGAGATCTCGAGCATTTCGCTCAAACCTTCGCTTAACGCAACGACACTCTGTAATAAGCTTCTTTTCCTCGTCTCGAGCACGGTGTATAATTTTATCCCGACGAAAGCCTCTCTAGCCGATCGAGCTTTCTCCGCGACAACGTGATTTTTTCAACATTTCTCGGCTCCGACGTTTACCGACTCCGCTGCAAATCGTTAAATTCCTTCTACGAGAGCCTTCACTGTGTAGTACAGTTTTTTTTTCTTATAAAACTGTCCTGAGCCATCGTGTATGGATAAAAATATATTATTTTTGACTTTTTTTTTAAAGAATTGTCTGGATTTTGATGTAAATAAAACGCGGTGCATCATATCGAGTGCAAAGTACACGAGAAATCGATGCTCAAAATTCTCACCATATCTTTGATTCTCATTATACAATAAAACACCGTCACAATGATGTATAATTTTTTTAAATGAAGCAATGCGCGCAGAGTGTAACATAGCGATAAGATATTTAGGATACGACAACAAAGTTCGTATGCGTCGTGGTGGATTGACAGTTTTTTTTTAAATGGAAATTGTTAAATGTGATAGTTATTTTGAAATGTGTAAAACAAATTTGTGAAATTTGCATATATTATATGGTCGTTGATTTTAAATATTATCGAGAAGACGTCTATTTTAGTATAATTATTTTTATGCAAAATATAAATCGTTGTTAGCAAGAAAATAAATCAAAGTAGTTTGATTGAATTATCCTTGAACCCTTGTGACGAAGAAATCTCGTTGATTTTGTTCATTTTTATATTCTTTGATTATAAACTATATGTGACAGCAAGAAAAAAAGCAAGGAAAAAGTATGTCGTTTCAACCGATAGTAAGAAACAAGATGAATGAAAAGTGTCAAATTCGAAAGCAACCGCGACGCTTCAAAATTTACAGTCTATTATTATCCACACCGAAGCCGCAAAAGTGATGGAAAAAGAAAAAAACACCGAGCCCCTTGTAATGAGCATTAATCTTATAAATATAACCACTGCATCTCCGATTCGTAGCAGAAGCCAAATCTCAATGAAAAGCGTGCAGTACATCACGTTGGTTGCGCAATCCGAGCGACGAGATAAAAGATTATTTGGGTACGCGTAGGAGGTTATTAAACATCGGAGGCCGGGCGCGTTTTCTCATTTAAATGAAAATTCAATTTTTCAGCTGAGAGAGCGTCGTTGAAACTACTGGCGTCCATTTAAAGCGTCGCGGCTGTAAACTACTTACTCGCGTGAACTCGAGTATTCGCAGTGCCAGCGACACGTGACGCACGCATAACAAAACAGTTTTGAGTTCGCGCAGGGGTGTACGGTTCAACGGGGATCCCGCAGTCAGCTCCGACCGCCTTGACGTCGGTATATCACAACACCGCACGAGGCCTTACATTATACTTACATCAAAAAGTCCGTGCGTTTTGCAATACACGCACATACCTTATTAAAGCGAGGCTATAAAGCGAGTCTATATCCCGAATAATCTAAAGCGACACTGGACAAATGAATCGACTGTTTGCTCGCGCCATTGCCGCGGCTGGCTCCTCAGTACTCACCTGTCCAGCAAGAGGATTGCATCTGACTAACAAAATGGTTATCGCTGTAAGTTCTCGGTCCCCCTATCTTTTCTAATCTATCTATTTACTAATGCGTCTCAATAATCATTCGTAATTGGCATGAAGTTTTTTGGGCTCGCGTATCTCGTTTATGCGTGTTGAGGTTGCCGGCAATCATTGTATAATATCCATAATATAACCACTAAAGATATGTTTTCTTTGAGTGCACACGAATGATAGATATCACAAATTTAGGATTTTTCCCTTTTTATCATTTTACTTTCGCGACAAATTGTACCTCAAGTAATTTGGCGAGGTTATGTTTTACGGAAAAAGCCGAAGTTTATTATTTTTATTTTTTTTAGCAAGCTCACGCCGCAATAAATACCGAAGGTGAACTTGTCTTGATTTAATCATCAATTTATTTAGCTGAAATTCCAGAAATCCTGAACCGTACAAAAAAATCTCGAACGATTAAAATGTAATTTTGTTCGGAACAATATTATCAATTTTTTTTATTTATCAAAAGCTCTTCAAGTCTTTACGCTACGCAACTTTTATCATTTACACTTGCCTTCATTACACACTTTTATATTGATCGACCATCTTCTTTAGAATTCAACCTGCTTCGCAGAAATTATTCAAAAGAAAGATCTCTTTTTGGATTATGAGAGTGTAGCATTTATATTATTGAACTATTCTATTCCGCAATAGCTTATAAAAATATTCGCCCTTATCGGGGTATGTTATCGTAATAAACATTTGAAAAACATTTTTTTTTACAACTTAGGTTGGAGATAAATTACCCGCCGTCGATTTATTCGAAGATACCCCAGCCAATAAAGTTAATTTGGCTCAATTATCGTCCGGAAAGAAAATTCTCATTTTCGCTGTTCCCGGTGCGTTCACTCCAGGATGCTCAAAAGTAAGATTCATCTTGTCAAATTTAATCAACAACTAGACTAAAAAAACATTCTTATTTAATTTAAATTTATGTCACGATTTTTTAGACGCATTTACCTGGATATGTTGAGCGAGCCAATGAGTTGAAATCCAAAGGTTACAATGAAATCTTCTGCATCGGAGTAAACGACCCTTTTGTCATGGCAGCTTGGGGTAAAGACCATAAAGCCGAAGGAAAGGTATGAAATCTTGATTCGAGAAATTGTTATCATTTCGGAATTTCTTATTGTAAAAATATTAATTAATTTTATCGTATAGGTTCGAATGCTGGCCGATCCATCCGCAGCTTTCACCGACGCTTGCGATCTCTCGGTCGATCTCGCTGTTTTGGGTGGAAAACGCAGCAAACGTTACTCCATGGTTGTCGAAGACGGCAAAGTCACCGAATTGAACGTCGAGCCCGACAATACCGGTCTCAGCTGCTCATTGGCTGACAAAATTAAATAAAACATTCGTTAAGATTTTTCTATTTGAAAATGCACGTTTTTTTTGTGATACTTACATTTTTTACTTATCGTGCATAATTTTTGAATTCCCACGTATGTACAAATAGCTTTAAAGTCTTTTTTTAAATCAAAAAGAATAATTGTAGAGGAAACCAAATGTTACAGACAACATGTTAATTATGTAATATATAATAAATTGTATTGTAAAAACAATGAATCATTTTTCATTATGAACTTCGCAAAAATATTAGGAAGTAAAAGTGACGTCGATATTTTGAAGATATATGTTATGTAATTAGAGTTGCATGTCAGATAAAAATAATGATGTGACGATCAAAAACACGATGACGGTAAAATTGCATAATGCACTGTCACGATCAAACAATAATAGCAAATGAGCCGTCAAACTTAGTGCACCGAAGCTAGCCGATCGTTGCTATTGATTTCTTTATTGTAAAGTTCTTTTAATTATCAAAATTGCAATTGAATTAAATTAATGTGTTCAAGTCCGAGAATTTTTAAAATAAATTAATAAAAAGGTACGTAATGTTGATGATCGATCGCCGATCATTTAAATTGAATTGTCGAAAAAATATCTAAAATCGTCTAAAATTTAGCCCTAGATTAAAATAATAAAATATGGAGCAATGCGAAAGGTACATCGATAACTGGATAAGCCTTTATGAGGCAAATGATCGAATAGCGAAGAAGAACTTGTGTTTATCGATGGATTTTCGTAAAGAAGCCAACGAATTTTTTTTGTACAACGAAGATAAGAAGAGTGAAAACGCATACAAGCGAATATTATCTCTGTACTCGAAGAGCATAGCATTTGCACCAAAAAATGTTGACGAATTATTGGCCATGACGTACGGCAACCGATCCGCGCTACTGCTGCATTGGAAAAAGTACACAGAATGCCTTCGAGACATCGACACAGCTCTCGAACTAACGAAATCGGAGTTCTTGAGATTTAAACTGTTGGCGCGAAAAGACCAATGCTCGGCGGCGCTCGTGAAAAGTTGCCGCGAAAACGACGCACCAGGTCCGGTAAACGACCGGAGAGCCGCGACGATATCGGCGAGTGCCGATCGTACGTACGTGTCGGATTGTCTGTCCGTGATGTACAGCAAAAAATACGGCAGATACGTGCAAGCCAGCAGAGACATTCGGCCCGGCGAGATCGTCGTCGTGGAAAGGGGATACGTGACTTTCGCGAAAGGGGACAAGGCCTATCTGATCTGCTCGCACTGTCTGGAGTCGGCGTGGGCCGCGGTGGCGTGTCCCGACTGTTCGATCGTCGTCTACTGCTCGGAGAGCTGTCGCCGAGAGGCCTACGACCGCTATCACAGCGAGGAGTGCCCGATTCTGCCCTACGTGCGCTGCTTCGATTGCGACGAAATCGAACTGGAGACCTGCATGCTGGCCCTGAGATCGTTCATCATTGCCGTCAAAGAAGAGGGCTGGACGAGAGTCGTTCAACAAGCGCAAAGTATCGACGAGCACAGAGGTATACATCCGCAGGCCAACTTTTTTCAATGAAAATCATATTTTCTTTTCTTTATATTATTTAGACAAACACGAAGAAGGTGCATTTCCAAGCGAGCCGTTTCTGAGTCGATCGTTTCGTTCTATGTACAGCCTGTCGTATCTCGACAAAGTCGACGATGACTACGGCGATACGCACGACCGGATGTTGGCCGATTTGATCGAGGCCAAGACAAATTTATTACACGTAAACGAAGATGAAGTAGACGTTTTTGAAAGCAAAGAAGAGAGGGCAAACATCGTTCGATATTTGCTCAAGAAATTGAGAAAAATCATCAATATTAACTCCTTTCAAGTGAGTAATCGAGCGAGTATTTCCATTCGCGTATACTTCATTATAATTGTCTCGCACATATCAGACTCCAATTCATCTCACACGCAAAATCGGTAAGTTCTCACGCACGCTGCCATCGAATATCGAGTATCGATCTTTAATCGTGCAAATTATCATAGTTTCAAGACTCGTCCTGCAAATGCGAGGACTTTCAAGAGTGCACGTCGAGCTGCGACACTGCGCGAGGCGCCATCGTGCTGCCCTACTCGAGTTTGATGAATCACAGCTGCTATCCGAACGTCGAGAGGACGTTCGCGCGGCCCGGCAAGATCGTCCTGTTCAGCACGAGGCCGATCGTGCGAGGCGAGCAGCTGTACGACTCTTACGGGCCGGTGGTCGGTATCGGCCGCCAGGAGAGACAAGATTATCTCCGAGATTACTTCGGCTTCTCCTGCGAGTGTCGAGCCTGCCGGGAAAATTGGTCCAACCACGCGTCGTGTCCTGTCTTACAGGTATAAATTGTCGTGACGATAAGTGGGCGTAAATTCATTTTTCTTAACATTGAGTTGTAACTATCTTTTCCAGATGCGCGACTCGACCGTCACCAAAAGTTTTTTCACCGAGTTAATGATCAAGCGATTGCACGACGTTTTCGTGCTACCTCTGATCAAGCGGCCAATCGACGTGGCCACCCTCGAAAAGACTATACTGCTCATCGAAATCATCTACAAGTATTTCGATGGCTTCGTTGCTCATGCCGATTCTTTGTCTCATCGAGCTTACATCGAGAGAGCCTTTTGCAAATTTTACGGCGTATGAAGCGCCGAGTTGGTACAACGGAAAATATGCGCTGCAGAAAAATAATATTAGAACTGGTTCTTCTTGTATCATGAATAAAAAAAAGGTCAATATTATCTTTGACTTACATTTTTTATTGAATTACCCAGATGAAGGTACGATTGCAAAATTACTGCATTATCATTCAAATCAATACAGATACAGTAAAGTCAAAGTTTCACTTTTCTCAATATTATTAAAACGAGTCAAACATAAAGGCTTGAGATACTAAAGAACAAGGAAAAAGGAACAGGGGTAACTTATTATGAACTTCAATTACGACCTTGATTATAGGTTCCAATAAATTCATATTTTCGAATTAATTGCTGCATTGGGTTTGGAATAAGAAAAAAAATGAAGTACAATTTTACTTAGATTCACGTAAAAATAATGTCTTTATTAAAATTAAAAACAAGAAAATTTCATACAAGAACTTTGTTACACGTTATTTGCTCATTTTTTTTACTGTACTAAAAATTGGATTTGAAAAAAACAATGCATCATTTGCAAAATTGTGCTAAGTATCTGCAATATTAACTCTATTACATACAAATAGGCGCACCGTTCTTGAATAGTCATGAAGAATTTAAGTTAAAAATCATAGTTTAAAGGTTTAGAATTAATAATTGAAAATATAGATTTTTGAATTGCATTGTTCATATTAACTTTAATTGATTCATTGGAAAAACGTTTCAAGATCCAAAGATTTGATTCATTCAAAAGTATAATATTCATTGCTAATTTAAATGTATTCAACGATTTTTAAACATTATACAAAAATTAAAATGTTTTATATTTAAACTTAGAAATTTTATTCATAATTACACAAATTAGATTTGAGAATTATAAAAATAAATTTACTTTTAGAAAACTATAATCAGTATTGAATAACAATTCTTAATAAAACTTTAGAAAAATTACTTCAACGTGAACAACATTTTTTGAAATGGCGTTGCAAGATCATAATACCCTTCAAAAATCTTATTAACAACACATAATAACTTACATCTGGCTAAACTAGGATGTGGCAGTGCATTAACCATTTCGTCCATCATGTCAGATATTGTTTGTATCATATCTTTATCAACCATGTATTCTGCACGATGAATTCTATCTATTAATGGATTGATTCTTTTTATAAATGTCATTTCTTTCAAATATGTTATTGGCTCAAGCAATTTCATTTTAAAAATAAATGCTTCTTCTATCCCTTCTATTGGGTACATGAAAGGAAACCAATCTTCCTTACAAGCAATGCATTGGCACTCGAAAGATGTAAGTAGTTTTCTTCTATTCATTCTTGGAGACTCATAAAAGCAAGTATTGTATGAATCTAAAAGCTTAATAACATAATAATAAAAATTTAATAACACAGTATACAGCTAATTTCAAACAGTATTGATAACAACAAACATTAATAAGTACCTGGGTTCCACTAGAAATTGGTTCCAAGGCATAAAAAACATATTTTATACCATCTGAAATACATCTTTTAATATTTGGTGCACAGCTGTGATTGATCATACTACTAACAAGTCCCATGCAAAATCCTCTTGTTTCTGGGCATTTTCCATCATAGATATTAGCAAGTTGTGAACTACTTAAGTTGTTTATGTCAGCTGAATTCACTATCTAACAATTAAAATTGTAAAAAAAATTAAAACTAGGTAGAATTTTGAAATAGTATTAAAAAAATGTTTGACTTACATCATGAGCATTAACAGCACTTATTTTAATTAGTTTTAAGAGCAACGATCCAATAAAGACAAGATCTTCATTTTTTGAAAGATTATGGTATTGCATATCATTCAACTTTTCACAAAAGAAAGATGTATACTTTACCAGACAAATCAATATTTCAATTGTATAGATAGTTAAAATATTATTTATATCCGTAGGTAAATCATGAGACAAACTCATCAGTTTATTGAATAAGATCATTTTTTGTTCAGATTCCTCATGTACTATTTTAACTGTAAAAGATGCAATAAAAACCAGATAAATTGAATTATTTCAGAACATTTAAAAATCAAAAGTTATATTCACCCTGATTATTTTTGGAAATTTTCATTTTTGATTTGAGTTTACCAATCGTCCCATAATCTTTTATCAATGTTACAAGAAATTTAAGACTCATATGAGACCATTTATGAGGAAGGTCTGGGTTACATAAAATAAGATATGGTGTTATCGAGCATTCAATGCAATGATACTCTTCCCAGGCCATGTTTTTACATTTTAAAGAACAAAATATATAATCATGACATGTTTCACATGGAATTCCAGTCCATGCCACTGATAAACAGTGAGAGCAAAATACATATTGATTGAAAAAGTTTGGCCCAATCAAACAAGGTTTTTCTACTAATACAATATCGCCTGTTTTAAAATCAGTTTTGGCATATAGACCTCTGCCCATATTTTCCGTTTGTTTTATTTCAACAAAATCAAATGAATCAACTTTTTCTCTGTCCATGATAATTTTATTGTACCGTTGTTTTTCCTGCAGGAGCTCTTGATTTTTAGGTTTGAATTTCTTCATCGACGCTACTTCAGATTTAGTTTTCCTAATAATATTTGATATAAGATTTGCTGCCTCTACAGGTAACTTTGATACCTCAAAAATCTGATCGATCTCTCTCAATACATCATTTTTTACTGAGGAGCCAAGTGCAGCGAGACATTTGGCTTTTTGGCAATATAGTTTCAATTTCATTTGAGTTGACTCTGTCAATTGTAAAGCTGTATCTAAACTATCTATAGCCTCATTATATTTATTGACATGCATTAATAAATAAGCTCGATTACTGTAAGCATACATCAATTCTTCAGATTCACTGGGAGCATAAGCTATGCTCTTGTTATACAAACACAGGATCATTTTATGATCTTCGTCGGAGTGATTTTTCTTGATGTAAATGTTATTGCCTTCATTTCGGGCTTTAACAGATTCTTCTGCTTTTTTTATTTGATATTTTAAATCAGAGGCAAAATTGTTGATATCCGGTCGAGACAAAAAGTCAATTATGGCTTTGCGTTCAGCGTCCATAATTGTTTATCTCGGGAATACCCCTCAGAAGATTTTGACGATAGTGCGCGTTGAACGGCCGCTAACAGTACTTTTTTATCCGATGTTCTTTTGTTTGTTCGCAGCCCCCTGCAACTACTAGTGCCACCGACTTGATGTGTGGTTGATAGATGTAAGTACAAAACTTTTGCAACCTGTGGTAATGACGTAGAAGACACATTGGATAAATGGCAAACGGAGTAATTAAGCTGTTTAGGTAACGTAACGATTCTTTAATTTAATGTGAAAAAAACGAGCTGCAGGGCAGAGAGAATACTTAGTGGTTTGAGCAGTTGATAGTCACAATGAGTTATTCAATTCAATTGAATCATTTTTTTATATGTTTAGATCTTTCAACTGAGAAATGTTATTATCGGTTCATTTAGAATTTAGGTAATCCGTTATCCTGTCTGAATCGATATCGTGACAGGTATTTCGACCTATAAAGGATTGTAGAGTATAAAATCAGAAAATTAATAGGATCCCAACGCAAGGAGCTGCTGTACGTGGTAGCATAATACAATTCAATGAGGGAAAACTCACGCACTCGACCGTTTCTTGTTAGAACTTAGATCTCTTCGCAACGACAATTAAAACTGCACCTTTTTTTCATGCTGACCGACTTGTTTACCGGCCATATATGATTTGAAATAAATGTGACGAGTGTCAGTTGAGTAAAGTAAAGCGCCTTTCTGTTTTTAAATGATACAAGAATTGACATGAATTTGAAAATTAATAATAGGTAAATGAACTGATATATAGGTATATGTCGGTGTATTTATGAGTAATATGAATTTGTATTTATGAAAATATTCTTTATTTTGTCTACGATGGAATATTGTTTTTAAATTTTTAAATACATTCTCGAACGATCCTTACAAAAGAATGAAATTTTAATTAAAATTATTAGCTCTTCTTTTGCATCTGTCACTGTTCAATACAGACAATTCCAAACATACTGCAATCATTAATTCTGTTGAGAGACGTAATGCACTCAAGTTTTCTGCTGTAAATATTACTTAGCTCATCCCTAGCTTGGGTCCTTGGCCCCCAAGCAAATCCGTATTAAATCAACATACTTTAGATGCTCGATAATTATTTCATAGCACAGAATCGGTAGTCGGTATAGAGTCATTGTCAAGAAGAATTCCAGGGCCCATCGCCGGAAAAATCTTCCCATTAATATATTGCAGAGGTGCATAGTACACGCCTCGCGAAGATCAGCGGAGAACAAATGGAATCCAGACGAGAACTTTGCGTAGTCCTTCAAATAGTATCTGTGCCTTGTAAGATGGCAGTTTAATAAAATCGTAGAGTGACTGGCTCTGAGTCACCATCTGCTCCTTTGCAATTCTAGCGAACTTTTCGTCACCATACCAATATTTTTCGCAATCCGGCAGATTTTCGTACCATCCATGATCTGCGAACAATTTGATATAATCGGCAAGACGTCACTGTGTTTGAGTTTGTATCCTTTTGTTTCTAGGGACTCGATGACACTCAGAGCAGAGAATACAATTTCAAAAGTTCGATTTTCGATTTTATATTCGTGTATCATCTCCTTGATGTAACTCTCAGGGGGAAAAACAAAACTGGACAGGTCGGCACCACGATCCAAGAGTACATCGACAATTTTCGGGTTGAAATTCGCTACGGTACGTTGAAGGGGTGTCCCACCCAAATTGGCCAGGGCGTCAATCTGCAGTGGTTGATGTTTGACATCGGTATTCTCGAGTAATATCTTTACCCACTTACCGCTGTAATTCTTAAAAATAATGTGCAGTGGTGTCGCTCCATTCTTATTAGACAAATTTGGATTAACACCTTTTCTCAGCAGGAACTCGACTAACTTCCAGTATGTGCTGACCAGAACCAAGTGTATCGGTGTATTACCCAAATTGTCTGCTGCATATCATCATTGATTTTAAAGAATAGCTCTGCTAAGCTGACATTTTCGTAAAACTTAAATAACCTAAAAAATTCGATTGAAGGTTTTTTGCAAACCAAGTGTAGGGGAGTCAATCCCTCCACGTTGGCCAAATTCGGATTACCACCACTTTGCAGCAGCCATTTTACCACCTTCCTGTGTTCATACTTCAAAGCTACACGGAGTAGCACAGTGGAGATTTGCTTCGCTTTTCGTAAAGCAGCTTCAGAAAAGTTTAAGCAGCACGACCTCCTGTGGTGTAAGTCTGCATCGTGTTTGGTAGTTCACTCAGTTTCATCTTTCAAGAACCAATCACTTTTCCGTGTAAATGTAGCGGTAAATCAATTGTATTCGTATCCGATTCTTGAACGTTACAATTGAGATTTATCCCAAGCTCGAGGAATTTCTTGACGACGTCATTGCAGCCAGACATGCAGGCTACATGAAAATGCGTGAGCCCGGATTCGTCGGAGTAATTTATGTCGAATCTGTCGTATATTTCAAAAAGCTTGCGAACAACCTCTTGTCCATATTCATAATCGGCATGATGCAGTGGTGTGGTACGCAAAAGTGGATTGCCATCTTCATCAATTTCGTGCTCGTCTTTAAAGCCGGTCTTGATCACAAATTCAATAAATTAATCTGGCTCGTCACAAAATCTGACGTAGACTTTTGAAAGATAATCTATTGACCAATCCATCTATTTCACTCGAAAAAATTCCTTGAGATCTGGAAGTTGTCCCTCCCATTTAACGATCAAGCGAAGAAATTTACAGAAAAATTTGTGTCTATCTGTTTCAATCTCCCAATTTACTTTTTCTCGTAAGCGTTTCAACTTTTCCAAGTGGTTACCTTCGTCACCTTCGTCACCTTCGTCACCTTCGTCATCTTCGTCATCTTCGTCATCTTCGTCATCTTCGTCATCTTCGTCATCTTCGTCGTCTTCGTCATCGTCATCATCTTCGTCGTTTTCACCAAAGAACTCTTCATAATCTTCTTCCTATCCGCCGTAGGAACTTATATCAAAATTGTCATATCGGCAGCTAACATTGTTCTGCGCGCTCACACATACATACAACACAAAGTCCCTTACGATATGGAATACTTTTTACTTTTGCCACGAGAATCACTGACTGTACTGTAACTGAGGCGATCTTTCTTAAACTGCAACGCGACGCTGACTATCACCCGCCCGCCGCATTCTCGAGACAAATTGAGTCACGCGCCCGGTTTTTTAAACATATTATATTTTATCAGCATGGAATAAAGCAAGATATGGCGTTTAAAAATAAAAATAAATTAATTAAAAGAATTGAAAGAACTATAATGTAGAGATTTAGATTTTAATTTTTCCAAAGGCATAAAGTAAATAATATAGCTAACTATAATGGTCGTAGGGCCTCGCTCTCTACTATTACACTGAAATTTGAATACGACACTCAAGTATGAAGTCTCGGATGCTAATTAGTGCTGCGACGAGCGTTTCTTTGGTTTTTTATTACTAACCTGATGCATTATAATTCGTCCGATTTTCCGAGCAAGTTCTATGCCCATGTGTTTGCAGCGAGTTTTTTGTCATTTTTACTATATTTTTCATAATTTTTACAATTTGTCTGCAAAAAATTTTTATGCAGCATTATTAATTTTCTCATATTTCAAGTATGTGTTCAATTTTTATGTAATTTAGTAAATTTTACTGAAAAGTGCTCATTTTTATTTTGAAAGTTTCTCTGTGTTATTTCGATTCAATTTCGATTTATTGTTTTAAATGGGTAAATAATTAATTTTAGTCATTTATGTAAAAACCAACATTATTCATCATAAAAACATAACTTTTTAGCGCGTGTATCATGGATTTGAATGGCACACAGATAAACTGTAAAACAACAAGGTAAGCCAAGCTGATTTCAGAACTTTGTTCGACTACATAATATCTATTTCAAATTTATAAGAGCCCCTGGCGTATGATCACCAACCAAGCTTTTCTTCAACTCAAGGAGTGGGGATGAACTTAGTTTGTTGGAATCATTCACGCTCTCTGTCACCAAAGTCCCTTTGGCGCAGAGGATAGCGCGTTGGACTTCTAATCCAAAGGTCGTGGGTTCGATCCCCACAAGGGATGGTGACTTTTTTTTATGATTGTATTTATTTCAAGCTGATGTATTTTTCAGTCAAGGCCCTGTGAATCTAACATTTGATTCCATTAATATTTTTAAATAACTTCTATTGAAGACAAATTCATTGTTTATTCCTTTCTCGTGCTTTTCTCTACTCGACGATTGAAATATTAAAAAACAGCTTAGTTTACACGCACGAATCTGTATACTTCATTCGCAAATTCGACGAATAAAAAGACGAACGAAAATAATGATTTCTAGACACATGAGAATTTAGTTTTTTAAATAGGAAGCAACATTATCGACGTCCATCTCATATATTTACCTATTCATGTGCGCCAACAACATACACAAGTAACAACAATGATATAAGTTAATAGCCCGCTCGGGCTGCAGCAGCCGTAACTCGAAACTCATGCTGCTGCAGGTGCAGTGCAATGCAATCTCGAACGTGTACTGCGCAGTGTGGCCTTTTCCGCGCTCGTATAATCAGCTGTGTTGTTTTCGCTGCTGCTCCGACTCGACTGAACTGTCAAAATGTGTTATAGCCCGTTCAGCGTTGTTGTACATAGAAGATGACAAGATGCTCGCTGCACGATCATGCCGTGAATAACTCCGTGGCGTGAAAGCAAAAAAGAAAAACAATTGCACGACGAGTGCTGGTGTGGATTAACTTCGATTGTTTATGTGCAAGTTCGCAGTGTGATTGTTGACGCGTGACGTGAATAAAAGTAAAGTTTCACAATGGAGAAGCAGCGTCCTCGGCAGGTAGGGTTATACATTTATTATTACTTTATTTCTCGCGCAATTTTTTCACCTCTGACGAACGGACAGGTCTCTTTGTATTTGTTTTCATTGAAATGATTCATTTTTTTATCATATCGTATGATTGCAATTGTGAAAAACTCTCTCGTTTGACACAATGTCATCGATCGTTTGGCAGTTGTGTCGCAATGAAAGCCCAGCTATTATTTCTAAGAAAGTCATACCCCATATCAAAGTGCAGCGCCTGTATTTAGTGCACAGATATTCAATTTCATTTAGTTTTCTTTGCGTCAGCGTTTCTTATATTCATTGTCTTTCGTTTGTACGCCAAGCCTATTGAATATTCAATGACACTATTATATTTAGAAACGCGGTAAATTATTCGCTTTGGTAAACTTTTTTTTCTGCAAATCTTATTAAGTGTGCCAAATTCATTTTTTTTTAGTTAAATCAAATTGTTATATATTTACAGAAAAAAAAAGAACACAGTTTGTCATTAGCCATTGACTGTAATATACCAGATGCTCCAACACTGGAAGAGTTTGAATGTCTGTTGGGTGAGTCACCAGGTAATTATCCAAAGGGTGAAGGAATAGAAAATATGGAAAGTGAATTGCATTCTGCAGCTATTGACACTAGCATATATGAGAAAGAAGATACTCGAATTCTGATTGAAGATGCAGAAGAAGAAGTGAACTTGAATACATTGGTAAGATCGATTTTTTTCTTTGTAATTACTTTTATTTTATAAATCGTTTGATTTACAGATGGACAAAGCAGAAATTATATCAGTTGATGAAGTTGACACAGTTACACCAAGTCAAAATACACAAGATGTTTTACCAGTCGTCCCTTCAGCACCAGAGATTGAAGATTTGGAAAGATCAGTTGAAGAAACAATTGCTAGCGTTTCTGCAATGGATTTGGAATCAGCGCCTACTGCTCCAATCATGGATAATATATCACACAATTTAACAGGTATGAATAATTTTTTCAAATTTTTTATTTAAAGAAATTAATTTTTCTTTACATTTTTTTCAGTTTCTTATTTAGTTCCTCAAAACTATCAAAAACCAGTAGATATGAGCAAGTCAGATTATTCTCCTAGAAAAACAATGTCCACTAGTACTATTCAAAAAACTGTAAAACCATTTACAGAAGCACAATTGACAGCTCTCTACAGTAATCAAGAATTGAGCGTTGTTGAATCATTTGTTAATGAATTTGTTGAATTTCAACTTTGTAGTCATGCTGTCAGACAACAACATAAATTGCATGAGCTTCTTATGAGTTATTTACGTGTAAGAAACAATTTAATTGTCAATGCTCATGAAATGGAGAACTTGAAAATTGCCTGTAAAGAAACACAAAAGCAACTTTGGTGCCTTGATAAAGCTACAGTTACTGAGAGTGGTAAGTTGTACGAGTCACATAAATAAAATAAAACCAATAATAATAGCTAAAAAATTACTATAAATATTTCTTAGGTGAGTGTCAAGATGGTAATCCTGTAAGTGCAACACACGAGTATTCGGTGGCCCATTTTAATCAACAAACCCTAGTGGCTTTGACTCGTAATCTTTCTGCAATTAAAGAATCTCTACATAATGTTCAAGCTCTTCATGGCTATGAAGCTGAAATTTTAAGACTTCAAATTGATCATTATATACAAGTAAAAATTATTTTATTATTAAAAATCATACTAAATTGTAAACCCAGAAAACTTTTTATAAAAATATTATTTTTCTTATAGCGAGTTTGTATATCATGCAAAGAATTTGCGAATCTCACGGCCAATGCTCCAGTATGTCTCACAGACTATCAGCATAGCTCGCATACAATGCCGCAACTAGTCGAATTAAGAATGTGCATCACTATTTTATTCAATTTCCAACGAAAAATTTTGAAGGATAATAAATTTGTGATAGATACAAGAGACTGGCTATCAAAACTTATAGCAGTACTATTAAGAGTCGCAACTTGGCAGGACCATTTGTTTATTCTCAGTCATATTCTGCGGTGTCCCGGTGGCGTAGCAAGCTGGGCTCGAAGTTTCGTCCAAGTACCAGTAGCTCAACGCAAGTGTAGCATCAGTGCATCGCCTCTAAGCGATCCATACCTCGACCACATTGTGGCGACCCTAGCTGTAATTTTAATGCCCGTGAAAGAACGTGAACAATTTCTCGAACAGGTTCAATTATCTCTGCAAGATACTGGCACAGGTGAATCTGACACCATTTGGGTGATGCTCGACGAGGAGGGCGAAGAAGATGAAGATATAGCCAATACCGGAGCGAATTTGTCCGAAATGGATCTGATTTCCATTCTGCATCAAATACCTCTTAGCAAATTGTTCGAGCTTGCGCTGCATATCGATCCCAGTGCTTCAAGCGAACAGAATAGGAACACCATAACCGAGCACCACATGCTGCGTCTATTCTCCTTTTCCACGGTGATTATTAGACTTCTTAAAAGAGGTTTAAAGACCTACGATTCACCAAGATACAGACAGCTGGCCAAACGATTGAGTGCCTTGATCAGAGACGTCGTGCAGTACGTGAGCGACTTGTGGGAATCATTCGAAAAACAAAAAGTCACCGATTCGACGATGCTTAGTAGACTGTACATTGAATACGACTGCTTCTTTCTGCGTGCAGTGCTTTGCATATTTTCATCGCGTCGGCTTGGTGCATGGCAATATTTAGCCGCGATTCCCTATCGCATAGTATCGCTCACTACACTTTGGCAGATATTTTATATTTTACATACGGATTCGGTTCCAAATGATTTGCTCGATCCTGATGCCGTAGCCGGATGGGAAATGGATTTAAACTCTGCCAGTACGAGAAAGATTTTTGAAGAAAAACTTAGCCATCTACCAGGAGACGAATCTTATTTTTTGCTTACCACCTTCGCCAATATGGCTATGGCCAGGACGTATCAGGACTACGAATTCGTTCGGGCCGCCACCATCGATCTCTTTCAAATTGGCTTTCTCAGCTCGATGACGCAGGACTCTTGCTCCAAGGACGCTAGATCTTTACTCTCGAATTTAACAATCAAGTATCCGTCCTTACTTTCTGATATACTAGTCAAACTCAAAGATAATTTCGAGTCTGTTGGAAAGGTAATTTAGTATTCTGTCATTGCATTTGAATAAATTATTTACAACAATGCCCTTTTTATGTGATTTCAGTTGAGCCTTTATTTGTTTACGGAACTTAGTATTAATCAGTGGGTGCCAAAAGATGACGATTTACGAATACTGTCTAATTGGCTTCATCATTTTCCTTTGAACTCAACCGAAAGTCATTTGGCTCGATTGATCATTTCGCATCTCAACTGGGGCTTCGATGCTTACGATAATTTGTATTTGCCATTAGAGTTTCATCGTCAAATGGCCCTACTCATCGTCGAGCTTACAATAAAATATGTTCCTGAAAACACTCCAGCTCAAACTGCCTCGATTTTAAGTGAAAGCGTCAAACAGGTGAGCGTAAAAAAAAACGAATTTCATTCGTGAAATATAAACCAATACAGTAAAATTCCTTCCGTAGGTATCATCGATAGTTCGCCCACAGAGTAACGAGCAGGCCTTCTCACACTGGGCCTGGGACACGCTCGCTCGCTTGCGATTGCATCAACTCGAGCAGTCCGATTCCGTCTGCCAGTACTCGATTTCGTGCCCGAGTCAGGCCTTTTCGAGTGTACCGGATCTCGAGGCCGATGCAAAACTCGAGATACTTGTCAACGGTATCAGAGACAAGCAGCCGGTTGCTTGTTACGTAGCCATCAGAATGACTTTGATGGGCCACTCGGTGCCGTTGATTTGCAACAAAGGCTTCGAATTACTTCAGACGTTGCAGACCCACTACAAGTACAAACAACTTATAATAACTTTAAATAGTTTGGTACCATTATTTCTCGACTGTCCGGAGTCTTTGATAAAACATGAAAAATTCATATCGGTGATCGTGAGCTTGATCCAAGCGGATAAAACTTATATGAAAATGGCCAAGAATTTCATTTCGCCAGACTTTCCTGGACCAATATTAAAAAGTTTCGCCAGCATGATTGAATTTCAATTGCAATGTCATAAAAGGTTTGTTAATCAATTAATGTTGAGCGTTTGAAAGTATTATGATAATTTTAATGCCCCATATTTCTCCATTAGATTTTGCCTGTCAGATCCTGATGCTTTGGTAAAATTATGGCTTAACACCTTCGTACTATTACCAGATTGGAATCGTGATCAGGGTATAATGTACATTATGGACATACTCGTGAGAGCTTCTTTCTTTCATTTAGGAGCTAGAGCAGCAACTGAGAACATTTTTCAAGATTTATTTTCGGTAAATATTTAAATATATTAACTAACCACAAGTAAATATTTAGGCTTCATCGTTTTTTAATCAACAAAATTTTCATTGATTAGCTAGCAATAAGTGGAAGTAACGAGGTAACTTACTGATCGAATAGTAACACTTCCCAAAGTACTAGTTAACGCAATGTTCTATTTTTCCAGAATATCTCAACAACGCGTTCAGGAGGCTCTGGTTTTGGTTCTCTCTTTTCTTGGGCAACAGGAGGTGCGCAGTCACCAAGTCTACTAAGCAATTGTTCATCGCAATCCGTCTGGTTGGCCTATCAAATTTTACGCATTGAACAATTTGAGCGTGAAATAAAAACAGGATTGTGGAGAGAATTACTTCGTGAACTTGGATTACAAACAAAAAGTTCGCTCGATTCAGTGTTGAAAGTAAACATTTTTAATTATATTTGTTTTTTAGTTCTAGATGTAAAGAAGTAGTTTTTCTGATACATGATTGTTTTTAGAAAACCTGCGCTGCCTTGAAAATTCCGTCGTTCAATTCGAATAGTTTGGCAATTTATCGATGGTCACAGCAGGCTTTGGATACACCGATGGACCATCCTTTATTGCCTTTACTTTGGCAAAATCTTTTTACCCTTTACTTGGCTCGAGTACCTAGTTCTACAGGGTACGTGTATTATGTGTAATATTATTTTTTGTATTGACTGCATGTAAAATTTACGGTATTATTATTTCATAGAGCTGTAGATAAAGGTGGAGTCGGCTATAAGTTTTTCGAAGGCATGATGAATGTGAGCTATATGAAAAAAATTAAAAGTCGCCTTCTTGAAACCACGGAGTATTTTCAAGCCAAAGGTGAAAGCAATTTAGATGATGATAAACCGATAACCGATGAAAGGCGCATTTTTTACCTGGATACTGCCAAGTAAGATTATAATTATTTACTTACTTTTGAACTGACTATGTAAAATTGCTAATATTTACTTTAAATATAGGTTTTATAAGACTTTGAGCTTATGGTTAGATGAACCTCGACTGCAAGAAGCGGGTCTTTATTTACCGGCACTACCTCCTCAATACATGTCACAAAAATTAGTATTGATTTTACAAAATAATCAGGTAAATAATAAAAAATAAAAGTTATTTATAATGCCGAATTTTTAATCTTTATTAATGAATTTCTACATACTTGAAATCAGGACCAATGGCTTGAGTATGTCGACTACGAATCGGTTAAGCAGAGTCAGTTTCAATTGGTTCAAGACTGGTGTAATTACAGCCATCAAAGTTTACCCAATGCTCCAAACACGCAACAGGCACCATCTCAAACACCCACGACACCATTGGAATCCGCTGACCCTATTGAGCGAATTTCGAACCGTTTGAACAACTACGAGCTACCAGTCGCGGCACCGCCGTTGTCGAAAAGCATCGAGGTTGTGCCGCACGTGCCCAGAAAGAGTATTTACGAATCCGACGCCTTAGTCGGTCTCGTGAAGCCACATTTGAAACTGATAATGGAGTACGCGCAGACTTTCAATCTTTTGATTTCCGAGCACACGGCGATCGACTGCAGCTTCCTCGAGCTCGTGCCGACACTGTACAAGGACACGGAGAGCCAAGTCACTTTGCATGCTCTCTGCGACCCTGCACCCAGTGGACAGAGGCGATCGCGATCAGGCACGCCGCCGATCGTTCATTGTGCAGGCGCAGCCGTCATTCGAATCAAAGTAAGAATAGTTGGGACGTGATTTCAACGGCAGAGCTTTACAATTTAACTTTGCATTGCAGGTGTTAGAAGCTAGAGTTAGCGATGGCGTTGATCAGATGATCAGTCAAAATCGAGCGGAGTACGAAAATCTTCTGGTAAAAGCGAGTCAACCTCCACCTCATAAAGTCACGCAAGGATGTGTCTTCATCGATCATCTAATAGCGTTAGTATATCTTTTCTAATAATATACATTACCTATTTTTTAGTCACATAATGAAAAATAAATAAATAATTTATTGATTACAGATTACTAGAACACGAGTTGCAAGCAAATAAGACAACGGAGAACACATCAATTTTGCGCAACGTACAGCAGTCTGGTGTTAAGCTCTTTTATCATCTCGTTCAATTTTATACCGAAGAAGCATCTTTGTGTCCAGCAACTAAACAATTAATTACGACTTGTGTCGAAAAATTAGGACAGGTGAGTAGTTGTCAGTTGAATTTTTTCATTCGATATCGATTTATATACTAAGAGTTTTAAAAATGTATAGCTTTTTGTGAGCGGAGAAGAAAGCCAAGGTCCAAGACTGCTCCTTACCATAATCGATCGGCCTTATCTCGGTGGTTTACTTGGCCCTCATTTTACACCTGTAGCGGGCGGTGCATCAACGTTTTTGCAGATGTACCAAACACTTGTTGAGCTCTCTAGTGGATCCAACATTGATTTATGTTTCGTACTACTCACCAAGGTTTGATACGAATTATCCTTTTTTATTATTTCGACTATTTTCAACGACGTTAGTAACTCTTAAAATTATGGAACCTTTAGTTCGACGTTGGAAGTTGGTTGAATTATCGTCGACCACGCTTGAGCGAACGATCGACCTTCATTGATTTAATCATGAGAGCTCTGTGCAATGCTGGCCTAAACCCCGAAGACGATCGACTTGTTTTGCACGAATTGTTTCGCAATCATTTACGGCTAGTTCTTCTGCACGATTTTCCAGAACATTACGGTGAGGTTCTAACAACGGTACTACGAGGTAGTGAGAGTCAAAGCCTTTCCATTGACGTTTGGAGGGATTTATTGGGAGCGCTTAGCGGTCGAGCGAAAAATTCACCGATGCCTTTGCAAGGCCCAAAAGTCAGAGAGGAAATTCGTCGATACGCTACGGAGCAGAGATTACTTTCAAGGCAGGAGGTACGTAATTGAGCACTTTTCTTTTGAACTTCTCTGTAATTTGATGAATACTTTCATAGATACACGATACAGCCATGTTGCTGGGAAAACATTTTATGACCGAACGACTGCAGTACGGCTTGTACGGTCTGTATCCCAAGTACAGAATTTATAACGAGCCTATTACAACCTTTCTCGGTATGATTGGTCACGCGCTCGTTGTGCTCACCCTTCAGTCTGATCGCGGTACTTTAGCTGATCAACGTAAGTATTGACTTGATTCATTCAAGCCTAAATGATCTAATACGTTGTTGTTATTTTTTTCAACAGTATGCGAAAAAATTTGGCCAGTACTGAGCGACATGTTTGCTCCTTGGATAACACCGTATTGGACAAGAAAACTTGCGAGAACCTACTGCAGCCTGGATACAGCAATTGACGGATGATCGATCGGTCTTGCTTCCCTGGATCATAACCGATGGTCCATTCGCCAATCGCACCGTAAGTAGTCATAAATAGTCTTTAATTAATCTATACATGCACTCCTAATTACTTTGCAAATTATCTATGATCGCGCAGATGTCAATGTTCGTCGAATGCATACGTTTCATTACGGACACGATGCCAGCATCGAATCGCGTACTCTGCTACGTCTGGCAGTTTTATGTACAAAATTACGCTCATCCATCGATCAAGGATCACATACTCAATGTCGTGCACGGCAATCTGCTCAGCCTTCCTTGGGACAAGTTTAATCCGACAGTGGTCGATGTCGAATTAATGCTAAAAGTCATCGATCAATATTTGCCAGACTCACATCTCTTTCTGGGCAGTATATTCTTCGGTGTCAACTGGCAACAATGGATGGCGGAACTGTTGGCCAGTCAACAATCGCCCGCCTTGCTGACCAGAGTTCACGTCTGCCTGTTAAATCTCTTTGTAAAATTGTCCAACGAGCCAAACGTACGACAAAACGATCGAGCCCTGAAAGCTGTACAAGATGCCGAACGATACTCATGGCATCTAGTCGATGCAGCAGCTTACGACCAAGTTATCAATTGGCATGTGATGAGTTGCGACCCAAGAGTAGTACTTACTACAGCCAATTCTGATGTTCATCCCATCGATATAGCTGTCCATAAGTACGTAGTATTAAAGTTAAACTTCTTTATTTTAATTCATTTTTAATCGTTATTTCGTAAAAGTAAAATGAAAATATTTTCGATCAGTTTACTGAAAGTTGTGGCCGCTTATGATACGACGATTGTGTATTTTCATCCGACAACGCTGAAAAAGCGGCAAATGTACGTGAGATCGTCAGTGAAACTTCTAGTCAATTGCACAACGAGGCACAAGAATCTCGTTACAAGCAATATCCAGGCATTTACATTGGCTCTGTCGCGTATGTTGGACGAAATGGAGGCGGTCGTGAGCAGTGAGTTGATTTGTTTGCGTTTCCCATTACTGACGATTATCGAGAGATTCTAACAATCAACCTGTTTTTCATTCAATAGCTGTATCAGAATCTCAGCAAATAGCTGAAGCAGGTTTGCTGGTAACCGAATTATTACATTCGGTAAATCAGTCAGGGGTATTGGCCGAACAATTGCGTTCGAGTTGGGCCGAGTGGCTGTTGCGACGCTCAGGATCTAGTCCTGTACTGTTAGGAATTCTGCGTGTAGTCGGTCTTGCCGTTGCTGCTCCTGCAACACTTGGAGAAATTATGGAAGCTGCACTTGAAGCTTACTTCAAACAAAATGGTAATATTTAGTTCTTAATTTAATTTTTTTCGGAATATTTTCATAAAATATCAATGTTATTTTTGTGAACAGTTGTGGAAGAGACGAGACCAACCTGGGCTGCCGTATTAAGAGTTTTACAGCCAATCGTACCACGCCAGCCACCAGTCGAGTCAGTGTTAGTGAGCGAAGGTCGCGTTTTAGCTCTTCATGCGATATTCTTGAAACGATTGCCCTCCTGTACCGATATCAAGGAGGAAGGCATGCTGCTGACGAATCTTATCGAGTGGATCAGCGCTATTAAACCAACGTAAGTGCTGCTGTTCAAATTAAAAACAAAAGTATTGGATACTCAATTTTATAATGAATTTTCATCTCAGCGAGGCGAACGAAGAAAAAATGCCGTTATTGTGGGCTAAAGCACTGGAGTTGATTTATAGACAGTGCCAATACAACGAAAGCACGATCGTGGCAGCTCGAGCGTTGCGTGCTTTGGCTCGTACACTGATGGCCGTTGCAGACGATGCCGGACAGGGTTGGAATATACTTGGAGCAATCGGTTTACGTAAAGGCTCTCAGCTATCTCACAAGTAAGTTATCTCTGTATCTGCTACGATTTACCATGAAGTTTTAACGAGCCAAGCGTTATATTTTTTAGATGCAAATTTCTCAGCCGAGCACTTGCTGTGTACTGCTTGGCACAACTACCAGAATCCAAACCACTGACGAATCCGACGAGCCTCGACCAGGGCCAATCGACTTCGAGCACGCAGCTCGTGCGTTTCACGCCACATTCCCCCGGGGTAGCGCCGCCGCGCTCGGACATCGAGTCGCAGGCCTCGGCCGAGGTCCGCCCGAGTCCAGAGGCTGTGAAAGCCATGCAGAGTCTAGAGAGTCTGCTCGGCAGCAAACAGTACACCGAGCTGAAGAACGAGATCGAGCAAGCCATAAGAATCATACGCGACTCGGCCAACTCGCTGCACAACAGCAACGAGGTGTGCGGCGCGCTGACGGCTGAACTCTACTCTCAACGATACCTGCACCCTATCACCGAGTGAGATTGGCTGACGAGGCGCCGCTTTATTCATTATAACCACGATTGCATGGAGTTCGAGTTTGATCACTTTGCTGCTGAGTGTTGATGAAGAGTTGATAAACGAAAACAAAAGGCGCCCGACGACGTATTCCTGTACCTATTTTTCTCTACGCGAAACTATGATGGAAAGGGTAAAAAGGTATAAGAAAGTTTAGACTTTGAAAGTCGATAACGATTTTAGGCTCGCGTGATATAGATCGTTTGTGTTGGACCAGAAAGTAAAAAATGTTGTACAGAATATTTTGCGATTGATGTTGCATCATAATGTTCATGAAATAAGAAAAAATGAAGCTTGTTGCACAAGTTTACGAACTAGCTTACAAATTCGTTAATAAATCACGTATTTTATTGCGATATAAATATATTGTTATGAGCATATTATGCGATCAAATATATTTATAAAAATATATAAGTTGACTTTTTTCATGAGTATAATGTTATTTGTTAAAATTATTATTAGATACAATTATTATTGATAAAATAATTAATCATATACACCTATCAATGGTGATGAGTAAAAGTTCATTGTATTTCAATTGGTTATTTGTTACATACTCACTACTGAACCAAAGTAATTATTTATGTATGCATCTAGTTTATAAACTTTAAGTGAAATATAAATTCGTTTGATAAATTATTCAAACACGAATTTATCACTGTCGATATTTTTTTGTACTTCTTTTATTTTAATTTGTAAAAAAGTCATTAGAATATTTTATCAAAGAATAAATAAATCAATAACGCTATTCCGTATTTTTATCACAAATGTTTATTAATTTTATTATAAAAATTCGCTTGACTTACATTTGAGTCAAACTCAAATAATATCAATAGTTAATTATAATTTCGATTTTTACAATTAATTTTTATGTACAATTCAATTATATTTATCATTGTCATATAACTTTATAAATTATTAATAATATCAATGAACTATAGCTTCATCTTTTCCAAGATTTTTAGATTTAGTCAACAATTTAGATACTTCACTACAGTCCATCTCTATAACATCGCACCTAAATTCATCGGCAAAAGCTCTTTTCAACACAGGTATAGCATCTGCTACTGTAACATTTGCAAAAAGTTCTTTGCTCAAGCTAGTCACTCCTTTCTCTTCAATTCCACAGGGTATTATATGTTCGAACCATCGAAGATCAGTATTACAGTTTAAAGCCAAACCGTGGCTAGTAATGTATCTGCTTGCGTGAATACCAATCGCACAAATTTTTCGATCTTCAATCCAAACACCTGTATCGGGCGAAGTCTCTCCTTTTAATCCAAATTCAGCGCAGACCCGTATTATTGTTTTTTCAATTTGAGACACGTAACAGCGAATATTCGTTTGGAATTCTTTGAGATCGATAATTGGATAGGCTACCAATTGACCTGGTCCATGAAATGTGATAAGACCTCCACGATTCGTACGATAAAACTCGGCATTGAGTGCTTTTAGACGAGCTTCGTCTTCTTCTCCATATCCTTTATTTCGAATCCCAACGGTATAAACAGGATCATGTTCAAGTAATACTAAAGTATTTGGGGTATCCTCTTTTTGCAGTGTACGATGTCTTTCTACCAAATGTTTTTGCAACTGCAGACCAGCTCTATAACTCATGTGACCTGCCCATAAAACTTTTACAATTCTTCCCGCCATTTACAATGATTGTAAGACTAAAAAAATGTAGTATTAAACTCAGGCACTATGAATACCTGTACACATAATATGGTATAAAAATTATAAGTAAGTATAAAAATATAAATTATTTAAATTATTCTTTTTCAAACTCTTCAATTGCAGCTCTTTCAATTTCAGCTGCTTCTTTTGCAGCAGCTTCTTCTAGTAATAATTCTTGTTTTTTTATTGTCTGGTATAGCAGTAATGAGACCTAATCAAAGAATAAATTTATATAAATTGGAATAAAAATTAAATCCTGATTAAATCCTGTTCTTGATTCTTTTTTTTACTTACATATGCATCAGTAGCAGCATATATTTTTTGAACTTCACTCAAAGGATGAATGTGCCACTTGCTATTTCTTACTCTTGGATCTTTACTAATACTTTTTTCTAACTGCAATATTAAAAATATATGATTTAATGAATTTGAATAGTGGTAGTATAATAATCAAAGTACTATTTTTTTACCAAAAATTCAGTTAGACGTTTTAGACTCCAGCGACCTGATCTGTCTAGAATTCTATTTGCATAAGGTCCACAATCCAGACAATTATCGTCCACTACCTTTTGTCCAGGAAATTCTTTGAAATCTCTTGTCAATTTCCGTACATCACTTTAATACATAGATTTTTTATTAATAAAATCATTGTCATTCTGATCATGCATAATTTAATCAAAACTAACTTTTTTATATTAACACCAACAATTTTAACTTTAGGATGACTGAGCAATAAAACAAAACTAGCTGGTAGTTTTTGTAAGTTGTAGATGTGCAGTAGATAACATTCCTTCTCTGACAGACAAATTTGAGCCAATGCTGTTTTACCAGAGCCAGTTTGAAAGTTAAACGGCCACTCCAAGTCAAAACCTATTGGAATGCAGAGGTCACTGCTTTTTTCAACTTCAGCTCTGTTATCAAAACAGATAAAATTAACAACAAGTTCACAAACATTGTCATATTACTAAATGAACTTACAGCAGGTCGTCGCAAATTTTGGCACAATCATAAAAATCATTTGTGTATTTTATAGACCCTTGAAAAAGAATTGGTGGGAATTCCTCAATGTAAGTTTTCTTCGGTCTTTTAACTTTTTCTTGCTGTAAAATATTATTTCAATTAAAATTTATATAAAAAAACTTGGTCTAAAAACCATAATAATGAATTCACCTTTTCATCAGCTGGAAGATTTCTAGCTGACCTTCTAAGACCTTGAACAGAATTAGTATTTTCTTCTTGTTTAGATGTTTTCTGTAACAATCAATGAAGAGTTGAAATAACTTGTGCAACATTCGTGAATGTGACTAGTAAAAAACTACAACGAAATCCTCACTTTTTTATCCGCTTCAACTGGTTTTGTTTTTACTTTTTTATTCTCCTCGTCGGCAATGGCAATATTAGCAACTTTTTCACTGAGAGGTTCCAGAACTATGGTCAAAGAGCGATCGAGCACTTTAGCTTTGATGTAGTCGGATTCGGTCTTTTCTGCGGGCGCATCGGCAGCACTATTCTCGTTCTCGGTCGACAAATACTGACAAGAGAATCAACATATTTACAAACGAGCAACGATCAATTATTATGATGATGATGAAAAGAGAAAAGAGAAAGATAAGTACGGTTTTTAAAATAAAGCGTAAGATGTAATAACTAATCTCGGTGTTATGTGCAAGTCAAGCAATGAGGCTTGTCTGCTATTAATATCTTATCGCAGCTGCCGCGCTGCGTTTCGCGAACTGCCAGCTTACAAAGTGCACGTAGTAGTACACAAGTCAAATAAAAACACATTGAAATAGCAGACGAAAAATGTGACAATGTTTTTTTTTTGCCCGATGACATTCGAAGCGAGCTTGCAGATATTCAACTTTTATTTGAAGTAACTCACGTACATACAGCATAAGCAAGCTCGAAGTTATACTTTAGACGCGTGCATCCTAGGGGATTGTTTGTAAGCCCACTGACTAATCGACACTAACCTCCTTTTTGAGCCAAGACTTGATCGATCGCGATTTCACGATCGCTGATTGCGGCTGACGTTTGGCAACTTTTGACATGATGAAAAACAGTAATCGAGCTTGAATACTTTAATGCTAATCTTATCGCACGAGCTGCGCAAGTTTGATTAAAATTTCACTATTATTTATGCGTTTTGTACGGCGATGCTTGCACAGCTGCGGTGAAAGCCGCACAGACGCTGCCAATCGCTCGCGATTCCCGCCAAATAAGCTTTTGAATTTCAAGAGAGGGCGTTTTAAAGATTCTCAACGGCCTGCTCTGGAACTGCATCTCAGCAAGTTATCAGTACAATTCTAGAGCTGCGAAATTTTAATTATATAACCTTCTGCGAAAACCAATCGCCTTTTATTGAACGACCATGTTGATATTCGAAAATTGATAAACAACACGGAAAAATTAGTTCAAAAGGGTTTATTTTTGGAGTTCTTAGTATTATTTACAAATCGAACTCAATCGTAAAAACTTTTTGATTGTTTAATAATGCATATTTTCTGACATCGTGCAATATCTTATACGTAGATAAATGGATCTAAAAATAAATTATTTTTTGACTCACGCATTTTTTTCTAACTTGTTCATAAGGTTCGTAGAGAAAGGTGTTGACGCCAATCTTGATTGCCCTCATAAATGAACGCCCAAATAATACCACTGATGTTGATTCGGCAATTATTCGCATTTTCGAGTACATAGTATTTTGACGAATGAAATTATGATGATTCAATGTTAAAATTTTACGTTGCATCAAAACAATTCAAATTCTGCTAATATGAATGAATTTCTACGAAGAAAATAGAGTTGTCAAAAGTATCAGAGATTAAGCTGAAATTTCATTAATTATTTTACAAGGAATCAAAATGTAGTTAATATAGCTGGAAGACGTTAGCAATTGTTCAAGATCTTGAGGTTTTGTGAAAAAAATGACGTTAAATCGTTTTTAATATTGATATGCAAAAAGAGCGTTTGATTAAAGTTAAAATTTAAATTTTAAAACACATGTTACGGTGTCCTATCGTGCATATCCTCCGTGCGAGTTTTTAATGATTTTCAGATCATTATTCTGGAAGACATAACGATCTCCATGTCAGATATTTTGGAAAGTGCGTCGGTATCTGCTTCTATAAAAACTTTCTTTGTGTTAACAATTATCTTACTTTACAACTTTAAAATGGGCCAGGCGTGTGTTGTTCTCCGTGTGATATTTCACCCAGTGGTTTTCGAATTTCAAATTTATTTTTTTATCCATTAAAATTGAAAAAAAGAAACAAAAAAATATCGGCCTAGACGTACTTTTTATAAACATAATTATAAGAATTGTTTGTATTGTAGCAATTAATATTAATTATTAATTTATCGTGATTTAAAAAATGTATTTTCCAAGAATCATGGAGTGATATTGAAATTGCAATTTATAAGTCTGCGGAGAAATTGCTATAAAGTACGGGAACTTTTGACGGGCACAATATCGAATATCTCATTACAGCGATGAGAGGTAAACACGATTCCATCGGGTCGATGAAAGGTATTACTTGAAAATTTAAGAAGACACGTACAGCAGCATCAGATAGGGCGCCGTAGATCGGGTTCGAATGCGTGCGCAGGAAATTCTTGGATTAAAAATCGCGATTCGTTTTAAATGAAACAAAGGAAGTAATGTATAATTCAGCAGTGTCGAAACGACGTATTATTATACGTAGATTACGCACTGAATAAATTAAAATTATAAGAGCGATTGGCAACGTAAGCTCGAGCGATAAAACAAATAAGCAAGCGCAGCTCGATCATGCTTCTGTTGTCTTTTTTTTTTTTATCGCGACGAACGAGCAAGAGATTTTTGTCGTCAAGCGTTATAAACGCTCCACATTATCATTGCAAATTGTATGGATGAATATTTTTTATCCCCCCCGATTAGTGCGCGGCCCGGTCATACTTTCCTCTCGAGTCCTCCTGATGGTGTTGTAGCGCGGCAGCTCGAAATAGTTTCATTGTTACGATCGACGTAGTAAAGACAATAAATAAGAGGTGTATAGACGGCGGCATGTACAGCGACGAGGTCGAGAATCGAGCCTCGTGTCTCTTTATTCGCAAAACGGCTAATAATACAAGAAATAATTCGGTCGAGTAGTTATTAAAACTCTGAGCTTTAATGGAACCGTAACGAAACGATCGCAAACATCGGCCGGCTGATCGATCAATTCCGAAAGTAAAACCTGCCCCCCCGTGCCTGCGTGCTCTTATATATATACGTGCGCGACGACAACGACGGCGGCGGCGGACGAAGAAGAAGAGCGTATAAAAAGATACGAGAGTAGGTTAGCGGGACTTGATCTCTCTCCCTCTCTAGTAAATGTATACGTGTATTCGCTTATACACTATAGCTTATACCGACAAACAATCAATCGGGTTTCGCGCGCGCGCCGCGGCTCAGGATGACTGCACGCTCGCTCGCCGATCCGGCCGATCGATCGATCGCACAATCGCGACGATGCACAATTAGAAGAGCGCATTTTCCATTTCTATTGGAGTGTCGAGCGTCGAAAGTATATTTATTTCTCATCAACTTCGTCTCTGGTGTGCACATTTCTCGCTGCACGCGCAATCTTATGTCAATCGATTTTTCCAAACGAAAGCCGCGCATCATTCGTCAACACTTTGTCGTGTTTTATTTTATGGATATAAAAGGCAGTCGCACTGCGAAAGAAATTAAAAGAGAGAGAGAGAGAGAAAAATTAAGCGTAACGAAAGTCGAGAAGCGAATTTCCCCTGGTCGAAAAACACGGTACATATTTGTAAGCGCAGCTGTGCAAGAGCAGCAGGTTCAGAGAGAGAGAGAGAGAGAGAGAGAGGGACGCGCATACAGATAAATCGCGAAGAAATTACAGTAATACGACGTGACTGCAGCACGTGTAATCAGAGATATGCGCGGCTCGAAAGGTCGAATAACCACGACGATTAATTAACTCTCGCTCTCTGACCTGTCGGTGCGTGCGCGCGCGTATACAAGAGTTCCTTTTACGCTTGTATATATTATATACATTTATAAAAGCACACATCTATACAGTATACACAGGCAGCGCACGCGGGCACTGCAAATATACACGTGTAAATCGGAGAGCTGCCGTCGCCGCCGCCGCTGCTGCTGCAATAGAGGTGAAAATCCGCGCGGCCTGAATTCCGGCCTGCACACCGAACTTTACGACTTTTCGCGAGCAAGCAGCAGCAACAGCAGCAGCAGTGGTAGTAGTAGTGCGCAAGCTGAGGCGCGTTTTAATTTACCACGCCTCGGCGTTCTTGAAAATTTTTAACGCACGAATCGCGCGCTTTTTTACGAGCTCCACTTTTATGACAAAACTTGGCCCAGGCGCGATCGACGCTCTCCGCGGCAGCGAATCGTTAAAACCAAAAAAACACGCCGCAACTTTCATTGTCGAAGCATTTCTATATCTCTCTCTCCCTCGATCGCTGCTCGATCGGGCCTGTTGCTTTTTTTTTCTACCCCGCGCGTTGGCCGCACTCGCGTCGAATGAAAATCGATCGAGTGCATTACATACCTATAGATATATATCCGAGACGCCTCGTGTGAGTAATTTCGAGCTGCCTCGAGTGATTAAAAGGAAAAAAGCTCATATATACACGGCCGGAACAACAACAATAACAACAAAGACCACTACGAGGAGAACTGCACTGCTAACAACGAGTAAAGCGCGCACACGCGCGTGTAAACTTTATTATCATTCGATTGTTGAAGCGATTTTTTCGCGTCATTTAAAGTCGCCGCTCTTACTGCCGTTGTTGTTGCTGCGTGTAGCTTTCGTCGAGCGATTCACACGCGTACATATATGTGTGTGTGTGTGTGTTTATATATATACATGCGCTACGGCGTGTGCATTATATATACGGTAGCGCGCATTTTATTTGGCGAAACTTTCGAGCTAAGGCCGCCGCCGCCGACGTGCTCCGAGCGAGACAAAAGTAAAAGTCGCCGGAAGATTTATCATGCATATATACTCGTACGTGTTTTAGACTTATAATGTCTCTCGGCGCGCGCGCAACACACTGTATTGCTACACCCGTGTGCAAACTGCACCCGATTTACCGAAACCAAAAAATAACAAAAAAAAGCACATTCGTCGAATATCATATTTCGCTGAAACGTCTCTCTCTCTCTCTCTTCTCTCTCTGAGTTTGTGATGCGGGTTTAGTTGTGTTCGAAATATATGGGCGAAGCGCACACGACGACGCGATTTGATCAATCATCGGAGTTTTAGACGCTCACCCGTTGTTTTTTAAAATCATAAGAAGGTACCCTATGACAATTGAATACTCGTTCGACTTTCTCTACTTTTATCCTGCGTTCGCCGGTCCTACTTCTCTTTAATGATACGCGCAATATCCGTACAAAGTATAAAATGCACGATGACGATCGACAATCGCGAAGATTCACCGTTACGACGCGTGTCCGCGTCACTCCGCACCGATCGAGGGATATCGACGAAACTTACAATCCTCGCGCTTGCTAATCTCCGCAAGAGCGGCGCGAGTCAAGAGAACTGGCCCATTAGCGCGAGCGCGCCTGCCTATGTAATCAAATGCCAAGCCAAGCCGCTGCGGCACTTTCGTTTTTGCGAGGAGCAACAAAAAATGGGTAATAATTGGCATGTGCAATGTTGCGTCCGCAACGAGAGAATTTCCCAAGGTCAATGGCAACGAAATTATAAATTTTGCGGCTGTCAGTTGTAAATTGCTAATGATCGGGCGCGCGGGAGAGCCCGCGTGCAGTAAAATCGAGCGGTGTTATTCACCTCTCTGGAGCGCGCGCGGGCGACTTATCTCGCCGTTCGATCGGCATAAAATATATAGTCCAACGACCCGGTGCAGTGGCTTTTGCGCTCGCGCGAGATACGCGACAGCAACACGTGTGCGTGTGTAACCGAGCGAGAGAGAAAAATAAACGAGACCTGCTACTGCACATTAGGAGCTGCAAATCTAATCAATCGCAATCTATAAAGATCGGCTGCCAGCGTAAACAGAGAAAGAAAGAAAAAATCGGTTTCCAACTGTTGCGCTGCCGCCGCCGATCGGAAAATTAGAAAGTGAATGACTGCTGCGCGGGCGTGCGTGTATATACACATCTACGGCTTGTACTCGCGGGCGCGCGCGTGTCTGTGTTAGTGAGTCAGTGAGTGAGTATACGTATATATACATAAAGGATACGTTTATACGCTGTATGCCATAGACGCGAGAGAGAGAAAGAGAGAGAAAGAAAGATCACTTTCTTCGCTCGGATGCGGTTTTAAAGTACTATTACTAGCGCGGGCCACGCTCGGCCTGTCGGCACATCGAGAGCAGCAGCCGTGGCGCGCGGTCGACTCGGAGCCCAAGGCGCGCTCATCGTTTTTACCCGCGGAAAAATTTTCCCCTTGGGCCTCGCTCGTGCAGGGACTCTGCTCGCTCTCGATCGGGCCAACTCCGACGCGACGACCCTCCACCAACATGTAATCGATTGTTCACTCATGGCTCTTGTGACAACGACAGAAGAAAAATGACCGACGACAGTGAGTCTCGTGATACAAGTGGATGAGTGCGTTTACCGATTTTGTGTCGGCGCTTCCGTTGTTGCATCGTTACAGCACAAGAGCAATGGTGATAGCATAAAGTAGCTCGGATCAATCGTTCGATTGACGCAACGAGAGAAGGAGAAAGAGAGACGAGCGATCGACGCAAAAACAAATCAAACGTTGTTTAGACCAAGCACAAATACAAAATGAAATTGCAATTCAAACTTTTTTTCATTGTATTTTTCCCTCTTGTCCAACGAAGCCTATCCATGATGAAAGCCTTCAAAGACGATCATACTAGTAAGTATAATTATAATCATTGACACTGTTACACAAACGTTGCATCTTTCATACACAAATTACACGTTTTCTCACGCAATTAGCTTTAATCGACACTTTCGATTTTGCCTCGATCGATCGTCCGATCGACCGATCGCGCGTCTTGTAACACACTACGAATCCGTTGTTTGATAGCATTGAACCAACAATTCAAGGCATATACGAATTACGAATTCTTTAAACATACGTAAACATGAGAATCACCAAAAAAAAAACGAAAACGAAAACGCCGTTCAACGGCAGAATGTGGATGTCCAGCAGTTTGGCAGCGACAGCCTCGACAGTATGACGGCGGCGGGCGGCAGACCGGTCGCATATTCAACGGCAAACCGACGAGGAGAGGCGCCTGGCCGTGGCAGGTATCGCTGCAGCTGCTTCACCCGAAACTTGGCTTCGTCGGACACTGGTGCGGTGGTGTATTGGTGCACGAAAATTGGGTTCTCACGGCGGCCCACTGCATTCACAAGTTAGTAGTGTGCCATTCAATAACGCTCGGATCGCGACAAAAGTAAGACGTATCTGTTTTGCAGCGAGCTTTTTAATCTTCCAATTGGAGCTCTATGGACAGCGGTATTGGGCGAGTGGGAATTAGACAGCGGAGGTAAAGGAACAGCAAGACTACCCATCGAGCGTATTGTAATACATGAGCATTTTGAAAATTACGTCAACGACATTGGTAAGTCACTAACTGCAGTATTTAGTTTTTTTTTATTGTTCACGTAAAAAATTATTTTAAAATAATTTTATAATGCGATCACCACTTAAAACAAATATTTTTTTAAAAGTCTAGCAAGCTTAGAACATTTGAATCGGTCAAACAAACATTGTGACAATGTTACATTTTTTAAAAATAACCATGCGTTATAAATCATGATAGTAAAATTTTATGTAAAAATTGAAAGAAAATAAGATGATAAGGTAATGGCTATTTCATAGCCAACTGCTTTTGCTAGCAACGGGGAGCAGTCTGAACCAATCATTTGATATTTTCTAAGGGTATCATTACCAAATTGATAATCATCGGGAAAACCTCGAGCTCGTGCTAACTCGCGTACACTTATCAAACGTGGGTGATCTGGATGAATAAACGGACCCTAGAATCAGAATACATGTTTTTTAGAGTGATAATAATGATAATGAGCTTGTAGTCAATAACAATATTTATGAAACTACCTGAAGTGGTTCTGGGTTTGTTATTCCACCCGGGAAAAATCCCCGCCAATCCAAACGACCGTATAATCCCTTCCAGTGGTCATCGCGACTTTTAGCAGAATGTGCCAAACACCAAGGTATGAGCGTTAACTCTTTTGCAGGCTCACATTTCTTTTTTAAATCATTTTGCAAACAGCCATCACACTCAAATACAGGACTGTTACTTTCATAGTTGTAATTTCTGAAAGTTGCAAAAATAAACAATGAATAATTTTGAAAAAACGAAAAATAATTTTAAAATATCAATACAAATATTCTAACAATTTACTAGTCGTTGTACCATCTTTCAATTTTACTTCGATATTCGGTAAATTACGCCAATCTGCGCCACTTGACTTAGGTACAAGCGATATGCGTGCATCTACGATTGGTTCTAGTTCGTTGCACTCGTGATCATAAATAATAAGATCTTTCATATTTTGTCTCATCTGCAAAAATATTTATAAATATTTATAATGTGTAAATGTTTCACCCATTGTGTTATTAATATATAATACGTTATCTCACCATCTTTTGATACGATGATTTTGACTCACACATGTATTCGGAATTTTTTCTACTTTGAACTTTGATACTTGATAAATCAGATATAGCATCTTCAACTGTAACGGCCCGAAGCGGCGCTGAATCTGAATGGCAAGTATTTGTGTACTAAAGAATTTAAAAAAGGACGCATGAGTTTTCTCTGTATGTATACACGTACATATGTGTATAAATTTTATGCTAAGTAACCACCCACGCGTTCGCTAAACTTTCACTCTCGCGCGCCTTGGCTCTGAGAGTAAAAGTGACTTTGAATTTCTGATCGCACAAACAGTTCAACTTTCGCTTTGTATTGCGATGTGTTGACAATTTTTGAATTATTGTGATATAGTCAAGTAAATTCTTACCTGGATACCATCGATTATGATCTTTGGCACGAGACTTGTCTTCAAAAATACAGTCGAAGGTTTTGGGAGTTTTGGCAATGACTTCAATGAACGAGTACCAAGAAGGATAGTCCTAAGTTATGAAACAATCATGGATTAACTTTTGAAAATTTATCGGTTCAATTCACCAATTTATTTCGAGTTACCTTTTACTATCCTGTGGAATACCGTAACAACCTGCTTGCAAAAGGCCAAATGACAATTGATATCCTAATTTTTTAAAAGTGGCTAGCAGCAATTTAAACAGTATTTCTCTCTTCACGAGCCTTTCGTCTGTTTCTATTATGAAGTATAATGGCTCATAATATTCACAGATTGATACAAAAGTTGTCAAAGATGAGTTTTGAAAATAATTTATTTGGTCGACTGATTCAATATTTTTCCAAGGCAAAGATCCACATAACAATTCAACTTCTTCTTTTTGAGGTATTGATTCTTCACCTAATTTTGTTTCTCCCTGTAAAAAAGTCGTTTTATGATGATGCTAATTTATAAATATCGATGATAAACAATAGTCAACATACCGCAATAATTCTTTTTAAAAAGTTATCGCTTTCTTCGCAAAAACTAACAGTCGATGGATTGTTTAATTTTAAAACTTTTAAAGCTTCTGGATCCGCCTCAACTGCCCAACAAAGTTCTGATACATTAGCTTGACATAATCCTAGAGCCATGCCTGGAAATCATATGATGATGAAACAAATGATGAATATATTAATATATTGAATCTTATAAAAAATGTATACCTCCACAACCCGCATAAATGTTCAAAGTGCGCAGTTTATTACATGTAGGATAATTTTTTGAATTATTAATGTTTGATAAGATTGATTCACAATCGTTACTAACAATATCTGTAATTTTTTCATTTAAATATTGCTGATTGAAAATGAAACGGTCACGACCCATGGATGACCAGGTGTCTGAACATGCAAGATTTGTTGTATGTTCAACATAACATTTACCAATGACATACTCAAATGGCACAACTTGATCTGAAAATTACATTAAATTATTTAAAAAAAGATTGTTGAACCATGTAACAATTCTTTCATACCTTCATTGCTCCAAAATAAAATATTATTGGAAACTTTTGAAGTTATCTTTTCTCCTTTAATAACATTTTGAGGACGATAAAATTTACGGACTTTTACCCATAATTTGCTTTTAACATTCAATATTTCTCGGATTATACCAATATCAAAGGTACATTGAAATTCATCAATATAATTTTTTTCACTAGAAATTCTAGAAGATTCTGGATATTTTGATAAATCATAATTGATTAATATAATTTTTGGACCTGAAATATAATTATCGAAGTATTTAAAAAATCAATTTATTATTATGTATAATTTTGGCTCTGACGTACCGATATTAAGCATTGGATATTTAAAATACAAAGTTCGCGGTTTCAAATAAACGCAACTTCCAATTTCGTAAATTTCATTCTTGTGATGAATTGAATTATAGCTAATTTTAGAGCTTTCTTCAGAAATAACATTCATCGGACGTGGATCCTCATTACTTTCACAGTTTTTGCAAAACTGATTCACTAATTTACCTTCTTCGTTAAATTTCGTAGAAGATAGATTGGAAAACCAACCTGTTTCCGGATCATAAGCTTGATAAGTGTAATATTGAACAGATCTTGCAAGTTTAATGGTATTACAAGATGAATCTCTAACAGAAACATTCGCTTTATCCTTTATGACAGAAATTGGTAATGTGATACAGTCATTAATGTAAACTATCTCATTTTCATCTCCAATTTCATTGAGTATAGTATCTATGGTATGCCAAAAGACGTAGGCGTGAAATTTTTTTGACCCTGTTTTGTCAGCCCACATATATATTATGTACATTACTTGATCCGCCATCTCAGAATTTGAAGGTGAAACTAATACAAAATCTCCAGTCGATATTTCAAGATTATTAATAGCTACTGCGGAATAAAATATTTTATCAGATTCTGAAGCGATTGCATCTCCTATAAATTTTATATTAGAATTATAGCGTCTAAAATCTCCTATTTTTTTGTGGTATACTTCAGTATTGTTTGCATGAAATACTTTTAGAAAATTTTTGTCTTCTAAATCTTGATCATTTGCATGCTGAAATAAAATCATATAAGTATTCAATTATGATTCAATAATTTATAAAGCTGTAAAATTAATTTTAATAATTCACCTTAATTTCACTGTAAAAACATCTTCTGTAAAAGCAATTGTCTCTATTCTGAGACACACAAGCTTTACAACTTCTACATACTTCTCGAGCACATCTCGAACAGTTATCACATCTTTTTATTTTTTTAGTCTTTGAATTAATGAATGCTTGTTCATTAAATTCTGGTAATAATCGTTTAATAAAATTAAAATTTTTGGTAGCTGATTTTCCATGGAAACGTTTTTTCAAATTGTATTGTTTCTCATTATTGATTTGATTGCATTTCTAAATGAAAAATTTTCAGAAGAATTACAATAATAATAATTATAATTCAATTTTGAATTCTTACCTGATTTGATGATGTTATGGCAATTCCAGAAAGATCAATTAGTCTTCTTAAGCATGGTGCAATGATGAGTAGAGATTCGTCTGGCTCAGCAAGGTCATCAAAAGATATCACTTGTTCACAGATAAAAGTAGAATATTGGAACAATGTTTCTTCACTAAGCTTCAGGTCATTACCACCGTAATTAATTGTTGAGGTCTTACATAAAAATATATTTATTAAAATTTGAATGAAATAGTTACTTCTTAGTAAAAAGTGTACTCACTCGAATTTTATCTAATAAATCTTCATAATTAGAATTTGGTTCATAAATAAGATACTCTATAATAATCTTTGATATAAAAATTTTCAACATTGCTGAGTATAAAAAAGGTGCATATTCTTTGCTAGGTTGCATTAAATAATATTCCCCTAAATCAGTGCTAAGACATATGCGAGGTTCTTCACCCTTATCAAATCCTGTGAACCACCATTCAAGAATAGGTCCAAGATTTCTAGCAGGAACACTATCTTGGATGGATTGATCTTCATCTTTTATTGATTTTAAATAACCAGAGAATTTTATTATCACATCATTTTCTATTAATCCTGCATCTAATAAACATAAGTGTTCTTTTTCACAAAATAAGCTAAAATAAAATAAGTCCATTAATAAATATTCATAAGAGTATTTACTTTTATATACAAATGACATACCTAAAATGCGTTATTCGATTACAAGCTCTGATGTCTTCTGTTGCCACATTATCTTCGTTTCCATTAAAAATACATAATTTTGAGTCTGTTATGGCTACTTCTTCATTGAAACCATTCAACGGTTCACCGGAATAAAATTTCAAGTTTTCATCCAACTTTTGATGGCAACTTGTACAAGTTAATTCATTATTCTCATTTATTTCCAATTGTGAGAATGGTGATGCAATCCTTTCTATCGGTGAGTTTTGTAAAGCGATTTTAAAATTTTCAAGTTCATCAGTAGATTTCTCATTAGGCATTTCATGTATTTGAAAAGATCCATTGTTAATAAGATTATCATTTTCATGTTTATCAGTAGATTCCATATAAGGCATGCCATGCATTTGACAAGATTCATCATTAATTGGATTGATATTTTCATGTTTTTCAGTATCATTACAAACAGCTTCACTATTTAGTTTTGGCTTTTTACGATTGAAAAAATGTTCATAGTTTTTGGTGACCGCTTTTCTTTTGCTTCTTCTTGGTTCAAGAGAGGTCATTTCTTCAGCTTCCATCACATGTTCAGGGATTTTTTTGATGGTTTTCCTTTTTATTGATGCAATCTCCAGTTCATGATTATCAAGTCCCACCTTTTGAGAATTATTTTTATTTTTCTTTGAACGAATTCTCATACTTCTTTTTACAGCACCTTTTTTATTTAAATTAGACTTTACTAAGGAACTTTTTTTGTCAAAGTTATCATCTTGAAAAAGTGTATCTGTTATATCTTCACATTGTTGCTCAAACCTATGATTATTTATATCATTTTTATTATTCCTGGCATCATTTTCCATTGAATCAGAGGGATGGGGCAAATTTTCTTTTATAGAATGATCACCTGGGAAAGGTTTATCTGTCATATTTTCACAGTTTTCCCCTGAACTATCATTATTTATCAGCTCTTTTCTCCCAATATTATTTTCTTCTGTATCAGACAGATGATATAAGTTTTCACTTAATGAAATATTACCATGAAGAGGTTCATCTGTCATATTTTCACATTGTTTCTCTGAATTATAATTATTTCTGAGCTCATTATTCCTAAGATCATTTTTTTCTGAATCAGACATATTGTGCAAGTTTTCTGTAAATAAATCATCGCCTTGAAAAGGTTCATTTGCAATATTTTCACAGTTTTGCTTAGAACTAAAATTATTTTCCTTATCTATCTCAGAATTGGGTATACTTTTAAGTTTGGCATCAACTGCATTATTTTTGTCTGAATTGGGAACAATTTGACATTTCTCTTGTAAGGAATTATTACTTATGAAACAAAGTTCACTTTCTGTATTTTTTTGTATACAATCATCTACAGAATAATTTTCTGTATCTTTAGAGTCACAAGAGATTTCTGCCTCCTTTTCATTGGTATCATTTTCTTCTGATTGACAAGTATTATCTGTATCCGTTTGAGTAATATGACTTTCTTTAGAATCATAAGCAATTTCAGTTTCCTCTTCAGTACAATTATCCCTTTTAGATTCAAACTTAGTATTCAACTTTTTAGATTTCTTCTTAGTTTGAGATTTCTTTGCTTTCACATTTGGCTCTTTTTTAAGAGTATTTTTAATTATTTTATTGTCCTTGGAAATTGGTAAAAATCTCACTTTTTTCTTTTGGGGCTTAATCTTAATTTTCAGTTTATTTTTAATAATTTCAGGCCTGGTTTGCGAATTTTCTTTTGTATTATTATTGGTCTTTGATCTCAGCATAATTTTAGAATTATTTTCTTTAGATCTTGTAGTCATTTCTGAATCATTATTTACTACTTTTGTTGTGCTTTTTAAATTTTCTGAGGCAGTTTTTTTCACCAACTGGGAGTTATTAACAATTTCTTTCAAACTTCTTTTAATGTTGGAGACCTTGATTGCTTTTACATCGCTTTTTCTCATAGCTCGCTTGGCTTTTCCCCCAACTTTTCCAAAGCTCACCTTTTTCAACTTATCATCGTCAGTGAGCGATCCATTGCGTCTCTTTTCTGCACTAGTCTCCTTCGATTTTTTTCGAGTTTTAGCCATCTTGTATTTTGTTCGCCTTCCGATTCACAACACTTTGACCATCAGATGCACAAACTTCCAATAGACTCTAGTTCGAGAGGATATAACCTATTTACTCACTCAACGTTTTATCGATTTCGTACACAAATCCACAAAGAATGTTAGTTCACTAATTAACAAGATGTGACGTTGGGAAAATGAAGAACAACTTTACGCTATAAACTTAATCTATGCACCATTGTTTTTATGCTTCAAAAATATTAGTGTTTCACTTTTAACCCATTGATATGGAATGCAAAAACAGAGCGCGAATTCGAGAACACAAGTGGCCAAAATGAAAGTCGCCCATAATAGACTTCCTATAACAGCAGATATCACATTTGACAGAGTAATAAATTGTAAGCCAGCGAGGGCTCGAGTAGAGAGATAGAAAAGGAGGGGGTTTGCGAGTTAGCACTAACAAGTTGCAACGCGCGTTCGAACAACGATTACCCGGAAAAACGATATTGTCTCAGTTTCGAGCGTCGCCCATTCGGTAGTCGATTGTCTGCGTAACTATTACGACTTACGACTTACGAGTCTGATAATATTTTACTGTTTCTAAAATGTTGTTCTTTTTTTTCTCGCAGCACTGATGAAATTGGCGCGCAGAGCACCCCTGTCCAAAGTCGTCCGCACCATATGCCTGCCGGAGGCCGAGGAGGAGCCGATGACGGGCCAGCGATGCGTCACCTCGGGCTGGGGTCGCTCGGGGCCGTCGCCCGCCCTGTCGAGCGCACTGCTCGAGGCGCAGGTACCCCTGCTGGATTTGGCCGACTGCCGGAGAGCCTACGGCAAATCAGTGCCGATTGGCGACGGACACTTGTGCGCGGGTAATACCGACGGCTCGTCGGGAAGCTGCGTAGTGAGTTATATTATACATTACATACTCACATAGTTACATTAGCTGATAAGTTTGAATGTCATTTTGGGATTTGGCGCTTGATAATTTGCCTACCGGAAATAAACCGTTGATTCGTCATCCAATCGAAGATTTTTACATATTGGTAAATTTAGCTCTATTTTCTAGGGTGACTCAGGAGGACCGCTTCAATGCCGTAAACCCGATGGATCGTGGCAACTCGTCGGCGTGACTTCCTTCGGCTCTGGCTGTGCTAGACCAGGGTTTCCCGATGTTTACACGAAAATATCCCACTACACCGACTGGATACGAGACACCATTGCCAACGATTTGGATAGTTAGCCAACGTCTCGATTCGAGAATTCGCAATCATGTGTACGCGTATAAAATTGTACAAATATCGTACCAACTTTTATCGCGTTATCTAGTTTGATGGTGCAAATTTTCTTGTAAATAATACTCATTGTACTGATTGTACATATTGAAGTTGTAACGTTATAATATTGTTTTTTACTACGATTTATTTAAATAGAGAGAAAAAACTTGCCAAATATTTTACTAAAAAAATTGTAAGTATAATCTTTAAAAAAATAATGTAAATTTTACTGCAGATTCATTTTCAATTAAAAATTGATACGTGTCAAGTATAGCTTTATTACTTTTATCTTATGTTCCATCAGAACATATTGCTTTAAGTTGAATTATATTTTAGACTGTGGAATAAATTTTAAACGAAATTTCGTATAATTATGTATGAATGATTTAGTATCATAAAAAATGTTTAAAATTTAAATAAACAACACTTTTGATGTTGCAATTAATGTAATAATTGCTCATTACTTTTGAAAATCGATTTTCATCTTTATTGATGCGTCGTATAGTTGTAATTTGTTTTATTAAAATACTAGACCTTATAACGTATTATGGGGATTTCCAAATTACCGATCAGATGGTGAGATGAAAGATTCGAAATATATTGAGACTTGATATCAATACTTCATAACAGTGAAAGTACTTGGCATCGAATTTGAAGTTTCAACAATTATCAGCTGATAACTTGTTTTAAAAATTAAAAATTACTTCTTACCAATTTCAATGAGAATTATCAAATTTCAAGTTCCTTATATTTTTTAGCAACTTTTTACTTATAATGAGGTTAATAAGACTTTTATACCACCTGGTCACGTTAAATATGAAATTAAATCATATTTCTATATACAGCAATTTCGATTTAGATTTTTTTCTCATAGAACTTTGATTAATATTTCGATAAAATTAAGTAGAATGTATACGTGGCCTTTAACGTCAATTCTCCCAGCGCCGCGCTGCCCAACATTAATTAGTCAAATCGCTAAATTTGTAACTCGCTGTAAAAGTACCTAAATGCACTTTAAAAAAAATTATTCATGATTTAGATGGAAAATTGACTCAGCTTTTTGATGGTGAGGTCAGATTATCTCGAAAACTTCATTTGTAAGATTTTTTAAAATAGTCTAAATCGAAAGATTAGACAATTTCCCATTGATATAAATTTTATCCAAAGAGGGGTATTTTGATATTATGACTATGCATGTGCTGTGTCTACCAGAGCTGCAAAAACCCCATTTTTTTTGTTTATCTCACTATATCTCGCTAAAATCAGAAAACCCCCCTCTGTATAGCAATTATATCAATGGGAAATTACCTGATGTTTCGTTCAGGCCATTTAAAAAAATTTTACAAGTGAAGTTTTCGAAACAATCGACTTTTCTACCGCCGATTTTCTTGGGTAAAAATGAAAAGTTCAGGGAAATACGATCTCACCATCAAAAAGCTGAGGCAATTTTCCATCGAAATCGTGCGATTCAAGTGCATTTAGGTACTTTTATGGAAAGTTATAAATTTAGAAATTTGATTAAATAATGTCGGCGGCGCTGGGAGAATTGACGGGAAATGCCACGTACACATTCTGCTTAATTTGTCGAAATATTAATCAAAATTCTATGAGGAAAAAATCGGAAACTAAATTTAGCTATATATTACTTATATCGAATCATATGATTTCAGTGAATTTGACAAGTCGACTGGAACAGAGATGATTAACGACGCAATGTGGTGCAGATTATTATTAATTACTTGAAATTCGAGAATCGTATGAAATGAAAAAAAAAATATTAATTGTATTCTTCTTATTATTACTAAAAATAAAAATTTAATTAATCCAGTTCTTTTAGAATGAAAAAAAGTTCAAAAATTATTTTTGAGAATTTAAAACTATGATGATTTTGAATTTTTCTAATAAAGAGGAGTAAGGTATTTTACAACAAAAGCCTTTAGATGTTTTCAAATAGATCGATAAGATATGTCAAAAGAAAATATTAGCTCCTCGTCATTTATGATATAAAATAAGCTAGGAGTCGATGGAAATCGACAAAAAGCAGAAATAAAAAGGCCGATCGTTCGAGAGTTTTCTCATAAAGCAATGGGATAAATTTTGACAAACGTGACCAACGCCATAAAATAAGTAGGCTACAACAACGGCGCGCGGTGTTATGTGTGTGTTACCTATATTATCCATCGTCCTGTTATGGTAGCGCGAATGTCAGCGTGGTGTAAATAAACGGCGGCTTGGCCTCAACTTCGGCCTTTCGAGTGTTATTTTGCTTGTTTCTTCTTTTTTTTTTATTATTATTATTACTATATGTAGCGCGTAAGTATATTTCACAACGCGGGCAGCGCGGCGCGAAACGATCGGCGGTGATCTCACAGTTCGATTAAAGAAAATCGTCCGACCTGCCCTCTAATTCTCACAACTGTCTCGAACTCTCATTATATTATCTAAAAAATAATTAAGAGTGCAGAGTTAATTATTCTTCGTTCTCAGCGCTTAAAATAACCGAAATTTTGTTTGTCAGTTGCGAGCGCTAATCCTCGAGATTCGCGGAACCGGTTTTGTTTTTTGTCAACGTCTCTTTTTTTTCTCTCTTTGCAATTCAATTAAAATTCGATATAGAACGCGCCGAAAAATGTACGAAAAATACAGGGTACGAGAGAAAAACAAGAAATTTGCATAGTGTTATTCGAGCTCTCTCGGCCGATGCGGCGAAAATTTATGCAGGTCCATTGCGCGCCGAGTTTCGCAATCGCAATTCGCCGCTTGTGACCCTTGGATATTTGGCGAAAAGGAATCATCGCGCGTATATAAGTATTGTCTCAGTCCTTGCAACGAGCATATAATATATGGTTGAAGGAGAAAGGATGGCTTTTATTTTTTATCTTTAGGCGCGCGTACAGCCGCTGCGATGCAACACAGAAATCATAACGGTGTTACGTGTTACGTGGATTATTGTACAATATAATATATAATGCATTGTACGAAGAACGACTGCGGGACGACGACGACGAGCGACAAGTTTATAGAACCATAAAAAGCATCAGGGGCAGAATCGCATCGTGCGAGCGGTGATGATGATTCCCTCGAAAGGTTGATTGTTGCTCGAAGGCAGTGTCAAAGGAGATGTATTCCGATCGCACGTCGATGATAGAGTATAGACCTCTACATATGCATCGATTTTACGGGGGATATAATCATGGTTTTGTACTTGCGTAATCGCGCGCCCAAGTCGTCGCGTGATTTTTATTGAAATTTTTTTAATCGAGGCGGGCAATTTAAGAATAAACAAACGTCTTACGACACGTTGTTTGTAATATATCATTGGAAAAAATGCGCGCAAGCTCGTTTATACGAAGCCATCGAGACTTATGGTTATAGTCGCGCACGAAAATGATCAATTAGACCATTCATACTTAAAAATACTCGTGCGCGCATTAAATATTAGCTCATAATGTAACGAACAACGAGGTAAATCAGCGATGAATATTTAATCTGTCAGTCGCTCCATATTACGCGGTCAGGCAGCGAGCGCTACATATTATGCATCCTATTGTTATCGAGACGCGCGTATAATAACACGCACAAACTCGGTCATTCGCGTCGTCTCGTCTCGTCCTTGGGAACATTCATAAAAAAGAAAAACCACTATAGATACGTGCCAAAGCGTCCGATTGCACTTTTGTTGGCATTATGCAAAGTCTGGAGGACGCCCGCGCCGAAAAATCGACGCTCCGATCGTGGTGCATAATACAATGCGGGATGCAGACTTTTTTATTTCTTTTTCAAATTCCAATGTACACAATCGTGTTGTGCTCTCGAGCCACGGCATTGGCTTGTAATACAATTGAGAATCGGCGCGTACGTGCCGAACGCGTTCGCGGACTTTGACCGGTCGCGATACGTCCCAGGGCTGCGCGTGGGCCCACGTCGAGATGAATCTTAAGGTGACAAAATAAACGACTCGTTTTCTCATTCGTCTTCCTCGGTCGCTCGATCAGCTATATATACGGCAGCCGCGCGTGGCGTGACGAAAAAAACCAACGATTTGTCCCCGCATGTTTTTGCCGTACCTGAAAAAATACGGTTCTGCGGTTAAAAGAAAAATCGCACGCGGTCGTCTTCGTCGTGCTGTCTATTTGTCTGGATTGATTTATGTCGTTTGAGCCATGCCGGCAGCGGCAGTCGGGAGGAGATGGTCGATTCGCGGTGGGGGAGACGTGCTGCTGTGTCCACGTGCGATCGGCGGGATGATGCGTGGATCGTCTCCGATCGTGACCAGACTCGTCGATCGTTTCGCGCGGCACAGCTATCGCCAGTGTCAGTCCGACTCGCGAACTGTATCGAGGCGGATCTCTCGGCAGCAGTCCGAGCCAATTGCCATCGAGCCTTCTCGATTTTCTTCGCGCTTTTCGACAGGTGAGTTAGTTCGCGGACAACAATTGTGCCTCTCTACGTGTGCTCGCTTAATACTTACCTACTTCATCGTACGTAATAACATTTATTTGGTAAAGATAAAATAAAAACATGAACGAATAATTTACATGACGTATAGACGATCACTTGTTAAAGACGCTTCATCGATGTATCCGATCTGAACTGCATCGATTTTTCTTAAATTCATATTTAAACCAACTGCAGAAATATGTTATTTAAAGAAACTCGCTTCAATGACAATAGACGTAACGAGGTTTTTTCTAAGCTCATAGCATACCGCACACTTTTATATTTCACGCCGAGCAGACCATAAAGTTGCCATTCATCCGCTGACAGTACGCGACATTGCATCTACCCTCTTCCGTTGTCCACTCATGCAAATGCTAATCTACCATAATTTAACGAGCTCGCAGACTAATCAAGCGTCATAGAAACTTTTATGTATAAATAAATAATCGATTTTTACCCTCTCTCGCAGCGGCAGCAGCAACAGTGCCAGCGAGTATTATAGATTTTTTCCACATACAACACACACACACATACACAGACGTCAATATGAAGTCTAGGCAGACCGCAGTTCTGCTAATGCTGCTCGGCCTGTTCGCCACACAGGCGATGGCCGTCCAGAACGTCTACTACCGAGCCCTCACAGGAGGTAAGTCGAAACAACGCTTTTTTTTATTATTTTCGTATATGTAAAGATGGAAAATCGGCGCGGTGTACATTACGACTCGTTTTCTCGGATTTATAATCACACACATGGGCGAAGATCAATTCGATCGTATTCCGACGGTGATAATTTAATTGCCTCCTACATTATTACGTGCAAGTTACTTGCACGCAATATAAATCATATTATCTCGTTGCAGCTTTACGTAATAATTAGTTTTACGATTCAGCAGCGAATCTAAGGTTCGCTCGGTGCTCTTTTTGCTTCGATTCGGGAAGCTTCGATCGATACCCGCGTGGCATATTCTGACGTTTGTGCGTATCCGGAAAATCTTCGAAAATTGCCGCTGCCCATAAAAAAAAGCCGCGCGCGAGCATCGATTAATTAAAATTAATAATTCATGCGGTGATTGCGTCGGGCGATGATGATGCAGTCGCGATGGAATATTTATCGCGAACAATCGACTTGTCGAGACAATAATGAATTTATAAACGATACTACGACGTAAATAGAGGGTTGTTTGTAAATAATACGCACTTATAAAAATAAAGATTCTCTAAAGAGTCGATCGGAAAAACGTAATTGCATTTGATCTCGGTACGCGGAAATAGAGCTGTGTTCGTTCCTGTTGTTTACATCGGGGATCGCGTGCATGACCTCCGATGCGAAGAAACTCGAAGGACCTATATGCGGAGCTAGTCATGAAGCCAGTTTTCGTAAATCCAGTCCGTCCGGCAAAGTGCTCATCTGCAGTTTTTGTCGGTTCGAAAGCTCAAATTATTCGAGCCCGACAATTAGCGGATGATCTTTTCGTCGCGGTCTCGCTTCTTTTTCATACATCTCTGTTTGCGTGACTTATAATATGACGTATTGCATCTGTCTCGTCTGCGTAGGTGGAAGTAGCTGCGACACTCACACCTGTGGCATCAACGCAAGATGCACGATAAGCGAGGGACGGCCCGTCTGCTCCTGCCTGAACCTTCACATGGGCGATCCGCTTCACCGATGCGAACGCGTCGAGTGCCTGAGTAAGTACACCTCATAAATTTTCATCTACTTATTTTAAACTTATAAAAAAAAAATAAATAAATGTGAAGATACACACCGACGCTCGATTGAAAATCAGCAAAGAAATACCCACACATTTATACAGCAACGTAATCGTTTATGGAGGCTCGAGTTTTATTGTCGCGGATGCTCGTATATGGTCATGTAAATATGTACATCGGGTAATTATTATACACACGCCTTACAGCAGCGCACTCGAGAGGAGTTTCATTAAACACGCATACACGCACAGAGTCTCGGTTTTTTAGTCGTATTTTTTTTTCTCTCTCGAACGCATGATACATACACGCGTCTTACGAAAAATAGGCCAGACACTCGCGCGGCGAGTAAACGCGCCTTTTCGATAGTCTCGTGCAAGGTCAAATCGCTGGTGTTGCTGCTTCGTCGATGCTGCGCGCAAATGTGCCTCTTTTTACTTGCGCGCGTGCGGGATAATCTTCTGGGATTTTCGTCCTTTAATGAATTGATGGATTGGGTTCAAACAAATTTATTTTAGTACTCGGCCGCCTCTATAAGCAGACGAAACACGTGCGTGAGTGTCTGCATATGATCCGACCACGTGCGGCGATTTTGTGCCGAACCGGTAGCCCAAAAAATAAAATGATACATGTAGTGTCGTAAGATGCATCAGTAATTATATTTCGAAGAATTGAAAATGCTAATTAATTGGAATAGGACCTTTGGGGGTGACCAAAAAGCACTTTAAGACGTTGTTAATGTATATCATTATGGCCAGCATAAAACTGTCGATGAGTGTTTAATCGAAATTTATGGGTTTGTTAATTCTCAAGGATAAACGACTCGACGAACTTGACTGACTTGTCTCAATGCCCGCGCGATTATGGTATACACGCGCCTCTCATAAGAAAAAATAAACAATTACGCTACACAGATATATCAATGCTTGAATTATTCGTCTGCTCATTGCGAAGCAGATTCGTGATAAATCACACGCGCGCCTACAAAGTGACTCGTTGATCGAAATTATCATATTTATTCTATAAAATAAAATTTACAGTTAACGAGGATTGCATCGGTAGCCGAGTCTGCTCGTCCAACAAATGCGTGGATCCTTGCGCCTACGCCTGCGGCACCAATGCCCTCTGCCACACCAAGGGCCACGTGCCCGTCTGCACCTGCCCGCCTGGATACACCGGAAATCCATCCAACAAATGCATCTACGATCCAGGTACGCGCACTATTATCGCATTGTGTGGGAGCCGGTTGGACGCGACTAGTTTTTTATTTTTTATTTTTAAATCTTTTTTCTACGAAGCTTTCGAGATATAATTTTGCAAATTTGCCCGATGATGTGCGTCTCGATAAACATGATGCCATCGGACGAGTATTTGGCAATGCGTTCATCATTGATTCGCGCGTCTTTATGATACGGGTCTACAAGCGACTTTTTAAACGAGGATCCTTGGCTTATAATAGATAGAAGAAGGAAAACTTGATGCGCGCGAGAGATGCTATCGCGTTGATATTGAAATTAAACGGAGAGATACATAATTGAGCTTTGCAATTTAGAGAATCGAGCGGGAAAATCCGCAGGCGAATGCGAGCGAGCCGAGAGATGAGCAAATCTATCGCTTACAATATGAGCGACACGCGAATCGCCGATCCCAAATTCGAATCGAAATTGGCCAACTTTAGTAGAAAGTATAGAATAACAGGAAAAAAAAGTTGATCAATATTTGTTAATTGGGAAAAAATAAAATAATTCGAGAACTGATGCAATTGTTTGCATAAACGGAAGCACTACTACTACGCGAGTGCAATATCGTCGAACGCGGCGCGAAATCGTCATTGAAATATCGAATATCGCTTCACGACACGTATCGTAATTAAGCGCGGAGAAATCTCGGCGCGGTCGGTCGCGCGTATCGCTAATTGTCGGATTAGCATTTAATTATCAGCCGCGCGGCAGCTGTGCCGCGGGGATTACTCAGTCAACGACGCGCGTATAGTATAATGTAAGCGTCTTGTTGCACGTCGCGATACACAGAGGCGCCTTGCAAGGATCCGAACCCGTGCGGAGTCAACACCAAGTGCGAGGTGATCAACGGCGTGGCGACCTGCAGCTGCCTGCCCGGCTACCGGGGCCGGCCCCTCGAGGGTTGCCGCCACGAGTGCGACAACGACTTCGACTGCCCGAACCATTTGCACTGCTCGGTCAGCTTCCGCTGCGAGAATCCCTGCCTGAGCCAGTGCGGCGAGAGCGCCGAGTGCGACGTCGTCAACCATCGCGCCAAGTGCACCTGTCCCAAGGTGAGTCTAGTGCAGCCGAGCTCAAAATTCGCTCGAAATTCGCTCAAATACGCGCTCTACTACGAGATACAAGATATAAATTGGACATTTTCTTGATGTAGAGCTGGCTGGGCAACCCGCTGATATCCTGCCGACCGGAGTGCACCCACCACTCGGACTGTCCCGCCGGTAAGCCGGCCTGTCACTACCTCAAGTGCGTCAATCCCTGCGACGGAGTCTGCGGCACCCACGCCAACTGCGAGCTCCAAGACATCACGCCCGTCTGCAGCTGTCCCAAGGACAGAACCGGCGATCCCTTCACCTTCTGCAGGCCCTTCACCGACGGTAAGTTTTTCACCGATCGATTCGAGTCCAAAGAGTGCAGTGCTGATTTTGCACGTTCACGTTATCGCAGAGGACCTGTGCCAGCCCAATCCCTGCGGCACCAACGCCGAGTGCCGACCCGGCCACGACAACACCGGCAAGAAGCGGCCGGTCTGCACCTGCCCGCACGGCTACCTCGGCAACGCCCTGATCAGCTGCCAGCGCGGCGAGTGCATCCAAGACTCGGAGTGCCCGGGACAATCGGGCCTGCATCAACTTCAGCTGCCAGAACCCGTGCACGGGTCGCGAGTGCGGCCTCAACGCCAGCTGCTCGCCCCGCCGACACATAGCCGTGTGCACCTGCGACGACGGCTACCGCGGCGACGCCCTCTTCGCCTGCAACCCCATCGAGTCCGGCTCGTCGCGCACCGCCAAGTACGTCGGCCGCTACGGGCGACTCTGCAGCACCTGCTGATCATCTTCCTCGTTCTCAACGCACATGCGTGGCCGGCCCAACTGGCTTGTTCTAGCTCGCGTCGTACTGTAAAATAGTTGTAATAAGCCGCGTCGTGGAAGCTTCAGCCTCGTGCGATTATCGACGAATTTATATTTTGTCGCATTACTTTTCGCGAATAATCGATGATAAACGCACGCCAACATCTTTTCTCTATTTTTAGCTTATCCGAGTACTTGTACGTTTGCTACATATTATAACTTAAGAATAATAGCTCGTAGATATATGTGTAATTTATAATCCTATATAAGCAATATAATAATTAATGCGTGCAAGTCTCAGTTATACATTTGCTGCAGCTTCGATCGCGCCATTGTAAGCCACTACGATAATTTTATTAAGATGTAACATCGTTGACAAAATTAGACCTATGGATATGCAATATGCTTATTGCGTATTCGAAACTACACTACTTACTTTACTTTTTTGTGCCATCGTATCCGAGGAAAACACAAGAATACGTGCAGTAGCACACATTGACATTTTTCACAAACAATCCATACATGTAAAAAACGTAATTCAGTATTTTTGCTTTACTATAATACGTATTTTCTCATTAGGCATTCGCATAAGATTTTTCAAATAAAGATTTACTATCATTAACTGTTTAGTTGTGTCAATTTTATTTTTCTCTCTCAGTAATTTTCTCCAGCAGAAAATTCAAATGTTCAAACAAGTTTTCTGATACACATAAAATGAAAAGCTAAGCAAATTAATGAATCCACTTTCTTTTAAATAGATTTATTTGAAGATATTTAAAATAAGCAAATGCACTATAAATTATCTTGCACTTTTTTGAAGCCTTTTTTTACCCTCGGTCTTATTCCAAAATTTTCAGCCAGTAACAAGTCAGGTCCAAGAAAGGATTTAGTGCCCGGCTTCGAAAAAATCTCTCGATGTTTTCTCGCACAGATGCATAGTACAAGCATTCTCGATGCCTTTTCGGGAGAAAAAAAATCATAAAATTAACTCGCGAATTGGAAGTCGTCCGTAAAGGTGAGTTGTTTCGGCACTTCTTCGAGTCTTACACGGATTAGGTCGTACAACGATATACTCGAACTTCTCGTTCTCAATCTCCCAATTGACATTTTCTCGTAAGCTTTTCAATCTATCCAAGTCATTTCGGGAAAGATCATCCTCGTGTTTTCATCGGAACGTAGCCGGACAACACATTTTTCGTTTTATGCATTCACACATGGCTTAAAATCAATTAAAATTGAAGATATGTTTTACTCTCCCGCGAGTTTTCGATTTCAGTTTCAATGCGCTTTATCGGCATCAATTTTGAAAAATTTACCAATTCGTATATGTACATCGTTCTCATTCGATAATACGATCATCTGCAAATCTGTTTCAATGATTGATAAAACCACTTATGTACATCGCATTGTGTTGGCGCTCTTACCGATAGGTGGCGACGGAACGCTAAAGCGGTTCCCACAAGTAAGAGAGTCGCGTTAGGACCAGCTTGGAGTTGTATTTTGTGGTCTTGATTTCTGGGGCCGTTTAGGAGGGCGTACCCACATCGGGAGATCTTCTCCCATCTTTTTCTTTAATAATCTTTGTGGAAAATCCAAAATCAGTCAACTTTATGTTGTTATTTATTGAAAGCAATATATTCTCTGGCTGAAATAAAAAAGTTTATCATTAAAAATTTAGGAAACTTTTTAAATTCATTTTCCGAGTGAAAAATACTTACTTTTACGTCTCGGTGCATCCACCCCTTTTTGTGGACGTGGTCTACTGCATTAACTAATTGTGTCCAATTTACCATATGGCTGTTTTTTCTTTTCTTTTTATTGTTTCTAAACAACTGTGACAAATTTTCCAATGCACACACCTCCATTTTGATGTACACATAGGAACTTTTTTTCAGTGAAAAGAGAAGTATTATTTGGAGTCGTTTCAATCTCTGACCAACTTTTCATGAACCTAACAATGTTCGCATGATTACAACTTTTGAGGGCTTCTATTTTTCGTCTCACGGTTACTGTGTTTCGATCATCTGGTTTATTAATTATACATTATTTACTTTAAATGTTTGTATTTATTAAGAGGACAAGATCGTGTTTCAAGCCTATATTTAAAAATACTTAAAAATTATCAAAATAGTTCAAATTTTTTATTTTGATGGTAATAAACATGTTCATTTTTTATACTACACCTGATTAACCAAAATAACTTTTACCCAAGCTCTAGAGAACCAATTAGATAACTTCTTTCATATAAATGAATATTGTGTTATAAATCACTTGCCACATGATCTTGAAAAGAGTTTTTCATCAATATTCATCTATGGGGTGTCAAAATCTTCAGAAAAGTACTTACATCCACTTGAGCAGAGCAGAATTTAGATGTTCGTAAAATCGTGGCAAGATTCATCATCCTATGTATTAAGTAACGAAATCCCACAATTTTGAGTAATTTTCCCTTTTACCCAGTTTGAGCAATGAATCAATAGATTATTATGATGGATTTCCGAATCCAATCGAGAAGCGCGCTTGCGCTCGCTCTGGCAAGAAAAGCAAAGAGAGCGGCGGCGTACACGCTCCTTATATGGGGCAAAATTTCTCAAAACTCCTAGCCCCTCACGCGACAGCGTTTTTGAGCGAATTTGCTCAATTTCTAACTCGCTCTCTCTCCTGAAACCATCCTTTTCGACCCTCGCCTCATTTCATGAACCAAACAGACCATATTTTCCAAACTGCTCGCCATCGACAACGATAATTCACAAATTCAAATTTAACTCAACCCCGGCTTGCACATCTCATTCGCTTTTCCATCCAACTCAGCTTTTCATTAGTTCATAATACCATCAACTGCTCCATGTCAATTCAGATAGAATCGAATCTACATTTCTAAAATCAGTTTATTACTGTTTTTGTAATCTACTATCTATATGCTACTGTTGCGTCGATTAAATTTGTAAATAATTTTTGTTAAACAAATGTATCTCTAAAGTGCACACAGGGTTCGCCCTAAGCTCAATAAAGAATGTATCTATCTATCTATGTCTCTCTCTCTCTCTCTCTCTTTCTCTCATTACTAGTGAGATAAAAAAAAGAAGATTGTTTAACATACAAATTCCTAAGTGTCTATACATACCCAGTTGAAAAAAATTGCGTTGATTTCCACATTGATTATCAGCGCAATTTTTTTCAACTGGGTAGACTTGGTTTTTGAATGACGATGCACTTCACTGATCTTCTAAAATTTATCATTACCATGGCCCTATGTTTCTCTTGCTTCATCTGAAAGTACAGATTTTTAGTAAATAAAATGTTAAAACAACACACAGTTGTAGAAAAAGTATGCAGAATTAAATTCAAAATGGTTTATCAAGAATACTCTCATGGATTTTTAGTATATACTAGAATGTAAATTAGATTAGAATGTAAATAAAAGTATTTTTAATTTTTTCAAAAGTGCCCTTGATGAAGTAAAGCTACCTTTCTGGAATTATTCTGATCTGAAAATGAATAAATAATATATGTAATTTCTAAATAAAAAAGCATTAATGATTAAAAAAAATTTAAAACATGTATTTCAGCGTGATCATTTGTATTTTTTGTTGTTGTAATTTTGAACGAAATTCAAAATTAAAATTAAAAACGAAGTATACCTTGACGTGTGGTTGTTCGCGTGAAGCCCCTATCCAAGTAGTTTTTCCACCCTATCTAGATCCAATGTTAAGCACAGTATTAAAAAACCTGTGCCAAGGTTGAGTCGGTCCCGTATCTCGATTGTTCCCAACAATTCATGTCAAGATGACCTATAAATTTAACATTATGAGTAAGCCGCTTTGATAAAAGTTTGACGATTCTCACCTTTAACATTACTACCCACAGCTATCTACACGGTCGTACCCGGTATGTCGACCAACAAATGGCCAGTTTGAGGATTGAGATTTCCGACACCGATTTGGCATTACATATATTACTGTAGAAAGTGTAAATTCGCCGTTCTATAAAAGGACGACGGTGTTGTGGAGATGACAGGCGACTTAAGCAACGGTTCTACCGAGGGAAAAGTTCACTACCCAAGCCGGTGGTATCTTGGAAACACGAGTGAACTCGCCTCGTTCTATGTCACTGCCGTTCTTTGAGACCTCTTCGCTGGGCATCGATGAACCCGCTACACTGGCAAGGCACTTGGCAGAGAGCGATTTGTGCACTACAAGATTAAGTTCAATTATAATTAAATAGAAATTAAATATTTTTAAAACATCAATTCGAAATTGATCAATTGTAATTGTTTACGTACCAGCTTCCACTCGTGTGATATCGGATCCTTTCCACTGCCTAATCGTCTTTTCCTCGAAACGTTTTTTTACATACTCGTCCATTGCAAAATCGTATATTTGAGGACTCATACAAGCTAAAATGGTATAAGAAAATATTCTTATTGATCTCCATTAATTGATTTCCAAAAATGATTAACCGATAGGTGGTCTTAAGATCGGTATGTCTCCGCCGTCGTCACCGCTTTTGTTCGCGCAAAGTCTGCAATAGCCGCGTTCGGCGCAACCGCTATCGTTCTCGTCAAAGCTGTCCTCTCTGTGAATAGCAAATATATCATAAATTACTAAACAACTAGTGTTTCTCGAGGAATGCTAAATTTCAACTTACTGTATGATATTTCGATTGGGACGGGTGCTGTTAAGGCGCGAAATACTGTAGCCGGTACCCAGTTGAAAAAAATTGCATGGATATCCGCGTGGATAATCCGCGTGGATTAGCTATCCACGAGAATTAAACACGGATACCATGCAGATTGGACAAGGATTCCACGTGGATCTCATATGGATACGATGTGGATCATACATGGATGGAAAAAAATTCTAAGTTGGTGGTTTTTCAACTCTTCGAGGATCTTGGACTTATTTCGCGAGCTTCCTCCAAGCAATCGTGAGGCTATGTCGGAGAATCGACGTGGATTTAATTTCCAGACATATGTCTGGATTTTGTGAATAAGCATACTTCGTCCAGACGAATTTATTGTTCCCAATAAAATCTATGGTTACGTATCTGAACAAAATGAGAAAGAACTGAAATATGATGATGAAGGAAATGTAATTATTGGTCTCAATGTTAGATGTAATCCTACAGCTTACAATGATGCATTTAACAAACGAGCTCCTACATAGTGTCTCAATTTAATCAGTCAAGGAGTGTTTGGACTTTAAAGATTATCAAAAATGCCCAGTTGATAAAAATTGCATGGATATCCGCGTTGATTATCACACCGATTCCACGTGGATTATACATAGATTAATCGAGGATCAGGCATTGATACCACGTGGATCGGACATGGATACCGCGTGGATTAAATAAATTAAGCCGCGTGGATTGAGATAATACCTACGCAGATTTTTGTTCAGCCCACGACGATTTTCGCTAAAATCCTCGTCGACTTTCGAACCTCCGTGACGATTTTTAAGCAATCAACGAGGATTTCCACGAAACCCCTCGTGGATTAATCGATTATCAACGTGGAGAAATTAAAATCCACGTCGATTCTCCGACATAGCCTCGCGATTGCTTGGAGGAAGCTCGCGAAATAAGTCCAAGATCCTCGAAGAGTTGAAAAACCACCAACTTAGAATTTTTTTCCATCCATGTATGATCCACGTCGTATCCATATGAGATCCACGTGGAATCCTTGTCCAATCTGCGTGGTATCCGTGTTTAATTCTCGTGGATAGCTAATCCACGCGGATATCCATGCAATTTTTTTCAACTGGGTACACTTGCAACAAACTGTACAAATCATGCAAGATCGAAGCTTCCATTGATGCTGACCTGGTGAATAAATAAGCTCCGTGAAGCTAGCAACTCAAATAACTTTTATAAGTTATGCGATATATGGAAAGTTAGATAATTGGATCCTCCATTGCAAAAACAAAAAATTGCTAGCCCATTTGTTTATAACAAAATAGAAAAATACCCGGTTACTGCTGAAAAAAGTAAATGCAAATATCTCTCACTCAGCTCGTTCACATCAGCTTACCGAATAAAGTCCCTCAGTTAACTTGTAATCGCTCGTGTACTTTATTCGTCTACCTAATCCTTTACCCTTGCACGCTGCGAAGCAACCCTTTTGATTAACAATTAGTCGTCAACCTGGCGACGACTAACGCTTCAGACTAATGCGACAAGTTTAGTCTGCTATTTCTTCTTCGGTTGCTAACTATATACAACTGACGATGACCATGATCTCTTCTTATTATACAGAAGAGAGAGAGAGAGCGAAATTTCACGCGTGACCCAACTACATAATACACTATAACGCGTATGTATTTCGCCGCCCACGCGTGTGGACTAAACTTCCTTTAGCACCCGGCGAGAAAAAAAAAGTCCCTCGCCTTTACGACTCGACGTTATTCGATCTCTTCAAACTATTTCGTATCTCGTGAATAACGCGACTTTTTTTAGCATAATCAGACTATGCGTATTATCTGTCATTAAACTACGGTCAGCTGAATCAAAATCGGCGCAGCAGTAAATTATCTACTATACTTATAGATATGCCGCGATCATTTCATTTTATCGGAGCGCGGACAGTTCGGAGTCTTATGAGCTTTGTCGTCCTTTGCAATTGCTTGCGCGCGAGTAGGCAAGAAATCCGCGTGCACCACCGCTGCACCGACGACGTCGTCTATCTAGCTGCTGTTGCTGCGGGCGCTGGCTGCTATACGAGCTGATGTGCTTTCCGGAGCTGCCTGCCTCGAATTCGCAATTCGCATGCTTCTGCTTGGTCTGCGGCTGCTGCGACTCTGGCATGTCTGTGTAATAGCATTATACATTCGCACGCGCCGAGCCTAACCACACGGAGATCGAGCGAACGAGAGCCTCCACGCAATATATGTATACAATAAAATACATAATACCATAGAGCGCACGCTGGGCACGAGGCTCGTTTTGCCAGTAACATCATCAGCAGCAGCAGCAGCAGCAACGCATATTACATATATATCACGCCCAGCGAACGCAGTGTTATTGACTCCTCTGCGATAATTCACGTTCCAAAGTCCAAGACTGCGTGTGTGTACATGTGCACAATATATGAAGCTCTCTGTCTCTGTTGCGCGCGCTGATTGCAGCAGCAGCAGACTCGCTTTCGTACTTGGCGTGCGAGGCATCCATCGGTCCTCGACTGCATTAAGGATTTTTTTTTATCCTGAAATTAGACCAACGACTCGATTATATGTACCCCGTTAGCAGTCTATATGTACGAGTTGGCTCTACTACACCCATCGCAATAGGCGTATAGACATATACATGCACGTATATATTAGATATAGATATAAAATAGACGTATATATATATATAGTGTGTGTGTGTGCGCGACTCCGCGAGTGCCGTGTGACTTGTGAGACTGTGAGTGCACAGGCATTTAGCAATTTGCACACATAGACGTGCATCTATGCACATACACACCTCTTACTACAGTGCAGTGCGTGTATATAGCAGTAGCAGCATTGCATAGTTTATCAGCTGCAGCAGCAGCAGCAGCAGCAGTGCTCGACGGTCTGGGTGTGCGTGCGAATTACACATACGTGCCAGACGACTACACTCGCGGATACATTGTACAATACTGATTCACTGCGAATTACAATATCACGCCTACTCGCATAAGGCAGATTGATTAAATAAATAAATAAACGAGCACGCGCGAATAATACAGGCATAAAAAAGTTAGGTTGAACGTGCTGGCAGCTGCGCAAAACCAGGCAAAACGGCGAGCAATCAGGCGCGGAGGACGACATCGAACCAGCGACGCAGCAGCGCGGCCAATCTCTCGTGCGAGGGTGAGCAGCAGCTGAGTTGTCGTCGTCGTCGTCGTCGTCGTCGCCGTGGTCGTCCACGTCCTGCTCGTAGTCGTCAACAACTGCTAGCTCAGCGTCAGCGTCGACAAATCGAGGAGGAAGCCCCCGAGGAGAAGCCACAGCAGCAGCCCAGTCGAATGGATCCCAAGATCGGCTGGTATCAGCCAGAGCAACTAGGACCCGCCAAGGATCTCTGGCTCAACATCTGGGAGACCGGCAAGGAGCTCGACAATCTCAACATCAGGCCGCAGCCCAACAATATCAACAACAATAACAGTGCCGACGCCTCGAGCACCACGTCTCCGGTTCAGGTTTGTCGTATTGTCATTGCATCTTTTGCCCGCATTATAACAGCAGCTATCCGTCTCTCACTCTTCTGCTGTCATTTCACGCCCTGCGTCGTCTATGGCCTATCGGCACAATCTATCATCCTACGATACAATCGATGCTCCAATCGTGCCTAATTGGATCGACGTTTTTTTTATCGTTTCCTTCATTCTTTCATTTTTTTTGTTTCCACTAGTGGTTAGCCGTCAAGTCTCGGATGAGCTTGCCTCGCCGCGCGTCTCTCGTAATTTCTACCGCACTTCTCGCTTCTCGGTAATAAATATAAAGAAGAGAAAAAGTAAACCGTCTTCTGCTCTCGAGTAACGCCTCTTGGAATTAGGCGTCAGCTTGGCCCCTCGCATTACACGCGCACTTACTTTATACGAGTGCACGCTTCCGCGTCGCATTGTTCCCAGCTTTTCTAGCCTATAACGCATTGATTTACGAAGCTCGACGTGCTTGTCAGTCGGTGAACGTAGACCCGCGATAAGTGATTGACAGTTGTAATCGCCTTTAGTCTTGATCCGTTGCATCCTCAGCAGTTTTGTCAACGTTGGCCAGCACGAATTTTTATAGTATGTTTCGTACATCGTTACAGAATCATCAGACGCATCAGCCCGCCAACTCCAATCCCACGATGATGAGAAATGCCAGTAGCTCGACGACATTGACGAGCCAGCAGGATTACATACCTCTGGATAACGTCAACAAGTATCCAAACAACAGTTCTGACAGCAATGGTAGGCTCAGCCACCCTGGTCAAACGACAAGTAACTACTACAATCCGTCCAAGAGGAAAAGGGAGAACCGCGCCAGCACCTACGCCATGAACGACAATTATAAACAACTCGTCGGCGTCTATGGTGGCTGTCCTTGGCGAATACCGCACAAAACATATTCCAAAGGAGTCATTGGGTAAGCGCATCTGTTGACATTATTTATTGTCCCTTGCATCGGTCCATTAATTTACCTTTGAATTTTCGAGGTTAGGTTAACGCATGGCCTATACATTGATGCATCTGCCCAGTTTTGAGTATTATAATAATTCTTGTTTGATTTGATTTTTTTTCAGGTTGCATGAGGAAATACAGGATTTCTTTCTTTATATGTGTCCAACTGTTGAAGAGCATAATCTTAGATTAAGAGTAATCAAGCGAATAGAAAAAGTAATTTATGATTTGTGGCCTGAATCTCAAGTTGAAATCTTTGGTAGTTTTCGTACTGGACTTTATTTGCCCACAAGGTACTGGTTTATTTCTAATATATATTCTTTTAATGATTTTCACCTCATTTATTATTTTATGTTAATGATTTTAGTGACATCGATATAGTTGTGATTGGATTATGGACGAATCTTCCACTGCACACCCTTGAAAGGGCTCTTATTGATGAAAATATTGTAGAACCATCCTCTGTCAAAGTTTTAGATAGAGCTTCTGTACCAATAGTCAAACTAGTAGATAAAGAAAGTGAAATTAAAGTTGATATCAGTTTCAATATGAATAATGGTGTCAAGTCTGCAGAATTAATTAAAGTTTTCAAGTGCCAATATCCTGCACTCGAAAAATTGGTAATGGTTCTCAAACAATTTTTACTTCAAAGAGATCTCAATGAAGTTTTTACTGGAGGTATATCATCTTATAGTTTGATCCTCATGACAATTAGCTTTTTACAGGTAAACATATTTGTATATTCAAAATTTTTATCAGCTAATACAAAATTCATTTCTTATTATTATTTAATTTACAGTTGCATCCGCGAAATAATGTGAATAATCCAGATGTGAATTTGGGAGTGTTGTTGATTGAATTTTTTGAATTATATGGCAAAAAGTTTAATTACGTGAAGACTGGTATACGCGTCAAAGGAGGTGGTACTTACATATCAAAAGAAGAGGTAAAACAAACATTAAATAACTTATGTTGTATGTAAATTAAATGAATCATCTAAAACAATTTTTTTAAAGGTTCAAAAAGATATGGTTGATGGATACAGACCATCTTTGCTCTGCATAGAAGATCCTCTTACACCAGGCAATGATATTGGTCGTAGCAGTTATGGTGCTTTATATGTTAAGGAATCTTTTGAATGGGCTTACAATGTGTTATCACAAGCTGTGAATCCTCTCAATACTTTGGTTAATGATGCAAACAAACAAAGGTTTGTTATAACTATAAAAATTGTTGTCTTAAAACTAACTGATTTATTATTTTTAGTATATTGGGAAGGATTATAAGAGTAACAGATGAAGTTGTAGATTATCGTGTATGGATAAAAAGAACATTCCCCGCAACTGAACCAGAACTTCCTTCTAGTTCAACTGGTTCAGAAGCATCTACTCTGTCCGCTCCTGCGAGTGAATCGGTAATTTAACAATTTATTTTTCAAGCAAAACTTGAAAAATGAATAATGCCTGTCTCTGTGTTAACTATATTTGTTAAATGTCTCACAGGAATCTGAATGCAGTAGGGGAAATTCACCAAATACTGGGGAAAAAAGTGAGGAAAGACACAAAGATAGGCATATATTCAATTATCAACATCCTCATGGTCATCTTCCATACAAAAAAACTTACAAACCATCAGCACATGGTAATCATCACACTCGTTATCATCTCAGTAGAGATAAATATTAGAAAAATAGTTTTAAACTTTTTTACAATTTCATTTCAGTGCATCAAAGCATGCGTGCGGACTACATGCGCAACGTAAATAATCATTCAAGTGGACACGGTAAATTGAAAAATAATCAGTTTAACAGCAATAATAATATTGGACATGGACAAAATCAAAGTTTAAGGTTACATGCTATGAAACGAAAGAAGCATACTATTACAACACGTAGTCCTCCAGGAGATTGTGTACGGTGATGAAATGAACAAAGGGCTACTGTATAAGTCTCCTACTTAGACCAGCAATAATCTCAAAAATTATTTTAATTTCTAAGATTAATGCCAATTCAAGAGCCAATTTAATAAGCCGTACATTGTTATTGGACCAGTAAGTAATTTATGTAAAATTTTGTTCAATTGCGTTGATGAAAACTATTTCCAATTACTAACGTTGACCAACCTATTTTACGATAAGGAATTTTTTGTAATGGACCTTTCTCTGATTGGCTCCTATAAAATTGTTTGATTCCAACATCGCAATGCAACTAAATATTAGTTAAAAAATCATTTTGGGACTTATAATTACATTGTATTATTTTGAATTTATTAGTCTTCAAAAATGAATATTTTTTAACTTCTTGTTGCACGATTTTGCAATATTTGAATCGAGCGCTTCAGTGGGTGCAATTTCCGAATAGTCTAGCGTCTCCGTTTGTTACCAATATTCTCTTATCACGCGTAAAGAACGTGATCCGTGACAAATAGATTTAATATTTCAATTCACAATATCTGACATCGTTAATTAAATTTGGTGTTTTTAGCACCTATGATGTATGATGTACAGGTATACAAAAGCTTTTGAAATATTTTACTGAAAGATTACTGAACGATTCGGCACATAAAACAGCTGTTCATAGCTTGCTTATGTTACTGTGATTATGCTTCAAAATATTCTGATTATTGTTTGTATAAAGATTTGTGTAAAGTTTTATTAGCTAGACTGTGACTGTTTCAATATGTATAGTAAAGATTCTATCAGTATAATTAATTCTAAAACGAAAAATAATTTGTCGAAAAAGTCATTTAAACGTAATTTGCACTTTTAAATAAAAAATAAGTAGTTATTACTTGGTTCAACAGTCAATCGTGCGCGAAATGATTACTTTTCAGATATATATAAAATATATAAATTTATATATATTTTGCTTGAACCTAATTCATTTTTATTTGATAAAATTTTCTATTGTTACGTTGCGTTTTTAAGACTTTGCAATGCATAAATAATTTATTATGTGCCAGGTGATAAAGAGATATTGATAGTTATGATAAAGACTTAGTTTTTTATAATAAAACTATATTCTTATAAAATACTAGAGATCATTAAAATAATAAAAAGATAATCTCTTAAGTAAATGGTGATAAAATAGGACTTGCCTAATGTAAATAATGTAAAATAAAAATTAACAAAATACAGAACATCGATTCTTGTAAGACAAAGTTACCCAAAAGAAAAATTTTAATTTGAACGTGTATAAATTAATGACTAAGAGAGGAGGAAGAAAAAAGTCTTAAAACAGTGTTCTATATCTATAAATATGTATAGATAACGTAAAACCGTAGATTTATAATTATTTTCCATACGAAATTTTCGTTGATAACTTAATTTTTCTTTTGTATGATACAGCTTTTCCTTCCTTATATTTGTAAGTGTCATACTTATAAAGATCTTTGTACAGCTGTCGCAGTTTTTCTATAGCATAAAGCTTTATTACTTGAAATCTTGTATCTGCATACATAAATTTTAAGTAACTATTATTGCATGTACAGGTAAACGAACATACTACATCACATCACAAATATGCTGTATGTATTTTGGTTCCATAAACATGTACAAAAGTTCAAAAGACTGCATGCATACATAAAGTTTAAGTGGTCATTGTAAGATATCGACTATTTATATACAAATATTGTATCATAATCTCAAGTACAAATACTTATATAGTTCATTACATTTTGTAAAAAATAAAAAAACAACCCTCGGAAAAAGTATTTTGTTTTTAATTCAATACCAAAAAAAGCACTAGAGCAGAATTTGTAGATGTTGGGAAATAATATTTTAACTAAAAGGGAAATTTCATGACTGATTACATTTATCTATAATTTTTACTAAATTGATACGAAAAAATAATGGAAAATTTAAGACATTTTCAGTTCTGTAAAATTTATTATGTTCATAGTTATACAGCAGTCACAAATTTAATTAGAATCGTACATTGGTAGATGTGCGATGCTATAATTATTACAATATTGTTAATTGGCACTTAATAGTAACAATGTTAAATTTTTGTCAATAGCAATAACAGATTTAAAATTAATGGTTTGCACATTCAGAAAAAACGTTTACAGTAATGAAGTATGAAATAACATCAAATAGAACTATTTGAAAATAAATGTTGAAAAATTAAAAGCTGAAATAGAAATAAGTTCATTTCAAGCTATAGAAAACTTTTTTCCACTAAAACTATATTCAATGATATAATTTTTTCTTTCAAATTGGGCAATGCGGTAAGTATCCAGTGCAAGCAGCTGCACCACATAGACATGGCGTCCCACTTGAACTATGGACGGAATCGATTGTAACTCCTGCATAATTAAATGTTATTTCTTCCATTGACTCAATATTCTTAATTGCAAATAAACAGAGTCTTGGTATTACCAAATCAATTCTCACTGGAACCAACATTGCATTTGGTTCACAACTATGATTTGCATATCTTCCAATGTTTCCAAATTTTGCTGGATCTATGCAAGTAGTAATTTTTTTTCTCTCCAATATGTTCTGTCACCACAAGCACATAATTCATTTGTCCTTTAACTTTATTTTCGTCAAATCGTTTATAAGCTTCTTCAATTCCAATAACTTCACCAGCATATTCACAGATGAATTGTCCTTTTCTTATGATTTTAGAAGTAAACAACCCAAAACCGATATTTTTTACAATTGTTTCTTTTATGACCAAACAGTCTAAAGGTCCTTGTTGCACCAAACGGTTACCACATTTTTCATTGCAAGTACAAATCGAGTTACACTCAGTCAAAACATTTTTGCTTGCATTTGACAATTTATTGTTTATATAATTTTGAGTGCCATGAATGCAAGAACAAGAATTTTCCTTGCATTCTTGTTCACAAGAGCACCCTACAGCAAACGTTGTTTCAAAATCATCAAGTTCACTTCCTGGGCCAGGTATATTACTAACTACATACATTACATCTGGCAATAGATGTTCATAATTATCAGCACCATAACTTGCTATAATGCTTACCATTTTTTATAAGTTTAAACGAATTGACCAAGATATAGTAAAAGAAGCTTTACTCCGATAGCAGCATTGGGACAAAAGAAACACATTTTTTTAAAATATTTTGCATTGAGTTAGCTATACCAGTTGGTATTAAAATAAATTTATATCCTACAAATATAACACCGCCTACAACAGAAGCTTTGAGTGTAAACTTCAGAACTTTACTAGTTAATGAGGGTGGGGGTATGCTGTAAAATGGTAATATATTTTAGTTTTAATTTTTCATATTTCAACGAAAAAAAAATAGTATTTACCTCATAATAAGTGGAATATCATCTGCAGTAACTTTACCCCATTTTTCAACAATTCCAAGAGTGTGACCTGCACCAACCACACCAACTACTCTAGTAGGTTCCTTTACACCGTTAGGATGTATTCTAGTTCGGCATGCCAACTGCAGAGAGTAAGTCAAATATGTATCACGTTCTTCTACAAAAACTTTTTTTATCACTGGGTATTCTCCACCCAATTCTTCCATCATTTTTTCAAGAGCATCTTTGGCTTTGTATTTCTCAACTTCACTTTGAGTAATAGGTCCAGTTTCTGTCAAGAGATTCCAAGTTAATTTCAGAGTCTGCCACCAAGTTAAAGCAGCTAGTGCTCGAGCAAATGTTATTTTAATAGGTCTGTCACCCATGTGTATAACACAATTATAAATTTTTTTAGCCTAAAATAAAAAAGTTAGTTAATATTTGAGTTTTTGTAAAACATAAAATCTGCAATTCATCTACCTCTTTCAATGCTCTTCGAAACTCTCCTCCTGGGGCTAACCCTAGTACTTTAGTAATGTTTGCAGACATGTTCAAGAATAAAATGTAAAATAATCCTTTGTGGACACCATTTTTTTTTAATAACATCCATGGCTTTACCTAAACAAACAAATAAATGGATTTGAAAACAAGAAATGAAATTACTTCCACTAATGAAATTTGAAAAGTAAGTGCTTACTGTAATCCAAATCCTTAGCTTGTTCAAGAATAGTTTCTTCATCCAATTGAAGTACGTGAATTCGATCTAAACAAAGTTCAACCATGACAACATGTGGCCGTACAGCTTGTATCACCTAGATAATTATTAGGAATTTCATTTTTAATTGTTACATCAAATTTTTAAGTATATGAATTCATACTTTAGAAACATCATTTTGACTTTCTATGCTAAAGTGTGCTGTCCCAATTAAATAACATTTACCACCTTCCTTGGTGGTCAGTAATGTAACGGTTTCTGGAAGATCATCCATATTGATTTCGGGTTCTTTTTGATCTGAAGCTACATCACTGAGATTATCTTCAATGTCACAATCTGAACTAGGACTAATGTTTTCTGAAAGTTGTATTAAATTTGCATAAATATTTTTTTAAATATTATGTTTTATCAATCAAATTTTCTCTTAGCTTTAAAGATTGTATTTTTAATATACACTAAACATTAGGTATGCAACTTATATTCATTAAAAGAAAAGAAAATTTACAGAAATATGTTTAAAAAAGATCAACATAATTTTCTACTCAAATATAGTAATGTTTTTATCACTTAGTACCAGGTTTTTTTTTTGATTTTTTCAATCTTTTCTTAGAAAAAAAAGACATTTTTGAGAAATGTTTGAACAGATACACAAACTGCAGCTGACCTTATTCAATTAGTGATAAGTAAAAGGTATATGTCACATAATTGAAACCTTAGCAACGCAACCATGCTCAGTGCTTCTTTTAACGTACAAGCTGTTATAAATTGTAAGTAATACAGTAGTTAACTTACGGTATTCCTGAACATCTATGACTACAGTTTCACTGTCTGGAGTCTCTGGAGTCTCTGTCCGCATGTCCCTGTCACTTTCATGCTCTTGAACTTTTTTTCTTTCTGAATCTAAAAATTCTGTAGTAGATTTTGTTTTGTCGATTTTAGAATTGATTGTGTTATCTGTGCTTTCAAAATGATTTTCTTCCATGTTGAAATTCTTGGTCTAGCCTCCAAACTTGATCTCAGAGCAACTAAAGGCATCAGTAAATAAATGAATAGATCTTACAAATGTAAATATACAACAGATTTATTTTGAAATGTGAACAAAATATAATATCTCATCTCGATAGTGAAGCAATTGAAACGTATTTGTAAAGTAAAAATAAAGTAATGAACATAAGTAGCAGCAAAATACAAATTTTTATGTTACACACTTACCTTTTGTACGATATTTTAAACTTTCGGGTTATACGTAATTTCAACATACGTTTTATGAAGTTATAGTTGAAGTAAACAATAAAAAAAAATTAAAGGTCACAAACATCCGGATGCTATATAAATAATCTAAGTAATAAAAGGGTAAACAAGGATTAAATTGTGCAAAAATGTGGTAGGTTATAGAATTGGGTAATAAGAATAAAATAATTTGCAAGGTGTGCCGACTGCCGACTGCCGAGTAGCACGCTTAGTCCTCGGCAAAATGTATATAGATAAGCACCATATGTGATATGCTCGGCAGCCACACCAACTAAACTGCGACGCGATCTTCTTCCGTCAAGTTATTAATGACGAAATATTATTTGCAAAAGTTAACTTTTACCGAATTAAGTGAAACTAAATCGAAGCGTTTTGCTCGTTATTGATCGTTGAAAAAGCTTTGAATTTGCAAGTTTTCATTATATTATTTCATAAAATTGAATTTCTGATTAATTACCGATTCATTGCTACTTATCTTGAATTGTTATCTGTATAATAGTTACATGATTTATACTTTTTATATCTTTGCAAATCATTGAGATTTCATTTCGTTTCAATGTATAAAGAAAATTGTAGGTGTGATTAATAAAAACAAATTTGTAATTTCAAGTTTTTTTTGTAGATGATAACATGAAAATGTTTATATCATTTAAGTAAAAAGTCTCTTTTTAACTCAATTGAGGAACAAAAAACTCTTGGTATTGATTAAATTTAAATAATTTATATTTCGACAATTTTCGTGATTAGCACACCCACGCTTGTCATACATATTTGGAACTTTTTTCACATTTACAATTGATTTTTTTTATACCTAAAAATCAAGTGAAAACGATATGAATCAACCCCCCAATTTTTTTTTATAATTGATATTTGATAACCTATAATAATATATGTATAATATATTTTTGAGCAAATCAGTATCAAAATATTATGACTAATTATTTCGATTTTTAATACCATTTTCACTTGAACTATTTTTCATAATGATTAGTTGTTCTATACCGACACACTAATATCTCTGAAAATATTCTATATTATATTATTACAATAAATTCAATTTATCATGAAAAACTATGAATCCTAACTTTCAGAGATATTTTTCAATCAACACTAAATTTTTACCTTTATTTATATGGGCCGATCTCTCGGTGAATCAATGTATTTATATTGTACATTAAAAATCGTATAAGGCCGTTTTCGCATTTAATTCTGATTAGGGGAACTTCTTACATTCATCCTTAAGTTTAAAGTGCCATGGTTTTTTTATTCAAGTGTTTCATGTATCTAAAGTTAGTTATTATATAAACGTCTGCATTTACAAAAAGGTTTTTGGTAGCACAAACATTCTATAATATTTGGTTGTATTCAATTTGTGCAAATTTTAAAAATACTAAAGTATTTTTTAACTATTTTATATATTGATATTAAACCTTTATTCAATCCTTTTAAGAGATTTTTATTTTATTTCACTAAAAATAACATGTACAAACCATTCTTAAAATATGTTGTTCTTACTGCGGTACACTTAAATATATTTTTTACACATATAAGCTCATTATAGTTTGAGAATTGTTTTCTCATGGTAGATCGGACAATTCTTCTATCATATTGTTTTATCAAATGAATTACTATTACAATATTCTTACAATTCACGACTGGTACTTGGTACATCGTTGAAACGTTCAATCCCTGTTTTTATCTTAAACTACATCTTGTTGACTAGTATGCAATTCATTTTACAACTAAATCAATTTTCAAGGGCTTTGTTTAATTTCAATTGTTTTTTCAAATTGATAATTTCTCATATGTCTTTTCTCAAAGACATTCATTTTCTTGGAAAAAATAAAAAAATTTTTTGATACATACCAAATATATTATTTAAATTATTTCTTTCATTCGATGTTTGAGAATTAAGCTCTAATTCTAGTTATAATTATTATCTATAGTTTAAATAAATACATTTTATTTCATGCACATTATAAAATGTTGCACTAGCACTTCAATTTTGACAAGTTTTTTCTTAGTTTAAGTTTATTTTAGTGCATGCATAAGTTCTATACATAGTAAAAGATTTTTCTTTGGAATAAGTGACAAATTATCAGTCTGTAATCAAACCCCTTTTCAAACAAAGACAAACATCTATTTTGCACAAATACAAATAAGAATGTTTTTAAAATATGTAACCATTAAATACAATCTTTTTATTCATCACAATACTTTCTTATATTGATAACGATTTTAACAATTGTATGTGTATTATTTACAAAAACTCAAAATCTATTTTTGTACTTCCAACAAATTTTTTACAATCAAATCTTCTATTGGTGCAGTCTCAATAAAAATATTAATGTTTTATTTCCTTTGTAATTTGGTTTTCAAACGTACATCTCTTTGCGTGATATCCTAGCTATATAAATTTCATTTATAACTACTTAATAGGGCGGATTTCATGCTTTTGTAGAGTACTATAAGTAGCATAACCACGATCGTTTTGATTTTATCCACTCGATAATGTATATGCCGTACATGTTAGTCATGTAAAATTGTTTTAATTTTTCAATATTACTTGTTATTGACCCAATTTTGTTAAAAATGCATATATTTTTAATGGTCTGGATTACTGAATCGCTTCATACGAAAATGTTACAGTAACTTTCATAATACTATTTCAAGATATCATTGTTGTGTAATTTTTATACACATAAGGCTTCTAGTACTTCTGTAGTTATATTTTGTATCACATTACATTGATTTTAAATAGCAATTACTGTGTTTCGTGAACGATCTATTGGGGAATATCGGCATTAAATAATTGTATTTTTGTCATTATATAAAATTAGAATTTTAAGACTAGCTTGCGTATGTATGGTAGGCCTGATTTTTCCACTAGACTGGCTTACGACTTTTTTTCTCGAATGTTTTTAATTAAACATTAAATCTATGTACAACGTGTATAAAAACACAAACAAAAATACACTAGAATGATCAATTACGACGGCTTACGACTTTTCTACCTATAGTAAGCTAACTACATACATACTTAATCAAAGTTTTTCTTGGATGTGCAATTATGAATTATTTTATGACACATTGATTCCATCTTAAAGCGACTAACGAAGCGGTTAGCTTAATTTTATCCGTTTTGTTGGATTACTATCCGATAAATCTCCGTTGGGTTCGAAGATATTGATCATTGAGCAGTTTTGAGTTTTCTGGAAAATTTTTAATCAATTGTAGATGACATAATTTTAATCAATCTAACTTCTTCAAAATATCAGGTACTCACATCTCCCATTACTGCGATTGGCGTAGTACCAGTAGAAAGAGCTACTTGATGTTCAATCAAGTAAAACATGTACTCGTCGTAAAGTAATCGAATAAGATGAAAAGATCCAAAACTTGCAGCACTTCTTAAAGTAAGATCTCTTATGACCATTGAACTATAAAAAGACCACTTGAGCAGGAACTGTCGAGCTGCTTTAGCAAAAGTAGGTTTGCCTTCATAAGGTTCAAGAACCTGAGTTACAACACCTTTCAGCCAAATTGCCCATTGTTCAAGCGAGTTTTGTTGCTGTAAAGTGACTTTGAAGTCAGCTTCTAAGCGCTGCACCATTGAATAGTCACACTGACAAACCCAGGAAGCCTAAATCAGAAAAAATCAGATGCAATTCAATGTACTTAATTTTGTGAACGATAACAACATGTCTTAAGTATAAATTGTAATTCAAACAAACCTGCTCCTGTACATTGTGGAAATCAACTCGATTCAAATCTGCGAGCATTTGGTTGATTTGACTATTGTTTTGAAGGACTGCGCGTGCTGCTTGAGCTAAATGATTCAGTGATGTGTATCTTCGTAAAGTTTGTGCAAATGCAGATACAGCAGTAAGCTTGATTTGCATTAACTCTTCAGGACAATCATTCATAGCTGTAGTCAACCAGGACTCCAAACCTTTGGCAAAATTTCTAATAGATTGAGTTAAAGGACCTGAAATTTTTTCAAACGATTATATTTTAATGATATGAATGAGAAAGTTATAGGAAAAGTATATCAAAACTCACTGGGAATGGGCCTTAAAACGTCGGGCATTAGTACTTCTACAAGATTCTGATAAAACATGTAGTCTACTTTTTTGATAAACTCTTGCACTTCTATGCATTTGCATACTTGGTAAAGTTTCGTCCTGATGAACATATTATAGATTAGCTTAATTTGCATTATTTCGATCAGCAAGTATTTAAGCAAGTGTTCAAGTAAACTTACTTAGACAGGTAAGTCTCCTCTTCGCATTCACCGCCATTGTTATTGTCCTGGAGACGCCAGAACTCGCGCCATAGACTCTCGATCGTGGCAAATTCAAAATTGGTCACGGCGCCGAGAAAAGCTTCGCAATGTTCTCGATAGAGATTGCGGAAAGTATCGATATCCTCCAGAGTACAATCGTCGGGCAAATCTGAGCTATGCCCAACTATGATCTCGGGAAATTCGGGTATGGCGTTGCCCGAACCACCCAAGTACTGATTGTACTGTGTCGATGTGACATTCGACAATATGACATTGCTGTTGCCGTTGTTGCTGCTCGTCTGTACGTTGTTCTCATAATTTTCCGTTTGCTTTTGATTAACAAACTTCACTCGTTTGTTGTTCGTATGCGAATTATTGACTTGTTGACGCGACGTACCATCCTCGTTCAGCATCACCAAAGGGGAATTTGGTTTCACTCTTATACCATAGTAATGATATTTCGAGTTGCCCCTGGTTATAAAAAAGTTTTAGTACTGTAATTCGTAATTCATTTATCACAAAAGGCATTTCGCCTGAACTTACCTTGTTCCAAGACGACGCGTGCGTAAACCTAAAAATACGGATCTAATGAGCTTTCCAAAGCTTGCAGCATTCACTGGGTCGAGCTTGTTTTCTGAGCAATGGCGAAGGTAGTGATTGTACAAAGTGGATCGAGGCAACGACACTCCATCAGCAGTCTCATAATTTTCTAACAACCATTGCACCTACAAAAACAATCATATATTATTAGTGACTCAAGTTTACACTTAATCGTTGAAAATTTTGAGAAGATCATACACATAAATGATTGTTACAAACTTATTAAATATTTAACATGATTCAAGCAAGTAGCTAAAGGACTAACACAAGAAAAGGACAGAACAAGGAATGAAAAACTCAACATTCGTATAATGGCGAGTATGAGATGTGCGCTACAGAGGTCTGAGTGAAAAAACAAATGATCGAATTGTTAATTAATGAAATTCCCTTACAGTAGCTTGGGAGACGCGAGTCGCATGCGTCATGTTAGCTGTGACCGAGGCAGCATCCTCCACGCTGATCTGGGCAGCACTCGCCGTCGAGTTACCACTTATCAGGTATGCACCGCCCCCACTAACGACGGCTTCCTACAAAGCAACATCCAAAAACGTGTTTTTTTTCTAATGGCTCACAGTCTCCTAGTTTTTTTTTTTCAAATGTTGTTAGTGGTTTAAGATATTGCAGGCAATTAGTGACAAGAATTGAATTATTCAATATTAGAAAAATCGAAAAGCAATGCATTATTTAATTCACAATGGACATGAGAAAATTGTTATTTTCGGTACAACGATCGAAAGAGAAACGCAGCTGATAAACTTACAGCACCATCTCCTTGAGGGCTCGTACGAGCTGCTGCAGCAGCTGAAATGAGAGCATGAGTTGTAGGGTCATTCTCCACAACGCTTTGCTGAATCAAGTATGTGCCGTTTCCCTGTGATAACAATTGGCTGGTTGTTGCGTTTGAGCCAGTGACCTGTATAAATTAATTTGGTTTTCATGAAAAATGGAAAAAATTTGATAATTATATGTTGTATTGTATGTTGTAAACAAATAGGTATTTAAAAACATTAACTACTTACTTGAGCATATGTAACTGGTGTAGTTGCTGAGGTATAATACTGATTGGAGGCGGAAGTGTACATGGTTCCCGCTTCTCCAACAGCGTACACCGGATATGTCCTTTAAAAAAAGTACATTAATTTTCAATTTACAACAAAAGTTATTTTATTTTGATGAGAAATTTTAATTACATCTGGCCATTCGTCGGTATATACGTGGATCCATCGCCTTCGACATATTGGACATAGGTAGGATGCGTAACAGTTTCGGACCCCACGGCGTCGCTATCACCAGGTACTGCAAGTAAAACAATGAATATTAGTTTTCACGTCATTTCATTTTAATATTCTTTTTTTTTTAAATATTTATTAACTAAACATTTTTATCACAAAGCTATTGAAAAAAGAATAGAGCAAAACATTTTTTGGAAAATTGTGTTAAGTTCTTTAAGATTCTTATGTTGCGATTTTTTTTACAAATAAACACACTTAAGTCAGTTCAAAAGTGTCCCTCACCTACAGCCGTTGTGAGGGATGCGTAAGATGGTGATTCACTGGTGCCTAGCAAAGTCAGTGTGCAGTGAGTTTATATTAAAAGAACGATTTTATGTAAGCAAGTTTAGGTGAATAAGCAATACAGTGAGTGCTTTACAAGAATTTGAAAACAATGTTGTTTAAATTATTTAAATTTTACCTGTTACGGTTATATAATGTGGTGAGCCACCAACAATAGTGCCTGCTGAGGATGATGCAGCGTCAGAATCAACAATTGTATGCTGACCAGAATGCGTTGTGTTAACAACTACTTGTGCCGTTACATGTGCTTGAGCACTGGATGATCCATTAGAAGAGTCCGCTGTTGTGTCTAGTGAATCTTGAACTAGAAGCTACGACATAATGAAAAAAATTAATGAAAATGTTCAATAAATTTTTTTACAACATGAATTTGATTAAAATTTTAGTAGTTATTAATAGGAAAAGATTTTAGAAAAAATTCTTTAAATATTGAAAATAATACAGCTATTGTAAGCAATATTTTCACAAAATGCATAGTAAAAAAAATGATATTAAAATAATTCCATACAAATTAAAAAATTGTAGAATTTACCTGAATGGGTTGCAAGTTGTTTGGACTAGATGGATCACTAGTTACAACAGTGATTAACTGTTGACCTCTTCCTGTAGGAGTTTGTGAAGCACTGGCATTACCATTCGAATTGGAAGTTGTAACAACAACAACATTTGACTTAGAATCAACCCCCACTGCTGTGGACGATGAAGAATTACCCCCGCCATTAGCAGCATTGGCAGCTCTATTAGAAGCTGCCAGAGTATATTGGGTTCCAGTGGTAGTCATGGTAATGACCCCCTGCTCAACTGATGATCTTTTGGAATTTGATGTGTTACCGCCAGGTCTGCGTTTTTGCTTTTGCAAAGAAGACTCTGTAAAACACAAATAAAAATGATTAGTTTTTATTCATTTCAGGAAAATATGTAAAAATTCATGAAAAAAAAGTTACAATGAATATAGCTTCATCGTCAGATCAAAACTTCTCATTTTGTATTGAATTGTTATAAATTTTTTTTTGAAGATCTCTAAACAAATAAAAAGAATGCTGGGAGTATAATGGTTAATTGAGCGAGTGTCATAATGAACTAGGTAGCTGTGAAAACATAGTCGATCAGTATACACAGCTGTCAAGGGATGAATTGGGTAATGTTTATTGAATGACAGGGAGAACGTTGTTAAACAAGCCCTGTACACTAATCCGAAATTATCGAACATTTGCACAAATTCGCAATCTGGCAGGTGTCGAGTCGGGGACGGGGGCTTTGATAACGATCAGCGCGTGGAATATATATTTACCTCGAATCCATGACGAATCGAAGCGAAAGCTAAACGACGGGGTATGTAAGGCTGCACGAGATGAAGGGGCCCGTGCAGCCGAGGACGAATCGATCGCGCAGCGTCTTGCAGAAGACGCGCTCTCGATCGAGCAGCAGACAGCTACTGGCCCGTCCGTGTCATTTTTTACAATGTCTGCGTGTGTTTGTGTACATAAAGTTTTCGGTCTGCGGCGGTAGGCACACAACAAAGGAGGTGCGAGTAATAGTTGTCGATAAGCCACATCTGCATCACGGGAGGGAGAGAGACAGAGAACGGACTGCGCGTAAGAACGCCTATATCTGTTGTAAACTAGCGTCTGTCACATTACAAAATGCACTTACGCATGTTTGTAAAAAAAGTGTACGTGCATGTAAGTAGTTGTAAGAGGCAAGTTTCAAAGCTGTCGGTGACTCGATATACAATCTGTATACAAGCGAAAAAGCTAACCTTTAAAAGATACGTTTAATACAAGCTATACTTATGTATAAGAAGAGACGGGGCTAGCAAGTTGAGCATGAAGGGTAATTAGGTATAGCGGCTGCAGGTATAAGCGCAAGTCGGTACGAGAGCAATAAGCTGATTCGGAGCAGGTGCTCACCCCTATATCGCAGCGGCGGCGGCTTCGGCTAGGGCAGCCGTAATCCCGTCTAAAAACGGAGCAGCGGAGCAGGATCAAAGAAGGCTGCTCCGAGTAGACGAGGACGAAGGCGACGAGGGCGGCGGAGCGAGGATGAAAGCGATGCTAGCCGCACTACTAAATCTCATCCCTCGAATCATCGTCGGCGTCGGCGTCGGTGGTGCAGTCGACGACGGCGTCATCGTCGTCTTTGCGAGGGTGCAGCAGGCAGCAGCAGCAGCAGTAAATTCGACCAAGGCACTGGCACACGCATGCGAATACGTACGAAGATACGATACTTTTGCCTATCGCAGGAGCACACGAACAAAGCCAAGCAGTGCTGGTGGTGGTGGTGGTGGTAGAGCTGTCGCGGATGTATATAGCTGGTTTTATGCATGTGCCGAGCAGATATTGGATATACGAGGATGCGGACCTAATATAAGTAGTACACAACTGGAGGGAAATTGTTTGGGTTCACGTGGATGCGAAAGAAAGAGAGAGAGAGAGAGAGAGGAAAAGAAAAAGACAAGGAACTCGTTTCGAGCTTATAGCTCGGACGGGCAGGTAGTAGCTGTATTATGGATGTATATAACTACAAAAGCAGCAGCAGTAGCGGCAGCAGTGCGCGCGAGAAAGACAGAGTATACGCGTTAGGGGCAACTAAAAAGGGGGGTTGATTCCAGCCGCGCGCAGGGGTGTGTGAGCGGACTGTGCTGCTGCTGCTGCACAATCCACATCACAGGCACAAACACACGCATACATACGGACTTGTGCCTGGATAGGCGCATAGTGAGCGGACGACGATCCGAGTACCGATTGTACCGCCTCGCACTCACGCAGTACTCGGTGAAAGAGAGAGAGAGAGAGAGAGAGATAGATGGGGAAAGCGGCTCGTTATACCTATAGGAGAGCCCTACAACTACCCCCCAGGCTCGCTCGTATACATGCACGTAAAATAATCCAGACGAGTGTGCGTTGCGCCGCAGCGGTGCTCTCCGAGTGTATCCGTGCGGACTGCGAGTCTATGTATATATATATGCAAAAACTATATTATATCGCCTACAGCTTTTAGCTGTAGCTATACAAGCGTAGCTTACGATATATTCGACTATACGTGCACGAGTCGGGAAGCTTTGCGACTAGGTAGCCTTTTGTACGGCAGCTGCGTCGATCTGGGCTCTCAATTAGTCGGCATTAGGCTAGATTGATATTGTACTAATGAACGAGCGCTTAGAATTCTGTATGTATCAATCGCTCGGCGCTTAACGAGCACATGTAACAATTCGTCGTCGTCTCTCAGACACGAGCTCAAAAGCATATTATTGAGCATTAGGTACGCGACGCCCGTGCGTATCTATTACTTAAGTATTACTGGAGAAAAGCAAAACTGTAGCGGTTTTTCGTCGTTTTCGCCTCTCGACGCGAATCGAAACTTTTCACGTCATCGCGGCACGATATGATATCGATGTCCGTTTGCGCGCGTAAAGCTCCCGCGTACTGCTCTTGTTTCATCAAAAGTATACGTATACGATGATACACGGCCAAGGATACATGGAAGTAATTTCGACGCTACCCCAGAAGAAAAAACGAAATTGTATCATAAACAAGTAGTATGTAGTATGTACGTGAGCTTGTCTATCGTGCGCACCTTCAAAGCGCGCGGCCGGGCACGTGTTTGCGCGTTGCCTGGGTGACACCTGAAGCCTGCAAGATCCGAGTCCGACGCGTCTTACCTTTGGCTTATTCTACCCTACCCGCTCTGCTTCGCTATCAATTACTATCTCAGCTCAGGATATAGCTTTTATCCTACCCCGTGTACCTTGCTACACGAAATCGCGATCCTAATTTTCCTTTTGTATTCCCGGGTGCTCGACTTTGTTGCTTTGACCGACGACAGTCGATGCGGCGCTGAACGATCAGAGCCACACTCCTGGAGATGGAAGCCGCAACCGAATCTCGGCCGCCGGCACTCGCGACAAAAAAAGCCTTTGCGCATTGCATACACACAACTCGACTCTACGTACCGATCATTGGGTGTAACGAAATACTTTGCTCGATACGCCGAAAAAGGTGCACGGGGTCGCCCTACTGGGACGAAATTGAAATTTTAATTAGAAAAGAGAAACGATGCTGAACTGTACTTACGATCACGAAAGTCGCGCAGTCTTGCAGCGAAGCGACGCACGCGTTCGAAAGAGTACCAATCGGCCGGCAATCGGCCGCAGATAATTCGAGTCACTGCGTCGCGTTGAAATCGATAATCGCAATCGAGAAAAGAGTACGCGTGCTCCGAGGCGAGAGGTGCAGCTCGAGCAGTAGACTGGCAATAACTGACGCGCTACATTGCATTCGAGCGTGGCGCGCGCCAAAACGGGAGGGACTTGCACAAAGAGAGAGAGAGAAAAGAGAGGAACGGTTGGGCCCCTCGTATTTTTTTCCCCTTTTCCAACGAGTGCGGGCGGTTCAAGTACTATGGTGAGTGGCGAGTAACGACGACGATCGCATATACATAGCACACGGGCCTGACGATCGTGCGCTGCAGTACACCTGGCGTGTGCTTACACGACGCCGGTCACGCTCGGCGGACTCGCTCAACCCTCCTGTTTATATATTTGTATACCAACACGAGAAGCCGCAGGCCCGACGCAAAGTGACTCGCTTTGCCTCTCTCTCTCTCTCTCGCGCGCACACGAACATATGCAGGCTTTTCCCTCTCTCGCACGCTCGCAAGCGGCACCCTCATTTTTTTCTCTCGAAAGACTCCGATAGCTGTAATATCATGGTTCGCGTCTGGGGCACGCTTACATATTCGTACACGCACGTGTCTTTCTGCCTTACAGGCCGGGGCACTTTACTCGGCCAACAATTTTTTTTTACCCGCCGCTATACGTTTGACTCTCTTGCAAGTCAGGTGTATCGCGGCATCTTGCACGCGCGCGCGCGCGCGATCGACGGGTACCTCTGCTATCGGCATGTGTATTTCACTTTGGAGCGAGAGAACGTTTGACCGTTGCAAAATCTTCCGAGTGCGGTTCATGCATTTTTCACGCATAATAAGTGCGCCACGAATAGCCATGTTGCTTTTATCGGTGGTCATCGCGATTTCAAAAATCAAGCTGAGCAGCAGGCCGTCACGCGAGATGGACGCTTCATCGAGTGGTATTTTCGGACGACGCTATTGGCCGTTCGATTGAAAAAAGCTATTATGAAATTTCTTTTTGGGCTTTTTTTGTCGTTCTAACGCACGATGCATTCAAACGACCTCTGTCTCTCGACGTTGCTCGAATTTTATATATTACACCGAGGCATAAAAATTGCGACTCCTTTACTGATCGGGGGTTGTAGCATATAAGTGCAGGACGATAGTCGATCTCACGATTGCTTATAAAAGAAGAAGAAGAAGGCGTACGTACAGTCGAGGATTTCACGCGTGACCGCTCCGATAATAAGTCCAGTTTAATTGAAAATCTCTCGCTGTCTGTCTGCGCGCACGTATAACATAAAGCGAGGCTTTGGGTGTATACGACGCGTAGGTACAATATACTCGGGTCGCTCGTCGTTTCATCGAAGCGCGCCTTATTGATGTATATTAAATTCTATGCACTGCCAGGCCGCCGAGCATATAACGTAATATGTGCGTGTGGCGGCTATTACACGTAGGTATATATATAAACGCAGTGGACAGAGAAAGAGCGAGCTGCACATATACAGCTACAGCTACAGTACACAAACACCCCTATACATAATACACTGCTGCAATACGAACACGGACGTGCTGCTACGCACGGTAGGGTTTTATTAGTTCTCAGGGCTATATTAACGACCAAGCAAGCCGAGGGATATTCGAGCGCGCACAGGTGAGTTATCAGCTATATATATATATAGATGAACGTGCACACATACACACGAGCAATAGTGGCCAAAGTCTACGTCTGTGTGTATAATACGTCACGATATTATTATTGGACCTCTGGTTCGCGCACCCTTATAGCATTTGCTTGTAGTAGAGTCCCTGGATGTTTCTCGCCATGCACACGCACATCGAGCAGCTCGATATGTACGCTGTGCCTGCTAGACATGTTATATGCCTATACCTATATATATATATATATATAAGCAGCACATCACGCCGTGTACACCCATGCAGGCCCAAGCGATGTACACCGCCGTTGATAGCCACACACGCCAAAATCGAGTTGAACGACGTGTGCAGCTCGTGCATGACGCGCGCCAGAAAAAGAAAGAATGAGAGAGAGAGAAAGCGAGAGAAGGGCCAAACAATGCCGCATGAGCTTTTTGTGTATAAGCAGACATCGACCCGCGTATGAAGCGTAAATCCGATGCAACCGAGCTTCAATTTTAATCCTTATCGGCTGATTCTTCTTCCTTCTTTTTCATGATCAATTTTTTTTTTGCTCGTGTACCTCCCCATATGTAATATACATGCGAGCACGTGTAAACACGAGATAATTCATCGGAGCAGCTGTCGAGAGCATCGGTCCGGAACGAGCGCGATACGTACTCTGCGAATTTTCAATGAAAACACGCGTCGAATGGTAATTGAGGGGGACGTTGCGGGCTCGCATCGAATACTCATCGGTAAAATTAAATGAAAAATATGAAAATATCGGACGCGTACGTATCGATAGAGACTCTCGAGTAAAGCCTAATCGTTACTCGATTACGTTCACTGTCGTCGGTGCAATCACTATATATTACGCGAAGAGAGGATCGCGAGCACACCGCCGCTGGAATATCAATTGGGCAAGGGAAATTATGATTGCACATCGTAATACGTGTCGTGTGTGACTGTCTCACCTGCCTTCATGAATGACGATGCCGCCTCCCTGCGACGGGGGGGTAGTAGATAGCAAGCAACGTACAGGCGCAGAGCACTCGTCTATGTATATATCTGTAGGTGTACGCGTTGTATATCACTCGCTGGTGTCTTTGTCTCTCGGCACGGCTATCTCTCACAGCTGTAAAAAGCACAGCAGCAGCGGCTTCGTGCGTGTACCGGTCGCGCAAAAGCCCGCCGGAGCTTTTTTACTTCTTTTCCTTTTTCCTTCGATCAGCTGCTGCTGCTGCTGCTGCTGCTGGTGACACGCGACTGCCAACTGGAAATGCGACGGTTACAGGTATATGTAACGTATATGTTGCGTACAAAGCTGTCCACGATGAAAAGCTCTCAAGACCAGTTACGGACAAAAGCTTGGATCTACCGGAACAAGACTCGCAGTTGCTGAAAGGACACGAGCAGCAACGAGTTAGGATAGTCAACGGCCATTGATGAGCCTCCGCTGCAGCATACTGCATCAACATCAACGCGCGCACTACTTTGCCGTTACGTATTGTCTTGCGGGCAGGCAGTCGAAGCACCGCAGCTTTTCTCTATAATATCGCGGTGTGTAGTCAGCCGCGGCACACGTATACGCGATATAATAGGCACACAAAGTACAATAGACAGCAGGCGCGCGCACAGACACACACACACATGCAGCACTTGGAGGAAAATTGTTAACTGCGTTAGTTTCGAGTTGGCAGCTGACGCTCGTCGAGTGTGCTTGCGCTGCTGCGCGCTGCCAGTAATTGCTTATGAGCGGCTAGTGCGTACTGTGCTATTACTGCATATACTGTCACTGCTGCTACTACTACTACCACAACTACTGGTTTGTTGTTGACAACGGCGCTCGGTCGCCTAGGCAGGCACTGTACATATGCCGCAGTCAGAGAGCACGAGAGGCCAAAGCTGCAGCAAGTTATACCAGCCGCTAGCTCGCACTAGCTGTCTGCTGTGCCGTTACCGCCGACACTCGCTGCCTTTACTCACACCCACAAATACTCTCGTATTCGACACTTGCGAGTATACTCTGACGCTTTCTTTGGGTGTGTGTGTGTGTATAGGTGTGCGAGCTTGCAGTAACGGCACAGCAGTCGAACGCCGTCGTCGGTGCGAGTGTACATAAACGACCACGCGCAGTCGTCGTTTCCCTGGCTACGGCGCCGCGAGTCGCGTCTCTCTCTCTCTCTCTTTCGCAGCTTGAACCTCGCGCAAGAGTCCCAGAGCTTTTTCACGATGCAACGGCGCGAGCTTTGAAAAGCTCCGAGTGCACGCCAACGATCGTGACAGATGTGCTGCAAAGAGACACGAGATAAATTTCCTTATCGTTTGCTTGATGCCTCGTGCGACTCGACTGATATTCTCTCGTGTACGGTGCTTTATTGATTTTACGAATATCATCCCTTCGCCGAGGACGACGACTCGTTCTTTGATCGCTCGCAATTACCGCGTCAGTGACGCACGTGGCTCGACTGTCGTTTGCTCGAGCAGTTTTCCCAGCTTTTGCCCTTTTTAACTTGACTCGATTACTATTTTATACATAAACCACGATGAATCGTGTCGAATTGTGACTTCTCTCTTTCTCACAATTTTTTCACATGTACCTTGAATATATTTTTGGACAAAACAACTAAAATACCATGAAAGTAATAATTTATAGAAACAAAATAAGTCGATATCGTTGGCAATAATTAGCAAAGAGTAGGATCATAGTCGAATAATACGACGATTATTTCATCAAATCACATCCCTTATCTTTGCAAGTTTTTCAAAGTATGCTCGCATCGATCAAATTAACTCGCAAATTTAAATACCAATATCCGATGCCTTAAATGTAAAAAGTTAATAATGAACTATAGCAACAATAAAATCCATTTGACTCATTACTCAAAGCGATCGTAAAGAACAATATAAGCCAATATTTGTTGATGCTGCTTTTCATAATTTTATTAACCTCTCTTTTGTTCTCACTCGTAAAGGTCTTGTATTAAATTTGGTCAGCGGTGAATAATTATAAATCCATGGTTGTACTTGATTATAACCTCTTGGCGAACGCGTCGGATAAAAGTAATCACTCGAACGAGAGAAGAAAAAAATTAAAAAAAGTACTCACGGTGAGGAACAAAGTCGCCATTCTCCAAATCGAAGTAGGCGTCTCTGATGAAGATGGAGTTGGGACTGGTGCACGAGACGTAAGCGTCGTCGGCGTCGATCAGCTCGTCGTCCTCGCAGTTGTTGTAGTCGCGATCCTCCTGCTCGCAAATGTCGCGCTCGTCGTCGTCTTGGGCTCGATGATGATGACGACGATGGCGATCGTCTTGGGCGACGACGTCCCTCGCGTCCTTGTACTTCTCCTCCTCATCGTCATCCGACGATATGACGAAGTAATCGCTGAATATCTCCTCGAAGGGCGCACAGCTGCTCATTTGGAGCGCACAGTGCCGCGATCGACAATAATAGTGCAATCCGCGCGACTCAGTAACCCTGGAGATGGCCGTTTCCCTGGGAGAAAAATAGTTTTTTCTTTATTCTGCTCGATTATTAGAGATTGTCGCGCGACGACGTTCTGTGCGTGTGATGTTTCTAGCCTCTCTCTCTTTCTCTTCCGATGCCCGATTTTTCGGCCTACCGATTCTCAACTGTTTGTGCTCCGCAAGCTCGCCGGCGCGGCTCGTCGCGGTCTGCTACTGCACTGCACACGCACATACGAAAACGGGCTCGAACGTGTCTATACAACATCTTTTTACCTGTAGCTGCCGCACGATCGTTGCGGCATTTTCCCCGATTATTATTGTTATTATTACTTTTTTTTGTAAGAGAGGGAACCTGTGTGTCTATCGATCATCCAACGCGCGCGGCTCGTCACGTTATACACTTGTGCAGTTTTATTCATATCATATAGCCGTTATACCACAGCCTCGAGTGCGTAAAACGAAATTTATTATTCCTTTGAGACGAGTCGCGCGCGAGCCATTCAGCAGAACCAACTCAACTTTTGCCCAAGAGCGCTTGAATATTTTAACCTTCGTGTACGCGTCTGATATGCAAAAGTTTCAAATGAATTGTGAGCGCGTCTCGTTTGTATTTCGCGAGGCGCATACTGGACTTTTGTGCTATACGCGAACGAGCTGTATAAGAATACGTGCGCACGTTTAAATATCAGCGCAGCTGCTGCAGCCCGTAGGTATACCTATGTAGCGATATTCACGTGACACATGCACAATCCAGTTGAGCCGCGCTCGCGACGCGATAGATCTGTTGCTTTACACGACACAGATATAGTTGCATCGCGCAGTGTAACAGCAGGTGTACTTATAGGCGTGTATACATTATAGGGATTAAGTGTAAGGGGCTGTGTTTGATATACATACTTGAACGGCCGAATGAGCTGCTCGTAATACGATTGCGAGGCTCCGTCTGCTTCCAGTCCATCGCCAGACTCTCGCGCAGTGTATAAAATCATCGCAGGTCGCAGCAACAGTTTGCGAACTGTCAACAAACGGCCCAAACATGATGACACCCATCGATCCGGACCTCGTCGACGACCAAGTCAACGGCCAGCAGAGCATCGAGGCCGAGGTGCACTCACCCATGCTGACGCCGCCCAGCCAGGCCAAGTCCTCGGCCTCGGACGACGGATTATCCATCAACAACAGTACCTCCGTTGAGGGCTCCGTCGTAAGTTCATGTCTGTATAACCTGTAAAGAAAACAAAATGTCCCACGACTCCGTTTTTTGCGCGAATTTTTTCGTGCACCTCTATCCTGTCCAAACTGAATTGCGCAAAATGAATAATCGACATGATTCTTTCCCATATAGGTTGCCTCACCGTCCATCGAGAGTTTTTCCACGTTTCCCGAGCAGGAGGAGGAAATTTTCGACGCGATCGCGGATCACGGAGATTTGCAAGTTAAAGTTGACTGTCCGCAGAAACACGTTGAGACACTCGAGACCTTTATCACCTATAGGATAACGACAAAGGTCAGTTTATTTTCCACTGCAGTATGTTGTAGTCATAGGTACTTTTTCAAATTAACGGTCACGTTTTAATTCGAACATTTTTTAAATAGTCTACTAGAACCGATTTCAAAGATGGTGAATATGTCGTTCGCAGACGTTACAACGACTTCGCCTGGATTCGCCAAAAACTTCTTGAAACTTATCCAGCACATATCATCCCAGTAAGATTTTAAATTTTTAAAGTCTTTTTTTACAAATTTTAAATATATTATCATTTAAAAATTTTACTGTTTTCATTTTAGCCAATGCCTGGAAAGCATACACTACTGGCACAACTAGACCGTTATTCTAAAGAATTTATTCTTGCTAGAATGAGACTGTTACATATTTTTTTAAACAGGATTGCCAGTCATCCTATACTAAGTTGTGACAAGGATGTCTGTGCTTTCCTCACAGCTCAACCTACTGTATGAAAATTTTATTTAATGAGTTATAAAGACAATTTTACTTATTTTTAATTACATATTGATTTCTTCATTTTAGGAATTTATGGTCCATAAAAAAAGTCATACAAACACCAATAAAGGTATGGATCCGAGAGCTTTAACAAACGCAACCATGAAAAATCCTATTGCGGAATTTGAACATTTCAAGGATTACTGCATAGGTCTTAGTGAAAAATTAATCGCAGTGGATAAAATTAGCAGAAGGATAAATAAAGAAAGACATGGTAAGCATAATTTATAAATAATATATAATTTCTTTTTTTTTTAATGAAATCTTCTGTACTTAGAATGTTTGGCCGAGTTGAATCAATTGCATCCTATATTTACAATGTGGGCCTCTTCAGAACCAGAACTTTCAAAAACTTTAGAAGCTATTGCTAAAGCACTTCATTCTAATGCTAATGCACATAAAATATTGATAGATTCTGTATCGAATGAAGAAAAAGAATATGTAACATATGTTGAAGCTGTAAAAGATGCTCTTAATCGAAGGGATGCTATGCAAATTGAATATGAGTTATCATCAGAAGAATTAAACAAAAGAACAGTTGAAAAACAACAAGTATGTATTTAGCATATGTTTCCTGATTTTTTATTGAGGCAGAGAACAATTACTAATACTTACTTTAATCGATATTTAATTTTCGATTAGGTTGAAGATCCACGAAATAGTACTAATCGACGGGATAGTTCTTTCTGGAAAAGTGAGAGTAGTGGAGAAAAGCTTAGCAGATTATCATTAGCAATACCTCGAATATTGAAAGTCGTTGAAGTATTACAAGATAGAATAGAATGTGCTAATGAAAATTTGAGATGTGACATCCAGCGATGGAATGCCGAAAAACAAGCTGATTTGAAAAATATGCTCATAGCAATGGCTGACAAGCAGATCGAACATTATGAACAAACTATGCAATCCTGGGAAGAGGCTCTTTCTACTATGAAAGAAACAAGTAATGAATCTGATACACCAGTGAATTCACCCCGGGTGACTGCTTAAAAGTTAATATCAAATTGACCAGACAAAATTTAATGGTCAGAAGTTTCTTCATTAATTTTATTTAAACAATTACCAAATATTTTAAGTAAATAATCAATTTAGAGGCAGTACCAACTAGGTTATTTTTATATGCAAAGACGACTACATCCGGAAACCATACTTTTTATGTCGTTTTATTAACTTTTATTCAACTAATGAATTTTCAATCAAAATATTACTAGGTCCGATATCGATACTTTTTATTAGAAAAAAATGAATTTACAAAGAATGCATTTTGCTGTGATATTAATAATACCAGATAGATAACTATATTTTGAAAATGTACATAATTATTTCATTGAATGACTTTTATTGTTTTGGAGTATTAAATTTTACTCTTGTGCAAGTTTCATTTTGGGACCAAAACTATTACAATATCTATTGAGACTTTGAATTTCAAATTGAAATCAATTTGACTTGAAATAGGTGAATTGAAAGTGGTACTTGCCTGATGCTCAAATCTTTAATCAAATAAATTATATAAAGAAAAATTATGTAGGAAATGCAATGTCAAAGAAAAGAATTAAAGTCTCCACCAACAATTTTTTATATCCAATATAGTCACATCAGATCCAACAGATCATTGTTGATTGTATTAAATGTACAAAGAAATACGCTTTACAAAAATTTACAAAAAATATTTAACTTAAGAAGAATAATTATATTTTATTCATTTTTTCAATTCATTAATTTATTGTAATCCTATTGCAAACACTTCACTCAGCAATTAGGCAAACGGCGTTATATAAAATTCTATAAGATTATCAAAGTCCCTCAAGCTTGTAATGGATTCATCTGCAAATAATCATGTTAATTGTCACTACGAAATATATATTTTTAAGTATTGTATAAATGAAATGTTATATTGAAAAAATATCTATTAATCAAAATAAAAGCTTGACGAACCTGCTAAAGTTAATTCGTTGCTTAAATATCGAACACAGCGTGCATAAGGCTGCTGAATATTTCGTCGCATTTGTGGCACAATAAGTTTCGTTGGATTCCAAGGTACAGGAGACGAACCAATTGTTTGTGATAATTTTTCAGATCGCATAACATCAGCTTTGACTTCTTTCATTTTTAAAAGATCTGTTATTCTATATTCATTTGAGTCAATATTCCAAGTGAATTTGCAACCAGCAATATATTGTTTCCGATCTTCTAAACTATAAAGAGATCGATTTTTCGTTAAAGCTCTAGATTTTAAAGTAGATGAACAATTGAGCTTGATCTTACCATTGACCAGGACTAAACTGTTCGCTAGTTTGTACTTTCATTATGAGTAAAAGAATAATATCTCCACTGAGCGCGCAAATATCGATAATTTCTATATCATAATCACTGCAATGCCAATATTTTTTTTTGAACAATTTACACTGCCAGTCAGCGATGTGGTGCGAAAAAGTTTCAATGTCAAAACTCATTTGGTGAATTGAGACACATGGCACATTCTAAAAATGATTCATGAAATGTGAAAATTTTGAACACTTTATACTGTTTTGTTTTTGTACTGACCAATTTTTCTGCTTTTGCGTTGCTAATCATTCCCATTTGAACATAATCTGCTCCGTGTACCTGCATAGGAAGCACACATTGGTAGCTTGCGTATCCGCCCGTTTCTTCATCTGTGAATTTTCAAAAAAATATTCATTAAAATATATTCATAGTAAACAGTTAAAATTGTTATGATGATAGATACCTTCAACATCAGTAATTACGGACGCTCTTTCATCATCCAAATCGATATAAGAACGCTTAAAGTGTGATGTACATTTTATCGAAGGATATTGCAAAGTAGCTTTAGGAACTAATGGTGAAACACTATTGGAGATTGGTTTACTTGTTCTATCACGATAAGAATTAGGCAGTTGATTCTGATTAATAGGTCTTAGAACGTTCTTTTCGGCTAAAAAATAATTAAATTAAATTTTAATATATTTATAATTTTTATATTTATACTGTAGTAATAATTATATAAATATAAGCTTACAAGTTTCGAAAACTGCTATATCATTAAGTACATCATGAGGACCTATAAAATCATCGGATTCACTGTGTTCGGAGTCCATACGAGGTCTTCTACTGTTAGGCGATGCAGTCGGGGACTTTTGATATATGGCACAGCCAATATGTTTCGTTTGATCGCGTACATGTTTAAAAGGAACTATATTTTCAGCATCATCAGTTTCATCGCAAAACTCGTATTTTTTATCGGCCAATCGACGTTTCCTAAACGAACTTAATTTTTCGCAAGCTTCTTGTGTTTCGTCCGTAAATTCGTAAGCTTTTTCTGCATCTGAAATTAATTTATGACTGACTCGTGTTCGTAGTTGCGATTGGGATGATGGTGAAACAATATTTCTTTTTCGACAAATTGTATGCCTGAAATTTAATTTGTTTAAAATTCAAGTTTTTTGAAGAAAATACAAATATTATAAAATATTAAAAAGTACCTTATTGACCTAGTGATTGGCGGGGACATGAGACGAGGTGACGAGGGAGCACTGACCCCTCTAGAATGTAAAGGAGAATTTTTGGGGCATGAGCTAATCTGTGAAGCACCAGGCTGTGGTGACTTTCTAAGACTAGATTCTGAATTGCGAGTTTTTAAAATGTCAGATGATGGTGTAAATGTATTGATCGACCATGATTGTCCATGAGATTTCAAATCTGGTGGAAGTCTTTGAGGTATCGATCGAGGGGAGCAAGGAGGATGTTTGACCAATGTTATGACCTCACTACTTATACTTAGTTCTTGTGACATATCTTCACAAAAGTCTTGTAATATTTTATCTCTGACTGAAATGGCTTGTGGTTCAGTCTGAATACTTGAAATACTAGATTTATCACAAACACACTGTAAACTATTTAAACACAAGCACCCTTTATCACTAGAATTACTACTACACTTATTATTATCACAGGTACAATCACCTTGATTGCTGCTAAAAGTACTTGTTTGATCACATTCTATTTTGTTATTCATTTTACAATCGTCATTGTCCTCACACTCAATTATACTAGTGCATTGACATTTTTGAGTTGTATCTAATACATTTTCTAATGCTGAATTTTTTCCTTCTGTACTATTATCTGACTCAATTTTTGACTCTTCGGCTTCGTTTACACTTATTAAATCCAACTGTTCCATGTCAGCTAATAAATTGTCATGCTTCTCAATTGATACTTGACTTTTTATTTTCATATTCTCTAAATCTACTCTTAGAACATGTAAAAAATTTCCCGTATTAACTACAATGTGATTGGCATAGTTCAAACATACAACAGCACGAAATTTTGGATAAGGTGAGATCACTTCATACGTTGTGTGAACTGTAAGTCCATGCTGAAGACAATTACAACGTACACAAGAGTCCCAATTGGCTGCTAAATCTGGAAGCAAAGAAGTTATTTCAATTTTATGTAAAGAATAGATATAATCTTTATAATATTGTATACAAACCATCTTCTTCGTAAGATGAAGCTATGCTTTGACAATCTCTACAATTTTCAAGTGATGGTACTGTCGTTATGGTTACAAACGCTTTATCAGTTGGTTGTGATTGTGTTTGAAAACTAGAGCTATAGCATTTATCATTATATATTATTAGATAGTATAAAATTCAAGAATACATAAAATATTAAAAGTTACTATACCAAAGGCCATGTATGACTAATTTGTTTCTTTCTGTTGGCCATTGAGCAATTACTATGACCAATTCTTTGTAAATGCTATAATTACCAAACAATGTTACTTCAGCAACTTTACGTGAAGCTCTATTTGGAGTGAATGCCCACCAATGTAAGAAATACTTTAATAAACTGCCAGGTACAGCAACGTCTATGTTATAGGTGTAAGTCAATAAAAATCGTCCGCACTGTGTGAGCCCCATAATAACATGTCTAAAAAATTGTAAAAATATTTGAGAAATGAACATGCAGCTAAAATTTCTTTAACAGTAAAATTTTACCCAGCTTGGAGAGCGGATTTGGGTATAACTTGTAATAATGGTAAACGACGCCATGAAGGTATCTCAGTAAACAGTCTTTCTTCAGTGGCATAATTGTGTTGAGTTAAGGAACCCCTTATCTAATAAAACAAATAAAAATAAACATAAACATAAAATAACTCTTAATTTAGTTTACTATTGATAGACTTATAAATTAAATGGTTTTTTAAAAGTTTTTTCAAAAAGTGGTAATTTTTTTGTTAAAAACAACATTAAAAATGACAGTTTGATAGAAAGCAATTTCCAACTGTCATATAATTCATGACAGTAATTATGCACAGTATTACATACTTAAATAGTGCTCCACAAAGGGAAAATCGATTTTACTGTCCAATTGAATCAATGATTTATTTACAGAGAAATGAAAAATAAAAGCAGCCTTGCAAAAGTTTGTTTGAAATTAGACAGTGAGATGAAAACAAGGCAAAAAATTTCATAAAAATAAACAGTAACATTAGAAAACGCCTCCTATGCATTCGATTGCTCGAGCCTCAGAAAAACGTATCTCAAGATCGAAATTTCTTTGTGGCTAGTAAGCACGAGTCCTTGGCAATAAGTCCTCGAGAGGACGAGTCGAGGCTCGCTAGGGGCCACGTGAGACAATTAAAAATGAGCAAGAACAATTCACCTCTCTGGTAAAGAGCTTGTGAAGGATGTTTCTGCCTTTGTTATTGCTGCTTCTCTGCGTGCCGACAGTGTACTCCGTTGACTTGCACGAGGAGTCGTCGGATAAACAATCGTTGAGCGTATCCGAGGAGGCAGTGTCGGATGACGATGCGTCGGCCATTTTTAAATAACCCCCACGGACAGCGCACAGCAGTGCGAGAGCTGATATCGGAGTCAGGCAGTCCGCAGCAGCAGCAGCAGTTTGTGTATATGCCAAACGATGTGTTTACACGAGAGAGGTGTCCGTAGCAGCAGTGAGCGAGCATGAATCGGCGCTGAGTTGCGCCCGGAATTTCTCTGCCCGTTACAATGCTAATGCTGACATGCTATAGAGTAGTGCAGCGAGCGAGCCTGCGCCTGCCGCGCTCCTCGAGACTAGTCTCCCTCAGGCCCGTGCAGCGAGCTGCCGCGGCTGCTAAAACTGCTGCCGATAGCGAGTAGAGGTATATAAAATAACGTAGCAGTCGCCTTGGACAGCTCGGCCGACTACCTACCTACCTACCTACCACTCCGAATCTTTTTCCAGCACTGCTGCTGCTGCTATTGCTGCTACTGCATGCATGTGCATTGCAACGCGCGCCAAGACACGCAGCTGCAAACGCGAAAACTTCGAGACGAGCCCGAGGCTAGGTCGTTACAACTGCCGAGAATTAATTCGAACTTATCCTTAGTTTTTCACGGACTTGCATAAATCACTCAGACTTTGCTATAAAAAAAGATAATCTGTTTACTGCTATGGCAGTGACTGAAATTAATTACAAGTTGTTGGAGGAAATTGTCACTTTGAGGCAAAACTAACTTTTTCCAAGCTAATGCACTTGTTGATTATATTCTGGTTTCAAATACGTTAGGTCGATGATCGTAAGAGCATTGGTTTATTTGGCGTTCGATAACTTCTGATTGGTCAAATTCTTAAAATAAATCTCACTTTGCGCATTGTTGCAAACATTTTCGAACGAGTTTTTATTTCTTCTGCGTTCGATCATTTTTTAATGCAGTTGAATCGCGTGAAATTTTATCGTGCTTTGATAAGGTAATTTTCACGATGAAGTATTTCATAACTTCAATTTCTCGCTCGCAAATTTTGAGCGATTTCAATTATTTGTTTCATTTGGAAATTGAAAATAATGTTTAAAAAAAGTAAGGCATCGATTTAATCGGGCAAATAACAAGGACAAAGAGCTATTTTTGAATGAAACTTTTATTTGTTAAAGTATAAGCGTTGAAAAGCATTTGCTTGAATTTTGTCTATTTTACAATGCGAGAGCAAAATTGATTTTCAACGAAGAGCGATGCAGTTTACAAGGAAGTAAAAAAAGGTAGTTTATTGCTTGATGATTTGGGGCTCGAAGTCGGGCTGCACAACCTTGGCTAATTTTTCGGCGTACATGTCCAATCTGGAGGTCATCTGGAAGAAGAGAAAGAAAAAACGAATGAAAAGATGCGGGTCAAAAACTAGAGTCCAGAGTCCAACGCGGTTGGGGAGGATAATTACCCTGAAACCCCAGAAGTCCTTGATCTGCCTGCAGAGATTGAGATCGATCTCGGCGATCAAGACGCCGTCCTCGGAGCGGCTGAGGCCGGGGGTGCGGGTGCCGTCCGGGGCGGCGATGTAGCTCGAGCCGTAAAAGTGGCCGAAGTCGTGGTGGGCCGGCTGGCCGTTGCCCGAGGTGAAGGCGTTGGGGAAGACCTCGGTGCCGACCCGATTGATGGCGCAGGTGTAGTAGCTGTTGGCGATGGCGGCGTTGCGGGCCTCGATGCCCCACATCGGCTCCGACAGGGTCTTGGTGGTCGCCGACGGATTGAACACGATCTCGGCCCCGTTCAAAGCGAACATGAGCCAGTTGAGCGGATGGTGGCGGCCGTAGCACGTGTTGATGGCGATCTTGCCGAAGGGCGTGTCGAAGACGGCGTGGCCCAGGTTGCCCTCCATGTAGTAGGTCGACTCGTTGAAGTCGTTCTTCCTGGGGATGTGGTTCTTTCTGTGCTTGCCGATGACGCGGCCGTCGGTGCCGATCACCACCGCCGTGTTCCAGAGGGTGTCGCCGTTGGTCTGGTCGCGCTCGAGGATCGGCGAGACGATCACCATGTTGTGCTTGCGGGCCAGGCCGGACACGAGCTCGGTCGTCGGGCCGGTGATCGCGTCCTCGGCGAACTCGCACCACGGGTACTTTTCGCGGGTGCAGAAGGCGAACGGCATGGCTGAAATTCCGATCCCCTCTCATTTTTATCACCGGCTCACCCTCGATCAATTTTTTTCTTTTCTTTCATTTCATATATAATACTCACGCCAACCCTCCTGGAGGCAGACGATGTTGGCGCCGCAACTGGCCGCGTGCTCGATGTACTTGGCGAGCTTCTTGTGGATGGCCTCCCTCTGGTCGCGAATCGGGTCGGTCGTCGGCAGGACGATGGTGTTCTGGACGATGGCCACCCGGACGATGCGGGGCGGCCGCAGCTGCTCGACGATCGCGCCACCCATTTTGTAGCCCTTGATCTCGCAGTTCACGCCTTTATCGAATTTCGGCAGGTCCAGAGTTCTGTATCAACGAGCGGATTTTTTTTTATTTAGATAAATGACCCAAAGGGACGAGTTGGAAAAAATGTGTCGGAAACACCTACTCGACTTCTCGTCCATAGAGGATCCTCTTGACCTCCTTCAGAATTGGCTCGGGCAGGTTGTCCTCGAGCATCTGCTCGAGAGTCAGATGCTCCAAACCGGTGGTCTTGGCGTCGCCGAAGATCTCCATCTTTTTCTCTTACCTTCCGAAAGAAAAGCAAAGGCCGAAAAATAAAAAAGCTACTGTAGCTCGAGTTCGTTCCCAAGAGCCGAACGGACGAGAAGTAAGGAATACCGGCGAGGAAGCTTCAATTTATACGCATATTAAACAGATGATGTGAAAAGATTCTTTGCTACGATTGGCCAAAGATAATGAAATCAATCAACGGACTCTCTCGTCTCTGTTATTTAGAAATTATATTATTGCTCGTATGCAAAATAAAATATCGAATCGCACGCGGCGCTGCAGGTCAATACGACATTGCCCTAACGTTGAGTCGCATATCTCGCGTGCATTACGAGCTTATTATAAATTTATTATTATTTATATGGCTCTTTGTACATGTGTATAAATTTCGATAAGAGGCTCATTCGATTGGCTGCTGCTACTGCTTCGCGACGACTCTTCCTTCTCTAATCGTTTTTATTGTATTGATCAATTGACGTGTCATTTTATACTGTTATAATGCACGATATTTACATACAGTGTATTGCCATTCAATTAATGATGATAGTAAATAAGAAATTTCTTTTTTAGTTTTGGATACTTATTCGAGTTCCAATCTTTTTTATCCTTTTGTCCTTTTATTGATAATTACTCAGATATTATACCCCGAACAAGTTAAAAAATTTTTTTTCGTTGTTTTCTACTCCAAACAATATACAACAACAACCATTTCCCAAAACAATAAGAAAATGGAATCATATTTTTTCGGATAAATTTAATATTTTTGGATGTCACAGTTATAAAGAATCAACAATTTTTCTTTAAAAATTTTTAAATGTGTGGTATACAGATCTTCTTTGATAATTTTTTTTTCCAATTTTGAAGATGATTATTTCAAAATAACTGATTTTCGTGACTCGTGTCCTTATGTGCATTAGACATTGTTTAGTAAAGTAATATTTTTGCTTGGTTTGTGTGTAAACTTTAAATTATAAATTAGTAAACATTTTTTTATGAATAAAGAAATCAATATTTTCTCTACGATAAACGAGAAGCTGTTATAGGATAAACATTCGCTTACGCATTTTCACGCGACTTATTGAAGTATTTTAAGGTAACACCACATTAAATATGCAGAAGTTATAAATAAAGCCAATCAGAGCACAAAAAAAGAGCCACGTTCGACTCGTGTGCATATGTAAATGTGCATAGTGATTAAATTACTGCAGATTCGGGATTTCGCAAAGACAATATGAAAATATTGAGCAATAACTGGAGCATGAAATTTTTGATTACAAACATTCGGTAAAGTTTGAAAAATTTTACTTCAAGCTTACAAAAACGAATATGCATGAAATTTAAAATTAAATATTGTAAACATTTTCATTTTGGGGTTCCAAATTTTTCTATAATAACAACCTATTCAAAGATCATGTAATTATACAGCATGTTAAATGTAAATTAACATATTTATTAAAATAATCAATGAAACTTTTTTATCTATTATCCTGAAACATACTTAATATTTAATCAATCGAACGATGAGATAATTTGAAGTTTATATAACAATCTTTAAAAATGCATAATTGTAAAGATCTAAGTAGCCAATCTGTTCGCAAGAAAAAAAACGTAAATTGCAAGATAATATCAAAGAAATCGTGCGATATTTATCGTGCGATATAAATTGACAGATTCATCACCATTTGATGTCATCTGTGTCTGTTTGAATTTCAAACGAGTGAAATTTAATTTTTACAATGTTGTACAGTTTTTTTCTCGAATCTAATAAATCGCGAGCCTTTAAACATTGAAGATATAAAAACTTTTTTATTTTTAAAACAGTATTAACAAAATAAATAAAAATACGTTGTAAAAAATATTTGATTAACGTTGGATTATATACACATGCGAATATTTCATGCAAAATTTGAAGTCAGATTTTTGAAATTTGAAGTAAATGAAGTTAACTTCGATGAATTTGTATTGTTGAAAATCGACTAATTTTCTTTTATATTTTACTTGCTTTGATTTTATTTTGATTGTAATAATTTTGGCAGTTTTAGATTTTGTTTGCAATACTATATTTATTAATTTACACAAATACATATTAGGAAACAAATGTCGGCTAATAGCTTTTCACTATCTCGATATCTGAAAGATTAATGATTCTGAAGTTTAGACTCCCAAGTAAACATTGAACCATTTAATCAATACCGGTTGTTCTTGCATATTTATTAATAATAATTTAAGACAAATTTTAGTATTTTATGACAAAGACTTTGTCAATTTTGTGAAGTTTTATTGAAAAGTTCTTTTAATAAAATGTCGATTAGATATCACTCATTGAAGATACATAGGGGTCACTTTCATGATATGCATAATTCATTTCATAATTTTTTAGAGTAATATTCTGTGACATCTCGGGCACGGTGGTGGACGTTAAAAATCGCATGTTTTGCTAACATCTGTTCTAAAATAAAAGCTTAAAAACTTTCGCATTTGAAAAATGTCTTGAAAGAGCGATTAATATCCCATTACGAAGTTTTAGGTTTCCGAGAAAGTAATTAATTTCTGACATCTCAAATAAGACACATTTTTATAAATTATTCGCACAAGTGCTATTTTAGTTTCAGCGTAAGCTGACATGTCAAGTGTGAACTTTTCTACAAAAACTTCATAAATTATATTTTTTAACACTGTACAGATAAAATGTACGTGAAAAATATTTTCAATCGTTATGCCTGAAATTATGCAATTACTCTCGTGTTTTAAAGCTGAGTTCCGAAGATTAAATTTAAACTGGACGGAGATTTTTGAAATGTAAAAAACGCATTCAGTAATAATTCACATAACGCGATGATAATATTTTAATTAAATTGTTTGTTTAGTATTCCATTTTGACTCATGTTATAGCCATGATTTATCCTGCCATTGAATTTCATTCTTCAGTTGTTTTTTTAGGCCTTTTTATTATACTTTTTTCGTTAAAAATCAAAACCATACTCCAAAAATAAGAGGGTTATAATGGATATTTATCATATAATACTCGGTAAAAAAGTTTCAGAATAAATCATCGATTTCTAATTTATAAATACGCTTTTGTTCGAAGATGCAGTGAAGTTTCAATCGCTCTTCCAGCGATTTTTCATAGATTATCAAGTCGAGACGACGCCTCTCAGCGAAGCTTGAAATATTTACATTCATAGTTTAATTGAAAAAAATGAAATTATGCGTTATTGGTCTGTTGGAGAAAAATCACAACATCCGCAGAGACTGATAAATTTAATGTAGCTGGAGTATCTTTGATTTTCGCTCTGAGTTCAGAAAATAATTTGGTATCGACTGACTGCAGCCGTAATATCGAAAACGTCGAGAAAATGAAATCCATCGAGTTATAAAATCAAGTTGCAAAAAAAAACAAAACAAGAAAACTGTTATGCAAGATCTCGAGAATAATTCATGAGCCATGAAACTCGGAGCAAAAATACGTATAGGTAAGTTACGATTCTTTGCTGTACGCGTAAATTTCATAAATTTCCTACTGATCGACGTGAAATTTTTGAACGACGCACGATATCCGCATGAATTTTTATCATTTCGGGCGTGCCAACATGAGAATCGTAAGTAAGTCGTATCGGTGACTGGTATATCGTTGGGTTGGCTCGTAAGTCGCCGCGAGCGTCGTTGGGCGCAGCTACTGCACACAGACAAGAAGACACAAGTGCCAGCCGTGAGCGAATTCTGCAAAGTGCGACATTAATGACAACAAAGTGCAGACGACGCCTCGAATATGTAGCTTTATTCGCCCGCGAGCCGCGAGGTTATGTTTTTGCGCACATCCCGACGAGCGAAATGTGCCATTGAGTCGTGTGCTCTCCTCTCGCATGTATAAAGCATAAAGTCGTAATTCGCGTTTGCTGCGGATAGTGGGGGATAAACGTGGCTCTCCGATTCTCGAATCGATCCGCACATGCGAATGTTCTGCTGGCTGCTGTCGCGAGCCGTAGTGATGATAATGTGACTTATTATTCATCAGGTACACACTCATACCTTGTGTTTATACTGGCGAAAAAACAGCATGTTTTACCGATGTGATATTTGGTATGCGTTTTACATCTCTACTTTTGTTCGTTGGTTTTTTCATTTATAATTCTTGCTTCAACTTTTGATCGATCGCATTTAGATATCGAATATTGAAACTCGTCTCGAAACTAGTAAATTTTAGTTTTTCAATGATCATTCATTGAAACGAATAAGACTTTATACCTATACAACTTTTCTATAGTGAAATTAATTTTTGTCCAATTATGTGATATCATACTCGGTCGAAAATGATACTTCAAATGTTTTTTTAATTGATTCTTAAAATCTATGTGTTGACATTTCAAATTAAATTTATCATTTATGATTTTAATTTCGTAAATTTATCAAAGTAAATGTTATAATTATTTATTTGCATTTAAAAAACCTTTCCACTTGATTAAAACAATTTTTTCAACCTGTATGCATCTGAACTCTAGAGTAAAAAGCTATGTTTTTCATTTTAAAACAGGTAACTTGGGTAATTTTTAGAACCAACTGTGATGGAAATAATGCTGTCAGCAAACAATAAGTCATATATTATTATCAGGCAGCAAAAACAGATACTCTCAACTGAAAGATAAAGTGTACATTCAGTTTTACTACAACTTCTGTACAATAAAGGTAACTTTGGAGTCAGTTCTATTATATAATTTATTTAGTACAACATTTTATTTAAATAATTTCAAATTGCATTTGAAACTTAATATTGTATAACAAAATCATTTTCAACTTTTCATTTGGAACTCTACATCAAATTTTAAAAATCAATATTGACTCTAAAGTGTAAACATTATTTATTTAGTGTCTGATGTCTATTTCATGCATTTATATAATTTATTATCAATATATAATTTGAATTCACTGTTTACTTATTTTATTTTAATAACTTTTTTTAATATTTTTATCTTACATAAAAACTTCTGATTCTAGGATTTTTGAAAAATGGAGCATGCAAAAGAACCTCATTTTGATATAACTATTGATGAAAAGGACCTAATTTCGGGTGCTCAAAAAATCGTGAAGAATTTGAGACCTTCATGGCAAGATGATAAGCTATCTCACAAGGTAATATTTTTTATCTTAAAAATTTTTTCTTGAAAAACCTAAAATTTGACATAACATAATGATGTTTTTGATTCAGATGTTTACTAATGGAATATCAAATAAATTAATTGGAATTTGGCATGAGAATGATTATAATAAAATGGTGCTAGTCAGAATATATGGCCATAAGACAGATCTTCTTATTGATAGAAAAGAAGAAATAAAAAATATAAGGGTATACTTATTTTATAATTATAATTATAAAAATCTTGAATATATGTTTTATATACATTTGTATTTCAGATGCTGCACAAAGCTGGATTCACACATTCCATTTATGCTACTTTTAATAATGGAATAGCTTATGAATTCATTGAAGGTAATACTTTAACAGTTGATACTATAAGAGATTTAGATATTTGTAAATTGGTAGCTGTGAAGTTGGCAGAAATGCATTTGCTGAAACCAAAAACGTGTAAATTAGGTGAAGATAAATCTATAATTTGGGAAAAAACAGAAAAATTTATGTCTATTATGCCTAAAAATTTTGCTGATCCTACAAAACAAAAGAAGTACGCTATTTTTAATAAATATTCTCTAAAATTACAATGCAAAAAAGTACAGGTATAATGTTTCTTTCAGATTTGAGAAATTGATAAAGCCACATTCTATACTGATGCAGGAGTACCAAACTTTAAAGGATGGACTTTCTCAATTGAATTCGCCTGTAGTATTTTGTCACAATGATTTATTACTAACAAATATATTACACAATGAAAAAGAAAAATAAAGTGACATTTATTGATTTTGAATATGCTGCTTACAATTTTCAAGCTTTTGATATAGCTAATCATTTTGCTGAATTTGCCGGTAATATTTAATTTACAATCAACACATTTTAATTTTTTGAAAACAATATTTCATGATATTTGAAAAAACAGGTGTAGATGAACCAAATTATTCTTTGTATCCTGATGAAGAATTACAGAAAATTTGGTTGAGATTTTACTTGGAAAGGTTTAGAAACAATTCTCATATACCAGAAGAAGATGTGGCTATTCTTTATGAACAAGTTAATAACTTTGTGTTGTTAACACATTTTTTTTGGGGTTGTTGGGCACTAATTCAAAGTCAATATTCTCTGATTGATTTTGACTTTTTAGAGTGAGTCACGATTTATTATTTGTTAAAATATTAGTAGTAATTAGTATTTTTTTATAGTTGTGTTGATAATTTAATTTTTATTCATTTAATGTATTCTCAAACCTTAAGATATAAATTAAATTTCTAAATGTAAATATAAAACAAATCGTAATAGTGATAACGTATTTTATGACAATAAATAAGTATATTTTAATATTTTTTTAGGTATGCAGCGCTTCGATTCAACGAGTATTTTCGAATGAAGTATCTCAACCTTGAAAGTGAAGGAGGAATAATTAGGAACATTTGAGAAGTTGATACTCTAAAGATCCAGCAAATTTTATGCAATACGTCAGTAAATTGTAAACTTGTTTTTATGTGCAATAGGTGCGCGGGGCGTGCGACGTTACGAAAGAAATCGCTATTTTTTTATTGGTGTCTTTGTAAATAAATACGAAAGCGATGCTACCGATACTTTTATCTATTTTTAGTGACTACGTAACGTTTATAAGATCCTAGACGGTACTAAAATTGATATTTAAAAGTTATAATACCATATTGATAAATCACAACTGGAGCTGTGAATCCCATATTTTGAAAAGATGATGAAGTCTTATTTTTCTAAGACTATATTTATATTATCATATATTTTTTTTACTAATTGCGATTAATTTTATTGTTTCTTTTTTTTTTTTTTTGTTTAAAAACACACTTAATGAAATCAATGATATTAAATAACGAATTTATCAAAACGTAGAATGTTGATAACCTTTTGAATTATTAAATCAAATTGTAATGAAAATGTGATATAGTGATCGGTAAGAGAGCACATTTTGCATCTAGTTCAATCTATTTTCTCAATTTTAAACCAGTTACTTAATTAATGTCGACTAGATGTTGATTTACGTACTTCAATTCGAGATCTCGCTATTGTGACCTTGAAATTACAATAAAAAATGTTGACCATTTAAATAGTTAATTATGTATTTTTCTTCAAGTCAAAACCATTCGCAAGATCATCGCCTTTCAAACATCCATTTGTCTTGAAATGTACTCCATTAGCTTACGTTTCTATTTACATTACGATGATTAATATAGTTAGTTAATTTTCTCTTTTTATTATGATAACGAAGTTGAAGAAAATAACGAACGAAAATTCGACTACGATAAAAATTATCTTAAATTTGCTAAAAAAAAAAGATGAGTTTTTATTCACATACGGAACTTGGCGCACGCAGCATTGATGTTCGCTGCTGCTGTTGCTGCTGAGGCAGTGCCCAGACGCGCACCGGTAAGAGGTAAAAGCTTGTTTCGCGCGCTGCTCCCATCGAAGTGCCGTACATAAATTTTCCTTACATTGTAGAGCTGTAATCACGGAGAAGCTTGATTAGAACGTTATGCTCTCGGCTGTCTGGTCTCACGCTTTGCTTCTCTCCCGCATGGGCGCATGCAAATTACGCCTGCGAAGCGGCGACGACACACGAGCGTATTCACGTGTTTTTGTCATCGAAAATAAATGCTCGGGTATTAGATCCGTTCACGGCGTATAAAAAAAGCAGAAAAAAAAATAGCGAGCAGAGGGACATTTGGATGAAAAATTGCGCGATTTATCCGCGTCGCATTGATTCGATCGTTTCTTTTCCACGCTCGAGCACATTGTATTTCACGCAGTCGCTCAACAATACGTAAAAAAGAAAGTAAATAAGAAAAAGATAGAGCTGTACAGAGCTACGAATGTGTTGCTCTGACGTGCGCGCACACAAGCTGCACTTGTTTCGCAGGTAAATAAGAAAGTTACGAGAAAGATGATTACGGTAATTGGATTTGGTATACACCGGCTCGAGCACATGGGTGTATATTTTCGCCGTCGAGAAGATTCAAGGCCCGTTTCTCGCGTCGTTTGTCCGCAGCAACTTGTGATTTTTACTTATAGAAACAATAATATAAATCCTCGAGCGGTACTAATCGCTTATTAAATTCAAAGTATTATAGCGAGCGAAAGAAGAAGCAGAAGAAGAGAAGGAAAAATTAATTGTACGCGTGGGCGCGAGACAATGAGCAGTTAAAAATACGCGCGGTGGCTCGAGCTTCGGGGAAAACATCGTTCCGTAAGAGGAGAAAAGCTCGCGCTCCACTAATTTTCTAGCTCGGCCGCTCGAATAAGCTGGCTAAGCTGTTGTAAATTGCTTACGCGCTTATACTTTTCACCCAAATGGCTCGTATGTATGTGACATGATGCTCTCGTACAAACGTCTTATCGTTATCGAGAAGTTATGTATGGCAATTAGTTCTTCGCTTTGGTAAATGCGACGAGAGAAATGGCGTTATACTCGCGACTTTGGTTGATGTTGTATTGCGTATGCCGAAGCGAAGATTTTAAATTATTCACTGATTGATATGATACTTGGCTGGGTTGTAGAAGCCTAATTTTACGTAAAGCACAGATAAAAACTCCACTTATAAAGGGATAGGCTTGGGAGCTCGGCACCTAGCAGTCTTAATCTAGGGCGAGTTTATTCATTATTATCGTCAAATTAGATTGCCTATCACTTGGACAAACTTGAAATATGCACTCATGTGACGATCTTTTTGTTGGGAAAAAATTCGACATGGACAGATGTTCGAACGTAAGAATCAAAAAGTAAGAGAAAATTAAAGAAAGCATCGGCGACTGGACTACTCCAGTTCATTTTCACTAGTCTATACGAGGGAAATTTTGTAAGCTCTAACACAGGAAAAGAGGAGACTCATAGACTTTATATTAACTCAAATCAGTACAGCAAATATCTCATATTAGTTGACAAAGTGCGACTGTTTGATCTACCGGATCACGAGAGGAAAACAAATATCAACACCGATCGGGGCAAAAAATGTTCGCACACACATTGAACTGTATCTCTCGAGAGCATCATAGGTCGACACGTCTGTGCCAGGATTGCGTATACAGAGACGTGTCTCGCCTATGTGTCTCCCGACGATCCATCGTTGGATTTTCCAATTTAATGCTTGACTTTCATATAGGACTCGGGCCGAACGAGCTTATTAACGGTTCATCGAACTGCGATAAGCTTTGCAAGGTGCGAGTTTCGAGAGCAGATAAGCGAGCCATTACTGGTTAACCGATTAGTCGCGAGTGCTCACACCTCTTTAATTTTTTTTTCTCCATCATTTACCACTTTTGTTTCCTTTTATTTTTGTTTATTACCTATACTCGCGAGTCGTGAATACAACGTATTATCTTCAAATTATTCCAGAACCAATATTGACGGTTAAAATATGGAATACAGCAGCGAACGAGTGGCCGTTGCTCCTGTGTGAATGTCAAGAACGCAGAGGACGCGCAATGACGCTCCGAAGACGAGTTCGACACACGATACAGTAAACTGCCGGTCGATATAAGCCCGTCGACTCGCCGGCCTGCTACCTACATTACGTTACTCGCGACTTGTGAATATTGGCTCTCGAGTTTTATATATTTTATAAGGTTGTAAGTATGCGCGCGCGTGGCACACGCACTTGTTTTGCTTGTGCAGCTGAGCTGAGCTGCGCTGCAGCAGCAGCAGTACAAGGTATATGCAGTAGCGGTGCGGTGCAAGTGGGCCGTTATCATAGCAACTCTATAAGTCGTAGCCTATACCTTAGTGCGCTTAGCATATAGCCACTTGCTTCGGCTCGCCTATACATGTATATAGCTAGGCGGACATGTGCAGCTGCACTTTACGTAATGACGTAATGTTCCGGAGCTCTGCCGCGGTACTTTATGTACCTTTTAGGAACTATTTTACCTATAATCGAGTGCGTTTGCGCCTTGCACGGGGGGCGGCTCGTGCTGCACTTCTCTTGCTGCTGCTGCGATGAACGAATGGTAAAACGTTGACAAATCGGCCCCGGCTTATGTATACAGAGGAAGATGATTTGCCAGGTGGCCGTGAATCTCGTGATCCTAAACATGTTTCCGCTTGATTAAGACAGTTGATTTCTTGCTCGCATCTTTAAAGGGCGAATCGATCGAATTTATCAATCAATATACTTTTGTTTCAGAGTCAGTTTCGTACGTCTATTCGGACTCCATAATCTTTGTGCGGTGCGCGACGATGCACGAGCGCAGAGATCCAAATAGATCGACTGCACTGGCTGCGCGATATGTACCGTACGCGTTATTATATACTATAATGGTCTTTCTCTCTCTGTATACACGTAAGCGCGCCTAAGATAATGCACCGCAGCAGCAGCAGCAGCACACATGCACAATATGCTCGTGTAACGTCTGTTGGGGCTCGTGCCGCTGCCACCGCCACTGCTGCTGCTGCTGCTGCTACTTGCGCGACTAACTTGACTGAGGCGCGCGATCGTGTGTGCAATCCGTTCCGTGTATATACGTGCTGTTGTTGTTGTTGTGTGTCAGCAACACAATGCACAAGCAGTAGCTCCATAACAGTCGCGCACGCACTTGTCAACGTCGAGCCGTCGTCGTGTTGTTGTTATTGTTATTGTTGTTAGTACCGCGCCGCAGTATATATATATATAGAGTCGCTTTAAACTCTGGCCCAGAGCACATCGCGCAGTGCGATATATATAGAAGAATCGAGCGAATTTACATCGATGCATGCGTATAATACATCATCGGCACAGAGGGATCGCGCCGCCGCCGAGGTGTTTGCTACAAGGAAGTGAGCTGTGTTGCAGCCCGCAGCAGCAGCACAAGAGCGCACAGTGTGTTCTGCAAAGTGCGAATTCACTGCTGTGCACGACACACCGATATCGCGGGAGCAAAAGAGAAAGAGCGAGAGAAAGAGAGAGAGAGAGAGAGACAAGGACGGATTGTGGCAGACTGCCTCACAGAGTTGCTTACTATATAGGCGATATATAGCGGCCCGCCGCAACGCACACACACACACACACGTCCCCGATGCCTGCTTGCGCTGCTGCTCTGCTCCGCTGGTAGTCCGCGCGAGCTAGAGATTCTCGCACGACTTGCGTGTGCGTATAGAGCTCGATCCGACCGACGACTCGACTTTGGAGTTTAGGGACTCGCTGCCTGCTGCTGCTGCTACTGCTTCGACGACTGTTGTACATGCTGATACGTCAGTGTGTGCGTGTTGTGTGTGAGCTGCTGCTGCGTGCAGAGCGGCTGAGCACAGGCTGGCCGAAGCAGCACAGTGTCGAGCTGAGCCGAGCTGCTCCGCGCGTTATGTGTATATGTTTACGTGCGTGTGCTGCGCCGTCGTAAGTGAGTTTTTGCAGTGTCAGTGTGTGTTGTGTCGACTGTCGTCGTCGTCGCCGTCGTCGTCGTCGTCGTCGTCGTCGTCGTCGTTAACGGTCTACTACTAGCTACTCGTTTGTGCTTGTGCGTGATCTCCTAATTGTGCTGGTGGTGCGTGCTCCTCTTTTTATATACCTATAATACACCTATATAGCAGCCACCTCTATATGTATGCACTCTGTGTATGTATTACATGCTATATACCTATATATCGGCCACAGCAAATATTCACACAGGCGCAGGAAGCTACCTAACTAACTAAGCCGAGGAGCCAGCCTATGCTGCTTCGGCACGACCGAGAGCAGTGCCAGCGACCTTTTAATCTCGCCATTTTGGAGGTGAGGACAATTTCGCTACTTATCGCGAGCTCTCTATAACTCGTATCGTAACTAACTCGAGTCGCGAGCCACGATACAACACCCTGGAGCCGTTTATCGCGGGGACTCGCCCCACAGGGGAGCCTCGTGCGGGGCCGCTCCTCTCTCGTCTCTGCGATAACTCGACCGACTCCGCATACGACGCACGGCATAATGCCATGTCCGCGCCTCCGTACTCCCAATGTTACTTGGAAATCGTCATCGTTGCTCGAGAGCTAGCCTCTGCCGCTCCGTTACTGCTGCTTTTGCTGTTTCTCCGCGAGTTAGCAAACCTTTCCTCTCTCTATCTGTCTCTCTCTCACTCTCGCTCGCTCTCTCACTCACTCACTCTCTGAATAGTTGTGTATGCTAGAGGAGTTATATAGAGTCTCTCTCTCTCTCTCTCTCTCTCAAGTCGCGCCCGTCTTGTGTGTTAGTATGTAATTTCTCTCTCTCTCTCTCTCTCTCGCTTTACATTACTCTTCGGAGAAGATTTAGCTCAAACCTCGACAGGTTGTTTTGATAGGTATTTTTTTTACTCGTTGCCCACTGCTGCATTTCAGCTCCAATATATAGTTCGTATTACGATGCGAGACCCACTCGACCCCCTTCGACTCTTTTTATTATGTGTGTGTGTGTGTATATAATGTGTTGAAAACGTTTGTTGTGCTTTTGCAATGATTACAGGTTTTTCTCGCGCTCTATCTGTATCTCGCTCTCACTGTGTCTATCTTTGGTGCGCGATATGTGCGTTGACGAGCGGTCAGTCATTCGCACGTAGCTGGGAATGCGAGTGTCCGAGTTAGCATCATCTGGAGCTTTTGCCGCTGCTGCTACTGTCCGAAGCCCCGCGAATCGGGCTTCTAGAATCTCTCATTATCTCTGCAGGAGAAACGACTTCCAGGTTGGAATGGAGCAAAACCTGCTGCTACTGCAACATTGATCTCTAAATGCTTTGTGAGTCTTTTTCTCTTTAAATTATGTTCCACCTGCTCCACAAACAGTTGTGAAATTCGCCTATGTGCTAGTTTTAAAATAATCCACTCATCCAGTGGCTACAAAATTTTGGCATTTTATCATTTAAACAAACTTCATATGAAACATTTATAAATTGTATGCCTTTATACTTTACTATAAATATCAAAATTAACAACAAATTTTTTTCTCATTCATACATAAGAACTAAAAAAAACTATTTCAATTTATTTTATCAGTGCATAAGTCTCTTATTAAAAGCATTCATTTTTAAAAAGAAGTGATGTAATGTAAAATAGTGAAAAAGGTATGCATTTTTTTTATGCCCATATTAGTATGACCAAAATATTTATTGTTTAATTACATTTGTTCTTAATTTAAATTTTAAATTGAGTAATACAATTTTTTTCTATGTAAATAGGCCAGGCGAGCTACAGTCAGGCTGATGGATTGACAGAGGACGGTAACAAGCTGGCACAGGTTTGGGTAGAGGATCATCCAAAGCAAGGGGGTAGTAGCTCATCGTCATCGCCATTAGCTCACGGAGGTGGAAGTAGACGTGATTCAAAACTGGAAGTCAAAGGTGGCAACGGGGAGGCTGCCTCCTCGGGAGCTTGCGGTGGTGGCGGAGGGGCCTACCGCAAATCCTCTGCTGGTGGAGGCGGTGGTGGAGGAGGAGGTGGTGGTGGCGGTGGAGTTGGAGCTGGAGGCAATAGCAATCGCCATAGTCAGATCATGCCTGCCGGTACACCTAGGCCAGGTAGTCTCAAAGATCCAGAAATAGCAGACTTATTTGAAAAGAATGATCCTGAAAAGATATTCGAGGACCTACGAGAAATTGGTCATGGTAGTTTTGGTGCTGTGTACTATGCAAGATGTACCGTTACAAAAGAAATTGTTGCCATTAAGAAGATGTCTTATTTGGGAAAACAAACTTATGAAAAATGGCAAGATATTTTGAAAGAAATTCGATTTTTAAGGCAGCTCAAACATCCTAATACCATTGAATACAAAGGATGTTATCTCAGGGATCATACAGCATGGGTAAGACTTAATTTTATTAAATTGATAAAAAATGAATGAAAATTCCTTATACAATAATTTAGATTATCAAATAAAGAGTTGCAGTAAATTTCAATTAAATATTTTTAGAACTATTGTTAAAATATGAAATAAGTTTCTGAGATATATACAGTTGAAGCACATATTTTACTGTAACTCAAAATTCTCTCAAAACTAGATGATTCCTTTTAAACAAAAGTGATGAATTTTAAGATTTAATCTTAGTACCAAATATATAAATCTATATTCATTTAGAATATTGTGTACATAAGTAGAAGTAACAATGATACATAGAAATGAAATAACAACCCAATTTCACGGATGATTGCAGCTGGTGATGGAGTACTGTCTCGGTTCGGCCTCGGATATAATCGAGGTGCACAAGAGGCCATTGAAGGAAGAAGAAATCGCGGCGATCTGCGAGGGAGTGCTACGAGGTTTAAACTATTTGCATAGCTTGGGAAAGATTCATCGCGACGTCAAAGCCGGGAACATTTTACTGACTGACAATGGCACCGTCAAACTGGCTGATTTTGGTTCTGCCAGCATCAAGTGTCCTGCCAATAGTTTTGTAGGTACTCCTTACTGGATGGCTCCTGAAGTCATATTAGCCATGGATGAAGGACAATATGATGGCAAGGTCGACGTTTGGTCCCTCGGTATAACGTGTATTGAATTAGGTGAGTCACAAATGTTGACAAAGTCGTTTTTATCATATCGGCTAGATTAATTGATCGATAATTCATCTACATGGTACATTTATTAGTCAAATTCAAAATTTACGAAATTCTTACAACTCGAGTTGCAACTCTCAATGCCGCAATAAAATCATCGCTCAAGTTTATCGTAATTTGCAAAGATGAAAAATGCTAAATCTACGTAAAACCACAGAACTAAATTGCATGTATTTGATGATATAGCTTATCGCTCATTCAACTGATGCGCGCGAGCTCGTGCGTACGTTTTGTGCAATAACAAACAATTTTTTTTACCCTTTTCGCGTTCGAGCTTTTTTTCTCATCGGCCTTTATTTGTTTCCATTTAGTTCGGGTTTTTAAGTCATTTCTGAGTAATGAAATGTCAATTGGCTCGTATAAGAGTTTGATTATGTATTTTTTTATGTGATCAACAGCGGAGCGAAAGCCACCGTATTTCAATATGAATGCGATGAGTGCTCTCTATCATATAGCCCAAAACGAACGACCAACGTTACACTCGTCAGAATGGACGGACGGTTTCCGTCATTTCGTCGAAGTTTGCTTGACCAAAAGCCCCAACGAAAGGCCGACTTCCGGGAAATTGTTATCGGTGAGTCTGTATTTTATTATAAGAGTATATGCTCATACACATGATTTCATTTGACAATTACTTTACTACTATACTACGATACAAAATAATTTATTATCTTTTATCAAGACGTCTTTTCATACTTTATAATTTGACGTGAAAGCTTGATTTTTCTCTCGCCTTCGAAATGTTCTCAGGTGGATTTTAGTCTGAGAAATAATTCCGTTTATAATTCTATTAAAATACTTCCTTGCTTGATAATGGAATTTCATTTTTCGAAAAACTCACCACTTCAACTTGTAATCTACTTATATAGAACAATAACAACTCTATTTGAAAAAATGACAATTAAATTGAAATTTTCAGCAACATACATTCATCACGAGATCTCGCTCATCAAACGTCCTCGTAGACTTGATCAATCGAACAAAAGCTGCGGTGCGCGAACTAGACAATTTAAATTATCGTAAAATGAAGAAAATATTGATGATCGATACGTGCGAGACGGAAAGTCAGATTGGCGATGCTGATGGTAAGTGGGCTACTATTTCTTTAATCCTGTGGACGTTGATTTCTTTTTAAATCCCATATCACCTGGTTTGAGCTTTCTCAAACCGTTAAAAACTTTCCCTGAATTCCAATTTTGCGCTAGTGAATTTAAGTAAAGGTGTCGGCTATTCAACTGTACGCGATGATTGTGTACCGTTGTACTTTTTGCTCCATTTATCCCTTCCCAAGTAACCCTTAACCCTTGATCTTTTGTTTAACTGTTAACAATTGTATTGTGCTATGTGTTGGTGTTGTTACTCTCGGCTTTGACGAAAAACTAGACACTCCCGACGAACAAACAGGTGGCGACAGCAGCAAGAGCAACAGCATCACCTCGGAGCACTCGATCCACTCGATGGGCGTATCGGCCTCGTCGCAGAGCTCGTCGACCAACAGCTTGCCGCTGCATAACGCCGACTCCAATGACGGCTACGGTGGCTCGTTGCGCAATCAGCGCAGCCACGCCGGAAACAAAATGCCAACCTCGACGGGCATGACGGCCAACCTGATCGAGCACGGCGCTAATAATTTCGCGACCATCAGGACAACGTCGATCGTTACGAAGCAGCAGAAGGAGCACATGCAGGAGGAAATGCACGAGCAGATGAGTGGTTACAAGAGGATGCGACGAGAACAACACGGGGCACTGGTGAGATATTGATCATTTTGAAACATTAACTTTTTTGCCTGCATAATTCGAGGCACGACCACTTTCATGGCTCGCATCCATATCGGTATTCAATACTTATCGGAAATTCCTATTCATTCCTTTCTATGAATTTTCGCTAAAATTCTTTAATTAATATCGCGAAGTTTGGAGAATAAATTTGCATTGTGCTTACTCATACTATACTATTAGTCATCATTACTTTAGAATTGAGTCACAACTTGGGATAGCTAAATTGAATTATTTATTATGGCATACTTCTAGTCATAATATATAATACATATATCTATATTTATATTTAATGTTACACAAGTATACGTGCGTGCACATAAATTAAAAATTCTGCTATGATCAATGATATCAAAGTAGCAGATATTAGTACTTGCCCAAGTTTATACGTAGCTAAATATTTTACATTTTACATCTAGGTCAAACTAGAAGAGCGTTGCAAGGCTGAGGTCGATTCGCATAAACAGCTTCTCGAAAAGGAATACGAAAATCTAATGCAACAGTTCAGCAAGGAGTTGGAAAAATTGCAAGCCAGACATCACCAAGAACTCGATCGAAAGCTAAAGCAAAATCAAAATGCTGAGAAGAAATTGCATAAAGAGATAACAAGTAGGCAAGAGGCCGACCGGAAGGCCCTTGAAACTCAACAGAAAAAGGAATACAAGGTAAACTGTTGTTCGCTGCTACCCAATGATTGCAAAATCCTGGGATTAAAACCTTTCACTTGCAATATTTCACTGTTGTATTAAAAATATATTATTCTGAATCAGGCTTACAAAGAAAGGTGGAAGAAAGAGTTATCCCAAGACGAGATGACTCCCAAACGACTGCGAGATGCTACTCTTCAGAGTCACAAAGATAATTTGAAGCAGAGTGAAGCTCAAGAGGAGCAACGACTTCAACGTGGTCAAAGGGAGTACCTCGATCTTGAGATACGCAAGTTCCGTCGGAAAAAACTACTCTCCTATCACGCTCTGGAGCAAGAGCTTCTTCGTGAAGTAAGTTATAAGAAAACTTTAAGAGAATATTTTTTAACTATAATAATCTCAACGGATGGGAATGCTTGATTTTTAGGAATTGAATAAAAGACAACAACAGTTAGAGCAAGCGCACGCGATGCTTCTGCGGCATCACGAAAAAACCCAAGAGTTAGAGTACAGGCAACAGAGAGCTGTTCATGCTCTGCGAGAAGAACAAATCCATTGGCAACACTCTACCGAACTCAGTAATCAGCGCGATTATATGCAGCGCGCTGAACGTGATCTGCGTAAGAAGCATGCGCTTGAACTCAAACAACAACCGAAAAGCCTTAAGGTAAGCAAAATCAATATTACCGCTGCGTTTCATAACTGCGATCTTGTATGTGAGATAACTCCAACAGGTTTATGTACTGTAGTCTGTGTAAACAGAAGTGCGTAATAATTTTAAATACGTTTTATTTATTGCAGCAAAAAGAGATGCAGATAAGAAAGCAGTTCCGCGAAACTTGTAAGATACAAACGCGCCAGTATAAAGCCTTAAAAGCTCAAATTTTACAAACAACGCCGAAGGATGAACAAAAGGCTGTTATTAAAAAATTGAAGGAAGAACAAAGGCGAAAGCTTGCCCTTTTAGGAGAGCAGTATGAGCAAAGTATTTCCGAAATGTTACAAAAACAAAGTATTCGTCTGGATGAATCGCAAGAGATCGAATGCCAGATTCTCAAGGTAATAAAATATAAATCATTATAAATTTACATGTTCCATCATTTTGATGTAAAATTGATGGATTTCTTACGGTTAATAATTTATGATTTACAGCAACGACTAAATCGCGAGCTTGAAATTTTAATGGCTTATCAGTCGAAGAACAAGATGCACGCTGAATCTCAGCGAGACCGAGAGCGTCGTGAACTCGAAGAGCGAGTTTTAGTTAGACGAGCACTTTTAGAGAAGAAGCTGGAGGACGAGACGCAAAAAATTCTGGATGAACGTAGCGAACGAATACGATTGCTTCATGAAAAACATGAGCGCGAGCTTCAACAATTTGACGAAGAAAGTGCAAGAAGCGGCCTCAGGTAATAATTCAATGGTTTTTTAATTTTCCATAAAATTTTAGAAACGAAATAATGTTCAATTTATTGCTTGCTTTTTTCAGTGCATTAGCAATAGCCGAAGCTTCAAAGGAATCTTATCCGGATGACGAAAGCCTCAGCGGTTCAATGTTGAGCTTGGTACACAGTAATAGCTCTACATCATTTCCCCCTAATAGTCTTTAATCTTAATCACGTTAAAACACAGAATGTAACGATCCGCCTGTAATAACTTATAAGTAATGGGAAGTTCGTTTAACTTCTAGAACAAATGATAGTGAAAAATAATCAGACCAGGCAGGAGTCGACACACTCGAATAGACTCGGGTATGCGTATTGGATCAAACCGTAAACGATCACACTTCCGTACATATTATATAAATATATAAATATACTTTTTATCGTTAATTTTTTTAAACTAATCAATTCCAAATAATATAATGAGCGCGCTTATTCAACGGTCAAGTTTAGTTTTCATCATTTCTTACTATCTTTCTTGCGGCTTAATTTTCTCAAATTCTTTTAATGTTATTTAAGTATGTAAGGTTAATTGTTTTGTATAAAATTCGATACTCATCATTAGTCCGTGTAGATATTTTCCTCTTCCAATTGTGGCAAGAGATTTTTTCATTAATGTTTGTTTGTGCTGTGACGAATTTTCACAAAGTGACATCCTATCATACACTGTAATTGTCTTTTACAATATTTATTTTATCTTTAACTTCGATTTTCACATAGTACGATATTGCTTTTTGAAAATTCGAAAGCATGCATTTGAAAAAATTAGTTTATCAATAAAATGCATAAATTTTGTACGAATCGTTTTGGTGAGAATGATACGTTATGTTTCAAAATGATTCTTGTTCAACTCAAACTTCTGTTTGGTTTGAATTGTTCAAGTTACGTGTACATGTATAGGTTATTGATTGTATAGTAAACTTCAAAATTTTTTTATTTGAAAAAAAGAGACATTTTTATTATAAAACATGTTCAGAGGAAGTGGATCCGTGCATAGTTTTTTGTTTATTATAATTGATTTTTCTCATCGTGTTCTATAGATAGCATGACCATCTTTGTAAATACTTTGGCCATTGAATGTTTAGCTATTAGAAATTTGTCTTGTATTTATTCATGATGCAAGTAAGTGTATCACTCATTATGTTATTTATCATCGTGCAAAACATAAAGCATATTATAAGAATATACAAACAAGTTTTTTAAAATTATTAAAAATTAAGCATGCACAGGTATATACATAAATAAATATATTATCATCACATCCAAACTAAAGATGATTGACATTACATCCATTTTAATTTTAAAAGAGTGTGCTGAGTTATTCGATCATATAAATTATTAAAACTCTCAATCATTTTTTACGACTCGAAAAAAATCATTATTAATAATTCAATATTCATACAGAATCAATTTTTCCATTTAATGTCGTAATTGTTGATAGGATTTTTGAACAAATTTTCATATATATTAACACTTTTTTCATTTTTATAACATACCTCATAATGCAGTCTTCCAATTTTGGACTAAATCTTTTTGCATTCAACACACTCAACAATATGATTTCAAAAGATAAAAGAAATTCCAACTGTAGCTTGAAAAAATAATTTTCAACTGATAACATTTATAAGAATATTGGGAAATTTTATGTAACAAACATATACACTTCCTCGATTGTACATAATTATATACATTTTCATTCAATCAGCTATATGCGAGAGTTTAAATAAACGTAATTTTAATGCGTAATTATACGTAGGATTTGCATTTTTGCACGCAACATATTACAAAGAAAATTTGAAATAAAGTATCTACATTATGAGAAAAATTAAACATCTACGTGAATAATCACTGTCCAGCAACTCAATGAGTGAACTTGCGTTTCAATCCAGTACACATACCAACCTTAGATTATATTATAAGTACCATTAACAAGATGAAAGAAAATTGAAAAAACCGCAAAGCACTTTTTACTATAAACTTTTCATGAAAACGTAAGCAAAATAAAGGGTTTTTTAGCATTAACGATGTTTCTTCAAAATAAAAGAAGAAAATCTTTTTATACGCAAATTATTACAAAAAATTATATTAAAGACATAGAAAATGGATTTACCGTATGTTAATTTTAAAATTAAATCGAATTAAAAGAAAAATTAAAATTATGGTTGCTGTGCGTAAAAAGTGAGAAGCGATAGGTGATTGTGACAATTTTACACCTATGAATATAATATAGACGTACGTAGAATCGATAAGATTATTAATTGTTTTAGTTAAAATCGTAATACAATAATATTAACTTTCGTGGTAGTATTGTTAAGAAAAAAATTAAATTGAGAGTTTCAGGATTAAAAAATCAAGCTGAATTAACATTGAAGTCTTCTAGAATGATTGTGCAACGTGTTTATGATAAGACCATTTGTTTTTTTTTGCATCTTTTTCGTCTGTATTATAGTGCCAATGTCTTGGATATAACATATTGAGTTCGAAAATTGGTTGAGACAACATCGTGCTTAGTGAGTTGTGAATAATAATTATCATTATTATATAATGAAGCAATTTGGTATCCTTATATGCGATGCCTGTTGAAAAAATTTAATTGCATTTAATTGAACTATAAAGTGATCTGTAAAGATAAAATAATTGATTGATGATTTGTTGATGTTGCTAAATAGTGTTATATTACTTCTTATCTGTCTAAATATGTAAGTGATGGATAAAGAAATAAAAGTTAAATTATATGAAAGTACGATGTCAGATTTAGAAAAGATTAAAAAATTGAATCAACTCATAAATAATGATAAACTAATTTGAAGTGAAAATATGCTTTCGATTATGTGTGCAATGAGTGACAACAGAGACATGATTTTGAAGAGAATTTTTCAATATCTGTAGATAAAAAGAAAATTGCATGAAAATGTCACAATCAGCTGATCTTTATTGGATTCCTTTATCACTTAAACCTGCAAGTAGCATACGGCAATAGCAATTATCTGATGTGATAGTTACGAATATACACTCAGTGTAACAAGTTGGTTTAGAAAATCTAATCTACATAATTTTTTTTTTTGATTTGGATAATGTTTTTTTTGTTAAATGGTTCTTCGTGAAATCTAAAGTACAGCGGAGAAAAATTTATTTAGTCAATAATTATTATTGTAATGGTAAATATGAACAACTTATTTGGTAATAAAAGTTATAAAATATTGTAAATCAAAAGCTTTTAATATCTTTCACATAGCTTTCATATCTTTCATTTGCAATGTTATATACAATTTTAAGTGTACAAATCTATAAGTTGTTTGGTTTATAGAGCGGACCAAAAGTATTTCAAAAACATTTGAAAAAATAAAAAAAATAAAATTATTCATTACTAAATTACGTAGACAGTATGTGCAAAATTTTCACATACAGTCTCCGTATATCAAACAATAGATCCTTCATAACATAATTTGACATGATTATTTCTGACTATTATTTATAAAAATCGAGTAATAGGTCCGTTACAAATAATTTTTGTGGTCTCCTTGCACCTAATCATGAAGCTCTTTGTGCTTAACTTGATATATATTCTATAAATTATTATACTCTATTTCAAAGTCGAAAGCTATAAGCACTTGCTCTGGGTCTTTCCTTTTTTGCTAGTCAGATCTTTATATGATTTTCCATACCCTACATCCCGAAAAAAATGTTTCAGATCACTTGTAAATTATCGTCTCAATCGTATGGCAAATATCAGGGCAGGAATCAGAAATACTCATTTAAAAAATTACGATTTAAAATTTATGGATGGACTTCAACGCAACAATGTAAGCAAAGATAAATAGATACTCAACAATAAAACTATTAAATGAATAGGTAACTGTCGATAAACGTCGTACTTCTAGTATTCATAGCTACCTGCCGACTTGTTTCATAATTCAAAAATTTGCTTGGGTCAATTCTAACACAGGAAGATCTATTGGACCTTATCGCTATAAGTTGTATCATTTTCCTAGTTTTGATTTAGTATCTATACCAATAAGTGCAACTACTGTTTTGGACAGAAACCACCAAGTTTTAATTTGTAAAAAAAATAATAATTTCGATGCTTCGCGAGATTTGAATTTTATTAAAAAATTGCGTGACTGAATTCTGATCAATAAGAAATTGTCTATTCGTACCAGTTATCAAAAATACCACTGCTGGCATCGAAAATTTTCTGCGAGGGATAGTTCGTCACAATTATAAACTCGACGCACAAAATGTACATGAAGCCCATTTTCAGAGCAATTTTTATGTTCTGTTTAAATTCAATTACGATCTGCAAAAAAACTAAGTTATAAGGTATAAATTCTCTACTTCACAGTCCAATTCGAAATTATACCAAAGATCCAGAAATTCTGCAACCGATAATCGCAGCCAATATTCCAAGCAGCTGTTACAACTTACATTCCGGGAATGATTAAAAATTGAAAACATAATTGAATGTATAATTTCGTTGCTACATGTATTTCTAATCCATTTCTGCCTAGTTCATTTGTTAAATAAATTATATAAAAAATCTACCAATTTATATGTATATTTATTTAATTTTTAATCACAAGTGAAATATCAAATAAATATCACGGATATGAAAAATAAAATTTAAAACACAAATGATATCCACGGCCTTTTTTATACCTATACAGAAAGGTCAAATGAGTGATTCCTTTGAAAAAGGCACCAGCTAGGGATAAATTTTCTTAGCTTGTTTTTCAAGATCTGGTATCTCTGATTCTGATAACTGTTCCAGTTTAATTCTTTAATTCTTTGTAGTACAATAATTCAGTAATATAGTGACATTTTTTTCGTATAATAAACAAAATTATATTGAAAGTTCAAATATATATATTGAGAAAAGTGATCAAGTAGAAAGATTATGTACGTCAAATTAATCCACATTTAAAAACAAAAAAACTAAAGCAAATCTTCTAAAACAATAAAGTTTTCAGGGCCAGAACAACGTTGAAAAATTTTCTAAAATGATTACAATGGTATTTATACATACAGAGAAAAATGTACGATAAAATAAGTACTGTGTGTGTAATAAAAATCAATGTGATCAATGGAACAGTTGGACTATACTTGACACGTAATAAAATTTTCCCTGTAACATAGCAGTTTTAGTCCCATTAAAATTTAATACGCTTGTGTATTTAATTCGCTCGTGTACAATGAAATTCGTCACAGAATATGAAAAATCTATATGAAAAATTCTACATGAAAAATCATCTTTAGATGTTTTTGGCTACATTGATATTTGCCACTTAGAGGCAAATTGTTTAGGTATGGTCTAGCAATGTTGTTGGATAGCGGTCATAATTTAAGATTTGTAACCAATCATCGAACAATCGTTGACGAAAAATGAAATCCCAAGTTTGCCTTTATGAGTCCTGATGAGTAGACACAGTGGAGAATAGCGTTTACGTGCGTAATAGATTCATTAGGAAAAAAATTTAAAACATTAAAATTAGAATTTTAAGATACCAGCTACATCAAAACAGCTGCAAGATGTAAAATCTCCTTACGAAATTCTTTTTGAGTGTTATCTTTTTCTTCGCTTCGTCCTCTAAATACATCGTTTGGTCATATCTTCTTGCCCTCCCATAGTTTTTCAGTCTTGTGATGACTGAATGGGTGAAAGAAGATACTACTTGTCACTTAGGTTCAGTTACAAGCATAAACCCAACTAGCATCTTTCACTCGCAGACTCTTTAAAGATTCGGGGGAGTTCTTCTCTTTCTTCTGTTAGTTCAAATTTTTCCCCACAGGGCCGGGACCTGAATAGGTCGGACTTGTGTTTTTATTATTAGAGTTAGAAGGTCCCAAACTACACCCTTCCAAAAAATTTTACTTATGAAACTTGTAAATTACTACTATCGATAAATTCAAGAATGAGAAAACAGGATATTTTCATTATAGCGATTTTTTACTCGAAAACAAACAACTTGAAGCAATTTCGGAATAATACTTGGTACAGAATAGTCTTGAAATTAGTCATAGAATATATGTACATTTTTTCAGAATTTTTGTACGTGTCACAAAACCAATTTTCAGTTTTTTAAAGTTAAAGATCGATTCGGAATAAACATCAAAGATAACAGAAGTCAGGTTTTTTGCTTCCTCCTAGAGGAAGCTTTGTGATAGGCGTCAAAACCAAGTGTTGATTTAGAAGTCTTAGGACAATTTCGGTTACATATTTGGAATCTTCATTGAATTCTGAACAAATGTCTGTATGAGTGTGTGTGTATGTGTGCGTCTGGTGGTTCGGAACCAGTGTAACTTTTAAACGGAGACACGTAGCGTGAAGTTGTTTGGTTCGTTTTGAAGGATTTGTGTGTCGCAAGAAGAGTCAAAAACTTATTTTAGGATCCCCCGAGTATTTAAAAAGTTATGCTTTTTGGTATCGTGTTGTAAACTGTGTTTTTTTGGAAAAATTTTATTTTTCGATTTTTTCATGTATAAATGAAGAAATTTTTATACTTTTTATTCGATATTGAGTAAAGAGAGCAGCTAAGCTTTAATTTAAGAACAGAAACGTAGAGATTCGCCGAATATAAAGAAAGTTAGAACTCAAAACAAAAAGTTGAATTTTTGCTCCCCTATAGAGCAAAAGCGGCGGTCTGGAACCAATGTAACTTTTGAACGGAGACACGTAGCGTGAAGTTGTTTGGTTTGTTTTGAAGGATTTGTGTGTCGCAAGAAGCGTCAAAAATTTATTTTAGGATCCACCGAGTATTTAAAAAGTTATGCTTGTTTGTATTGTGTTGTATATTTGGTTTTTGAAACTTGGATACTTGGATATTTTTTTGCTTCCTCATAGAGGAAGTTCTATGATAGGCTTGAAAACGAGATTTGGAACCAGACTCGTAGGACAATTTGGTTTGCACGGGGTTTGTTTTCTCGGCCCTTTGGCCAAGATAGAAGTGTAGTTAGGACCCTAGACAGTAAATGTAAAAATAAAATAAGAATTTTTCTTTTGATAACCGATCCCTTTTATTAATATTATTTTTTATGAGGAAGCTTTTTGCCAATAAATTGGCAGCGGTTTTTGATTTTTTTCGTTTATAAATATACGAATTTGCATATTTTTTTCTGTATCATTGAAAACAGAGCAGTCAAGCTTTAATTTAAGAACAAAAATATAGAAATGTAGAAACAACGATAAAAAAATACAGAAATATATTCAAATCGAAAAACTTTTTAATGGAGGAAGCTTTTTGTCAATAAATTGGCAGCGGTTTCATATCATAAAAGACAACAGAAATTCATATACACGTATGTTAATTTTAAATTAAGCAATCAATTATTTAGAACCACTACCTAAATAAATAAAAATGGATGAAGCAAACAAGTGTGCTTTAAAATCGGTGATTGAATTATACATTTTGCTAAACTGAAATAAAAAATAATCAATAATTTCATATATTCGAATATGATCTTGACAGCGAAAAATGTCTAATTATACCGCAGAATTCCAAATTAGTTATTTTGTTTGCTTTCATACATTTTAATGAAATATTAAAGCCAGATAAAAACTAAAAATATAACAATAATTTCCTTCCTAATTGTACGAAAAAGACGCATAAAATATCAGTGAGAAATCAAAATTTTAGATTTTCTATTTTGTGTCCTCTGTAATCCTAAGCGAATTTTTTAAGGTTTGTGTGCGAAACATTTAACAGATAATAAAATACGTGATTATTCTCAACACTATCAATGGAATTTATAAAAAAAAGGGCTTCTCATTATAACACTCTTTTAATAGTATGTACGTACACTCATTGATAATGCCAATAAAACTTTATATTAGATTCAAATGATTTAAATATTAACTAGTTTTGATGGAAAGTTTACAAACATTTTATTCAATTAAATAATTAACACTATTTTTAATTTGTATCATCCCAACTTTTTATAATTTTAACAATGCACAAAAACATTATTAAATATATTAACTTATTAAATAAGTTAAAATTTTTTTAAAAAAGTTTGATTGCATTCCAGAAATGAACTTACACATAAGAGTAGGAAACAAACTAGATTTCCCTAGAGTGTCCAAAGAATTTATTAAGAAAATACATAGCTTTATCAGTATCACTGATAGCTTCGTATTATGAGAATTAATCGCATTATTTACCCCTATATTGTGCTTTTTCATCACACCCTCTTTGACGATATAAAAGGAAAGACATCTCCTTGAGCAGTCAGTTTTCTTCCAATCTCAAAACAGAGCACACTTCCGCAGATACAGAAAGCTTACGTAGAAGGTGTTTTTATTTCTTATTTAAGTGTAATATGCCTCTAAGTAATATATTAGTTTCCTAGAGGATCCGAATTCCACTATTTATTTACATTATTTCATAAAAAAGTTTACCAAAGTCACATTCATTTTTAATTTAAATTCCTTTGACTGCAAAGTTTGACTCTTTATTTGTTACGGCGTGATATTTATAGTTTAATATTGAACGTGTATGCAGTGCATTTGTCAGGGCAATTCATTATACCGACTATTTCTCGGGTATAAAACAGCGGGTAAAGCTAGTAAACCCGCATTCAATGCATGATTTGCTAGCTGAATCTTTCAGAGCTTTTCCAGTTTTTTTGAATAGTATACCATTTTTAATAGATATTTTTGTAAAATTGTTATTGATTAAAGAAAAAAAAATGTATTGAATCAAAAGGTATGATTTCATTTCTTTTTGATTCTAGGTAAAATCAATCATGTTATCCATCCGTCTCACTCTTTTTCTTTTGGCTATTTTTGTGATCATGAGTGTCAATGCTAATGCCGCTTATCGAAAACCACCATTCAATGGAAGTATTTTTGGCAAAAGAGCCAACTCTATATCAGGTATGTTTCGTTCAAGTTTTAAAGTAAAATAAAATTTTTTTTTATTCGAAACAAATAATTGTTAGTTAAAAATGAGAAAAAAGTAATAAAATTCATAGAATTAGCAACAAATTTGAATTTAACCTAAAACAATACATCAAGGTATATATGTTATAAATAGAAGATTGTAATTTAAATATAAGAAACTAGCTACTAAAACAGAAAATAATTTTTTATAACAATAATACCATTATTACAGTAGACTACGACATGACTAATCGCGCCATGGATGCTATCTGTGAAATTGCAAGAGATAATTGCAACACGTGGTACTCTCGTCAGGATTCCATTTAATAATTTTTCATCCCAAGCTTCGAGTATATCAACAAATATCTTCAACAATAATTTCTGCCGATTTTATTGTAAAAATGCTTCTTATCATGATTTAAATACTAAAAAATTATCAAGTGTATGAGCTATGACAATTAAAAAATAAATTGTTTAAATCTAAAAAGATTATCATTTATTTACAATGCAAAACCACGTCTTCTTTAACGATAATTTTTTTAAATTTATAGTTTTCAAAAAAAATGAATTTTCTTTATAATTTTTGAATAATGATAATGACAATCAACGTGACAATGAATTTTTTCGATGAGTATCTTTAATAAATCAAGCGGATTTGTAAAAATTCGCCAAAAGTTAAATAGATCGATATTTCGAGTTTTGTCAAGTATTTTATAACATGTCAACCATGAATTAAACTGTGCAATTCAAAGTACCTCTATTGTACGTGACTGAAATTGTAATTTAATCGATGAAAATGCATATAAAGTAAGACGATTCTGACTAAAGCTGTCAGTCTCCTAAAATGAAGTTGCTGCAACGAACAAACAGTTATATTAGCTACACGTCGTTGGGTATTACTAAAAGTTTTCCTTCATATTATTGAATTAAGCTCATATCTTATTTTTTCATACTTCTTTGTTACTTTAGTTTTATTCATAACAGTCTGTTACACAATTCTTCAAAATCAGGGCGTATGGTCGGATGATGTCCCAGCGTTTTTTCTTAAAATTGCAAAAAATATCCCACGAATAGGTAGGAGTTCGTTGGAAAACACGGAAAACGCACATGGCATTGAAAATGTAAGATTTAATTAAACATTTTAAAGTAATTATTCTTTTCACAAATTTGGTACTTTGATTTTAGATTAAATCGTTTGATGAAGAATCATGGTATAAAGACGAAGATATAATGAGTAATATGTATAAAAGAAAAATTAATATGATTAAAGGTATGATTTTCATAGCATCTATAATGAAGAAATAAATACTGAATACATGTGAATACAATTTTTTACGGAAAAATTAAATTTTTAATAATTACTTGGAGATGATCTACAATCTTGGCAACAATTTCCATTGTCCATCGAAGGACCCCCCGAGTTATGGAGAACTTTAGCAGATTATAGTCAAAATCCTCTTCACAGAACATCCACGAAGTGAGAATATAAACTATTTAAAATTAAAACTAAATTTTGTTAAATAAAGTTATTACATTAATTCAATCATTTTAGTTTCAACAACGATTTATGGACTCGAGACAAGAGAGAAGAGTTTTACTAAATTATTTGAAATTCTGTAAAAATGGTGATGGAAAATTAAATAAATGAATCAATAATTTCGGTGTTTTCTAATTTATCTACCAAACCATGGTTTATTTCCTAACTCACCACTGGCCAATAATATTTCATAATATTTCTTAAAATCAGTATACCGACACGAGTCCTTTCATATCCTATGTCAATGTTAAAAATAGTTCGTTAGATGGCGCTAGTCATATTAGATTATAAATTCACGTATTTTGACGGTGTGAATACATTATTGTATACGCCAATAAAACTACCTAATCTAAAATATACGTGTTAAATTTAATAAATTACGAAGTACTTTGTAACTATTTTATTTAGTAAGAATAAATTGTGGTAATTACAATAAATCTTGGTTAATAATTAAGAGTGTGCATCTTTGAATTCTCTTCAGAGGTGGAAAATTTTGAGTTTAATTTACGTAGTTGACAAGTGTGCAAAGGATGTTATTTTATTACAAAGCACGATTCATATAGATAAACGCATTACATTACATAGCTTTTCTATGAAAGCTGTTGTTTCTTTCGCTAGTATGCGCCTTGCTATGTTGACCCAAATACCACAAGATGCAATCGGAGATCGTTTCGCGTTCTACCGAGCACGTTTAACTCTACAATTCACTAACTGCTCTCAACAGTGTTATAATACTTGACTTTTGATTTTACCTGAATATGAATAGATCATATACATTTTTCTGACATAATTTCCATTTTTAAGTATAATCGGTTTTACATTCACTTCATTATGAAGATATTGTTATGGAAATAAACAATTGTCCTCAATATTTTACCAAATATTTTTTCTCAAATTTTTCAAGTAATTTCATTCTGACTTTTTTAGTAATTGCTCCCGAAAATGACACGCTTTATGGACGTACACATACTACCTGACAATTGACTTACCGTTATAACGTTCGAAGTGTAAATATAGTCACTCGGTTTGCCAATTTGCATTGAAACTCTCCAAAACGATCAATTGGCATTGGCAAGCATTCACACATATAACCATGCATAGGTTAACTGCAGTTCTCCGAAAAATCGTAAAGATAAAATAAAAAAAGCGGCGAGTTGTTGCACACGAAAGACAATAAAAAAAATTGTACTCGCGCGCGGTGTGCTGTGTCCATCATCGTGCACACACACACACAGCGAGGTAGGCGTCGAGTAACGATTTTTCCATACTATATTCGTGGTATGTAGAGTATTTATACAGTAGCACAAAATTAGACAAAGTGAACGTCGACGCGAATCGGCATAAATTTCATCGAGTGCTCGAATAGAAAAAAAAAATACATTCACGAACAATGTGTAACGAGAATCTTGCAGTCGTGTGTATATAGACGCGCGTTTGCCAAGAAGCTGCCGGCAAGCGACGGTAGGTAATGCAATAAACAAGGCCGATATATAGCACCGATAGAAACGGAAGAAGAAAGCATTGGGCTCCCTCTCAAACGGTTAAATATGCACGCCCCCGCGTAAAACGTACCGATGGGCGTTTCGCCGACCCTTTGTCACCGGTCCTGCTGCTGTTGCCTCCTTATCGGTTCAAAAATATCTCATACGTACGTATGCCTGTGCAAGGCCTTAGGGATATTATTCCATCTTTTTGTTCGACTCTACCGTGCTTAGTCATAGTGGCATAAATTAATGTTTGAATATTTTTGAATCGCTCGGAGATGACAATATCAAACTTGCTCGCTTAAAAAAAAATTATTTTTGTTTCTCTCTCGCTCTTTCTCCAACAACAGCAACAGCAGCAGCACGCTGACCCATCTCTTCAGCAGCCCATGAAAAATATCTCTTCTCTCTCGGCGGCTCGAGTATCGTGTGCGGAGTACATATTTTTTGTATATTTTAAAGCACGGAAAGCGCAATAAATCTGGCGAAACGTAGAGAAATGATTTTCAAGCAGCGCAGCTTGTGCGCGCGTACATACAACGCGGAGAAACAAGAGAGCCTTAAGGCCACATATACCGCTCGTAACTCTTGTTGGTCTTGGGCTTGCGGGTTTTTTTTTATTTATTTTTTTACTTTTTGAAGGGATCCCTCTCGCACGCGAAGCGCAGTTGTCTCTTTCTTTCTCGCCAACTTTTATAACCATAACGTCTCCTGTAGAGAATTTCCTTGACTAATTTATTTATACGCATGTAGGCACTTGCGCTCGCATATTTCGAATTTCGCTTTCACTGCCGCTCTGCGCTAGCTCGCCCGCGAACGAGCCTAGATAAAATTTATAGCGCCTCGCTCGTATACATACGCGCATTAATATGAGTTATTATTTATGTACTCGTATGTATATGCGAGATAAGGTATCAGGATTTTTTTTGCTAGTCCTTGCACAGGTGAGAAGCTCGGCAATAGATTTATGATGCCCGACGCGGTGGTCTCTAGATTTATCAAAACGACCCACGAGAATTTATCCAAAGTTCCAGTTGATGTTTTTTCAGTCGTAAAAAGTCCATCAATTATTCGCAATCGGTCAATGACATGGATTTTCCATTATTCCACACGGTTGCAAAATGCACAAACAAGGATCCCATTGTTTTTATTTCTTCTATTCTCTAGAGCCGGAGAGCACAGTGATTCACGCATTCCAACGATCTAATGGTACTTTTAGCTCGTAATACCGCATACACGTATAAATGCAACGTATAATCAGCGCCAATAATGCTGAACCGCTCTTGTGTATGTACATTTTGTCGACGACGTGTGTCCTTTGCATCAAACAATGTTTCATTATAAATCGTTGCCTTTTGTGTGACTGTATGTGTGTGCATGTGTATCGTTGCGCTGTAATTCCCGTATAAGTAATGCTAACATGGCTGCTGCGGTTTGTAATAACAAACGTTCCGTAAAACCGAGCGAACGACGCAGCATCGTCTGCACGAGCTCGATAAATTCTGAATTAATTAGTCCAATGTCGCGGTGAAATACGTGATTCCGACGAACGCAGTGATTCGCAACCTTGCGTAAAACGGCGCAAGTGTATAATGATGCTGCGAGCAGAAAAAAACATGAGTCGTACGAAAAAAAAGGCAACTATTATTTTGATGCGTCGCGAAAGACGCAAACAAACCTACGTAATGCATATCATAATTTTTTGGCTGCCTTCCGAATCGACGACGCACACGTGTAACACAGATCATGCAAAGTCTCGTTCGAGCGCAAGCAATCATCGGTATTTTGTACGTATAATACCGGTGTTGTAGGCGAACTTTTTCTCCGAGCGGATTTTACACCTCCGCTCCAAGTTGGGCGAAAAATGTTTTTATCGGTTCAGTGCATCGGCGCTCGTCGAAGGCCCATCGATTTCTTTTGTTCGGTCCCGCGCTCGAAGGGAAGATTCACAGTTCTCGTAAGCGTGCCCAGAGGCGACGCGCACCACAACTACACAAGCCGATGCGCTTGCTGTCCGAAAAAGACGCCTCCCCCCCCTCGTCGTCGCATACAGCAGCAGCAGCAGCATACAACAAGCGTACGCGGTATATATGGGATATATTATAAGCGCATGTATAGACGTATACACTTGGCTGCGCGATGACTAACTGCCTCCGTTCTCCGAAAGTTGCGACCCCCCTTGCACCGAAAAAAAGAAAAGATTTGCTTTTAATTGCCGGTGGCGCGGCGCACAAGGGGCTCCTGCTTTTGAGCATATATACTGCGACTATATAGACTATATACATCGACCACCGACAGATATTTTAGTAATAACCGAGAAAAATTTCGGCCTCGGCGCGCTGCGCTTCTTTGTTTTTCGGTATACGATCGCTGCGCCGCGTCGAGTATATAGACTATAGCGTGGAGCGAAGAACACGTCTGGGCCCCGGCACGATTCGGCTTGCTGCAGGGTGTGAAAGACCTCTTCCAAATCGAGCACCATTACAATGTTTTTTCTACGAATGCGTTTTCGAGAAAAAAGAACGTGTATATAGAAAGTTTGGGCGAGCGGAACCTATGATTAATTTGCTACATAGACATCGAAACTGGACAAACTTGCGAACTCCGAGTCTGTTAACGAGATTCAATACTTTCGCGGCTCGCGCGCATATATATAGTATATATAATACCTGCATCTGTATTTATATGAAATTCTTGAAAAAAACAGGAGAACGTCTGCGCGCAAAAGCCCGTAAGGGATTTTCGTTCTCTAGCCACTGGTTTGCGTGCTTCGGCTTCTGAAGTTCGTCGCTCGAGCAGCCCCCTGTAATTATATACTCTTTCTCTCTCTCTCTCTCTCTCTCTCTCTTGCTGGCGGCGCAAGTCTCCTTCGTTTATGTTTGATTCGGTCTCCTGTATACATTCGCCTGTATACATATACACGTCATAAGACTAATGCACTTGTATATATTATAGTCATACACCGAAACCGAGTAGGAGCAGCAGCGATGAGATGCTGCGGCAGTTACTAGAGATAGACAGAATATCATGAGAAATACGGAAGACGGACCTGACCAAGTTGGAGATAACACCGAAAAATCTCGTTACATATAGATATTGCGCGCGTAATAACTCAATTAAATTATCTTCAGAAAGATTTTCATCGAAAAGCGTCTCGCCCACTCGTACGCGTACGAAAAATATTATTTTCAAGAAGCTCGTCGGGCAGGCCGCGATATTTTGTGCGGCGCGCGGCCGACATTTACTGCAGCGCAGCAGTGCGGCGGGCGAGTCTCGCTGCAGCAGCGGCGCAGCACTGCATTTCTCTCGCGCTCACCGATCGGTATATTATATTGTATAATTACAGCCTCGGCGGACAGAAGCTAGCGACCTTCCAACGGAGCGCGCGCTACGCCCCGCGGCCGAGCCACCTTAGTAAATCTTTTTTATCGATGTCTGCGCCGCTGCCGCCGCCGCCGCCACTGGCTCCCTTTTTCGACCCACAAGCGGCTTTTGCCGCGCTTCTTATCGCCGCCGAGCTCCGGCCAAAGGAGAAGGAAAAAAAACAATAGCGGTGTACTGTACACAGTGCGCTAAATCCCATCCGATCGCGAATAAAAGCACGCGCTAGATCGAGCCGCGCATGTGAGAGTCAGAGCTGAGAAATGCGAGGGGCGCGGACAGCGTAACAAGATGGCCGCGGCTCATAGGAGCCGATTGGAGAACGGCTGCGTGCGCGACGACTGCCAACGACTCTCGAGCTCGTGCCTCGGACACTCGTGCACGTGTCCAACTTTCGATCTGCTGTGCCGAGTAAACTTATAACGCACGTACATGTATACCATATTCAGCTGGGCGCGATCGTTTGCATCGGGACTCGGAGCCGAGCAATTTCGATACCGATTTTCTGCTGTGTGTACCAATTTAGGCTCTCATACCCTGACCCCCGTACATACAGACGTGCTGCACCGCTGCTTTTTCGCGCGCTTTTACTTTCGCACAATGCGAACTTTTCGATTTACGCCAACCCGTGATCATTTCGATTTGAATAAAAAATTCTTTCGACTTTGCTTTCAACGATTTTCGTGGCTGTAAAAGGGCTTAAGCCCCCACTGCTCGTGCGATATGCTACATTGTTTCACGGGCGAGTACATGCACTTGCACTTTTATGCCTTCTTGTTTTTTTTTGTTTTTTTATGAAAAAAAAAGACCTTCTCCTCTCTCCAACTCCGAGGCAGGCATTTTTTTGTAGCTCTGGTTAACCGGCGTATATGCACGCGGGTCTATACACTAGTTATGTGCACGTAGTGGGGACTAAATTACCACAATTTTGTACTTTTTACGCAGAGGGAAGAAAAAAAAGCAAATAAGCCGAGCCAAGTGCAGCAGTGTGCGGCGTATGCCCACAGAGAGAAAGAGAAAGAGAGAAAAAGAGCCACGGTGTATGAGAGAGAAGAAAAAAGGGGATAATTTTTGGTGGAAACGTAACAATTTTATCGGGGCCGTTCCTCCGTGTTATGTGAGATCAGTTCGAGCCTACTGCCGCTGCGCGTTACACCTATGTGTGTGCGACGAGCTGCCTATCCGACGTTGTTTCATATGTTATTGTTCACTGTGGGGTTGTTGACTCAGTGCTCAGTGCTTTATTTCGGTGATGTTCAAAATATATAACAGATACACATGAAAATATGAGACACAGTGCCAACTTCAGTTTGTTATTTCTTAAATCATGTAAATAATAAATGTTTGTAAATGTAAAAGCAATATTGTAAGTACGAGAAATAGAAATAAAAGCGAATTATTCCGACTACTTTTACTCTCTCTGTCTGTCTGTCCGTTCAAGTCTTGAAAAATGCACGTGTAGCGTGTGGTGTCACGGATTTTTATCTGCATCGCAATCTCCGCGTTCGCGTCCGAGTTCGATTCGGTAGCCATATAACAGATCGGCAGTTGTGGTTGGTTGTCCGCTGTAGATATAATATATACGACGCACATATTGTGCCTCGAGCACGATTGTATAATGCGATGTCACTGTACTCTTATTTTTCTTCTCTCGCGGCGGCGGAGTGGATATTTCGCGTCTGCGTCCGACGGCGGATGTGAGATACGTCTCTTCTCCTACGTAGTGGCCAGCCGCGCGCGAGATCGGCTCGCGCGTTGCCATCGTATCACCTGAGAAAATCTGCCGACGCGCCGCAGATACGGATAAGGGATTAAAATGAAATAAAACGAAAAGTGCATAACGATAAATTTCGATGAAAAATATGCGAACGGTAGACGCTGGGGTACCGAAACACAGCCTCGAGGGGCGGATGCATATATTTTAATTGACGGCTGCCGCTGCCGCCGCCAACGCGCGCGCACAGCTCCGAATGCTCCTGCACAAAAAGGCATGCGCACATATTTTTTGTCCATCTCCTTTAGCCGGTGCAGCACCCGAAAAACATCATGGCTACTACCTACCTACATACTACCGAGTCTCGGGGCTTCCTCTTTCCGACGACATTCGTAGCTCAGGGGTACGATGTCTGACTTCTAGATTCCTCGGCGCGTTTGCGAGACATTCTTCGTCTCCCTCTCTCTCTCTCTCTCGGGGGGGGAGGAAGCTGAATTCGTTTTCGCACGAAATTTCCGAGTTGTATACGTGACAAGCTGGCGCAAAATGCGTATTACGTAAGGCAATATCTGCAGACGTATATCGCGTGATTCGTGAACTAGCAAAAAGTCGACATTTTCACATACCTGCAGCCCTCTGGAGGCTATGTATTTTCCTCCAACAGAAAATTACACTCTCGTACTAAAATTAATTCGACCTTCGCTATACTAGACACGATATATATATAGGCGATCTCTCTCCCGTATATACACGCGCATAAGTGTGTAAAAACGCTCGAAGGGTAGAGCAGACGAAAAAATATCGGAATCACGAAATATCGTGATGTGCTGCTGCAGCTCGCAGTTATTGATGCGTGGCAGCTCTCGAGCTCTGCTCGCAACGCACATGAGCTGCCTTTTTTGCTCCCGGCTCAACGTGCCGAGCGCACAGTTGAAATAGAAGATGAAAAAAAAACGAGGTAAATATGTATAAACGAAAGCCAAGCACGACGAAGTAAAACGAAAAAAAAAAAAAAAAAAACGAGGAGCGATGGGCGTGGCCCAGGTATATACTCCTTTTGTGCGCGCAGCCAAGTTATAAGGCTGCTGCTGCTTCAGGCTGAATTTACCGGCGGAGCTCTTGCATATACGTGGACGTGCATATAGCCCGAGAGATAAGGATCCGGTCTAGTTATCGCGAGTCTCGGCCGCGAATATATCGGCGAGGAAATTTTTAGCCGCTACCGCGGGCTGCTGTTACACTCCTCTCTGTTTTTTTTGTCCTGGCCAACGTTGCGTTTTATAGTAGCGAGGATTAAATACGGCTGCTCCGTTTGGCCAGCGTCATAATCGCTTTATAAGCGGGGGCTACCGGTATTGTGCGTTATTTTAAATACAGAGAGCAGCGATACAATTAACCCCGCTGTATACCATCGCTGTGGTGCACGAGTAATCCAGTAGTTTACCTATTTGTTTTTCTCGAAAAGCGATGCAAACAATCGTCGACCAAATACAATATGTAATTGCACGAGAGACGAAAGCTTCGAAATTTTGACATGTTTACAGAGGCGCGCGCGCGAACGCGTGTATGAAATTGCTGTGAGGTAAGCGGCCTCATCATTGTTATATCATGATCGTCGTCATTATCGTCATAATTAGAGTGTGATAAATCGTTTTGATAGTCTTGTATACACCACGTACACACGGAAAGTATAGGCGCACGACCGCTCGTACGTCGAGGAATCAGCTACCGTTTCTCGACTCTTTTCCCGATGACAATCAATCGAATTTTTCAATTAGTTCAACGGACAATTGTCATAATTATTATGTATACATCTGTCAAACGAGTTTAGGCACGATAGCAATACATCAAGGCAAAGTGTTAAATTTTCGAGCACGTATCCAAAGCCGAGCCGCTTCTTTCTTCGTTTATAATTACATATTAGGCATTAGAGCCGGCGGACCACCGCATTTCCATGTGCGTCAGCGTCAGCAGATGCGGATATATATTTTTAATAATATAGCGCGGCGCAAGGACGGCGCCAGGAATCCCGACTGTGCTAATTCCGCACACGCCGCCGACCCATCTGCCAACTCGAGGGTCAAGAGGCCACGTGCGATTGATGCCGCGCGCACGCACCTAGCCATTAATATTACTTTTATATTGTATACATCTTCCACTTCCGATTTCGACTAGCCCGCATTGTATTCCGGATTCAAGATTTTTGCAGAGCTCGAGATTTCAGATCACGAGGAATCGCGACTCTGTAAATATATGTACGCATTAAAGAGATCGGTACACACACGTTCGTCGCGAGATTGATTGCACTCGTCGAGCGAATAAAGTACGCGTTATAAATTATTTTTCATGCGTGTGTGCATGCGTGGCGCAAAACGAGCGAGCTTCGTTAATTGGATAAATGTAGTGGATAAATATATAATATCATTATTACGTTTAAAGGCTCGTTACCGCGCCCGACTCTGTGTGCGTGTGTGGGTTGTAGTCGTAAAGTGTACGCGACATTAATAATTGCGCAAGCATCGCACTGTAACAGCAGCAGCGGTGGCAGCGGCGGCGAGCCGTAAGGCATTTTTCAGTAAATTGTTAACAAATTAATTAATCAAGAGAATGAAAATGGAATGGCCGAGCTCAGCCTCGGAGCAGTTTCCGTCGGATACGCGCGATATTTCAGAGAAACAGATCGACTTAACTATCGAAAAAGCGGCCCTAAACACTCCAGCCAGCTCCCTTAATCTCCTTGTCACTCGTTCGTCATGCGCGTGGGCCGCGGGACTAGGTATTATGCATCGAACCAAACAGAGCCAAGTGATTCATTTTACTAATTCACGATCGGTTGCGGTGTGTGTATACACCTAAATCCTTGCATGCCGTGCAGCACATGCACGCGAAGCAGCTTCGAGTTCCGACGGATTGCAGCAGCAGCAGCAGCAGCAGCAGCGGTGCACAGGCCGCTTTTGTGCACGCGGCTGTAAACAATCCGTCGGCACGCGCGCGCTCCAGCCGAGCTCTTGTAATATATAGTAGGTAAGTAGACGCGCGTTTTGGTTCGTATGCGAGTGTGCCTTCTGCAAAAATCGCACTTTTTCAACGTCGTGCGCGAGAAACGATCGCACACGCGCGCCTCTGCGCCGCAAAACGTTCAATTTTACCTCGAATTATCCGACGAAGGTGCAAACAACTCAATTTCCAACTTCTAAATCACCGTCATTGCGCAACCAGGCCGAAATCATTCCAATGGTATACTCTTTTTCTGATGCACGCATACGTACGCAGACACACGTACAAGCCGGAAAATAACGAGCGACTCGCGGGCTAAATGCCCACAAACGCTAAGCTGGTGAAAAAGCCAACAAAAATCGTATTTATACGTAATTACAGTAACTCGGCGCTAATGCCGAGCTTTTCGCTCTTAAAATACATACAATTTGGCCCCATAGCTAATTGAAAAAAGTCAAGTATACAACGGGAAATCGCCGCCGTATTATCGGGTGTTAAAGAAGCAACAAACTCTTCATTATATTATCTTTGAAATATATATTATAGTCAATCGTTACCATCAGTTCTGTCAGCTTGTGTATTATTTAATGTATATTTTCAGATAATTGAAGTACATAGCTCGCGCCGCTTTATTTACGTCTTACATTGTAATTTGTATTATGTCTACTGTGTTATTTACCCCGACATTTTCTCAAAAAACTCACAATAACGTTGATTTTTACGATTCTCGAGCGTTCGTAAGCCCCGGCAAGACGCGTATAGGGTATTTTTCCACAATTACGAGGAACATTACAATTGTTTAGCGCTGGCGCGTCCAATGAAGTTCTTAAAGCTGTTGCTGCTGCTGCTCTCGTTTAAATAACAAATAAGCTACTCATGTAAGTAAACCGCATCACGCTACATTTCCCGAAAAAAGCCGCACGTACGAGTACAAGAGTACACGATGTATGAGAACTTTATTGTCAATGCCCGTGTTTGGCTCGCGCTACAAAGTATCGCAACAGACATACCTTGAGACATCCTTGCCAAAATGAACAAGTCAAGGGAGAGGGAAGAGAAAAAAATTCAAGCACGCAGACTTGTGTCGCGCCGAATCTCGCGCCTGCTCTCGTGCACAACTGAGAGCGAGAAAGAGAGAGATAGAGAGATATTCGAAAAGCCCGAGTCGGTCAGAGAGAAGAAGAAGAAGAGGCCCTCGGGGTCCTAGAAAGAAAGATACTCGCGTGCGTAATAATACAGAACGTGAACGAAGCAGCGGCGGCGGCGGCCGCGCGCACGAGACATTAGCCTTTTTTCTTCGAAAGCTCGCCTCTCTCTCTCTCTCTCTCTCTCTCTCTCTCTCTCTGCTGCTCTCGAGCTCTGGTGCTGTGTATATGCGCGCGCGAGAGTCTGTATGTATATATATATGCAAGCGCCGAAAAAGGTTTCGCGTGCAATTACAAATCCCCCGAGCCCCGATATTATACCCAATTACTCTCCACACAGAGAAAGAATCGAGAGCCGAGTCGTATGCTTCGGGGGGCCCGAATACGTTATATACGTACGCGGCTAAAGGCAAAAAAAGGCCCAAGAGTGAGCGAGCGAGAGAGAGAGAGAGAAAAAGAGAGATGGACCATTATGTGGCGTCGTGCGTTTGCAAAACTTGTATCTGTATGTGAGCACGAGCACGCGCGAAAGGGCTCATTATCGGAGGGGAACGTCGAGAGCCAATTACTCCGCATACAACACAACATACCCACAACTGAATTTTGAACTTGAGCGGGTGGTGGATTTTTGCACGCGTCCAACTTGAATTTTTAAATTATCTTCGCCAGTGCCAACACACGCATAAAGAATATTCGAAAAATATAGTTTTTTATTCATCTGCTTTGTAAATGCTAACAATAATTTCATCCCTTGAAATATACAATTTTTTAAAATACGTACAAAAACATTATGTAGATAAGAAAATTACAATGATTTTAAATTGATCAAAATCTCAGATAAATTTAATATAAATAATATAAAAGTGAAGGAGTACCTTGGATTATTCCAGCACTATAATAAACTATTTCTGTAACGTTGCATAGGCTTGAATTCCATTCCTTTTCCTACTTTCAAGTGTGCGTCCAGAAACTGTAATATTGATTTTTTAGTTGTTCTCGGTACTTTTACGACAAACTCATGCAAAATATCAAAGAATGGAAGATTAAGTGTTACTTCAGAAGAATAGACATCGATTTCGTCTAAAGAAGTAACAGCAAAGAGTATCCCTTCTCTGTGAAAATCTAGCATAGCTGCACTATTGTCACTTATGTTGGGACCGAATAGCAATGCGAATTTTCGGGCGTTTTCTTTGAGACTTTTTAGTGACGATTCATCTTGATTTTCAACCACATTTTCGCGGTACAATATCATTAAACTTTTTAGTATGGCTAATGCACAAGATGTCTTGTTTATACGCCGAGCAGAACTTATGGTTTTCTTTATTATATCGCCAAATTGCTCATTAAAATCAAAATAATTTTTGAATATGTATGCTGCTGATTGAATTGGTGCTATTTTATGCATTACAAGTTTGCAATATCCAGCTAAAATATTAGATTTTTTGCGTAACTCTTCAGTCTGTTGAGGACTTTCCTCCGAGGTGTAAAATACTGTATCTTGAACAAACTGAAGAAGTAAATTTAATAGGTCTTCATCTGGTTTGTAAATCAGCTCATGGATTAAGCAATTTTTTTCTTCCGATAGACGCTTATCAAATATTATTAGTAAATCACAAATCATACAATAAGCTGTTTCTCTCATGATCATGGGAATTTCTCCTTCTTTATTGTCCAAATAGTACATCATGCATAAAATAAAATTTCCAAGTCTCTCTTTCAGTAACTGACATCTGTCTTTACTTTGATTGTCAAAATCTGCATTTTCTGTAAGATAGTTAAGGAGCCAAATAAGAGAAAAATAGCAAGCTTCGAAACAAGATACTATAGCTGCAATTGGAAGTTGGTGATCTGAATCACTAATACTTTCAAAACATGTGTCCCAAATATCAAATTCATTCATATCGTAGTAGGAAGAAAAAACTGCAACTTTTGATAGAGACTTACAGATGTTAAATATATCATCTTCACTTGGTGGAGTTCCAGAATTAATGATTTTTTGAAAATCTGTACTTGCATTTTTATAACTATCCATGATAAATTTAATTATTACATTTAGAACCTGCTTACAACATTGTAACTCTTCCAAGTCTGTGTCACATAAATGATCCAATGTTTTTGCTGCCGCGTAGAGTATATTAGGGTTGTGATAGCGATCAACTATTTCATGAATAAATCTCAGTAAATCTTTGAGATTTTGTTCTTGAGTAGAATCAACATAAACTTCAAGTTCAAAATACTGAGGTATGTTTAATAGTTTTTCTAAATTCGTAGTGTCTGAATTAAATCTTTCTAAAAGCCCAGGCAAAATTTGGACAAAATGTCTAGTAATATTCAGCTTGTTATTTTGAAGTCTTTTCAATTCTTTTGTAGAAAATTTTTGTTTTCCTTGTTTACGTGCAATTGGAATTTGTCCTGTTGCCAATTGCTCAATACTAGAAAGCATAATTGCTATTAGAGATGTATTTTGCAAAGATGTTAATAGTTTTTCGTCTTCCACTGGTTCTTCCAATAATAAATCAGTCATGGCTTCCCAGTCTTCGAGCATAGGATGTATATCAATTAAAGAATCCACCAAATAGTCAACATTTTCAGGCACCTCTGATTCTATTAAAAAGTCTATCAGTTCTCGCAAATATGGGGTGTTAGGTGAACATTCTTTTCCACTTTTTGTAATTTCTTGAAAATTTTCTTTTGAATTGAAAATATGCTTGGCCATAAACCCACCAGCTGCTTGTGCAATACCTCTATGAGGTGAAAAAATTGATGTGTATATTTGTTCACAATCAATGGCAGAAATAATATGTAGATCTATAGAATTATACATCAAACTCATAAGTTTTACGGCATGAATAGTCACTTCATTATCAATATCTAAGCACATAGCCACAAGACGATCTTTGAATATTCCAGTAAAATTATCAAGGGAATTTTTAAATTCTTCAGAAGCATACAAAATTTGTAACGTTTGCAGACATTTCAACCGTACTTCAGGATTACTATCATATAATGTCCATCCAATATATTTAAGATATTCATCTTTGAGAAATTGTTCAGGAATTTTTTCCATCCATATTCCTATTTCTCCAATACATAATATTCGTATTGCTGGTGAAATATCTCTGAATCTGAGTATAAATATTTTCTTAAACATGAACAACAGCATGTCTTGAATAAGTTTCAAGTTTTCTATAAGACCTTTTAACTTGTCATCGACAGAACCATTCCATCCATTTTTCTTTTTATCTTCCATTTCGTAAATCTTATCGGATACTGTTAAGGCCATATCGGCAAGGGCAGTCATTATATTCATAGCTACAAGAGTGGCAGTATGTCGAAATGCCCTGACGGGCGAGTCAGACATTTCAATTAGCACACATATTAAATTTTCCATTAGATATTCATCGCATATTATAGAATATTCACATTGTGCAATCAATTTTTGTGAGAATTTTGATAAATTTTCCTTAAATTTTTTGTAGATCTTCCCTGAGGATATTAGTGGATATCCTTTGCTGTTTGGATCAAAATCGCCCTCCATTTTTTTTATCAAATGCTTAATTCCCATCGTCATCATCTCTGGCATCATGTCGGTCTTACCTCCACTAGCATCATTCATAAATTGAAGAAATTCTAACAGTGCACTTTCATGACTCATTTCATAATGTTTGACCCAGGTATCAGCTATATCCTCCAATAATCCCATATTTGTCAATACTTTTGTATATAAACTGGTTTGGCTCTCCGTTTCATCTTCGTTAATTTGAATTGAACGTTTTGTTTTTCGAGGCGCCATTGTCCCGGTCGCAAATTCTCAAAGGCAATAAAGAATCTATAACAAAAAGAACAGAAAATAAACCGATGAATTAAAAAAGTAAAAAAGTAAATATACGTTACATACCTTTAATTATTAATTTTCAGATTTCTTTTGAATTTGATAAAACTGCAGCTAAGTAGCTTCGCAACTTTCTAGCGGGAACGACTGCAATCTGCACATTGAGGTTCGAACTTCGAGTGACCAGAGATGAAATAGAACTGATTGACCGTTTGAAAATTCGAACGCAGAAAAAAACGAGCAACGTTAACTGTTCAGTTTCGCTAAACACTGAGCAGTCGGTGACGCGGGAAAAGATGAGTCTTTCCTTAACTACTGTTCATTTTCAAATCGCGATTCGATTAACAGTGACCAAAAAAGTCGAATACCGTTGCTAACGATTATTAGTTCAAAAATGCACTCGAAAAAATGTAGACGTTCGGAAGTGCGTAAGAGATATAAGTGAGAGTGAATTGGACGCTAGTCGATCAATAGAAAGAGTCGAAATTGACTGTTATTTTGAAAAATAAATGCTATTACGAATTCGGTGCGTGAATATAAAGTTTCGCGAGTGTAAATTGTGTGATTTATCTAGAGTATTCTAAATAAACGGTTATTTTTGAAAAATCAATGTTAATACGAGTTTGTTGCGTAAACTTAAAGTTTTGCGAGAGTGCGGGTTTATTTATTCGGAATTCAAAAATGTTTAATTATAAATAAACGTATATATAGTCTTTAAAGTAAACGTTTTTAGTGCAAATAGTTCTAGTGAATATAGTGAGTGTTCATCAAAGTAGTTGTACGCGATGATTAATTCGAAATTCTTATGCGACACTGTAAGTCACTCAGATCTTATATAATATTCTTTCGAAGACACCTATTCAATTATTGCTAAACGTTGGAGCGATTATTTTTCGTTTGCTCGACCTTTTCATAAACATCCATAAACGCTCGCGTTGGCCAAAAATGTTAGCCACAATGTGTGCATGAGTGCACACGCAACGTAATGCTCTCCTCGCGTTTTTCTACGCCGCCATCTGCTCCTCCGGCTTAGGACGTGTGTGCGGTATTTCTGTATGTGTGTGTGTGTGGGACAGCAGAGCCCGTGCTGCAGTGCAACGTACAGGTCAGTTCTCTGCATGCGTCTATCAATCACTCGGGGCCGGCTTCTCCTCGGTCCACCGTCGAGTCCCATGCCAAGACGTGTTGCAAGCGCGCGTCTCTCGCTCGCAGCTCACGGCAGCTATTATCCTGCCAAGAGTCTCGTGATACACGACCGCCAGGGAGCTTGTAAAATTCAGCCGTGCATTTACATAGCTTTATAGTATGTATGTATCATGCACCTTTGGCGCGGGTTAGCCTATACAGAGTGTGGGTTGCTGCAGTCTCGCTGGTTACTTATTTGTATAACGAAAATATTTTCGGTTGCCAGCCTATATCACGATCGCGAGGCGAAACACAGTCGATACAGCGGCTCACTTTTTACTTTGCTCGTTTCTTTTCACTCAACAAAATCGAAAATGCGACTATGATTTTCTCGGGCAAGCACGCAGATTGCAGGGCTACTAAAGAGATGGACATTGGACGATAAGCGGCTCGAGCCATGCGCTAATACTAAAGATACGCCGCTCGCTGTTTACTTTACATAGCGCCACCTCGTAAGCCCGGCTAACTTTTCCGACACACACATTTGCAAGCCGCAACAGCGGCAGCACCTCACACGCACACGACGGCCGCGGCGGACTCGCCTGTGGGCCGCATGCGGCATGATACTCATAATGTATTCATAAGTTTCGTTCGTGCATGTAACTTATTCATGTTGCACCAGCAGCAGAGCAGCGACGCCGGCTATATAGGTACACACGCGCTATATACATGCCATATCGATGAATATTCAAAGGATATGCCTCGCGCGACCCCGATCGGCTCTTTCTTGCAAAAGCCGCCACGGTGACTTACATAGAGTATGTACACGTTATATATGCATACATCGTGTGTACGCGAGAGGACTTTAAAACGCGCCTGAACATTTTTTACTCTTTGCGCTGTATTATTGATCGCTGCAGCGCCGATATATGCCTTGCTATATAATACGTCGTGTGTGTACATGCGGGGCTTCGCGTGTAGCGAAAGTATAGATCGGTCAATGTCACTCGCCGAGCGATGCGTGCGAAATACCAATGTAATGACAGTATACATATTGTATACGCACAAATAATGATAAGGGCGAGAGTCTCCTTGACGTGGCTGTAGGTCCGATCGGGGCAAGGGTCCTACCTGAAGCCAAATTTAGCCAAGTATCAAAGTTGTTCATACATAGGCCAAGTCGCGCGTCAAGAATTGCGGTAGGGAAAAGTTGGTTAACCTCGAATAAGAATTGGCCATATGATCGCGTGCGACAGGGACGTTGGCGCTCTGAGCGACGATCGAAAAACGCCCGCGCACGGCTTGCTTGCGTGAGTGCAGCACTGTTGCAACGCGTTGCTGTTGTTGCCGCTGCCGACGACTGCCGAGAGTCGAAAAGTTACAATCCTGCGAGCGCGCCGCGAGGCTTTCATAGCTCTGCTTCGCTCCGCGACGATGGATGAGAGTTGAGCACGCGAGAATCGACGCAGAAATGGCTATCGTCGAGCAGAAAATGGAATATATATTCACAAACGCGTTGCTTATATTTTTTTCTCTCTCCCGAGCTATTAGCGCAGGTTTGTCGCCGTCTTGTTTGCTGGTTGATTATGAAAAAAGCTTGCGCATACCTGTGTTGACATGCGTTTGAAGCTTGAAAATTAAATTCCTAAATTTGAAGTTGTAAGTTTTAAGTTTAAAGATTCTGGTCGAAGCAGAGGTTGAGTTAATTTCAGCTCATGATTACTTTGATTATCCATCCATGGGTTCATAATCAATTTGAGTCTTTTTAAATTGAGTAATTTTATATATTTACCTATATTTATGCATGTTTTCATATTCTAAAAAACTGAAAAGAAAATGAAAAATTAGCTACTACAAACCCTTCTGCATTTACAATGTGTGTGCGACCCCGTGAACTTGATTAAAATTGGCTTTTAAATGTTCACAAATGTGCGGAATACTCACTTTAGAAAAACACATTCTCACATACGCGTTACGCGTACACGTGTTCCTCTACACATACAATACGTGTGTGCTTGTGTGCGCGCGAGAAGGCGTCACCCTTTTGTAATACGAAATTTTCGAGGAGACTTGCGGTTGGCTGAGATCGAGACACGGGAGGCGGTGCATCCGTCCGAGCCAAGATTTATAGTCCGTGCGTGCAGTCTATACATGCACACGCGCGCTCACCGGCATTGCCGTGTGTACATATGGTACGATATACGTAAGATTCCCCACTACCGTTGCCTACGCTTTGAAGAAGAATCCATCGCGATATATATATGTAGGATTGATAACGCGTATATAATCATATGAACTTATAAAATTCTGAGTTTTGAATTATTTTTCCTCTTTTTACTCGGAGCTTGTATACGCAAAGTGATTGCCTTGAGAAATCAAACGAAGCCTGGATATTATTCAAATTTCGATTAAAAAAGCGCGATACATCTGGACTAATCTTTTTAATATTTATTTATTAAAAATAAATAATAATAAACTAATCGTTTATTTACTGAATTATTTATTTGTATGTAAGTCATCTGTTATCGAGAGTATTTTAAATGCGTGATAAAAATTACCTTTGTGGAACGATGGGTGCGTGGTGCATCTTACGCTTAATCGTATTTTTTGTAAAATATCATATTAACCAGTGGGATCGAAATCGATCGATCGTCCCGGAAGCTATACGTGTTCATGAGTTTTTAGGCAAAAATTAACAAATTTTTTTTCATACAAATGGGTGCAACATTTTAGAATTATCTTTTGCCAATAATTAAATGTAAAACCATCGGTGAAGGATCCGGAAATGACGTTTAAGAATAAGAAATAATAATTGGATGAATTTTAATTGATTCGTAGAAAATTTTCTTAATATAAAAAAAAATATTGCGCAAAAATGTAACTTACTAATAAGTATGTCTTTTATTGTCAAAAAAAATCAGAGTTTGAATCATTCAAGTCAACAAAATTTAAACTTTTTGACTTTTTGAAATCTAACTGTCAATAATTCATTTAAAAAATTTAAATATAAAAACCACTCTTCAATAAAAAACATTTTTATGTTAAACAAATATCTTCAAACGGCACAGTAAGACCATAATATCTAACAAAAATCTCATCTAGAACTTGAAGTAACGTACATCTTGCTAAACTAGGTTGTGGAAGCACACTAGCTATTTCATTCATCTGATCAGTCAAAGCTTGCATTAAATCTTTATCAATGAAATAATTTGGATCATTCATTTTCTCTATTAATGGGTAGATTCTTTTTAAAAAATTTGTTTCTGCAGAATATGTTGTTGGTTCAAATTTCATTTTATGATCCATGAATGCTCTTTGTACCATTGGTGAGAAAAGAGGAGGCCAGTCTTCCTCACAAGCGATGCATTTGCACACAAAATTTTTCCGTTGTTCTCTTCTAAGTGTCAATGGAGACTCATAAAAGCAGTCAGTATATGAATCTAAAAGCTATAGAACAATTGAATAACAAAACTTTAACAATGAATATAAAAGGGTACCTGAGTTCCACTTGCAATTGGTTCCGCGGCATAAAAAACATGTTTCATATCATCTGTAAAGCATCTTCTTATGTTTGGTGCACAACTATGATTAGTCATACTACTGATAAGTCCCAAGCAATATCCTCTACTTCTAGAGCTTTTTTTAGCTAAGACATTATTACTTTCAAAAATTGGATCCGATATCTAATAATGAGAAAAATATTAAAAAATTTAAAACTAAATTGTAACATGTAGTATATTAAACAAAAATGAACTTGAATCCTTACATCATGAACATTGACAATCTCTATATGTACCAATCTCAAAAGTAAAGATCCAAAAAAAAGAAAATGTTCGTCCTTTGAAAAATCATCGTATTGCATATCTTTAAATTTTTCAGAAAAAAAAGATGTGTACTTCGCCATACATATCAATGCTTTAACGGCATTGAAAATAATATTTTGGTACAACGATGAGGTATAAGACAAACTCATCAAGTCATTGAATAAATTAATTTTTTGATCAGATTTGTCACCCATCATTTTCACTGTGAAGTTTACAATAAAAATCACATGAATTAACCTTATTTCAGAAAATTAAAATTAAAATTCGTATTCACCTTGACCATTTTTGGAAATTTTCAGTTTGGATTTCAATTCTTCAATCGTTTTATTATCTTTTATTAATGATATTAAAAATTTTAGGCTTGTATGAATAAACACGGTAATTTCTGGGTCACATAGAATAAAATATGGTGTTATCGAGCATTCAATGCAATGATACTCTTCCCAGGCCATGTTTTTACATTTTAAAGAACAAAATATATAATCATGACATGTTTCACATGGAATTCCAGTCCATGCCACTGATAAACAGTGAGAGCAAAATACATATTGATTGGAAAAGTTTGGCCCAATCAAATAAGGTTTTTCTACTAATACTAAATCACCTGTTTTAAAATCAGTTTTGGCAAATAGACCTCTGCCCATATTTTCCGTTTGTTTTATTTCAACAAAATCAAATGGATCAACTTTTTCTCTGTCCATAATAATTTTACTGTACCGTTGTTTTTCCTGCAGGAACTCTTGATTTTTATGTTTGAATTTCTTCATCGACACTACTTCAGATTTAGTTTTCTTAATAATATTCGATATAAGATTTGATGCCTCTGCAGGTAACTTTGATGCCTCGAAAATCTGATCGATCTCTCTCAATACATCATCTTTTACTGAAGAGCCAAGAGCAGCGAGACATTTGGCTTTTTGGCAATATAGTTTCAATTTCATTTGAATTGAATCTGTCAATTGTATGGCTCTATCTAAACGGTCTATGGCCTCATTAAATTTACTGACATGCATTAATAAATATGCTTGATTACTGTAAGCATACATCAATTCTTCAGATTCACTGGGAGCATAAGCTATGCTCTTGTTATACAAACACAGGATCATTTTATGATCTTCGTCGGAGTGATTTTTCTTGATGTAAATGTTATTGCCTTCCTTTCGGGTTTTAATAGATTCTTTTGCATTTTTTATTTCATACTTTATGTCTAAGCGAGACGCAAAATCTTTGCATTCAGGTCGAGTCAAAGTGTAAATTATGGCTGCACATTCGGCATCCATAATAGTCATTGTTAATCTAAATTTATGAATGAGCGATATAATTCATGAGCAACTTAAGGATTATTTAACATTAATTTTACCTTATCAAGAACGATGAAAATTAGCCAAATTTACTAGGGGAAGATCAATTAATACAATTTCCAAGTACTACAATCGGGTGTCCAATACTACGACTTGTCAAGCAATGATCAAAATATAATAGAAATGGCACCAGAAAAATGTCTTACAAACGTACGCTAATCTGCTCACAATAATATTAAACTCGTTCCATCGGTTTGATGTTTATGTTTGAATTGTGGATATGCTTTTGTGATGGTTCCATTGGCAAGGCTGTCAAATAAATAACAGCTAACTGACAGAAATTGTTCAGTTTCTTTAATTGGTGATTCGTCAATTTCATTCACGTAACGAGCCACTGGCAATCTTTATGCAGTTGACAGTAACGATGAACATTAAACTGAGAGCATTAGTACAATATTGACTCATATTGAATTTATCAAGTATCGACGTTTTAATTAATAATTTTAAAATTGTACAATTTTTTCAAAGTCCTAATATCAAAAACTCTTTCATCATCAATCATGAAACATATCTTTCAAATTTTAAACATTAGAAGATTTTAGTTCATTTATTTCATACACTTGTTTCAAACTTTTTTAGTTTAAAAATTATTTAAAAAGTAAATTAAGAGAGTTTTTAAATTTTCAAGCTTAGATTTTTCATTTAAAAATTTTTAATATGCATAAAAATTGTGGGTAACAGCTAAAATTTAAAAAAACAAATTGAAGACGAAATCTTATTGATATTTTTATTCGTGTATAAAAAAGTTTCAACGAAATGAATAACTGTTTGAAATATTTTATTGTTTTTTAAAAAATTAAAGGATATCTATATAAAAGATTTCCAAAATTACATAACGTACTCGTGTAAGTTTAGAAGTCTCCATTGCGTTCGAATATATCTCGAAACCAATCTCATTCTCCTCTCTTGTTATGAGTATTTACTGCAATCATGTGAGATTTCAGGTGATGTTTTGGTTCAAATGATTTGAGCCAAATCTTGCATTCAAAGGATTGCTCTGTTTATTTACTGTCATTATGTGCCTCTTGAGTTTATACTATTGAGCAAACAATTTGTGACAGATCTCGCCCTGTCACAAATTGTTACCCCCCAAAGGGTTTGCTACGATTGTGTACTGTATTTATGTGCCTTTTGAGTTTACTCTTTTCTCCAAATACTTTATGACAAATCTTCGATCATGAACTATATCAATGTGAGTTTTGAGGTTCTGTTTTAGTCGAAATGATTTATGACTAATGTCACATTCGAAGGGTTTGAAATGATTATGTACTGCATTTATGTGTATAGTAAGGTAACTTTTGTATCCAAATGACTTGTGACAAATCTCACACTCGAAGGGTTTGCTACGATTGTGTACTGCATTCTTGTGAGTTTTGTGGTTGGTCTTTTGTTCAAATTACTTGTGACAAATACGACATTTATAGAGTTTGCAATGATAATTTACTGTACTTATGTGTGTAGTAAGGTGATTCTTGCATCTAATTGATTTGTGACAAATTTCACATTCATATGATCTAATACTTTTGTGTGTCGTACTGATATGTCTTATCAGACTCGCTTCTTTTGTGAATTTGTTAACTTTCTTACATTCGTCCATTATTGATCGGGAATGTACTTGAAATAAACAACTATTTTGATAATTAAAATGTCTTTTTATCAAAATCATAAGACTTTTTCATTCAAGTAACTGGTCTGAAATTGGTTTTCTATTTTCACAATAGGTTGATAGCTCTGATACTCAGTTTTGCAGATATTTTTCAAAGGAGACTTCTGTTCAGGTTTAACATTTTTGCACTCAAAATCAATAAATATGTTTTCATTTACGTCATTAGTCTGATTTTCGCTTTCTTTATTCACAATAGATTGACCATTTTGATACTCAGATTTGAAGTTAGTTGTCAATGAAGAATTCAGTTTCGGCGTAACAACTTTGCTCTCAAAATGGATGAATATTTTTCCGCTTGTGTGTTCCTGTAACGGCATAGCATCGTTCATGTGATTTTCCTAAAATAAAAATTAGACAATAGTTTTTGAGTGTGGAAAGTTAGAACATAATTCAAATTTATTTAACTGACTGAAATTTTAACATCTGGGAATGTTTCAATGTTTTTGGCTTCGCAAGAGTTCATTGAATTAAAAATATTACTGTTGTCTGTATCTGACCAAGTATGATTTAGTTCTTCCATCATCCTGAAAAGTATAATCAAGTTCGATTGAAAAATGTCATTGCATTTTAAAAAATTGTATAGCTGTCTTCTCTGCTTTCCATTAATCGCTTAAATTATTTTTAATCACTATGAATTTTCATGATTTATACAAGCAATTTTTTTCGAGGTTATATGTTTTAAGTAGCCAACACTGAATCTCGAATTCACCAATTTGTAAACACTTGATAACGGTAGGAATTTAGGTACTCTCCAGCGATTGAGCGCTCTCATCGTATGTTAGCGAGGTGACCCTGCAATTGTCATAGCTACTTAGTGATAATTTCCCCCTGCATCGTTGATATGTACTGAAATATGCGCAGTTATGTAACGAAATATAAAGGAGAAACATTCACCCAACAGAAATATATATTCTGAGCCCGTGCCGATACAGTGCCTAACGATACTACCCATGTAGCATTAAAACCTTCGTTTTTGTCATTAAGAGTTTTTATTACTCATATCTATAAGATTTGACAAATCAGAACTTTCCTCGTCTTTATGCTGATTTTGAGTAGCATTCGGAAGTAGCATGAGCAAAATAACGAGAGAACATATCTTCCGGTGTCGTGTAGGTTTTGGCTCTGAGAACTTTTTCAATAAAAATCTGATATTTGTATAGGAAATAATTTAAAACTTTCCCAGTTAATAATCGTGAACATGGATTTCATATATGTTCATATTTTTGGATCAGCATACTTAATTGTTGGTTAACTCATAATATTTTTATCCGCGATAAATTTTAATGTCTTTATTTGAATCGTATAATTTAAGAATGCACAGAGTACAATGAATGTTTGCAAGTTTTCTAATTAATTATTGATTACTAATATTAATATTATTATTTTCCACGTTGCTAAAGAAAAAATAAAATTATAACGGTTTTTATAAAAATGTTATCTTATATAGAATTAATAATATTCCCTTTTTTGCATAGGTCATCGCTAAGACCGATTGTACTCTTTGACATTATCCACCACGTTTGGAGAATCGTCGCTATAATAAACCGGGTGACCTTTGGCTAGTAGTCATTGATAAAATATCGAACTTATTTGCTAATTATTAAACTCGATTGAATAATCATATACACCGCGTACTCGTGTCAAAGCCCTAAAATTTTAACGACAATCGAGTTCAGGACATTGAAATGTTTGCGTTTAAAAAACATTTTAATTTTTTAATTTGAACTTTCACGTGTAACTAAATACAATAATTTCAGTTGAAAATTCATTACTTAGTTTTCTAATGAAACCAGTTAAACAAAACTAGTACGTTTAATACAAAATGATTTATTTATAATGGCTGCATAATCTGATAATCGTAAGACTTACATAAATATGGAGCTTTATAAAAATTCAACTTTATAATGATAATGATTACAGAAATAACTCTTATGCTGCTTTTAGTATATTTGATGGATCAAATCTTTGATTTCGAATTTCGATCGGATCATTTTTCACAATTTGAGATTTCTTGAACGGCGCTTTAAAATTGTCACCGTTTACAGTATAAGAATTTCTCAAATTGCAAGTCGTAAAATTTCATATCATTCCAAATACAAAAAGTAACAGAAAAAATTAAATAACTTCTATGTAATAAGATCTCTTATTTACCTATTTTACTGAAACGAAAAGGGAGATGATTATAACTAAAATACCAGCCAACAGCCATATTCTATCCTTTCTTCCAATCCTGACTCTACGTATGCGCTTAAAAGTAAATAACAAAAAACCTGACATAAGTAAAATCTCGCACACATACATAAAAAGAAGCGAACAAAATTATACGACTTTCTTTCTGGTCAAGCTTCGTTCTCTGGTATACACGGTGCAATTTAGTCTTTCGCGCCCTGTGCCATATAAACTTTAGAGAAAAAAGAAAGAAAATAATAATTGCGCGTGCTGCTCTTGTATGTACTATGTACATGTAAGTGTTTGTGTATTGGTTCGTATATATGCATTCGCCCACTTTCTCAGGCTGACACTCTCGAATTAACAGATTGCTCACGGTAGCAATTAAATCACCTGTTATTCTCGTTCCCATGATGTGTTCAAGTGCAGTTGTAAGCTAAAGATAGGGAGAGAGAGAGAGAGAGAGAGAGAGAGAGAGAAAGAGAGAGAGAGGGACCGAAGGGGGTAGTGAGATATAGCTTAAGAAAAAGACGAAGAAGGCAAAAGAGATCGGCAACAACCCTGTATTCGCGAGATTCGTATACGTATGCTCATACGTACGCGATCTTCGTATTGCTTTTTTTTCTTCAGTGCCTTGCAAGACATCGAGATATATATAATATACAGGTCGTGGGATCAATTTAAAATAAGAAGAATGTAACTTAGACGATATATTTACGAGAAGGGAAAAGGGATGCCTTGCCCAGGTTCTAGACACATACACATTTTTTTCACGTTCGTCTATACACTATGGACGTAATTGCACCGAAGAGATGTATACTCTGATTTATTGGCTTATTACCGATCGGTGCTCGCTTGCTCGTGGATCGACCGATTGCACTCCAAGTAGAGTCAATCTCTCTGTCAGTTTATTTTTTTAGTGTTTTTATGCACTTCATATGTGACTTTGTTCGCAGAATAGCTTTATTATAAAGTGAATATTGTTATTTTAAAATCGAACAAATTTTTCCAAGCTAATTGATTTACGTTAGAAAATTAACTTAAGTCATTGGTAAGGTAAACAACGTTCCAATATTCAGTCTATTGTTAATATCTATTAGTCAAAGCGAAATTCTGATGTTAAAAACAAATGTTTATTTATTATACAAAATGATCCAATTGGAATTATTTGAAAAGGAAGGTAAAATAACTATTGACACTTTGGATTATTTATTGAAAATGGACATAAGCTTTATTAATTTGAGATACCATAGGGGTTTCTGGCGGGACATTGATATTTCGTGTAAAATATATGGTAGAGGATTATTAATACAACACCTGCGATCGTTACTAAAAAGTATGCCCAGAAACGAGAATCGAATAAACAGCGTATTAGAAAACGCCGACAATCAATGTCTTCGTCGTTTTCAGAATCAGCTGACGCCTCTTCGTTCGCAGGTTCTTTCGCCGGTTCGCTCTCCGGTTCGTTTGCCGCTTCCGCGTGACCATTTCGCTTCTGAAACAATCAGAAATCCAATTTAATTAATTAATTGTTAACGTAGGAAAATTTAGTCAAAAAGTTCATTCACTTATTCACTTACTTTGGGATTTGTGTCGGGATCACAAGAGTCTTTACTAGTGAATGAATTGTTCAAAGATGTTTCATGTCTATTCGTCATTGTTAAAATAGATTATTGTCACTTATGCAGTCGAACTTTTACGACTTTTGTTAATGAGCACTATTTTCAGTGCTTTCTCGTGCTGAGTGAAAATTATTTGAGACGTCGGATCGACGTGACTGTCAAAATAAGAGTAACTCATTTTCGCTCCAGAAAGTTAAATTTAGCCCACGACGCAAGTGTATACAGAGATTCAGAGATCCAAGAAAGGGAATATTTTGCTATTGTTGACGCTCTCATAACAAATGACTAAAGTTATTACAACATTTTAATTTCGTTATAATAATATATATAATTTAAGGATTATTTTTACGTTTAGATAGATACGAGGACTTGAACTTTTTCAAGCTTTCGAACGATCGACATTACTCATAATTCTTGTAATTCATTTCCCTATACATATGAAATGAATATTGTAATTAAAAAATTTGACGCGACATGACATAATATTGTAGTAAATAGCAAACGCAAAGACGGTGGCCACGTACATATGTGCAAGGCAGTTAGGCAAAACGTAATAGGCTCTAATTTTCACGCGCTTGTGCATGTCCTCCCTCTGGTACAATTAGGCGGTATTTTGCAATCATTTTCGAGAACAGAGCACATATAGAGATACGCTCGATATTTTCCTTTTTCACGCTCGGCCACGTCATTTTGCTTTATTAAATATGGATCGGGCCAATTTGTAAACACGACGTGTACATGCTTTACTTCGATCGCAAGATGGAACTCGATATTGTTTTCCATTTCTTCGAGTGTATGCGATTCCTTTTTTTTTCGTGTTTGCACATTTGATTGACCGTGAATCGCTATCCTCACGCCACCTACGCAATTTGCAATAAATCTCGAGTCGAGGTCGCCTATATAAATTATGAATAAAAAAGAAGAGAGCACACATCGACCGATAATCTACAAGCTGCTACAAAATATTATATATTTTCTCTTGGTGCCGAGCGTCAGTTGTTGTTGCAAAGCAAAAAGCAGAAGAAAAAAAAATAAAATAAAATGAAACTGCGATGGCAACGCGTACAAAGTGCATAGGCAATATAGATTTACGAGGCTATTCATCTTTATCTTTTAACCGATGCCATGTGCATGTGTGCCGGTCTTGGCTTATACGTACAATGTGTGTATATATACGCGAATATACACGTATACATGTACGAGATGTTAGTCCAGCGCGTATACATGTATCTATATGGATAAATGTGTGTGATGCGACCATAGTACGACGTGCATCGCGTTGCAGAGAAGAGAACAGTTTGTTATTACGTATCCCCAGGCGCATAATTGTTTCCAGGTATAAGTCTGACATGGCGGCGCTTTGCAGACTCTCTTTCTCTCTCTCTCTCTCTCTCACTCTCGAGTATAAGGCAACCGAAGAGCCGAGAGTCCTTCGGCCTGGGAATTCATCATTTATATATATACACGCTCGGTAAACATTGTGCGAAAAAAAATGTATTTTTTTCTTCGCTCTATGCGCTCGCGAGCTCCTCAAATCGATGGAAATGCACGGTGGAGAAGCGTATGTATACGTTTCTCCTCGCTCGCTCGAGAGACTTTAATACGATAAAAATGAGCTTTGAAGGATAAGTGTTGCTTACGCTCGCGTATTTGCGTATGAATTATTCAGCAAACTTGTGAATATTTATATCAATCGTCGAAAGAAAAAGAAAAGCAGCTCGAGCTGCCTGGTTAGAGGAAAAAACAGGCGTGATGCTCCGAGACGCGGAAGGCGTCCATCTTGAGCGAGAGGCAAAGACAGAGAGATGCAGGCAGCATCGCGCCTGCAGTGGTCCACACCCACGTATGCAGGCTCGCGAGACCGAGAGAGATATGTATGAGCAATATGAGCGCGGGGCCGAGGCGAGCGCGCGGCGCAAACTTTCGAATTCTCATTGGTTGAGAGAGTCTCGATATGTGCCACCCACGCGACCGTACGTGTATGCGTGTATACTATATATTATACATCGCGCTCCTTTCTTTCGACGTGTTTGCTCTCTCTCTCTCTCTCTCTCTATCTCTCCGGGCGCGCTGCACACGGGACGACGTCTCGACGGTCCGAAATAATTATCCTTCGGTTTTTTTGATAAATATATTCCATCGAATGGTACGATTTCTCCGGGAAAAATTGCCGCAGACAAAGCGCGGATCGCATGCGAACCAAGCCCTCATGCTGCTGCTGGCTGCATTCCAGCGATCGCGCGGAGCATTGAAAAATCATAAGCCCACACATGCGTCCTTCTCTCTTTCTCTCTCTGTCTTTATCCTTATCAATCTTATAAAATCTCATCTGGCGCATTCTCAAGCTATATGAAAAAAATGTACTTCCACGAGCGCGTACATGCTGTACACGTGTATAGTTGTTGTACGCGATACATACACGCTATATATACATATGAAAACGTATATACGTACACGGGCTGGAATCGCAAAAAGATTACGGCTCGCTTGGCACAGAGAGAGAAAATATTATCTCTCTTTCGAAGTAGTATAAGCCGACGGTAAGTATAGGTTTGCGCGCGTACACACTGGAGTCAAGAGCTCTTCTTCCTTATAATGCACACACAAACTCAGCTATACGTGCAGCAAGCGAGAACCTGTGTATATGTGTGTGTGTGCGAGCACATCGAGTTGGCTCACGAATAGTCGCGCAGTTGTGCATGTTCTATACAACGCACATACATACATACATCCATCCATCCATCCATACATACATACATACATACATACATACATACTGCTCTGGCCCGAGAGCACACGTGCATATATGCGTTTTCTCGGAACTAACAGACAATATTCGTGCGTACACATGTAATATACCCGCGCGATAATTCACCGACGCTGCTTCGAGAGAGCTGCGCGCCTTTTTTCATACTTTATTATTTTTATTCAAAGTGGCAGAAAAAAGTGCCCGTATACGTGCGTTGCTGCGTTACGCAAGGAGCAAAAAAACAATTTTTTTACGATTTTAAAAGGGTAAAAATCGCGGCGTAGCGAGCGTGTATATCGAGGATTGATTTTAAAATGCCTTGATTTGCCGAGTGCGCGTGGCCGCGTCGGACGGAGCGCAAATAATATGTATTATTTAAAATAATACTTTATTACACGAGTGGCGAGCACTACTGGCCTATACTCGCGTTTATATAGTAATGTTCATTTTATTAACGACACCTCATCATCATCATCGTCATCATCATCCTCATCCTCGTCGTGGCTCGAAAAGAAAAAGCCAAATCATTTAACCGAGAGATAAGTATAGAAGGAGAGAAGAAAATTTATGTAATACAAAGGGTTGTAGTTACTCTATACATGGCACATATATACACAGACGCGTGCGCAAACGATCCTCATTGGCCATATCGGTAATGACCGACACTCATAGGAAATTAGGCCAAATCATAATCATCGTCATTATCGTGTAATTTGATACACATACTCACGGACTCGTGCACAGAGTTAATATTTCAATTAGCATCCCGAGGGAGTGAGAGGCCATATTTTACGTCCAAGTGGACGCGCGATCGAGCGATGATGGACGCGTCGAGGTGGCGTATACCCCAAAGATAAATAATAAGTGTTTAAGCGCGCCAAAGCGCACGAATAATTATAACGAATAAATTATTAGCCACGCTCGTGCACGGGCGCTATCATTAAGGATCGACCGGCTAATTGAGCGTTGTAGACAAGTTGAAAATCGTTCGTTTTTTGCGGGCCCTGCAATATCGCGCGCGCTCGAATTTTTTAATCGCGACAAAATCAAAGCCACGCGTCCGCGTATATACCATATCGATTAATGATAATTGGGAATCTCCTTGGACGTTCATATAGGTGGTGCGGGCCGAGAGTATATCCAAAGCGAATTACAGCCGAGCTGCCTGCGAAGGCGGCGATTAACGATTTTCTTATTCGGAGCCTGGGTGCATCCTACGCAGGATTTATGGCGTTGATGGGCTCGTAATATATAATATGGCGGTGGCGGCGGCGGCGGCGATTCGGATCGACCCTTCATGTAGTCTGGAGTGAACGCGTGCGCGCGTTGACCTTCATGCCTGCGTTATGATCGGCGGAGGATCGATTGTTGCTCACAGTTTACGCAAAATTAACGAGCAATAATGCGCTACATCTGTGTGTACCTACGCTGTTATGTCGTACGTACGCGATTCTTTCACCGCTGGTTCGATGTACCGTTGAAAAAAATCGCGCTTTTACAAAGCTCTGCTCTTGGAGCCGTTATAAATTTATGTTAATGAATTTTCCTCGCTATCTCTCGGGGCAATCTAGCCAAACGCTCGCATGTTTATATTAACGCGCCAAAGCGTTCGAACAATTACACGTGCTCGCTCTTTCTTATACGTGTGTATCCAAGGGTTATTTCTCCTTTATGCCTTTCTGCAATTTGCCAATGATCTACTTCGCATTATTACGCGTTGTTCGCTCGAAGAGATGCGTAATGCATTCATCAATTCTCTCTCTCATTTTTCAGTGAGAAAAATCGCACAACGTTTATTCATGAATATAATAATTTTTTTCTTCACACGATCTCGAGCGTTTAAAAACATTTACGACAATCATGCAGCATTACCGAGATAAACACTCGAGCTGAGCTCGGAGTTCGAAACCTGTAAGCGTAGTTCTATTCATCGTAGTTTTCTTTTTCTCGAGCGTTAGAATAATCGATCCTCGAAATTACTAGGTGTGCGTGAAAGGTCAAGTAGATATCTCGGTCGGGTTTAGCGAGGATAAAAGACGGCTATCTACTAGTACGTCGTTAGATGGAAAGATGGCAGCAGCGGTTGCACGTGGCTCGTCGGCTTCGGATCGCCCCATCTCGAGCCTTTAAATTCTATCCTATGGATGTCGCTCACACTACCAGTAACGCGTGCTGTACGTATCCAATTCCAATCGCGCCGAACTTTGGATCGATTAAAATCGAATCTTAAGCTAGAAAAAGTATATATCCCAGATATAAGCCACCCACGCGGTACCCGTGGCTAGTGGCTCGAGCTCAACGAGCCATAAAAGAACGATAAAAATTTGCTCGCGAGCCATCATTTGGATTATGGATAGCATCAATTTTACGCGTCTCGAGTAGAGCAGCTATTACGTTGACGTTGACTTCTGTATCGTTCACCGCAAGCCCGTGATAATAACAGCCGCACGCGGCCGAGCGCTGCCGCGGGTAACGATCGCAAAACGAGAAAACACCCAATAAAACTGTTGATAGTCTTTTAGCGAGTCGTCAAAGGGAAAGCCAATTGCAACTATCTCGTTATATTTACAGCTCCGTTGCAGGCGGCTGCGAAGCCGTATTAAAATTAGGATAATTCGAGCGTACCGGATGATAATAGACGACTTGGACGACGAGTTAGACTCTCGAGAGGAAGACGATCGCTGCAGCGGCGCTTACGTTGATATCGGGATCGGACGTGCGGGATGGGATCGCGTATGCAGCTCTCGGAGCCGCGCGAAAGTGAGAAGCCGTTTACACCGGTATTTGAACTTGGAGGTCTCTCTCTCTTTCTCTCTCTAACTCTGTCTCTTGATGACGGTAATCACGCGCGCAGTGGTTCGCTCGCCGTTCAATTGCACGTTTCGTCGGGTTTCCGCGCGAGCTTCGCTTACTCTTTAAATATACCTGTATCTGTTACGCGCCGCACACACGTATATATATTTCCTCGATCCTCGTGTATTTTATATATATAGAGCTAGTATATATAGTATAGCTGCACACGCACACGCACAGGCAAGCACGGAGCAGAGAGTTAGAATTTGGAATCGAAACTTTTTAGCTCGTGTGCGCGCAGCTCACGCAAAAGTTTCGCAATAGCGTATGATCGCGTATATTGTCGTGCCATTATGTATCGCATGTCCACGAGGCTGGAAAATAAAAGTACTCTCGGCCGTGTAACGAGTTCGAACAAAGCTGCCCGCGCTAGCGGAAAAAGCAGCGCGGAAACGTGACGAAATATACCTACACATATCCACATACACACACATAACGCATTTTCAACGCCAGCGACCATTATAATATACGCTGTGGTCTGCGCATGTAGCTTCGCTTCTTCCGTGGGATCCGCGAAGGAGCTTATTTAATAAGCGGAACGAGCCGTTAAGCCTAGAGTCGCGTCGACTGCAATCCTGTATGTATCGAAATATACGCACTACATGATACGTTATACGAGTGCTGCGACGCGCGTAGCTCCATATATATATATAAACTCGCGAGTCGAAGAGTCGAAGCCTCGAGTAATAATTCAATTAAACGAGCTAAGATACAACAGCTGCGGATCGAGAGTCAGAGAGAGAGACGCATCGAGATCAGCCGCAAATGCGCTCGCTTATGTGCTGCACTCGCCGCCACTATAGGCACTGCTGCAGTCGGCCGTCTCCGCGAGATAAAAGGCGGTAGGTCGCGCTCGTCAAAATCACTCGGCGTACGTCACGTACGAGCTCGCGAGCGACTTTTATATATATATAGGAAGATGTATTATATGCGCGCAAAGACAATCCGCGATCTCTCTCCCTCTCTCTCGTCGAAGCAAAGATCGCCGCGTCGCCAAGAGATCGTCCTGCACAGGGCCCAAAAGAAATCACTTTTGTACGCGCGCACGCGCTCGTGCGTGTGCGTATGCGACGCAGCGACAACACAAGAGTGACATAGCGGTCATTATGAGGATTCCCATGCAGTATATAGACTTACTTTCCACGTATTAAAAGCCGCGCTCGCAACTCTCGTCTTTTTATCATCGCGCGGCTGATGCTGTGTGCGCTCTTAACGGTGCCATATATATACAATGCGCGGCCGAGAAATGCTTGCAAAGCCTCGATATGCCGATTGTATATGCCAATTCGAGTCTCGAGCTTACAATCCATTAAAAATTTAATAGAAAATAAATGTCTTTATTTACCCTCCGTTCAAATTTACAAGATACGAGAGTACGCAGATTTTTCACTTTACTATCGTATCCGCTTGAAGGACATTTGTTTGTCATCTAATTTTTTTTTTAAATATGAATGATACCTATTTCAATTTTACCATTTCATTAATATAATTATTTAATTTAAAACGGTTGCTGTGTTAAGTGTAGTGCAGAATCAATTCGGCAGCAAATTGAACAAATTGTTTTCTAATATCTAGTTTAATCATGTCGATGAAAAAACATGCACCAAAAATTTGAACAAATAATCTGGATTAAATCAATAGTAGTAGGTGCACTCGTTCAATTTACGAAATTCGCGGTCTAAACCCCACCTCAGTTGACAGCGCCGACAGTTGAATCTGAAAACTAACAATTTTGACTCTTGTAGGCAAAGGCTGGGACCCGCGCTTATACATTATAAACCGAAATCGCGAGTGACGGTCGCAGCGTAGTTTGACCGTCGTAAACGTGTTGCGCGGCCTGCGATAACTGTGCCGTGCTCTTGTGTTCTAACCATAAGACTTTCGAGTTCTTTACGCTGCTGCAATATGACGGCCACGTGAGTATCTCTACATGAAATACTTTTATTATTAAATATTAACGTAGAACCGATTGTTGCAAGATGTGTTTTATTTATGTAATAAACTGTGCATCGTTTGAGCCATAAAAAAGTGCCAATTTGACCATTATCATTTCGATTATTATCTATTCAGTACTCGGTTTTTTAACCTAAAAAAATGTCGGCTTATGGTCAGATACGTTTTTGCAACAATCAAACTATGATTAATAAAAAAAGTCTCAAGTTCTTATAAATTTATTAATGTTTTGTTTTTTGAATAATTAGCGACGTAAAAGAAGTCAAGCCTGAGGGCAAGGTATTGCCTGCAGTACCAGAATCGGTGCTGAAAAGAAGAAAGCGCCGCGATGTCGCCAAGGCAGCACGTCTTCAGACCTCTATCAAGGTGAATACATTTTCAAATCAATTATAAGTAATAATTTTACTAGAAAAATTGATTTTATAAACAACTGTAATTGACATTTCAGAATAAGACAAGGTATCATGAAAAGAGGCAGGAGATCTTCAAGAGGGCTGAACAATACTCGAAAGAGTACAGAATTAAGGAGCGAGAGGAGATCAGGAATATTCGTATGGCCAAGAAGTTCGGCAACTACTATATTCCAAGCGAAGCTAGGTTGGCTTTCGTCATCAGGATTCGTGGGTAAGTTTGATTATATACTCCCTCCTTGATTGAAAACTTTTCAAAGTCATTGATGATAACTTTTTTTATAGTGTGAACCAGATTGCACCTAAGCCACGTAAGATCCTCAAGCTGTTCCGCTTGAAGCAAATTAACAATGGCGTGTTCATTAAATTGAACAAAGCTACCACCAATATGCTCAGAATCATTGAGCCATACGTTACATGGGGTTATCCTAATCTCAAGAGCGTGAAAGAGCTTGTGTACAAGCGTGGATTTGCTAAGATCAACAAGCAAAGAATCCCAATCACCAGCAATGGTATCATTGCGAAAGGTCTCAGCAACAAAAATATCATTTGCACTGAAGATTTAATTCATGAAATCTTCACTGTTGGTGAAAAGTTCAAGTATGCCAGCAACTACTTGTGGCCATTCAAGGTAAATTAGGGCACATTTTCCGTTTAATTAAATATATATCTTTAATATTATCAATCTAAATGAATTATTGACATTGGCATAGTAGCTAGAAATCTATTTTTTTGTTACTTCCTACAATGTCAAAGATTAATTTGAGAACCCATTACTTCACATCTGTTTTTTAAGTTGTGAAACAAGTAATTCTTGCACATTTTAATAATTTTTCTTATTCAAATATAACTAGATTTCCTAATAATTAAAATTCTAAACTTTTAATAACCAATGCTTAATTAATTTCTAGCTCAACACCCCTACTGGTGGATGGCGCAAGAAGACCAACAACTATGTTGAAGGAGGTGACTTTGGCAATCGTGAAGAAAAGATCAACGAGTTGTTGAGGCGAATGGTGTAGAATTTTAAAAATAAATAGTATATTTTTTAAAGTGCCATCCAAGACATTTATTTCAAAATACTACCTTCCGAACCTAAACACTACGTGATGAATATAAATTTAAGTTTCCAAAGATGTTTGACATTTTGCATCATTTCATTCGTATTTTTTTTATGAAAATTTCTGTATGTAGTCGACACAGAATGTGGATCGAGCTTAAGAAAAAAGTCCAGTGACTTGTGCTCGTGAGCACGGCAACTGCATAACCACGCGTCTCTGTAGAAAGAGAGAAAGAAGGGAGAAAGCAAAGAGAGAAAAGAGCCTCGCATCATTCTATATTTCGTGTTAACTCTGCGATTTTACACAATGCCATCATATTTAATAAGTTTATCAAAAAATTTTATTCAAAAATATTTTTGACACATTTGCATTTGGGACAACTATTTAAATTTATGTTTGAAATGTTTTCCATTAGTTACAATTGGGGTCTTAATGATCTCAAAAGTAGAGAGTATACATTCTTTTGCTATAAGCAGGTAGAAATATAGCTCCTATTCTTGATTTAATAATCCATTCTGCTCTTGGAGTAAGTAAGCTATAATTTGTAATAACGTGTTGATATTATGTTGAGTAAATTAAATGTGTGAAAGTACAGTTTAAAATAATTTTCAAAGTAAATTTTGAAGGCCGGTATCATCACGTATTCTGTGTCTTTTAACATAAGATCATATACTACGTTTTTTCTGTATAGCTTACCCGTTTTCACTCGGTACAACGCGTCTTTTCTTATACCTATTACAGTTTTTCTGTCTACGTTCTTGTCAGTCTTACGTGAGCATTCTCTGGACTTTGAATACTACTGATTCAATCTGGACTTTTTTCCCCATTAGATCCGTCTTTTTATTAATATCCAAAATTTCGTGGGCAAAGTAGTGGTTTGTCATAGGGTATAACAATTAAGAGATAATGAATCGGACGGCTATGGTCTTACTGCAGCTTCGAGGTATAGACACGCGCTCATCAATCTGAGAACGTATTTGTCGGAAAAGCCGAAGACAAAAAGAGTAATTTTTGTCAGTACAAGCGATCGATACAATTAAAACTATCAAATCTGAGAGATATCAGTATTCATGCGCTCGGTCTCGTATTTACGGAGCAAGAAATAATGCGCTCCTTCTTCGAGTTATGTGCAAGACGACGACGACGGTTCGCCTTGACAAATGAGAGCGATTTTATCTGTAGGAAACAATCGTCGGCGCAATTTCTAAATCACACGTTCGGCAACGGGCCCACAATCGAGCGGAGCGCATACCTCTGCTCTCTCGCGCCCTCGCTCCTTCTCCTGCTCCTTCTCTCGGCCTCTCTTTCCCATTGTAAATTCTCGCCCGCGTACACAATTGCAATTAAAAGGACAAAATAAAGCTAACACAATAATCGCTTAGAACATTTTAATCTCTTTTTTTTTCGCTATGCGCGTGCATCCGAAGTATTTCTCCGTGTATGCAGGCGTGATCACATGTATATACACGGGCAGAGGCGAGCAGCAGCACTTTTTTTATGGTATGTATTATACGCGGATAATGTACACCCTTGCCTTCCGCGCCTGCACTCACGAACGAAACTTGATAACAGGTGGAATGAGCTATATAATCAGATTATATTCTGATTATACACGAGTAAGAGAAAACTTATCGTCAACTATGCAACAAAAAATACTGCTGCCCGCCTGCGTACGTACACACATTTTTTTGTTATTACCTTTTTTTCGATTACGAACTCTTGTATTAAATTTGCTCGGTAAGCACGTGTAATTTTGCATTGCTCGACAGCTATTATTAATTATTCCTTTATTTCAATATATATATCAAAACTCGTTCGATGAAGTTTGATTCTCCAAATTTAAATTTATAGATACTGATTTACTTATCCTACAAAAGCCAAGATTAATCCGAAAAATGTTTATTTAACAATTCGTATAAATTATAGCGCAAAAGCCTTATAATATTTAGATTGATTCAAGCGAGCAGAAAGGTTCTTCTTCTGTAAAAAATTTATTGTTTTTTTTTTTTTTTCAAATTTGTATGTTGCTTTACGTATCAAAATAACATGTTGTAGAAAGAATTCCTAATATCGTAATAAGTGAACGTTTTTAAATTCGTCTTCTGAACAAATACACTGGATGTTACATTAAAGTTTTTGACGTAATTTAACATAGATTTTGTACATAAATTAAGTGCGTGAGAGATGTGCCATAGCTATATGAGCTTTAAGATTTATTTTTTGTCTGAATATCTTTCCGCATGTCTTACATGTATGAGTACCATTATGCAACGATTTGACATGCTTAATAAGATCAGCCCGATATTTATATGTTTTTCCACAGAAATCACACGTGTAAGTGATACCATTGTGCACAGCATCTATGTGAACTAGAAGATTACTTTTTTGTGTAAACGTCTTTCCGCATTTATCACATTTATGTTTGGTACCATTGTGCTTCGAATCGATGTGGGTTTTGAGATGACTTTTTTGTGTAAATTCCTTCAAGTATATATCACATGCATGGTTGATTTTTCCATGCATCGAGTCGATGTGACGTTTGAGATGTTTTTTTTTCGCAAATTTCTTTCCGCAAATAGGACATGTATGTTTAATACCATTATGCACTCCATCAATATGAATTTTGAGATTCTCTTTTTGAGTGTATGACTTATTGCACGTATCGCATATATACGTAACACCATCATGCCTTGATTCAACATGCCTATTCAAACTGCTCTTGTATTTAAACTTCTTTTCGCACATATTGCATTCGTATGTGATACCACATGCACCGTACCAATGTGTGTTTCGAGCCTATTGATATAATTAAACTTTTTTGTACTTCTTCTCTTTTTATTATTTTCACCGACTTCGCAATCAAAACTCATATTCATTTCTTTTTTCATTTTTCCCTCAGTTTCTAGTTTAATTATGTTCTTAGTTTTAGTCTATATTTTAAATGCTGCAAGTGATTTGAAGAATGGCCGTCAATTTTTTCAACTTTAAATAAATTTATACTGTGCTTTACGTCTTTACACTCAAGTTCAATTTGCATTTCGTCAAGTTCAGTTTTCTGATTTTCGTTACATCCTTGAAATGTCTGTAATAAAATATTGAATTATGTGAAATCTTGGTCGAAAATGTTTACCATACATGAATCGTATCTGATTGCTTACTGAATATTCTCTGAAGAATCAAACATTATTAACGTAGGACGTCTCGTCAATAATATTATAATCATTTTCATTGAGTGACTCATCGCACGGTTCTTTTTTGACTCTGAAATAAATCAAATGAGATTGAGTATCACCCCATATTGTATTTTTATATGTTTTTTTCGTAAAATGAAAGTCACCTAACAGTGCCGTTGAAAATATTACTCGATTCCATGTTTCTTACTTCGAATCTGTTTAACGACTAATCTTTCTGTAATAATGTTAAATCTTCTAACTTGAATTTGATTTGATAATATTTACAAATCGTGGTATAGAAACGTAGACAAAGTAATATAAACATAGCAACACTAAGTTACTATATATTATTGAACAAATACATAATTGATTTCTCTAATCAACCATAATCGTTTAACTATGAATAATATTTCATTATTAAATAATTTTAAAGTCGAAAAAAAAGAGCTGAGAAAGAGCTAAGATGAATAAAAGTTCCGATGCCTCACGGAGCGTAGCGATTTTTCTCCCACATGCATTCGCGTGTAGGTAGTGCATCCATACATACGTAGGGACGGATGCATACATCTATAGAGAATAGTGTCTCTGCAGAAGGAAACGTTGCAATTATGACATATCCTACGTAGAGAAAGGGGAAAGAAAGAGACCGAGAGCCGAAGAGGATGGGCTTGGTCTCCGACACGTCGAACGTCGAATGTTCCACGCTTGCATGCTTACACGACACAGTAGACACTCGAGGCTCGGTCGACCTCGCGGTTGGAACAATGTATCGCGCGCCTCGACCTATGCATTATATTCCTACTGAATTTGAACGTATATCCTCGAGTGAACATTACGAAAATTCAACTCTTTTCGAGACATCCTTCATTTATCTCTTTTTTATATTTTCATCCTCAAAATTGATTCGAGCTATCGATGATAATAACGATTGCGACGCGACGATCGACTACGATGTGACGACTGAGCTTGTTTTTCCGAGTATCAATACGCTGTCCTCGCGGCGCGTGTGAAAGAAAAGACGAGTGCACGCGCGCGCGGCATTCGGTGCGCTGCAGTTTGCAGTGCGACTGCACGTACCGACCGCGCGCCGCGGCTTCGCCCAGGCATGCGTGAGAATAGATCGTTCCGATGAATTATCATTTCGTAATCGATAATATTATGTACACTTCGTGACTGCTGTCGGCGTACAGTTGGCTTTCTTTTTTTCCTCGGCGCTCTCCGGAGTGCTGAGCTCTCCTCTCCGCGGCCGCAATTTTCAAAAAGGCGAATAAATTTAAATCTCGCTTTTACCTTCGTCCTTTTTCTTTCTCCTTCTCTCGCGTACGTATACCTACTACTCGCAGCCGTGCTCGCACAACTTGCTCGCAGCTCACTCGTGGCTCTCTCTCTCTCTCTCTCTCTCTCTCGGCTCGCGAATGTAATTCAAAACCTCGGAGCTGTATTATATGTTGCGTATTACATAGCCGCAACGACGCGAGGCAAAAATTATCCTCGGTAATATGCGTGTGCAGGCTCTCTCTCTCTATACTGCAGGTAGTGACAAGCCGTAGGGCCATATTTCCAGTCCTTTTTCTTCCTCGGAAGGCAAAAAGAAATGCCGAACGAAAAGCTGTACGTATATATGCGCGCCCGTCCTCTACCTCATTATTTTCCGCGAGTGCAGAGTCTCTATATCTGTACGTACGTATATGCAGCACGTGCACACCGTGCAGATACTGCGCACATCTCGTGTGCGTTATATAAAACTATACGTAAATAGCTAAAATGGCGTCGTCGCAATGCGGCATGTATCGCAGGGTTGCGATCGTGTACTACACGAGTGTGGCTTTCTGCGCGATTCTCCAAGCGAGTGAGTGAGTTTGTGTGTATGTGTGCGTGCGTGCGTGTGTCGGTCGCCGTGCAAGAGATCGGGTAATTGCGGGGAAGGCTGCACACTTGGAGTACGCCTGTATAGACGTATACAAGAGAGAAAGAAAGATATATCCTTTCGAAAAATCCCGCTTCGACGAGGAGCGAGAGAGAATTAATTTTTTCTTCCTACGTATTTATTATACGCGCATCGAATTTTTCTCTTTTCGCGATACATCGGGTGCACGAGCTTCGAGGGAGACCGCGGAGCTGAGAAATATATAAGTTGTCAAACGCGAGTCGCGCGTAGGACCCACGAGCTGATAATCCTACTAATCGTTGCCCATCGAGCACTTAATTATTCTTAATTAAAGCTCTCTTGCGCTATTACGTACACAAAAACGTCATATTGTACGCGTTATAAGCTACGTACGAGGAAAAAAGCACCAACAAAGTCGCGTGCGCGCGAGGCCTTTTGCTCTGCACGCGTCAAAGTGCACGCGTCGCTCTTTGATCTTGCGCTGCTCGTACAAGGCACTCCATGCAGCGTGATGAGTTTAATTCTTGCGTCGGTACCCACAGGTGGTCCCCCTTTGGGGACTTGCGAGCCGGACGGATGATGGATGCGTCTCAAGGCAGCAGCTCTCGATGCGCGTACTACGTGACTCGATCGAAAATTGATCGCGTCGAGCTGTGCCGCAGGACGATTTTCGCGCCTCGCGCCGCGTTGAACATTTTCGCGAAATTATTAATTCCGCTCGCGAGTACGAGGCCCTTGCTCCCGACGCGCGTTCATCCGAAATGCAATAAAAGCCCTTTCTCCGAATGCAATATCGCACGAGCGAGGAAATAGCATATATAAAAAGCACTTGTCTCTCTCTCTCTCTCACTCTCACTCACTCAGTCTGCATAGCTGTCTATTTGTCACCCTCCGCCCGCGGAACGAATTAACGCTGGCGCGAGTGCGCGCGAGCTTCTTCGCGCGGAAATAAGCAGAAGACTGTGCGCGCGCCCGGTTCGTCGACGACGACTCTACGACAAATGTATCGTAAATTGTTCCACCCCCGTAGCTCTTTGAGTGCTTTAATGCACAAGGCGTGCGCGCGGGTATATATAGGTAGCGAGAGCGCGTGCGAAGATGATTTGCGAACATCCTCGCTCGCGACAAGTAAACTTTCGTAGCGCGCCTAATGCGTTTCGCGCGCGAATAATCGTGCGCGCGAGCATAAATCCTATCTTCGGCAAATTGTTCGCTGCTCCGTTCTCGTCTATATCTGCGCACACTTATTCGACGTTTACTTGGCTGCTGTTGTCTGCTTTTTGCTCGCTTATACTCTTGTAATGTGCTTACAGCATATTACAAAAAAAGTGGAATTCCCTCTCGGATTATTGAAAATATAAATTTTGAAGCCTTGATGTAATAAACTTTGCACAATTATAAATGACAAATGCCGAGTTTACAATTAATTTATTTTCTGAACGGGTTCCTTAAATTTCTCTGATTTAATATTTTCCAAGTTGGGCAATAATTTTGTGTTTGAAGTTATTTTAAAAGGCGAGAGTACATGTCTTAAAGTGCGTTCTCCTCTTTTGTCATGATCGGGTGCAGATTATGAAGTAGTTGACCACAAAGACCCGTAGTCATTATCCTCAACACTTCCAATAAATCTCTTATAAGTCTTAATCAATGCCTGTCATCAAGTTATGTGGCTCATCAAGTTGAGTCAATTATAAAAATTAATATAATCGTGGAATCAATAACAAAAATTATTAATATGAACCTTAAATAGACTGAAAACCATACTTTGACTTATACAATTATTTCCACTTTCCCACTTGCATATTTACAGAGAAAGGTACTCGCCAACTAGTGGTGGAGTCTGACATTAATTATGACTGAGTTTTCATAAATTTTTTTGGAAAATTAAGGGAAAAAATAGTTCGGCATTATTGTTGAAATACATAATTGCATTTCCACGTATTTTGTGAAGTTTATGTTAAATAATAAATCAGTCACAAATTATACATTAATTATTAACCATAGTTTCATGTAAAAGTACCTGGAATGAAATTCCATATAGGTTAATTTAATTTTAATGTCTGATTTTACATTAAATCTGTACTCAATCTAAGGTTTTTTTAACAGTGTAGAACATAGGAATATTGTTGTTCTAGGTTCCAAGAAATGAAATAAAAAGTCAGAGAGTTTTTTCCAAATATTTTTTATTCGATCATCGAAGGTGTGAGGGAATAAATGATGTTCGACCACGTAGAAGCAATACGATAATAGCAGAACTGTATAGACTGCACACGCACGGACTGACTGCCATAGTACATTGCGTACAGCTCACCATGCATCGTCACCCTTTTCACTGCTTCTTTGATCTCCGAAACCGTGAGGGCAACTCGAGGCGCGATTCTAGTTTTTTCTTACATTCATAAGACTAAATAGCAATTTTTGGTGGAAATACCACTTATTTGATCAATTTTTAGAAGCTAAAAATAAGAAGTAGCTATACGGTTGAAGATGTTTTAACTATAATCTCCTTTGGATCTGACTCGTTCAAATGTAATTTTTTTAACTATGATAAGACCATTCAGCAGCCAATAGATTAACCCGAAGCACAGAATTCACCTTTTTGATTTCGAGAAAAATGAAACCCTGCCGTTTCTACCCGTAAGCTCATCCAAATAAGCTTGTTTATCAATGTAATCCAATATCAAGCTCGAACGAGCACAGCGAGGAAACATGAAAGGCAAGCTGCGTTATGTAAATGTGCGTACACGCAACTTTCGACGCGGCAGCGCCTCGAAAAACGCAGAGAAACGTATGCCACCGTTAGGATAACCCGACTAGAGAAGCTAAAAAGGGACTAGAATTTTGTCGCACGCGCCAGAAATCATCTCTGTGGGAGGGCGAGCGAGCCGAGCGCGTGTCTCGAGCTTGACAAAAAGCCATTTCGCATAGCCAAGTAACGAGGCTCACGAGTGAATAATCTTCTATTCAGTCAGTCCAGAGAGAGAGAGAGAGAGAGAGAGAGAAAGATATGCGAGCCTCTGGCTTGCGTACATACTTGCATTCCACTCGACGGACACACGTCCGCGCCGAATGTGTGCCCATGCGTGTACGTGCGAGCCTTGCACATACACGTACGCAAAGCTCGTTCATATAAGTCAGCCGTAAATAAATGGCTCCCTATTGTCCAATCAGTCGATTCATTCGTTCCGCTTGACGGCAAGCGCATGCTTTTTCACGTCTTAATTCTTATTCGTGTGTTTATACGCAAACGCGACCGTGTGTACATTCGCGACTGGAGCACAGGTAAATATAGTGGATTATACCGAGTTTGACGCTTAGGAATGGCTCTTTCCACGTTTAATCAACTAATAGGACACTGCTCCTGCCGATCGCTCGTAACCCGTACCTGCAATTGGATTCGCACTTGGCATACTTTTGCATCGGGCCGGGTTTATTTACAATATCGCGGCACATTAACTGCTCGATCGAGTTTCGTAATAATGCGCGCATGTAGTACGAGCGATCACCGGTAATTACTCGCGTTTTTTTCAAGCTCGGCCATGTGTCAGAACGCCGATTCCGCGAAAACGGCTGCGCTGTACCCTTTTTTTTCGTTTCGTTTCCCATCGCTGCTGCAAACTATTCGACTCGAGGCGCGCGCGCAAAACGCCCCGAGTTTCAATTTTCCGTACGCGTTCATATATAGTCGAGCGACTTTTGCCGAATCTAAGTCGGACTTTTAGGCACAGTTCTTAGACGATATAATCGGCGCGTTTGCCTCTCGTTCATATACCGAGAATCTGTAAAAATAACAATTCTCGAAAAGCCCGGCCGGCCGAGCGGCCCCCGAAATCCCTCGGCCCGCAGCAACTCGTCGAAATTGCAATATACACGGTGTATACGCTCGTGCGAGGACTCTTGCGCGCCAGCCTATAGGTAATGACAATCATTACGAGAAATGATTGCGGCGGTGGCGGCGGCGTACACGCTGCACAGCACACACAGCCGGGCCACGATGAGCCGAGAGCGCACGGATCGGCCAGCCAACTACACAGCTCATTATTACATATTACAACGAAAGGGAACTGGAGATGAGCGCGGGGCGTACTGCGTATGTATAGAGAAATGAGCTCTCGAGCGAGCACGTCGGCGACGAATCGGGGGATGAAAATAGCCCGGTGAATTCGCGTGCGGGAGTCTGTCGTGGAGCTTCGCCGGGGACGCATCTCTCTCTATCTCTTTGTCTTTTTCTCGAGCTAAACCGACGCAGCAGCGATGGCAATTCTGCAGAATTCGAGTCCGCAAGTGCGTGTGTACGTATTTAGCGGGGTGTTAGAAACGATCAGTGCGTGCGAATCGAGCAGAACTCAACAGCTCATCCTTGTACGACTTGGAATTACAAAAGTGTTCTTAATTTTCGTGAGAAGTGTGTGGAGGCGGTTAGCTATTCTGTTCGGAGTGTATTTGAGTTGAGCGAGCAGTCACTGCTCGCGCTGACTCCATTATCTTCCAGTGAACTGTCATGAGAAAACGCGCTAAGCTTCGCGGATTACCTCGATTATGAAGGAATCGATCTCGCGTCGACTGTTGCGTGCGTCCTCGAGTTGGTACTTGTCCTTTTAATATGCGATTATTGAGCGGCATTGGTGCTCGCAGCCTCGAGCTCGCTGACTCCGATTTACACCTTTTTGCGCATCACAACGAGTCCTCTTTCCTCTCGTCTCGTGTTGGCTGGCGAAAAATAGATGCAAAAATCATTCTGCGTGCACCTTCGGATCTGCATTTCTCGGCTCGGTGTGTACATTACAAGCATCCTCGTGTCTCTTGAGCAATAAAAGCTATTGCTGTTGCTGCAGTGCGAGAAAGAGGAAGAGAGTCGGAGTGAGAGAAATCCCGCACAGCATTTTCAGTTTCTCTCTTTTTTTCTCTGGTTGCTATCTCGTAGCATACATGCGCATGGTATAGGCTGTATCTATAAGAAGGCTTCCGAGAAAACCTCTTTCGCATTTCTCTCTCTGACTCTCTCTCGTTATATACATGTACATGTGCCGTGTGCTATTGCTGCAAGAGAAAATATAATGATGGCGAAACAGGCTCGGGTACCGTCTGTGTGTGTGTAAATGTGCATGTGCTTGTATATATCTCTCTCTATATATATACGTATATATCCACGTTCGCGATAAGGAGGGAGTGTCTATACTCGAGCTGCGCCATAATGATAGGCCTCCGGAGTAGACTCTCTCTCTCTCTCTCTCTCTCTCTCTCTCTCTGCTGCAGTGCAGGGTGTATACGCTATATAGGCTTACACTCATAATGTTTCCTCGTGTGCCTGCGCACAGTACCTACGTACATGCACGCCGTGTATATATGTGTATATGTATATGGTATAGGCCAACACACAAGGGAGCTGTTCTCGAAGGCACGGCCCACTCGCTCCTCACGATCTCGTGTGTGCCTTTGTATACATGCTTGGCAATAGTATTTCTATATATATATGCACGAGCCTCTCTCACTCACTCACTCCGAGCGAGCGAGCGCGAGGGTGCATTTCTTATGCTAACGCACGTGAGGCAACGGGGAGAGGCTGGTACTGTTTCTCTGATCGATATGTGCCTCGAGTCACTTGCGAGAACCCCACAAGCTCGGCTCGCTCGGCACCCAAGGAGCAAAATGGCCGATATTGAATATTGAGTGGCAGCGCGAGGCTGTAATATTCGCTTTTCTCTCCGATGTCCTCGATCGTTTCTTTGCAGTACTTTGACGCATATCAGCTTGAGATTTCTTTTCGAGTCTTTCCAGCTTTAGGCGAGAAAGCAAAATATACCGAGCACTTTGGCATATTGTCATTATCTTCGACTGCAGATCGGGGCAGATACAGTCCACATGTAGCCTAGCCAAAAGCGATCCGCTACAGATATTGGCCGTATATACACGAGCCGGCTATGTGTGTAAACGAAACACCCTCGGCTCGCACGCGGGGCTATATACAGCACGTGCAGCATATATACTGCAGACTCGCAGCTTTATTTATAGCTTTAAGAAAAAAGGAAAGAACTTTGCATCGCATCGGCGATTGGTCGAAGGCGAGTTTGGATTCATTAAAGCTCGCACGCCCATTGGTTCTCGCTTGCATATATATATATATATGTGGCATGCATATAGAGGTGTACGACTCATGCAGGACTGAGTTGGGCACTGCTGTATATACGGTGCAGCTTCGTGTAATATGCGCCGATCGTGCCGCGTGCGAGCTGGCTTGATTATATAGCCGCGCGATCCGAGTGTGGTGTACGTAGCTATATGAGCTAAGGCGGAGATCGACTTTTAATGGCATTCGACCACGCGCGTCCGCAACTTTTTTCATTATAACGTTATACACCCGTTGTATATATATCTCGCATTATACATATACTTTGGCGTCGGCTTTACGATGACGCGAGCTTTGCGAGGCAGCCAAAAACAAACGAGTAGTCGTGGTAGGTGCTCTGCGAAGTTATACGGCAAAATTGCCCGCACGAAAATCTCAAAGTTTGATCAATCGCGCGCTACACGTCTGGGGCTTTTCTCGAGTCGCACTGCAGCGGTGCAATACTTTGCGCGCGACTCCGCAGAGCATAGGCCAACCGAGTGCCTATGTACGCCGAGCTCGCTGTTGTGCCCGGATACCCTTTCCCGGCCCTCGAGCGTCCTACCCACCTATACGTACGTACATGTATGTGTATAGCCACACACACACATAGACATAGCACACGTGTAGACGGGCACCGCGACGTCTCGTCGAGAACGCTTATGCCTGCGATTGTTCAGCCGTATACGTAGTACAGAGCGTAGGCAGACAATCGCTTGAACAACGAGGCCACCAGCAGCAGCCACTGTACTAGTGGTGCTTGTAGTACCGTACCAGAGTGCCTTTAATTACGCGAGACCAACTCGAGAGTTTACCACTACTGCTACTGTGACTACTGCTGCTGCTACTGCTGCTACTGCCACCACTACTGCGGGCCGAGCAGTGAGCAGTGAGAGCGAGACAAATACCGAAACGAACTACGAGTAGACGCGCGTATGTATATATAGGGGTGCACTATATGCAGCCAGCCGCAACATCTCCTCTCGATTTCGATTCGACTTGTCTCGAGATCTCGAGGCGGCGTTTTCTCTTGTCTTGTAAAAATTCGCATCGCCGAGGCAAGATATTACCTCTTATACACATGTGCAATGGCCACTGCGAGTCGTGACTCAGAAGCTATGCGCGTTGGCATCGACAGCAGCAGCAACAGTAGCAACCCTGTGCGTGGAATATGGATCCCTCGGAGGGTTGGTGCGGGGGGTGGTGGTGGTAGGAGGCTCGAAGAGGAGGAGGAACTGCTGCGCGCCCGGTGCGCCGCTTATGCTCGTCGCCATGGCAACAACGATCCCTCAGTAGCTATATGTGCTCGCTGCGCGTCTGTCGTACCGCTACTACTGCGTACCAGTACTACTACTACTATACTACGACTACTACTACTACTACTACTACTACACAACGTAGCCCCTCTCGCCTGAGCTCACTTGCCAACCACTCGAAAAGCTCTCGGGCCACCCCCGGCTCGCAGCGAGCAATCCAACTCGACGCCAACCTGCAGCAGCAGCAGCGCAGACAACCAAGATGAATAAAACTAGCCCGACGAGCATCGAGCTCAATCGCGAGCATCGATCCTGCAGCAAATTTCGTCTTTTTATCCCGACGCGACTATTACGTGTCTATTTTTTTTGCAAGGATAGATCTGCATTAAAAATTCGCTCTATTATAATATCGGCTCCCTTCCGAGTACTCATCTCCGACATAATGAAATTCTAAAACGTGCACGGAATGAGGAATAATCGATGCGCGCGCTCCCTGAGCTTTGCACGCACAAAGTGTGTATAAAGTCGACGCGGCGCCCTCTTCTGTCCTCTGCTTCGTTGCTTTGCATATGTCGCAGCAATAATTGCCTTCTCGGAACGAGTAGTCGTCGCGAGGCTAAATTTCCAAGTTATATTGTCTAAATACGAATTATCAATTTAGAAATTTGCAGATGTCGAGCGACGCGATGCAGCGATCGTTTTATTTTGCGACTGTGTTTACGCTGTATACGATACACTTACCAGCTCCTATGTAAAGCTAATCATTCAATCGATGCGCCAAGCGTATTACAAGCCCCTAGAGGGCATCGGTATTATGACTCTCATCTCATCATAAACATAATGAGGCAATTCTGTAATATAGTGTCCGTTTTTTACTCGTCCGCAGCAGCAGCAGCAGTGGCGGCAGAGCAACAACAGTCTCCCATATAATAAGTCGCAGCTAAGGCTACTTTATCGAACAAGAGTAAAAAGTTCTTTAATACGGCGTAGCTCAAACTTCGGGAAGAGGAGCTCATGAATATTTATTGCTCGTCGAATCTTGGCTAAATTAGAGCGCGAAGGTTTGCTGTTGACCACGCGACTTTTCATGTGTACGCTTCGTGACTAATTTACCCAGTTCAAAAAGTCCATTTGTCGCTAGTAGAATCTGCGCTACTCTATGGCTATATTACGAATGTCAAATGTACAGCGAACGGCAAAATATATTTACGTACACGAACTACGTAATGTAACGAAGAATCAACAGTTTTTGCTGGAAACAAGCTCTGAATACATCTTGAGTCGATCCCTCCTCAGACACAATGGCAAATGGGTTATGGAACAGCGGCAGCGGGAGCAACGCATAGGTGGGACACATTGTGTAGCGAAGTGCCATTAGCGCCCCTAGCATTACATTTTCAATTCGACTCTTAGTTTCTCAAGTGCGAAAGTCATGCGCGCTCGCTTCGGAAAGGAATTTTGAATTACAGCCATTGTCGTGGCTTTACTGGCTGCAAATCCACATTGAATATTACGGGGATGATGTACTCTTTCTATGCAGAATACACTTCGCAACCTGCGCAGCACTCGCGTATTTATTGAATTTCGAATTCACGTCACTTTGACGAATGAAATTTTTAACCGAAAAAGAAGCGAGGAGTAAAAAAAATTAGGATCGCGCGCGCTCGCTCGCGCACGGAGGTAAAAATTCACGCGAAGCCGAATGAAAGAAACATTGGAATGCAGAAAATATTCTTGCCACTGCTGCTGTTGCTGCTGCGCTACTGTTGCGTGACCATTGTAAGTCCATTTCGATGAAAAGGTAAGAGGAGAAAATAAAAATTTCTCTTCATTGGGCATGCACATGTTGCCGTCTCTGGCCAATTGCCGACCATGCCTATGCTACTGCGCCTGTGCTGTATTTTATTTATTTTTTTGTTTTTCGTTTTTCACTTCATCCCGTGCAAACGAATGCGTGCGCCAACGTATTGGCAATAGCGCAATGCATGTGGGTACGAGCAAGATTGATCTTGAAATAAAAAATTTGCGCGTTAAAAGAGTACACTTTTGTGTAGCGAGGAATGAAAAATTCACGCAGTCCAGTAACGCCAGCCGAAGAACAGAGTACACCTTTCGGGCGATTCGAAATTAATGCGTTTTTAATAGTGAAGCATAAGGAGATTGCATGCACTCACTCACACATACACATAGACACAAAGACTGGCATTGCTACGTGTACATGTGAAAGTGTACATAAGACCGGTGCACCCTTGCACAGTTCGTGGAAATGTGTCCAGGCGCGCAAGTTCGCTTAAACGTACACATAACGACTCGCGAGAGCTGCATTATAATATTATACAAATTTCAAATTACCCTCATAGTTGTAGCGGCCGTTTTGTCTTTTTGCCTCGGCCAATTGTGCCCATTTTTCCTTAACGCCAAGCGAAGCGATAAATGTTATTCGACTCGAGGCTGCTCAGCTTCGATTGATTCCTGGAACAGACATTCCGAACTATCTCTAGCCAAGAGAAAGAGTAAGAGAGAAAGAGAGAGAGAGAGAGAACAAGAGCTAGAGAAAGACTTTAGCCAGGTTAGAGAAATTACGCATTTCTGCAACTGTCGTAAGAGCTCGAAAAATCAGCCGCGGAGAAACTTCCGCGTTCGGATGAAGGGTTAAAAATTTTGCGGTATTTACGCGCGCCGAGCGCTGCACCTTGCGTTGCTGCTGCTGCAGCCGCCGCTGCTGCTGTTGTTACTTGGCAATTTCGCGGTTTTTCGACGTCGATCTGGAAAATGTGAAGGCGGGCTCACTGCACTGCACCGAGCCTGGCAGTGTCAAAAATTGTCTAAGTGAAAGTACATTACACGTACAGTAGGCAATATATACGCGATGGAGTGAATCGTCGAAGCGAAAAAAATTGATAATCTCATAGTTCGTGCGTGGGTCTCGGTGGCTTAATGCGAGATCGTGTTATACATACTCCACGGGGTCCCGATAAAAATAAAAAGATGAAAATGAAAAAAAAAAGGAACAGCGACTCGACGCATATAATTGGAGCTCGAAATCTATCGAAAGAGAAAGAGAGCGAGCGAGCAAGCGAGAGAGAAGGAGAAAGAAACGTGCTGGCAGGGCAGCGGGTAATAACAATGATTAGAGCGACCGAGCGAGACGATTTCGTCGTTCTCGTCCTCGTCGTCGTCGTCGTCATCATGCAGTCGCAGTCGCTCGATAAAAGAAAAAGAGAGATGAAACGAAAACGAGAGACAAAGAAGAACACCTACGCAGAGTCCGGGCGCGTGCGAGTCGGGGGAGACGTATCGAATCCCAAAATGGCGTGGCCCCGCGCATGCACACGTATCTGTATACGTTTTCCGATCACATACTGCATTATATCGCTCGGTATTCGCGTAGTCGATGACTAGTTTCGCCAAATTTTGAGACTTCATTTTGCTAGAGTATCAGCTGGTCGGCATATTTACAGTGGCCGGCCCAAGCATCCTTTGCACAAAGCCAAAAAACAAAAAATCATTGAGCTGGATACGGAGCAGCTGCTTGTTTGTGTGTAATTGATATTATTATAAAGCATCCCTCGGCGGAGATTGCATACTGGCCGTCTCCGATATTATATTATGGGACGCGGCGTGAAACGACGAGGGCCCTCGAAATTGACTTTTCCGCTCTTTTACACTTGGTCATCGCGCGTATATTCAGGCTTGCCGTCGTCGTCGCTGCCGTGCTGCTGCCGCCGCCTCTTGCTCATTATATATCCTGCAGAGCGAGAGATTTTCGGCGCATAATCGATTTTTTTCGATATACATTATAATGAACGTGTTCGGAACGAGTATGGCGTTTTTTTGTATTAATACATGTTATCGAGCTTCGGCTCGCTCGACAACACCATTGAATATTGATGCACGACGCGTCGAAATACTCGCTTTATCGTCCGAAAGGTTTTCATTGATGAAAAACTTGTGGGATAAAAAGTCTCGGCTTTTTTCAATAGTCACGCGAATATTCGCGAGTCACACAGGACTAGCTCGCATGCACGAGGCGCGAAAGAAGCCGCGCCGCAAGCGCAGAAAAAGGAAGGCGGTCCCGCTTAGTTTCTCGGGCGATATAGATATATACATAAGTAAAAGCCCAGGCCGAGGCACACAGGCCAATGAGAAGGCCGCTGGAAATCATACTCGCGCATCGCTCGGGCTCTGCCATCGCTGCCGCTCGCACACACGCACTCGCTCGCTTTGGGAAGGGAGCAGCGACTCTCTTTCTCTCTCTCGCTCGCTATATAGCGCGAGCTTAACTCAATATACATTCGCATTATACACGAGCTGCGGCATACGTAACGGCCTTGTGTATAGACAATGCGCGCACATAGGTGTATCGTCGCGCGATGTACGAAATTTCGAGGATGTACAGGAAAAATGCCAAAGTCACGCCGCTGATAGACACCTTCCGCATGTGTATTTATAAGTCGTAAGAGCAACGGGAGGAGGTAACGGATCGACTCGCGCGGGTGAAAATTTCTTCAGCTCCAAGTCTACCTAGATCCGAGCGAGTGTGTTAGTGTCCCTTTTTTCCGTCAGCGAGCAAGTCTCACGCTTTCATCGTGACACATTTCGTAAAGCTTCGCTCGTAATTGAAGTTCCTGTCATTGTCCTTTTTCTCTCTATCTCATTGTCTCTTTCTTTAACGCACGTCTGGTGTCTGCGGGTAAAGCAGCGTGACTCGGGGTGGCACAGAGTATCTTTGCGGGTCACGAGCTCGACCCTCTATGCGTATCTCGATCGCGACGGCCTTCGCGATCCGATTTTTACGTATACAAGACGCGAGGCTAAAACCTTATTCGACCAATTGAAAAATTCGCAACGTAATTATTGTTTTTTTCCTTTCATTTTCTCTCGTATACTCGCACAGCTCCGCCGCGTTATTATCGCGCCAAGCCGAGCCGAGGCAGCTCGCAGCGGTACTCTCGCATATCGAGGCTTTTCCTGCTATATACCGAGCTCTCGTACGCATCATCGTATAATGACAGCAATAATATATGTACGCGAGTCCAGCATCTCTCTCTCTCTCTCTCTCTCTCTTCCTCGCTCCTTCGCTCTCTCAAGTAGGCATTATGCGCGATAATGTATTTCTCGGAATCGTGATGTTGTTATGCACATCTCCTCGTGCGCGCGATTCTCCTTCGAGCGCGAACATATCGCCGCTACACATGTTTCTGTGCGAGTGTGCGCATGAAAAAGGAGGGGAAAAAAGGCATAAAAAAATTCATCGAAGCTCTATGCAGCGCTACACGTCGATACGTTTATAAAAATGCGCTCCCGGCTCATCAAAGAATGCGAGCCGCCGCGCTTGCGTCGAGCCTCGAGTTAATTACCGCATCAACGTTGAACGAATCAAACGCACATCTATATATACATACGCGTACAGAGAGAGATAGAGAGAGAAAAAGGTATTATTGTATATACCGAGCTAGTGTATAGCTGCCTGCCCCGTTCTTCATGCTCACTCCTCCGAGACACTTTTTTCCTGGAATGCATGTAATTTTAATTATTTGCAACTTTATCATGAAGCCACGTGCGTTAGACGTGCACGATATACATATGTACAACATGCGTATATGCACGCGACGAAAACGAAGCTCGTTCACACGCAAGTTCAATTTGAAGAAATAAATACATCAACGAGCATAAATGCGAATTGGATGGAAAACCGCAGCTATAGAGAGCTCTCGTGGCTTACGGCTCGTGTGCGTCAATTTATGAAGCCGATCGCGAGAGCTAGCCAAAGTCAGGCTCGACTCTCGATCGCAATCGCAGGAGACAAAGCTGATCGTGGAGATCAGCTAATCGTGAATCTTAGCGCGGGTAGTATACGATCAGCTGTACGGAGCATATTTCGCTTGGGTGCAATTCTAAGCGGTCGGTGCGATCCCCTCGCGCGCGTCGCTTTATATGTAGCCGCGCACATACACATATATACACATTTTGCAGCAGCGGAGGGCAATTGAGTTTTTTGTTTTCCTTGTAATTCGCGAGCTCGAGAGCGCGAGCAAGCACGCGTATACACACAATCTTGTCGAGGTGTGCAAAGAGCAATGAACACGCACACCTTTACGCCTTATTCTGCGCGCCGGCCGTGCGGTTATGAGTATATCGCTGAACTCGACTATAATAAGTCACGTAGTTCGGTATACGTATATAGTATTTGTTTGTGTCTGTCTCGTGCCGCTACGCGCAAGAGATTTTTTTCCTCATATACGCTGCTGCTCTCGACTCTTCCTCCCTGCGCGTTAAATACGCGCGTATTTTTAAAGGAATCTCGCGGGTCGACGGATCTCTTCACGAAAAGTGCAGCTATACTATGCCGCTGCTGCTGCTACTTCCGAGAAGCCATGTTCAGGCGCGTGGACAATTAACGAGTGTGTATGGCTGTACACTCATCGACGTTTAGCCTTTAGTTATATAGAACGATATATAGACCGGCCAATCGGTTATGTCTTGATTCCGGCAAAAATCGAACGCGCATACACGAATAGACGAGAATCGCTAACCGAGTCTACAAACAGCGCATACGATAAAGGAATCGTGAGTCGATCGCATCGAACTATCTCGAGAGATTACATTCAAATAATAGCTGCACAATTACGCCACGGAGAGCAGCAGCTCAGCTCGGTGTAGTCGCTGTTGCGCGTCGCACTCCTAGCCGCACGCGCTTACGTAACCACGATACAACTACACATGTATCGTACAAAGAGCAGCAAGTACGTGTGTACACCAACTCCTTCCTGCCCTGCAAACGGAGCTCTCCTATATACATATATATCTGTATTGTGCACGCGTATATACGTATACGTACAAAAGCGCGTGAATCATATTTTTTTTATTTCATATATCCGCGGAGAGCGCGCGCATAAACACGCCGCGCATAGCCGCGTACACGTACGTACGTATATAATTTTTAATGAATGCGGCGTACGTACAGACACACACACACACACACACACACACACACACACACATACACACACATCGACGTTGGCGTAATAATAAGATCAAACGTCGAATTATATTATACACGCATAGAGGAAAACGCGATCGCGAGCTTTAATCACGGACACGGCCCGTACTATATACCATACTCTAGCTACTCTCGAGTATGATTTCATGTGTTCACGATACACGCGTGCATATATACGTACACATAGTACACGGCGAGGTGTTAAAGCCTTTCATTATTACATATATGTATCGTGAGTGCATTTTATATGTATGCACACATGTGCTGTTGCTCGGGCCACTGCGGAGTTGAGCGCGTTATATGCATATTGTCCATCGCGCGCGGCAAAGGCCGATTTGCCGCAGATAAGATCGAACTTGCCTTCTTGTATACATGATGGATAATGACAATTTTTTACATTTCATTTGCCATTATTAAGGCAGCGGATCGCGATGACGGTCATTACGTTATGTACAGCTCGTCGCGTAATATACATAGACCGTAAACATATATAAATAATCTCCAGAGATAGAGAGAGAGCTGCCGACTTAGTGGCTCTTACATCTCTATGTATACACGTTTAATAAGCAAAGAAATTATAGCCAGCGCCGAAGGGAGTGGCTATACTTGCGCTCGGCGCGTTGCGTTGGTCTCGCCTACGCCAACTTTATACACTCTTGCAATTTCATAGGACTCTCTGCGTGCGCCTCGTCTATTTGGCTGAGTGATTGAAACGTCGCGCCGTCGCGGACTCGAGCTAATACTTGGATATAGTTTAGAGCTGGCTGCGTCGAGCCGATAAGCTGAATCGGCAGCAAAGCTACTTCGTGTGGTGGCTGCTGCTGTTGTTGTTGTTGCTTAACTCGATGACTTATACAGTGTACAGTCACACATCATAGTCCAATGGTGTACACTTTGTTGCTGTATACAAGCTCGATGTTTATAATTGCTACGGCCTATAATATAAGAATTACGGGTCAATTCGTTCGTATATATACATAAATATTGCACATGCATCGTAAAATAGACATAATCGGCGATCTATCCGTATGTAACTAATTTTCAGCACTGCTTGAGCTGCTGCTCCGGCTATGTTATTATTTTTCTCTTTTGCATATAATGAAACAAATCAACGAGCGTATACACACATACATGGGCCGCGTGCGTAACTTCTCTCTCTCTCTCTCTATTTCACTCGCTTTGTTATTTGCCGCCCACAAGCGTACATGTATGTACGGAGTCTTTGTGCTTATATGCGCGAGGACTGAAATTTTCCTCCGTATCGTTACACTTCCATGTGAAAAAAATTGAAAAACCCTGCCCAGATTGCCGACACACTGTGACTCCTTAATGCTTGGTTGTGTGTTTGGCATATAGTATACGCATTATGTATTATAGTGACGCGCGTGGACTGTAGGGTTATACACCAGGAGGGCACAGTAGATCATAATTGCCATTTATTGTCTCGATAAATATACAGAGGAGCCAGACGTCTTTTCCTGGGATTTGAAATCGAGCGAGATTCCGACTATGAGATTTTGCTATGTACGCGTGATCTGTAAACACCGATAAAGGACACCTATAGCCATAAGCGCGTGGTAACTTTGCTCATTTTCACGTGGGAAATTCATCCGCGCACGCCACTATAAAGATGGCTTTTTCTCCATAAACAATCAGCATCGCGGTGTGGCGCGCACACTGCATCTATCGGCGCGTCATAAATCATACGAGTGGAGCCGCCGCGAGAGATGAATCTCTCACCCTGTGTCGTCGTCGTCGTCTGTCTTTCTCTCGGACGCGGACGTCGTACGCGATGATCGACCTGCTTTTCCCTTCGCGTGCGTCCTCGCAGATTCTCTTCTTTCTCTTTTTCTTTTCCTCTCTCTCTCTCTCTCTCTCGCTCTCTCGATCTCATCTTAGCCTTATGGCGGCACCTTTTGATGCTTTTTGTCTTGTGTCCCAGGGATGTTGCTTCTGCTTCGCATGCCTTTACACGAGTTCCTCGATTACAGTACCCCTTCTCGTCGGGCACGTACAGCCCGTATATATGTATACGTGCATAGCTTAGGTGCCTTTCACCGTGCGGCTGCATCGGGCATATACGACGAAGGCGCATAAGCCTTCCGTTTTCCCTTTATCGGATTGACGTTGGCCGCAGCAGCAGAAGCAGCAACAGCAGAAGCGGCACAAGGGACACGCGCCGAACAAAAGTTGTCACCTCGGGCATGAAAAAATCTTACTCGAGTGCAGCGGTGGAAGGAGGGGGAGAGCTGAGCCTGCGTGCAGGCAGCCTTAATAATGTCAGCCGGTGATAATGATGATGAATGCGAAAGAAACGATGAGCCGCGCGCGAGCCATTGAGTTTCCATGAAGGTCGTGAAAGGACCTTTTTGTTACTCCTTTAAGATTCCTTTTGATATGTGCACTGCAGTGCGAGTACGCCGAGGCGAGTAGCTGCACGAGCAGCAGCAGCAGCCTCTATACAGTACATGAGGCTCTGGCGATATATGATCGACTCGAGAGATCGCCGCTGTAATTTCGTACTTGGCGCGCGTTATTATTAACACGCGTATTGCTACAGGTGTGAGTGTAATGAGCTGTGCGACTCCACTCCGCGTCCTGCCAGCGTAAGCGTTTTCTAGAGCTTATTTTCACGCGATCCGGCAACCTTCGATATGTGTATGAAGGTATTTTTACTCGATTTTTATTTTCCATCGCATCGTTTCGATGAAATTCTAAATTTATAATTTAAAATATTTTTTTCTTCGACTCGCTTGCGAGAGAGCAGCAGGCAGCAACACATCAGAAGAAGCAGTCGAGGCAAGAGAGAGAACTCGGCTGCAGCGAGCAACACACGCACACGTAGCGTAGTCGCGTTTCGTTGGATGTCCGGAGGCACGTCACGATCGAACAGTTTCTGCTCTCCTCGGCAGCAACAGCAACAGCAGCAACAGCAGCGAGCAGCGCAGCAGTACCGCAGAATACAAGGAGGAGCTGTGCGCGCCGCGCGTAAGACATTCCTCGGCATTGCAACCCTCGAGTCACGCGATCTTCTTCTCTCGCTCTCTGGAGAGCTGCAGCAGCATACATACGTCGACGAGCTACAAAAGTATCTGAGAAAAGCTGCGGCGAGAGAGAAAAAGAGAGAAGTGCAGCCACGCCTCGACACACATTTTTGCAGCTCCAGCGAGGCAAAGTTTTGCCGAAAACAAACGACGACAAGCGTGTGCGCCCGTCATGCATATAATATGCGCACGATAGGCGCGACACGAACAATCCAAGACAATAAAATACGCTAAAAGCCTGGGCCTGTAAGCGCTGCAGTTGCGAAACTCGAGCGCGAGCGACCCTTTCCAAGCAATAGAGAGAAAACGCAGTTGTGTGTGTGAGAGAGAGAGAGAAGTAGCTGGATAATCCACGATTTTTCCGCATTCCATGCAAACGATTTGCCGCTGCAGTCGGAGTTAACGTGTGCCTCACGGCGATGTGTGCACGCGGCTCTGGTATAGACATATCATCGAGTGTGTCTCGCGCGAGAGATACGTCGTGTGTCTATCCCGGCCGCGGCGAAGGCAAAAATTTTCTCTCCATTATAACACACAGCAGCAGCCTGCCAATCGCTCCGGCACTCGATACCATGTGATATGTACGTTGCGAAAGCCTCGTGCAGTCTCGTACTGTATATAACGCGTGGATTACGCGACATACACACAAGCTCATGTATTGGTAAATTTTTTTTTTTGATTTTTCTGTAGGACAAAATTTTTTTGTCTAACAATGAGAGAGCACTTGTCGTCCAGCAGGAAATGTGTGCACAAGCATAAAAGCAACCAGCATTTGCCACTTTATGTGTGTGTGTGTAACATTTGCGACCAACAATACCCAATTTACCTCAGAGAATTATAAAGCGTTGATTGTTTTCTTTATTTTTTTCCCCTTCTTTAAATTACTTTAATTTCAAACAATAGCAAAGAGCGCCGGAAAACAAGGTATAAGTGCAACAATGTTGCCCGCGAGCTCGGCGCGTTAATCGTATGTAAATGCGACAAATATTCATTAAATTTTCACTCGCTCAAGTCCTCGTGCGCGCGGAATACGTAATGGTGGAGGTGACTCCGAGGCGAGCGACTTGGCGGCTCCCGGCAGAGATGGCGCCACGCGCACAACAAATTACTTTCGCTCTTTTATATGTACAGTGATGCCTGTGCTGCACAGCCTATCTCGCGCGCTCCTCCTCGATGCATGTTTGTATCGCGATAAGCGAGAGATATTTCGAAATGATCGACGCGATCGCCCGAGCTTGTGTGAGAGTAGCGGAGCTTTCGGATTGCCTTCGGGAGCGACGTGGGTGACACGTATTAGCCGAAATTACGCTCGCATTTGTATCTCTCGGAGATTTTTATTGAATAATAAATTTAGATGCTGTGCGATCTCTGCGAGAGCGGCGCACACGCGGGCAATGCGTGCATCCATGTATACATACAGATGTAAAAGTTGGTGTCCCCTATATATGCATACGCACATATTTGCGAGTACGTTACACGCATGTACTCGCATGTACTACAGCAGCGGCTATATGCAAGTGTCTGCGTGTATGTAGGCAACGCGAGAGATAAAGTAGTAGAGCCGTTCCTTCAATTCAATTGAATTCTATTCCAGTCTGGCAGTTGATATATCATTGAGGTCACCACTTAAATCCTCATTGTCCGTTTCGTTTCGTCGCTCATTGTTTCACCCTTGTATAGGCTGTATAGTGGCAGCAGCGGCAACCGTGGCAGTAGCGGATCGTACACAGCATCGCATATCGCAGCCTATATATCGGCCCGAGCTCGCGTCTGTACTTCTATGCAAAACGCGACACGAGAAAAATTTCTCGCTGTCTTTTTCGTTGTCTTACACGGGTTGTACGCGTGCGATGGCGCACAAAGATGAGCAGCCACTGAAAAAATGGCTAAAATTTCCCCGTGATAGGTATTTCACCCCTGCCGGTGCCCATACCTAGCCTGCGTTTATGCGTGTACGTGTAGCGTGTGTATACGTGTGTAAGCGCGTATATAACCGCGTATATAGGCAGAAAATTCGCTTTGAGAGCTCCTACTATATACTCGTCGTCGAGCTACTAGCCGCAGTTCCAGCAGCGAAGGTCTGAAGAGTCTATAGGCAACATACATAGTCGAGAGAGAAAAAAAAGCTCCAGAAAATAATGGAGCGAAGTGAAGTGTACGTATTCGTCGGTCGTCGTCGTCGTCGTCGTCGGTCGTCGTCGACGCCGCAGCCAAGTGGGCATTGTTGGCCCACATGCTCGCTCGAGTTCTCAAGAGACATAGAGAGAGAAAGAGAGAAAACGATCGACTTTAATACGCGCGCAGTACGCGAGGGATATATGTATATGTGTACGTGCACATACAGTCGCACATTAGAATCGTGTGCTTTACACACAATTTCGCGACTTTTTTTTCGCACAGTGCATCGATCGAGTTTGTTTCATATATTTTTATTATACGGCGAAACGTGCATATTGTTGTGTGTGGTCTGCACACATGCGCGCACGCGCGGCGTCGAAGAGTACTCCTGCTTGCAAGTTTTTCGGGCCACTTTGTTAGTCGAACAGAGGGCAGTATACAGTGGCCCTTTTCTCTCTCTATATGCCCGGTCATGTCAATATTTTCTACGACTCATAATGCACCACGTATTCGCGAACAATATCTATTCGCCGTGCATTTATTTAGTGTATACGCGCTACTTGTACGGATAAGAGATTTTTATCGCGTTCGTGTGTATAGTAACTTTTTGTACATGGAGTCGAGCAAGTAATATTCTATAGCCTCCCTGCGAAAAGCTCGCCCCCGCGCAAACTAAAAAATCTCACATCCAACGCACATAGATAAAACATATGAGCAAAGTTGATCAGAGCCCTTTCATCGTGTATATGAGCGTAGATCATCGTTGCAGCCCATGCGATTAAACGTACATAATAATATTCGCCTCGTTGGACTCTCTCTGGAGTCGAGCGAGCTCGAAGCTCCTTTCACATTTCGCGCATCCATGTGCACCGTACGTATATAGACACGTATCCGCAAGCACGTGTCGTCGTCGTCGTAACTCGATTCTTGCTCTTTCTTAACGAGATGCCAACATCATTCGCACATTCGGTGCGGTTTCGCCAGATACATCACTGTCTCGCACGCAGACTCACCATCCATGGGATTATACTTTATATATATAACGCGCGACACCGATACCATCATTTTCATTCAATTCCTCCGCGATTACGATGAATCGAGCTCCTAATTCAATTCTTTAAACAGGCATAGAGCTATGACTATTCTATGCCACACAACATCTACTGTATGTGTGTGTATCCCTTTGCATCGGTCGACTACACGGGGGGTCTCTGCTGTACTGGTGCCACATAGCGCTCAGCCTCAACATTAATACGCTTCGGCAGTAGCATAAGCACCAACAATTCCACTTGATTCGCAGGGCCGTCGTCGTCGTTGCCGCCGCGGGGTTATTTCGTCGAGCGTAGCACGCGTGTACGTCTTCAATGGACCAATCAAATCTCCACCCCTCTTTACGTGTATTACGAGTGCGTTACGTGTTATATGCTGCTGCTCCGGGCTCCCCTTGCGAATCTCGTTCGCCTCACTCTCGCGCGCGCACAAACCTATAGGTACCTACGTATCATCGCCTTCGACCAATGTGTCTTTAATCGTAATACACGTCGTATTGTGAATGCGCCTATGGTATATCCAAGTCGAGCCGCAAGTGAATGCAAATTCGGCGTTTTGTCCGTGATAAGGGTTACGCGCAGCCAGCCGAGATTGCCGCGGAGGGCTCGTTTTTGATCTATATCTCCGAGACTAGATTGGCAGGTATTACATGGCGGCGGCACCTGTCATCTCGCAGCAACAGCTATCTATCTGCGGAAGATATAATAATAATTTAAAAATCCATGCGAGGTCCTATTAGATGTGTATCGTACGTATAATACAAGCTGCAGCTCGTATCGGTCAGATCGTCATGTCGCAGCTATTTGGCCGACTCTTGCTCATTGTACTGTACTCAAAGTCAATGAAAGCACATAATACGAGCACGATCGACTGGACATCGTGTGAAATAATCGAGTGAATCTCTTTTTCTCAGCGGCCGAGTGCGAGTCCGGGTCGTCGTGACGATGCGGCCTGTGACACGTAAGCTCCGGGCCGACACCCTCGCCTCGCGCGACGTCACCCTTACGACGCCCCGCACGCACGCACTTCGTCATCGGCAACTTTGTTGCTGCTGCTGCTGCCGCTGCTGTGTTGTTGTTACCTCGGTAGGCGCGCGCGTAATCGGATGTAATAACCCGGCGTGAGTCGCACAAGAAGAAGCAGCGGTACTAAATAAACCCGTTTCAGCATATGCACCGAGCCATGTATTCATTCGGATTTCCAAATAGGATTATGCTCTTGACTCAGTGTTGTTCCTTGCGTTGAGCTCGTGTTAAGCTCGTGTTAAGCTTCTGTTGCTCGATTCTCATGCAGTGTGTTAGAAAATACCTGCGCCTATATAATAGTATTCTTTCGTCGCCACGTGACACGGCGAAAAAGAAAAAAAGAGTAGTCGCAGATCAGTCGGAGAGCTAAAAGAGAGACGGAGAGAAATAGAAAGAGGGAGAAATAAAAGAGGTAAAAGTTGAGGCAACAACTACTACAATCATTATGTGCGCGTAGGATAGGAGAGTATTATTAACGTTTGCGTAAATTTTTCTCTCTCTCTCTCTCTTCGTTTCTGCTATGATAGTCGCGCAAACATATACAGCATGTATACAGGAGTAGCTAACTTGTGACCGCAATATATATAAACGAAACTTCGACTCTCTTGTCACGAAGTAAGAAAACGTCAGCAACTTTGTCTCGTGGTTTTCTCCGCTATTTGTCGAATTCATTATTTGCGGTTATTACCCAGCGTCGTCGTACCGCGCACATGCAGCAGCACACACACATACACGTACACAAAAATATTACACGCACATGAAGATAAAGCAGCGGAGAAGCGAAAAAATAAGGCGCAAGTGTAGTATATATTTTCGCGCGCCGATCATCGATTTGAATGATAATAATATAACGTAAGCCGCTCGCGCGCACTACTCGTTCTCGTTTATTAATGCCGTGATTGATTCAATTTGATGTTTATTGTTCCGCCGCCGCTGCGTTCGATCAAACGAATTAAATTGTCGCTGTCGCTTTCTATCAAGGCACATTTTCTCGGAAAAAAGCGAGAGATGCGAGAGATTTAATACGATATGAGAGAGAAAGAGAGAGAGAAAGAGAGCACACGAGTACTGCGAGCCGCTCGCGCGCGCGGGGTCAATTTAATTCATTAACGAGCTGCTTTGAGCCGAGGCACTTACAAGCACCGCGCAAATTGACGCTAATACGATTATCAAATCGTCTTTTTATTTGTTGTGCCGATGTTTTTTTTGTTGCCTATTTGTAAACGCGATCGCGATCCATATTTCACGAGTGTAAGCAATCGATTATCTATCGGCCGTAGTACGTCGCGTACATCGAGAAAATTTATCAGGCGCGATATTAATCGAGCCTCGACTCTCGAGCTGCAGTAATTAACGTAAAGCAAGACTTCCGGTAATACGCGTGTGCTTTTTTAGCGTCAAACTTTGACAACTTGACTCACTGCAGTCGCTGCGATGTTGCTACCACTACTGCTGTAGTTGCTGCTTTCGCTGCAGTGCGCGGAGGCAGCTCTACTCCGGGCTCTCGCGTGATTCATCTCGACTTCCGAAACTGCTTAAGCCCATCGTCGTGAGAAGCAAAAAGAATTAAAGCTCCTTGGCTCTCTGGCTTTTTATCGCGCGTCAGCGGCCGAGTCCGAGCATAAAATACAAATATCGTTATTAATCGCTGTTGTCGCTGCTGCTGTTGCTGCTGCTGCTGATGCTATTGTTGTTGGGTCTTTTTTGCTTGCGAGTAGCATCTCTTCCGCTTGTATGCGAGTACCCGAGTCATCAGTCTTCGTTAGGAGCTGGGCTAGGCTATCGTATTGGCTATACGATCAGCACAACTCTTCTATGCACACAAACCTCTATTCGTATTTTTCGATTTTCTCTCTCTCGGCAGCTAACGATCCGCATTGGAGCAAGGTCAAGCATGGCCTACGCGTATACGACTGTCTTTCTTAATTTTCTGCATTCGCGCGGCACAACAAACTCTCGAGAGCTTTTTTCTTTATTTTTATTTCTCTCTTTCTCTTTCTTTTTCTTTTTCGGCTCGAAGCGAACGCATCAACGAGCGGTCAGGTTTCTTTGCTACCGGCGGTGCTCACGTGAGAGCCGTCTGATTGATGGATCTCGGCAGTCGCGCCTGCGTCGTACAATGGACTGCTTTTTTTTCTCGCCGCAAAGTAATCCACCGGCTATATGAGCGCAGGTAGAATTTTGTGAATTTTGCACTCGAAAAATGCATCCGGAAAAACAATTGGCGATCGACGTCGAGCGGCACTCGTATCGTGTGAAGAGGAACACGAAACGGCCAAGAAAGTTATCGAAGCGAGAGGAATTGAAAGACGAAGAAGAAGGAGGATGAGGAGGAGGAGGTTGCGTCGCTGCTGCTTCTGCCTCCCTTGTATATACATGGTACAAAGCGGATGAGATTGTGTGTTAATGCATAACGTGGCATTCGGACGACAAGCGTGACAAATTGCTTTATTAGCTCGAGAGCTCAGCACACGTAGCACAGCATACATGTGCAATTGTGTGTGCGTATATGCGTTGAGCCCGTGAGCCCATGCAGCTTTCTTTGCCATATTTTATTGTTTGCGAATCGTGCGAGAGAAAAGAAACAAGATATACGCAACTATTGTCTTTTCTCGCGCGATCGCGAGAGAGGCAGGTGTTGTTCTTTGAACGCGCTGTTAATCATATAATACTCGTAACGCGACTCGTTCGAGCTATTAATCAAAACTTTTTAAATGCCTATAAATCAGTACGGCCGAGTGCTGTGGTCCCTAAACAGCAAGTAAAACAATTGATTAGGCCAGTCAGAGGCTGCGTCGAATTGCGCGCCAAGTTGGCGTTTGTCGCGCGCACAATCGCAATTCATCAAAAGTCAGTGCGTGTGTGCATGCGTGCGATGTTGAATTCGTTCATGGGGGCATGATGCTAAATAAAGCTGACTGTGTACACATAACGTGGTGATGCTAGGCGAGCGTAACCCGCATGTCCGGTTTGCTAAATCCGATCACGATTTCATTTAAGACAAATCGCAAATACATATAGTATGCAATAATATAAACTGGAACATGGGAACGAGCGGCGCGCTTAATACCGAAGAGATAACGGCTCGAGTTGCTCGAGTACATGCCACATGCATCTGTAGCATATAGCAGCGCAATGTCTAATGCCGATTTTATGTAGCGACGCGAGCAGCAGCAGCACAGCCTCTTCGCACCCGCAGTCACGTAGTATCTCGAGCAGGCCCGTACCGCAATATGAATAGGATAACGAAGTCCAATGAGATGTGCGAGACAACGACGACGACGAGAGCTACTTTATATTATAAGGAGATGAGGCCTCAAGCCTGGAATGACATGTACTTCGACAAGGCTGAATTGAGTTTTGACGCGCGGAGATTCGTCGCTTTTTGCTCTGCATTTGGATTTTTTATCACCAAACACGGCTACGTATGGATCTATGAACGATTGGACTTTTTGCAAGAATATAAACTTTTTGGAGCCGCGAGTTGTATCGCAAACATACGTTGCACAACAACATGTGCGATCGTATAAGTGCATGTGTTATATGTGTGTGTGTCATGTACGAGTTTGATGCTCGAGCCTCGCACAGTATCACGAGAAGGAAGTTCAATTTAACCCAATAAAAGACAATCAGAGAGAGACTACGGAGACGACGACGACGACGACGACGACTACGACGACTACGACGTGGACGACGCGGACGACGACGACGATGCAAGTTTGTGCTCTGTGTGTATGACCGAGTGTACTAATACATTACTATTCCTATTTCTCTCTGCGAGTTGTGCGCGCGGCTAAAGTCGCACAGCTAATGCTTGGCAGTTTAATATTATATCCGTGAGTTGGTTTATTAGCGCGAGATGTGAAAAACTCGGTGCGTCAAAAAATCGAGTCGCAAATTCTGCCCGTCAGTCGAAGATTCGACGAAAAATACGCTTGTAAACATTTATTGCTCGAAAAAAGCTCGAGTCGAGGAAGCGAGGGAGCAAATCCGAAAAACCGAGGCATTTGGCGCGCGCGCGCTCCATCGTGTGTGCGGTGTGTAAAATCGTCGGATTTCCTGTTGGGCTTTTCAACGGTCGCTGGCGCGAAGAATCCAGGACGTGTGGGTTCACGTACGTATGTGTGTGTATGTGCTCTCTGCCTCGTTCTCTCGAAAGCAGCCAGACGTGTACTGTCGGTGCGCCGCTCCATGCAGCACCAGCAGCAGCACACCCTCTCACCCCCTTCGCGCAAGCGAAAACTCGAGCGAGAGAGAGAGAACGGAGGGTATTAGCGATTACACGGACCGTGGAGTCCATACACTAAGCTCAACCAGGCTAGAAGTGAGCGGACAAAATGGCCACGTTCTATGCGCCAAGCTCTCCTGCTTTTCCTCTTTCAATCTCTCTCTCTCTCTCTCTCTCTCTCTTTTGCTCTCTTGACATCGTGGGCGCGTGCGGTGGTGTGTCCCCTTTTTGCTATTTCTCTTCTTCTTTTTCTTTCTTTTTTTTTACATTCGATGAATGGATGAGAAACGACGCGCGTGGATGAGTATAGAAAAATAAAAGGGATAAAGCTGATTTTCGTACTTTCTGTTTTTATATTCATTATTATAAGTTTTGAATTTTCGAACGAGATGACAATGCGAATCGACTGTCATTGATATCATGTCACAACGAATCCAATATCTATGAAGCGTAATCGAAGGAAAAAAGGCCATCGGATCGGGCTTTTTATACACACGTTTACCAGCTCGTGAGTATGGCTTTGAAAAATCCGGGTAATTCTCTTTTTCTCTCTGTCTCTCTCTCTCAGTTTCAAGCTGTACAACGAGTGTACATGTACACTTGGTACAGACAATAGAACACAGCGAGCGCAGACCTTCGAGATGCCCCGCAGTGCAAGCAAATCTTCGTAATAGTCTCGAGCCCAGCGCGCGCAGGTAATGGCACTCGGCCGTCTGCGTTTAACGCGATCAACTGTATATAGGATGCGAAAATCGGATTTCTAGGCCTATTGTTGGACGTTCAAAGGGATGACACACACTACACGCTGCACGCATATCTTTGCTGTCTCTTTTTTCCGCGCCAAACTTCGCGACAGCGTGCGAAATTTTTCCCTCCACATGCACAAATCTCTCGATTTTTTTTCCAATCGTCGCGTTGATGCAATAGTTTCGTTACAATTTGGAAAAGTATCCATTCAAATTCATAGATTACAAATAGTAAATATCATTGGAAACTAATTTCAAGTTTCAACACGAATCCGAAAATTTTCCATGCATTTTGTAAAAATCAAATGTGAATTGTGAATTCATGAGTTTTGATATATCTTTCCTATGAATCTTAGAAGCTTATTAGATGTATTTAAATTCCAAAATTCATTTAATTCCGAGTAATTTTCAAATACAAGGAATAAGTCTGACTTTCTATTTTACTGCAGTTGAACAGACGTTAAAAGTTGAGATTTACATAATTTTAGTAATCATCTTGATCATTCATAATATTATTTTAAATCATTTATACGTGTGTTTTGCAAAACAAATCATCGATGTGATTCTCGATTGATGTTTGAAACGCATTTCTCGGACTTTACTTAGAGCTTTTATTTAGCAGCTCATCATCGGCACGAAGAATGTGTCACACATCTTAAAATTGCCGAGGCTCTCCCGCGGAAATAACGGTCCAAGGCCCCTCGTGCAACTGCATATACGCGCGTTGCTGCTGCTGTCCTGCAAAAAAAGTCGTTTATGCTGTATACGCGTGCCGACAACAACACAAACGCAACCCTAATAGCGTTTCACGCCCCTCCCTCCCTCGTCGTTGTCGTCGTCGTCGTCGTCGTCGTCGTCGTTGCGCATGAAAAGGAAAATCAAGACGCTCTCATCTTTCTCGAGCTGGATAAAAAAGCGTGTGCCATTGTCGAGGCCTGTTTTTTAACGTTTTGGCATTGTTGCAAGTAACCGGATATCGCGTGCGCCTACTCGGACACGTATTGACATTAATTTATAAAATACTTGGCTCTCCTATCGTCGCCCCTTGCATACGTAAAGGCAGCGCAGCAACTTTACGCTGCTGCCTCCTTTTCGATCGCTTATACCGTATGTGTAACTCTGGTCGTCGACAAAAACAAAATTTTTCGCTGTTTTTTTTTCTCTCTCTCCTGATTAATTGTTTGCGCGTGTGTTGACATTCGAGCAAACGTCAAAAAGTTAGAGAAACGGTCTTTGTTCTCGTCACCTGAAGATATGGACTCGCTCGCTCGCCGTAGAGCTCACGTATATTTTCTTGGGAAAAATACGCGTTTATAGTTTTGTCTATACGGCGTGGCACTGCGCGTGCACGCAGCGTGTCCGTATACGCGAGTCTCGCCTTTTCTTATAACTTATTCAATGTATAATTGAGAGCCATATATACATACGTCGATTTCAGCCGTCTCGATGTACATACGGACAAGCACACATAAGTCGCTTTTTTCTCTCTCTCTCTCTCTCTCTCTCTCTCTGTCCATGTAGGTGCGTGTATCTACGTCCCTTGCGCTGCCCGATATATATGTCGTCGTCGTCGCCGCATTATTTCTATAGATACTCTGCTCGATATATAAAATTGGGTGGTAATATAAATAGACCTTTTATGCATGAAATACGCGTTCGATTATTTGAAAAAGAAAAATAAAGGAAAAAATGCGAAGAGAAGGAAAAAAAATATTGTAATACGTTACACTTGGAATAATTAATGCGCCGTGTTACGATCGAGCGCGTAGGCGATATGCGGGTTAATGACCGTGCACAATTTAGGAGATATTAGCTCGTAAATGAGGCCAGAAAGCCAAAAGGATTAAATCCGAGCAGCTACCAACGGTCGACCCGATCCGAGTCATTAAATGCACGGGCTTTTCGTCGGATTTACTACAAAACCTCGGCGTCGATCGGACGAAGAAAAAGAAGCAATGTTACCCACTCCGTTTTCTCTTTTGTCCACTAGGTTTGTTTCTTCGTTTGGAGTCCAAAGCAGCGCGCATTGTCGATTGAAACGCGGCCTTGTATGCAACCGTATACACGCATGTTTACGTGGACTTATTATTCGTAACACACACGGACATAAGCAAGTGCACTCGTCTACACGTACGACGAGTGAAATTGAAAAGTTTTGACAAACGTATCACACGATACGACGCGTCGAGCTGTTGTGTTACGCACACACCATGGGAACCAATAAAGTCCCACAAAAAGTCAATAATCCCGATCAACAGGTTCAAGTGCGTACACACATACTTGAGCACACAGCCTCTCGAGTACCTGCTCGCTCGCTCGACGGCAGTTCATCTTCGCGCACAATGGCCAATCATAGATATTATACGTCCTTGTTATGTGTGGCACTCATACGTATACCTCGTATAAATTTGTAGCGACGAGGATCGATAGCATAATTTTCTCACGAATTCTCAAGACTTTGGTCAGTCTCGAGTCCTGTGTGTGTCGCACTTGGACGGTAACGAAGGGGGTTGCTCAGCGTACGCATACACACACGGAATGGAATTGAAACGAAGAGAGAAAAAAAAACGAATTCGAAGCTCGCATGCAGGATCTTGACCAGGTGGCAGCGGTACAAAACAGCCACCCCGCCCAATGTATTTCTACCTTTTTTTTTCGAGACTGTATGTACAAGGGGTTGTGTACGTGTGTGCCGCTGCCGTGCCACGTGCCCGTGTGTGTATGCGCGCGCGATATAATTCAACACACAACAGTGTTGCAGAGAACTCGACTAGCGCGTATCACCCCGCGGAAGGTAAGTACCTAAGGGATGTGTGGGCACGACTTTTTTCCTTTATTGTTACGATCGTCCTTTTTTTCGAGTCTAGCTGGCGAAGAAAACAGGGTGAAATAGGAGCAGTCAAGATTCCGTTCTTTAACTATAGAATAAAAAAAACGTATAATATAAAGAAAAGAAGAAAAAACCGTATATAAGAGGGTTGACTTTTCGGTAGGAAATATATGTATCGAGCGATGCCATTAGTCGGGCATTTTCCATTCTCAGGCAGTCGAATCGACGGAGCGCGTCGCTGCGCTAAAAAGAGAGAAAAACCAAATGCGAAAAATACCTCTGTAGCTTTCTCTCTGCTGCACGGGGGTGTGCCGCCGCCACCGCGCACACATGCACGGGGGAGACATACGCACAATGTCACTAGCTCTCTCGCTCGCTCTCGCTCTCTCTCTTTTCAACCCTCCCAAAGCGAGGCATTTCGCCACGCCCTTCTCGGCTCGACGCTGTACCTTTGCATGTATGTGCACCTCGTACACTCACACACGGGCACGCAATATAGTAGCCGTTATAGTATTCAGCCTCCTTCACCCATCCATGTGTAATAATAATACTCCTGTATACGCGCCGCGCGTATTTTATTTCGAGTCAAAGAGTACAAATATATGCGCGTATGTGCGTACATTTATGCTGCGAGTTGCTGCGACGAGTGTCCCAGTCGTCGCACACATACACACACGCACACATATAAATCAATTAATATGATATTATAACGTCTTACGCGCTCGATCGATCCAGATTATTTTCAATCAAGAATCATAGCGACTTCATCCGGTATTGTCTCTCTCTCTCTTTCTGTTTCTCGTTCGGTCTCTCATGTCGCGCGCACACATATATTGTGGCGTACGCGTATACACACACGCACGAAATAATCGCAGCATCTCGAGTATTGCCTGCGATTCTATATAGGTACATTAAGCACTTGATACGTTAACGTACGCGCATACGTGCATGCTCGTATGCGTTTCGGATTTATCAACCGTCGCAGCGACAACGACAACGACGACGTCGACAATATATATAATTGCGAGTCGAGCGCGTACATGTGTTGCAGCGCAAATATATGCGCATTACGGCGTGGAGCAGCAGCAGTCAAGAGAGCGAAAGTATCGATCACGCGATAAGGCGGCGGCGGCCTAAAGTGGATCTTTTGTCGCCGAGTTTTGCGTCGAGTGTTTTGGCCTGGCCAATTCCAAGCCCCTTAAACTCGACTCAATGAAAGTACCTAAGCAGTTTATTATGCGCGCGAGCTCCTCAACACTGTGTATAACGTAACGTTACATTTGACTTTCTGCTTCGGCCGGCCCGACGATTAAGGGCATTTCGTCGGCTTTGGCAGCTAATCGCCGCTACGTAATCTCATTCAGAATCACCGCGTTTGTACTGGAGAAATTTCCCATCGAATCTTTATCTCGGCTAGATCACGTCGCGTTCTATTTTGGCTTGCTGGTAATCGATACATACGTGGTATGCGTGCGCGGTGGTTTTAGAATCATCCGCGAAGGTAAGGCTATACTCTTTTTATTTTACCCGAAGTAAAAAAACGCAACCAACCCCGCGCGGGCCAACGAAGGAAAAAACAACACACAACAAAGTTCATCCTGGCAACACGAGCAGTACAAGTAGAAGTACTAGTAGCAGCAAGTTAAAAAACGAAAATAATAGATTGAGAGGGAGGAGGTGAGCATCAAAGAAGATACACAATGTGTAAAAGCTTTGACGGATAATGGGCTTTCTTTTATACGTACTCACTCGGCGCCGTCGTTTTTCTTTGCATTCATGCACAAAACCCTTGAAAAGATTACCTGTATGTATGTGCGAGTGCGTATTATAAAGTACGTAAGCGTTGGTGCGCCTCTTCGCTTCCTTTTTGCTTCTTATTTTGAAAAAAAAAAAAAAAAAAACAGTGGACATACAATGTCTACATGTGTCGGAAGTGCGCAGCCGAGCTATTGACCATCTCTAGAACCGCATGTATTCTTCCAAAATGTGCAATTTGAGAACTTGCTGGGACTGCGCGCACTTGTCGCGCTCGTCCGTTTGATTTTTTCATGTACGAGCGCGTTTCCGGAAAGATTCAGCATTCAAAATACTTATCAAATAGATTTTTTCCTTTAATATAAAAGTAGGACTCGGACTTGTATGTTTCTTGATATATAATTACAGTTGACGTAAGAATACTTATACGATCTACGGACAAGTGTAAAGAAAGCTGAGTAGGGAACTTGACGTCACTTTTTCCTTTCCTTACTTATTAATCCATATGTTTTCTTTTTCAGGTGTATAAAATGGACTTCTTTTTAGTCGCATCAAATCCAAGATGCCAACAATTGCTTCACCCAATTGAATAAGATAAAAGGTACGAAAATGTATAAATATGATTCAAAAATAAAACAATGCAAAAGAATTTAATTGAATTAATTAGTTTAATATTATTCATATTTTATACAATATTTAATCATAATTAAGGTATTTTAATGTTCTTTTTCGCTCTTTTCGTCGTCGATGAGGCTACACTGTTTTCACATTTTTTCTATAGCAATTGAATTATTTTCGTTTTCGCGCAAGAGAGACGGTGCATCTCTTGGTAAAAGAAGGATAGTGAAGGACAGGGAAGATGAATCATGCTTTCATACTTTTTTCAATTTTTAAATGTCGCTAGTTGAGTTTTCATTCTTTTTTTACATTCTTATCACAATACAATTATATTTTACACAGATCCACTTACAACCTTATACATCATTACTTTATATATACATATCATACGTATATATTCGCTAAAAATTTAAAAGACGAGGGGCTAAAGGGTCATGGGTAGTTCCGACGCTCGTTCGTGAGTTTTACTATGATTATAATTAACTGATGGATTTTCGTCCATCCATTTACTTGTTGAAATATTTACAGGGCTGCAATACGCGGAAATTAAAGCTACAAACATTTTTTTCCTGTCGCACAATCGATTTCCAGATCATGAAAAAAATTTCTGTCGCATGCTTACGCCATCGACGTCGGAACTGTTATAGTTGTAAACGCTAGTGAAAAATTTTTTTGCGACTCTCGCGGATGATTTTTTCTCCATTTATTATCATAATAAAACTCAATCTCTTTCTCGTCACGGGCGCGCTGCGTCGATTTTTTTTTCTGAAAAACGCATCAACGTATCACTGGTAGGAACTAAAAAACGATCTTTACACGACAAAAATATTGCACCGAAAAAAAGGAGGAGACTCCTCTTTTTTTTCTTGATTTTCTTCGACTTTTCCGCGCGGAATGATACAGCATCATTTCTCTGGCTGGGAGCAGGGGGACAAAGGATGAATGAGAGGGGGAGGGCAGTTTCGTAAAAAATCACTACGCAACGGTTGTACATCTCCGGTGGCGCGCGCGCGCGCAAGCGAACGAGTGTAGCAATTGCGCCTCGCTCGACTCGCCATATCTTCCGTTTTGCGCCATTCGCAGCAGCACGAAAATGTCATTATTTCTCGAGCTCTTCTCTCCGGAGCTTGGGATGGAGAGGAAAAAAACGTGATTTTTTTGTGCAACCATAGTGAAGCGGAGCTCCGAAATTGAAATTCCACCGCGCGAAAAAGAGAAAGAGCCTTTTTGTTTTGTAGCTCGAACTATTTGCTTATTCAATTGTTTTTTTATAATATATACAACGAGCACGTATGACATACATGCCGTACACCGCACACACACACACACACACTCACACACGCGCGAGTATAATATTTATAATAATTATTATCATTATTTATATATTATAATATATATATTCAACTATGAAACAAGACAATAATGTTTTTCTTTTTTACTTTGACAAAAAACTTTTTGTACACTCATACTCGCCATTATCGGCGCGTATGATAATTATATTTATATATTTATATAGTTATGACCACTCACAGGACCGATTCGGTTTTTTTAATTCATCATTTATAAGAAAACGCGGAGAAGCAACGGCAATTCTATGTGTTTGTTTACTCACTCGTCATCACAATAATAAATAAGATTATTCTTCATTTACACGTACAATTAACGATTGGTAATCATTCGTACACGTCGATGAAAAATTATCAACGTCATCTGGCAGATTCAGACGATATTTTCGTTTTTATTTTCGCGTTCGTTTGTCGTCACGAGATCACGCTTCACCCAATGCAAGGTGTGTTTATTATTATCCATGCTTTAGAGTTCGTATTTACGGGGTTGCATTTTCGACGTTCGAGCACCCACCATGAAATACGAGGGACTTTTCCACTTGGGGCACATCACTCGCTGTTGCTTCTGGTGTCCTTTTTTTACTAACACAAGTCAGCATCGCTTAGTCCAAGGTTCACGAGGTTACACGACTTCGTTAGACCGCAGGCCACACCCTGTAAGCACAAAAGCAGAACGACCCATTGGTGACGTTAGTACATATGCTATCGCATCGTAAGTTTCTTGGGGTTTCGTGAGATTTAGATGGGATATACGGAAAGCTACTACTCGAGCGCGTATATATGAGGTTTCAAATGAAAATAGGAATGAAAAAGCTGGCAGAACCTTACGTGAGTAATCCTGGATTGGGATCGGTCTGATACCACGAGTACTGTGGCATGTAACCGGCGTGATGTGGCGGTGGCGGCGGCGGCGGCGGATGATGTCCCGCCGTGTGCGGATGGTGATGACTGTGCGGGGGCGCGTGTGGATGTGGATGGTGCTTCATCTCGCCGGGCCACGCCGGTGCCGGGGGCGATTCGTTGTGCTGGGGCGACATTTCGCTGCCGGGGCTGGAACTGCCGGGCGTGTGGCCACCCGCGCCGCCCATGCCCCCGAGGTAACCCGTCGTCGGACTGCCCGACACTGAACTGCCTCCTCCTGGAACAACAAAGCGCAAAGAGCGAAGCGCGATCGGTTAGTCGACTTGGCCTTTTTCAGCGCCGCCAGCTCGAGACGAGCGAGTCGAATCGAGAGTACACCTACCTCCTTGCATGAGACTGCCAGGCTGGCCGGGTTGGGGTGATGGACCACCGGGTAACGCCGTGCCACCGGCCAGTAGGCCCGCGTGTTGCCCGGGCCCGGCTCCTCCACTCTGTTGCGCTGCTTTCATCATCTTCTTGTATTTACTCCTTCTGTTTTGAAACCAAATTTTCACCTACAACAGCAAAACGAACGAATTGATCAAATAACAATTTTTTTCTCAATCTCAGCTACATCGAGTTATTTATCGCTCGTCACAAGGGGGTATGGACGTATGTATTTTGTTATGTCTCTCAGTCGGACTTATATAATCGGTCGTTTTTCCTCGCTTTTTTTTCTATTGCACCTACGATGCACTCGTATACGTGTATATATAAATAATATGCACACCTATAAGTACGTGTATATAGCTGCACATAATTGTGATCACACACGTGACTTGGAATCCTTACGTAAGTTCTCGCGTGTTCGGAAATCTATACGAGTGTGTATCGCTTGAAAGCAAATAATTGGCCTCTCCATACGTGCGCGCTTTGGAAAAAAAAATTGAATTTTCTTTGACGCATCTTGCGGTCGTTAAAAATTTTCCAAATAATCGACCACAACAACGCATCGAACGCTAAAAATAAAAAAAAATTTGAAAAAAATACCACTAAATGTCTATACGTGGTGGCTTCTACATAAGACACATTGCGTAATAAGCCCGAGGAGCATCGTAAGAAAAGGACCGAGTATGTGTGTGCATGTACGCGCGCGATGCTTTTTGCACTCACTGCTGCTGGTGATGCGTCAATCAAAAAGGACTTTACAGTTATTTTAATCAAGAGACTATTTCTCCGTGGTATATAATAATAACGAAAAGGATGAGGCAGAGAAAGAGAGAGAGAGAGCAGCGTCGAGTGGAAAGAATACTTGTATATGTGTAGAGCCGAGTACGTCATGTCAAAACGAGTTCATTATACCCCTGTGAGCTGTTTTGGAGTTTTTTTTTTCTTCATATATACTCCTGCACACAATATAGGAATTAGCGCTGTAGTTTTTCATTTATTGCGCACTAAACGAACGAATTTCATCTGAATTATTACAACTATAAAGCGGAGAAAAACCTTTGCGGGTCGCTAATGCGTAAACCCAGAGGCAAGAAAAGAAAAGACAGACGAGAGAGAGACAGAGAATGCGGGTACTGTGCGCGCAGATCGCTAATACATCAGCCGCAGCCGCGGAGTCATCAATCAGATCAAATTTTTAATGTTCTCTTTTTCGCTCTCTGCGAGCAGCAGCAGTGCATATTGTGTCGTGTGGTGCGTGCGTGTGTGTGTCGAGTCGAGCACGAGTAAAAAGGGAGCAGAAGGACTGCAGCGAAGTAAATCTCGAAGCTAATTGCCCGACGAAAAAGTCGACGACAAAGGTTCCGCGTGGCGGCGGCGGTAGCTGGGACGTAGTGCAATGCTCATCGATATTACGCACGCACTCGCGTACATGGCCTACATAATAATAATTATTGCAGTGCGTACAGTACGCGGGGATTATTTTCGATTGTTTTTCCTCCGTCGAGTACACACTATACTAGCTTGCGCCTCGTCGTATGCCGCGCGGTACGATTGAGTCACGGCTGCACTCGACTCTCGAGTAATTAAACCGGACGACGTGTTCGCGCGCTGCGCATCGAAGCAGCAGCCCCGGCCCTTGTGCACATATACGAGCTGCAACAATCATAACATGTGGGTGCCGAAAAATTCAAAGGGACGCGGCGAAAGGAGCGCTGCTGCTCGATGTCCCTCCGAGGCATATGCGAGCGCGCGGGCACGCGAAGGTATGGGTGCTCGCTGGACGAACGGACGGACGGACGGGGCCTATATACGAGTAAACGCACCTGCTGCAGCGCAAGGCATGCATGCTATACACAAGAAGCGCACGCGCTGGCTGGCTGGCAGTGGCCTATCGTTGCGCCGAGCGCGCATATTCCAGGAATTAGAATTGAGGCAAAAAACTGCGCGGCAGCTCTCTCCTGGTATTTTTTCGCAAAAGTGCCAGCATCTCGTTTTACGCGAGCGTATACGCGCGCGCGCTATAGGTCACATATCGTGTGGCGACTAACACGTCATTACCAATGCTAATGAGTGCCAGGCCGAACATGACATAGGAATTGCAAGGTTGAGAGAGCGAGAGAGAAAGAGCCAAAGTGAGAGAGAAAAAATATCTGCGCGCACATATCGATCCCTTGGCCGCGGCGAGGCGCGGCACACTGCCAGTCGATCGACACTGATGCATACTCAATGAAGCGCTCGCGGGCATATTAGACGAAACCCATATCGTGGAAATATTACTTTACATATTCATAAGCGCGCGGCACTCGCGCACTACACACGCTGCAGCACGTTGATTTTATTTAGTTCTTTTTTCTTTTGCTTTCGCGTTGCCGCACCGAAACGATCCTCTCTCCGCAAAGCACACATTTTTATCGCATTAAGTAATCACACGGAGCTTGCGACTCTAACCTGTCTCTACGCTATATTACAACTATATGCGTGTGTGTAAACTCGGAGTTGTATAGAGAGAAATAGACTCCCTTGCGCACACGGGCCCAATGTACAATTATTATAATGAACCTGTTCATCTTTGGGTTTTTGTGTGTTTGTGTGCCGCGCCTGTGTGCGTATCCATACGTATACATTTGTGTATGTATTACACGCCGCTGACAGATCGACTCCCCGCTGATACACCTGCTACTGTGCCGTGCGTCGCTCCTCGCGTGGGGTCTCGCTTTCAAAATGACACTTGGCCGGTACTTCGTTACGTATACTACATTTACGAGATCGCTACTGTGCACGATTTTCGTCGCTCAAAGACTCTTTCGTGCCGAGTTGTGTGCATATGATACGACGATCGTCGAGAAGAAAAATAATGCACGTATTTGTTGCGTTACATATATTTGCGTGCGCGGGCAAATTGCAACCCTTTTTTTCGCGACCGCTCTCTTGTGCAGTTACGCACCACGGGATACGGGATTGGTGCACACATCGCCCGCAAAAATGTCAATATACATAAATTACAATCATGATACATACGGATACGTACAGATATGCACATATAATGATAATAAACAAGTCGCGAAACATTCCGCTGCTGGAGTGGCCGATGCTCGACTTGCACACAGGGCGCATGCTCGACAAAAGCAGCTCGAATAGGTATTTTTCCCTGGGCCGGCGTCGAGTGAGAGAAAGAGAGAGAGAGAACGAGCAAGAGAGAAAGAAAGAGAGGCATGAGCTCACCCTCGACACTGTGCGGCTCGAAACTTCCGTCGAAAACATGGGAGCGGTGCGCGCATGCGATTCCAACGGAGCGCGCTTCCATTCTGTTGTGCGCTACATTACGCCCGTGTACGTAGGTAGACAGAGAGAGAGAGAGAGAGAGAGAGAGAGACGCGAAGAAGCTCCGCTGCGCGATTAATGACCATAGGTAGCAGCAGCAGCAGTTCAGGAAGAAGGTGAAAAAACGACATTTCTTTTTTCGTTTATTTATTTACGTAGGCGCTCATCGCTGATGTGTTTATTACGCGCATATAATACGTGTGCGGCTGAGAAAGGTGATATATGCAATTGCGCCGCCGTTGCTGCTGCTGCACTCGGGGTACTACGTACGGCACACAGACACATGTAATGTACGCGTATACGTATAGAAAACATTTGTGGCTGAGAAAAGACGATTAATCACTTCGACACACGCACGCGTGTACGCGATTACAACGCGACCAACAACAATTCGATGATCGATTAATTAAACACTTGTCGGCGGTACCCCGACACACGGCGATCCGAGGACTGTAATACAGAATCGATCCGTCGTGTAATTGTTTCGCGATTTTGATCGATGGTTGCGATCCGCGAGTGCAACGAACTCCTTTATCTCTCGCAATTTTTTCTCCCTTTTTCGCTTACGTACACAAAAAGTTTCACTAGCTTTAAGAGAGGAAAAAAGACAGAAAAGAAAAAAAAACGAGAAGTGGAATATTCTCGTTGAAACTGTATAGCTTGCCAAGTGTATTATAGTCTGTAATTAATGATACACACACATATAAGTACGTACATATACGTGCACGCATACACACACACACGTAAACATCGGAGCTTCTCTCTGATTCCCATGTCAGATGAGATAGTAGGTGGATCGAGCCTGTAGTGCGCTCAGGGATGTCTTATATTCGCTGGCCGTCACGCTGGACTGCCGCCGCCACCGCGTAAGTATAAGAAAAGAAGACGACACCTACCAACCTACCTACCTACCTCGTTCGCTATTATAAAGCATACGTCTGTGTGGGAATGTCACGATGTTCGTACGATGATAAAGAAAAAAAAAAGACGAAGAAGCGAAACAATTGTTGTATTTTTTTTTGCGCACGCGCAAGCGCGAACAAGGCCGACGATAAAATTTGAAACAAAAAATGAGGAATATTTTTATGAAAAAAAAAAAAAAAAATCATGTGACGTTACGATGATACATTATTGTATACGTAAATGGACAACAACATAGAAAAGAGAGAGAGAGAGAGAGAGAGAACGATATAATGCATGAGAAGCGCGGAGTGTGCTCAGCGAGCTGTAGTTCCTCGTCCCCGACAGAGAGAGAGAGAGATTCTCTCTACCTGTGCGCACACCACATATACACGTACACGTACGTAATATGCGAGCCGTATAGCATCGTCCCACTAACAAATATGCCTTGACGACTATCTGCCGCATGTGTCGGCTATTATAATACACCGCGTCGGGCCCGCCGCGCGTTTGATTCATTCGAATTGTTATTTTATAATATTGCCTCGCGCTCATCTCAGTGACAAATTGCAAGTAATTACAGCTGCGGCGGGACGATGATCCATGACCGGATAGAGCTACATCGACGATGTCTTCTTCATCTATGTGTACAATATGGACGAGCGATAATCCATCGTTATATACTCCGAATCGAGTTGGTCAGAAAAATAAAAGACGCGATCGGAGCTGCTGCTGCATCGGTGCGATTCACCGAAAAATTCTCGCACCCGAGCATTTCACACGAGTTTCGCGCAATAACGCAAAAAGTAGTCTCTTTCGCGGCGCACGCACAGCCATTCGCAGTCATCGGGACTTTTACGGGATACGTCTACGTGTATGCAGGTACGAGTTGGCTTGCGAGTGTACGCGTGTGTATGTTTTCGCGCGCTTTAGCGGCTACTTGAAACTATACCACCACGCTATACAGGCTGCCGTACTTATCGTGATCTTCAAAAAGTGCAGCGTAAAAAAAAACGCCAATAAAAAGAAAAACCTGTGAGAGAGAAGCGCAGGTGTTAAACGTTACGTGCGCACAGCTTGTATCTACGTACGTATACACACTTTTGTATCTTGATGACTTTTTCACGAGAGAGAGAGAGGCGAAAGAAGCAGTTGGTGTGTGTTCATGTGCGAGCAAGTGTATGCAGAAGCGATTGAATGATTTATTCAATGTGTAAAAGAGATCGATCTCGTTGCGTTGGTAATTTGCTCGGCGGCACTGGTTTTGGAGGAAAAGAGAGAGAGAGAAGTTGTTTGCACCATCTGAAAATGGGCATGAATTTCGTTCAATGCTATCGATCTCCTACCAAGACTTGAGTTGCACGAGCTATGCAGGCGCTCGGCAGGCTTTCAAATCGAGCTTATATATCCGCGCGCGTACGTACACTTTTTGCGTAATTTCGCAGATCGTATAGCATGTGCACTGTTTTGCAAATAAAAACCGTAAAGCTCGGCAATTATTCTTCATAAAATGGATATGTGGAGCAGAAGACGCGGGCCTTATAACGCGCCGGAGCGCCATGAGGCAGCAACGAAGAGAGAGGGCTCGAGACCGAGATAACAAAAAAAAAAAAAACAACACTTGCGGTCTGCTGTATGCAAAAGCAAGGAGCAATTTTGTAAGACTAATTTCACGCTTTTACCGCTATAGAAAATGTCGCCGACGAGTTATAATACGTACGTGCCTAGCGCTTCTGATGATGTTGATGCGACGACGACGACGACTAGTTTCTCGTGAGAGCACATGGCTTTTCTTCCGTTTCGTCCAGCCAACGGTATTTATGATATAATAAATTGAACGCGCTTCATATTTTATATATAAACAGCTTAATGCTCACGCGTGCATGTGATTTTGTAAATACGCGTTTATTGTATCGCCGATCTAAATCTATTAATAAAACTGGTGGCGCGCAGAAATTGCAGCACCTGAAACTATCGAACGGAAATTCGTCTTCTCTCTGTCTCTCTTTTAGTCTCTCATAAACGACGATGAATGGCAAGAAAAAATAAAAATAAATCACGTCGTAACGGGCTCATCCATAGTCCATACGTCGAGTAGTGTACGCGAATGTGTATATATCGTACGTGTTCGCGCGCGCAACAGGTCATTAACGTTTTAACTGCTTTTCTGCTGCTGCTGTTGCTGCCGCTGCTGGTGCAGCTCGCGCGCGAAAATGTGTAAGCATTTATAATCATATCCAGCTTAGCCAGCCCTGCAGGCAACTATGATATTATAATGTGCGGGGCGCATATACTGCTCCTGCGCATGCGCGGGGATGCAGCGGCACATTGCGCTCTCAAGGTTAGATTATCGGCCGATAATGTAAACTTTCGTTTTATTATAAAAAGCGCGAGGGAGATTGATGCCGAAATGCAGTAGGCTAGTGGTTTTTTTTATTGTTTACTAGCAAGTGAGGTCTATCGATTAATCGCTCCCGAGTGAATTTTCAATCTCGCTCCTAGCATATGGGTTAATTGAAATAATTAGACTTACAAGAGCTCTGCTCGCGACTTGATTGGAAATTAATAAATTTTCTAATTCAATATGTGGGCGCTCGATGGAAAAATCTCAAGATTAATTTGCAACAATAATGAATCGATTTTTGTAAAATGAACGAAAAAAAAGGTGAATCTCTGGGATAGGCGGCATACATTTGATAAAAGCCAGGCAGTGCTTGTTGGAAGAAAAATTAAAGCGTCGGCATACAGAGAGAAAGGCTTACATAACGCACACGAAAAAGATCTTATCTTCCCTTTACTCTTTCTCACTCTGTATGGAGGTCTAACTGGTGTATATGCACACACAGTGGATGGCCGCGTATACATATGCTAGCTTTCGTGTACTTATATACATCGAGGCTCTTATCTCGTTGCTTCGTCTCGGGCAGTATATTTTTCGCACCGGCGGCAGTTTAAAGTAGCGCGTTATATTGTCGCTACCACTAGGCAGAATTTGTAACTGATTTATCATTACGATTTGATCGATCTCGTAATTGTCGAAGGGTACCGACGACTTAATTGGTGCATTTTTATGCGCCGGATCATTAGAAACGGAAAAAAGCACACGTATTATGTCGTTATTTTTTATAACGTCGAAGCAGGAAAAAATTCATAATAAATCGAAGAATTTAAGAGAATCAATCGATTATTTCTACGTTTAATGGCCTGCTCGATTAATCAATTTCCCGCAATGATTTGATATTTGCATTTTGATGATTTACGTCGACACATAAAATCAATTTTTATTTTCAAGGAGTCATTTACAATTGATGTTATGCCGCATGTAAGCTAACAAAAAAAAATTGTAAAAAAAATTGCGTGTACAATTGGAACAAACGGTGCATTGCAACATATGCCAAGCGCGCACGGTCGTACCATTTTTTTTTCCTTCTTTTTTCTTTTTAGAAAATACGAAAAAAAGTAAAAATGAGAGCAGCTGCAGTGGAGCGCATTATACATATATAAAGCGCAAAAAGGAGAGAAAGAGAATATATTCAAATAGAGCTGAGTGAGCATGTAGAGACATTGTTATTCTAGCGTGAAAACGCAGATATAGCTCGGCTGCACGGTAGCCTGTGCCATGTGCATGTTTATATACATTACTTTTTATTAACGCAATTTGTTGTATTAACCGTTTCGCTATGCTTGGAAAATGACGCTAACATATATATGATATGCTACTCTGAATATTATAACGGAACGGGCATTGCGCAAATATGTACAAACGATTTTCAGAAATATTTAATCGAAAAGCAGCAGCAGCAGTATTAACAACGAAGAGGCAAAAAGGACTAGAGTATATAAACGCGCAGATACGCCTTATGTCAAGCGCACGCACATAGAGTCGAGCGAGGACTATCGTAAAACGGGATTGGCTAACGTCAGCAGAAAACGCCCCAATGTGTCAAGCGCTGCACACAAGCCGAGCGAGAAAATCTACAGCGCGCACAGCTTCGCATCACGCTCGATTTCACTTTGTTACATGCGGTTTTGCACGATCTGTGGATGTATGTGTGTGTGTGTGTGTGTGTGTGTGTGTTGTGTGTGTGTGTGTGTGTGTGTGTGTGTGTTATATAGCAACGTGAGTATGCACATGCCAAGCGTCGACCAATAGACTTCCAGAGGCGGACTTTTACGTTGAAAAAAAAAGAATAATCTTTTTTTTAGTTTTTCAAGGATGTATATATAGATAGGAAAATGTCACGCGCTCGTGAATTTCTGCATAATTGTTGCGAAATTACGTGTACTGCTGGTGCCACCGCTGCGAACCTATATTATATATATAAAAATATATTTCATCGAAGACAATTCAGGTAGCCCGAGTGAGAGCAATTTTTTTACGACGCTATTAAATTATATCCGCTGTGTAATATGTAATGCAGCAAAAGCCAACGTGATCTATGAACATTCAGTCTTCATAAGTGTACGGTCGCGGCCCGAGTGAGCGCGAGACAAGGATGCATTATGTCCAGTTTTAGTTTTGTTGTCGTCACGTCGGTCGCGCATTAAATTTACGTACTATTTTTTCGATAATAATTCAAAGTTCGAGTGCGGCAACCCGAGCAGCTCGACAAAGAAAACAACCGGGGTTTTGGTTTTTCTCATGCCCGAGACTCTAGATATATGCCACATAGTCCAGAGGGAAAAATCAGCGACGAGCACAGAGGCAATATATGGCATGAGCATACGCGCTCTGTACCATAAAGTTTCTCCATAACTCGCGAGCACGCAAAGTGCGCTCCGCGTGTAGCGTGCAGGTATTGAACGAATTTTTTAACCGAGCTTCCATGGACGAACGTAAAATTCAAACTCGTGTGTAGAAAAAAAAATCGGCCAACTCGCGCTAAGAATGTTGTGCAAACTTTTTGTTTTATTCACCACGGGTATACGATACGCAAAGAAAAGGACTCGACTGCAAAGAGCTTGCATGGGAATGAAATCGTTCGTTTTTTCTAGTGAACAAATAAGAAAACAAACAAGTTTATTTTTTCAACTCGTTTCATAAATAACAGGCCAATGCATAAATATTGCTTCAATTTATTTACTTATCAAATGAGATACACAAGATACTCCATAACGGTAAGCAGAGTGTACAGTAATTTTTCTCGCTTATCATCGGAGCATCGGTGCAAATACTAGTTGAGAAATAAAGAAAATATTTATTCATTTTTCACGGCGCGTACATTTGGTAATTAATTATTCAACTTTTTTTTCTTTTAAACGTCTCTTTTGGTATATAGCCACTAGCTACTTGACTAGGTGAGTTTTAACTGGTGATAATATTTTATCGGTAGTTAAATTACAAAAAGACAAATTACTGCTATATCAAGTTACGCTTAAGGACGCGCGAGTCCCGGAAAATATTTTCCACTGCACAATGTGCTAGTTTTGTTATCTGCCAAGAAAGAAAAAAGTTGCTGCTCATACGTTTTCAACTAGTTTACTTTTTATAATACTTAAAAGTGTCGCTCGGTATGCATTCAAATATAATTTTACACGCAAACGCATAACTTCCATTCATGGATTTTTCACAATTTTATTTATTACAGATTTCATCGTGTAAATTTTTATAAGCTATTCTCTAGTTTTTTGAAAAATTATAACAGCTATCGTACAGTCTTTGAAGCGAATATAGAAGCATATAAGATTGACGAAGGAAGAAATATTATAACATATTTGCACGAGCTGAGGTATACGAGCTGCAGCTAGTGTCGGTGTGTCACATGCCCAGAGAAACACACATGCCTATACCGCGCACACAATATAATATGCACAATATATACCATATCTCCGCGTGTCTATGGAGGTCATCGCGAAACTCTACAACGAGGCGCGCTTGTGTACGAGCGTGTGTGAGTGTGTACATATGCGCAGAGCTCGCTGCTGCACTATCGATCGGCTTATGCGATTATTGGAAAGCGTAGGCGGGCCCCGTGTGTACGTGAGCTTCCTACACGTATATGCAGCCATGTATTTCAGGGCTCGCAAGTATGTGTGCGTTTGTGTGCATGTGCACGTACGTATAGAGAATATAATACGAGGCACTGCCCACACGATATATTGAATTTCTAATATAGCCGATCGATATCGGGGAAAAATCACGTGTTACTCTCTTTGTTGTAATGTGGTTTTTGCGACATTGAGAGATTTCGTATTTGCGCGCGCGTTTGGTGTGTGTTTTAATTCTGGCTTTTTTGCGACTCTCGAAGCAACGAGCGAAGATGATCGATGGGAGTGACAATTAATCATTTTTTAAAAGTAGCATAAATTGAAAGATTGTCAACTTGTGATTGCCATAACGACCCATTGTCATGGGCAAGTTGACAAAAATGCCCGACTCTATTGAATGAAAAACAAAACGGCGTATACGCAAAAAAATCACGATAGCTCGTGTCGTTGCACTTCTTTTGAAAAATATATACCGCGCCGCGCGCACTATTTCTAAAGTAATGGTTGTATATTATATTGCAACAAGTGGTATTATACGAATATACTCCATGTAATAACTGCCTATTTGCAATATAGTAATTACACTTATTACACACTCTTGACATATTATACCATCAAGTTTATTGTCAATGATCAAGCCGCATGTGTGCGCGCAGATATGCAGTGCACACACAGCCCCGGAGTACGGTCTTAATGGGGAAAAAGCAAAAGCTGCGGCTGTGATATAAAAAACGCGATTCCACGATGCGCGTTCGAGCACGGATTTGGGCTGTAAATTTTGGGATGTTTCACGCTAACGAATTTTTCGACGAAGCGAGAAATTTTCAACAATTAAGTTCAGTCAAACGAGTTTTATTCAAAAGCATCTCTCTCTTGTTCGCGAGCCAGCCTCAATTCGCATGCATAAACTGACTTGCCGTCCGTCATGTATACACATACGCGCGTCGTACTTCTGCTCTCATTATCGGCCACCAAGATAGAAACAAGGACAGAGTCTTATAGACCCCGGTGCATAAAACACGTCCGAGCTATATAGCTCTACGTGCATATTTACGCTCACAGCGCTGCAGCACATGTACTCACACACATACACATGTATACGCTCGAACTCGTGTACGTACTCGTGTATATGCGATTCCCGCGAAAAAGTCGCCACTTGCGTGTCAAACGCCGACTACTGTGGCTACTATATAATAATCTTCTTCCTCTGGCGCATGCAGCAGCGACTTTTTTTTCTTTCTCTCTCTCTCTCTGTCTCTCTCTCTCTCCCTTTTTTCCACCTTTTTTGCAAGGCCTCAAGGCGAACGCTCCACGGGTTATTATATTATGTAGCGTTTATTGTTATATTACATATGTGTTTGTATGCGTCTATATGGAACCTACGTGATACGTGCAAATATACATATGCACGGTTGTTGTTGATTTTTTAATGTTTCTGTGCATTATTAATTTTTTTTTTTAAGAGTGAAAAAAATATAGACTGACGGAAACGCGTATACGCATATACACGCGTATAGGCTACGGCGTGGTCGTGCTGATAGCACAGGTGATAATTTATTAAAGAGCACATGTCCGGTGAAAATTGCAGGGTTCGCGTATCGCGCCCGCACCCTATACCCACACACAGCTCCAGCTAGACGTGCACATACACACATACGTGCGTGCAGAATTCGTTGACGCCAATTTTTCGGTGCTTTTTGCCGATGAAATAATACCGTGAATTAAGAAGAAGGAAAAACAACTACTCCAATCGACGATTTTAACGTAAAGTAATATACTATAGGAAGAGGAAAAAAAATGGCAATTGTTTGATTGGCACGAGTCGTATAAAGGAACAATCCCGTTTAATATAAAAACCAACAAACACGGTGGCGTACACGGCATGTATATTACAGGAGGCTTTGCGTCGTTAAGTTCGCAGGCATTGGCGCCGTTCGTTAAAAAAGAATATCTTCTCTAATGAGAAGGAGGAAAAAAGAGTCAAGATAGCTGGGCCCCGACTCGAAGGGGTTGTTCTTGTTGTTGTTGTGCTATGGTTGTTATTGTGCACCACCCAAAATGTATATACAGCTCGTACGTTTTTATAAAAGCGCGTAAAATGCCTCGCTAATAGAGAAGGCGTTATAAAGCCTCTCTCTCTTTCACTCACACAAACATAATCGCACATGTATATAGCGCGCAAGACAAGAGAGTAAGAGACAGAGAGAGAGAGAGAGAGAGAGAGAGAGAGAGAGAGAGAGAGAGAGAGAGAGAGAGAGAGAGAGAGAGAGAGAGAGAGAGGAGAGAGAGAGAGAGAGGAGGAGAGGAGAGAGAGTATAGCACATCGAAGGAGTTTTAATGGGTTTTCAACTCAAGGCGAATAATGCGCCAGTTGGGAGGTGCACACATACACACACACGCATACGTACACACATATACCAGCAAACCTCGCACATTCGCGTATCATATATATGCTGAAAAATTTCCAACTTATTCTTACGAGGTCTGTTGGCGCGCGAGCACGAGCACGAGTCTCTCTACACAGAGCACGCAGTGCACTGCAGCAGAGCTATTGTTAACATACACGTGAATAACACTGGCGAGGTGCAAAAATATTAATTAACGCACTTGCGCCGCGTCGACGAGGATGATTACTTTATCAAAGCGGTCTGCGTAATTATTAATACAGGTGGCAGAAGTATATAATAGTCCGTTAATAAATTAAGCACAGATAAGCAGAGTACAAGTCGGTGTATATAAAATATATTATATACACGCTTAAAACATGCAAACCGCAAACTATACACACACAGAGAGCGAGCGGCGAGACATGCCACGGATCGGACGCGCGGACAGGGCTCGGAGAGCACACACATTCGATATTATGGCAGCAGCGGCGACTAAGGCAAGCCTAGGATTCAATATTAATGAAGCAAGACCCTCCTCAGGCTAATGGCAGCACGGAGTAGTAGTGCAAGCCCTCTTATAACCCCAACAGCTGATTGTGCTCGGCAAATTTCGTTGATCGTCTTACGGCAGGCGGAAAAGGAAAGAAATAAATGAAATACGCGAAAGACGCGCAGTGTGTGTAACGAGTGTTTCCGTAAAGTATCCCATCAACGAGCTCGTAACTCTTTTCTCGCTCTTTTTCTCTCTCGCTCGTGCGCGCGGCTTTCATCACTCGTGGTCTGCGAATTTTTATTATTACATTCACTCATATTGCACTCGGCCACTTGGAGCGACGCACCTTTTGGCCGCGCTCGCGATCGAGCACACGCATGCTCCAAAACCTGCGCGCACGCGGATTAGAATTATTTTACGTATAATTAATTCGGCGCGTTGAACAATTTTTCGCTGAAATTCGGCCGGAGCTTCTGAGAAGGCAAGAGATTCAGGAGGTGTATATACGAACGAGCTGTGTGCAGGTTGAGAAACACTGCGAGCCGAGAGCCAAGTTGAAGTCTCGACACACGGCTATACGCTCCGCTCGTGTGCTAGTCTGTGCTTGTGTTCGTGTGCGAGTGAGTGCTCGGTGTGCATCACACACGGACGTACGCGAATACATGCACAGTCCCGCGGGACGTTGTGGGCGTGTAAGCTGCCTGTACGCGCATATATACTCGCCGGTTTTATTTCGTGCTTAGCCGCAGTTATATATATTATACCAAGGTTTCGTCGCTACATAGCCGAGCCGCGCGATCTCTTGGTGAGCTCGACGAGTCTGGGGCCGCCGACGCTGCTGCTACTCGCCGAGCCGAGTAATGCGAGACTAATTTTCTATTAGAGTTGATTTATTTCGATTCCAATGTATGCACGCGCGCACTGCGTTTTCCACCACTATTATATTATACGTTTACACGCTGAGAAGCCCTGGACACACACTTACGCTATAAAGGCGAGCTTATTTTTTGCGCCCCGCTTCGATTACATTATAAACAGCTGTGAATCGCCGCCACTGCTGCTGCTGCTGCTGCTGCTGCACTGCCACCGATGCACAGTAGTGGCATAACTGCTCCTGCTTTCTCTGGTGCTCCGCGCGAGACCAGAATACGTAATGCGACAGTTTTTTTGCCCAATCGCTTCCAAAGCGTAAAAATGCGTCCAGCGAAAGTATATCATCCTGGCTAATTACCATAGGCATGAAAACTTGACAAAACCGATTGAACTATTGTTCACCTCGATGATCGCGAGGTGATATTACCTTTTTCTTCGTCTTGGCGGGGGTTTTTTTTTAAGCAAATGCCGTGGTATAATTATGGCCTTTGTATAATATTATGATAATGCCAAAGTCGTCTCTTTTTCTTCGTAGAGTCGCGTGTATATCGATAATCAATCGCGCATATATATAGTGGCACGCAGTACGTACACACATACGCGCGCGGTAAAAGCGACTATAATGCACACGCACACACAAGATAGAGAAACTCAGGGGTCGAGCGAGAGAGGCAAATAGTCGAAGAGCTATAAGAATGTACGAGCGTGGAATCTTTATTTAGTATTATAGCCTCTGCATGTTTCATCGACGCATTTATTATTGACCAACGTCCCTTACGTGCAAAAGTTGACTGAAAGCTATCGTAATGAACTCGGCGTATTTTCATTTCTGCCCTCGCCAACGTCCGAGTGTGTCCCAGTCGGTCTCGACGCTATAAGCGCATGTAAATATAGAAATAATTCGAGATTTTTTTCCCCCATGGAAATGACCAGAATCCACTTGCAGCGCATTGCAGGCATCGCGAGCGAGGTCACTGCAGCCGTGCGACTCAAGATGAATATTCAAAAGAGCGCGTAAATCATGATTCAAATATTCATCAAACGGATCTGGAAAAAAAATATTTCTTCATTCGAATACGGCGCGTCGTGATTTCGAAACGGTGCACGAGTGCGGCGGCCCCCACCCAAGTTAATCTCGGGCTGCGATTTGCGCGACCAGTCGCAAAAGAGGAGAAGCAAGTTTACTGACCCGCGCGCGCGCTCGCGATCGATTCACGTCTGTCCGCGCAGAGTCAGGCTCGGGGGGTGCGGACTCGACTGACGATTGTAAAGTCGTCGTAGCCTCGTCGATCGAGCCAAATTTGCATATCAGGAAAAAATTGATCGGATTCCAGAAACGAACGGTGGACCTTACTATCGGTCGAGTTGGACGAACATCTCTGTTTGGATATCAACTTGATGCGAAAGAAAATGATGATTTTGAGATAATACAACCTTGATATAATAAAGGGAGCTTTTTTGGGTGGTGATGAAAATTTATTCCCCTTATGAACTTGAAGAAGTGTTCATGGTGAATCTATTGACAAATTTGAAAAATATAATTTTTCAATGTATCTTTTTAACGATAAACGTTGCTGAATTGTTAGACCAATAGATAGTAAAGGGCTCAAATATTATTTATATTTTCAAATGAAACATTTTTATTTTTTAATAATTTTTTTCTTCCTCTTTCTAATGAAATTTTCAAACTCCGAAATTTCGTTAGAAAGTACAAAAGATGAAAAAATTAATATGTAAAAGACCCATCAAAACAGCTATATTTCGGTGAAAAATTAAAAATTTCAATTGTTTGTAAATGCAATGGAAATACCAAGGCAAATTCTTGCTTAAATACATTAAAAGAAAATCGAGTTTAAGGTATAAGTAATCCCTTGAAGATAATATAAATGTTGACCCATTCATTGAAATAACACAATAATGATGCGAGACTATAATTCAAAATACCCCTACCCATGGCTCCAAAATCTCGTTTGTTTTCTCTCGCTCCATCTCGGTTTGTTTATATTGTGCGGAGTCAGTAGCTTATGTGTGCTCGAATCGCGACGGCCTCGATCAAATAAATCGGTCCAATCTTTTTTTTTTGTTCACTAAAGTCTGAAAAATGAACCGTCGATTCTTTTACGCCAATGCACCATTGCTTAGAAATCGTCGATTCTTACTCGCCAGTGTGTCATCGAGTAGAAATCGCCTACCGCGTCTATTAAGACGGAGCTCGCTCCAGAGCGTCATGTGGGATTTTTGGAGTTATGGCCGTAGTTATCCGGATCCCTACGATTACATCAATAACAGGGTGAATATTACAATACTTGTACTCTCGTAATAGCGTGATAAACTTCATAGGTTATGTCTAAATTTTTCAAAGGTTCGTCCAGACGCTGAATCACAATGGATTTATTATAGGGATTGGTAATGAACTTTAGTTAATTAAAATAATTGCAGTTAATTCTTTCTGTAATTAATATTTTAATTAAACTAAGCAAATTAATGATTAATATGTCGCATTTTTAGTATCTTGGCCTTCCTCTTTGGATTTGGTGTAACAATGCTTACAGCAATTTTTGTATACATGTTATTCTGTACAGGACTTGTCAGTAGGCACAGCAGCCGACTCAGTAAGCATTGGGTGCGAATTGCATGAAGAAGACGTCTGGATGTATATTTTAAACGTATTATAAGTAAGAAGATCGCCACGTTTAGCAAGAGTGGCGAAGAGAGCGACGCAATGTGTAGGCACGCGAGGCGTCGCGATTTTTTTCTATTGTTTTTATTGATTGATGACCGATTTTTTGTGTAAAACTAGTGAACTCTGTTGTACGACTTTTACTTTTAGATATTTCAACTCGATAACATGGAACGCGCGTGTACAAATTTTGTACTAAAAAAAATTATAATACGTTATAATATGAGTTTGATCCATTATAATATATACATGCATATATAGTATGAGGATTTCAAATTTTCATCGATTATGTACGTATTAGGAATGCACCAAATACGTTTTGCCAAGCACCTGTAGCAGGTTGTATTTAACGTATATATAATAAAACGGAATGGCCATTGCAATTTGACAAAGTGTCTTTTTCTCTAATTTTTTTCAATGCGCCACCAATAAAGCCCACATCGATTGGCACCTCTTATCGTTTATGTGTGTGTATGTATATTTGTACGGTACATTATGAAAGCTCGCTCGAAACTTGTGTGCATGCGCATGTGTGTCTGTGTATGAATAACGGTGTAAACAGCCCAACAGAGCGAGCGAGAGAGAGAGAGAGAGAGAGGAGTACGACGAAGAGGAGGACGAGAAGGAAGGTATACCAGTCGAAAGATAAAAGCTTACTAAAAAAAAGGCTAAAAGGGACAAGACTGCGTGCGAATCGATTAATCGTTTCGATAGCCAATGGTTTAATTAGGCTCTCTCTCTCTCTCTCTCTCTTTTACTCGCGCACGCGCTCGAGAGCGCGATTTATTCCTTGGGCGTCTCTCTACGAAAAATTCCGTTCTCCTTTTCGCTCTCGGCCTGCGAGATCGCGAGCTCGTACAGCGTGTGTCTATATATATACTGATCATATATAGGTATGCATGTATAGAGGCGCACGCGGGAGATTGCTCGTAAAATCTTTTAACGCAATTCCTCGTCGACAAATTTATTAAACGACCTACCCCCTCGTTTCTTATCCGTGAGCGCGAGCGCATATGCGGCCTTAGAACCAGACTGAAATGACCTTATTTACCTGCAACAGAAAAAGTATAAAAGGGGATTATTAGGTTATGTTTGCTTGTTGATGTTAAAATACCATATACACATTGTGCGTCTATATAATGTGGCCATATAATACGGAGAGAGAGAGAGAGAGAGAGAGGCGAGACTCGGCCAAGCTGCAAGTCTATAGTTTGCATGAGCCGTGCAAGGGCCGAGCCTATAAAAGTGACTCATATAACGACTTGGCTACATCGACAGCAGCAGCAGCAGCAGCAGCGCATGTTGCAGCCAAGACAAGTCACACTAATTAACGCTCGGAGCTCTCTTGGCGCGGTGCGGCCGAGATTGATAGGGAAGGACCCTGCGCGCCGTCTTATACGTGCGCCTACTCTTACGTAATTCCCCGCAGCCGATCTCTTGGCCATCGCCGAGCGAGAAAGACAATGCGCGCGACATGCTGTACAATACACAGAGACGCATACAACACACACACACACACACACACACACAGACTCGCATGACACATAGACCGCACTTAGAAATACCTGATGGAAATGTGTTAAGGTAATGACGTCTATATTTACGCGCGCACACGCTCATTAATTTATTATTCGCCAGAGAGCCGAGAAAAAATTATTACGCGCGTATTGCTTTGCGTTTCCTAGTCGGTGGCACTTGAATGCACTTGTCGTCGAGATGATTATTACCGATACATCATTGATTCGTTTCTCTCTTTGAGTTGTTGCTGCTGCTGCAACGTGTTGTTACTCTTTTTTCTTTCTCTCTCTCTCTCTCTCTCTCTCTTTGTCGAATCACACACAAAAGTCGGAGCTGTGTGCAGTCTAGCGATATATATGCCGCTTATAGCATGTAATACCGGTAACGCGAGCTTTTTTTCTCGATCGCTCTCGGCGCGCGGCGATCCGCAACTTCTTCTTCTGCCGCGAGCGTATTACATCTCTGTGTAGTCATAAATCCTGATACTTTGAGCCGGAGCACTCGGCAGCGAGTGTATATATAATATCGGACGCGCGACCGAGCGCCAATCGATGACGTCTTTTTTTCGCGTCTCCTTTGTGAATTCTCTCTGACGACGAACGACGATATTCGCTACTACTGACTCGCGCATTTTTTATTTCTTCTTATTCTCTTTTTTTTTATCTAGACAATTACCTAATCCGAAGATAGATCTAAGCATCGAACGTTGGCTGTCCAAGTAAAAATTTTCATGACACGCTCGCTTTCAGCGTATGTTTGCTGCACACTGCACCAAAGAGACCCGAACGTGGTCACGAGTACAGCTGATGTGCACATGTCCTATGTATGTGCGCGAGCGGCTGTGGCTATGCAGCAGCGGTGCAATTACGTAAACTGCGAGAGATACTGCGTCATCGCTCGCGTACATACATGGACGACTATGCGCGACGATCGTGTTTTTCCGAAAAATCAACCTTTCTCGGCCCACTCGCACCACATAACAACTCAATTCGATCGCATCCGCGCGCTCGGTGCAGCGGTCGCTTCTCAAATACAAACAAATGCAGAGAGGTAGAAATTAAAAAAAAAGAACAAAAAAAAAAAGAAAAGGAATAAAAAAAGAAAAGGAAAAGGAATACAAGTCCTCCCCCTATATTGTTTGCAATGCTTGCTCTCCGGCGCGTTCCAGTAGTCTCGTAACGCGCGCGCGGGGCACGGGCTGCACGGCGATTTATCTTCGTCGAGAGCTGGCGTACCTATATAGGTATATATGTGGTACACAAACGCGCACGTGGGAATCGCCGCCGACGACGGATTATCAGGATGCTTGTGTGCAAGTGTGTGTGTGTGTGCGTATTCGAGCAACACAAAAAAAAAGTTTGCAGGCGACCACGGGTAGAAGGGGTAAAAAACGAAAGAGACGGAGAGAGAGAGAAAGAATCAGAAGAGAAACGAGAGAATCAAAAGAAAAGAATTGCATTTCGTATTTCGGTTAGTATGTGTGAAAATTTACATGTATATGGGTCTTTGCTCCGGCGACGAGCGACACGGGGGAATATACACACAGATACACCTATATACAAACTCAGCCGAGGTACGTATAACGATCCGCGTACGCGCCGCGCGCGGCTAACACGTATTAAATGTCACTGGGACACTAATGAGATATGAAATCATTTGTAAAACATAAAACGGCCGATTATCATCGCGCTGGAATGAAACACGTTTTTAATGCAGTGAGAGAGAGACTCGCACGCATATAATCAAGTCAACAACCTATAGATACAGAGAGACAGGCCGAATGACTTATTACATCATATCGCTCGTTCGCGCGCGCGCGCGCAAGCACGCGGAGCTATATTATACACATGATCGCGTATCCCCATAGGTATTATAAATAATCAATCTGCGAGCGCGAAGAAAAAAATAAATAAAAGAGCAAAAAAAGCTGCTGCTCTTGAAAAATAAGAAAAATGCCTACACACACTTGTGCGCTCCTCTTTCTCTCTCTCTCTCTCTCTCTCTCTTACTCGCGAATACACGATATAGACAGTCCTGAGCAACAGAGAGAGATTCTTAACCTCGGGCGCGCGTAACACATACCGCCCATCTCTTTCTTTCTCATTCTGTCTTTCGGCAAAAAAGAGTATCAAAGGAAAGCTTCCGCGCGTGCTTTCTACTTCTCTTTCTCTGCCCGTGTGTGCGCGTGTGTGTATACGCGAGAGGAAAAAAGGTTTACATCGGCAGATCAGAACTCGGACGGCGATTCATCTTCTGGCAGCAGCGCGACGTGGAGTGTTCAGCGCTCCAGCTTATACATACACGAGTGTGTGTATACGAATTGGAAAATGACGATACGGCAGCAGCAGCAGCTGTGCACGACCTGTAACGCATTGCCGTGGCGCGCAATATTTCGAAAAATATAAAAGCCCGACGTACGCTCGACGGATCTTTTGACGCGTCGCATCCGCGAGCTGCTGCGCGGACGACTTGCGTAATGTCACTCTGCTACGTACTATATACCACCTCGCGAGAGAGCTGCGAGCAGCGATAAATATGTATATAGCGCTCAGCGTGACCGCTTTTGCCTTTATTTTGCTACTATATTTTTTTTCCTATTTTTTCCTTTTCTTTTTTTTCGCAAAGGATATGTACCGTAGTATAGACTAGGCCGCGACGAGGCTCTGCACTGTGTGTACGGTCATTACCGCTCGCTCGCGCGCTTCAACATTCGTCGGAGCGTGTCCCTTTAGTTTTTCCTTTTTTTTTTTTTCAACATTGCCGTTGTGTGTTGTACGTTGGAAGATGACGACGATGGAGATGTAGGACATCCTCGGAAGATACGTTGAGTAAGATAAAAGCCAGCCAACAGCTTTGTTGGCGCGCTCGCGCTGCATTATACCTATGCGCACATTGTCTTGCGTTGTTTGACTCATCTTTTTTTTTTTATAATTGCTCCGCGCGCATTCGTCATTTTTTTTGTCACAGCTTTGCGCTATAACGTAGCTCTATACATCATATTGCGCAATAATAAAAAAGAAATAAAACAACAAAGCGAGATAGAGAGAGGAGAGCGCGAGAGAATAGAATGTTGTACGTGATTTAATGAATTCTTCATTAAACGCATACTTCTGTCTTGTTTTCCGGACTTTTATATCGCGTAATTATCGATATATAGTATCTCTCGTAGTCCTCCGTACTGCACTGCACGCACAGCAACTATAGAAAAGTCTCTACACCGACTCGATCTATATATGCGTTTTCCACTCGTATGCGTTCGACAATAGACGTAGACGAGGCACACGAGGCACTCGACTGTCAACAATAGTCACAAAGTCGGAGTCAAAAGAAGAGCGAGTGAGCGAGAGAGAGAGAGAGAGAGAGAGAGAGAAAAAAAAAATAAGTCCAAGTTAACGCGCCGAGTTTTGTAATAATGGGACTCTTATGGCTCTGGCGCGCGCTCCAGAGAGAAACAGGTGCGTGACGTCAGGTGGTGGGCACAGCAGCAGTAGCAGCGGCAACAGCAGTAGCAGCAGCAGCGAACGCTTGTCAGACTCTCGCGCTTAGTAGGATATATACGACGATCGTTTGTGGATTTTCGTGTCAGAAAAGCCGAAGCGAGGAGGATTAAGATTTAGCCGCTCGATTAAATCCATATCTCTCGCGTTCGGTTCTCTGGGTCGCTCGCGTCGATGAATAAAATTGTATAAGTATGCGTAATCAATTCGTAGCGCTGAGTCTCGTTAATCCGAATGTTTCCGTAGTAGTCTCTGGTGCCTCGTGATTTTTCGCATAAATTCCCAAGTACGCGGCCGAGTTCAAGAGTACCCATGATGATTATATGCATGCGTGTTTATGTGTGAGTGTGTGCGTGTGTGTGTATGTGCGTGTCTTCTGCACTGCGCAGCGTAAGGTACATCGTGCAATGGACGCGCTCATATAATATAAACGGCGCGGGAATATTGCTATTGTTCGAAAATTCCATGCATCGCTGATCACACTATATATAACCGTTGACTCTGCGACGCGTAACGATTATCGTTGTGTATACGTCTTTGACAATGAGAACGGCGATTTCTATACGTATACATGTCTCTCTTTCTGTCTGCTGTCGGCCGCGACTGCCGAGTATATGTATACTGTTTGTGTCTATGTGTGTCTGACATGCGGTACATCGCGACTTTTGCAATAAATATATATGATTGTCTCTTTTCGAGCCTTTTGCGTAATAATAATTCATATATTTTTGTGCGATACACCCGTGGCAGCGACGCGTTAGGAAAAATAAAATAAGGAAGACAGACAGACCGAGAGAGAGAGAGAGAGACATAGTCAGTACATAAAAGAAGTTTATTAGCGTTGAAAATCGCGAAAACTACATAAAGCCATCACCGCGAGCTCGTCAGTGCGGCACACATACACACTCGTATAGCCACACGGGAGTAGCGTAACTGCACATATCTCTACTTGCTGCAGCGAGAGTGAGCGAGCTGAGAAATCGTCGTTACAATATGCATTAGAGCATAAAACTAGCCGCGGCGACTATAATATAGCATCGCCACGCTCAAGATGTGCGCGCCTCGCGGCTCATCGAGATTATCAAGCGCATCACGATGTGCTAATGGATAATAATTCCTTTATGTACTATCTCGACGTGAGCTTATGTTTATGTGCGCTTTTGCCCCGTGTATACACATACGCAAGTAGAAGCCCGCGATCGATCGTTGCTTACACCTATGAAAAATTGAGAAAAATAAATAAATAAAGAAAACCGCGAAACTCGCTCGACATTGACATTTCAATTATTCCTGCTTCTCGGATGCATATGATGCGTATATACATACGTATGCGTGTACAAACTCGCGAGCATGTGTGTGAGTAACTTAATAAAAATTCATCGCGCGTATATAAATTGTATATCTCATAAAAAGATCTGGCGAGCGCGGCGTTCGCGCGTCAAATGTTATAATACACATCAAGGTGTGCGTTCGGTAGCGATACCTATACATAATGTACGCTCGCGCGCGCACGTTTGCACAATTCCCCTCATTATAAAGTGTTGAGTCCCGAGCACGAGGCATCATCAAAGCTTCGCGATCGCAAGACGTGTATTCAGGACAAATTTGTGGCCCGGAAACGAGTTTGCCCGGCGAGTATAACGAGCACTAGAGAATCGAGAATAGAGCTGCACTAGGCCACACGCGCGGCGGAGATTTTTCAAAGTCAAAATAACGCTCGGCGGCGCACGCCAACTCGCCACGAGATTATTATTTCGTTATAAATAATTTATCGAGTTTCGTCATTACTGATTCTCGCGCGATCTCGAGAGCCGCGCGCGAAGAGAACACGTTGTTATAATTCGCACGTCTCAATGTCGATGCGCGTGGATGCGAGCTGCACAGCGGTGCAGCGGCGCACATAGATCTCTGCCGGATTATATTATTTTTTCCCCCGAGAGTTTACCAACACGATGATTTTTCAATTTTTTTTTCGCTAGGAAAATCTCCTGAATTTTCGACAAAATACTCGCCTGCCAAGTTTTACGTTTTATTGAGTTAAACGAAAGTCGTCTACTCGATCAGCGGCAGCAGCATCGGCAGCAGCAGCAGCAGCGGCAGCAGCAGCGTAGCGAAATATAAGAGAGAGAGAAAGAGCTGAATGATGCCCGAAGGCCACGGAGGTGCTGCAATATTCCAACACACGTATACACGCTCACACTCACATGCCGAGCGCGTACACACATACTCGCGATCCTTGGCTTGCAGCTCTAGCGCTATATATGCCAGGTATTTACGTAAATGCATGCAGCTGCTGCTGCCGCTGCCGCTGCTATATACGAGCGATTCTTTATTATTCGACGTGTATATATTCGCTCGTCTAGCACAGCTATGCGAGATTTGGAAAATTTTCTGAGAAAAAAAAAGATCGATAAGCTCGCGTGTGAACGACGAACCGTGGTAATTGCCGAAAATTAGCCACACTGCCCGTCGATTAAAAATGCAGGATGGACAAATTAGAAGATTACCGAGCCGATCGTGCTCGCGATCATCAAACAAACTCTGTATCTGAATTCGCACGGAAAAATATCACTTACGCGCACAAGTTTGAATAATAAAAAATACGCCACTTGGATTACGCCAATTTTCAAGAGTATAAAACTTGGCAGAGAAAAAAGCATGTATGTAAGTGTCAGCGCACCCCAAGACTTTATGCAAGTTTAATTCGCTGTGTAGAGCGAGAGTCGCGCTCGTGGCAGAAAAAAACGATATATTTTAGAGAAAATCCACCCCAACGCGGTTATAGGCTCGTACAAAAGATAAGCGAGCCCGAGACAATTAATATTCATGACCATAAGCTCGCGGCGTTGAAAGGCTAAATCGTCACTTTGAACAAAATATTAAAATTCGATTGTGCGATCGCTGCTTTTTGCAGTAAATCATATTACTATTGATACAGTAGTAAAAGCTGCTCGTCTCGCTTCGAACTTGAACAAAAAAAAGTGGAGGAGCGATTTTATGAATATTTATAGAGTTTCGGGAGGTAGCTTTTTTCGGGTCTTTGAACGCAGGTAGTTTCTTCGCATCGCCTCTGTGTGTATCTATATATTCTGGGAGGGACCACGCGCGCTCATATCGATATTAATACAGAAAAACGTGGGAATCGGTATGTTTTTCTGCGTAAAATCGAGCTGTGTGCGCCAAAAGTTCGTAAAAAGAATTAGTTATGGTGTGAATAACGAGTCGATTTTCGGTCGTTGTTATACACAGAAATTGTATATTATACACATAAAAAAAACGAAATAGAAATATATTTTGGTCGAGCGAGTGTGCGTTTGTGTATGTGTGCATATGTATACGACAGGTTGCGATCGCGGAGCTGCGGCACACACGAGGGAGCGAGAGAGAAACATACGGAGGCTAATGACAGGGCAAGCACTTCTCTCTCTCTTTCTCTTTCTCTCTCTTCGGGGTTCTGTTCTTCCGCCACGACAGACTGACGTGTGCGCATCCGGAAGCGGTGTAGGTTTTATATGGACGAAAAAAAATATACGCGCGATATGCCATCAGGTCGCCGTCGTCGTCTGGGCAATACTCTGTCTGTCATTCTTACGTTGTATATTTCATTTCTCTCTGTCTCTCTCTATCTCTCGTTATTTTTTTCGTGAGCATGCGCGTTCCTTTTTTTTGCTGCCCTATGTGTGTACCTTGCGCGCGCGGCACGAGGCCAGGAATTTTCAAACGGTTTCTTCGATAAAATTTATGACGAAATTTTCTGAGAATGCGCGTTAATTGCAACTTTTTCCTTCTGCCGCGCGAGGTGTACACTCGTCAAACTGGGCCGGAGCGATAAATAAAGCCTTTTTCCAGATCGAGCGCTTTTATAAGAGAAAATTTTAATTTAGATTCATTGTGGATTATATGAAAATTAATACACGAGTGCAGCCTCGCATGCATACCCAATTTTAATCGACGCACAATCACTCGGGTGCGCGCACTCATAGGTCAACTACCACATAATGTCTCCATAAGCTCGCTCGCGGGAGCTGTGCGTGTGCGACCGAGAGAGATGACCGTTGAAATGAAGAAATTTTGTGCGCCGGGTAAAATCAATCGCGCGCACCATTTGGCCACGAAGGAAACTGTTGGAATACACGTCGCTTATACAGAGTTTGGTGCAGCCGCGTGCGGTTATCCTCCTTTGTATATGGGAGCAGCAGCTCAGCGAGCCTTACGTTTCTTTCTTTTCTCTCTTTCTCGCGTGCGAACCCGCCTATGCCGCTCGTTGTATACTCCTCGATAATCCCTCCGAACCGCGTGTGCGGATCGCGTCGCACCAACGAACGTCGCAAAAGTGAACGTTAAAGGCAAAATGAGAGACCCACGGCTAGACTCGCGTACGTGCGTGCATGCGTTGGGAAAGCTAATCGACAAGAGACGATACCAGTATATTACAGCTCTCGAGCCGTTGACTCATGTTCAATGTGTGTGTGTGTGTGCCGTTGTTGTTGTTGTCGTAGCGTCGTTACGACATCCCTCCTCGCGCACCTCAGAGTGCAACCGCCGCCGCTGCGCTCGATTCATCTTTTCTTCGCCATTAGAGAGAATCTCTTTTGAATGATTGATCGAACGATGAGAAATAAATCGCGTAGTACCGCGACTTTTTTTTTTATCCAGCTCAACTGCCTTTGCGAAACTTTGCTCGCTCGCTCGTTCACTCTTGGCGCGCGCGCGCACGTGTGTGTACGTATAACGTACGTTACGAGGTTGTTTATTGTTTAGAATGCGGTGCTATTGACATTTCATAGTTGAGAGCGCCAACACTGCACCACGCTTATATAGAGAGATTGTACTTGGACGTTAAAAAGCCGATCGCTGGAGAGGTGAATGGGTTCCTTTTCCTCAAGGGTACGAATTCCAGCTCGGCAGCGCTCTGCGCTCTGCGTAAGGTACGGTGCACGCGGTATGGTCAGCTCACACGCACACACACACAAGGACTCGTGGCACGTTTTTTTTTATTACTCTTTAGCAGCGAAAAATGTGTACGTGGAAAAGCTCGTAATTGAAATTGCCGATCGAGCGCCTAGATCGAGAGCCGCGTCTCTCTCTCGTACCGACTTTCTCATAATCGAAAAACAATTAAAACGCAACAATGAAGGCTTCGTGTATAACTGCACACACACACACACGGCTCGGCTTGTGGCTCGAAAAAAATACGTTTGCTCAGGTAAACGTGCAACGTGTGCATGTGTTTTATGTATATACATGTGCGTGTGCTGCGGAGAGAGTAGAGTACGAAAGTCTGCGTGGAAAGGGCCCGCGCAAAAGAGCTTGATATTCTGGCATACACACACATACACATACACGTATAGTCGAGACGGTGGGCGGGGCACGCGCCTTTTGGGCTCCAAGGCGATCCACTCCGACCTCCAGCTTATTTTTTCCTTTTCTTTCGAGATAGCAGCCGCAGCAGCAGCAACAGCCACCGCCGCCGCCGCCGCCGCCAGCCTGGCTTTCGCTTTATTATTATATATTCGCGCGCTCGCGAGCGTATGTATGCAGCAGTAGTGTACATGTGCAGGCCTGTGCCGCCGTGTACCTCAGGTAGTATGAACGAATAACGACTATTTTTTCATGAAAAAACAAAAATAGCTCGCTCCGATCGGGAGTATGCGTGTGCGTGAGCTGGTGGTGTTTGCTCTCGTAGTCTCTCTCTCGAGAGTGAGACGTATGCTCCTTTTGTCGATTATAATTCGCCGACGTTGCTGCAGCAGCAGCAGCAGCATACATATATCTCGTGACTTACGATGTGTCAGACTTGACAACTGAGTGCAAGGCGTCAGCTGAATACACGATGAGCGGCCGGAGATGCGATCGTTTCTTCGTGTATCTTGTAAAACCCTTCTTTTCTTTCTTTTTTTTTCATTCATCGTGAGCGAGCGAGAGAGATCGTGTCCTCGCGCGGGAACGGCGAGAGGAAACAATTGCTACCTGAATTACATTTACGCGCGCGCGGCTATACCTGCCTGCGCCGAGCTTGTGAATAAAACATTTTTCATCCTTCTCAGCGTGCTTCATCCTTCTGTGCAGGAGTCGATCGAAAAAAGCAGCAACGACGCGCGAAAATGATATCCATGTCCACAGAGACGCGCGTCGCCTTATTTAACGCTCGCTACCGTTTCTTCCTTTTTCGAGTGTACGCGCGCGTAAACGGTTTCTCTCTATCTCTCGCAATCCAGCCTTCCTCGATAGTTTTTCCGCTATACGCGATCGTATATACATACGTAGGCTATAACATATACATACGAGAGAGCCTTATATTGGCGATAAATTAAATTGATAATTTATCGATTATCTCGCGTACGTATCCACGTACGTACGTAGCGTCGCGCCGAGCGATCGTATTATGAAACACGAGAAGCTGGTTTTGCTGATCTATTGGCCGATGCACACAGGTTTTTCTTGAATTTGAAGAGAGAGAGAGAGAGAGAGAAAAAGAACGTCCGATCGGAGAGGCAATAGCGCGCGCCAAATGTATAAATACACATTATACTCGCGCGTGCACACATGATCGGGGCTAATTAATTGACGATCAATTGTTTAAGTGCGCAATTCGGCTACCGCATAATTTTAGGTTTGCCGGCGAGCGAGCGCCTCTCTCAAGCTCGTGTGTATTTATTATTTTATATTGCAATGCACACACGTAGCAGCAAACGTGGATGCGGTGCAGCGGCGATCGAGAGGCTCGCACACATGAGCCGAGCGACGATGAAATCATCAAGGTTGATCTTAATAAGTTTTTGATGCTCGTACATAAAATTTGCTCCACAGCGCGCTCTCTCTCTTGCTCGCGCGCGCGGGCATTATTTTTAAAAAACGGCATTTTCGATCCGCTACCGTACGGCTTTATGCATTATAACTTAGTCACACGTGCTGTGTATATGCAGGCTTGCTACCGCGCGACTGCGGCTGGCGATATATACTGCTTAGCCGCAGGTATATATTACACGCGTACAACACGCACATCAAACGATCCGCTCGGTGTGGATTTCTTATAATTGTTCTTATTTTTGACAAATTCCTCTCGCGTGGGCAATTTTTTCTCGCTCCCTCGGCTCGGCTGCTAAAATACGAGTTCGCTGACCACGAGTCGGCCGTGCACACAGCAATGGCAAGCAGGCGACGACGACGACGACGGCGGCGGCGGCGATGGATTCCTACGAGTGGGCTGCTTTTCGACTTCGTAGAATACACCGCGTGCTTTGAATGTCTTACTCTCTCTCTTGCTCTTTCGCTCGGGCTCTCGAGGATGCGTCTTTTTATCAAATTGCATCCCACGGCCGGTTTCGCGAAATTTCCCTAAAATTCGAATATAGCCGCCGTCGATGCGTGTTTGATGCAGGTCATATCGTATACGTGTGCGCGGGTAAGAAACTTTTCTCGCAGTCACGTGCAAATTCGCTAGTAGCCTGGGCTTCTTATGAATAAATGTATGTATGCAGAAGAAACGAGCCTCGAGTGAGCCAAGAGAGCTGAAACACGAAGGAAGGAACGAGAGAGAGAGAGCCGAGGAGAAAGCAGAGCGAAGACGAGGCCCTTCCACACACACACACATACACACACAGGCACGCACACTACTATAGACCAGACTTGCACGGCACCGCTGCAGCAGCACCGTGGCGTTTTTGCGCCACTTTCATCGTTCGCTCGCTCGCGGGTAAAACAGCCTCGGCCCGACTACGAGAAGAGAGCCGAGCACAAAGTACGGACGTATATAGCATATGAACGAAGGAACGAACGTACGAACGCAGAGGTCCCGGATTTACCCGGCGAAATGTTGAATTTATTAGATCGAGATACGCGAGGGCGTTACACACCTTCTATACATGCTACACGTATAGCATATATAGGCGCATATACCTGCGTCGGTGTGCGAGTGTGTACGTCTGTCCGCGTAGGCCTCTGCGTGTTTGTGTGCCAGTCTTTGTACAATATGTACGCACGCATCCCCTTGTGCTCTGCGCGATGCAAGTTTGCGTTGTAGTAGTGCTCCGTGCGGCTCCGTGCGGCTCCGTGCTCGTATTCCGCTGCTCATTGCCAAAAAGTCTCGAAACGAGCTAGAGTCGAATGGTTGCAAATTTGCAAAAAAATAACGATATCTGTTGCAGACCACCACGCGTGGGAAAAGTCCTTTGAAAAGCTCCCGATATTTAGCTCTCTTATTTCGTACTGCACATGCAGCGCGCACCTCGATCATCTTTTTTCCCCGAGTATGTAAAGCAGCGAGTGTAATGCCCTTTTATTATTATTTACAACTTCTTGGCATGCAGGACAGTGAGAGAGAGTAAGAAGGAGTAAGAGAGAGAGAGAGATCTGTAAAGGAAGTATGGATGATTTATATCCATAGAGTGCAGTGTGCATGTGTATGTGTGTGTGCATGAAAGAGAGAAGAGCTACTGCTGGCAGACTGCTGCTGTTGGCCGCGATAATACCAATCATTATCGTCGCTTAATAACAGGCATTACTGCCAACATTGAAATAATGCGCCGAGTTGCAACCACGCGGCCCCGGCCGCTTGACCCATTACTTTCTTAGCGAGCTTCATACTCGACTGCTGCTGCTGCCACCGCTACCTTCCTTTTTCGGTCCTTTCTTTTCTTGCTTCTTTTCGCGCGCGCGCGAGGAAATAAACGTTTCTTCGTTTCGTCATGCCCCTTATCGACGTGGATAAAAAAAGTTACATTTATCGATAATAGAGCTCTGATCGTGCACAGTGGCAGAAACTTACGTCACGCGAAAGATAATGGAATAATGTGCATACGATCCCATGCGTGCTTACTGCCTACATCTATCGTTTATATGTGATATACACGATACAGAAACGAAACGCCGAGGAGAAAAGAAAGAAAACTTTTATACTTCCATTGGCGTGTACAGTAGCAGATATATATCATATACATGCGTAACAGTTAAGAAGTGTTGTTTAGCGGACTTTGTTTCTCGTTCGTGGATAATCTCTTTCTCGCGCGCGATATATAATAATGCGCGTAATCGACGTTGTCCGTTTGCTTCGTCGTCGCGAGGCAGAGGCAAACTTTTGGAATGTGCGTGCGGAATTTCTTATGGGACATTGTGTTATCCATCCTAGTGTTGTAATGGGATGATTGGCCGGACACGAGCGCTTGATGAGTAATTACACGCCGGGGCGAATGCGAGAACTACTGCGCTTCTTTCTCTGACTCTTTTCGGGCTCTGCTTTTGTTTAACTTTCTTTAGCCAGCGAGTGATACATATTGCGTGAATGATGCAATGAGTGCTGCAGTGAATATAACACATATCGAACAAAAGTTTCAATTTTTTTAGCGGGGATAAGAGATTGAACATTTTTTAGTTGGTTTTGGAGTTTTGCCGAAGATGACCGCATTGCTCGCTGTTTGTGAGACGAAAATTGAATAAAGAAAAATAAGAAAAGAGACGAGACTCTTGTAGTTTATATTGCCTTGACCGATACTAGCTGAGATATTACTCGAAATCGATACTTGCACTTGTCGATTATTTACATAAACGACGACGATACACGGGAGAGACGTCGTTCGCCGAATAGGCTTGCGCCTATGAATTATTCAATTTATTCTCTGAAAATATTTATCGATTACCTCGTGCGAGATTGATGAATTATTCGACCAATTGGGCGCTGCTCTCTACGCTGGCGAGAGAGAGAGAGAGAGAGAGAGAGAGAGAAAGAAAAAATCTTTTCGCAAGCGATTGTTTCGTGGCTGCAGCTCGCATGTATATACGTATGTAGGTACGCGCGCTCACATTAAACAAAGCCATTCCCGAGGGCGTTTAGCGATCTATCGAGTAATATATCGAGACGTATCGATAGCTACTGCAGAGCTCCGGGCTCTGCTTGCGATTCGCAATGCATCATTCAATTTCGAGCGGCTAAAAAAATAATAAAACTCCATTAAAAATCGTCTCTCTCTCTCTCTCTCTCTCTCTTTTGCGTGCGTTCAAGTATGTGTGTACGCGGTGTATGCGCTACATATATTTTATGCACGAGTATTGAAATGAAAAAAAAGGACGGAGGAGATATCTTACCGCAAGGAGAGAAAGAGATTTACAATAAAGGCAAAAAAATATCCTCTCGTAGAAGTATATACCACGCCTCAGGTGTATGTGCATATATACCTGCACCTGTATGTACGCGCGCGGCGATACCCACACGCTGTCAATCTCTCTCTCTCTTTCTCTCTCTCGCACGGCAACGCAAGTTTCATATTATAAGAGATGCCTTTCTCCTCTCCGTGAGGGGCGTTTTTCATATACATACATGTGCACGTTTATACATACACACGCGTTTGCGGCGAGTTTTCATGCCACATGGACCGTGTACATACCCACACTCGCACACATGCAGCTTATAATACACGCATAAGCAAGCAGCACGGGTGATGAGATGGACGTTTCAGGGAGCTGTACGCGATCGCGTGATTCCGCGAGCGAGAGAACAGAATCGGAGGGCTCCTTTTTTTCTTCATCGTGCTTTTCGCAAAGAGAGAGAGAGAGAGAGGTAGAGAGAGACAGAAAGATCGAGAGAATGCGAGAATCAAAGAAAATTTTTACTTCGAGTGCTGAAAATCGGATAACGAGCCGAGCGCGCGACACGTTTTTGCAAAAAGCGACCACGACCCGTGCTGGCAAAACTTTTACAACGTGTGCGAGATAATGGTGAGAAAGTTGGCCAGTGCTCCGAACGTTAGCTGCAGTGCAGCTCGTCGATTTTCCTTCGGTGCCCGACGACTGCTCACCCATATACCGCACGTATAAGCCGGCCCGCGCGTCTATTAATACACATATACAAAGTTATTAAATAAAGCCATGTTTTCACTCCTATCGATGTTTTCTACATTATACACTCGCTCGCTCGCGCGCGCGTACACAGCACGTGTTTATATAAGCGAAAAGAGATTCACTTTCTATACATATAGGTCTATGCCGTGACTGACCATACACACAACGTAGCCGCGCACAAACAACACACACAAACACACACACACATACATACACACACATGGACTAGAGTGCATTCGACTGAGCGCGAGCTTATTTGTGTGTGTACATAATCGTTCGCGTGTGCCGGTAATTAGAGCAAAAAGTACAATACAATATATACGCGCGTGCACACATACACACAGAAACTTGCGCGTATATAGACTGCACATGGGCTCGTGTTGTGGATGGATGTATAATGCATAATTCACCAACAAAATAGTAAACTAGACGCGCAAACGCAGTTAATTGACCCCATCGTTAATAAGCGATCATCGGAGAACCCCCGTATAACACATATAAACTATGTGACGCCCGTAACGTAAGTAAGAGAATTTATGTCCCCGAGCATACTATATATACTGCGATGTCCAGTACCCCCTCTTGAAAAAAGCCAACTAAATTGACAGATGTGCGTATCTGGTTACCGGTGCGCGTTATGCACAAACACACGAGTGTAGTTCAACCCCGTCCCATGCCTGCGCTATTCTCTCTCTCGCACTCGTAAATAATTTCATCGACACTCGCTCCCGCGCTTAACCTTCGAGCTTTAGCCCTCGCACACGATATAATACTCCACACATAAGCTAATATAATATAATAAATTTGGCCCGCGTGTCGTTTCATTATATTCTGTTGGATGTAAGTAATGATGATGGTGCAGCTACTGACCTGTGTTTGCGTCAATCCAAGACTGGCGGCGAGCTCGGCTCGTTCGGGCAGGGCCAGATACTGCGTACGCTGGAATCGCCTGTTGAGCTGCTGAAGCTGCAGACTACTGTAGATCGTCCTTGGTTTGCGCATCTTTTTTCCTTTGCCGTTTCGCAGCGAGCCGCCACCGCCGCCGCCCAACTCGTCGACGATGCCGCTTTTGTTGTCGAGTGGCGACAGATCTGCAAAGTGCATCGAAACAAGTCATGAGAATTCAGAAAACTCAAAAATATCGAAGTTATATTATATGGATATGCGCGACCGATTGCGCGACAAAACTCGAGAGGCGCGTTACGTATCGCTCGAAAGTCCAATAAATTTCGATGCAATAATCTGCTCTGCATCGATCGCGACATTCTCTCGCACATATGTATGCAGCCCGCATCTCGACACTGCCGGCAGCTGCATGCGCCGCACCGTACGCACATGCATGTACCCTCTGCAGATTATACGCACTTTAATACGAGAAAGCAGTTTTTATCCAGTTTTTTGAATGAAAAACGTGCCTCATACCTACACACACAACACTCGGGTATACCGGTATGAATTTTTCACCCTACTACTACCTCGTCGTATATTAATTTATGTAATGTAAAAAAGGCAGGATATCGAGCGCAGAGCGTGGCTCTCGCTGCTGCGTGCACGTGTCTGTGCACAATTAAAATTTAAATATGTTAACAAGAAGCCGCCGCTCGCGCTACTGCAGCATCAGTTAAGAGCTCCGCGCTGCACTGCGCTGCACTGCGCAGACACTCATCGCGCACAGAAGGTTCGCGAGCGCGATCAGCGGAATTTTTGCATATGCCAGTGCCGATCTCCCGGTATCGATTAAATATTTTCATTAAGATTGGCTGTGACTCGAATTTCGGATCGAAAGGAAAACCGCAGCGAAACTCGAATTGTTGTTGTTGTTGTTGTTGTTGTTGTCGTCGTCGTCGTCGTCGTCTACTGCAGTGACTAGCAGAGGAAGAAAACTTTGTTACACACATCATACGCGTCGCGAAACGATCATTATCATCGACCGGCAAAGGAAAAAGGGTTCGCTCCTGAGCTTGACGCACTGGCAAAAATAATAATATAAACGAGACCGATGAACTTGACCACAAAATGACTGTCGAATGATTATTACCGCGCACATTATAAGTAGCTACTGCTGCTGCTGTTGCAACTCTCCCCCTTTTTCCTCTATCTCTCTCTCTTTCTCTATCCCTCGAGGCTAGTGTAATGCACGCAGCACGTAAAGGGTCAAGCGCACTTATGCTCGCGTAGCTCAACTTGCCTCGAACTTTACGCACGTTGGGATACTCGTTATTATTGTACTTTTTTCACCCGTCAATGTCTTGGAAAATTTCTGCAAGGGTTGCAGTACGCGTATACAGTCGCGACTGCAGTTCAGCTGGCTCTGATCCGACGGACGAGTGCGCCGGTGTCTCTACCCGGCGTAATTTGCTTTTGTAAGCGCGCGAGCGGCAATCGATGAATCACCTATGCAATCCAGCGTACATAGAATAAGAAAAAACCGCACTTTGTTAAATATATTATGCGTATCGTCGTGCACGCAGCTCGAGTAATTTTAAAGAAATTTCGCGGGGAAAAGTGCAGAGAGCCACAGTACACCACTGTCAGCGCAATTTACACGAAGTTTAAAATTTTAAAATTCGCTCCCGCGTACTCGAGCAAGTTCACGTACATTTACACCGCGAATTCTTCAGGGGTTGGTGCGTGTTTCGAAAAACTTTTATTTTCTTTCTTTCTCAAATCACCGCGCGCGCGTATGGATCGCTTATTATACGACCGAAAACATTTTCTGCGCGTGCAAAGTTTTGATATAAACGAAGCAACGATTTAGAATTATAAATTAGCTAGACGTCGAGCGAAAGATACAGCCGAAGCGATAAGAGACGCGCCGCATCGCACGCCTAGTGAGAAATCGCATTGAATGAAGTAATCACTATACGTGTATGTACAATGTATGCGAGGTAGCTGCGCGATCTATAGCCGAGATATATTTCGCCGACGTATAAATTGAAATTATTCGAATATTTTCGCTACATGCATCTCTCTCTCTCTCTCTCTCTCTCGAAAAGAGCGACGCTGCTAATGCTGCTGTCCTGGCGTTTTACAAGCTCCTGCGTCAGCGGTGCAGGCAAAAAACTCCGCTTCGCACAATGGCTCTTTCTTTCTCTTCCGTGTACAAGTGCTAAAAATCTATCGGACTGTGTGTGCTTTCTGTAACGCACTACCTTGTTTCTGTTTCTGTCTTCTTTTTTTTTTTTTCTTTTCGAGTCCCATTCGTCGTCACTTTCATCTAGATACGCGGCGGCAGCAGAGCCAAGGTGACGCTGACTACCATTGCGGATTGCTTCGGATATCAATATACGCGCTACGCGAGGACCCCCCGTCGGCAGGCGCGTGTGCCGTTCGTCGGTCGGTCTCGCTCCCATTTAAATCCAAGAAACAAAAAAACGAGTTCTCGTTTCTCGTTTTAATTTATTCAACTGCGAGCAGCAGATCTGAGAGGCGGTCGAGAGAATTATGCCCGCTGCAGCACACATGTGGCCGAGGACTTTAACGTATCGAAGTTTCTTGCCGCGCTCGCAGGGCTTCTTGATATGCTCGAGCTGCGAAGCTCTCGTGGCGGCGCGCGTTCGTGTGCTTGAGTATCGATCCGAGGCAAGGCTCGTGAGCTTGTCGTCATGTGAACGAAACTTTGGCTAGGCTAAGCCTCGAATAAAACTTGGATTTGCCACGAAAATGTCAACCTCTTTTTTAGATTTTCTAGACTACAGATTAGACCTCATACAGACAGTTTGAAGTATGTAGAAAAATTCGAGGCTAGGAATTGAATATTTTATAACTGAATATGCATGTAAAACCAATCTTTTAATTCTATAAGTATTTTCAGATTAAGATCGTACTTTTATATGTAAAATTATCTTTCAATTTGAGTTGATACTCCTTGATTTTGATGCGATTGTTTTACGGCATTTCAAAGTTCAACTAATAATTAATTCAATTGGGTTATTTTATCTATTGAACTAATCTTATTTCACACACATGAAAGTTAATGTCAAGTGGGATGGGGAACAACAGCAAATTCAAATTCGTCAAAAAAGTTTTTTATTCAATAATTATGATAAAAATATTCATACGAGACAAAAGAAACAAAGATTCTGAGAAAATTTGGCCACTTTAAATCAATAAAACGTCAATCTTTGATACAATATTACCCTCAACAAGCATTGAATTGAACTATAAAAATGTCGGATACATTCTATGCCCAATCAACGTCTGCAAAACCGATTCGTATGAATGCCAACGAGCTCGATTAGTTTACCCCGCGCACACTATTCCTGACGTGCCAAAAGATTCTTATCATTATTGGCTCATTCTTTTAACGGCATTATAAATATAAGCAGAAGCAGAGTTGTGTGCGGTCGCAGTGCGGAGCCTTTAGCACACTCTACGGCTTTATGAGCCGAGCCATTACTTTTGTATTAGGTTCAACACTCGTGCGCAATTAAACGTCTATATATCAAGCCCTAACTCGTGTAATTACTGGAACTTTTGTTGACGCACGTGAGCGACGCGTAGATCCGTCATTTTTCGACGATCAGCCGCACAATACAAAAGAAGTACAACGAGTACACGAGAGCAAGCGTACTGCAAGAGCATAAGCGAGAGGGCGGAATAGGCTTTTTGTAATTCAGTAATAAGAATAAAAGTGAGAAAAATGCGAGACACACCGTACGTACAGTTGGGGTATTCACCATCCTTGGGCGGCGACGGGCACTGCGGCGGGTACGAGCTGAGATGATAGCCGTAGGCGTTGTGCTGATGGAGCGGCGTGTACGGATAGCCGGCCAGGGCGCTGTGTTGCTGGTTCACCGAGTTGGACTGGCCGCCCTGATGGCCCGTCAGTCCGCCCACGTGCTGCGAGAACTGGTGGGCCGACGCGACGTTGTGGCCCGGATAGCCGCTGCTGCGCAGCGCGCCCGGATTATACAGATTGTTGTGCTGCAGCTCGATGAAGGCGGACTTGCCGCTCTGCGAGACGGGCGTGCTGGAGGCGCTGTCGGGCCCGTTGCCGGCTGGCCCGGGCGTCACCGAGCCCTGCATCTGGTGGTGCAGGTGCTGCTCGAGGTCCGAGCCGGTGCTGCCCGTCGTGCCGGCGTTCGCCCCGGCCGACTGCGGGGCCACGACCTGGGGAGCCGCGCCCGTCGGGCCCGACTGTCCCGAGCCGGCGGCCCCGCCACCGCCCCCGCCCCCGCCGCCCGACATGCTGTTCGGCGTCGGGGTGCTCGACGGACAGGGGTCGCCCGCCCCGAAAGGGCTCCCCAGATCCGTGAAGTTGAGCGTCGTCGTGGCGCCCCGTAGATCCACTTTCGAGGCGACTTCCGAGTCGCTGCTCTGGCCGAAGATTTGGTGGGCCTCGTTGGCTAGCCCAGCGAAAGCTGCTGCTGCTGCTGCACGCACCACTGCTGTCTGCGGGGCCAGTATATATTATTCGGCCTCACACCCGCGCACACTTGGGCTTCGGTGCTCTTTTTCTCTCTCTCTCTCTCTCGCTTCTCTGTGAGCTTTATTTTCGACTCTCGGGGACGATCATATCATTTTACTTTTGACGATGCACTCGGGCTCCTCTCTCGACACTTTATTATTTTTTATTTAGCACACTGGGTTGTTATAGCAATACACTATATCAATTAAAGCACTGACTATTTACGCTGTTCTATTTTTCTCTCTTGTTGCTGTCCGCACAAATCCTGGGCACAATTAATACAACTCACTAAAATTTTATCAACAATTATAGAGATCGATCAATCGTCAGCTCGTATAAGCTGTCAAATCGCACCGCAATTTCCAAGTCATGGTCCAGTCAGGATCCTGCCTTTAACTAAAATGCATTCACTGTCCCAAGGTGACGTAAGTATTTGCAGAAATCCGTCAATACCGCATCGACACAATTAATCCAATGACCAATCGACCTATAGAATCACTATTTACTTTCAACAAACACTAGATAAACAAAACCTATCCCAAGCTTTGGGGACATGTCACGATTTGTTTCAATCTGCAGAAGAATTAACATAAATAAACACAATTAATCGAGGATTCTCGTCACCAGATCATTCTTCATAATCATCAAGTCACTAATCGATGATCGATGAATGCGCAGTTATCTATATATGCGAATAGAAAACACAACTACGTAAAGAAACGCGCACGAGAATGCATACGAATGTAAATATATATCTATACGATCGGGCCTGTAGCACTGGCTTGGCTCGCGCGCTAACAACTCGATGCACTGCACACACCACGGCGGCGTGAACCGGTATAATGATACATAATGAACGGGCTGCGGCCTCCACCGCGGAGACCGTCCGGGAGAGGAGCACGGCTGCCGTCAGGTGGCGCTCATACGAGGCCCGTCGCGACGCCCACTCCACTCCGGGATTGGAGCACCGAGACGCGATCCCCACCAGGCCTGGACTCCGATTGGTCGCCAGGCTACCATTATGGTGTCCCCGAGGGCGGAGCTCGGCGCCCAACGAGCACGGGCCACTTCGAAAGTCCGCTGCAGTGGTGTGGATGGCTCCGCGTGTGCCTGTGTGCGCGCCGTGCGTGTGTCCACGGGCTCTCGGTGTGTTTGTGCAGCCGTGCCGTGGCTGCTGCTGCGTCGGTGTGCAGTGTTGTACGCTAGTCTCTGTGTGTATGTGTGTGTGTGTGTGTGCATGAGACGCGGCGGCGCGAGGCACAAACCGGGGGTATATGCAATGCCTGGGCGCACGAGCTCTGCACACTCTATATCGTATCTCTCGGCTTGCATTGCAGCTAGTCGACTTTGCATTTAGCAATGTATATATACGTAGCTATAAGCTAATACGTATATAGCTATACTCGGAGTACGCGTGCGTTTAGATATAACTGCGGCTCGTCGGATTTTCAAAGAATCAAATCGATTTTTTTCTCATTTTTTTTTGCTTTTCTTTTTTTCCAACGATCGCGCGTGCGATGTTTTTAAAAAGATTTTAATTCCATGCATTACGGAAACATTGTGTCTCTCATTACGGATTCAATGAGCCGCAGTGCTCTTCCAGTTCCATAATTTATAATAAAAACACTCGAGCATTTTCATATTACATGGTAGTTATAATTGTCACGAGCCGCTCGCATTGTGCATGCCAATGATAATTAATGCATAAGTGCATAAAGGAGCATCGCGTAAACGCACACATTCGCGCACACACAGACACGTACATATTATGATATTTTTCATAATTACAACAATTAAATATAATAAACAGTGAATCGATTATGCCCGAACTGCTTGAGAAACGAGAGCTGCACTTGCTCGAACGATTGTCAGCTTCGCCTTTTATTAAAAAAAAAAAAGAAGAAGTTATGTTCATTCCCTACGTTACTGCAATGTTAACGAGTTCGCTGCATTTAACTAGCTCGCGCAGCTCGAGCCGCGCGCGATATGCACGCGCGATTATATTATTTAGCATAATTTTCATGCATATAAAATATGAGCTACGCACAGTCTTTGAGTGTGTGTGGAAACATGGTTCTAGGATGATTTATGCATGCGGTGAAAAAAGCTTGTAGTAAGAAAAGCGTCGTCGTCGCGGCGGACGGCGAGGCGTTGGGGTGGCGCCGCGCTCCAGCCTAAACAGAAATATTTAATCACTCGGTAATAATAGCATCATCACTTGCTTCGTCGAGTATTATATCGTAATACATGTGAACATGCCTACAATGCGCGGACGACAGCTCATTCTTCAAACTGTGGTTTTCTAATGCTCGACTACGAGGCGCGTGCCTCGCTTTCGACAAACAGGTGTTTTAATACAAGTATTAAATCCCAAGAAACAAAAGGAGAAAGACGCCTCATTAGTGCCTAATCTGTTGCCACAGCGGCTGCCGTATCGATGGATTAGTACATTTTCCTGGATTTATTCCTTTTATTTATTCATCTACTCTTGTAAATTTATAGGGAAATAGAGATTTACAAAAATATTATTTGTCCTCGAGTCAATCGACGAGGTATGTGTGCACGCAAATAGAGGCTTTTGACGTGACGCAAACCACAAAGAGAGAAATAGGAAAGGAGAGAGAGACAGAGTCAACGGTTTAGTATTGCGTTACGCGGCCGACACCACTGAAATTGTCTCTTGCATTTTCTTCCGAATGAATACGAGATTTCGAGCGATGAAATATTCTAGATAATCATCACATTATTGATGCTTTTTCAGCTTTTCGGTCAGCTAAGCGGCATAGGTGTGTGTATTAATACGCATAGAAGAGAAAAATTTATCCTCTGCGCGTTTGTGCAGCTCGTGTATGAGTCGCCTTGGAGCTCGACTTGGCGCGAGTTATATAGAGAAGTAGATCGCGCGCGTGGGAACAGGAAACTCCGAACTTGAGGGAGCAGCCGCCGCACGCGAAAAGCTGCGAACCAACTCGCGTGCTCGAGTTCTGTGCAGTGCATACGTTGTATATCTATATCGTATAAACGACGACTCATGAGCTGGTCCGACTCGAGCGAGGGATGTGTTATAGCTGATGTAGCTCTCGGCTCGTTACAAGACTCTCTACAAATGACTAATGCTGTCCGTTTTGAGTGTAGTTTTTTACCTTCTCGTTTCCATCGAAATATTCGGCGTCGGCGCGCGAATGAGTTGTAGAGCTTTATTTTATACGCTGCTCAGCTGCAACACGTAGCATTATTATATGCCCACACTCGGAGCTGCAGAGCACTGCAGTAGTTATGTGTGTGTGAGTGTGTAGATCGTCGCGGCCTGTCGGCCGAATTACGTAATTGACGATAAACACTGGCTTTATTCTGACACGAGCCGCGCACTCTCGGCTCTGCGGACTGCTGTACGTAAACATGCGAGCTGCTGCTGCTGCGGGACAGCTTCTCTCTCGCTGCTACTCGTCGGAGTAGGTGAAACGTCGATCGATCGCTAAGCGGAGATTCTCCATGACGACAAGGACGAGTGCGAGCGCGAGCGCTGCATATAGCTATATTATGTACAATGTGCGATACGACAACGTATACAGCGGAGTTCTTTTTTTCGCCTTTTTTTTTCTTTTACTTTCGAGAGCTGCAACAACCACCTACGTGTGGCTTGAAAAAAAAATATTCTGTTTTTTTACGACTCGACTCGCAAGAGCTGCGTCAAGCAGTAAAAAGCCCGAAAGTAGAGTTACGATCTTGTCACTGCTGCAGGCGCTGCTGTGCTAACGGGGAGCCGAGAGTAAAAAATAAAATAACGCAAAAAAAGCGCACAGCTCCAGAGCGAGAGAGAGAATCGTTGGCTGCTTCGTCGACGAGTTTATATATATGAATGTATATAGGTACAGCGGTCGAAGAAGGAAAAAATGTTGCCAGCCAGAGGAAAGATCGAACGCGGAAAGTATATGGCGCTTAGGAATCTGAAAAACGAGAGAAAGCGGTATGCCAGCAGCAGCGGCAGCAGAGCAGCGCCCGCCAATGGAGAATGTAAAATTGTTAGGTAACGTTCTGGTGGTATATACACCACAGTTGCGGTCAATTGTCTCTCTCTCTCTCTTTTCTCTCTAGGATACAGTACTGGTGAGAGGTTAGAGATTAGGGATTATATACTATTCTGCTTCTGTATTATTACATGTCCATGCAGCACTGGCGCACTTGGCGAATTTCTGACTCACTTGGGCGCGCTTGTGTATGTTTTTCAAATTGCCTATAGTATCGTTTTGTTTGTCACGTTGTCCTTAAAATTTTGCCTCCATCTTCCTTGCTATTGGCGAGACGTTATTAGGGCTCGGGTGAACCGAGTCAACTTGCGATAATTACGGCTATCTCGTGTGTCATCGAATAAATTCATACTGACGCGTAATATACACAGGGCAGCTTTCGCACGTCATAAAAGTTGACCCGATAAAAATGAAAAATTCGTTCGGCAACCGAGGAGGTCGGGTCAACGCGGCGCTGGCAGACAATTTCATAAATTTTGCTAGGTCGTTACGTACACGTCGCGAGTTCATAAATGATTCGTAATAACATTTGGATACATAATGCGAGTATGCAAATAACACAAAGGTTCCCTAAATCCACACGGAGCGCGGCCGCGTGTAAAGCTGCGCTAGAGCCATCCGTTGATCCTTTAATTACAGACTTTGGCGCGCTCGGGCTTCGTCACGCGTGCCGCACGTCGAGTATAGCGCGCCCCCGACCCGGGCCTACTCGAATTAAAAAGCATCGCATAAAGAAAATAAAATGCGTAATAAATTTCAGCGCGACTCCAGCCGTGTATATAATACGCAATTTTAATCCTGTTTTAACAGGGCATATCGATTATCGTCGTTGATTTATCAATTTCGAGCTTTCGGGGGAGAAGTTCCATATACTCTAGCTTATGTGTGCAGTGCACGCGGTGAAAAAGTCTCCTCTTTCCTTCTTTCGACTTTATGCCTCGTAGTTGTACTAATTTGTTATTTCTCTTCTTTCTTTCTTGTTTTTTTTTCTCACTGACTCGAGGCACGAGCTAGCTGTATACGTTATATAGAGGTGCATATAGCAGCAGACTGCACCGTCCACCGCCCCGTACATTCTCCAACATGCATGATGCATGGCGAGAAAAACGAGCGAAGCGACGTGTATATAGTTCGGCTATACATGTACGTAGACGTACGTACATATACACCTACATGTGCATGCCCCGAACATGCATATAATATACGTCAGCTGGATGAATTTCTCGCGTGACGACGTCTTTGCTGGCTTGGCTTGGTATACCATATATACTCGTAGTATACATATACCCGACGAGAGTAAGAGAGAGAGAGAGAAGAGCTCGAACCATGACTGCGGCAGTGGCAACTGGCAACGTCTTTCCCGCACACTCGCACATCCAACGTATGTACCTACGTGCACGTACTCACCTACACGGACTTGTGCAGCGAACATAGCACACGGACACATACGTGTATACGCAGCCGTGGACTCCTCATTACTATTATATGTCATGTACGCGCGCACATATATACAGAGGGTCACGCTGGAAAAATATTCCCGCTATATCGCGATATTATATGTATTGTTATGATCATTATTCTATACGATATACAGCATATATGTACAGCATATATAAAAGCACATGTACGAGTGCGTCTGTATGGTAGTATTGGGGTCGCGAGTCGCCTAGCTGAAATGATATACCTGCGTACAAGTAACGCTACGTTTAGGCGACCATGCGAATACGTGTATAGAGAAATAGAGTGACAGAGAGAGAGAGAGAGAGAGAGAGAGAGAAGCCATGCGAGGCGAGGGATGCGAATGATGCCTCGATGATGGGGACAATTTAGCCAATAATCGTTTGGCTGCGTTACTACTCGTGTCAGGCGTTTTCTCGACTGTGTGCGGGGGCGCCTGTTATATTATGTACAACGCACGACGACCAGCACGAACGGAACACATCCAACAACAAAATCGACGTTCGAGTGCGCGACAAAATATTTTTCCGGATCCGCGTCTTTTATTATAGACCTTTATACGACTCACGAGCTTTGCGAAGACATTCGACTTGACGGGTTTAATGTAGGGTGGCGCGTAGGAGCCATGCCGCGCACAAATGGGTTAATTTTACAAACGATTTTCCCCGATTGAATTCCATGATTCCGTTTCGCTCAAGTGTGCACCGAGCGACTCGAGACGCTCGAAATTTTCATCGAGGGTTCGGAACAGTTGTTTAAAATAAGTAAAAAGGGGAGAAAAAAGAAGAAACCATGCCATTTAATTTTGAAAAAGTATACCTATCCCTTTGAATTTCTAAAAATCCAGGTAAAATCGACATCTGCGGGAGAGACGGGGCCGACTCGTCGGGGGCCACGCAATGGTACTCTCAAAAATATCGCTCGACTATTCTATATACAGTATGCGTGTATAGATCGTATACCTGCGAGGGACTAATAATCCGAGAGCAGCGACGTATCCGCGTGTGTATAACAGCCTCCGACTCTAGGCCTCGCTCGACGCTTAGTGCTACCTCGATAATTGGCCCCTGCTACGCGAAAGTCTAGTCCCTTCTAGCCCAAGGGATTTCTAGGAGTTGGACTATATATATACGCGCCGATGCGCGGCTTGTAGCTCGCGTGTGCGTCTGCGTGTGCTGTACGCAGCTCTCGTCCTGCATCTCTCTCTCTTTTTATCTGCACGCGCGCTCGCGTCGTGTATGTATAATTTTGGCCTCGGGGCGCGCTGCGTTAGTTTGCAAACTCTTTTCGCCCCCGATATAAAAAGATTTGCGCGGGCCCGCGGCTAATGCGTGTTCGTGTTATTTATATGTACACACGATGCGTGCGTGTGTGTGCGTATACGACTTTTATTGTTATTGCCACCGAAGTAGTTGTTTGCAGAAAAAAACTATCCGAACGACCTGTACGAAAAATCGGTTATTAATTTTCAGGTAAATCACCCGTCATTACTGTCGCGCAAATCGACTCGCTCTCTCGACTTACTGCTATGCAACACTCTCGGTAGACAGACAGAGAGAACGAGAGAGACTGAGACATTGTTTCGAGCTTTTATCACTTTGAGGTAAAAATACCACTTTTAATGTCCTATAACTAGCTGGCAAACGATCGAGGCTCAATTACAGTTCTCTACGTTGTATGTCGCGCGCGTTAGCGCTCAGCATTGCACTGACATACACAGACACAGCGAAGGGAAACGAAGAAGGAAAAAAAAGAAACGAAGCGACCGTAAAAGAGTTATTATAACTCAAGTGCGAGGATATGTGAGTTAGTGAAAAAAATTAAGAGAGGAGAGAAGAGGGACCCGAAGGTCGGTAGGTGTATACATGCAAGTTTGTGTGTATGTATGTGTATACAGAGGAGGCGCAGGAAAGGTCGCGGCAAAGTAGTTCTGTGATCTCCACAATAGTCAAGAGGAAGAGGTTGGATCTCTCTGCACAGAGTCAAGGGTTGCTTCGTTTCTATAATGTTTTTCGCAGAAAATGAAAACATACTCGCTAAACCATGTATAGCAAGCGTGAACTTGTATATAATGCGCTCAGTGGGTTCGATTTTTTGTACCGAAATAGAAAGTTGACCCGTACATACCATTCGCGCAAGCAAGACAATGACATAATTGAAGTATCGCGGATGGGTGTAGATACTGACATATATACCCACGATGTGTGACTCTTTCTCTCGCGTTTGTGAAAGTAATTAAAAACTTTGGCATTTTTTCTCTTGGCCAAGTGTGACGGTCTTTATTGTATACAAACACTGGCGCACGAGGAGTGCGAGAAAACGCATCATCCTTTCGGGACGTGCGACGCGAGCGAGATCAAGATGATCTCTTTCTTTTCTCACCCGAGCCGCGCGCGCTTTAAGCTTCATTAGTCAAAAATATGGACTATAAACGAGTTGATAGAAGCGAGAAGTGCGTGTGTGTATATAAAAAGGCGACGAGGATGACTCGACGTGATTTTTCTAGTAGCGGAGTGCGCACAATATATAATATAGTCATCGATGATTGTGCGAATTTCTCTCGCTTCTTCTTCATTTTTTTCCTTCACAAAGGCATCAAAAGTAAAGTGATTTTCGTCCGCGCGAGCGCTACACAAGAAAGAAAGAGAAAAGAGCCTTAATTGACCACTTAAAAGTCTATTAATTATATACGTGAATTGGTTTTGTGTATACATATTCTATACCCGCTGCTCGGCAGTCAGCTGCTTCTGTTTATGTACTGCCTACTACTACTACTAGTCTCGATCGAAGTTCAATAAGACATTATAATATCGTGTGCAGCGATATGCTTTCAGTCGGGGGGTAAGAGAGATGAATAATAAAAAAAAATGAAATTGTCATTTCGCACGGTAACTAAATATAATAGGGCGATAACCCCAAGTGCGGTGTACTGTACTGCAGCGCACACACATACTGCAGCCCATCTGCGGCAGAAAAATCGCGCGAGTCGCGTCCGCAGCTCGTGCGTCCACCCCCGCACACATCACAATACGAGCGCTGGTGCGTGCCATGAGCCATCCTCCTCGCCCGCGCACACACACGCACACGCACATGTGCAGCGTTTGTCTTTTTATGCATACGCTTATACACAGACAGGCAGGCGCTCTGCTTGCTCGCAGTCGCGCGGTATATATATTGTGGCATTGCGTGTCCGTTTCTCTCTTTCTCGCATGCGGGGAGGGCGGAGCGGAGACAGATGGGCGTACGGCCGAAGCAGAAGAGAGCTTCCCTTTGAAGGCAGCCGGCATGCGGCGCCAGCGTCCGGACTTGCCACTGCTGCTGCTGCTGCTTAGCTGACCCGATCGCTGCCGCTGCTGTTGCGGGCTTGTGTATAGGTATATGTGCCTCCGGTGATGAAGCTCGCGATGATGATAATGATGATGATGAGCCGCCGAGGTGAACGCAGAGAAACACAGAAAAAGGAATTCTTAGCCCCCGGTAGAACGAGGCGGAAACGCAGAGACTTTTGCAGAGGGTTGATGAATTTTGCGGGATTTGCGGAATGAATGACGAATGCACGCATGTCTTTTCGGATAAATTATGTTGCTTTTTTTTATTCCCCTGCAAATTATTTACATTTTATTTTACAGTAAACAAAACAGCAATCTGTATATACTAACGTAAAAAAGAGATTATTGCGAGTAATTGAAAATTACGCATTCACAGTCACGTACACTTGTTTGATTTAATATGGCATTAATGTACTTGAACAAATTGTTGAAACAGCTTATCTTCACACCTCAAACGATGTTAAAATTATGTCATGTCTTTGTCGTATTATATTAACTAATCAATGCTTTACACGAATTCATTAAAATAAATTTAAATTTGAATTGTATCTAAATTTTAAATTAATAACCACGAGTCGATTATTAATTTAAAAAGTCTTTTAACGTAAACCAGTCGGACTCATCGATTTTGGCGAATCGAAGATTTTCAATTTTTCTACTCTCACACAGTTCGAATACGAGGTAGTGCACCAACTTTTGGGTAGATTGTTTACGCTCGAATCTCAGCTCGCAGGAATCTCCGTCGAGTTCAGGGCTCACTCGGTCGACCTTTTTGTTAAGTTCGCCAATCATCTTTCCATTTTGGTCGTATCTCAACAAGTTCACGACATCGTCGTTTTCTTTGAGGCTCGCAAATATCAGCTCGCCTCCGTCCAGAGATAATACGGCTCTTTTATACTTGTCATCCGAATAAGGAATTTTGACTTGGCGGACGTAAATCGAGCGACTAGCCAGGTTGTATTGTTGGCAATTTGCATTTCTAGCGGGTCGCTTTATCGTGCAAATATCAATCGTATCGTCGGTATTGTCATCGTAAACAAAGTCGACGTCATGCACGACACTGTATACCTTGTCTACGAGCTTGTCACCTGCTCAAAAGAATTCAAGTCGTAAAATCCAATTCCGCATATTATATAAAGTAGAAGTAAAAAAAAGGTCTGGAGAGCTTACCGTCCCGATCGTAAACGCTGAGATACCAGAGACTATCTACGATCTCGGAATTCTGGACGAGCGAGCGATGCTCGATCTTCGTCACGCCGTCGAATTTCACACCTTCCTTGACAGATTGCTTCGTCACGATTGCGGTGTGCTGCTGGACCTGTCCACGCTCGACTATTTTACCGGTCGCTGCGGCGATCCGTACGAAGCACAGCTTGGATAGTTCCGCACACGAGTCATAATTGCCGTAGATTACTTCGAAGTCCCCGCCGTTCGGACGGGGCTCGATGTTGATGTAAGTCTCCGGCCCCAGCGGGTATCCCAAATCCACAACGGTATCGGTACTTCCGCACGTTTCGAAATCGACGCTTCTCAAGCGCAGACGACGCCGCTCGGTCGAGTCGTTTCGTTCCAGCCAGCCGTACAGGGCACCACCGTAGCTGTTCAAAATAGCTGCGATGGCTTTCTCGAAGAACGTCCGAGGCTCCTCGATGAAGAGCAATTTGGAGTTCTCGGTCGGCCAGTGGGTATCGAGGTAGTCGTTGAAGGTGCACGTACGAGATTCGCTGCCATCCGAGGTCAGCTTCAGACTCAACTGGCACTGTCTGAACGTAGAGTTGCCCACGCAGAGTGGCACCAAGCGATGACCGAGGTTGAATTGATGATCGACGTGGACGATGTCCGTCTTTACGTATGCATTGGCGACACTTGCGAGGCTGAGAGCCGCCAAAAATATCGGCAAAATCGACCAAGACATTACTGCTGAATGAATTGTATCGATGCTAATGCGTTACTGAAGCATTGAGTCGAGCAAATCGAAATTTATACGATTATACTACACGATTACGCGCACGTACACAGCACTGTGCTCTGCGTCACGGCTTTGACAAATATAAAATTCGAATCAAAGTCGAAAAAATAGACAAGACGGGTGGCTTGATAAACAATGCGGATAGTTCGATTCTTATCTTCTTTTTTTTGTTCTTTTGCACGTAGACTTTTTGGTAAAAATTTTCTAGTCCACGGAAGAATCGACTCTATTCAGAGAAATGATCTATTTTGATCTATCGTCAATCTATATCAGGTATTAATTTTCGATAGATCGGGACTCGATTTTTTCCTATTATAGCCCAATAATTTTTGATACGATATACTTGATCGAAGACCGTCAAAAAGTAATAACCGAAAGGACTATCGATCGTGTCTGATTTATGGGCGTTTCAATCTACTAATTACACACATCGGGCGCTCTACGCTTTTTTGTTTTCTCGTTTCTGAATTTCGCACTCGTGACGAGCCTCCTTCTTTCTGCTTTTCGAGAAATCCAACGATGCAGAATTCGTAGTTTTCGGCCGAAAAAGAGTCATTTCTGCAATATTATAAAGTATCCCCGAGTAAACAGAAAGGATCGTTACTAACGCAACTTTTCATCCGAGCCAAGTGGCCAAATGAACAGAAAACCATTCAATAAAGCACGGCCGCATGCAAAAGAGTAAACGAGTTATAATACGTATAAACACACTCGAGAGAAGGAAACAGAAACAGAGAGAGCTAGCACGCATCGAATGGCTTTAGCACCCAATAAAGCGCCAAAAGTGAGTTAAGCGTAAATGTGCTTCTTTTTTTTTGTTCCCCAATGCAAAACAAAAAAATGATGATCCTCTCTTCTATTGCCTCCTCTTTTTTTTCTCTCTCTCGTTCTCGTTCTCGACTTTGGAGGTAAAAGGTTATAAAACTCAAAGAGAGAAAGAAAGAGACAGAGAGAGATAGAGTCGACGCGGTATAACTTACCTTTGTAGTCGTTTCTAGACCTCGTTTGTGAAACAGGTAGATCGGCCCGAAAACAAAGAACGAAGGCGTTTCTACATATATACCCCGTGCGTATATATGTATGCGCTCACCCCAAGGAATATTTAAAAAGTCCCTCTGCAGCTCTTTTATAATTACTTCCGACCTATCTCTCATGAGCCATATAAGTTTCGCTCGCCGAGTGATGATCTTTCTCTCTTTCTTTCTCTCGTTCTTTCTCTCTCTTCCTCTACGTTTTTGGGAATCGTAACATCTCGCACACGCGTTTATATATCTGCATCTGCGCGCCCTGCGCCTATATTCTCCTCGACTCTTTCCACGAATAAAAACATCATACCGCCGAGGAGAAAAATTATTTGATCACTTTGGCGAAAAATACAAGGCGTCGAAGATGATGCCGAAATCGGCCCTCTGTATCTCCTCTCGCTCTCTCTCTTTCTCTCTTTCTCTCTGCAGATGCGCGCGGCGCTCGCGCGATTTTACATGGAATATTGATTTTACGCATATGAGAAACCTGAAGACATAATTAAGAAGCAAAACTCTCATTATAGAGGCTTACCGGGCCCGTGCGAGCGTGCACTAATGCAAAGTTACATAATATACAATGTGTGTATCAGGTGTATCGATTTTAACAATGTTATGATTTATGAATATAGCGAGATTATTGCTCACTTTTCTTTTTAAAGCCAAAATTCAAGAAACAAGCGAACTCGTGCGTGAAAATCGTCGATAAGTTCGAATTACTAATAACGTATCATTAATTCTCATTAATATCAACAGCTCTTGAATTACCAGCAACAATAATAATAAATCACCATTTGATTCTTGTAAAACAAGATGCAAAAAGACACCAAATTGGTTGGAAAAATTAGCCGGACGAATATATATTTGCCCCCTAAAACTTTTGGCTGGTCAAGCCGAGATAATGAGCCCCAATAGTTGCAGTGACCAGCGCCAAGATCTATGCGCTCGATGTTCATTCCATTTTCACGCTCTGATTCGCTTCGCTCGACCCCTTTTCCCGAAAATTTCGACCCTCCTGAATTATGGCTGTCAGCTCGCAGACAGAGCCGACGCTTCTTCTTCTTCTTCTTGGCTGCTTCAAGCTGCGAAATCAGCATTTTTCGATTGGTGCAAAGTGTTAAAAAAATTGTTGCTTTTACGATAATCTGGCTAGTCGCTGCGCGTTTATTGCGAGAATGATTTACTGCCTCGCTTTATTGCGATTCGTCAGAATAATCCGAGATGGACCTTTTTGTAATATCATAAATAGGCGCATTTAAGAGTGACAAATCGACGCTACCATTTAATTTACAACTGATTTAATTTGTTTCACCGCGCGGACAATGTATAGCGATTTTATAATTCCAATATCCAAGACGTAATTATGATTATTTACACAATATGCGAAAACTGACACTCTTGGCTGCTTTGGAGTGCGAGGAATGGTATTATCGGAGAAACTGCGCGCGGGGCCTCATAAAAGGAGAGCGCGCCAAAGTGTTGAGAGGGCGGCGTCGGCGGCGTCAGGCGCTCTTTTTTTCTCTCTCTCTCTCTTTTTCGTGGGATGCCTTACACATGCATAATATAGAGTAAAAAGTAAATTCGATGACCTCGTTAATGTCTGGGTGCTTTATTGATTTGCCGAAGAGAGAACAGCCGGCCAGCCGAGAGCGCGCGCGCGCGCACGGCTATAGACACACTGCTCGAGAGCCGAGAGACAGAGACAGAGAGAGATTATGCCTTTTAGCGTCAGAGCGTTTAAGGCGCGCCCGTTGCCCGAGCTATATACCTTGCAAGCTAGCTCCGGATTTTTTTTCTCTCGATATATAGAAATCACACGTTTGAAAAAGCGTCGTCGGTGCGAGATGGCTCGGTCGAATAAGTAATACGTAAAATTTTCTTATTTTTCACAAATGTCACCGCATACGTCCCAAAAGCAGGCGTTTGTGCAAGTACCATATGTAACGTGGGCATTTCCCGGAGATATTTCTGATAGGTAAAATATCGTGTGTGCTCCGTAACATAACACTTCTCTCTTTTCACGAATGCATACAAGCATATAATACGTGCGAGCATATCCGTACGCGAGGAAAACCAACAGATCGGGGCCGTCAGGTAAATTATACTTTGCATGCCCAGGAGCAGAGATCTTTTTTTACGCACGTATCCTGATCGCGAGCGAGGCAAGTGTGGAGATCGCGTAAGCGCGCGTACATGTACACGCACTCACACACACACAGCATTCCAAGACGAAAAGTACGAAACGGATCAGTAGGTGCCTCGGACGGAGCCCGTTCGACCGCGTCTACCGCTCGCTGTATGTATCCATCAAAAAAGCTCGAGGCATAAATAATACACAACATCGTAGATCTTTATCGGCGATGCGCGGAGAGACTAAAGACACGCGCGGTAGCTTCTCTCTCTTCTCTCTTCAATTTTTTTTGTTGTTCTCTTCATTATGAAGAGGTGAGAGTAAGACGCGTTCGGTATATACATGGTCTCGGGGCCGCCATCGTTATAAAACATGACATAGCGATACGGAGCCGCTCGCGCTTCGATTCGCAACCACTAGCCGATGACTCCTTTTTTGTTCGTGCGCGTGTCTCTTGTGTGTGTATAATACACGTAGTACACTTGTGGGATGGTTGACGGCGCGGGACGTGCCGCCATCCTACTTTTCACACGGAGCTTCAAGCGCGCGCGGCTTCTAATGTCGGATTTTAAAATCTTCCTTTGCGAACAGTAATTATTATTGCCGCGCGGCATAATTGGTTCGATGATACACCGGGGGAAATCATGAAATACAGCCGAATCTAAGCCGTTTCCGCGTCTCGTCGACGACAATGAGACGTGAAAATTTATACACAGTGGCAGACGTGCATACAGGATGAAAAAAAACATTTGAGCTTGAGACTGTCGAGAATGAGGTGAAAGAATCAATATGAAATTAAGTATCAGTGGTAAGGATTATTCAATGAGGTGAGAAGAAGCCGCACAATTGAGGCGCCGCCGATCAATTCTCAATTTTTTTCTCACACCTAAATGTGTCAATGCTTGCCGAAAGAGAGACTTTTGTTAAAGACTAACATATTGTGCGAGTTGAATTTGAGAAAGGCAATGACACCACGTTACGTATGGGTGCCTCTAAGTACGGTAAATGTGGGCGTTAGCGCATTTTTTCAATAAAATCTTTGACTAATCCGTGATTCGGTTTCCGATTACGTTCGCCGCATTTAAATATACGCAGTGGAAAAATCTGGGGAGATCGAAGAAAACCTCATTCGTGGCCTCGCGTTGCATAACCATTTGTGTGCTCTAGCTCGGAGCCGGCTTACGCACATCATACTATGCATAGCGATCGACGCAATGTGTTGCCACGCAAACGCGCGAGCAACGATAACGAGATGCGTCCATGGCGTATTATATGCGCAGTCAAGCGTTCGTATGAATAGACATCAGACACTTGTTAGCTTCCGCGCCAATGTGAGACATAACAATATGATCGCACCGCGGGACACTTTTGGCCGCCGTTGACGGGCTGCATTACATACGGCACGCGCTCGGGGCTTTGCGGGTGTGCCTAAAATTAGGCGCTCTTCGGGCTTCCTCTTATCTCGGCTGGAGGCGCACGCACGACCGTAAGCATAAATCAAGTCACGCTTATGCTTGACGGGCCTAATTACGCGACGTTACGTATGTATTGTATGCATTACGTCCAAGTATTGTATACTAATCCTCAATGAGAGAAAAATATAATACCTCGCCTTCTTTCTCGTGCGATGAGCTCTTGATTGAAATGCGAGACGTCGTTCTGGAAAATAAAGAGCCGAAAGACGCGATGGATTCGAGGTGATCCGGAAATGCCCGCCCGTGCACACGAGTAACACAACTTGGTCTCGAATTATCGTGTTTTGTAACCTATATATCGGTGTTTACATGTGCTACACATGTACAGCTTATACGTCTTCGACCAGCGGCGGCGCGAGTAGTTCGAGCGTAAATATTTGCGGACAATTTACGGCATGCGATGATCGGATCTCTCTCTCTCAACCCCTCCGCGTACTCGCACCGCTGCATTATACATGTATACGTGCATGTATTACCTGGGTATTAAGTTAAATCGTTTAATTTGACACAGCACGGCTAGCACGCGATAAGACGCTGATTGCCTGTTAAGCTATTCACGATTATATTTTCATTTCAATCGTCGAACGAACGAATACATTTTTTGCTCAATTTCGCCCGCGAAACAACACGGATGCGCGGGAGGATTGAGACACATTTCGAGGCACTTTAGTGCATCACAATTAAGCCCACTTGTTTTCGAGCACATGTTTTTTTTATCTGATAAGACCCGAAAATTGATCGATAAGATCGAAAAGTTCACTCAAGTATATTCTGCATTGTGAAACTCGCGAGTGCAGAAGTACATCTCGAGATCAAAAATTCGATATAGAGTCGAAAAGATGTGCAAACCCGAACGAAACTGCTATTACGTGTCTGCTGGAGCTATTGTCACTCTGGTTATGATTATCGTGGGTGCTGGTTTTTCACTGATTCGTGAGTAAAAATTAGCCAATTAAAGATTTACACCACGAGTAAATGTAATTGTTCCGTTCAGATAAACATGCCAATGCCGTCGGTATATCATTGAAATTCTCAAAAGGATTAGTGATTCAATTAAACAACTCGTCGCTCTTGGCTTTTGACGTTGCTACCGGTAACTATTCGTACGTTTTCGAAAGCGACAACATGGTAGACTTTGATTTTTATTCTGGATATCGACTATTCATAAACGCAAACAAATCCATTCAAACTTGTTCGGAGACTTGTAAAGGGATCAACGAAAGATACCATTTTAACTGGAATGCCGACGCCATCGTGGCTGATAAATCCAGTCGAAAATTGTACATAACCGATAGAAGCGGTGAAAACTTGTATGTAGTTGACATAGGCAATAAATATTACAATGTTGTGCATTTGGGTATCAGTGACTTGCAGAAGATCGTATTGGACTCTCTGCAGGGTCTTGTCTTCATTTCGACGCCACAAACAGTAAGTATTAAATTAAAATTAATTGGACAACAATTGGCGTACAATATATTAATTGAACATTTCAGATAATCAAAGGAAACATGGATGGATCATGGTTCAGTGATATCGTACAAAACTGCTCGGTATCGGCGTTCGCTTTAAACAGAAAAGAAAAAAGTCTCTACTTCGCTGATGGTCTCTTCATATGGTCAGTCGATTATTCAGGAAAGAACAAACGATTGGTCGCTACCACCAAAAATCACGTCACAAATTTGGTATTTTCATCCGGGAAATTATTTTTTACGACCGACGGAGATGCCAGCACTGCGATGTCATCGTGCTCGGTGAGCAACGGCGTCTGCAGCGACATCACGGACACGCGTTTACCAGGCCACATCGTACAAATAAAAGCTTACAACTTTGCCGACTGGCTGGTCGATAATCCGTGCCACTACGGCTCGTGCGAGCAAATGTGCCTTCTGAACGCCAACCAGAACTACACGTGCGCCTGCAAGCTTGGCTGGCGGCTAGCGAGCGACGAGATTAGCTGCGAGAAAATCCACGAGTATCTCATTTACAGACAGGATAATTACTTTCGCGGCATCATTTTGAACTCGACGATGAATCAATTTAAAAAGGCTTTCGAACCGATTAAACTCAACTCGATCGCCGACGGCGCTCTAAAGACTTTCGACTACGACGCCCGAAAGAATGTCGTCGTCTTTGCCGATTCGCTGACACTGAGAAAACTCGATCTGACCAGCGGCAGCGAAAAGTTCTTTCTCGAGAATCTCTCGAGTGACGGAGTGCTCGCTCTGGACTGGCTGTCGGGCAAAATAATTTACGTCAGGGACGACGTTTTCGGTGGCCGACAGCGAATCGTGAGCCGTGGCATCGACGACTTCAGCGAGACGGACAGCAGCGTCGTGCTCTACGACGACTTCGATCCTTTCGAGCGCGTCAGGTCGTTGACGGTCCATCCCGTGCGAGGTTTGATTTTTTTCACGATATTCGAAATTACGTCGAGGCAATCGCGAATCAGTCAAATGCGGGTAGATGGGACTGAGGCGAGATCATTTTTCGTAGATAATTTTTCCGATAATATTAACGAAAATTTGCTAGCCATTGATTACAGAGCGAATCGATTGTATTGGTTTAGCGCCGATAACGCGACCTTTCATCATACTAATTTAGATGGAACGGATTTGATTTCTTCGAGCGTACAATTTTTAAACAACCCCACATCTGTAAATGTTTACGAAAATTGGGTTTATGTTACTGATTCAATCGGCATATGGCGAGTTAATAAAAATGAAAGCGATAAACACGTACAGTTGATAAATGATGTGGGTATTTACAGTGCAAAAATCTTCAGCAAAAAGCAGCAAATATTAGAGAATGTCACAAACAAATAATCATAACAATAATGACTCAATTGCTAGGGTTATAAAATGTCGAGGCCCCGATGACGAAAGTTGTGCGGAGAACCCAAATGACATTTGACTTTTATATAGGTGCTGGATAATTTATGTTGGTGTTATTTAGATAGAGTTTTATCACTGTGATTTTCGATAATGAGTATCAGTATCGGAGATCGAAATTCTAAAAATCAGTATTGTTCGGTTTCTCGCGTGGACATCAGCTCGTTTATACTATGTGACTCTTATATTGATTGTGTCGTTGTCTTTTTTTTCTTGAAAAATTTAAGAAAAAAGTAAATCGTTTTTCATCATGTACAACTTTGATTTCAAAAATCTACGTACGGTTTACCAAGATAAAACTCGAGATGCCTTCTGGAAAGTGTTGTTTGCCGGTTTGTTTTTCACTGCGTTGACAATTGGAGGTGGCATAGGATTGCAATTGTTAAGTAAGTGAATTTAGAAGTAGTTGCTATGGGCATTTTCAATATCCACCAATCGAATTTTACTCCTAGGCCAGAAAAATTCACATAAAATCGTCGTGAACCAAACCTCACCAGAAGTCATCGTGCCATTCACGGATGCGTTAATTATTCAGTTGAACTACACGTCGCTGTGGGCCATTGACATACTCGAGGAAAATTCATCTTACACTTTTGTAAACAGCAGTAAAGAAGCTGCTCATGTTTTTGAGTTTTATCGAGACAAGACGATCTACTTTGGTGGTCGCGATCCGGAAAACCCCATAACATCATTGTCGAAAAAGTTCTTCGAACCGACGCACCCAGGAAAATGGAACGTGACGAGTTTTGCAATCGACGATTTGAATGGAAAATTGTACGTCCTCGATGACTACGTCAATGAGTTGATCATTTTTGACGTTGAGAGCAAAAACTCTACTGTATTATGGAGCGATTTGGACAGCGCCAAAAGTATTGTTTTAGATCCATCAGTGGGTTTATTGTTTATTTTAAAAGAGAATTCGGTAACGTATTTATTGCAATGCTCTTTATCGTGTTTCGAATAAATCGAGTCATTTTGTTTTTCCACAATCGTTCCAGATTTTACGAGCTACAATGGACGGAAGATACCCGAAAATAATCTACTCGAGCGATCAGGAAATTTCAGCTCTGTCGATCGAGCGCAAGAGCAAACGATTATACTTCTTCGTTAACGGAGATATCGAGAGTATTGATTTCAACGGCCATTACAACAGAATAGTCACCAAGTTCGAAAATGAAACAAATCCTATCGTGAGTCTGACAACCTACGATAACAAGTTATTTTGGGCTCGTGACAACGAATCGGTATATTGGACGTGCATCATGCACATTGGCGCTTGCGACAAATTCAAGCCGACGTCCGCGAACACCTCGATAATAGCCCTGAAGGCCTACGATTTCTCCAAGTCGGAATTACCGAACGGCTGTCTGCTGCACGAGTGCGAGCACATGTGTATCATCGCCACGAACGGCGCTCAAAGTTGCATGTGCAACACCGGCTGGCGATTGAAAGGCGACGAGAAAAGCTGCGAGCGCGTTGACGAGTACCTCATTTACTTGCACAATGACGTTGTCTCGGGGAAAATATTGAGCTCAAATCAACACTCGTTCGCGGAGGCAATGCTGCCATTCAAATTCAATATCGATAAAACATTGAATTTGTCCATTAATTTCGATCTCGATACGCGTCGTAATTCAATGATAATCAGTGACAGCTCCAAGATTTATGAGATCAAATTGAATCGGACTCACGAGGAGCCACTCGTTCTAGATGCTGCAGACCGGCCGTCACGACACATCGCGGTCGATTGGATATCGAATATTTATTACTACACCAGCACGAATGATGAGAGTTTGAAAAATTTCATTAAGGTTCGTAGAATCGACGCCACTTACGACTCAACGGGTCACAGAGTATTGATGCAATTTGATATATCCATCATGCCCATGGAAATTGTTGCCCATCCAAATCGTGGATATGTGTTTTTCATCGAATCGAATAACAAAAATTTCTCAACTCAAATTGGAAGAATCCATTCCGATGGGTCTGAACTTATGTACTTCTCAGGAGATGCTACTGTAGCTACAAAAACATTGGCCATTGATTATGAGCTAGATAGACTATATTGGATCAGCAATGATGAAAAGAAAATCTACCATTCGACATTAGATTTTACCGATATTCAATCGATTAACATTACGCACATAATAGATCCGCTATCGATAGAAATTCATAAAAATTTTGTATACGTTGCCAATGCCTCGAGTATATTGAGAATGGACAAAAGAACTGGCGATTCGATGGATCGATTGGCACCTACGAGGGCACAAAATGAGAAAATTGCGACGATCCACGACTTCAAAATTTTTTCGCCCCGAACGATCGAGAAAGATCATCCCTGCGCGATCGATAACGGAGGTTGCCAGGTTTATTGTTTTGCCTTGCCCAGTAATGAGGGACTGACGAAAAAATGCTCTTGTAACGATAAAGAAATAATACAAGATGAGAAATGCTATGGGCCGTCTGTACCCACAGAATAGTGTAGATAGTGCTAATAATTATCGAATTATTTTGTCCCAGCCGTAACTTAGCCGTAAATTTTGTTAATAGGATTCATAAAATTTAAAAAAAAATTGTCAATAAAATGGGTACAAAATCATTGCGCTACGTCGATTTATTGCAAATAATGTAGATGGCCCTTGAGTACTTACAATTGAAAAAAATTGTTTTTTTAGAATAAAATCGTCTGTATAATTATTATCTTTATTTATATATTAATGTTGTAGAAAATAATTAGTCAATTAATTAATCTGAAAATATTTTGTATCTTTTTTAATGAAAATAACATTCCTTGAGTTACATTGTATGGAAGAAAATGTATGTCAATGAATTTCATGAAATTCTTGAAGGACAGTTTATACATACTGCGAGATTCCTTTAGATTAATTGTTATCCAAGTGTAATTATGAGCTAAATATCAATTGAAGTAACAACCTGAATACTTATATTATCATTATTTTGATAATTTTATTATCTCATTAATTTTTTAAAGTTCTTTACTAAAAGAGAATTGTGAAAAACAAGGTAAATTCGGCAAAGGAGTTTGATTCAATTATTTAGCTGACTCAAAGTTTGTAGTTTTAATATTCACTAGATGGCGCTCGTACTTGTTTGATGTTTTAGTATACTTTTTTTGTGATGTAATGCGACTTGACATTTGACAATTTGTCACCATAGTAATAATACCAATAAAAATCTTGAAAAACTAATATTAATAATTTTTTTCACACAAGATTTACCGTACGTTTTTAATCTTATTTTCTAAAATATTTAAAGATTAAATTCTCTTAAGATATGATGGTGACCTTCATATGAAAAATTATCGTTTATAGCCGTTTATAGTGACCAAGTTTTGTGCAGTAAAATTTCGAGAATCGATTAATCGAAATTTTCGACTCATCGCACCGGTCAATGAATCCAATACAATATCGCATTTGTGTATGCTACATTCTCTGTATACACTATACCGTGTCGTCAGCACTCGTTTAAGTGTAAACAAACTTATACACTTTAGTAAATTTAAAAAAAGAACAATTAATCTTCACGTGGTTCAAATATGTTTCCTGTGAGTTCTCAAAAAAAGCATTGGTTGTTCACCGATGAAAAAGAAATTGCTCAACTGCGTGAACAGGCAAATGCCACTTATATTGTTAAACATGGATCTCACATGACAGTAAGTTACTAACAATGTTACGTTAATAGTATTCTGTAGATTGTTTATCAAGACAATTGATCCAATTAATTAAGTTAATTACTAAATTATGAACGCTTGTATTGAAAATGAGGTTAAAAAATTTTCAAATGTGATTTTTATTTTAGAAAGAGAAGAGAGAAAATCATTTCTTATCATGTCAGGAGGAGGAAAGTTTACTCAGGTATTGGGAAATATCTATGAAAAAATTTTGCAAAAACTTCAATCCACCTATGCCAAAAGCTACAGCAGCCACATCATTACACTATTTTAAAAGATTTTACCTGCGAAACAGTGTAATGGATTATCATCCTAAATATATAATGGTTACCTGTATTTACTTAGCGTGTAAGGTAAAGATTGCCACTAATTTATTATTCAATTTTTTCCACTTTGCATACCTAACTTTGGTTATATTTCAGGTAGAAGAATTTAATGTTTCGATTTTACAATTTGTCGCTAATGTAAATGGAGATAAAGAAAAGTGTTGCAACATAATTATAAACAATGAACTTTTGTTGATGCAACAATTAGATTATCATTTAACTATTCACAACCCGTTTAGACCTGTGGAAGGATTTCTCATAGATATTAGGGTGAGTTTGCTTCAAATCATTGAAATGATTTGAAAGATATTTTGGTTAGCTAATATATTTCAAATTTTGTTTCTAGACAAGATTTCCTTCTTTGGAAAATCCAGATGATTTAAGGCCACTCATAGATGAGTTCCTTGAAAAAGTTTTTCCACAGACGCAGTTTTAATCTATGCTCCTAGCCAAATTGCTTTAGCCGCAATTTTACATGCTGCATCATCGACAAAAGCCAATTTAGATTCTTATGTGACAGACTTACTTCTATCTAGAGAACAATTAAAAAACATTGTTGCAGCTGTTAAAGGTACTTTTAATTGAAAATTTGCTCTCATAGAGTAACTACTGTATTAGTAGATATGTAATTCTGAGATAAAATGCTATCATTAATTCCAGAAATTCGAATGATGGTAAAAGGTATACCAGCAACTATATCAGTTGAAACTATGAAATTATTGGAAAAGAAATTGGAAAAATGCAAAAATCCAGAGAATGACCCTGACAGTGATATGTATGTTTGAATTTATTATTGAAAAATTTCTATTTATATTATTCATAAAACAATACTTATAAATACTGACTTTATTATTTGAAAATTTTTTAGATATAAACAACGCATGGAAGAAATGATAGATGAGGATGACATCTCTAATAATAAAACATATGCTAAACTTACACACTCACAAAGTGAGTGTAGTAATGATAAAATTCTAGATCAAATTTTTGACCAAAGTATATGTAATTAATAAAAAAATTATATTGGTCAATAAAAAGTACATGAAAAATCAATCATGTTTTAAGTTGACGAATGTTAGATAATGATATTTGTTATTAGGTGTTTACAAATTGAAATTGAACATACAATAAGACTTTCATTAAAAAATATCACAGTTTGTGCATGATTTATCTGGCCTTTGCAGTTAATCAATATTGTATACTATTTAACAAATTTTACTTCACATAATATATTTTTATTAAAATAATTAATGCTCATATTCAATGTTGATGCCTGTAATCTAATCTTCTTGTTATATTATAAGCTGCTTGGCTCGTGGAATTGTTTTGAAATATATGTGGCCCATTAGATAAATTGCTTGGTAAAGGCTGAATCACCGGTAAGGTAGAAGGTACATTCGCTGACGAGGCAATAGTAGAAAAATGTGACGGTAAAATAGATGTACTCGGTTGAACATGGTTTGGATAATTAAAAAACCTATAATAATTGAAAGGAATATTATTTTAGATTTTTAATTTCTAAATTTTAATTTTTTAAACTATGATGTAACATAAAAAATGAACATTTTTTTTATTTTAATATTCACAAATTATTAAAAAGACTGAAGAATATTAATTACCACAATCGATCGCCTACAAACATCGGTCGTGGTGCATGAATTCCTAAGCTGGAATAATATTGTTGAGCCAATAATTCGACGTCGTTAGTATATTTTCGTTTCCACTTAGTTCGTCTATTTTGAAACCATATTTTTATCTGAAAATTAAATAATTTGATTTGCATTTTTTATTAAATCATATACTTTTGATTAAAGACTTTTTACAAAGTAATTAGTTTTGGAAGTTTGATATTTTTACATTGCATGAGACCCTGTTCTATTTTTGTCTAGGTATAGGGTATCTAATTTTTGAATAGGCAACATTTACTAGTATGCACCGGCCTCGGTAGCGCAGTAGGCAGCGCGTAAGTCTCATAATCTTAAGGTCGTGAGTTCGATCCTCACCCGGGGCATTATTTTTGCCATTTCGATAGAAATTTTTCGTTTATATTATAAGTTTTAATTAATTAAAGTAACGATTGAATTAGTATATTACTGCCCTAGGCCGCGAAAAACAGAAAAGTCCCAGAGTACGTGTAATTAGTGTCCGAGGCGAAGCCGAGGCCGATAAACACGTTCTCTGGGGCTTTCTTTTTTCGCGGCATAGGCCTGTATACTATTTTTCATACACAGTGGCCCGAAAATAGCTCTTCCCGTTTTGCGCAGCGGCCGGGAAGTAGTCACTTTCGGGCCGCTGGTATGAAAAATGCCATTTCTTAAACTGAGCGAATGACTGGCATTTTGTGCTTGCTCTATAATTTTGTTAAGCTTCAGTCCACTAAAATAAGCCGACAAACTGCACAGTCTGGATATTTAAACATATTCATCTTAAACTGGGGTTTTAAGAGTAAAAAATTTTAAACGGGAAAGAGTTGAAAATTATGAATTTTTTATCGAAATACTCTCCAAGTTGTTCAAGTATCAGGGCAAACTTGTTGAAAAAATTGAATTAACAGTTTCACAGCGTGAGATTTGAAAATGTAAATATTAATAGCCCCGAAGGTATAACAATCGAGTACAGAAACTAAAGCAAGAGAGTATTCTAATACCTAACTTAAAATGAATTAACTGCAGTTGGGAAGTAAACGATACCAATTTCGAACTAGAGGATCTACAGAGTCACAGAGGTATTTTATACTCCCTAATGTAGTAAAAATGGGCTGATTAAGGGTCCTCTATACACACTCAGTCGGTAACTATATGCGTAAATAGTTGATTACTTTGTACCCATTTTTTTTCATTTTATATCCAACCAATTGTCTTGAAATTTTGTGGGGATGTTCAGGGGACTAATTAGAATGTGCCTCTGGAGTCACTTTTTCATATAAGTGAAAAAAATATTAAAATGCACTTATCGTTCGTACCCAAATTACTCCCTCAAAAATTGATGAATCGTTTTGAAATTTGACTATGACTTCCATGAATGCCCTAGAAATGTGCCTATGGAGCGATTTTTCCTTAAAATGATTGCGAAAGTCTTTTATTTACTATTAAAAAAAAAAAAAAAAAAAAAAGTAAATAAAAGACTTTCGCAATCATTTTAAGGAAAAATCGCTCCATAGGCACATTTCTAGGGCATTCATGGAAGTCATAGTCAAATTTCAAAACGATTCATCAATTTTTGAGGGAGTAATTTGGGTACGAACGATAAGTGCATTTTAATATTTTTTTCACTTATATGAAAAAGTGACTCCAGAGGCACATTCTAATTAGTCCCCTGAACATCCCCACAAAATTTCAAGACAATTGGTTGGATATAAAATGAAAAAAAATGGGTACAAAGTAATCAAGTATTTACGCATATAGTTACCGACTGAGTGTGTATAGAGGACCCTTAAGCAAGGCAGCTCCTTTTTATTATTAAAAGTTTCAAAAGAAAAAGTTACTCCTTATAAAACAAGTTTTAAAACATTTCAGAGAAAGTTCATTCCTGAAATCTTGAAAAGTTGGAAAAATTACTAGTTTGAAAATTTAAATGGGTAAAAGTTAATGATTTAACTTATACATAGATGCCATAATAGGCATCAATACGATTCTATTTGTCATTCTCTATCCTACTATAGTAACAATGATGTCACAAATCTCAAATTCTCCTTTTTTCAAAAATTTCAATCATTCATACGGGCAAAAAAAGAAGTTTTCAAACAAAAATGTAAGATTAGAGTATCATATCTTCGAATCAACATCATTTTGGAAATTGAAGAAATGTTCATATTTTGTTTGACAATCGTCAAAAACCTGTTATCCACGCTTGGGATTATTGTCTTGGGGGTCTAAATATGAGTGCCTTTACTGATTTGCGCTCATGTTTGCTCTCGCTCGATGTAAAAAATATGTTCTCTCTTTTTGGCACTTTTGCTCTCCGATTACTGTACCCTGGCTTACATACGGGCTCGTTATACTTCCCAACTATTGACGATTTTGTACTCATTTATAAATGATAGCGAATAGGTAAATATGACCTGCCAATTCTTAATCTAAAAGAAAGTAAACGATAATTTGGTCGGTATTTATTTTTTATCGTCTCCACAAAATAGGAAATTATATTTATAGAGAATTCTGTTAAGACTCCGCCTACTTATGTAGGTACTGATTCAACTGTCAAATTACTTATTTCTACTTTGGCTTCTACAAACTTATATTTTCCTGATCCAAAAAGCCTTGAAAAACCGCAATATCTATTTTTTTCTAGTTAATTTCTATTTACAACCGTTGAAATTATAAAACGTGGTTGACAGCAGACGTATTTTTGACCATTAATCGGTAAGTGCATGATAAATATAAGTATAAAAATCGAAAGTACATAAAAATTAAGAAGTTATTTGAAGTCACAAAGAGCACCAATAGAATTCGAGAAGTCATTAGATACGCCTTTCACGAATGACAAACTTTCACTTTCGCGCGTGCATTCGTAAGAGCATCAGTCTCCAACTCAAAATTGTGGGCTCTTCTGGGTTCTTATTTTCCTAATAAATGAAATTAAAAGAAAATCACTTTTTCATGTTTTTGATGGGTTTTATTCACTTCTAGCAGTTTCGGTTCTCTCAAAGACAAGTTTTTCTATGTCCAGGAGAACCAGAACCTTACAGTATTAGTAAATCACCGTGGTATTTTATGCATATTTAATTTATATCTAAATTCCTTCTCGCTTTTATCGCAATCGAAACCTCTTCGACCTTCATATACTGTCATTCAGTGTACAAAAAAGCTCGATTTTTGTCCAAATTTTTTCTCGCACTTTTTACAAGGAAAATCTTAACAACTTTGGTGTACCGTCTTTTGGTGAATGTGTAAATTATATTTATATCCGTTTTTTTTCACTCGTCGCATACGTAATTTTTGCGACTTTCATGTATTCTTTTTTGGCGTTTGATTAAATTTGATTTTTGTCCAAATTTTTTATCGCATTTTTCACATGCGTAATCTTTGCAACCTTCGTGTATTGTCCTTTGATGCCTAAACAAGTCCGATTTTTGTCCACATTTCTTCCCACAACGGTCACATGGGTAATCTTTGCGATCTCTGTGGACTATTTTTTGGTGCAAAAGTAAATTATAATCAAGTCAAAATTTTTTCTCGCACCTATCGCATGCAAAATCTTTGCGACCCTCGTGGATTGTCTTTTGGTGTCTTCTTAAATTACTTTCGTTTCCAAATTTTTTGTCGCACTTGTCACATGCGTAATCTTTGCGACCTTCATGTACTATCCTTTGGTGCTTCAACAAATCTGATTTTCTTCCAAATTTCTTCTCGCAATTGAGGCATGCGTAATCTTTGCAACCTTCGTGGATTATCTTTTGGTGTTGCTTTAAATTTATTTGATTCCCAAATTTCTTCTCGCAATTGTCACATGTGAAATCTTTTCGACTTTCGTGAACTATGTGTTGATGTTTTCTCAAATTGCTTTTCTCCCCAAATTTTTTCTCACATTTGTCGCATGCGTAATCTTTGCGATTTTCATGGACTGTTGTTACATGCACTAGCAAACTCCGTTTAGTTACAAAATCCTTTCCGCAATTGTCACATAAGTAATTGTTGTAGACTTTAAAGGCGAAATTACTTTGACCTTTGTGTACTGTCTTCAGGTGAAAAAACAAAAGTGATTTTTTTCTATACTTTTCCTCACACCTGTTGCATGCGAAATCTTTGTCACCCTCATGGACTATTTTTATGTGCAAAAGCAAACTTTGTTTATTTCCAAATCTCTTTGCGCACCTTTCACATAAGTAATCTTTGAAAACTTCGTGGAATATTTTTTTGTGTTTTATTAAATTTGATTTATTTTCAAATTTTCTCTCGCACTTGTTGCATGAGAAATTTTCGCGATCTTTATAAACTGATTTTTGGTGTGTAAACAAACTTGCTTTTTTCACACATTTTTTTACGCATCTGTCGCATGCAAAATCTTTGCGGACTTTATGCACTGATACTTGGTGTCTACTCAAATGACTTCGGAACTCAAATTTTTTTTCGCATTTGTTACATGCGTAATTTTTCTGATCATTGTGATTTGTGTCTCGATGTGTTATCATGCTTGATTCTAGTGTAAATACTTTCGGACAAATATCATTAACGTGTTGTTTATCATCTCAAACAGTAATGTCATGTTCACTTAAATTATCCTTTAAGACAACTGATTTTTTCTCACTTTTATTCATTTTGATGCGTAAATCAAACGAGGAACTTTCTATTTAGAGTCACGGAAGTCGAATGAGTAAAATTTGTCATTTGGAATGATCGTTTGTTCCATTACGAAAGATAACGTTCAAACAAATTTATCTTCACTATAAACATGATCAGTGTTCGAGAGATGATGTCAAAATCGTAAAATCCAACAAAAATATGAAAACGTGATTTTCTTTCATTTTCATATATTAGGAGAATAAAAAACCCAAAGAGCTCACAATTTTGAGTTGAAAGCTGATGCTCTTACGAATGCACGTGCACTGGGCGTACCTACTTATAGATACATTAGAGAAAGTGAAAGTTTGTCATTCGTGAAAGGCGTATCTAATGACTTCTCGAATTCTATTGGTGCTCTTTGTAACTTTGAAGAGAGTAAAACGTCTCTGAAGCCTGAGCCACTAATTAAATTCTTGCTTGCAGTTGAACCCAACTGACAAGCAATGTCTCATATCAGTCATTTTTTGCAAGATTTTTCACAAATTATTTGGACAACATTAACGCTTTTAATCCGATTTTCTAACACCCAAACCTTTCCCTATATGTTCGTTATTATTAGAAGCATTTTTTCTGAACCGAAGTAAAAATAAAAATAATAATAATATTTTGTGAATTAAAAATGCCCGAAAATACAATTTTTATGTAAAAAATTCTTTATTATGATTTTGACGTTGTTAGCAAAGAAATGATGTGGAATTAGGCTTTTCTATTAGTCGCTGCGAATCTTTTCATCCCCACTCTTATGGACTTAAAAACACGCGTGCCTTTAATACTTCTCCGTGATATTTGCGTTCAACAGTCGTCGAGCAAGTCTTCTGTCTTTTTTGCACTTTTGCACTACAACTGCTATGCATTGGCTCAAATTACATACAGATCGTATGCAAGAACCGTGAATGCATTTTTAGCATAAACATAGGCACATTATACTTATAAACTGTTTACGATTTTAAATTTTTTATTAATTTCTTAAAAATTTTTATTCAAGAGAAATGGAAAAATCTGGAGCAATCGAATATCTTAATCTGTGAAAAGCACCGCCTACTTATGTAGTTTCTGACTCGACTGTCAAATTTCTTATTTCTACTTTGGCTTCTACATCCTTATATATTCCTGACCCAAAAAGCCTTGAAAAACCGCAATATCTATTTTTTTTCTAATTAATTTCTATTTACAACCGTTGAAATTTAAAACGTGGTTGACAGCAGACATATTTTTTATCAGTGTTTATTAATTGCATGGTCATTATACATATGAAAGACAGAAGTACATAAAAATTAAGAAACCACTCTAAGTTATAAGAAGCACCAATAGAATAAAAAAATCATTTGATACTCTTATGAAATTCAAACTTTCACTTTCATTAATCTATAAATATGTCTAGTATACTGCTAGAGCATCAGTCACCAACTCGAAAATGTACTGAGCTCTATTGATTTCTTGTTCTCCTAATAAATGAAATTTAAAGAAAATCACTTTCTGTGTTTTGTTGGGTTTTATCTACATTATGTTCTCTCAAATGTAAGTTTTTCTTTGGCTAGGAGAACTAGAACCCAAAAGAGCCTACAATTTAAGCGCAAACATTTTTAAATGCTACACGTTTAGTATGGTCATAATATAATTTTAAATTATATTAATAAAAATAATGGCTCTTTTCCATTTATGCAAAAGTTCAGGGGTTTCAACTTTTGCACGAAAAAAGTTTACGGAAAGATATGCATCTCAGTAAAAAATCCAAATATTAATGTTATAAAAAATGAAATGGAACGGAGAGGGCAATACAATTTTGTTAAAAAATTGAATTGAATCTTTTTGTTTTAAAGGGGCCCATGAGTCTTTAATCTGCTTGACATGATACATGATACATGATACATGAATTACCAAAATATTATATTGCATTTAAAGTTAATAAAAAAATTTAAAAGATTTAAAACTATGACTTAAACCATATTTTTGACTCTGAATAGAAAATCCACATTACATACTATTATTGATTCATAATTTTGTAGATCCGTTTAAAATCAAAATGTTTATATAATATTAAAAAAAATTAATTATTTTTCTTCACATTAGATTTATGTAAAAATTTCTATGAAAAACGTGAACTTAATATTAAAAGCTTTGAATCTGCCTATAAACTTGTTTAATCAGTTTTTGAGTAATTATTAAAGAATCTCACACGCTGACTCGAACAGAAATCTGCCTCGTGTGGCGTGCGACAATTTACGCATCTTTTAGGCTCAGTAAGCGCCGGATCGGGTCGGTGCGCCAATAGGGTGGCGCATTCGGCATGAATTTAGCACGATGGCGAGGGAAAGAAATGAAAAAGAAAGATGCATCTCAGAAGAAGGAAGCTAAAAGAGTAATATATTTTAATTAAAAAATCGACGCCTTTACGCTCCGTCGCATCGCGCGCCTCGTTAACTTCTCCTGCGAAAATGTGTACTAATGTATGTGCAGCTTTTTAGACGTTTATGTGCAAGTATATATATAGAAGTATGTACCCATAAACGTATTCAGCTTCTGTGATCTGTAACTTCTTCTCTCAAAGATTTTTGCTTCTAACAATTAACTCAAAGCCTTTGATTTTTATAACGATGAGCTCTCGAGCTTTGAAAGTTTCATTTTTGGTTTTCGTTACTCATTCATTTATTGACACTATAAACTCTACGATTGCAATTTTTCTTGTTATTTAAAAGAGCAATTTATTAATTGATTAACTATATTTTTATGAATTATAAAGTTTTTTGTATCGCTGCATGAAAGAATTAAAAATTAAAAATAAATATACATCAAAACTAACTTCTATGTTATCCATGCGTTTGAAACGGCTCACAATTATACGCCGGTGCACTTCAAGCGTTCCCAATGTCACTCTCACGACATACATCATCGAAAAATTAAAAATATACGAAAAAGCAAGAGGTGCTAATTGGCCTTTTACAAAAGTTGCATACAGCACATGACATAGGCGACGCGCACATTATAAGCGGCGCCGCTGTTCCGTGGCGCCGCTCAAAAAACACACATGTGGTGCGGCCCGTCGCTGCACGTTTAGTTGTGAGTTGCGGATTGCGCTGCACAGGCCGCCTTCCTTCCTCGCTGCCGAAGTCGGCATGTGCTCCGCGCCGTGACTTATACCACCAACTTGCGCGTGCATAAATACGCCCGAAAGTGCCGGTATATCTTAAATATATCGCGCGTCAGGTATCGAGTCGCGCGCGATCTTTTCACTCGAGGAAGACACGGGACATTACCTATCATTTATTGCCCGAGAGGCGCCAGAGATTATCATCTCCGCGGCTCTTTTACACATGCACATCAGCACTTTTGCTAATGGAACGATCGTTCTCGTTTCAAAACACGGCTTTTTTGTTGCACGCGTGCCTTTATATACGATACTAGGATGTTGTTTGTATGTTGCGAAGTGTGTTTTGACAGGAGCACACAAGATCAACCGCGTGATCTCTTTCTTATATATAAAAACAGTTTAAAAAAGCGCCTCATTCGGCTCTACCATATATCCATGAGAAATTCACGAAAGCGGAAAAAAATGTTTACTTCTCAATGGTCATACCTGAGTTTCCGTGAGCTTAAGAGCTTTGCTGAGCTGCAGTCTCTTGGCGACGCTCAAATATTTATTCCTCTCGAATTCAGCCTCGAGCGATTTGATTTGGGCCGCCGTGAAGGCGGTGCGTGGTCGTTTTTTCCTGTCGTCGTCGCTCGTGGCACTCGAGCTCCTTTCCGGCAAGTCACGATCGCTCAATTCCAGCGCCGATGTCGAGTTGGCCCCGTAATTTCGCATCTCTGAAAAATCGCGCGAAGCGTACATTAAACCTCGTGATCGTCGATGATCGACGCGATGCGAGAGAGCCGCACGAGGTTGAATCGATAAACGGCGCTGGGAATCGCGAGGCAACAATTCCTAGGCGCATCAATCCTCGGGACTGCCCTTTAGCGCGACGAGATGATATTTTTATCTCCACGAGCGCGCCCGCTTACGCATCGTAAATTTATATAGTAGGCGTGTCGCGACTATTCCGCAAACCTATAAGCGCGGCAGAGCCGACAAGTGCAGCGCAGCCGTATATCTATTACGCTAATTAAGCGTATACATTCGTCATACTCCAAACTAACGAAGAGCTTACTTGATTGCTTCATCTTATGTATCTCGGAGGTGTATGTAGTATATAAGCTGGTATTATGAATGTCGTAGGGAAATTAAGTTTGCCATCTCGAGCTTTTTCGTCTTCTTTTAACGCGTTGCGCGACTCTCGCATGTATATAAGTGACTAACATTTATACGCGTAGCGAGGCTCGTTTCTCGAGTGAATTATACGGGGTAGCTCGCGCGTACGCGTGTGCGCCTATCGTACGGAATTGCGGGATACGCAAGCGTCCTGGGCGCGCATTGAGATTTATCGCCCGATGTCCCATTTCATTTATAGAGCCATTCGGTATTTCAGGATTAATTGCCGCTTCGTGTTTATAAAAAGATGCAATTACCCGAGCTGTTGCTGCTTCGGAGGCGATGCTAAAAAAAGAAGATTCGCTAGTTTTTAATAATTGCATACACTTGTGATTCGCGCACAAAAAGGCGATATCGAAAGCCGCAAACAAGCTTCATTGTTCCAAGCGGGATTTTGAATGGGTACGCGAAGAAATTCATGTGGATCGCGCGATAAACAAGCCGAAAAACTATTTGTGGTCGGTGAAAATGGTCTTGCGAAGACACATTTACCAGCTGAATGTACTGACTGTACTGGGGTAAAGACGCATAGACAATTTTTGGTCACGAGATGCATCGCGGCACTATATGCTTCATCAGCGCAACCCCAAGTCGCTTCGTGTGATCGACCAATCGCATACAATGTGGCACGGACGATTTATCGCTTTATAGAGATCACGCCCGCTATTAATTCGAGCTTTTTGCCAGACCATTGGCACGAGAGACAAAAATTTGGTGCAATTCGAAAAATGCAATAGATTGTGAAAAAAAATAGTAAAAATTTAATGCGGCGAAAAAGGGCTCTCCGCCCGATTTGTCGTCAAAAGAGTCGGCCGAATCGACGCATACGAGCTCGCTACGCACATGTCTCTTGGAAAAAGGGAAACGACGGCGGCGGCGGCGGCGAGCTTGCGGTCTATATAGCAGATTCACTCTCGAGAATCAAGAATAGACTTCTGAGGTTGTATCGTTCGCGGCGCACAATATACGCGGCGGCAGCAGTGCTCCACGCCCGTTGAGTTTTACCTAATTGTCGTGCGCGCGTGTCTCCTTAATTACGCGTTGATTAATGAGCCGAGCAAGCGGCGGCCGCGCGCCAGCTAACAGTCCGATAAAGTGTCGAGCCTAATTTTTATGTATCCCCCCGGTACAATGTACGTCTTTCTATAATATATTTCTAAGCGACATTTGAGAATTGACCGAAAATAAGCCGAAGATTATTATAGAAATAGCATCGCGAGACAATGCAAGCGCCATAAATCGAAAAGTAATTAACCGGCCCGGTGTATAGCAATTCTCATTCGCACTTCTTCGCCGAGATTTACGAAGCTCGCGTTGACACACGGCCACGGGGGCTTTTATCCCGAGCTCGCTTGCGGCCCGAATGTATATACGCCGAGGCGAATAGCTGCAACACCTCTTGGATTTATCGCTCATTTCTGGTCACGAAGAGAGAGCGAGAGAAACGTAGAGTAAAATTCGTCGATTTTTACCTTTCGTCCCAACTCATTGGATTTTAACTGGTAGTTTCGAGACCCGAAGAAACTTTGTTTTTCCTTAATAGCTTTAAATCTCTCGCTATACGAGTGCAGTGCACCGAGTGCAAAGGAAAGAAGGTTTATTTGTCCCGTATAAAACGAAAATTTGTTCGGAAAGAACGAGCTGAGGATAAATAGTGGACCGGAGGATGAACAGCAAGTAGGCGTGTGGACCATGCATTCGCGTTCGCAGGAAGTCATGGATCAAACTCTTTGTCTTTTGACTCGAGTAGTGCCCCTACGAGATTCAAGCCTGACAGTTGCATATTTTTTTTTGTTTCGTTCCGTCATTTAGAATCAACGAATTTGCATATACATACGAAAGTTGGAAAATTCAATCCCATGGTTACCGAAATTTATTTCTGGCTCGGGTGACGTCGAACAGCAGCCCGGCATTGTTAGCTCGCTCTCGTGAAAATCGCTCTCCTCGGCGGCGTTCATCAATAAATTCGACTGGTTCGAAATTCGACGAGTATCTTCTTCACTGGAGTTGTTGACTGCGGTGAAAGGGAAAATATTTTTGTTTATTCAGTATCAATATATTGACGATATTCAAAAAAAATTGTTTAATGATATAATTAAAGAGAATTATAAATCTACAAAAATTAATCAAGTCTACATGAAGAAGAAAAATTTCAATCATGTTTACTAAAATATAGAACGAGTATTCATACATGAAATTACTTGAATGTTTCGATCATCACTACAAACAGTTACATTCGAGTAGATTCTTAATAAATATTTAAAAGAAATTTCAAAGAACGAGTTTGATTATTTAAATGTTTGCTTTGGTCTTGATATTTCTTGAATCCATTATTTAAAATTATTAATATTTTAATTGTTTTAATTATTTCATAATTCAAAAACATATTATAAAAAGTTTGTGAATTTCAAACAGTTCTTTTGTCTTTTACCTACTCATTTCTAATGAAAAAGATGCAAATGTTTAATTAATATTGTCGTATTGAAAAAATTAAATATTCAAGCACTGATTATACTAGATTATTTGGAATCTCTCAAAATACATGCCTTGATTTTAGTTTTTTAAACAAAAATTTTAGTTTCAAGTTTATTTCATTGAATTAAAATTTTAAATAGAATACTTCGTTTCATTCGTCCAATAAAAAAGTAAAAGGAAGTAAAGAAAACTTAAGTTTATAATTTGTACGTACATTTTTGTTATGGAAATCCGTAGGCCAAATTAAAGTTACTCAAATCATTTTTAAGAAATATTAGCATATCTATGCGTGAACTAGATTGTTTATAAACACAAATTGTGGAGGGCAACCAGAACAAGTTTTCAATTTCTCACCTTTTGGACAATCATTGCAGTCCCGAGGAATTCTGTGAGTAGCGAAGCGACGATGCGCATCGTTATCGGCATCGCAGTGATAGGATGTTTCTCTCTGTCTCGTGGTATCGCTCGGTGCAAGCAGCCTCTCGATACTAAACGACACTTTGTTGGTCAATTCGCTGGCCCCCATGGTCACTTGCTTACTAATCGTCTGTTTTTCTTGGTCCATTATCTTATCTCACTTTGCCTCGAAGCTCCCGTGCACACATGCGTGTGCATATAGAATCGTGCGTGCAACTAATTAGCCCGTGCAAGTGGAAGAATCAGCATGATTTTTGGCCGCGAGCCTCCTTGGCGCATCGGCGAGAGGAAAACAAGGCGGAGTCTTTAAGTCGAAGTTATGAAGCCGAGAGCCAATCGACTCGGGAACGATGTCTGGGCGGTACTTGGCAGCGAGCGCGACTACTTGTAGCTCGCTATGTGCTTTGCCTGAGCTTTCGTTTATAATTATTATGTTGTAAGGCACTCGCGGCCGCACTACACGGCAGCATACAAACGAAGCGCTTTTATGCGCGATTAATAAGCTCTTTTAACGCGAGCAGCGCATTTAAACTTGCTAAAGCGGCGCGAGTTTGCTTTGCTGTATTATATACGTGGTGCCGCTGCTACCACTGCTGCCTGCCGCTTACACGCGTATATTTCTATCGTCTGTGTTTCCTGCATCGCTGAATAATCGCGCCTTGATGTTCTATCCGTGTTACATCTACCGCGTCGAATTCGTTAGATGCGTGTGGAATGACATTTTTGGCATTTTCGTCTTTTTATTAATAAATCGAAGCATTGTTAAATTGATCATGATTTTCATCGTGCCACTTTGAATAGACAATGCCTACATTTGAGGTAAATTTGTGATTTTGACTTAATTGCATTGGCTTCATTAAAATTTGTTAATTGACCTGAATTATAACCACGATGGTATGATAATTGGCGCGTAAAACAAAATATGCATTAAATAAAATTAAACGTGCGTCACTCGAATGATATTACGAAATTATAAGGACTAAAAATCATACATGTTGATGTTGGTCCAGAAAAATACAAATTTAAGTAAATCAAAATAATAATTTTCACATAATATTTATTTTTTCTCGTGGTACATAATCACTAAACACATAATAAATATATAATATAATTAAAAGTTAAAATTATGTGCAATAATAGAGTCTAAAATATAGTTTTATTGAAATTGAGGTATTTTGATGGAAAGAAATTCCTGATCAATTTTTTAATATATTTAATATCTTTACTTTCTGATTCAACGTGAATAAATACAAAATATTTGAATTGTGTCAACTAATTTTAATACGATATCACTATCACCAATACTTCCGAGCTCTGCGACTCAGTGTATCAATTTGACTAAAGCAAATATAATATAACAAAAGTACGATAATTTTATAAATACCATGGTTACAACGATTAAAATTTACTTTGTTTCAAAACATTTAATGATCTTGGGTTCTTTTTTTTGACAGTGCAGTTCAAATGTATTATTTACAATTTTTTGCATTTAAATTGTCGTAAAAATTCAATTTTTCACTTAAACTTAATTAGCTATAAATAATTACATCTGTTGAGTAGAATTACCATTCCATGTGTTGTTTTCATCATCGTCATTATCACCGGAATGAAGAGTGCGAATGTTACCACGAGTGCGAATTTTCGATGTTCCTCCTAGCCTTCTATAAACAACATTATTATTTTCTATTAAAGTGTGTTTAATACTTTTTTATTAAATATGCTTGAAAGTGTAAAATAGAGATAGTAAATAATACCTTGCTGCTGGAGGGAAACCTCTGAAACCTGAACTACTACTTGGACCTGCAGTAGCATTTCCACTGTTTCCACTATTGTTACCACCTCCTCGGTTACCAGTAAAATAACTTGAAATATAGTTGTAAATACTTATAACTGGAGCAACAAGAGTCCAGAAAAAATGCGAAAAAATGCCAGCACCATCAGATGACTTGATGACAGATGCAGTGGTACTCTGAAAAATAATAAGTATTTGTAGAAAAAATGAAATTTGATTATTTTATGTAAGAGACCTTTTGATTTATAGAACTTACTGATTTTAAGGGCAAAATTAAAATTGTTGCTGATGGAACCAGTTCCATTTCTGAAAGGGTTTTATTATCATCTGCAGAAGTAAAGTCTCTTCTTGGGAAAAATGATGACATTGAAAAATGTCTAAATGGCAGTTGAGCATTTTGAGTGACATATGCTCTAAGAGTACCTAAAGTTTCAGTTGCTTCAAATGTACCTGTTATATTACTTCCAGTAGGAAGCTTGAATTGAATTCTAGCTTTAGACATATCAACAGATTGTGCCTGTGCTTGAAGTCTAGCTTGTCGTTCTTCGTCAATTTTTTCTTGCTGAGCTTCTTTTTCCTACATTAAAGGTGATCAATTAGTATTCAAATTTCAAAAAGTTAATCTTAAAAATAAAATAAATTCATTACCTTTATGTGCATTTCATATTTCTTTTTACGTTCTAATTTATCTTCAGCAATTTGTTTCAATATTTTTTCTCTTGCAGCTGCATCAGCAGCTTTTTCTTTCAATCTTTCTTCTTGTGCTTCTCTTAGTTCTTTGTCTTGCTGCATTTGTCGCATTTTCAAAACATCTTTGCCCATTCTCCTTCTTTCCATTTCTCTTTCTTTTTCTTTTTCTTTTTCTTCTTGTTCCTTCTGTTTTTGTTGTAAATAAATCAGTTGCCTGGCTCGTCTGACTTTTTCCTGATATAAATATAGCCTTAATGTCATAGCTTGTGACAAACGAACTAACAATATATTTTTAATTACTTACCTCCTGAGAAATGTCTTCTGAATTTTCATCACTTGTTGAAGGCTCAGCTGTTTGGTTGCTACCGCTTGCTAAGGGGCTTGGATTCTGAACTGTTTGGGGTAATGTTTTGCTACTATCAGGCAAGGCATTACTACCAGATGAGGAATGTGCAATTTGTTCAGCTTGAATCAAGTTGGAGGATGATCGACTAATTTCTGGTTTTGCTTTTTCCAAAATTGAGGAAATTTTTGCAGCCAAATCATCGGGTGACATGGCATTGCCAACAACTTCCAAAGGAGCTCCATTGTCACCAATGAAAAAAATAGATGGTACAGGAACAAGTTGATCTAAAAGTTTCAATTTTATCATTAGGCTACACCTTACCAAATATAAAATTTAATTAATTCATTTATCTTACAAATTTGAGCAAAAAATGTGTAATTTTCTGTATCACTTTGCAACTTGATAGCAACAAAGTCTTCAGATTCCAGTTTTGAAGATACTTGCGGGGAATCTATGCTCTCAGCTACTCGTTTTGATGTGTCATCTTTGCCTGCATCAACATAAAACGTATGAATGTACATCGGCTCGAGTTCTATATAATAACCTCAAATGAATTTCTAAATAAATTATACTAACCTTCGACAAAAACTACGAATACGGCTTTTTTTGCTTTCGAGGCATTAACTGCTTCAGCTATAGAACCTTGGAACCACTTCATTTTATGAACTGATTTGCTATTTACTCGTAAAAATGTGTATGTTACGTTGTTAAACGTGTAAAAAATATAACTGCGAAATTTAACGAGTTCGAACCAAACAACAAATTTCACTTCTGTACTTCGATAAATTTTACTTTCAATAATATTAATTATATACGTTCTGAATGACAATAAGTAACAGTACTGGGCAGAGTGAAGACTGTTACAAGTTCAGCGATTTTCGTGAGTGCATGCGTGGATGACCCAAGTATAAAGTGGCAAGTGCAGCTGCTACGCGATAAACACGTTACGAGGTTTTACGATGACGATTCAAGCGCTAAAGCAAAAAAATTCAAAATTTTTTAATAAAAAAAGTTATGCTTTAAACAAAATACTTTTGATTATTGTTTTTGTTACGGTAGAACATGATAAAATATCGATTTATCACTCAATGGAAAAATAATTTTTGAAATATAATTATTAGGGAATTATTAAGACAAGCAACTTAAAATTTCGCCAATTCTCATTTAACATGACTTTTTTATTTTACAGAATTTCATAAAAGGTTGATGCAAAAAATGTTTCAATTTAATTCCACCATTTGTGTAAGTAAAAGTTCTGACTTGACTATTTTGTGATGATTACTTGAAAATGTTGATACATTCTATTTATGCAAAGAGTTTGCTCGATTTTTAATAATTTAATGTGCAAAATTAGTATGTGTTCTTATTCTTGTCATTGACAACACGTAAAGGCTGTATTCTAAAATTTGACACTTCTCGCGAGTGTAGCGACTCCCACTCTTTTCGTAAACAAGATGCTTGGCAAGTAGCGGAGGACTGTACTCGCACGTGTTCAATTTGTTTTTAAACGTGTAAATCTTATTGATAAAATAAAAAGAACAACAGTTCTACATTCATCATTAAAAATGTCGTTTTTAACGAACAAAGGTAAGTTCTATTTTGATAATATAACAGTGATAAAGCGAAGTTCCCGTTAGCTAAAAAATATCGTCTGCAGACGATACGCCGAAATTGTTTCCAACGTAAGGCCATATAACGAATGAATTTTGATCTTTTGAGGATTGATTGTCAGCGTGTACATTGTTTATTAAAACATTGCAGTATCAATTGTGTTCCATACATTTTCATAACAATAAGATGAAATGTAAGGTATAATGAATAGCGAATTCAATTCGCTTACTGAGTCATAACCTAAAGTTTGTCGGCTTTGACACAACATTCATTTGTATGTTACGATGTCGTTGTATTTTTTTATCTAAAATATAACTTATAATTGTTGAACGTTTCTAAAAAGATTTTTAATAAAGTGTACATTTTTTCATTCAATTAGTAATTAATTTGAATTAGAAAAATTTAAGTTTCGTAACGATAAAAAGTATCAACACTGTAATTTTTTAATTATATTTTTACATTGTATAAGCTCGAAAAATCATCACTTGTAGTAGACTTTAGTGATTGCAAATTGCTTAAAAAATTGAAATAGAATAAATTTAGTCTTTGCAATAAGTCTGCTGATAGTTTCTTAGAACTAATGTAGAGCGCGTGCGCGTATTTTTACTCTTTCATGACAGATATAGCTTTTTTATGGGTATTTTATTTAATTATTTTCTTGTACTAACGCACAACGTTGATTGTATAATGACTGCTCCAAATTCTGTTCTAAATTTTTTTTATAATCACTGAATTTTTTTTGCCCCTTTTGGTAAACTGAAGGATTCTGTTTTCTATTGACGTATATTCTAATGCAAAACTAATGCTTTAAGCTGAATTTACAATGGGTCGTAATCGAATTGAAAAAATTATTCTATTGATTCAACATCAACAAATATATTAATCGCTGGTTGATTTCTCGTTTATTTTTTTTATCTTGAACAAGTAAAAAAATTGTAAATAAAAATACGATAAAAAGTTAATAACTCTCGGTAGGCAAAAACCCATGCGCAAAGGCATTAAATTAAAAATCATGCTGCGTCAGCGTTAATTTTACTTACGCCTCATTAAATTCCGAAAAAATAAATTGAATAATAATGAAATAACTATGAAACAACGTCAACGGTAGCACGGATTGACAAGTTCAATAAAGTTTTCGGAGTTGGTTCGGGGCCCGGGGGGAGCATTGCAGTTACTCGAGTTGCGCGACCGTTGTAAACTCAGCTTTATAAATAATACCTACATACACACACCAATGTGTACCGAGCAGCTGCATGCATTAAAAACGCGCAAAGTATGCTGCAGGCAGTTACTATATACGTATGTGCGTGTATGTATTGTATGTATGTACGAGCCCGTGAGCTCTGTGCGCAGTGCTGAAGAGAAAGACAGACTATTCGTGTGTGCAAATGTAGTCGACAGAACGTCGCGTATAATGGCGTAGTGCGTTTGTCCTTGTGCGAGTATGTGATTTTTCTTCGTTGCGAGATCGTAGCTTTGTTACGTGCTTAGTGTATTAGCGTTAAATTCGATCGTTTCTCGACACATTATCCCATATATTGTATATAGCACATTCATATAAGCACGGGCGTACAAGAGTATTGGCTCAGTCGCGTACAGAGAAGCCTTGGTGATATCCAATTAGCATTTTCCAACTTTCTTAGACTGTTTATTATGCTACGGGCCAGCGAGAGTAGATCAGTTATCGACACTTTTTCAAGTCACGAGTGCATTATCGCCTTAAGGTTTGCTGACTGCTGCAGTTCTGCGGCAGCTCATAGCACGAAAGGTATCGCTGTGCAGAGGCGAGGACGGCTCTCATGATGATGATGACATCAGTCAGTTAGAGAAAACGTGTTTTATGAGTGCGTAGATCGCAGATATATACTTGTGCACCTGTTGCTGCACACGGTAGTCATTTTATATTCGTCACACATTCCATAAATTGCGTATACCTTAACATTTATGTATACGTTTATTTGATTTATATAAACATACATTTGATGTAACAAATACTGAGTCTGTGATTTGTGTTGATATTACTTTTCTTTGTTCTCTTTTGTATACACTCATACTCAACACACGTACTCATCAAAGAAAAATTATATTTGGATCTTTTGTGATGCTGACAACTTAAAACTCTAAAAATGAAGGTAACAGTTTGTTTCGACCATATCAGAGTTGTAGTGCCATGCGGAGATGGCAGTCTGCTTGTGCGAGATCTAATGCACGAAGCCATTCTCAGATATAAAAAGGCCACTGGCAAAAGTGACAGTAATTTATCCATCAGTAGTCTGTCTTCCCTTACCACAGGAGGTATTTTGGATCCAGATGACAGATTGTGTGATGTTGCTGACGACAGAGAGCAAATTGTAGCTCACTTTAGTGGATCAGATGTGATACATGCTGGAGGTGATGGAGCTAGTTCTGTTGGCACAAATAGTCCTGATTTCTTTCATGTTGACAACAAGGAGCACCGTATTTACCAGAGTAGATCAACCGGCAATATCAAGAGAGAAAGCACTAAGAGATTATCTATGCATGTTCTTTCCTCAAGAGAGCCATACTTAGCTACCTACTCAGCACTTTCTCTTCCAAGGGAAACTAGAAGAAAGGAGCCCTTGGGTGAAGATGCCAAAGCTTATTATGATTTACCTAATGTGAAATCTGATATTATTGGTCAAGGAGAAATTAAAGAAATTATAATTAAAAACGAACCAGGACCTCTCGGCTTACACGTTGTACCTTGTTACGATTTGCTTGGAAATGATCAAGGACTAAGAGTGGAAGGAATTGAACCAAACGGAAGAATAGCTAGAGATGGACAAATTGATTTGCATGATAAAATACTTAAAATAAATGGTCATAATTTATTGAGAATGCCATACACAAAAGTTCAAGAAATCTTTAGATTATGTATGAATGAGTCTTGTCTAAAAATATCTGTGGTAAAATATAAGAAGATCCAAGAAAAACAAGTACAAAATGTTCCACACTCATCTAGCAGTACTGAAAAAGCAGTTGATCACGATGACAGTTTTAAAAGACTGCAGTGTACTAATCAGAATTTATTACAAACAGCTAATACTCGAAAAATTGGTAAAATGATTGAGATTGAATTGACTAAAGGCAATAATGGCTTAGGTTTCAGTGTTACAACTAGAGATAACCCAGCTGGTGGCCATTGTCCAATTTATATTAAAAATATACTCCCTAAAGGTGCTGCAGTTGAAGATGGCAGACTAAAACCAGGAGATCGTTTATTAGAAGTAAATAATTTAGAAATGACTGGCAAAAGCCAAGCTGAAGTTGTTGCCTTGCTTCGAAGCATTCCACCAGGAGGTAAAGTACAATTGATTGTGTCACGTCAGGAAGAAGCTTGTTCAGTATCTAATAATGTAGCAGATGTAAATGTTGGTGTTCCCATTACAACACCTGATGTTCATAATAATTTGAAATCTTCTCATGAAGTACCAATTTCAAAGAGAGAAGAAATACCAGAATCTTATGATAAGCGTGATTATAAAACGATGGATGTATCAGAAGATTTAATAATGTCATTGAAAAAGAAGCGATCTGTCTTAACTTTAGACATTCCAGTTCATGACTCTGAAAAAGCTGGTTTAGGAGTCAGTGTGAAAGGTAAAACCAGTACAAGTGAAGATAGTACTAATATAGATCTAGGAATTTTTATCAAAAAAGTTCTAACCGGCGGTGCTGCATCAAGAGATGGTAGACTAAGAATGAATGACCAACTGCTGAACGTCAATGGTGTTTCTTTACTAGGTCTTTCAAACTCTGATGCAATGGAAACATTACGTAGAGCCTTGCTTCACACTAACAGTTCTATTACTGGTGTTATTACTCTTGTAATTGCTCGTAGAGTATCAGCTTACGAAAGTTCATCAGAAAAAAGTTTTGAAAAAGTATCCTCATCTTCATCAAAGGGAGAGTTTACAAATACCATTTATGTCTCAAACTCAAATTCAAAACAAAGCGATGGACATATACAACAGAAAAATGATTTAAATTCACAGACTCATTTATTAGATAATGGTTTACTTTCATCGTCCAATTCTCCATGGAATCCTGTCATTGACAGACTTACAGAACAGTATAATAAAAATAGTCTAAGAAATGAAAGCTACTGCCTTGCAACAAACAAAAGTTGGATGGAACCAGCCAGTATTCCAAAAAAACGAAGTATTGGTCACCAAGAAGATCGTTTAGAATCAGTATTAAAAGAAGAACCCAATGAAAATTCACACAATTCAAATGCTGAGGCGAAAAAAGGTATCGATGAAAAAGACAGTCAGTATTCCGGTGATCCTGCCTATGATAGCCAATTGTCCCTTGAAGAGTCCTTCAACTCGTCAGCGAATAAATTTTCCCGCGACGCCTTGGGTCGACAGAGTATGTCCGAAAAGAGACACGCAGCTTTGGATGCCAAAAGCACGGACACTTACAAGAGGAACAAAAAACTTCGCGAAGCTCGGGATACCAGTGGTAAGTCCGAGGATTCAAAAAATCACAGTAAAAAAGACACTTTTGAATCCACCAACAGCAGCAAGTCGTCTATGAGCATTGGTGAAACTTCGAAGCATTTACAGTCCGATTACGTGTACACCATTCCAGGAGGCAATAGCAAAACTTTACCTCCGCGTAAACACTGGTTAGTCGACGACACCCACCATCATCATCATCACCACCATCGTGCCGATTTATCCAACAACAGCAGCAACAGCAATAACAGCAGCAACAAAGACGATCAGCCTTTTTCAAACGCACGGAGCGATATCAAGCAGCAATCGTTGAACTCTGCTCTAGACGATCGTTACAAGCGCTCCAGGAAAAAGACGGGAATCAGATCTATGCTTCGTCTCGGCAAAAATCGTAAATCATTGAATTTTGGTGATAACATGGATAATCGACACGAGACTAGTAATTATTGCAGCGGGACGATTAATTATATAGCATAATAAATTAGAAATAATCAATATATTTATTTTTTTTAACTATCGTGATTTCGAATAACCGTTTTTGAAGGTTTATGTGTACTGAAAAAGTTTTTTATTTAACTATAGATTTTGCATTGAACATTTTATTGTTTGAATTTTTATGTAATATTTTTTACGCATACTAGAAAAATATGATTCCAGCGTGTTTAATGCATTATCACTTTGTGAGTCGTTCTGTAAAAACCGTTCCAAAGTGCCTTACTTAATCGTCAAAAAAAAAAGTAAACTACGAAAAAAAATGTTCTATAGAAATAATTAATACTTGTAAATAAACGTATAATTTTGTATTACACTTTGATAAAATTTTCTTGTAGACGCTTGCCTTTGCAAGTTGGCGAGGCAGTGAAAATTATGTATTTTATGTTAGGGCGAAAAATTTTCAAATCAGCGTTAAAATTTTAAGCTAACAACTACGTTTTGTATAGGATTTCCACCCAATTACACAAACTGTAAATGTTATAACCAAATATAAATTTTATATATGAGAGTAGTTTCATTGATGCGTAGAGGGCCTTACGTTGGAACAATTTTTTATAAATATTTTAGGTGAGATTTCTTAAAAATAGAATGAACTTTTAGTTTATTATGATGTTAATGAATTTCATTGATTTTCCAGCTTTTCAACCGAATCGAGTGTCAGTTTTAATTCAGCAGCAGAGATTTCGCAGCAAGATAAACATTCAGAAGCCTCGAGCCCCACATCGTCATAGACAAATGGTTGAGACGTTTCTTACGCCGTTCATTAATAATCCAGATACAAATAAACCTTGGCGAGAGCGTTGTAAGAAAATCCCCCAAGTATTTGAGGCTAAACCAATTCGCCCATACGATGCAATCATCGCCAGAGAGTGTCTGAATTGGTTCAAAAGCTCCAAAATGGTGGCCTTTTTCCATATGAATTCTCACTCTGCCAGGGAGCAATTTGAATTTGCGGTTGCACTAAAGAGGTCAAACATGTACTTAAAAGGCTATCAGCAGGGAATTTTAGAACTAGCTTTGAAAGGTACTCCTTACGAGGCTGCTTTAAAATTGATACACCGAGGCGTAAGAGTCAATCTTTTTGCCTTCGGTCCTGAGCCTAACGTTGACAAATTAGTGAAAATTTGCAAAAAAACGCCAAATATCATATTAATGGGTAAGTCACCATCGACATTAAAATAGTCAATTCTGACAAAGTAATTAAACATTTACTTTTACTTTCATAAAGCTGGTATTCTTCACGGCAAGCTGTTACACCTGAACGATTTCGTGAAAATGGGCAATTTGGATCTCGTTTCTGCACAAGCTGGTCTTGTTCATGTATTGCGTACATCAGCTGGAGGAAATCTGAATCAACAACTAACGCATCATCAGTCTACTTTGGTTACCCGATTAAAACAAATAGGCACGACGGAAGACGATCCAGCCAAAACAACTGCTGGAGACGACCAAGAGGGAGAAAAAGTTTAGGCCTTTTAATAAAAATCATTTAATATCAGTATATAGAAATAAATTGTAATGAATCAACGGTGCCTGTAATGTTCAGTTCAAACGATTTGACGTCAAGATATCAAATTTTTGTATTACTTACGCGTTTTTATTACATTTATAGGCTAAAAAGCAAAAGGCTTAAGTAAAACTGTGCAACTAAATTACTTTGTATAAGAAGTTTTATAAATAAGATTATTAATTAAACTTGATTATTAGGCCCTTATAAATGTATTATTTTATTTTCCTACGCGGCTTAAAATATTAATTTTAAGTACAAGCATTCGAATATTATCGCGATTATATGACTAGTGACAGTAATTACAACGCGGATGGCACTTGACACCGTTTTCTCCACATCGACAGCCACCCGAGGTATCTCCTTTGCCCTGAAACCAAGGAAAATGGTAATCAGCCGCCGCCGAGCAACTGGAAAAAGGTAACGATCAAACTTACTCGGGGTCCCCATCTCGGACCTCTGGTGACCCAGCATATCTCGGTCTTGCACATGGAGCATCGAAGCCAATCACAACCCCATTTTTTCATGAGCACGACAGCGCAAGTGGGACACGGTAGGGCTTCGCCTCGTTCGACCATCTCGTCGAGCATAGCCGCAGTTCTGCGTGACTCGTGATCGCCTATGTTCGCATACTTGAGCTCTTGCTGATATTGTCGGCAATTTTTCCCGAAATGAATAGCCTTGAAAGGAAAAAAAATGAATAAAATATCATCCAGCAACAAACTCTCTTGTTTGTGCGGTATAGAGGTAAAGGCGGAAGTGCATAATAACGTTGACACCCCCATTACAGTGGCGGGTGGCGAGTGGCCGTGCTCACCTGGCAGGTGAGGCAATTATTAGCGCGGCAGACCGGACACAGGAAGTTGTTGACGTTGTCGTCGTAAATGCACCAGCCCGGACAGTCGGGCGTCTTGCAGTGAAAGGCCGCGTCGCCGGCATTGTTCTCCGCTTGAGCAATGGATTTGGCCAAGTGCTGTTGGTACACCTCAGCCGATACGAGCTGTTATTACATAAAGTCGAGCCGCGTTATATTTGGCGACGTCGCGCAATTCACGTCACGCTGCATTTGTGCAACTTACGGCTTTGATTTCCCGCTCCTGGAGTACGAAGTCGCACGTGTAGTCTGTGTCTCGGTAGGGACACTTCACCTCGGCCTCCTCGCAATAGCGCACCGTGCTGGCGGCGCACGACCTGTTCGGACCACGAAATATCATTTATTGTCGTTATTAAGCGTGGATCTTTGCCCAGTCGTGCTGCGATTCGAGTTCGTTTCACTCGTTCGCTATAATATAAATAGCTCGACTGATTCACGGATAAAGATGGAAACGAGTGTATTTCAACGCCTTGAATCACGCATTATTTTAAGTGAGCGTTTACCTGCAAAACGAGTGAAGACAGTTTCTTAATATGACTCCCTCTTCGGGCCCGCATATCATGAAACAAACAGGACACTCGATAGGTTCTTTGTTCGTGATTATGCCACAGTTTTCTAGGTGTATTAGTTCTTCGTATCTTTTCAGCTTTTCTTCCGGTAAAATTATCTCCGACTCCTGCTAGAAAAAAAAATACAAAAATTAAAAGTGGCGAATTTCAATTTATTAATATATAAACGCGCGAGATATGCTAGAGTCTCGGTGGAACTTTAATAATGCGAAAGCTCAACAATATCGAGGACTTTTATGTATCTTTTTTAGTCTCACGCGTCGAGAAAGAGAGACTGCGAGAAAAAGTTTGATAATTTAAAATTCTTCAAGTTCGTAATTAAAATCTATGTACTTGACGAGTTTGCGGCATCGTTTCCAGTTCGGCTTCAGTTTCCTCGTCTTCTTTTTCGGTGGCTTGAAAAATTTGTTCATCATAATTTTCATCGATTATCTCGACTATTTGAACTCCTTCGTCTTTCTCCGGGCTCTTCTCCTTTGTTTTTGTCTCCTCATCTCGCGGCTCTGAGAAAGAAATTTTTTCCCTTGAATCTTCGTGCGCTATTGTGTATCGAATAAAGAATAACTTTTTAATACCTTGCGGTGCGACTATGTATAGAAATATCGAGGATCCTTCGACTGCCTGCAGCTCCTCTATCGTCGATTTGTCATTGTCAGCTAAATTTCTGCCAATAATCCAACGCTGAACGTTGCCCGGAATCTCGAATTCAGTGTGTATTTTAATTTTCAGCTGCTCCACGGAAGTATCGGCTGCGAGCTGATGTATAAGATTCGTCATTTTCATGTTAATATCAAGAAAGTATAAGAAATAAAAAAAATAATTTAAAAAGTCACCTGTATGGGTATAGGTCCTTGCTGCGCTTGTTTGTCCTCTATGTACAGATTGAGATTGAGTTTTTCTTTGGCTTGGCTGGATATTTGTCTCACGACGCAGCATTGAATCCTTAACTGCGCCAATTCTTTAGCCAAGACGGCAGCTTGACGGTGATTGCCCGACGCTATAGCCGCCTCGAGCTTCCTCAGCGATCGATTAACCGCTATTGTGTTCATGAAGCGCCGATTTGTCTCTTCCGACTCTTTACCAAGAAGAAAAAGTAAAACGAAACGAACATTTCATATATGTTAATGATAAAAATCCAATTTCAAGGATATTTTATTATCTAAATTGAAACGGCTCGGAGCCTCACCGTCGAGGGCGTCGTCGTGCTGCTGTCTAGACTCCGGAAAAGCAGCGCCAGTCGCTCCGCTATCCATCGCCGATCGCGAATCAATCTTCTTCCTCGACGTTTCTTCTTCTTTCGAGGACGAGCTTGGCCGGGAATTTGCGTACAGTGATTTCTCCATCGCATTAACGAAATCGTTATCTGGGCTCTTCTCCAGCTTGACTGCTCGATCTTCCATTCGGCCCTTGGGTGGTAAGGGCGGTCCCTCGTTAGCCACTTGACGCCCTTTGTCGCTAGTTTGGACGGCTGATGAAACTTTTTTCGGAGATTTTGCACCCTCAACTGGATCAGATTTGGTAACAGCGCCGATACCTGTATTGGCGTTTGCTAAAATTTCAACCACCTTGGCCACTTGTTCGGAAATGCTTGGTATGTTTGGTACGCTACTGTCTGTTTTAGCTTTTGCTCCTAAAATTTCACTTTTTGTATCAAATTTGACGTACTCCGGGCTCTGACCTCTCTGCGTGGTAGCTTTTTCACGATCAGCTATTGCTTCTTCTATCATTCCCGGCCTGTCATCGAGTTCGCGTCTCAATCTAGCGATTCCCATCGCTACATCGTCTAATTCTGCAGCTAAAGATTTGATAAGTTCTATGTTGCTTTTTTCAGTTTTCACCTCGATTGGTGCACTAATCTCGGAAACAAGGGGTAGTGGTTTGACGTCTGCCACTTTAGGTATCGGTCGTGCATCGGTAATCGTCTGAATCGTCCTAATGTCTGCCACTGCCGGAATAGGTCTTGTATCGATAATCGTTGGTATATTCGTTATATTTCCCCTGTTTTGTTCGTCCCTACTGTGACACTTGGACGGTTGAACTATTTCGGTAAAAATCGCACTATCCTCCCAGTGAGAAGACTTGGCAGGGGGAAAATACCTATCCATCTCTTTTTTCATCCTGTCATCGGTTTTTGTTTCCTTTGAACATTCTTGGCTAAATCTCTTGGCTTTGGTTTTCGGCGAGCCATGATTTTTGAACATTCCCGACCTCGTGATACTGCCGAATCCATTGAATCTCGGCATGAGAGCTCGCGTCGTTCTCCTAGGCGAGGCGTCGATCGAAGCATTCACTATTTCCTGAACAATGTCCTCGTTATCCTCCATTCGTCTCTTGAACTCATCGTTCAATCTGACAGCTTGCAGTATAAGCGAGGCTCGGTGTCTGGCTTGCTCTTCTCGGACTATCGCCGCGGCCTCCCTGTCTAGTTCACTTATGTTCGTTAATATCGAGACTCTTTTACTCTCTTTGTTTGTCTTTTTATCGTTGTCCCGATTTAACAAGCCCAGTTTGTGAAGGGAATTTTCAAAGTTGAATGAATTTGAAGCTGAAGCTGTGTTCTCGATGGTTTTTACAGGCTCCAGCTTGGTTGGCGAAGGAAGTTGTCTAAGCACATCGCCATTGCCTCTTTTGATAGATGATTCGCGTGAACCATCGTTACGCTTGTACCAAGGTCTAGGCATGATAATACCTACTTTGGGGATCGATTCTTGTTTCGATGTATCCGCATTGCTTTCCAGATCCTTTTTCGCCAACAAGACTCCTCTGCGCAGTACCAAAGTATCGTTACTTATGGTCTGAAAGTCTTGAAGTATGAGTACAGAATCCATGTCGTTGTAGGATGCGTCCGAGGACAAAGTATCCTTGTCGTTGGCTTGTCCCCCGTAACCGGGTGGTTTGGGAGCGGGTCTACGCTTGCGTCGCACTCCGGATCCTCGTCGAGGTTCGTCGCTCACGATCGCTCCAGCCACATCCAACTCGACTCTCGGCTGACTCACTGTAACAGGTGGGTCCGGTGCTTTCCGCTTACCTTTGACGTGAACTTTTTTCTTCGCTGTCGAAGTAGCCGAAGTACTCGGAGTTAAGGCTCCGGCAACGTCTTCCACAGATTCAACATGTTGCACCTCGTCGTGAGCTTTCACAAACCTTTCGGGATTCGGGGGCGATTTCGCAACTGGTATACTGTCGTAAGAAACGAACGAACTTATCACAACGGGATGCAGGGCGTATCTCGTCTGTATATCCTGCCTATGGGAAAAGTCCGTAGGCAAGGTACAGGTGGACGTAGTGTTGAGCTTTTCACCGGCTAATTTCACGGCACCCGGCGCAAAAGGACCCACGGCCCGACTCGAGTGCTCGAGCGTCAGTAGGCCATCCCCGGCATCGCGATGCACACCGCTGTGGAAAGCGAAACTCCTCACGGTCGCGGTACTGTAAAAAGTGTCGATGCTCGAGGTCGACGGTCTTCTCTTGGGTCGGCGAAAGAAGTGTTGCCTATTGCGAGTGCGTTGGTGCTCCGCAGCGGCGGCGTCGTGCCTCTTGAACCATCTGAAGAGGGAAAATCCAAGCGCGTTGGCTTTGTTGTTGGCGTCGCGACGAAGGACAAAATTATCCGCGCTGCTCGCGGGCTGCTCTGCGGCGCAAGACTGCCGCAGAGGCGCCGCAGCCGCCGCTGGCTCGGTTGAAGCGTTGACCATAATTTCGGCCTGACTCACCCGTTGTGCTGCTCGCACACATACTCGACGCCGATGCTCTTCATTCGTTGATGTATTTATAGCCTGCGTTTATGCCGTGCTTCACAGCTGCCCATCTGCTGGTGCTGCTGCTATACGTATACGTACGTATTCCAGAAATCTCAATTTGTGCAGCAGTGACTTATTTTGTTAATCGCACGGCGACTACGTCGTCTTGGTCGGGTGTCGTGCGCGCATACCGCCTGTATAGGTGTGCGATCACTCGCGACCGATGACTAAGCTCGAGCGATCGAGCGATGATCCGCAGCCGATGCGCGATACCTACTCACGCATGATGTTGGCCGTTGTGCGGATCGCAAATAAACTAAAACATCGTCGTCGACTTTTTCGTGCGGGGAATAAAAGAGAGTGCGCGGGAGCTAGCGAGATATACGCACACGCGCGCAAGCGAAGCCTCTAAGAATAGCGCATACGCACGCACTCTTTCTGCTGCTAATGCTACTGCTCGCGCGCGCGATGCTCTTGGTTATTTTCAAATGCCCGCACGATCGTGAGCTTGTACGAGTAGTCGAGAAATAACAAGTGGAGTAGAGTAGAGTGCAGCTGTGCGATCGTGGAGAGAGGGGCCGTGCACTTGCATACACGTGAAACGAGAATTTCGCGAAAAATATGCTATATTTGTTTCAAGCTTTTCGATTTCGAAAAGTTACTTCAATGTTCCGCCGCGGAGCTCTCTGATTAATCACAAAGTATTCCTAATGACTGGCCCTTTAAATATGCACATCGGGTCGTTCTTACGTCCCTTAACGAATGAAAGAGAGCCGATTGATCGACTATATAAAGCTATTAGTCGAGCTTTCGAGCTTTCGTCTCTTGGAAAGTTTGGCATTTCAAGTGCATGAATAATTTTTGTTGAAAACTTTTGGAAAAATTTTCACTATGCGGCATTAAACATATTTGCTATCGTGAATCATTAGTACTAAAAATATAAGGTAGCAAAAATATTTTTCTCGACCTACAACGTTGCCATGGATCGTCAACAAATACTGCGCCGGTAACGGGAAAAAAAAGATGAAGTAGCTCGGGCTTTTTTGTTCATACTTTATATTACCCAAGAAAATTCAAACTTCATACGATTACTGCGCATACATTTTTCACCACCTACGCGTAAAGCAGCTCGATATATATACTTTTCACGCATCAAAGCGACAGAGCAGCGCGTTTATGCTACATAGTATAGTGCGGTGAAAAAGAAGAGAAAGCGTACACAAGCCACGATATATATAGCAAGGCGCCTGCAAGTATACGACCCTCTACAAGTGCGCATTCGTCGGGCTCGCTAGATGTCAGGCGCGCAGGCACCAGTCAGCGCTATCATAGAAGATTTTAATTAGAGAGTCTCTCGGGCTGGACTAGATAGGAAAAAAAAATTACCTGGAAAAAGTATCGAAGTAAACGACGCTTAATACCCCTTGTTGGACATGATTTTTCAGTAGACTCTGAGATTACCAATGCGCATCTACCGGCGCGGATATTATACATATTTGTACATCGAAGTATTGCTATAGGCAGAAAAAAAATATGTGCATAGCTATTCGTACTCGTCGATGCATACTTTTTAATCTTCCACTTCTGTTGTAAAAATAATAACTGACCAGTCGTACATGAAATAACAAAGAGAATGAAAGGCCTCGACGTATCGATCAAAACGTCGATAGTATTTATCGCGAGCAGAAAAAAAAGAGGAAGAAAGCTTGTCTTTCATACCGACAATAAAAATTTTTTCTTCTCTCTCTCTCTTTTTTTTTGTTATAAATTACTATTGGAAAGGGACTGTGTCGCTCTATCATTAACTACATAATACGGAAATATGTATAGCTTATAGTCGAGTCGCTGCAGTACGCGCGCGAGTATATAAGAGCTCCTTATATACTTTGGAAACTCAGCCCCTCCGCCCCTCAGCTCGCTCGTCTCTCTCTCTATGCACGCGCTCTGAATACGAATGACGATGTTTCCTTTCTCGCGACGTGGCAAGATCATTACCATTAATGAAGACGCACGCTCTTATATATATACAGCGGAGCTCCATGCACAGCCAGGCGGAGTATGAAAAACCTCTTTGCAGGACACGCGCGCTTCTACAGCGCTCGAGTTGCGCGCCAGCTCGCTGCGTTGTTATTTATAATTATTAAAGATTTTTTTCTTCTCCCACGACGCCCTCGCGTGTCCTAGCATGAGCTGCAGCGTTTCTCGCTTTGAAACGTCTCGCGCGAACTCGCACTGCGCTAAGTGTATATGTAGGACGCGCGCGAACGACGAACTCGCGCGACTCGCACGAAATGATAATAAACTGATTCTCTTTCGGAAAATTTCAATTAAGCTTATGCGCGCGCGCGCGCGGCTGTATCAATTATTGCATGTTATTACATTAAATTCGTTCGCGCTGTACGTACACGCTCTCGTGTATCTATTAATTTATCGCTGCTACATTGAATAATACCCTGTGTTTTGGAGGACCTGGGCATGTAATTAATGCCGCGCCTCTGCGTATACATAACACACGTGCTGCACTGCACGCACGGGAGTCGCCTATCAAACTTATCGATAATTAATTCGCATTTGTTCAATACTGCAAGATCCAGGGCTCGTACCGAGCGCGTAAAAGTGACATTTTACAATTTCAAGTATTACCGTAATGAACTGCGCACGTAAACCCGTAAACAAAGTTAATCGAAAGTATCCTAAACCGCAATCGGAACTACATCAGCGTTGGACCTCTCATTGATTGGCGAGTTTATTTGTGCGTGTATATGTGTCATTGCGATGATTCAACAAAATGATAATATCGCGTTTGCATATATAGTTTCTATCTCGTTTATCTCGAGCTTTAGGCGCCCGATGATAATCCAAAACTCAAACAGTAGACTTTTACATCTCCATGAAAATGTGCAAACTCCATTGTGAATTCAAAGTAAAATTGTACGATGTGTATGCAGGCACGGCCGCTATAGTAGTAGGGTTGAGCGGGCTCGGCGAACGATGTATACATCTGTATGGGTAAAAAAATGCAAGGCAATTTCGCGCCCATCTTCGCTTTTTTATTTTTTCCGCGCTCGAAACCGGCACCAGTCGATGTTTAATTCATTATATGGGCTACGTTTATACGTATGTATGGGCTTCCTTTCTTTGCGCAAAAGAATAGTCCGTATCACTCGTGGATCTTCTTATTTCAAGACATGCAGCTTCCTCTTTTCTCCTCTCTCTCACCGAGGCGCCTCTGCTCGAGGGGAAATAGTCAACGGGAGATGGCATTACGTTTCTTCGCGCTTCTTTTTTCGTGCGGTTGCACAAGTTAACCGCTTTACCTTTATTCTTTTCCCGAGCTTACAAGCTCTCTTCCCTTTTTACGCCGCTATATTCTATGCGTGTGTTGATTTAAGCTCGCGCTTCGGTTTATATGATTCCAGCTCTCCCTTGCCTCGGTCGTAGCGCAGCCTACTATTATTAAATACCAATGACGTAAAAAATATTCATTTCCCTCCCTGGAGTTACAGCGCGCGACAGGTATACGTGCGAGATAATGTGCGAAGCTACGCGCGCGCAACTTCAAACTTTCATGCGATGTACTTCGCAGGCCATTGTTTTGCACGACACTCATTCAAACGTCCGAACAATGCCGCTAGAAGGTGGTTGCCGCAGAAAAATAACGAATACGAATACGCACATATAGTACGCAGCTACGTAGTACAACGTGCCCATACACGCGTGTGAATTGGCGAAAATTTCACCGTGTAGCTCCCATCCGTACTGTTATTAAATTCAAGCATTGAAATCTACCGGCCTCTCGTAGAATCGATAAACACGTGTCCCTAAACCCCATCCTCCTCTTCGCTATATACACGGCGCGTACTTCGCTATTGTATAATTCAACATCCTCGGCTCTGCAATATGTATATTCCCCTATACATACGTATGTGGCGTTTTATAATGAGATCACCGCAAACATACGCAGTACACGTCGAAGCGTCAAACTGTCCTCTTTTTCGTTCTTGTTTTGCCGTTGCTGGAGGGAAAAAAATATTGTGCACCGTTATATTTTATGAAATATTTTACATAGTCGGTTGGCGCGCAAACGGTTTATCTCATTCGAATTGTCCGAGTGAATGACGCGCGAGCTCGATTTTTTTGCGTTAATTGAAATACCGAAAGTATCGCAAACGGGAAATATTCTTGGGCGAAGCAGATTCGTCGAGTTGCGTTAAAATAAAGAATCGCCGCAACGAGGAAAATACATAAAGAAGCGTCGCAGCGAGCATCACGAAGGCGAAAAAAATAAAAAAGCACATCAGATATAGCCCATGTCCACAAAGCCATGAGAGAGCCAAGGAAGGAGAGATAGAACGTAGTAAAAAAAGTTGACAGGTGAAATAGAGAAGCCGTTACATATAGGGGTTAAGATATAATACTTTATAGCGTCCACTCTGGCCGTTCATTTGTCCTATTTCTTTTTTGCTACATAGCCACAAATCCTCACGAGAGCACCCCCTCCCCCTCGCCCCATGCTCTTGTATAGCTTTCAAAGACGAAGTATAAAAGAAGTAGGATAGAAAAGGAAGAAAAACTGAGATACCTCCTCTAAACAATCGTGTGCAGTGCAGCACAACGCGGATCAGCGGCGAGTTTTAACGAACAACGGCTCTTCTTTAATTGCTTGCAAAGTTTAACGGTTCTCTCATTCGTCGTCGAGCCGCCGCTTCCCTGTTGTTTTTGTTCTTGTTGTTGTTTGTTGTTGTTCGAATAGACTTTAACTCGAGAATGTGTAAGGGGATTCGAGGATATATTAATCCTCCACCCCCTCTTTCTTTTATTTTTTCCTTGTATACATCATCGCACGAGCGCGCGCAAGTAGTGCGAGTCAAGTTTGGGAAAGACAACCACTGAAAGCTGAAACATATTTACGCCGGATATTGTCTGTGTATGAATTTTCGTGTCTTACATAACTTTCCGCCTATGTAGAAGACTGTGCGCTTCGACGAAATACTTGGTAAAATTATAATTATGGACTTTTCTTACGAGGCTTGTTTTGCATTTTAATTTCAGCCGTATTTGCGTGCATAATTCAACGTTGATATGCGTCCGTATAGGTGCACGCGGCACATAAACAAACTTTCATAGCCATACATACTTTGGAGAAATAATAAGCAGAAAAGTATAAGCGCACGACCGGCAGCTGCACACAAATGCTAGTTTAGTTTACGTAAGCGGACACTTGAAATTGGCCCGAGTGCACGAGGCTAATTACGCGAAAAAAGGGGGTAGAGGAGGAGAAGGGGTGGGTATTTTCGAGCCTCTCTCGCAGCCGCTTATATCGTTATCATTTTCCTTACACATCAGCTACCGTCGCCTCTGCTCTTTAATCCAGTGGGTTTTTCAGCGCAAGGGAGGGAGGGAGAGCGAGGAGAGAAAGAAAAAGCTAACGAAGGATCAAAGGGAAAATGTGCCCACTGCTACCGCAAAGTGCCGCCGTGGCGCAGAAAAAAGCAGCCCCTGCGGCAAGGACGACGAAGACTATACACACACCCACAGCTGCTCACCCACACAGTTGCGTGGAGCACACATACACTGCTGATGTACAACTTTTACCCGGGGCAGCTCGCACACACCATCAAAGTGATTTAGAAGCAGTATCAGTGGTGTAGCTGCCGCTGCGTCTCTAGTTTATCGTCTTGTGGTCAAAGCGAGTACATACGCTCTAGTGTAAAGTTACTCTCTCTCTCTCTCTCTCCCTCTGTCTCTCTCTTTTTCTGACTCAGTGCTACAAACTTCATCGCGCAATCGTTTCGATATTTTAATTCTTCGTAAGCAGAACAGAGCGAATTATTCAGTCAGTCGAGCTAGCACTCTTGTTTTTTAATAGTCTTTCGCTGGGATGGAGACAGCAACGCGGCAATATCCCACGATGCTCTCTCGGGCGTCTTTTTTTTCTGTGCCCCTTTTGTTTCTGCTCTGCTAGAGCTTTAATAATGTAAAATAAAAACTGATATTGCAACGGCAAAGTTTGCTAAGTAAAATTCTTGATTAAAGTAATATTACTCTCGAAGCCATCTCGTCGAAGAGTGGACATACAACGCCAAGTGAGAGAGCCACTGCTACTGCTCCGCTGGCGTCGCATGCCGCCCTCCTATATACAGCTTCGGCCTGCTTTAGCTTCGCTCTGCCTTTATATTGTCTTTGTCCGTTTAGAAGAAGACGTACAACACTTTGTTTCGCTATAAGATTTATCGGTCTTTCGTTTATACTACTCGTCTGTGCTGGTGCGCGCGCGCGCGCGGCTCGCCTTCTTTAAGATTAATGTAATTTGTCGATTCGTCCGCTTCCCCGGGTACCGTCTTCTTTTTTATTTTTCGTTTCGTCGGCGATTTTTTCTTCTCCTCTTTTTATTATTCCCCTCGGCTTATTTGTACGCAAACACCTGTGCCGGGGCTACTGCTCAAAATGACACTCGCGTACGTCGTATCAAAATTTTCCCCCTCTGAACTGGGTACGCACTGCACAGCTAGTACTACAATATGTCGCTCGCTCGCGCGCAAGAGTTACGAGCACACACGCAGACGTGTCCAGCTGTATGGGCAATAATATAGCACACAACAGCGCAATGTTATATATATCGCATGTACGCGGGCGCACTGGCAGCACGTGCGCGACGATGACGAAATGAATGACATTAAATTTAACGTTGCCAATTTATCGAAGCTTCCTCTACGTCGCGCAGCAGCGGCTTGGGTGCACGCGCGTGCCCCGTCGCAGCAACAACGCATGGCGGATCGTACGGACTTTGATGAATTCGGCCCTGCTGCTCCGCGGCTGCAGCAGCAGCAGTCCTGCAGCGTACCGCACGCACGTTTCGCCAAAAGGGATTAATTTTTTGTCGGGCACGCGTGATTTTTAAAGCAAATCCTGAAGATGCATATGCAGCGCGGCGCACAGTGTGCTCCGCGTGCAGCTCGTCGACCTTCCTAGCGTTTGATATATATTCTCCAGTCGATGTCCATACCGTCGGAGGCTGCACGCTACTAGAGCGCAGCTCTCGGAGTTTGTATACGCGCGTTGATACGTAATTGATTGCGTGCGTTGACCGCATGCACGCGCAATTGCGTCACAATGCGCCGACGACGACCTACTACTACTCGCAGGCCTCGGAGCGCTAGCTGGCAGTTGCCTTCGAGTCGGTGGTACGTGCTGCACACGACGAGGCGCACCTATACGCACCCGCACAATACTCATTTTCCGAGCGAATAATGTCATTGTCTGCGATTGCGCTGCATGCGCTCGATTATAGCAATAATCTCGACGAAAAGATTTTCTTCTTTTCTCCGCTCGATATACCGCGCGCGTACGTAGGTAGTATACACGATGCACTACGCATAGGAAATCGAATGCACTCGGCTGCGAGAGTTAGAATTTCTATGGGCAATTTTACAACGGAGCTGGAAAACAAAATGCGCATCGAGAGCGAGAGTCTCGCGATCGTGTTGGAAATCAATTTTGTATACATGAAATTCTACCGGTATGCAACATCTCGAAATCCAAACAGCTAGAGCGCGCAAAAGCCGACACTCGAAATCTCGGCAGAAATTCAAATGCCCGTGAGATGTTACTGTATATCTTATGCAGTATACACATAATAATTTATATAGATATGCACATAAAAGCACCATTCGATTGGATTTTTGAGAGAGAGACAGCGCGAGTAGTAACAGCAGCTTCATCGCTGATTTGGCACGACTGCTGAATATCGATTTCCACGTCTATACGCTGAATATCCTATTTATGTATATTTTTTTCATCTCCATGTAAATTTTCATTTTCCCAGCTCTCGTACGCTTGGCATGTTCTCGTGTATGGGCTAGTGTGTATCGGTCAAAATTTACGACGCGCGGAAAGATTCGGGGGCTAGCGGATAGGTTGCTTACGCTCGTCAAGACGCTCGCAGTATGGGTGTATATAACTAGCCCTCGTTCGGCCGACAGTTCCTCGGCGCATAAATCAGCCGCTGCTTGCGAGGCTGTCGTCGTTACACTCTATTGTATATGTAAGCAACAGACTGTCCGCTTCAAGCTCCGATGAATCTTCGAATAAATCGTTGCCTCATATAATGGCCCGCGACGACACATTCCGAGGGCTTCACTCGTTATCCAGTTTGTCTTTGATCTCGATATTATGGATATTTTAGCGGAAAAAGACATATGTATATGATGAATTGATCGATGCAGCAGAGAGAGAGAGAGAGAGAGAAAGAGAGGGAGGCAGAGGAAGGGAGAGAAATATAAAAGGATCTATTGACTGTGCTTTGGAAGTTTGCCCGGCACGGAAGTTGTTTGGACTTTGATTACCGAAGAGTCGCGTACCTCGGGAGGTCGACAAAACCACAACCGTTCAGAAGTGGTTCCCTTGCGAGCCTGAAGAAGACGTTCACAATTAACGAGTAAATTACGTGTTTGTCGGATTTTTTCGTGGCCATCTCAAACTCTCGAACATCTAATACGTTCTCTCGATTCTACTTAATAGATATATAGACTTCCGTAGCCGACGATACTGCGTCAACTAGTTTCCTATCTTTGCACGCTGAATTTCCTTACTAATATTCTTTCAAGAGTCTTAGAGGTTGGAATTGAGTTGAACGACACATAACTCTCTTTGGCTACGAAATAGTGACGAATTTGCAAGTGACAGCCAAGTTAATGATTTTAGCCCAGCTATTCGAACCAACAATTTTCTATTTGTTTACATAATGCACAGTATCGAACCACAAGATGAATAAAAAAATACGAAAATAAAAGTTTAAAGAAAAAGAAATGAAAACACATCTGCGCGCGAAAAAATACGCCGCTGCTGCACTATATTAGGCAATGGGTATGTACGTATGCCACACGGAGCCTCCGACGTATATTATACCGCGAGAAAGGAATATTGCAGCTGAGTCATTGCATAAAAGATAAAGCAGTAGCAGCAGCGGCGGCGGCGGCGTTGGCGGTGCGCACACCTATAGATCCCAGCTACACGATGTGCTACTGCTGCTGCTTCTGCTGCTACCGGAGCGCAGATAGAACGAGAAAGGGAGAGGATTTGAGACGATTTTATTGAGGTGATTAATCATACAACGAAAGGCGGCCGGGCTCTATATATAAGCGCGAAGCCCCGACTTTATCCGACAAATGAACATTGGATACAGAGTGCCGAGGCATTTTTCTACCGATATTACAATTCTCCTGTCTACTCGCGCGCCAGTTCGCGACCCGAGCATTTCCTATTTATTACAAAATTGCCCACTTGATGCGTGCTTATACGCTCAAGTTGAGCTTCATTATTAACAATTCGCTTAATTAGCCTCACAATGTCCCGAGGAAATGCGTAAAACATAGTAACGAGTTTTAATAGACTTTTTCGAATGTCAAATAAATACAAAGTAGTAAACGACCCAGAACGATGCATAGGTGCACGATTCGCTCTGTTGTACGCCCAAACAGCTGTAAATTTTAATAATTCAATTTGGTAATAGTCAAAAATTGATGTAACGTGCTAAAGTCGGTGACATGGATCAGTAGCGAGCTCGGAAACACAGTGACATTAAAATACGCAAATCCTGTTTCTCGAGAGATTTGAAATGAGCATAGTTTCCACGTATACACGCATGATGCGTTATACCAAGCGAAAGAACCAAAGAGTTGGGGAGAAGGAGAAAAGCCGTTTAATTTCGTTCATTAGCGTTACTCATTTTCGCGCGATATGTGTGTGCTATTCGCCATGCACCGTTGAGCTTTTTTTTTCTTTTGCTCGAATTCCATGTACACGATATTTGAACCTCGCAGTACGGAGAACAAAAAAAAAGAGGAATGGAGAGAAAGCGAATGAAAAAGAGGAGAAGAGAAAGAGAGATAACTGATCATATATTGCGGCCAAATTGACAACGCTAGAGACTTTTCTTCCGCAGCCACGTGAATATATCCGTGTGCTTTATTTTTTTGTCGACAGAAGTCGTATAAGCTTCTACGCGTGTGGTTTAAAATGTAAAATATATTTGATTTTCTCTCGCGCTCTCTCTCGCTCTCTTTTTCTTTCAAATATAAATTAGTGCGAGAAAAAAAATTTTTCGCCAGTAGAACGAATTTGAAAAAAACTTTTGAAATTTACAACTGTCTGGATGTTAATTTCTAATTGAGTTATGCGCAAGTTTGAAATCTCGAAAATTACAGTCTTACGTCGAGGGCAAAACTTCTGACTTGATGTCACTTTAGAAAATTTACTTTTCAACCTAAACATTGAATCCGAGGCGGTAAAAAAAACGAGTATTCATTAAAACCAAAAGTAAGGAACGTGTATTAGTGGAAAACAAATCTTGTATAAAAATAAAGCTCTATATCTGTTAACGCTGTAAATATGCTAATATGTATCTGAATTAATAGAACAATTTTGCATTATAATTTATTCTTGACATTTTTATTTCGTAAAATTTTGTGTTATTTTCTATGCTGTATAGATGATTTATAATTCATTTATGAAAAAAGTCTTATTTTATTGCTAAGAAAAAAATAAACAATAATAATTCATGAAAACCACATTACTAAAATTGAAATAAATATTTCTGTGGTAAAATGCACTTCAAATTCACTTCAAATAAAGTAAATCGTTGTTAAGAAAAAAAGATTTGACTTGACAAATTTAACGTCTTATACGGCGTCAGATGAAGCATTGATTTTATATACTTATATGTGATAAATGTGAAACGTGTAAGCTCGCTCGATGCCTTGTATGCGTACAGGAGGCATACTATGAGCATTTAAGGAGAGAATATGTACGAGAGAGCATTTGTGTATAGCCTTTTTGCGGTGGGGTGAGCCAAAGGAAGCAGAGTAAGCTTTATTAACCGAGCTGGGGCTGTAGTTATTAGGATTTTCAGAGAGAAAATCTACAGCCACATTGAGAAGTATAACTCTTAGGGGCTAGGAATACGTACATTTTAGATGCTTAAAGTTAATTCTGACAAACGAGCTGCGGCGCATAAATGCGTTAATAAATGGGAAACAGTGATATTTTTTGGAAATTTTTCAGCCCCCCAGGGGCTTACCATTTTTTTTTGTGAACGTCAAGCTGAAACTTGACTCTTTTTCACGTTATAAGCTCGACGAAAATTGTTCAATCTCTCGGAGGCATATCCACATACGCGTATCCAGAACAAAATATCTATATCTGTTTCCATTCAAAAAGCAAAATCGCATCCACTCGGGCACATAATAAAACACTCTCTACCATGTCCACGCGCAGACGGCAGACAACGGCAGCGAGTGTGTATAATAAAAAATGCAACGCTGAAGCTGCGACCACTGGTACACATATATATTATACACACACACTGCAACGGGTATCGTGAAATGTTTTTCCGGAATAAGAGACGGCCTGGGGAAGGGGGGTACAAGTATTATACCGAAGGAAGCAAATGCGACGACGACGACGACGACGACGACGATGAAAGGCAAAAACGGATACTGTTAGTTTCCTCCCTCGTCTCCCTGCATACACACAACATACACCCACACACACATACACACACACACTCGCATATACAGAGCCGTGGATGATACGGCGAGGCAGAAATAGATCGTGTCGTGAGTCGTAAAAGCTCCTTCCTGTGCATATTACACCATAACATTTAATGTGTAACTGTAGTGACACACTGCATTTTATGGCAATGTATACACCCGCGCACCTCCTTCGGCCTCCGTTTTTTTGTATTTGTATAAATGAACCACTGGGTGGTAAAGAAATTGCTCAGGCATAATATTGTATGAGAGTTCGAGCAGTCAACGACGACGTGAAATTCCAATATCCGATATATCTCTAAATTCAAAACTATAGCTCGGCTTTAATATTTGCTGGAAAAAAATATAATATTCATTCGAGCCCGTTTGTATACACATGCGGCAAATATTCAAAGCAATAAGCGATCGATTTAGTAGGCAAGGAATCACACATGCATACACAAGACAGAGAGAGTGAGAGAGAGAGCGAGAGACCCCAAGAGGGGAGAGAGAGACAGGAGCGCTCGCGTGTTTGCCTCGCCAAAGTCCATCTCTCTTTAGCCTCAAGCGTTGTTGGCTATGGTTTATACTGTGCGCCGCATGGCTCGAAATGTAAGGTACAATTGCGAGCATTTATACATCACGAAACGTAATATAGCACGCGTCCACGCGAGCGAAAGAAAGAAGACGTCAATGAAACCTATGCATGAAAATAAAAATTGTACACTATTTTTTTTTAAACCATAACTGCACATGAACTCATATTCACACGTCATGTAAATAAAAGATACACTTTAGAATGAATATTCTTCTGCAGAAGAGCTGTCAAAAGAGATTCATTTCCAGGAAAAAATGTTGCTGCGTGTTCGTGACGTTTGTTTGTTATTGTTTTACCTTTGCACGCCCTACCATTGCACTTCAATAAAGTCAATTTCCAAGTGTTTTTTAAATTCACATTACGAAATATCTATACCAAAATAAAGATGAGCCGGACGCGCTTGTCTTCCTCTTGGCACGAGTCCATTGTTCATCGAGCGACTTTGTGCATATGATTCACGCCGCTTGCAAAACAAGTAAATCCACGTTCGTTACACATTATATACGCGATGCGTGGGGTTTATTCCGCAGCGTATATACCAGCGATGATAAACGACTGCCATATTTACGCGCGCACGCTTGGATTTAATGGGATGCAAAGGCTATGATCGGGTTCGTGGGAGCTTCGTCTGCGAATGCAAGAAAAATTACTTTTTATACGATTGGTGACCAATCACTCAAAGTGCCTCGGCTCAGGGAGAGTAATAAAAGCTCCAAGGTGCGTAAAGGTAGTCGAATGGTTGAGCTCCGAATCGAATGACACACGCGTAAACGGAAATTCTAAACGTAAATTCACAACGGACGAAGCGTCGTTCGGGCTCGTAATTCTTCAATCTTTCAGAGCTACGGTAGTAAAAAGCATTCCAGGCACGAGAGAAACAGAGTGAGAGAGAAAGAGAGGGATAAAGGGAGGTCAGTATCTTTTTCCGTTTGAGATATTACAGTGTGTGTACATGTGTAACTAATAATACAAAACGAAAAATTCTTCCGAATCTCTCGACGTATACCAAAAATACAAGAGCGCTCTGGCGCGTATGTATTGGGTTCAATCGAAACTTTCAATGAGAAATAGCTGAGAAAGGGTCAGTCTGTGAAATATCGAATGTTCAAAGGTCTTCGCTTGGCGTTTGTGTGTACAATGCAACGAAAGCTACTGGCCTGAAATATATTCCAGAAGAAATTTGCTTTAATTATCGAATATTTCATCAAAGTTTATTTACTCTACGATCGAGCATTTGTTGAGTATTAAAAACTTGACTCTATCTGGCGTTGCTACTTTCAAGTTTTACTCGTGCAGCAAGCTTTGTTGCGCAAATAAAAAAATAAACGATTCTCTGTTCAGGCAGAATAAAGATAATATCATTTTGAAGCACCGCTCGTGTATTGCAAAATGAGTAAGAGACTTTGAATGGAATTTTTTTATGGCTAAGCATTTTTACGCTTATATGTTTTATAACCACCTTCGGCTCCTTCGCGTATATGGCCGATTCTCTGTAAAATCTACAGGACCGAAATTTTTTTCAGGTGACATAGTATAGACACAGTGTTTCTAATGTTATCAATGACCCTGAATTTTATAGAATATTCCAAGAATCTCTATGAATTTTCGGGGCCTCATATCAATTGTTTTTGAGGACCTTAGAAGTAGTAATTTTTGAGAAAATTTTTAAATATTGAAAAGTCTGAATCTGCAAAGAAATATTATGGTTGCTTGGTAGACTTATGTTCGTTTAAAAACCCTCATAACTTTATTACTCGCGTCTAAATATTTAGTAAGATCTCGTTAACATTGAAACAGAATTGTCAGATTCACATTGCATAAAACGTATTTTGTCTAAATCGTTTCAGTAAATTGAAGAACATACGCAGCGTTGAATCTAATTGTTAATGAATTTTCGTCTAGTCCGATTAGCAACCGGCATATTTTAAATATTGTTAATGATTAACTTCACTAAAAACAAATGGTTGGTATTTTTACTTATACTAGATGTTTCAAACGCGCTCCACGCGCGTCAATTTTTTCATTCGTGTTTTGAGGTTACTCAAGTACTAACTTAAGTCTGTTGACAGTTCGAGCCGCTTGTATCGAGTCGGCTCGCGTCGGGCGTCGTCGTCAGTTTCAGCCAATCAGAGGTTGTTTTACGCGGCCTCACTTTTCGGCCGTTCTCTTTTTTATAAGCAAAGAGAGAAGAGAATAAGCAGATATGCAGACACTTGAACATTGTATATCAAATGTCAATTGCCCAAATCCGTTCATATTGGATGTGAAGATGTCCAACAGTCAATACTTGTGATGCAATTCTTGATCAGAATTTTGCTTATGTTTTCAGGAAGCTTTATTCAATGCTAATTGCACCTCTGAAGGCTCAGAATTAAACGTCTCATAATCTAAATTATGACTAAAATATAATATTGCTAATGGATAAAAAGCTAAATCTGATTCTATGCGATCTAATTTTTGGTAAAATTAAAATTAATTGTTGCTTACATCGCTGGGAATTGACCGCCATAGTATTATAACCAATACCCGTATCATCCGTTGCCAATAAAAAAATCTGAACTGTTTATTCAATGAAGCGAACGAAACTCGTTCTCGAATATAAACAGCATGCCCTCCTGAAGTTTCTAATATTATTTCAACGAAAAGCTATCACGCTCGCTTTTCTTACCTTCGGACTAAATCTCAACAAATACAAAAACTATAGAGCAGGATGGATCAGCGAAATATTTTTATTTCAATCGTGAAGTGAGCCTGTACATTTCGTTAGAATAACAACAAAGGAAGTACAAGGCAAGCGCCCCTCTGATTTTACAAGAATAATTCCCCAGAGGGGGTGTAGTGGTCCGTGCTCAAGCAAAGGATAACATTGACGATCTTCCGAGAGAAAAATATCGGAAATAATTTCTTCGTGTTTCTCGTTCAGTGAAAGAGAGCTAGAGAGAGAAGGAGCGAGAGACAGAAAGACAGAAAGACTTTACTCTAACGAGCAAAAGCAATCTGAAGAATGCAGCGAACGTATCAGTAAATATATACGGGGAAAAACCCTCATTCTGTTGCTGTTTACCTGAAGCTACGCACGTGCTTGCCAAGGAACTGCTTATTCTTGAAATTGAAGTGTGATATGCAATCGATGTTTTACGATTCGTTTTATATTTATGACTCCAAAAGAAGAAAATATGTTTTTTCGCTATAGTCACGTTGTGACATATAGAATTGGAAAATTTAAAGCACGACGTTAAAAAAGTGCACAGACACCTTATGCTTTATAATGAATGAAGAGTTGCCACAGCACTTTTAAAAGTTTGAATTTGTTCATAAGACTTTTTTCCGTTTCACCGAATATTCGACCACGTTGATTTGGAATTTTTTTCACTATTTACTCCATTTTCGCTAAATTATGACAAAATTGAGGCTTTATAATATTCTTTCAGATGAATTAGACACGCAAAGATTTTAATGATATTATCCAAAAATGCACTCACGATAGCAGTTCTATTATTAGAAGTATCAAGTTAAATACATTGATAATGTATTGCATATGACACTCAAAAGTTGCGTATATAGTAGAGTGATAAAAGGAGTAATCCTCAAGAGAAAGAGGAATATCAAAACTAGTCGACTTGTATATGTATAGAAAGAACAGCAAGGAGAGATCACTTGGGGTAAAATTGGAACGGAAAAGAGGACTCGGCGGATGAAGAACAGAGAGAGAGAGAAAGCGATTTTATATATTTTCGTTGCGGTATAACAAGTATATAGAGCGAAATTGAACGATTGAAAAAGGCCTTGATATAGATTATGATTTTGTCCTGGATTTCGCATTCTACGGTTCGCATTTTATTTAACGAAAAAAAAATTCAGTTTCACGGTATGCCCGATAAATAAAAAATCTATAAACTTTTTCAAAACTTACTTGGTAATTAAAATAATCGTACTTTTGTAAACAGCATTTGATCGAGTGAACCTTTGGCGATTGTGCAACTCCTCGAAGTTGGCAATCGCCAAATTAATGAAAAAAAAGTATTTTTTTCAAGATCCCCTTTTAGTCAAGAGTCGTAGAGTTTTTGAGTCAACTACTTTTGCCATTCTGTTGCATGATAAGAATATAAAGGATTACGCATCGAGAGATTCCTTACGCCATATACGGACTTCACTGCCATCTGTCCAGCTAATGTACTTATTTCTTTCCTTCTTTTTTGTTTGAAGTTACATTTGAAATGCTTTGGCATTTTGGGACTCGGTCGTTCAATTATTAAACTACCCACGAGTGTAAAAGTCAAAATGATATAATGTTATAAATAAAACTATTTAGCGGTTTTGATAACTGGAGCAGTGCGATGTGCTGGGACTTTCCAGACCTACCAAGACCTTTGCGACGTCTGCATTCTCGGACCTACCAGAGAAGCGTGCAACCTCCTGGACCATCAGAGAAACTGATACCTCTACCAGTTGATAACTTATTGTTAGCTTGGTTAGGGACTTTCTTGGCCTAATAAAGATCTTACGTTCGCCTAGCCTGTTGGGCTAGGCAACAATATATCGTTATTCCTTCTAGCTTTCAAAACTTCTCACTTTGGCCGCTAGCTGGTCGGGGTGATTCGATCAAATGAGTGTGATGCCGTATAAGTTTCTCTGTTAAACAAAGATTATTTATTATTACAACTAAAATAATTATACAATATTTACAAAATTACCTGTTAAACAAAGAAACGACAATTAAGTTCAAATGCCTCACACTTCTATTTACTCTCTGTACAGATATTCAAATGATCGCTTATAAGTTTAACAGTAAGTACCAGCATCACTCTTCTCCTTCCATACGCACAACACCTCAAGCGCGCACACTCACACAACAAAGAAATATCAATTTCTTTACATATATTATTAATGGTTTATAAACAAAAATCATTTCTAAATTCCTTGTCACATTCTAAACAAAAAGTAACTCTTGTGATTTTTTTTTCCGATGCATATTTAATGAAATAAAAATCGTTAAATACTTGAAAAATAGCAATTTTTCGATGACTGAATGTAAGCAGTAAAAGAAGATCTGCATCCATAAGAAGAACAATGGGGTAAATTAATAGAACAGTCTTTTGACACTCACGAGTGCCGGTTAATGGCAAAAACTGTCTCGTAGAAGTGTATAAATCTATGTTCATCGTACTTTTTCGCATAACATTTTTACTCCTCATAGATTTAACTAACGCCCCTAAAGAAATTTCACTTCAAACACCGTTCCATTGGGAAAAATCCCTGAAGGAGTCGGCTCGTATACATCACGCAGGGCATGTACATGCACGTCGGAAAGTCTCATTAAAGATTGATGAATGAGAGTCGTAGGAGACATTTCACCCTTCGCGTGTCTGGTACGTATTAAAAATTCTCTAAGCTGCTCTTCTGCATTACTAGTACATATAGTTTTTCGAGAAAAAAAACGATCCATTAATGTCACGAGTCTTCCGAGTACTACTGAGCCAGCCTTTTTTTCTAATCAGATCTCATGCTATGTACGCCGGACGACTGATTATCATATTTGAAGGCCGCGTCCGATGCCCGAGTGTACGTGACGTTTATTGTGTCAAACTCACGTTGAGTTGCAATGACTTAGCGGTAAATTATATTGCCAAGTAAAACACAACTATACGTTCAAGCGGTATAGGAAATTTCTAGCTTCTCTCGTTACAATATCAAACTTTGCAGACTTTCTGTCGGTATACGTAATCGAAAGAAAGTTTCCGACTATGTATACAAGATTATTGGATATCAAGAGTGAACGAGAGAATGAGAGGAAGAGAAAGATGTGCTTATGAACGTTGATTACACTAGCAACTATACACGCTCCACTCGACATGGCAATAATAAATCAATAAAATCGTAGCGCGAAATTATAGATAAACTTGCGAGGAGGTACGAAGAAAAAAATACAAAGAGTAAAGTCATCGCCAAGTGCAGCAGAAAAAGCCAGAAAATCCCAAGGCTTAGGTATTGCCTCGAGGCTTTAGCTATGCTCTCTGTGCGCGGGCGGCGCGTGTATACACATCTTTCTGCCTGGCGCTGCAGCAAAAGAGGAAGAGTATAGCGTGCCAACTTAAATGACAGTTGAGAAATATAATTTCCCAAGCTGTCAAATGTGTAAACCAGATATATCCCTCTCTCGCGTTCAGTGAAAGGCCGCGGGCTTCGAAACAAGTTCGAGAACGCGAACTATTTCGCTCTCTCCATATCTCCACCTCCTCTTTCTTCTTATGCTTCTTCTTCTTCCTCGGCTCGTACGTGTGTATATTTCGATATATATACCGGAGTGCCAATTTTGCATCTCGTAATTGCGAAAGTGCCGAAAGCACATGACGATACGTCTGTTCGCTACGTAGGAAGCACTTCTGAACGATTGTACGTGCATGTGCAGGTGCTCGGAAGACTTTATGTTAATGTATAGTCGACGAAGACGCGTGTATGTATAGCTAGGAAAAGAGAAGAATGACGGAACTTTAATAACTTATTAATGAAGTAAGCTTGTGGAAGTGTGCATGATATATATTTTTTGCTCTTCGCCGTGCGTATGTGGCTGCATGCGTGTGAGTATGAACCCATAGATTGAACAAACGCACGAGCACGCAAGTGTACACGAAAACTCATCTGAATGCTAATGTCGGTCGTTCGTACTTTTTTTTGGTCGTCAAGATATTAGCATATTTATATCGTGTCATCGTGGCTTATTGCAATGTTTCGAGAGTCGTATTGCAAAAAAAAAGTAAAACCCAATAATCCCAATGGTTAATTATTATCTTCGGTGCCGGCAAGTACAATAAATTTGCTAATTTACCGATGGAAATATGAAAGATCAATTACATATTGCATATCCGTTTTCCGATTGGAGAAAATACGCTTCACGAGTCATGGAAAATTTTCTCACCCCATGCCGGAACTATTATGTTACAAGAATTTTCTGTTTTTATGTCATATGTTTTTCTTGAATCGTCCAACAGATTTATCTTGGTGTACACTCCGTACTAATCAGCTGAAGCGGTACATGAAACATCCTGTTGTTGATCTTCCGCGACGTTCTCCTGCACATAAATTGGTATATTTCGTGGAAAAGTAATTACAAGTTGTACACGGCGGGATACATCTTACAAGTTCGTTGATACGAATGCCGGCTGCTGTGTACAAGTGTGCGCGCACGTGTATGTGTATCGGTATGTTATTTTACGTGTCGAGCTGCTGATTAGAAGCTATCGGTATATAGCACGCGCGAGATACAAATTCAATTTGCTTTGGGCTTTGTCTGGGCTAATCTTGACTCGTACTACTTAAAAGGGGCCGAATTGGCAATTAATTCCTCCGATCATGCCGACGCTCGCGAGCGCGCGCGTTTGTTGTCAGCAAAAGTGCTAATTTTCAGCCAATTTGAGCTTACCGTTGCGTTTCCCTCCAGCTGTTTAAATACTGACGGCAGTCACTTCTTGGCTTTTTTTCCCCTCTACTCGAGCTCATCGGGCTAATTTGGCACGAGGTACGAGGCGGCGTGTGGGGGTAAAGAAAAAAAGGCAAGAGCAAGAGACGGGATAAAAATGAAACAGCAGCTCGAGCTCGGTGAATCCAAGCAAGTGTCCAAAGTGATAGCGTTTAGCCTCATTGAGCTTTCAGTACTTACTCGGCTTGCAACACTGGCAATCCTGAACGGAGAACGAAGGAAGCAAGGGATTGCTAACGAACCAGCTCAAGTGCCTCGTAAAGCTTCTCACTACCAATCTCGAGATTGTTCCTCTGCCTTCTGTCTGACTATTGCAGGCCCTGCGCGATACAGCCGACGTCATGCTTTTATATCGTTGCTCATTTTCTTCTCGCTTGGCAATTAAGTTTCTTCTTCTTCTTCTTCTTCTTCTCCTTGTTCTTCATCTTTCCTCTTTTCTTATAAATGTGATTCTGTGCACATAAAAGCGAACAGCGACGATTAAACGAATCGGAAAGTAAAAATACACATTCTGCAACGCCTACATGTGACTGTACTTTAACGAACCGTACGCATTGTAGCACTTGTATATTGATCTTCCGTGATGGCGTGTGTATTAATAATACAAATCTTTTGCTACTGAGCGAGTGTCAGGTACGAACGGTTTATGAGTGCGAGCTGCTACATCGCTATCAATTACACGAATATTTTCATTTTGTCTGTGTGCCATGTTTTACATTATGCATTAGTTCATCGTACGTTACAATTCACCGTTATATAAAGTAAAATGTACATGATTTTATTATCCATCGAATTTCGCAAGAACTACATTATCTCATACTTGCGTTACAACCAAAGTGTTCGAGTTTTTAAATTGATTTTCGAAAAAAAAAAACATCGTTACTGGCAACAAAAATGAAAAAAGGAAAGGAAAAAAGTTACGCAGGCACACACACACTCACACGAGCGGAAGCGAGGCGTTGGCGCGCGGGTACCTGGAATTCACGCTAGCGGAGATATACAGGCAGAGTATAAGGGAAAGGTTAACCAAGCAGCCTCTGGGCAGAGAGAGGAAGAGAGAGAGAGAGAGACGACACTACCTGCCTCTCTAATGTGTCCCTCGTCGCGTTATACTCACCCTAAGGCTAAATTGCCGGGCACTTTTTTTTAATTATTTTCATCTCTGCTGCGTGCGAGCATACACATACACACGTGCACACACACGCTCGCGCGCGAGGCAAGGCTTGCGGCTGTATGCTCAACGCAATGTACGCTTCTTTTCTCCGTTTTTCTTTTTATATCCTATCTCTGAACAATTTCTCTGGCTAGAAAAAGCGAATGGTTTGAACGTTTCATCACATTAAGCTGCCTATGCAACTTCGCTTCGAGTGAAAGTTAGATGTACACTTTTTTCCAAACGTATATATGCAAAGTGCGAGGGAACGAGAGAGAGAGAGAGAGAGAGAGAGAGAGGAGAGAGAGAGAAGCTCGCGACCTTTATTATATTACATGATGAATTTGACCGCAGTAGCTTGTATCTCGTATGCGTATGCAAAATTCATTTAATGTTGGATTAGTATACACAGCTTACATATATATTCACGCGGATGTATATGCGCCAGGCTGGCGTCGACTCACCTGATTCATTATGTTTTCATAAACTTTCGGGTTTGCAGCAGGGGTGGCAAGCGTACACATCCGTAGAAACCTCATGAAATTTGGCGCTGCAAAGTTGATGGACAAATTATTAAGTATATCGAGAAATCTCTCTCTCTCTCTTTCCCTGGCCACGTCCGCCGAATTATTTGAATTTCGTTTCGTTTGTACGCGTGTCCGCGTGGCTAGCGCGTGAAACACATCGGCCAACCGAAATTCAACCGCACGCGTTGAAATGCAACAAATTTGTTGTAAATCGCGCGCCCGGATTATAACACGCGTTCACATTCGATTGTAATCCGCGCGCCACATCGATCTCAACGAAACAAGAAGACTCGGACGCGTCGGCCTATAGGGATGGGATGTAATAATGCGAATTATGCGTGTAGCCTGAGCTTAGGAGTTGCCGAGGCCGAGGGCTGCCAGCGTGAAAAGCGAATAATACGCCATATCGCTCGGGCACATGTTAACCCGCGTGTAGATTTGTCGATACGAGCCGAGGTGGTTGACCGAATTATTCATAGGCGCGACCGATTCGAGCGCGTCTGTCTCGACGCGCGCTTATACATGTGTTCGGTATTAGACACCTGGTGTCCACTCGAATAATGGCACGAATCTGCGACGAATTTTTTTCTCGTCGCTGAATAAAAGAGATCCGTTCGAGAGCATGCTCGAATGCGACAAAGTCTATTAGATGAATTAAGGCGACGATATTCCGCGCGAACTGACGATGCATAATGTAGCTGTCCCAAGGAGCTCATACTTGTGTGTATTGGCGCGGATGGCGCGCGTTAGTCTCTCGGGGGTATTAATATCGAAGCTTTTCCGCTGCGTTGCTGCACTTCATGCCTTGGCTCAAGTTTAAACATGCGTTGCGCTTATTATTTAACGCTCGAAGCTCTCGCCTCATGGCTCGGGGTTTGGCAGCAAAAATAACCGCTTGATAAAAGATTCGGCCTCGCGCTATGTATACACGCGCACCGAAAATATTTTTCCATCATCCTGTATAATTGCGAATTTAATTTCATTTTCCGCGCGGGTCAGGCCAGAGCCTTGTATGGCTAATTACGCATCGTCATTAGAGTATAAGGAACATACCCTACGGGCAATAATATACCGCTACGAAGACCGAAAAAAATGAAAATAAAAAAATGAGCAGAAAAATGTATGTAATGAAACATGGCTAGGTAATACGCGCGCCGCTCGTCTATGTGTATGTGCGTGTACGTGCGTGTGTAGGAATGTGTACACGTGTATGTGCACAAGCCAAATGTATACGCGTGTCTGTGTGCGTCTGTACTGCACTCGTATATAGCGGTACTATCTACGAGCCGCAGGCAGTGTTTTCTTTTCGCGCAATTCACCACCCCCGCTGCTACTGCTGCGTTGGAGCTAGGAGAAAAATTTATCGGTTCAAGTCCTGCCTGCCTGCCTGCGCCCCGAGGTCTCGCACTCGTACACACACACACACATATACACACACACTCGCCCAGGAAACGGAAAGATATACCAAATGTATGTTTGCGTATGTGTGTACACGAGCGTCTGTGTGCGGGATGCGTAGACGTGAAATAAAACGTAGTAGTAGTTTTGCAGATAGTACAGCCAGTAGAGGAACCTTTTTCTTCCGGCAGCTTTCGCAGTGCTGAAAAGAGAAGATGAAAAAGGGTTTAATTGATTAATGGGTGGACGCGCGCGATGCGCTGCTTTTTTTCCTCGCGAATTGCGAGATTTTGTTGCTGCACTGCTGAGTTGCAAGTTTCATGCTGCGTGAAAATTTACTCCCCCCGACGTATATAGTTGCTTTAATTGATTTGAGAATATTTTCAGTTTACTTTTATTTTGTTTCTACGGCTGCGTGGAAAAAATCAATATAATTTTCAAAAAGTAAACTGACAATGATAGATCGAGTTATGCCATGGGAAATGCATCCTTTTATCATTAGCAAAAAAAAGGTACACTTTAACATAAATTCACGTCGATATTTGCGTGATAAATAACGTTCTGGGATCTTGAGCGTTGCTAAAAGGTAGAGATTCGTTCGAGTGAGTAAAATTAATTTGCCTTTAATGCAGCAGCTGCTGATGCCGTAACATTCTTATTCCAGCTGTGTGTTTACAAATTTTTCTACTTAGCTTTGCTACTTTTAAAATATACAAATACGTTGGCGGAGGAAGTATTGCGTTAGCCTATTGCTTCAAAATGAAATCCAATATAAAACCGATAATTTTTAATATCTCAAGCCTCGTAACTTGATATCATTGCGCGCGAGCTTTGGGTAACACATGCTCGCGCGAAACATATTTATACAAAAGACCAATATCAGCAGAGATTTCGGGTACGTTTTCGAATATGAGAGAAACGGAAAAACGTTCCTTGCGAATTTCCACGCAGCAGCAGCAGCTGACACCCACGACGTAGACACATAAAGTGAGCGAAATTTTTGCATCGCTCGTGTCTTGTAAGGTGCAAAAAAAGAAGAATTTTATCTTCACTCGGCAACACAATTCGCACTTCATCAATGAAAAAATTACTTACGCCCGACTTTGCACACTCGGACGAAAAAAACAGCAGCTGCACCTCTCGAATTATATTATGCTAATGGATATGCATATATGACAATCTGGAGTATCCTTAACTTCATGCTCACGGTAATTCAATGACTAAGCGCTAAATGTATATTGTGTGCTAGACCGAAGATAAAGTAGATCTTTTTTGCCACGTCGCTGAGCCGCTATATAGTGTCAAACTTTTATTGACGAGCTGTTGGATGCACTCTTCGCTTCGACGAGCTTTGAAACCTATATATACAGACTTCTTTTTTTTCATTAATTTTTTGTGCAAATAAGTTCCTAAATCCCTTGGAAAATAATTGCAGGCTGTTGAATATTTTAACCAATAATTATTTTAACAGACGCAATCTTCTTTTTGGGATTTTCCTTTGACTTTTAATTGACAATTATTGGCATTACAGATTGCGGAAAAAATCGGTATCGTGGATATATGCAGGCGCATGACACTGAAAAAGATATTCAGTCAAAGGCCGCACGACAAATACGGGCGCGTGATTATAAACAATAAAAAATGTATTGTGCATGGACGAGCTTAAAAAAATTTCTTCTCAGCGTTAACGCGTTTAATTTTTCTCATTTAACATTCGGAGTATTGGAAAAAGCATTTTGAAAAAACAAAAACTGTTTTACTCGTGGTTGAACTTGTTGAAAAATGAACAACAAATTGTAGCTTCAGTCTTATTACACAAATTGAGATTTATATAGAGTTCATGTGTGCTCTAGCAATAAGAAAAACAATATTGCTGCGAAAACTCATTTTGCTACAGCCGACACCCATAATTTGTGCGAACGAAGTTTCATGTACGTATGCATATTATGCACATCGTACGTGTCCAACAGGGGTAATTTACTTACATACGTGAATGTGCGCGCATGCAAATATGTTTGTGTAAGAGCAAGTATATTTCCGGAAATCGTACAATGGTTATTAGGATGATCGATAATTTCTAGCCATTCGAGTACGACGTAGTCATTCGTACACTTGCACGCGCAAACATACATATATCATTACGTACTGTTAAGCTCTCAACAACAACAGCAACAACTACAACAACAAAAACCGGTAACTCTTGAGCTCGCTCGATTGATCGCTAAAAGAAATCTCAGACGTCAAAACAAAGCACGACTCTATGCGGCTCGTGTATGGCACGTAGAGAATAGCGTCAGGCGTGCCGTGCGTGAGAAATTAGCGCTTCGAAATTCACGAGCTGCGAGCTGCAGATGCATCAGACAATGAAGACACGCAAAGCGAGGAGACAATCGAGTCGAATTAACGTTGTCCCCGTGTAAATGCGTGCGACTTGTGCCGAGTTTACTTGCGTTGCCTCTCGCCACTGCGTAGAAGTGGCTGAAATTATTCGATAAAATTCCGCTCGTATCTTTGAAGAATGCAGCCAGGCAGCCTCGTCCTGACGCGCATAATGCATGTGTAACGAGACACACGAGATCACAGAGAGCTCGTTGATCGTAAAAATAATGCCTCGTATACACGCGTGCGTCGGTGGCAGCGGCGGTGGCTGGGGCGTCGGTAGCGCTGGGTCGTTAAAGTGCCGTATAATCCGAGATTCTCCTCAGCGCGCGCAAACCAGCCAACACAGCCCCCTTGCGCTGCTGCGCGGCTTCATCTATTTTGTATCAATCCTGCCTCGACGCTCGCGTACGTGCAACTCTTTCGCCTCGGCGAAAAATCTTTTCCTCCCAAGCAGCAGCTAGCTACCTATATATCGCAAATAAACGCCCTCGTTTCTTCTTAACACTTTGGCGCGCCCACGCGCGCTGACACCGACGCCGCCGACTGCCGCTGCTGCTGTTACCGATGTGATTAATTACATTAATTCAGCGCCAAGGGTAAAGTTAAACCTTTTTTCTTCATAGCTCTCGTGATGAATCGTCGTTTTATGCTCGCTAGAGAGAGAAAAGATTCTTCCATTAAAACCACGATGGTAGCTCACCCTTCCCTAATTAGGTTTAGTTCTTAAACAGGCCGCTGTATCAGAAGTATAACGCTCTAGGTACGAATACGTTTCACTCTCGGTCCTTTTCATTCTGAAATTGAAAAAGTTGGGAGCTCGAATGGACGGTGGAGTAAAAAAAGTGCGTTTAGCCTTTTTAATTGCGCCAAGTGATTAGATATTTAATTTTTGGCCGATGTTCTCAGTGGTTATTCTAAGCAGAAGAAGGTCACGGGCGACAGTTTTGAGTTTGTCGCGAAGAAAAAGTTCGAGATGGTACCGTAGATAAGACGTGCTTGTCGCGCTTGTCTGCGCATGAGGATTTTTTCTACCAGCATATCAGCTCCTTTTTTCTTTTTCTTTTTATTGTTATTATTTTAACTTCGTGTAACTGAGTTTTCTACGTTGATCGAATTGAGATTGTTTGGCTTGTTGTAAAAAAAGTATATAAAAAAGAATTACATGGGGAGGTAGGTTAAAAATACAATAAAAACACTGAAATTTTAAATATGTATATATATCTATTTCGTAATATATATAGTTATAATTTTGTTTTTCATTTATTTTTTCAGATGATAAAAAACATAAAACTATCCTCACGCATGTACATAGTCGACGTGCGTACGATTTGGAAGAGATTCGATGTAACCGTACAGAAGCTCAAAATGACTCGACATTATTAGTAGTACATCATATCCCTTCAGGCTGTTTGAAAACTAAAGTAACAGGTGGCTCGCTCGCTTTTGTCACTCCTCGACGCGCCTTTATCATTAAATATATCACACATATACATAGCACACCGCGTCGTCTATACATACTCGTGTATCGATTGGTGTTGAGTTACAATGTACTGAATCTTGCCTCTTTATCTCACCGCTCATATTTGTATTGTAATATGTACAAGGCTCTTTTCACGGCGGTAAAGAGCTTCCCTTCCCTTCGCTGTTGCTGATCGGTCTCTCTACTTCGACTTTTTTGGCGTGACGAGAAAAAACTAGGCTTCGATGAAGCGAAACTTTGATAAGACGTTAGATCGAGTAAGTGTCAAGGATACATACGTAGAAGATTGCTTTTTTCGTACAAAAGAGACTATTTACATGGTTGGGAGCAAATATGACTTTGGGGTTTGGTTGCACATTTACAAGAGTTTTTAATATTTACTTATTTTTACAGTATGTTAAAATACGATCAAGAGTCGATTACGAAGTTATTTATAACAGCTATATATTCGTAGATTATGCATGACAGAGTATATTTTTGTGGAAGAAAAAACGCTATTTGCCCCAAAAAAGTGAGAGACTCGCAGCAAAAGGTAAAAAAGAGAAAAAGATGGTCAACATCGATGAGCTTCTAAATAACCCCCCACGGCGTATGCGAAAAGTTTTTCCCGGAAAAAGAGCGAGAGAAAGAGACAAAAAGAGAGAGGAAGAGAGAGTGAGCGGGCGAAAGAATTTTTCACGCAGTGATAGGTTTACCATGCACATACGCGTGGCTGTGTAAATCAGCGAGAAAAACATGCATTAAACTTTCGGTGGTCACTTTGTCTGGACAGAAACGATCGGTATGCCGTTCCACGCCCGACAATTTGTCTCGGGCGAAAATATGCGTGACCCGATGCCACCGCTGGCCCGCCGCCTTCACTTTTTTTACCCAGACGAAATGTGCTTTACGATGGTCCCTAAATATCATTTACATTATGTAATATATCTTGTGAACGCGTGTACGCGCCTGCGTAAATATAATATACATTCTACCCTGTGTATTTTTTTGTTGCTATGAGCGACTCCTTGAAGTGATAAATTATGAAAATTGTTGGAATTTTGAGAAAAAAACAACAACAAAACGTCGCTTTCTTTTTTCGTCGATCGGTTGGTACATCGCGCGAGATTTTCCACGGTTTCTATACAAAAAAAAATATTTCTCACGAACGCGAGCGAAAGAGAAAAGATTGATAGCGCACAACCAATTCCCTCGAGTAAAATAAGCATCAGAGTCTATTATCTTCTCTGTTAGAAATAATCGGATCGACACACCGAGAGAGTCGCCTGAGCGAAAATTTCGCGCTTACTTTTCGTTCATAAGTTTTTTTTTCCTATCGCGCCCGACTGTCAGTCCGTGAAAAATGCACAGCGCTCTCTTGCTTTCTCTCTCTCTCTCTCTCTCTCTCTCTCTTCTTTTTCCCTTCACCTGTATATATGTATTTATATATACCTCCATTTTGCAAAGCTACACTCTGTATGTATATATGTACGTTTTTTTTCATTTCGCTATTCCTTTTTTCGTTACTTCACTTTGTGTATATTCCTGAACTGTGTATTTACAAAAGTATTTCGCCCGGACAACCTTTATTCATTTCTTATAAACTATTTTCACATTCAATTCGTTACCAAATTTCTTTCAAACGGTATACATCATAATTATATCGTCAAATTACAGAAGGGACGATCAAATTTTTTTATACAATGTTTTTTATACACACTTTTAGCTATGTGCTTCAATTAGCCAACTTAAGTCATGCAAAAACGTAACAATTTTTAAAGATTAATCACACTCATGCACCTTTGACAAAAGTAACTACGAGTACTTTTTTTGTATTGATATAACCCAGTTATAGTATTGCACAACCGGTATGAAACGAAAGAAATGACTCACGCGCCACCGAATGCAAATCTCAATCGTATACAGCGTTAGCTTAACCGAAATATTAAACGGGTCCTCGACATAAGCTTTCAATTTTTGAAAGCTATGCGTCAACGAAACATCCGCATCATCTTAATTTCATCAACATAAAATTATCGCCTGCATATTAATGAATTTCTTTCAACCCCTTATACTTGCAAAGCCCCAACGTGCTTCTTGATTTTTTCCCCCATTACTTTTGCACGAGAGTACGTATATAATATACAGCGCAGCGCGACTAGTTCAGGAATATTCAATAGGTTCCAATCAAGTACAGACGCATTTTACCGATGCCGCGGGTAACGCTTCATTTAAAAGTGAAATCGCCGGCAAAGAGAAAAAAGCGTATAACGATGACTTTACCTTCATCGCAGCCGTACAAGCTTGTGCAAAAAAAATGGAGCTTTTTTTTCTATACGCAGGTAGCAGCACAGCGCGGCTCGACAGACGCAAAAATAATGCTAAAAGCGTTTTTTCAACGTGCCTATATCGGTTTATTGCGAGAGTGTTTAACAACGCGCTCGCGAACTAGAGCCGGCGGGAGGAGAGTGGGAGAGATGCGAAGAAAAAGCTTCGCTGCGTGTGCGTATATAGCAGAGCAGCACTCTTGTGTTGACAATTTTTTTTTCCACAGTTCATAACTCGATTTCCTTTCAACAAGAACACGTGCGTATGCGAAACAACTTCTCTCTTTTTTCCATCTCTTTCTCTCTCCCTCTCTGCACGAAACGGCTAATTCGATAATGTTTTTGCCATACGCATAACGGGCTCGGAAGCAAGCGCGTGTACACATATATCGGCGAAATTTATTAATCTATATCTTTTCAATTTCGCTTGTATAGTAGGTGTATACGCTGCAACAACGGCATTGATTGAGAAATGCACTTTTCGTCATTTTCCTCTTTTTCTATTCTTTTTTTTTCGAGCGCGAGATATGTTTTTTTTACGACGCATGCACTCGTATTTCTCGGAGGGTTGAAAAATTTAACAACTGTGCTGTACGTTGCGTGAGTTTGTAAAAAAACTCCATGCACGTAAGCATGTTTTTTTATAAATTTTTTTTTCTTTTTTTTCGATAAAAAATGAAAATTATTCAAGACCCGAGTCTCCTTTTTTTTATAGCAGACGCTGCCTGCGCACTGTGGTCATTCTTTGGAATTATTCGTATAAATCTTGTCTGTTGCCTGCGCATCTCACGGGTAAAGAGTCGAGGCATGGCTGTTCGTTGACGGCTAGGTCGCCAAATTCTGAAACAAATGAAAAATTTCGCAGACATGAGTCACATGGAAAAAGTGGTAATGAATTTTTTCTTTATTTGAAATTTAAAAAAAAATCCAACACTGGAAGCAATAGCTACAGTATAATACACGGACTGTGACACAATCGCGGCGTTAACAAGCTGACGAGTTGTCGACGCGCCGTTATTTTTAGCCAAGTCAGCTCGAAACAATTTTTTTTTCGCTGAGTGCTCGTTGATAGTTTGACAATAGCTCGCGAGCTTTTTCAATTGGATTATAGCGTTAGTTGCGACGAGAAATTATAGAAAAAAAAACAAACAATCCCCGGCGTGGGTATCGAATCTGTTACGATAAAATATCGAGTCTCAGGAGCGAGAACTTCAATTTTTGTGAAATAAATTTATCTAGCAGCAGCGTGTTTGCATACGTGTGTCGACGATCCACCTTTTTGAGTACATTTCAGATTTTTCCTGAAGTGACGACATAATCTATTTTGAAATTCGATAGGGCTACAGATACGTTATTTATTTCTGAAAGCTCGCACGAGAAAAATCGTTGTAATATTCTGCTGCAATCATCGATAGCTTTATCAAGGAAAATTTACGAGTACATTATAAATTTATAACTCCCCATTTTAACTGAAATAGGATACTTAAAAATTTTCATTTAAAATAACACCTTGTGAAAGATTTTAGGCATAAAAAATCTATATTTATTTTTAGACTTGAAATTTCTATTACCAATTAATGTACAAAATTCTAACTGCATTTAGTACCTACACCTAAAAAAATTAATTAAATAACCCACTTTAAAATATCGTAATCTTAATATAGCATCATATTATTAGCATACTAAAATTTGTCTAAACGACTCAAACAGAAAAAGTATTCATCGACCCTAGTGCATGCATAAGTTTACCTGCATGAATACTCAAGTAAACAGCACTAAAACAATATTCATGTCAATGGGACTAATAAATATTCTAAACTATGCTGTCGTAAAGAATTATTTTCGACATGCATAAAGGGTTTTATTGATTTTTGGGGTGATGCTGATATACGTAAATGTCTCGTGTTTCAAATGACGAATAGACTTTGAAAAGGATTTTCCGATGAAAAAAAAAAACAATTTTTTTGGCATTTTATTTCAATAAAACAAAACAATAACTTTGACAATTCACAAAAAAGTAAACTTGATGACTTTTTTTGGAGAGGCGTAATTGGTCGGGCTCATTAGGTATATATTTTCTTGACGCTCACGAATATCCCGTATCGCGCAGTAGTCTTGCTCTAGCCGCGCTCGAGCTTAGACAAATTAGACGCATTATTGTAGTCGTTCCTCCTTAACGCTCGATTTATTCGGTTGTGTATGGCCGAGCTATACCGGGGTGGTTTTGGCCTACCCGACTCTCATGTATGAGCGAGAGGATTATCGGCGTTAGAATGCATAATGAGCATTATGTGTGCTCAAATCTTTGAACATACACGCACGCCCGAGAGCAAAGCTCGTGCTTTAGCATTCGGGGCACGTACGTTATTAGGCGTCGTTTGCGAGCTTCTATAAGGAATCAAAGTTCGAGCAATGTATGTAGAGCTGTCGCTGATGCTCCTCGTCTATTCTAAGCGCAGCGGCTCGATGTACTCCACCAAAGCTGTAATCTTGTGAGAGCTAAATTTTTTGGAAAATATTCGTAGCTGCGCGCGTGGGAGAGCTTATTTAATTGATAGTAGTGCTCGCTATCGAGCTAATAACTCTCTCATCGGCGCAGACCTGCCTGCATAAGTTTAGGCAAGTGCACGCAGCCAATTCGTCCGCCTTGCTCCGCACGACAAACGGCCAGAGACTGTATCACTTGATAATCTCGGCTATATGTGCGCACGTCGACGTTTGACGTAGTCGCTTAATGACGACGATGATAACGCTCATTAAGGATAGCTAGATGTAAAGCCCATCGTAAAACTAATCGCCTCGGCTCGCCCTACATACATACTGCGCCGTGCCCAGCCTGGCGCAGAGCATCTGAGTCGCTCTGAAATCCTGTGTTCCTCCTAACGAGTGATAATAAATGAAAATTTTCCTGGGAGAAGTAAATCGATCGGCCGTGGGCAACTGCGGCGGGCTACAATTCGAGCACACGCTATATATGCGAAAGAAAATTGGCGAGACCCAGAAAACGACTACAAGTTCATTGTTCTTTGTCGGAAAAGGCGCTGCGTTAACACAATAACCCAGAATAAGAGAACAATGCCGGGCAATGCACATCACCCCCTTTTTTTCCAAGCTCTAAGCCCCCCGACACATTAACCCTACGAGCAGTGGACGACACCAAGTACAAAAGGACGCCCGTTTGGCCGGGCTATATACGTATATTACGAGTAATAAAGTTCACGCGCCGTTCAATGGAATCGCTAATAACTATCGACCGAATTTCTCTTTCTATTTTCCGACCCTTTTTTATTCATTCTTCGAAACGATATTAAGCTCGATCGATTCAAGCGTCCAGCAGGCCAGACTGAACAATCGTTCAATTTATATAGAAACGGGGTTAACGCGCTCGCTATGTATGTGCAGGCAGGACTTTCTCTCTGCCGAGCTTCATTTCCTGTTCCTTTTTTAATTTCGCTGTTTTAAAAAAATAATTCGAAATTAACGCTAAAGTCGAGTGTAACTTTAGACTTGACAATCGATTCGCGATCATTTTTTTTTTCGATTGGACTTTTTCGATGAGTAAGAGCGAGAGAGAGAGCGAAAATAAATCAAACGTATTTACAGCGAACGGTGTGGATTTTAAACGCGCGGCCAGCGACTGGTGTGCGATAGAAGAGGATTGCAGATTGTGATCTAAACAAGTACAATAGCCGATCGCGCACAATAAAGTCGGAAACGCTCGTAAAATCGAGAATTGCAGTATTATACGCTACTTCGATTATTTCCAATAAATAAAACCTATTTTCTTGTCCCTCTTGGCAAACCACGACAAAAAAATAAAATCACCGACTATAAACTTTTATGTACTTTATCCTTTTTTTATAACCATGTATTGAAAAATTTTCATAAAAATAAAACTGCGGAGCGCTTGCCGCTGAAAAATTGCGCCGATTATTAACGTCGATCAAAAAAAGAATCGGGACGAGCACGAGTGTCTCGTACTTCATTTTTTATGCCCTCGAGGTCGTATTTGCTTGCTGCCAGCTGGGGCGCAGGCGCTTCTGTTTATACTGTGGCAAGTTGAGCCGGCCATCTCTCTGTCTCTTTCACGCGCACCTACTAAACTAATCGAGTGGTTCGCGGAATTTACGCCACTTTGATTCGAGCATGTTTCTGTACTCTCGGCTTTGGTTTTTGGCAAAAGCTCCAGCCTCGAAACTTTTTAACGTTCATAGCAAGGGAAGAGTGAGATTTACTATGCTCTTCGGTGAATAATTTATCGGTCGGAATGATCGGAGGGCTAAATGAGGCAAAAGGTGGGTAAAAGGGAGGACAGAGAGATCGGCAGCTGCGTCTATGTATACAGGCGGTTTATTAATTATTTCGATGGTTAACGCCAGTTAGTCAATGCCGTTGCGGTGACGGATGGCTAGATTATTACGTATTCGCTTTATAGAGAGATTTCGTCAGTTCCTGTTCCTCCTCTTGCTTTGCACGTGTGTGTATATACGCCCGATCGTGTTCGCATTACTTGCGACAAATCACTGTCCGTCCGCACCGACTTCAAAGTCCATTTTCGAGTCTACTCATTATTTTTGTCCGATCCTATAGCCACGATGATATACATGAGGTTTTTAGCGATTCAATGTTGTACCTACTCGTAAATTTTAAAGTTATTTCGATACTTCTGCGCTGCGATAGCTTAAGCTCACGCACTTATACATGCATTTATGTATGTATACGCAGCTTAGCTAACTTTGAAGTTCCATTTGAAAGCCAAGGCTTGTATCATCATGTGTATTCGTTAGGAAGAGATTGAAAAAATTGGAGAATTTCACGGGTAATAACGATGTGAAAAAAAAACTTTCGTCCTCGCTTTTCTTTTTATTTTTTATTACATGCGTACACGCGGAATTGAGTGCATTCGGGTACACCTCGGCTTTTTTGCGCTTTCATTACGCAACCGACGACGTGAATTTCAAACTTAGATTAAGGAATTATGCCTTACCGGATCTTACACGAGGATTTTTCCTCGCGCAACTTACAGCGACACACGAGGATATATACAAAAAGCGAGAGAGAAAAGTTACATGAATTTCATATTGGAATTTGCATGCGGCTACACCGGCTCGGCTCTGGTTCTTTTTTTTCCACTCGGCTTTCTCTTTCTCTCTTTTTCTCTCTACCTTCCTCTTTCACTGAGGGGAAAAGTTTTTTTCCAATTCTTGTATACATACATGCGCATACGCATGTATGTATAGAGCCAAGGTAGGCAAATCAGATTTATTTGTTTTAAATGAAAATTGATGAGCGGTGTAAGCTCGTGCATATATAGAGTAAATTTCTCCTATTGCACTGCTTTTCTAAGTGTATCAAGTTTCTTGGTGACATTGTATGTTGTAAGTACTCCGCTCTGACATCACACACAGACACACACATATGAAACCTAATACATACCCATACACGTGCGAGTAATAAGGCGAGGGAGTGTTCCACATATATATACGAACACAATTCAGAAGTTGTAAGCGAGGAGGGACTTTGCGACTGGGTTATATCGTGCAGCCTCTCTGTATCTTCCTCTGTCTCTCTGTCTCTCTCTCTCTCTTTCTCTCGCGGATGCACTTCTCTCGCTATGCGGTCGTGTTTCTTGGGCTTTTGTCGTTAGCACGTTTCGCAGAGTGATTATGGTCTCTCTCTCTATTGTCTTATATGTGCGTGTATTATATTGCTACACTACTTCTTGCCTGTGCGCGTATACGCTCGCTGCAGCTCTGTAATGGCTCCTTGCCTCCAGAGTGGCTTAAGGATCTTACCGGCTTACGAGAAATCAATATTATTTTTATCGCGGAATGAAAAATTCTTCAATCCCTCCCGCAGACAAAGAAAGAATCGTGTAAACAAACAAAGCGCGGGAGAAAAAAGAGCTCCCCGGTGCAAGCCCGTCGTCGGGGAAATAACGAGCTCTCTTGCCGGCCACCGAGCTGTCAAGCTGTTACCTCTGGAGAGATGGACGCGAGAGAGAGAGAAAAAGAGCAATTATTTTGTAATCTGCAACTCGCAACTACCGAGGGCTCTCTTTTTCTGCGAACGAGCAAGCTAGCTAGCTAGCCTCTCTCGCCTCTATATAACATTAGACAGACATAGTCAGCCGAGCGTGCGACTTGCATGAGAGTCCGAAAATGCGAGCTCTGAACGCGCCGCTCCGTTCCGAAGCGTGAACTTATATACATGCAAACACACACACATACATGAGCGCCTGGCCAAAATTACGGTCACAAAGTGCGTTTAATTGGCCTTCTATTCCCGACCATGAAATAGCCTCGGCAAAGGAGTGGATGCTTTTTTTGTGTGGTGCCCGATCCGACACGCAGTTTGTACATCCTTTGCGTCATTATGCTGGACCTGCTTTTCGTCGTCCACGAATGCCTCGACTTTTTATCATTTTCATTTGTGCGCTCGACGTCGCACACGTCGTGTCGTCGACTTTTTAATACCCACTTTATAACGGAGAATTAGCAGTTCTCGCGCGCGTCCGAGCCAGATCGACGCTTGCGACTCTTTTTTCAGTTCGCCCATGTAGCATATATATTTTCTTTTTTCGGGCTTCATTTTCCCAAGCAACACAGCAGCTTTACTCCCTGCGCCGCTAAAGAGTTAAGCCCTTACGCGCCGAGCTTTGACGGCGAGCTCTCGTCTATTGTTCTTTTTCAGCTTCTCGAGGAATAATTATTCAAATGCAGATTAATAGCTGAGGGATAGGACGCGGTTCTTTTTTCTTCATAGTTTATCGCGTATGCGATTTTTTCCTCGAAAGTATGAAAATTCATATGTAAAAAAGATGTATAACAAAGTCGGTCGTGCACGACGACGAGCGAGAAAAGCTCGAGCTGGAGCCTGGGAAATTGTCATCAAGATATGACATTCGACGACGACGACGCCCGAAGCGTTAAAACATTCCCAGTGGCTGATTTTTCCTGTGCCAACGCATAAAGGCACCTATATCTTTTCTTTCTGTCGTTTGTAAATTGCTCGTCCCTAGCAAAAGCGTATACGTATATACATAGACGAACGAAAGAGAGAAGCTGCAGCGCGAGACACACGCGTAGGATTCATTATTACTTTCTTTGCGCACTCCCACCCTTCTTCTCTCTCTCTCTCTCTCTCTCTCTCTCTTTCGTTCTCTCTTTTCTCCTCATACTCTAAAATATGCTCTTTGAAATGTCGTCGTCGACGTCATCTTCTCTCCTTTTTTATGCTTCTGCGTAATCTCGTCGTGTATATTTTAATAGCCTGTCGACGCCACCTTTGCTGGCATGGCACAGCTCGCTGTATATATGAGCATCGCGGATGCACAGAAAAGATTTCGCGTATGACGAGTAGCTTTTCTTTCCTTTTTATTTTCTCTTTTAAACGTAAGCTATTTTTTCATCCCACTATTGTTTACGAGGCATGAATTTTGCTTAAAACTTATGAGATTATCCAGAAATTACGCAAAATTTGCGTACGTAAATACGCTTACCGCTTTGTTATGAGCACGAACGAATTCTTCATCACCGCAGCAGCTCCAAGAAAACTCGCGTTGATCTTTTTTACACTCTTTTTTTCGCAACATGTACAGCTCAATATTATAGCTCAAGGATCAGCAGCTTAGATCGGCTCAACTTTTGTTCTTTGCCGTTACTTGGTACTGAAAAAGGGAGCTTTTCCGCACTTTCTTTTTCCTTTATTTTTAATACTTTTTCGCAATATTTTTTTCGTTGCAAGTACAGCAGGCCCTCCGTATTCGCGGTAGTTAGGTTCCTAAAAAACACCGCGAATACGGAATCGCGATCGAATTGAAAATAATAATAATACATGTAATAATAATAATGTCGAATAACAAAAATATTGAATAATTGAAAGTATTTATTTTATTGGCATTTTTCAAAATATTCCGTAATGCGGGATTGTTTTATTCGCCGAACCATGTCTGTATGCAACTCTTTATAAGGATTTAATGCTATTTCACAACTATTTTTAAATTGAAGACTACGCGACATTATAGGATCATTTATAAAAGTTTGTTCAATCAAATCCTCTATTGTTGTTATTAAATGAGCCACGTATTTTAAAGACAAGCACGATATAATCTCTTCTTGTGACTCGGTGGGAGTGCTATCAGCTAACATTTCTTCGATTTAAGACTTTGAGTTTTTCAGCCAAATTCATAACTTTTTTTATTCTTTTTCTAGGAGATTTTTTTTTTGGGATTTTGGGAGCCATCGTTTAAAAAGTGTAAACAACAAATACAAAAGTTAACCAAAAAGTTGTGTTTGACATCTGGTAAAAACCGCGAATATCGAATTTTGTTTCCGCGGATACGGAGTGAAGGTATCAACAGAAAATTCCGCGAATATAGAATTCGCGTATACTGAATCCGCGAATACGGAGGGCCTGCTGTACATCAAAATATTGTCAAATTTATTAAATATTAATTTGAAGCATTGTACACAGGCTCTGGCAAACTGTAATGACCAATATCAATTAAGCTTGCATTTGAGGCATATTGATTATCATTACATGCGAAAATAAAGAATAACTATGCATCATAACGAGCAATGCGCAATTGCTCTCGTGCAATAATATCCGAGTTATTGTTGTTTAATAAATATATACCTCTATAGAAGCGCGCCTCTATAGATGCGGGTGTATCAATTAGCATTCACCGACTAAAATGAAACAATCGTTACATTACTCTAGCAAATGCGAACGAGTTTGAAATTAACGATTGTGAACATCGAGCGCTTGCATAATTATTTTTCAATTTTAAACGATGATTAATTATTCAAAAGTTACGATCATGAGGTATGTGTGTGCGCGCGTGTATGTGCATTTGCTTTGTACAAAAGTGGACACATTATTTTTATGAAAATGCAATAGAAAGCATAAAGAAAAACGCAATTTTCCACTATACACTTCGTTTCTCTCGGTGTATTTGTCGCTCTCTTCGCTAGTTTACGAGCGTGTGTGTGCGTGTACATGCGCGCATATACTCTCTCGCATAACGACGATTTGCATCGGAGCGAGCAACGACGTTATATTGGCTTTTTCTTTCAGTCCCCCCAGACTTTCATTGCTCTTGCGCCTGCGATATTAGCCTATTCGATTTTCCCGAGCTTTTTGCCGCATTATACACTTTCGAGGCAGCTCTTCTTTTTGCGTTATGAAAAAATTTGTTTTTCGTTCGCGACGTGCTCTTTTTATTTTAGAATATAATGTAATTTAAAATTAACGCACGAGTATTTCGGGAGCATGTTTATTGCATCTCTCTTTCGTGTACACATATAGCTTTCAAACTCGTTATTTTGTCTGCCTCCGTTAATCCTTATCAAGCTTTCCTCTCTAGCCTCATAATCCTCGTCGCACGAGCCTAGCCTGTCTCGCATCATCTTTTACCCCTCGCGGAAATAAAGCATATCCCTCTCTACATCAAACATATCTCACTCATACTCTCTCTTTCTCTCGCTCCATCCCCTTTCGGTTCTCTTTCGCAGCTTGTGGCTATCCACCGGCTCCAAGCCGAAGCGACGACTATACGACGACGAAGGAAGCTTATCCGATTTCAAGAATATGATCGCAGCTCATAAACACGCAACTGCACCCGAAACTCTCTCATTTCCGCAATCACATCTGTGCAGAGGAGCTGCGTGTCGCGCGCTCACGAGAATATATACCCCGCAGTGCCGCCCTCGCCCTATCTAAAAACTTACGCTCGCAGCCCTTAATGATGATGATAATGGAGGCTGCTGCGAGAGCTGCATTTCTCGAGATTCGAGATTATATTCGAATAAAAAATGGAAAAAGATGAAACGGAGCGTGACCGGAGCAGCAACTTATCGCTTCGTTGCTGACAATCTGCTCTCGCTGAGCTTCGTATACCTATACACACCCACGCAGCAGGAAAGTATATAGCAGGACACACAGGCAAACAGAGAAGCTCGAGCGCGCAGCCTTTAATCGATATACAACTGGCGAGGCTCTTTCTCCGTACAACGCCAGAGCTCACTATAGGTATAGGAGGCAAAAGAACTTCTCAAGAGTAACTTCTTATACGACTGAACAATGCGCACAGCGAGCGCAACTTTGCACCACAGGGGGTACTCATACTTATTTACTCTTTTTTTTTGCCTCTCTGTCTCTTTCTCTTTTGGCGACTGCGAGACTATATCCCCTGCCCCCAACCGCCTTTTCTTCCGATGTCAGCTTTTATTTCTTCTCGCGATTCTTCGCTCGCTCTTTTGACTCTTTTATTTACTGCATCCTTGCCACTGTCTATGTATATAGGAGTGAGACACGATACGGCTGCACCAGCTCGATTGTCTAGGAATTTGCTTTCCACGTTATAATTGACGTCGATATATATATCGTTTGCCGCTGTATCGCGCGCCACTCCAGTAATTCTGTAATTTTGTTGAACACGTCTGCTGTATATACATGAATAATTTTCTTTATTCGTCAATATCGATGTTTGTGTGTGCATCAAGCGCATCAATAATTATCTAATTAAGCTGTCGAAACAATGAATGTTTTGCCGAACTAGAGAACTCGCCTATCGGTATGATCGTTCCATTCGTCCCGCATACAATAAATAACAACTAATCCCTGGCGTTCACGCCGAGTTTGATATTTTATTCTAAACGAGGCTGGAAATTCGTGTCTGCGCTTGTACATGCGAATTCGCGTTAGCTATATACGCGCGTATATAGCAGGTACGTAGATATTTATGTATACACAAACTTTCCTAATGATCATCGCAGCAAAGCGCACATTCGTACACAGTTATATGGCAAAGCGCAATATGCATATATACGAAATAGGTGTGTGTATGTGTGCGTGTGCGCGCAGATGCGCATTTTGACCCTTAATTTTTCCATCCATTAGCGATGAAAAGTTGTGCCGCTCTCCCTCTCCCTTTGGCCAATACTCGCAGCTCTGCTAATGGCCAGACTCGTATTTTATTTGTAACATTCGGAAGGGGTCGGAGGAATATATTCATACATACGAACGCACAACAACTGTAACAGCAGCAGTAGCAACTGCAACAGCAACGACTCAGGAGATTTGTAACACGTACGTGTTATGGATGAAAGTCGCTTATTAAGCTTCGAGCGTATTATTATCAGCCGGTCATGTTGGCTGCTCACCCGTGCACACATGTGTATCGGATTTTTCTGATTTTAACGATTGCTAGCCTGCAGCTCCACTCTCTTGGGCGATGTGCGTGTTTGTGAATTTTTCGTTTTACAATATTGACAAACGATACGCGTTGTACACACGCAGCGAAGCTGTCCAGCGATAATGATGATTATTGGAATGTGCTGAACGCAACGAGCGAGGGAGAGAGTCAGAGTGATATTGTGTACCAGTGCTAGAGGCCTATAAAGCCGAAAATGTGAGTCGCCAGCAAATTGAGGTGGTAATTAATTATAACGGCAGCGCGTGTGAGAGAGAGCGTCAGGCCGGACTGATACGTGACATCGAGACGGGAGAAGGGCAGAGGCTAGCTTTCTCTCTCTCTCTCTCTCTCTCTCTCTCGCTTGTATCAAATTATGCACACGCGCACACATACTGTGGAGGGCTGCTGCTGCTGTTGCTGTTCCTAATACTGTGCGTTGTACCGAGTGAGAGGGAGGGAGAACAGGAGAGAGAGAGAGAGAGAGAGGACGATGCCAACAGTGTCTCGTGTCTTTGTGCTTCGGCAAAAACGATCGTTACACGATCGCATTGAAACGCAACTCCAATACGAAAGCTCTTTCTCCGGTAGCGAAAATTCTTTGATACACCTCGCGCGCGCACACGTGTATAATACGTATATATAGAAGAGCTTTTATTAGATGGCATGGCAGCTTGCGGGGGATGCAATATATTTTTTAAATGTCAATTTATGCGGGCTCGATGAAATATAAATATACGTTGTACATATCGAGAGCACATAGAGATATCGAGCGAATTTATAAAACTAGGTGGCTATAAAAATAGCTGCTCGTCGCACGAAGCTCGACCGCGGAAAATAATTTTTTTTTCCTCTTCGCTCTCTTTTACATCATTGGAATTCACTTGCTGCCACAACTTGCCTGCCACAGTCAATCAAGCACTCAACGCCAGCTACTACTACTACGCCGCCGCCGCCACCGCTACTACGACTCGAAGGGAGAGAAAATGTACAACTCCGAACATTTGAAAATTGGCCTATCCATCTTTTTCTCCCTTCTGCGTGTTTATCGCGCTCCGTTCCATTTGCTTAATGAGCTGCTGCCGCGCGCGTTGGTAGTGCTAGTGAGCTTTTTCGCGCGCCGCCAGCCACAGCAGTGGCACAGCTCGAGTCTCGACTCACGCAATTATTGCGCGCAAAGAGCTTCCAAAAGACGCTTTAATTTATATTATTATATCACATCGCTGCAGCTGTACTTGGCGCAGCGATACACATTATGACTGCTTTTAATTATCATCTAAGTTTCGGATTATTTTTAAAAGTACACCGAGTCGAAGGTTCTCTATAATTTATACCATAAAAATAAGATAATAGACGCTGAGCAGTAAGAAGCTTTTGTGGCGGATTATGCGAGCTTTATCAGTGTTTCGACGATTAAAAATTTAATTTCATCGGTAACGACTGTGCGCCATTAAAAAAGAAATAGTTACACTATTTCTACAATTTTAATTAAAAGACATCAAATAATAATTTCGAGCATTAATCAGTGGCAAAGTTTGGGTGTAAATTATAAAAGATTCACATACAATTAAATAATGAAGCTAAAGTTTTTCAGTTTGTTCGTGTCAGTAAATGCATTCAAATTCAAAAAGTGTATTAAAATATTTCTACTTTTATATTTGTAACTTCGTTATATAAATTTTAAAATAAAAACTTGTTCCAAAAAATTCAATTATAAAATAAATTGTCAGCTTTTCAGCCACAGGATAATTTATGGAGTTAAACAATCGCGATTTTAACTTTACTTGAGCTTTATTTATTTTGTTAAAAATTTTTGAACCGAATAAAAAACTTGGATTTCTACCATTATTAGACGTCAGATGCGTTTACGTAAGGGCTCAAAAGTTACCTTATAAGATGAAAGCTTGCAGTGTCAAACTTTCAATCGATAATTTCTTTTTAAAAGTTAACTAAAAACTAGAGATCTTTTTTTCGCCTGAAACATTAACGACTTACTCGTCTTCATGCCTTTCCGACTCGGTTATTATTTACGTGACCCTGTTCAGTATAAACTGCGCATGATTATTTAAAATCGTTTCGTCTGACCGTGCAACCGGAATCTTTTAATGCGATCAGCAGCAAAACGAGATTCAAGTGAAGAAGAATGTATTAACAATTATCACTAATCTGTTTTTATTGCCTTAAGATGTGCTAAATTTGCTCTCCGATAAAGCCAGCCGCGCGCAGATTTACAATAATAACAATAATAAACGCTGTAAACTATTGTGTACACGTTGATAAGCTCGAACTATCTGTTGGCAGCATTTTGGCTTTTCGGAAAATCCACACGTACGAGCGCGCCGCATACGTATGTGCGAGTGTGTCAAGCGCAGGGAATATTACACAAGTGTGTACCTGCATCCGGCAAGTCTTAAATACAGCACATGCAGCTCTACAGCTCTCTATACGTACGAGGTATGCACACAGGGTCGGGGCAGCAACGGCGGTGGCGGCAACCGCAAACCCTTATTCGAACGAGCTTTCTAATCTCTCGGATGGATCGGCCAAGCCAGCGTACGAACCCCTCGTAATTGTTCACTTATACATACGTATACGCTCGACCCACATATACGTATATAAACGTAAGTGCGGGAATAGGAAGAACTGCCAAAGCATATGCGCGTGCATACATATAGAGGGAGAGAGAAAAGGACGTTGATATCTTTGTCTCTCTCTCTTGACAAAGGATAAAAGCTAACTATTATTTCAGGCACGCACGAGTGCGCGATTAAAGCTCGAAATTCAAAGTTGCGTATAATTGCAGCGAGCAAAAAAGAAAAGAGAGGAAAGTTGTAAAATAGTCTCGGTGTACTCACAATGTCTTCAATTTTGGAGCAGCCCCGGCTGGTCGTGCAGACAAGCGCGACGATGACACCGCCGCCGAACATCAGCAGCAGCAGCACCGCCAGTTTCCAATCGTGATCCCTCTGCGAGACGATTTTCTTGGCCGATGGTAATCTGGCGAGCTCGTTGGTCGTTACCCCGATCCTCGCCGCTTTGAGCAGGGTAGCGCGTAATTTTCGCGATGCTTTTTCGCATGCCATCCTCGTCGATCCTTTGGAGGGAGGATGATGTTGATGATGATGATGATGATGAGCACCGTTCGCTTGATGAGCGGACGTTCCGTTACTCTTGTTGCTATTATTAGCCACTTGAGCTCGCAAGTGATGCTGCTGCTGATGGGGATTAAAGCGATCCTCGCTCGTATCGTGCATCTAGGAAATTTTTTGTGCGTCGATTGGCTGGGACGTCGTAGATGGATCAGGCCACGATGCGTTGCCGTGACTACGACCCATTAGATTCTGTCAATGAAAAAAAAAACTAATGTTAAAGTTTGCTAGCAATTATATATTTAATCACTTTCATTTGTTTCATATGAACACATACATGCTTGGGTATATTATTATTTTTCTATAAAATGTCGATACGGAAATAAATCAATTGACTCTTATCTTTTTCAGTATCGAGGCAAAGTCTGTTTTATTGCTTCGATGCTCAATATCAAAAGCCCTTTATTAATACGTTGAGTGAAGTTTTTCCCTTTATTTTCAAAGCATTACATCATAAATCTATACTTATTCCATCGATATCGCATTGCATAGATTACGTATTACTATTGTCACGCATTGATTAACATCTCGGCCAAGCGGAACATTTTCAATATCGAGTTTACATATTATGGTACATATATTCGCGATGTAAGCCATACAAGAAACGCATCTTCTGAGGGGCAGAATGAAAGGTCAAAAGCCCCTATGTAAAGTTATCATGCGCGATCGAAGACTGACCATCCGACCATGGCCGGTACGATGGGGAGAGGATTTAAGAGGAGGGACGAGGCTCGTTGAATATATGCATGTGTGTGTATTATAGCATGTTCCTGTTATCTAAGCACACAACACGTGTGTATACACACCTAGGCTGCTCCCTCATACAGCAAATATATATACTTCGCTACTCTTCGAGCTCTCCTCTCTGAGCTGCTGCTACCGCTGCTGCTAGTATTTCTCTGTGTATAACAGTGAAGCGTGTACGTACACGAGGTTGTACTTACAGCTGCTAGAGATTACTAAAAGGGAGAGCGAGCGACTTATGAGCCGATTAGCTCTAAATTAAGATATTCTAGGCCCGGAATCATTGAAAGTGGACCGAGTGCAGAGTCTTAAACGAGCGAACAACCCTCCATAAGTCTCTCTGCATAATATATCACGTTTTAGGCATAAGAAGAAAGTACTTTGTGATTCTCCAGCTGAATAATACAGATCGGTCTTAGTCCGCTTGTAAGCTAGAGGCAAGTGCACGATGCTAAATTCTGATGAGAAAATTGTCGCGCTCGTTCGAATCGATCCCCGAGCGAGAAGCAAATAAAACACGAGAGAACGAGACAGAGAGAAAGCTATAGGGAGGGAAAAAAGCTAATTTACGACGAGCAGATTTAAAATTGACCGGTGGAGCTTTTTGGTTAATCGTGTGTCCCTTCGATCTCTCATTCGCTTTCTCTACTCCCTCTCTTCCTCTTTTGCACAATGCAGTATCGTCTTGTTTCGCGATTTCTCCGGCCTGCAGGTGGCGCGCGCCATTAAACGTCACGGACCCTTTTGTTCAGGATTTATTAGAGCCATACGATACCACAATACGCTACATATACTTTAACTGTGTGTATGCTGTATCGGGCTGTCTCTCTTTCTCTCTCTCTCTTGTTCTTTTTCTCTCTTCGATTTTTATTGGCTCGAAAACTATTTATTTCTTCGAGCGCGGATATACTCTTGCGTGATCTATACGTACTGCAGTATACGGCCGATTGATTGTGCAGATACGCGTGGCGTACGCAAGCTTCAAATTTTTTGAGAACCTGCGCTCGAGATTAATGGAGAAAAAGCGTCGATTCGGCGAAAAGCTTCGAGCGCGACAATCAGCGGTAAAGGTCCGGTCGGCCCCCCTTTGACATTGAGTCATTCTAATCAACGACGCTACGAAATGAATTTCTTCCATCGCCAACTGCAGATGGTCGATGGAGAGCGAGGAAGTAAATCTTATCCTCTCAATTATCTCTTCCCTTCTGAAAAAAAGAATCTCATTTCCCAATAGTAATATGACATCCTCTCTAAATCGTTATAATAAAATACGAGTGGAGGAGTGGGGGGAGGGTCGAGATCGGATGAAACGATTTCTTATGGAGAAAACGAGAGACAAGTGAAGCGCGATATAAGACAGTGATAAAAGCACGAGTTTTAACGATCGATCCATTATAGTCCTCCTGCGCTCCTGCTGGCGCGCAGGCCTCTCATCCCTTGAATAATTCACTCCATCAACTTGAATTATCGGTCGTACTATTCGTGTAAAATTAGTCGCCGTTGAAATCTTGCCGCTTGCCTCCGTTCCTTCCTTGCACCGCCGCTTCCCTTCGACGCTGCTGCTGCTGCTGCTTGCGCGTAATAAGTAACTGCAACTTTCGAACTTTGGTAATAGCCAACTGATATTTCCAGGTCAATCAGTTACCTTACCTTCGCTTCTTTTTCTTTCGCTCATTATTTTTCATGCTAAATGAGTTTGCGCAGCTATTGAAAATTTGATGTTTTCATGTCTGGATAAAAATTTTACTACTGCAGACATTTGCATTAGATGATATAAATTATTTATTTGCACTTTGCCGAATCAAATGTAGAAAGATGTATTTACACTTATTATAGATAGTAGTTACAAACAAGCTCGACATAAACACAGAGTCGCACACGAGTCCACGGTATTATATTAACATCATCGCCGTTGATTCATATCATGTGTAATCAGGACTCGATCATCGTTCACAAATATTTGTTCGTATGACAAGGGCGAATTGCGAGAGGCCAGTAGCAGTTCCCCCTCTCTCCTCTCTCCTCTCTCTCTCTCTCTCTCTCTCTCGGTGCGCACTCGCTAGAGAGGAGCTTTGTGCACGGGGCAAAGCGGCATTTGTCTGCTTTTGGATTGAATTTACTCAACGAATTGACATTCTACATAATCTACTATATTAAACTTTAGGTAAATAATTGTACTAGCGAGGCGCTACAATGTTGATTAAAATGAAGAAGAAGAATAAAAAAAAGAGAGGGCGAGTGGGTGAAATATCAGTTTGCTAAAAACATTCAAAAGCAGTGCTGCAACTGCACACAAGCACGTGCAGGCACGTATGTGTGCAAAAGCAAAATCGATTATTATTAATGCGTTACTGCTTGCAGCTCGTCGCTTTTCTCTCGGCAAATATAGCCGCCAAGAGGTGAAAGAAATCTCAGGGTGCATCCCTTGAGGAAGTCTCTTGCCAGCGCTGATGGAACACTCACCCGCGTACAAACACACAGACACTCACTCATTCGCACACACAGAGATGCATGTTTCAAACTCCGATCAGATCGGACTATAGCTGAGCCCGAAAGTTGAGAGAAAGTCTTCGCATATGCTTTTGCTCTCGCGTGCTATATGCCCCGTCGGGACTCGGCTAGGAAGACGTAGAGAGAGAGAAAAAAGCAACGATGAATAAATAATCGTCGAGAGTGAGTGAAAGGGAAGAAGAGAGAACGAGTGAGAGGGAGAGAAGGGCGAGATCGCTTTACCATTAAAGTGCTTGTCGGCACTGCAGCGCAGGATTTTCTTTCAGCAGTCGGAGAGCAAAGAAAACATACGCCAAGAGAGAGAGAGAGAGAGAGAGAGAGAGAGAGAGAGAGAGAGCAAGAGAGAGAAAGAAAACTTTCACTTTGCGCTTCCGATGCTACTAGCTTTTTTCTCTACCCTCTGATACTTTGATTGGATTTCAAGTTGTCTCTGTGCAATTTTTCCCTTACCCGAAAGCGCGCGTAAATAATAACAAAAACCGCTCGGTGCGTAGCATAGCAGCTTCGCGTGTCCGTACCCGCATAGAATGTTATTTCACTCGACTAATTTATGAAATAATAAGATGCTAATGCGCGAGCTCGCGACACAACACATATTTAAACTTTTCTCTCTTTCTCTCTGTCTGTCTGTCTCTCTCTCTCTCTCTCTCTCTCTCTCTCTCTCTCGCGGGCCCTGCTCGAGCTCGACGAAACTTTAGCGCCGAGGAATATGTAGTTTAAATTCTGCAGCGCGCAAAAGCTTAGTTTACAAATTCGACAAGGCTGCTGCTGCTGCTTTTGACGCTGCCGTTGGCTGGGCGCGTAAACGTCATTGCACAAAGTTAAACTTGAAAATATATATGCTGCATAACTCGCTCGCGCTGGATACGTATGTATGTACGTAGTTCGCCTAATAGTACATTCAACATCTAAAAGCGTGAAATTTACATAACAACAATTGCAACTCGCTCACTCTCCCTCTACCCCTCTCTCTCTCTTTCTCTCGCCCTCTAGCTCGCATGAATACATCCACATATCACCGTACTTTGCTTAGATAAACATTCATTTCCCTCCATTGTTTCCAAAGAAATCTTTCCTTCGTACTTTTACCGACGATTCAATCTTAGCCTGCCGCCTACGGAAAAAATGGTTAATTATTTCGAACAAAAGGTCATATCGGCCGACTTCTTTCGCTCTTGACGTTTTTTATCTCACCGAGCGCGGGATCTATACAGATTTAATAAAAGATTGTTGAACATCTGCCTCGGCTACGTATAGGCATGGCATCGTCCGACTGCCAAGAAGGTGCCAAGAAGGTACTCGCCTAGTGTGTTCTAGAAGGATATTATTTCCTTTTAAACGAATTCCTTTGTAAATCAACGAGCCGTGCACAGACGCACCAGAAAGTACTCGTCTTTTTTCCCCTCTCTTTCTCTCTCTCTCTCTCTCTCTCTCTTCCTTTCTCACTCTTCCCTTTGGGATACTATCGTTTGAATTCGTCGTTTTACACTCTCTTGCTCGTTTTTTTGCAGCTGCTGCCTCTTTTTTTCATTTTGTACTGGCTGCACAAGATCGATACACCCCAGTAATCTCTGCTCTACAGCGAGCGAATAGAAAATTTACTTTTTTTTATAAAAAAAAAGTTATATTTTGTGTACACACGCAGTTTTGAATAAAGATTGCAGAAAGATTCATTCGTTCGTGACAAAATATACAAAGTGTATTATATCTTGCTGCGTTGAAAACTTTTGCAGAAGAGCAAACAAATATTTTGCAGACAAAAAAATTTAATATCGATCCAACGACTCAACTAGACCATGTAGGCAACTTTTTAAAACGAAGATCTGAAATCTGGAGAAGAGCAAACAGCGTTACCGAGAGAGTTCAAGCGATAATGTTTGCAGTTAAGGTCTCGTTCTCGTTCAATGTCAAAGTGCCTGATAGAATATCTTGATAACGGGACCGGCGATTAGCGCAAGAATCGGTGCAATTAAACTTGTTATCCAAGCGAAAAGTATTGCACTTTGTTAATTTTCTACGCTCCAATTATAGTACTCGCGAGTCGCAAAATAATGGAGAAAATATAACTAAATTCGAACCTGCAATCGAGGGCAAGCGAATTTTGTTTTATACATACGAATCATCAATTAAAAGAAAAGAGAAAAATTTAAATCCCAATGACAGTAGAAGTCTGCGGACCAATTGCACTGTAAAAAGGAGTATCAATATTTAAAATGCGGCCAAAAAATTCGACACGCATACGTGCGCTCACGAGCTCAAGTAATCAACGGTAGCACCGCGTTATTTAAAAAAAAATTTTTTACCCCCTTTTACGTTCTCTATTTGCAAAATCTCTTTTCTCTTTATTTAGTCTTTACAATTGCGGAACACAAGCGTATACACAGTAACACATAAAAAATTGTTCACACCAGAACAGTAACAATTTTGATAAATCAATCCGTACGAGGGGCCGACGTATCCTACGGATTCGGACATGTAAACCCTTCCCTCTTGAAATCTCCCCGAGATACCCTATCCGGCACATAACCCACACATACACAAATCGGTCACGCTCACAGGGAGAGTCAATTGCTACTACGAGCGCATTCGAGAGAGCGAGAGAGACAGCGGCAAGTCGATAACGAAGAGCAAACGTGTCCGGCCCAAATATCTGTGTACATAGGCACGTATGTTATCTCACTCTACAACAACATGATATATAAAAGCTCTTTTCATCGGGGAGAGAGAAAAAGAGAGAGGAGAGAGAGAGAGAGTACGAACTCATACGCATACGATGGGGAGGATATTTTCATGGTTCGATTGAAATTAGTATCATATACGGCAGTAGGCGTGCGAGGCAGGAAGAGACACAAGATATTTTGTTATAAAGGAAAGGGACAGATATGGGTAGACACAACAGCGGCATAAATCCATCATTATTGTTATTATATTTCAAAATGCGAATCTGCAATACACGCGTGTGTGCGTGTGCGACTGTTTTAACGACCATCGAAGCCATCGGCCGGCCAAACGCGATAATCGTTAATTTAACGACGACTCGAATCAACGTTTGTTCAAAGCACGTACGCAAACGCATTCGACTTTTGCAAAAGTTATGCGATATTTTATAGTTTGCGTGCGCCTGGAATAGAGCGTGCAGTGCATATACTTCCTGCCGATTGTTATCAGAAAAAAATTACAATCAACGTTGAAAAAAAATACAACAACAACAGACTACTAGTTCGATATACGAATAAACCCGTGTAAGCCGGCCGCCGGGTGAAATAAGTGAGGTGTGTATATTTCTCGCGTATTTTTCATGAAAAATTAAAAAGTAGCCGAGAGAAACATCGAATGCTTAATTAGTATATGCATACGTATATATTCATGTGCACGCACAAATACACTCTTTTGAGATATCGCTTCGCTTGTCACGCGGCTTGTACTTCGCGATGATAAAGCTACTTTTTATTACCTCTCAATCGGTAAATGGGGAATATTTATACGCGTTGCTATTGGCCTCGATTTATGTACGGCTAGATAATATGTTTTTCTCATTTTTAGCATGTACAATATCGCATGATTCGTCTTCTTCGTGTCTCTTGAACCGTTCATTAAAATCGAAAAAAAACAAAGTTGGAGTTTCTCATCAGCCTGCGAACAAGATGATAAAACGGACGTTACGTATATCTCGTACACACGCGCATAAGATGGAGTGGATGGAAAAAGAAAGGAAAAGAAACATGCAATCCTATATAGCGGCCCCGATGCAGCCATAAGTACCAATATACATTATACAGCTTTCTTCTTCCCTCCTCCAACTCCGTCGGCGACGACGACGAAGACGACGACGATCTCGAGTGATAAAAAATTCTCGTGATACGCCACTGCTACTGCTTGTACACATGAAAAATTTTCCAATAGCTACATGTACGCGAGCTCGTGTACGCGCGGGGGATATAAGATGTATCGACAAATCGAGGGCGGCAGTTATTCACGCAAAATCTGTCCTCTTTTCCGCCCCGAGTCTATGCATCGTGCGCGCGGCTGACTCCGTATACCTATAACAGCGTAGTACTTTGGTGGTGTGCTGCATACATCGTTGCTGATTTGACAAGATAGAGAGTAGACACTACCCTGCCAAGAAAAAGAGAGGGAGGAGCAGCTCTGCAAGGGGGAAAAAACGCGATTTACACAAGACGGATGAAATGGTCGATACTCCAGGCTTGAGAGGCTGAAAAAGTACATCAGCCGGCGCACCCGGTTAATAACGTATTCGCTGGCTCTGACGCACTACTCTCCCGCCGCTGCCACGTATATAATACAGCTGGATGCATTTTTACGGGCGGCAGGGAATCGAGAGGGTGTCGCCCGATATGCGTCGATGCTACGCGCATGAGGGGATTATATTTTTGCGTGCAAAATTTAAGCTCAAAATGCAGTTTGATAATAATGATTTACGTCCGACGAGAGAAGAAAATTTAATACCTCCCGATTGCGATGGTATAAATTATATATCGCGTCGAATGATTTTAAAATCGCGAATTACAATGTTTTTGGCGTGACAAGAGGCGCGTCGGAGGCCGGGGCAGAAAACAAAGATGAAAAAATAAGAGCGCGAAAATTGAGCGCGATGCGTAACGGCGATAGATCAAGCCTCTTTTCTCCCTCTCTTCCACTTGCTGTAATAGAGCGCACGCAGCGAGAAAATAAAAAGAGAATTATCGAAAAGCTATAGATAAATCAGTCGCCGCGTCGTGCAAAAGCTTCGAAATGAAGCACAAACGCGAGCGATAAGGGAGAACGAGCGAACACGTGTTGAGCACTTTTCTCACCATGCGCTGCTGCCATAGCTCTCTCTCTCTCTCTCTCTCTCTCTCTCTCTCTCTCTCTCTCTCTCTTCTCTGTTCTGCTCTCTTTCCTGTTCTACGTCGGTGTACGAACCTCTTTAACCGCATCCTTTAGCGCTTCTTTTTTTGCTTCTATCTCTCTCTCACTCCCTCACTCTTTCTTCTTTTTTTTATTGACAGTTCAGGGCATTTATTCGACTGCTCTTCGAGCGCTCTATACATACCAAGCTTTCTTTTGTGTGCGTCGCACTGTACTGCACAACTTCTTGCCTTTCATACGAGCCAAAGAAACACGCGCAGTTTGTCTTGTTTTCTTTCTCTCTCTCTCTCTCTCTCCCTCCCTCCGTCGCGCTTCAACTTTTCAAGTGCTCTGCTTCTAGTTGTTGTTTTTTCTTTAGTTACGAATTTTTCTCGTGTTACATAATTTCGCAGATGTAAAGGGCCGAGAAGCGACGTGATTGTGTAGCTTTATAGCGTGTGGCACTGACAGTAAGCACAGAAATTTTCCACTAATACGAATTCGCTCTGCTCGTCTGCACGCGCGCTGATACAGTTTCGCGCTCAAACGATAATATTATCGTCCGCGAATCGTTCCTGATATCGAATAAATATCATTCGAAATACTGCAGCTGCGTATTATTAATCATGTTATTGTTTCTCATCCGCACGATTTATTCGAGGCCGCCTGCGCGTCTATGGGAATAATCGATAACTATATCAAATCAATTCGGGGGGAAAGAAAAAAAAATTCGTCGCGAGGCCCCCAATTCCCCCCGGTAGAGCGGGAACGGAGGGGAAATGAGAGGGCGGCTAGAGGAGCTTAATTGGCGAAAGAGCCGTGACCTATCGCTCGCGCGTAAACATATTTTTCGCGAAAAAGTGCAGTGTGCAATATCGTATTCTAGCCTGGGAAAGCAATTAAGGACGTATCCATTTTGACGTAAGCTACTGCGAGCTAGCGAATTGCCATTATCGTTATAACATTTCGATAAGTTCGTGTGCTTCCGTGTGCTCGCGCGGGCGCACAAGTCTGTATACGTTATATAGATATATATGCTGCGCGTTTTAATAATGTTCTCGCGAATCCCGAAAGTTCGACTCATGCTTAATGAGAATTCAGTGTATTAAACCTGCTGCTGCTGCCGCCGCTGCCGCTGGGTGCTGTGCTTTCTCTCACTGTTATTTGATCGAGTAAATCTCCCTCACTCCTTTTCGCCGAACAGTTCTGTTAATTAAGCAGATTTTTTCCAGCGTCCATCGGAGGAGGTGGGGGCAGAAAATTCAAGTTCTCTCAGTCGACGAAAAAAGTTACACACGGGAGGGCGCGCATGCAACGACGCATGTCTGACCGAACGCGCGCTTTGTCTACTAATTACAAGATTTACTCTCTAGCTGCATTTAATCGCGCCATCTTTTCCGTCAACTCGACTTCTCTTACTCTGAAGTTGCTACACGCGTCGCGGATAATAAGCCACGTGTTTTGCCAACTACACTTACGAGGAGCCGAGAAAACCACCCAACGCGTTGCTGCAGCACTGCAGTCTCTCTAGCTCTGTGCGCGCGCGCTCTCTTCTCAGCTGCTAGAGTCATTAGTACACTTGCGCGCACAGAGGAGTAGGACAATTTTCCATGTCGACAGTCGCGAAATTATGTCGTCTACTCGACATCATCTTTAACGCTAGTGCGTATTTATGTGTGTAGTATGGGTGTGTGTTGGTGCTGTATATATTTTTGCGCTTTTCCCCGGCACGCGCTTATGACGACGACGTCGACGACGTTGTTGTGCTTATTAATGTATCTAAGTGTTTGCGCAGTTGCCTCGCAAGTCGCACGATGTTTGGCTTCAATTTGCCTCCGTGTTTGACGAAGCCACATGTGCCGCTATACTACTGCCGCCGCCGCCGCTGCTGCTGTTTACCATCCGTGCTTGCATGCAAGGGCTTTAAGTTTCCTTAGCTCGAGCTCTATAGGCGTGTTTGGCTTGCGCTGGAAAAACAGAATTTCCTCCCGAGCGACAGATAGATGAATAAATTTTTCTTCTCTCTCTCCCTCTCTCGATAACATTGTTAGGTGTATTTACGGTCGATTGCCCCAGCTGCCTGCCCTGATAATAGATATCATGGCAGCTGGCCATTAAGGCGAGCTTTATTATTATGATCGTAGTGCATCGGAACGGAAGCTTCTGCTGCTGCAACGAGCAATAAAGCGTCAATGACAACAAAAATGATCAATTTTCCAAGATCGAATGGTGTGCAATAACAGAGGCATCTAGAACACGAGCAGTATTACGACATAAGTGGCTATATTACTCTCTCTCTCTCTCTCTCGCTCTCCCCCTACCTCTCTTTACTCTTGGACTGTACGCTCGTGTACACTGCAGGGGCCGGTATTGTTCGCGCTTATGTACACGCGCGGCGATTCCGACTTGCTGATGCCTTGGCCGCTCTTATATATCTGTAATTGGCTTGGCTGCTGCCGCTATTCAATGTACTCGATAGTCGCGCGCGCACTGTGTAAAGCTGCTGTATTGGATTACGAGTTCTAATCATCGTCGGAGGGAGAGTTGGAGAGAGAGAGACAGAGAAAGAGGGAAAGACACACAGAGGGAATATTACTTGCCCACATTCAGGTGGATACACGCGTTAATGAAGGATCGTGTGTATAACGTGCGATATAGAGTCGAGGAAAATTCATTGGCTGTACAGACAGCTGCTTCTGCTGCTGCTGTTTGTCAATCAGATATCGCGGTTTTGAACGCGCGGAGCTGAGAAAGCCTCAAAGGAGCTCCTTCTGACTGTCACCAAGTAGTTGATTGGCATAAAAGAAGTAGTTTCCTCAAACGAAGCCCTTTCCCCCTTGCGCGAAGTTTGACTGACAGACGACCTTCCTCCCACACAAACACACCCCCAGACGTGTATTCTGCACATTCAATCCGACTCCACTATCCTGGAATCTAGTGCTGTTATTTACTTCAAAAGAGGAAGAAAGTTATATACGTCTATGGGTGCCTGTATGGCAACTGCCATCGCCGCCGCCTACTGCTGCTACTACTGCACATACGTGTGGACGAGAATCGATTTTCCGAAAAGGTATGATGTGACCACTAAGCACCAGGCGCTACGTAAAAGAATTTCTTTTCTTTCTTTCTCTCTCTCTCTCTCTCTCTCTCTCTCTCTCTCTCTCTCTCTCTCTCTCTCTACCTCTTTTTTTTCTATTTTTGCTTTCATCCACGCGACACTGAAGGTGTAGGAAATTGCAATTGGATATTGCGCTATGACTTTTTGACATGCTTTTTATTATACGTACGTGTATTTGTGCCGCAGGTAGTTGAATCGGGCACAAAAGTCAGAGCTCGATGCGGGATGAAGCTTACTTCGTTTTACTTTTTTTTCTTTTTCAAGCCACGTGCGCCCGTCTCTAGCCGGTAATTCATTTGCGGGAACTGTGACTCGTGTGGCTTTGACGGATGCATCAGCGCGTGGACTAACTTGACCCAACCGCGCGTGTCCGAGATGTTATTTTATGAGAGAGCGGCGCGTTGAAAAATCGCAAGTAGAAATCTCGCCCGAGAGTCGGACATGTGCATACTTCGCGGTAATGGGAAAGCTGCAAACTCAACTGTAAAGTATGTCCTATTTGCAATATTCTTACATATTTATGGGAAAAATCGATGCGACGATTCGTGGAACCGAAAAGTTTCCTTTCCCTCTCGCTGAATAATAAAAATCCGAGAAAATAATGTATACAACGAGTACGAGGGAATCCATTGTACAGACAAAACGCGCCTGCATGTGTCTCTGCGCGCGCGTCCCTGTACATAGGAATGCAGAAACAGTCAGACACAGAAGTTACGATAAATTTTCTCGTCGCGCAATCGATTCGGCAGCTGTAGCTCTTGGGTATGTGTGTATACAGTTGCAGTTCCGCGAAAAAACACTCGTTTACGTTTTGAAACATTTTGAACTGATCGTTATAGTTCGTGCAATCGTTAGTCTGATTTTACTTTTTACGGCATTGACGCAAAAATTTACAAAAAAAGGTTTAACTTTTGTATTTTTCCTTTGATAGTGAAAATAACACGCAGACCTGACAAGATTTATAAATCAAGTACGTGATGTATATGACTTTGCAATTATTTACCATTTCCAGATTTTCAATAGCAATGGAAATGAATAGTTTAAAAACTTTTTTTTAATATTATTTTGAGAAGTGAAAGGAATTTATAAGTACAGTAGGTATCCCAAAGTATATATTGCTTAAAAGTTACTGGTAACATTTCGATGTTATAACAAAAGATTTCCAACTTTGTCGAGATTGTTTAATTAAAAAAGTTTTCGACCAAGTTACTCTTTTGTTAAAAAATCTAGAAGCAAATTGAATTTTTATTTGATTGCATTTTAGCTAGATTTGAAGGTTTTTTTCGTGGAACTGCACGTATGGGACAAGCTCACATAGCTTTCCATCCAATACTCTATAAATTCTCATGTGTAAAAGTCAGAGTCTGCTACGCGCGCGAACGACGAGGATGACATTGCATTCTACCCTCTTTCGCTCACGAGGACTCGCCTGCCTCGTTGCCAGCAGCAGCAAGCCTATATCACTTGGTTTAAAAAGGAAAAGAGAACGAGAGAGAAAGAGAGGATTCGCACCTTCCTCATTATAATAATCAACTTTCGTGATCTCATTATTACACGTAACTTTAACGAGTGCTGCTGCCTATACATGTATATAACGCAGAGTAAATCTCAGATGATAAAATTATAACGGCCATCGAGCTGTAACTTTCACACGTAGCCATGTCCGCGTGCGTTTAACTTTGCTTTTTTGCTTTCTTTTGTATTGAACGAGCTTCGAACGAGGAAAAATTATAATGTGACACAATACGAGTACACGATCACAGGACGCACACATGCTCACATTTATACACACACACACACTTAAACACGTGCGCAAGAGATCGTGTATGTACATGATAGAAAAATGACGGGCTTTTTCTTCTAGAATAGAACTTGTAAAGAGATGAGGGAAAGCTTGTTTTTTTAAAGAATTTCACACAAGACCGGGTTTCTGCTTAGCACAAAATAAAAAGAATACATGGAAAAATGTATATATCTATATAATATAGAATACACCACAAGAAGCGAGAGGAGAAAGAGTGGGAAAAGTGCATAAAGCAGGTAAATATTCTTCTTGTTCGTTTTTACGACAGAGTAAGGCTGGATAAGAAGGAAATTTAAAATCAATATTTACCGCCTTAATATCGAGGTGAACTTTTTCCTCTATCTGCTATATATACGATGGCATGAGGAAGAGATGGAAGAGGATGCGAGGAGGCTAAAATTCGCTTGGCTCTATATTGCATCTGCTGCAGCGGCATCACCTCGTGCACACATACTTGGCAATTCGCTTTGAGGCATTTATAAAAATTCTCTGCCGGCGTTTTAATTTTTGTCAACATTGAGGCGATTTCGCGACGGAACATTTCTTTGTTTAATTCATTCGTTAATTAACGACCGAAAAGTTTGCCGCAGCGAATGGAAAATAGTGGAAAAAGAAGTATGCGCAAATAAGAGTATGACCTAAAGTCAACGATATAACGTATATCTGCAGCAGGAGTAGTAGGTAGTAGTAGTAGTAGTAGTAGTAGCGGCAGCAACCAACACCTGCTCTCTTCGGGTTCAACGCCTCGAACTCGCGCGCGTATCACACTCTGGGTGGCACACACTTATACATGTCCTAGTCAGCAACGGCAGCAGAGATGAAACCGTACATTTACACATTTATACAGAGTCGAGTACATGCGCAGATTCGCGTAAATATAGGTGTACGCGTTGTTTATTCGCACAAATATTACGCACCTGTAAATCCTTGCAGTAGTAGCATCGCGTGCTCCTGTCGATGCGAGTAGCAAATTGGAAAAACACCAGCGTGTCCGTCGTGAAGGTTCATCACATCACGCACGAGGCGTCAGAGGCGAAACACTCGTTAAGATTTTATCGAACCGCTCTGATATCACGACGGCGAAATGTCTGTGACTCGGCAATCGGAAATCGCATCCAGAGCGAAAAAGGCAGAAGAACCACACAGGCACACGCGTACGCGAATCAGTAGCCGGACGATCATATACAGAGATCCGAAAGAATGAGCTGCGGTGCAAGTGCAGTACCGTGGTGCAGATCGGGGAGGTGCGCGCGCGAATTTGCTCGACTATGCGACAGATCGCGCAGCCACGCTAACACTGCGGAATCGTGCGGAGCGCACCCGCCCTTATAGCCTCGCCGTCTCGACGCTGCCGCCACCGCTCGCGCCCCCTCTTGCGCGCAAGCGTGTCGTCTGCCTCGCCGTATACCTATATACGCGGCTGCGTTATATCAGTGGTATATATATATTTCGCATACGCTATGGCCATGTACGCATAAGCAGCGTGCGGCTACTCACCCCCGCGTCAGGATCAGGTGGATACGCGCCTACCTCCGCTATGCGTATATACTTGTATACGAGCGCGCGCAAGAGCGTTGTTTTACCATCAGGAGTATTCTTTTTTTTCGAGAGAGAGAGAGTTATTGATGCTAACGTGAAATGAAAGAACTGGGATGTCAACGAATTTCTGTATACGAGCTTTTAAAAACGAGTCATACTTGACAAATTCACGAAACAACGGCCAAGGACTCACAAAGAATCTTCATAATTCAATGCGTTGCGGCGTGGCCAATTTTTCGAGTACATCGCGTGCGCGTGACAAAATTCCGGCTGCTCTTTGGCGACAATGATATCATATACGCGGCCATACAGCAATTCACAAACGCGAGTGTATGTCTATTTTTTGTTGTTGTTTATTTCTTTTTTTTATACTCTTTTTCCATCCGCCCACAGGTGCGCGTGCAAGGGAGATGTGGTTTTTCGGTGCGAGTGCACGCGCTCGCCCGAGAGCTTTTGAAGGTTTCGACGCCGAATGCGGGGAGAGAGAGCTTATATACATGCAAAATTCTTTACTGAAGTGAAAGCTACGTTCTGGTTTTTGTCCAAATTGTTTGAATGGTAGTTTTTACTCTGTGTGTGTGCAATGCACACCCAGCCATGAGCTCACCAACAGGAATAGAGAAACAGAGCTCAAGTAATGAGAACTGAGAACGTGCGTATTGTTGCATGAATTTTGCCAGAGAAATGAAAGTTTTTCCTAGAGATGATTTATCCTTTTTTTCGACAAAGATACTGCCTTTATTGTTTCGTATTCATTTTTTGGCTAAGAGCGGAGGGTATTTGAATATTTCACGAGAAAACGATTTGCACTGCGGAAGCTATGGGAATAATTTCTCTCGATCTGCATTGTGCGATTGTTTCAACTATCCATTGATTGCCTATTTTGCTTTATGTTGCATGCTACTATGTGAATAAAGACCGATCCAACATTTTCTCTTTGAAATTTTGCCACCAATTTGAAAAGCTCCATCTCACCCTCGGAGCTCAACAAATAGTCGTAAGATATGTACGCGCTGACAAACGTTCGTATTTACCTTCAAATGTATACTGCGATCGGTGGTGCATACTGCATGTATCTCTTTGTAATGATTGGAAAGCTCTCGTTTCACTGATTTTCTAATTTATTTTGCATTATATAAAAAGCATACTTATTCGATTTATGCTAAATATCTTAATAGACAACTCTGCTGTGATTTGACATACAACCAACTATGAAGCCGATTTAAAAAATTTCAGTAAAATGATAAAAAAATGTAATTGGAAATTTTCGTTTTAGCTTCTGTAATTCAGTCCAAGTAGCAACTAATACTGTGAGTACTATCAGATATTTCGTACCTAAAATGTAAAAGCATGATTCGCTCAATGAAAACGAGCTCGAGGAAATGCCTTTATGGTGCTCGAAACATAACAACCTATCTTCTCGTTCGAGTCGCATTAACTTAGTTAACGCATCGAATTACGAATGTTCTTGCGGGAAACTAGATATCAATCGAGTAATTTGGTCGTTTTCGATATTTGTTATTACTTAAAGTAAAACTACTTACCTTTTGGTGAAGTTTCTTCGATAGTCGGATAAAATAATCAAATTCGGATTGACAAATAGTTATATTACATCACACGTCTGATTATAACAAAAGAAAACTTGAAATCCAAGACACATATTAACGCACGTATCAGTCAGCGCATCGTGTGTTATTCGAAGCAGCAAAGCTCTGGACGTGTGAAATGTCATCTTGTTTCCAAGGGAGAATCCCTATTACGGTATATGCGTGAGTGTATATATGTACTTCTCGTGTAACTCTCAGGTACATATTACGAGCAGACGCTGACGTATATGTTCATCTGTCTGACGTTGATGACCCCCTGCCGTTGCTGCCGCTGCTGTTTCACGAATTCATTCTTCTTTGAAGGGGATCCTTGAGATCATGGGTGCTGTTACGAAAGAAAAGCTGCAAGCTGCTAATGACTGTTTGAGCTTGCGTCATTGTGGGATGAATTTTTCAATGATTACGACAGTACTCGAGTTCAGCTTAAAAATTGATGAAAATTTATTCATACTTCTACATCGTTATTTCCCATATTATTACAAGAATATATTATGTACAAAAAATGTTGAGCGTTTTCAATTGTTAAGATTTTTGATGAACGCGTCGTCGACGAACATGCGATCGGATATACGTTCGCTCAACAGTTCATCGTTAACGTCATAAACATATCATCATTCCTTTTTCAGTGCAATATTCGTTAAAAAAATTTGCTCGCGCTGAGTGCAAGAGCAGAGGGTACACAGAGTAATAACATTATGCATACAATAACGATATACTCATATACGCACGAAAAAACAGATAAAGACAGACAGACACACTCTGACTTTTCCCGAAAAGAAATAGAAAGAGCTAGAAACGCGCGAACGTGTGTGTGCGTGTGAGTGTGTGTGTGTACGCCACACGTCTACATGTTTGTGTGTGTGTGTGCGTGCAGTGGAGTATATAAAAACTCATCTTGTAGAGCGCGCGTGCATACAGGCTAAACGTATTAAAATACATGTTTACGGGTAACTTCATCTCGTCGCGCAGTTTCTTTCTCAACTTTCTCGAATTTCACGTGGAGCATTCTTTATCTCTCTATACATATACATATTTTTCTCATCACTCCATTTTCATATACATACATCATTGCAGCAGTCCGTAAATAACACTCGCAGCGTGCTCCCATTCCCATGCGCTCAGCTAATAACAGATAGGATATAAATATAAAATATAATTGTAAAATCTCGCAAATTTATTTACAAAAGTTTCGTCCAACTTTGTTTGTCGCTCGCGCAATAGACGCGTCGATTATTGATATCAAAAAAGTAATAATTCAATGCGCGTGCGAAACAGCTGCGATAATAAAACATATGTCGTTGTAGCACACAAGTCATATACCTATTGAGTGTAATCTCGAATAACAAATATATATAATATTTATTTTTGTTTACCCCTACGTGTGTGCGTTCGTGTGACCGCCATGAGAAAGTAGTGGTTCACAATAAATAATAAATCGTAAAGTACAAAATAGTCGATAAAAATATTTCACACTCGCAGGCACGGTATTAATAAAAATAAAAGTAATGTAGGATAGCAGCGATGTAACAAAAGAGAAAGGGAAAATAAGGAAAGGGGCTAAAAAAGAGAGAAAGGTCGCACGCAGTAGCCAACTTGTACTTGTCGTATATTCAGCACCAGGTCATAATGCGGAGAAAACAAATAAAGGTAATACCTGTCGGAAAGAAAAGGAAAAAAAGAAGAAGAAGAAGACGATGACATTGCCGTATAAAGGAATAGAAGAAGAGCAGTAACATCTTGGTTGAGTATTCTTCTCCTCCACCTCTTTTGTGTCGTCGTCGTCGGGAGTTGCTCTCTTCCCACTCTCTTTCTCTCTCTCTCTCTCTCTCTCGTTCTCTCTTCTCTCTTATATCTCTCTCTTACTAGACGACCGAGTAATCTTCGAGCAGAGCGTCGCCAAAGTGGGTGACCACGTAGTCGTGATAGTACATCATGATGCAAAGGGGTTGGCCTATAATAAGACTTGCCCAGACGACGATGTTGCCCCATCTGGCGCCCCAGTTCTTCTCGACCAATTTGCTCAGTACCGATAGTGGAATCTGTATGTGTGTGTACACAAAAGAGCGTTATAGGTGGCTATATGTATGTATATACACAGAGACGGAGAGCTCGGGGAAAAAAAAAATTTTTTTCACGCGAATGGCCCGATGCACTTAGTGACGTACATTTATATCAAGCGCGCGCGCGCAAGAGGATAAAGTTTGTGCTTGAAAGCACGAATAGATAGAATTTTTCTAAATATCCGATTTTGTTTGCAAGCTAGGGTGTTATATATCAATTATACAATTTCACTTTTTTCCGTCTGAATATTTTACAGCAATTTTTTAAAAGCCGGTCCCCGCTGAATATATAAATTGAAAAGTGCATAAAGTTCGATCCGGATGACATTAAAATTGCGAGCTCTCGCGCGCACTTATAATATATACGTATATATCTATGAAATAGCAATGAAAATAATAACGCGCAAGCATCTTTCTCATTTCTCTCTCGGCGGTGGAACGAGGGTAATAAGAAAGTGCTTCTCTCTCGTCGCTTACCTGGCCCATCATACCCATGAACGCCCAGATCTTGAAGGTCTTTAGCGGCACGCTAACAAGGTACTCGTGGAAGAAAGCGCTGATAAAGAAAACCGTAATACTGGCCGTATTCTTGGCGTAGCCCATCTCGACTATCGGTATGTACAAGTGCCTGTGCGTCATGAAAAAGAGAGAGAGAAGAAGGGAAAATTAATTTTCGGTTAGCGGAATGAAGTTTTCTTTCTTCTTTCTTCCTCCGTCAGCTGAAAATTCACGTTAAGAGTTTGTGGCTTATTTAGTAGCGCTCCGGGTGCGGGCTTCAGTGCGATCGCTATTATGACCGAGGCCGCGAACGTTTCGAGCGCTTATCGCTACCGAAAAATGTGTCAAAAATTTCATTTGTTTTAGACGTTCGAACGCTCAGCACGCAAGCATTTTTTTATACCTCTGCGAGAAACAGTTAAAAAAATGTTCCTTTAATTCTCCTTTTTTTTCGGGAATATGCATGTAAGCTTGCACCGTGCGCGCATACAAATGATGTTAGCCTCGTAATTTAGAGAAAAGTCTCTCTTTTTTCTCTCTCTTCCCAAGTCATGTCTTTACACGCGTTTAAATTCCAACGCTGGCGCGCACACACGTGTATACTTATTTTTTTGCGTCCACAGGGTCTTCCTAACTTTTCCCTACCACCCAGGCGCTGCGCAGCGTATGAAACTTTAAAAGGAGCGAGCGAGCCACGCTTGTGCCTGTGTGTTCGTGTAAAGGCAAGTCCGTGTGCAAGGCGCGTCTAAGTCCTGAGTGTTATGGAAGAAGCGCCCGCACCCTCTGCGCTCGGCACAACGTTTATACGTGTGTGTTTGTGTGCGTCTGTATACGTGTATACGCCAAGAAGTGACGTTTTTAAAACCTTATTCCAGGCAACGAGCTGTACACTGCGAGAGCGGAATGGCTAAATTATTTTCCTAAACTTTTTATATCACGTTACTCCGGCATATACTGCGCGCGCGCCTGCTTCTGCCTAGGCTTACGTGAGATATTACGAGTGCCGCTGCCGCTGCACCAAAAACAATATCTCGAGCGGTGGTTGAACCTTTGAATACTTGCGTAATCAATTTGCCATCTCGCTGCGGGAATAAACACGCGCTCGCGCGTACTTGCAAAATTGCCGAATATCTCATTTATGAAAACTTGCCGCTTTTACAAAAAAAAAAAAAAAAAAAACGAGTAGCTGCTACACACTTGTGTGCGCGTTTGTGCTCGAGTGTGGGTATGACTATGTGTATATATGTGGCAGTGCGCCAGTTTAGTCGTGTGTCTGCTTGATCGCTCGGCTCCGCGCGCAACTTCGAGAGTGAAATAAATATCAGGCGTTAGAGTGAAGCGAGCATTTTGTATACACATAGCAAAGGCTCACACGCAGGCATATATATAGACACACTGGCGCAAAAACGCAACGAGTGTGCAGTGCAGCTACCATCCCTCAACGCAAATGGTGTAAATGCTGCAGCATACACCGAGAGAGCAGTATTGCCAGCTGAGCAATACTTAAGGCTACTAAAAAAATGTTTCGTCCAGCCTCTCTGTCTGTTTATTTGTATCTAACTTGCAAAATTCACAGCATTTGTTGCTGCTGCGTAGCTGTGGTAGCAATATTATATGGCGAGTAATATAGTTGCAGCAATATTTTCAATTGCCACCATGGCTGTACTGCTGTCTCGGTGTGTACACGTATGTATATTGCGCGTGTGTACACTGCCTATGTGCTCGCTGTTCGTTAAAATAATACCGCTGAATTGGATGTGTCTGGGCTATTTTTTTCCCACTCGGATACTTGTTTTTTATTTATACACCCAGAGCTGCAGTGCGTATGACTTGTGTTATTTGTTTAGAGAGAGAGAGAGACGAGCACAGTTCCACATACATACATATATCCCGGTGCTAGCCATTGGGCAGTTTGGTTTTCTAAGTGAACCTCTATCGTATTTATTTAACGTAACTTTGAATTATTATACTTCATAGCAATCATCGCGCTTACACGGAGCTCGCGCATCGCGTGTAGCGATAAAAAACACGCTTTTCGGGATCTCTGTTTATTTGATAAATGAAAGTAAGCGAACGTACACACTCGGCTAGCAAGCCCATTGAATTTTATTATATCGCGAAAGTGTGAATTGCGTCGAGCAGAAGATGGTTTCATATTGTGATGAAAATAAAATAAAAAAAAGAGAAAGAGAGAGATAGATGAAAAAAAGGCGGAAAAGAATTCCAAAAGAGATGAGCACTCGTTCGCGAGAGATAGATAACTCGATCAGATAGAGACGCGTGGCAAATTTAATACGACGCGACTTCAGCTGCAGCCGACGCTGCTGCTGCTCGCTCCGCGCGCTCTTCTACTTCTTCTTCGTCCGTCCGTGAGCATAATTCCTAAACGACTTTCTTATATTTACCGCGCGTTACTGGAACTGTGCGCGCGTCTTTCTCGCTTCCTTCTTTTGCCACTCCACGACTCATGGTCGATACGACACGTCGGATGATTTTATTTTGCGCAAAATCGAATGAACGTTGTATGTTATTAAATGACTGACACTGCCAGAGCTAATGCTTGGTAATTGATTCGATTTTGCGGCCAAGTTTTTTGAAATTTTTTACCTCTGTGAATATTTGCAAGACTGATATATATTTTACCTGAGAGCCCATCGATGAACCGGCATATTCCAAGTCCTCCAGAATGTATCGATATTATTGGCATTCCACCAGTCGCTGTAGAAATTACGATCGGCAAAGTGTAATAGCTCGCCCATTAAATTCAAGTAGGAGTGGAAAGTCAGGTAAAAAAAGCATAACCACATCAAATGGTTGGGTATCTGTTGACAGGAATATATATTGAGCAAAACAAAAAAAATAAATTTATTAATCGTACTTTACTGTATGCGACAATTCATTTGTCATTTTCCGTTATTTTAAATAAACTTTAATTTCCGAGTTGCGACCGAGTTGCAATCGAGCCGGTCCGGTGCGCACAATCAACAATATCCAACGAGGAAGCGATGAATTTTTGTTTTATTTTGCATCATCGAGCTTCATTTTCTATAGGCAACCAAGAGAGGGGGGGAGAGAGGGCGAGAGAGAAAGATACATATGCAGCAGTTAAAATAACTAACATTTTGACGGTCCCGCGCGGCTCACGCGTGCACTAAAATAAAAAGCAACTTTTGTGAAATATCGCATTTAGGACGCTGTTCACGCAAAAAAAAGTTTGATCAAACAATGCCCGAGCGAGATTTCAATAGTCGCTCTCGCAAAGTGATATATGTATAAGAAAATTTATCGAATACAAATCCAGGCACGCATGTTTAATTTTGCCGGATGCTCGCTTCGTTTTAATTCTAAAATCATGCATTGAATTCGTTGTGCTCGCGCGCGAAAGAGGAGGGCACTAAACGAGCAAAAAAGAGAGTGCGTGGGAGAGGGAGAGTAATAAAAGCATCGAAAGCTCGCAACGCAGCCAAGGTGAAAATTCGGAAGTTATTTCGTTTCGTATCTTTCCTCTGGCTCCTCGCCTCGTGAGAGATCCTTCAAGACTTTCCTATATAACGTCAAAGGGTTTAATAATGTCTGTGTCGGTACAAAGCTTGAAAGGACGGTCAAGTCGCTCCTTTTTGCGCCTGCGGCGGACACTCGTTCTCAAAAGAGCATCTCTTACTCGCTCCCTCGGCCATACAAGAAGATTTTCTAGCATCCTATATATAAAGGAAAAACCTTCTCCTTCTTGCTGCGAGTGAGCACTGACGTTTTAATTTCGATTTCACCCGATCGTGCTGCAATAGCAACATCGGACGGACTTCGAGAGCAATACCTTGCCCGGCTACAAAGCTTTATTTCCAAACAAACGTGAAAAAAACAAGTTTCAACCGGTTATATACTCTACGCGTGCTCTGCGTTCACTGTCATCTTTGGCCGTTCCACAGTCTCGTTAAAACGATGCGTTCGTAAAAAAAAACCCAGAAGTCTTTCAATGACGATGACGATACACACAGGATTTTCGTTAACGCGCGGAGAATGCAAAATAAATGATGTGCCAATTTCGGACGATTGTAAAATGTGTCTAGCACGAACACAGCTCCTGTGTCTGAAATTTTAACGAGCCGTGCTGAGCTGTTGCGATTTCGGACGATACGTATATGCGATGTCTGGCGCTCGATATCGAACTAACGAAGACAAGAGACAAAAGCCAAGAGAAGAACGGATTGAAGCATATAGAAAATGCAGCGGAGCACGTCGTTCTAATTTTATTTTCAACGAAGCGTTGTCTGTGCTCTAGTGCATTGAAAGCGGGAGAAAAATGAAAAATATCGATTATAAGCGCCGAGACGAAAAACAGAGAGCGACGATAGTGAGTGGATCTTTCCCGACGCGATAATGAAGCACACATCCATTTGCATGCGGAAGTGTGTCTCAGAACGAGAACTTCCCAGACACGTCTGAAATTTTGCTCTTTTCGGACGATGGAGCAGTCGTCAGCAAATCATTCGAATGTGCTAACAGAATATAATATTTTTATGCTATCAATTTTATTTTATACCAAAAAATAAAATTTCGTACAAAATAACTTTTGTAAACAAAATTTGGGTCACATAGCTTAGCTAATCTCTCCAAACAAAGCCAAATCCCTCGCTCCATCTCTCTCGATCGTAATTAGGGTCGATAGGTTGGTACACTCTGCAATCATCGAATTATTTCCAAACGGTTTACGTCACTTTTAATAATACACCGCATCTGCGGCTGCAGCGTACGAGTGCGACATACGCGTGGCTAGACTAAATTTAACCAAGGGTAAATTCCGATCCTCTCGTTTAATTCTTTTCTCTTGCATTGAATTATTTTACTTTATCTGCGCAATTTTTCGAGAGGCTTTTATAATTGATCGGAAGATAGGCACTTATAGCGTTCGTTTATTTAATTCAACATATTTCGCGCTATGCGTATATACTGTGCACTCTATCATTTATAAGAGCCAAGAGTGCACATAAATCAATGCAGCTAAGTATCGAGAATGAAATGAGAATCAGTGCGATTTGATATATTTTATGCGCAAAAAAAGCAAGGATTATCATCGAATATCTGCTATACGACTTCGGAATGCATTAAACGTGCAGAGATAGCGAAAGAGCTTATTGTTTCCATACACATAATACGCGTATACGCGCGTAAGAGAGAAAGCTAGAAAATTTCATTGCGGCTTAACAGTTTGCAGCGGACAGAGAGAGGGAGAGAGAGCGAGAGAGAGAGAGAGAGAGAGAGAGAGTATGGCGTATAGTGCAGCATCCTTGAACTTTGGGATAACTCGATTTTCATTGAAGTACATAAAGAGGCCGTCATAAAGCTCTCTCTTTCTCGCTCCCGCTCTCTCACTATTCCTCTCTCGCAAGGTCGACCACCGCAATAAGCTTCGATATTATGAGATTTTTATATACGCAGCCAAGCTCGCACGGACCAGTGCGAAATTCCGTGCGATAGATAAATGGAGCGTTTATTCCTTTTATTATTTACGATTTATAAAAGTTGTCGTGCGCCGAGATGTAAAAGAAAGAAATTTGCTTAACTTACCGCAAGCTTGAGGAGTCGCTCGGAGGCTTTGGCCACGTCCATATTCTGAAACACAAAACGAATATCGCCTCTGTAGTAGATGTACATACACATGGGTCACACACAAAGTTCGGAATTACATTAATTTTCCTTATACAACAGTGTGTAACTGCACGAGAATGGCAGCATAAAGGTTTGCCTAAAAGGCATACATAAAGACGAGTGAATGTGAGTCTGTGTGGGCGTGTATGTGAGTGTATATACATAACCAAAGTGCACATCGAGGGTAAAGGCTTTATGCGCACTACATCGAGAGATAGAGGCAAAACGAATTAGGAGTAACACGCTCAGAATGGATCATGGAATATTAAGGTGAAAGTTTATAATTAAATACGCCCGGCGTATGCGCGTGGGTGTAGGTGGATGAGTGCGCACACACACACACACATGTATACATACATACGTACATGTGGATTGCGTCTAATGCATGGGTGAATTGCTACGGTAAATTATACGAACGTGTGTGGTGGTGGTGGTGCCATACGACGCGCAGCACTGAAATAGCTATGTAAGCTTTTTTGGCTCATTGCACGTTGTGTGCTTTGTGTACGACTCGCGCACATAAGGCCAACAATTCATGCTAACTCGACGCAGCTGCCGACGTAACGTTGCGCGCATATCGATGATCACTGCATCCGGATCCAAGATGGAAAAACAAAAAAAAAACAACTTTCGTAGAAATAAATAAAGTCCAAGAGGTATTTTCCTTACTTTTTTCTTAATCTATACCTTGGTCTAATTTAATTCCGCTGTCTCGTCTTACTCCTTGCATCTTGCGAAAGTTTTCCAAACGCGGGGCGAGCGCGCTTGACTAGATGCAATAATACTATCGAGTGCGCAGAAAGAAAAACCGCCTCGGAAGCATCAAATTCCTCAGCCAACAACAATGCTTCGTGTGCCATACAACCCCTCTCGCCATATACACATACAGATATATAGTATACGCGCGTGGAGAGTACGAGGGTAATAAAAAAGCCAGTAGATTCAATTAGCACCTCTCACTCCACTTTTCTGAGAGCCACTACTTCTCTAACTGTTGCCGTCAATTAATTAAAGCCATTCGCGAGGCAGTACTTACACTATATAAGACGTTTTATACCCCCATCCCTGCCACTCATCGCGTTGTGTGTGTGTATGTGTGTGTCTCCAGCGCGACGACATTCTCATTCGAACGTGTACTCGCGTAGCCCGGCGCGATGTCGAGGTTTTTTCTCTACCCCAAGGTCGAGTGTTGGTATAGTTAGAGGGAAATAAAAAACTGCTTCATCCGAGTTGACTATTCAGTTCCAACATCGTGACCGATAGTTATTTTTAATTAGACAATTACATTCTTGTTATACCTGGGCGAGATTCGCGAGTAACTGAAAAATATCCCACAGTTTTGCCAGAGTGTTGAAAACGTTGAAGGAAAAGGGCATAGCGACTTACAAAGAGCTTCGAATATAAAGCATAGCGCAGCGCTCTTCATTCCCGTAGAAGCTTTTCTCAAGTGCCTTTTAATTATATTTATCTTGTCACATCTCCATCTTGGTGCTCTATATACACACAAAGATATAAAAGCCTCGTCATTTGAATTTGCTGAAAAGTACGAGTTCTCGCTTTCTTTCTCTTTCGCACATTCGTCTCTTTCCCCTCGACATACATAGATACACTAACACATTTCTATTATACGCGCGTATATATTATATAAGGTATCTTTGAGAGATGCAAAGATTTACATCAGCTCGACCCTACGCCTTGGTAATTGAAATAACACGAGGCGATAATGCGCGAACGATGAGAAAGAGGAGCTGTGAGCCAAGGAGAATCGCAAAGCTCCTTACCGTCTCGTTGACAGACAGGCCAATTTTTTTGTCAACCCGTCCCAAGACGAGCAAAGAACGGAGAATCAGATCTTGAGTGCTTTTTCTCTCAGCTCTCCGTCCTTTTTTGCTCGACCTTCTTTTGAAAATGTGTTTTCTTGTACTTTTGCATTAACAGACGGACAAGTAACAGTGGACTATAATAGCTCGAGTGCAGGCGATGTACAATCTATATAACGCATATCTATATATAGAGAGACAGCAGAAACACCTGGAAACAGTAGTGGCAAATGTTTGCCATGCAGATAGCATCATAAACACGAGAGAGCAAACGTACGTGCTTATGATCGCGCATCTCGCCGAGCTATAATAATGCAACATCAGCAGCACGCGCACATACAGCCAGACCCGCGCGAGCTCACGCCTGCATAGATACAATATGCAATCGATAAACGCTTGTATATACATTTCATAGGCGTGGACATCAGCGATGCAGACGGGCACACATATCTTTCGACCCGAAATGCGACTGCCTTATATATACTAACCGCACTCGCGCTTGGCTTTTGTAATGTTGTGACAGTTTCGAAGAAAAATCGACTGCGCGCGGTGGTGGTGTCGAGAGGCATGAGCAATTTTTTTGTATATTTTGGAGTGAAAGAATTCGAGGTATATAGAGATCGACGCTCCACCGAACGTCAAGGAGAATTTTTTTAATGTATATATTTCAGATGAGAAACGAGGCTTGAACTTTACAGGCTTTTTTATGGACGCTGATCGTGAATTTCAATACACATTTTGGCCTTTGAATAGAAATGAAGAAGTACGTATAGAGTGTGTGTATGCGTGTATGTAAACGGCAGCCGGGGAATTCAACAGCTACTGTGGGGCATTTTATTATATCGCGGCACTGGAGACTCCATTCGATTCGAAGAATGAAATCGTTGAAAAATTTCATACGCGCGAGTGAAAAAAAAATGAAGAATATGCGAAAATTTTAATTCACCTTGCGCGCGCATTATTTTTGCGGCTGCACGCCGAGAAAAGAAGATAGTGTTTATAATGACGACGCGATGATGATGATGCATAAGCAGTAAAAAGCCGAGCGTGACGCAGCACTTTTTTCGTCGAGGAAAAGTGTGCGGAGAGCAGATAATAAAAAATTATTCCGATCCAAGCCTTTTTTTCTCGCTAATCATACTTAAAATTCTGAAATATGCGCGAACAATAACTCACCGCGTGATTTATGATAATGCAGCAATGTCAATGTCATAAATATATTTTACGTCTGAATATTCTGTTCGTGCAAGGCACATCGCTTATTCATTTGAATTATTCTTGCTGATAAATTGGAAATACAGCGATACTCTCTAATTAGTATTTCAATAATTACTTCCCTTCAATTAAAAATAAACCCCTAGAATACACGAAATTGAAAATCAAGCTGTAGTAAGGACCAGAGAAAATAAACCATTCATTCTCATTAGCTCTCGAAGACAGATACATAATGAAATTTTGATATAAAAATATTAATTGATCCGTTAAAAAGTTTGTATCGATCGACAAAAAGCCAAACGACGTCAATGGACATTTAAGAACATCATTTGCTTTATCGGCTGTTGAGTGCAGAAAAAGCGACCTGAATTCCACCGCCCCCGCATAATACTACACGAAATGCGTTGAGAGGAATGTCGCCCACACGAAAAAAATAATGATGAAAAAAAAATTCTTGGGCTTCTAGATTCATAATAAAACTAGTGCTTTGGAAGTACATTCCTCTATACTGTTTCTTTTTACTTGCCAGCCAAAGCTTTTTTCGGTTACCAATGGTTGTACGTGAAATGACTTCGTTTGCTAAAAGTTGAATAAAAAAATTTCCACCTCTTTTTTTCGTTATTTTGCTGCCCATTTCCAGAATTTATAAAAACTTTTCACGCATTCATTGAAGATTGAGAATAGTCTAGTCCTTTCCACCTACGTGTATTATTTCGAGTAGGATTTTTTCCATCTGTGTGCAGAAACGCGGAAGGAAGTATTTTTCCCCTTTTCCTCGTGGATTGTCTTCAACGGTACTTGCACTGAAGTAAGAAGAAAACATGTTGGACTCACAGAAGGAAAGAGAATTAAGGTGGGCTCGGTAACAAGTTGATGGAAAATCGATACAATCAATATTTTATCCATTTCGCAAAGTCAATGGATTGTGCCAAGCAACACGCCGTACATACGTATATATAGAGCATGCTAAAGACGAGACAGGTCGTTTTCGTAAAAATCCCGGAAAACGATCGATTTTATATACGATCTTTACGCGCTCCCATGGGGGAGGGGGACAAGCTGCGAGGAGCGAAGCGAGAAAAGAAGCTCTGGCTCGTCGGTGTCTTGTTCTTACAAACGATAAGCTATACCGTTCTTTCTTTTTTGCCTTTTATTCGCTTCTTTTTTCCTTCTTCTTTTTTTCCACGTACTCGATGCGGATGATGCTCGGTAAGCGTATGATACTGTCTGCAAGTACGTATTTTCCATTTTTTTCTTCATCAATGCGAAATCTCATTCAGTTTTATGCGCAAAAATGTAATTTTACGGGAAGTTAATACTTCCTGCAATTCGTCGCGATAAATTTATTTAATGCCAGCGTAGTAAGCAACAACGTCAGTGGTAACGTGGTTTTCAGCTTGTTCTCCAGCCATTATGTTTCTCGCTCTCTCTCTTTCTCCTCGCATACACATACTCTCACTTGCTTCCTCACTCGCTTCTCTTGTACACTGAAATTGTAATGGAGTTGTTAGGCTTTAGAAACTTTTGAATTTCACGATTAGACTCTCGCGCGCGCGCGCGCTTGTTCCTGCATAGCAGATTTACTCGTGCAGCGCGCGGCTCACCGGGGGCTGCTCGTGGGTAGGGAGAGAAACAAGTTATACGCGTTATGTGTTGCATTGACGTACAAATGATTGCCCCCCCCCCTCCCGCGCTTGCGAGCCGACTAGAAGTAGTATAAGGAGGATTAAACTGCGCGGCGAAATCGCGAGACTGAGAGAGAGAGAGAGAGCGAGTGAGCCTGGTGGTACATAAAGTACTGAGCCTGAATGACTGGCTCGGCTTGTTAGAAAGTACTTGGGCTACGCTGACACTTTCATACGACTTTGCTCACAGCCATGAAAATGTAAAAGAGAATAAGCGAGTAGCTGTATGTGCTTGCGAGAAAGTCAGCTGAGCATTAATTATTGTTGCTCGCGTACCTCTGTAGCTGTGGATATATCAAATTTATTTCCATTTACGGATTAAAATGATTTGCAGGATCTTACGAGGCAAAAGCCAGAAAGCATCGTTACTTAAAGACTATACGGGCGTTTACGCCAAGCTCAATGGTCAGATTCGTCGTCAGATGTATATATCACATACGATTGACTTTTATTGTCGAGGACGAGCGGGACGTGTTACAGCTAAATTCGCTCGAGATCCATTAAGAGAGTCGCACGTTTTGCTGATGGTAAATTTTCACGGGAGCAGCTCGCCCGCAAATGTGTCTGGCCATAACCATCGAGATCCGTGCGAGCTTGATTCACGGCGTTCGATTTGTCCGGGCTCGAGCTTTACGCATCGAGCTAAAACTAATTCCCATTTTGGTGCGTGTGTGCGTTCGTGTGTGTGCGTGTGTCCATGCGATGTATAATGAATTTTTACGATGATAAAATGGCCGAGACGTAAAAAGCTCTTATTCTACTTACGCTGAAGGGTATGAGGGAATTCTTCACCGAGGGCACCATCCACTGCTGGAGCAGCGACATAACGACTTGACAGCCCACAACGACTTCCAGGATGCGTTTGATTAAAAACCTGCGGAGCAAAGTGACAACAAAAAATAAGGCTAAGATAGTAAAAGAGCTCCCGCGGATGATATTATACCGAGTGAGTGAGAGAAAAATTTCGAGCCATTATCATCTTTTCTGCGGTAATATTCCTCGCACGAAGGGACTCCATGAAAATTCTAGCTAAATTTAATAATTCCCACGAGAGACGCGCGCGTTATTTGCGGCGAAATTTTTATATCTCTAAGTACGTACGGGCGCGCGCGCGCGCGCGAAAAAAGCTCAACGACGTAAGTAGCTCGCTTGGATCGCTCAAGGCTGAAAGGGGAAATGTATCATGCAGGTACAATACAATGCGCCCAAACCGAGGCAGCTAAGAAAGGGAAAAAGAGTGAAGTAAAGCAAAAGGGGGATGCTCAAATCGAATACTGTCGCTGTCTCGTACTTGAAATTCCGTACGCAGAAGGGCATTCAAGATAGTTCATCCTTACCACTTGTGGGCAAAGAGAAGCCGGGATTAGATTGGTATTGGGAGAGGAACTGCTACTGCTACGTACAGCTCTCGAGTCCGACTGTACACGCGGATTCTTTCTTTTTTTTTGTGTGTGCCACCGACGCGCGCGCGCACGAGTATGAATGGGACATCTCGTGCGAGAGTGGTAGCGCCGGAGTAATGCATCAAGATTTACTTCCAAGTCTTATACACAGAGAAATATTTTATTATCGAGCTTATTATGTCTTGGGTGAGCTCTATCAATGTATAAAAAAGCTCACTCGGGAAATTGAGTTATAGATATGTAGCGCGTTTCATTGATTGCCAGCTGCAGCCCATCGTACAGAGTAAACGCGCGCGTATTAATTTAAAAGACTTTGAGTAAAAGAATGAAATACATAAACAAAAGTACGTTTCACGCGACTAGCTCTCTCTTGCTTGCTGCTGCTACTGCCTCTCACTCGCTCGCGTTATGCAGGTTCATAATCAAGTTTAATGAAAGCGAAATATTTTCCGAGTGAATGAATAAGTACACAGCAGCGCGGGTGAGCACGCGGGTGACGGCAGCCCAACAAGAATGAACTTCTGCTGCTGCTGCATGCGGTTTTGAATAATAGAAAAAGCTTAATTAACTATGAACGATGAAGGGTTGTGTGTGAGCGCGAGGGCACGTGCATATATAAATACAGGCAGCGTTTTATTCGCTAAGAGAGTGAGAGTACGAGAGAGGAGGAGGGAAGAAGAAAAATTAGTTAACGCTACTTTAATTAATGAATCTAGAGTAAAACAAAAAGCTACGTAGTGGCACAAGCCAAAGAGAGCATATAATAAATCTCATTTCATTCAAAGTCTCCTAGTCTCTCTTCCTTTCTCTCGGTACCTCGGCAGTTCCTATCTGCAATAAAAAAAAATATACACGTGTATACCTCTTGCGTATCCTTTGAGTCCGTGGAAAATTTAATTCATAACACAGAGTCGGCGCCAGAATGTAGTAGTAGAGGTCGGACAGATTCAGGTTGTCCGGATATTGCACTAGAGGAGCAGTTGCGGCTGCAGAATTGCCGGTGCCGCTGCTGCTGTTGTTGCCGCCGCCGCCGAGGCTGTTGCTGCTGGTGTTGATGCTGCCGTCGCCGCCGTCTGTCTCGTGTCTCGTTTCATCTGACTCGCAGCCGTTTTGTTTTGCCTCCGAAGCTAGAAATTAAGTGAGTATAGACACGTGTACAGTAGGTATAATTATCAACTCCTTCCAGATGCAACCCGCTCATTTGCCGTATACAGGATGGCATTTTTTATTGTTTTTGAAAAAGGAAAAAAAAAGGAAAAAAACAGAAATCATCGTCGGTATATATAATCGCACGAGAGACGCGTCGGGACGCACTCGGGGTGCACAGGAGATGCTCGCGGAAGGCGTTCGAGCGCGTTTAATTAATTACTCTCGCGCCTCGATTCTTCAATGGATCAGCGTTTTAATTAATTAGAACGCGTTCGCTCAGTCTAGCTCTCTTTTCATATAAACCCCTTTCCGGCGAACAAGCGCCCGCTTATATATACGCATGCTCTCGCAGTAGCAGCAGCAGCAGCAGCAGTAGCAGCGCGTCTGACTCGAGCCTGGCCTTAACTACTTCCTCCTTTTTTATTCTCGCTGGCAAAATTACTATAATCTCGTGCACATGAACGTAGGTGTATTGCGTTTCTCTGCTGCTGCTGCTGCCGCTGCTTCGCGAACATCGATCAATTACCGCTAACGAGTTAACGAGTTTATCTGATTTATGCACGCAGAAATCCTATGCATCGTAAATATACACAAAAGCTACGAGGCGCCAACGGTATGTATACTCTTTCGATGGAGTCGACTCTCTCACCTGCACTCGCGCAGGAGCGAGCTCGCTGCTACCCATCTGTGCATATACGTGCGAGTAATCCAATTCCTCGGAATTAGCAATGTGTAAGCCTCTTAAACCTAAATACTCGGACCAGATGTGGGTGTGTGTCTGGTGTGTGTAGGCGAGTGTGTAAGCACGAACTCGTGACATCCGAAAGTTAAGAGACTTGTCTGAACAGAGTGAAGATTGACCTGCGCCCCTTGGCAAACTTCCATTTTCCATATCGACTTTTGCGTTTTCTATGAATCAAGGCGCCGCGGCGGTTTTTCTCGATGTAAATTCGCTCATGAAAAATTCAATATAAATTTGCAAATCCGCGACGAGAACGGCGAATGAGGGCGATGCTATTTTATCAAAATTAGAGACAAGCGCTACAATAACACGCTCGAATTCAACCAGTTCAAATAACCCCCAAGAGAGTGTGAGCAAAGAAAGCTGATTACAGTCAACGTGGGGATTGAAGCGTGAGCAAGTAAAAAAAGATAATATTTAAATATCACCAAGGTAGCTTGCGGAGGAGCTGGGAGCTACTGTCTGCGGCCAATCGGTTTAGTCTTAGAATCCCGGGTGCAGTTCCCATTGTGCTCATTCGCCTGTACGTTGCTACTTAATTTGCTCTACTCTGCTCGTTGCACATTTCCTATTTTCGACGACGAAGACGAGACAAGGGAAAACGATAAGATTATAGTCACGAAAACTGGCAGCAAAAATTTTCTTTTTTTAATACGCTCGCCATGGGTAGAAAATGTCTTGGCTGACGGAAGGTGGTTTCGGAGCAGCGTCACTTCTATTTTAAGAAAGCTGGTGTAAATATAATACCTCTGAGGGCTGTTTTTCTCGCCTTTCTTGCGAGAAAGCAAGTTTCTTTAATCGATATTTACAAGCGCTATGAGGAAAGCAGCTCGTTTGTTTTTTCAACGAGTTTTAGCCAAGTTCGAAGCTTATATTCGAATTTGTTCTCAGTTTCAATTTTCACTTTTCAAATAAGAAAAATCTCATCGCGCGCCACACTAGTCCAAACGAGTGCTACTTTTCAACTTTTATTATATAGCCTACACTATAATACTTTTGTGGTCAAGCGAAGTATTGGACGAACGGGGAAAGATTGCCAAAAAGTAGTTCGGTCAACAATCGACCCCCGCCTCTCTCGCATACTGTACGCTCGTGGCGATAAATTAATTTCTTTCGGCAGATTTATTGGCTCGTGCGAGTGATGCGAAACTAAATAAAATAATGCAAGAAGAAATAGTCCCACGATATAAAATGTTTTCTCAACGCAACTAGCACCTCGTGTCTTCTTTTACCCGCGAAAATATACGACTCTTCCAAGTGGAAAATCTTATATACCAGACAACAAACGGAATGGAAGGAAAAAAATGTAATACCTTGTACCCTCGTATATATTTTTAAAATATATAAAAAAAAAACGAGGAAATACTCGAATATATAATATTGTTTCGCATGTGGTTTATGCAATACATATAAGGAACAGCAGTCGTGTATGCGTGCATTGCGACTAGACTGAAGAGTTTCGTGTATTATTACGAGGAATTTTCGTTGTTTCTCTTTTGCGACTTTTGCACGCATCGAGTGGATGTTATATATGTTCGAGAGAGAGTCAGAAAGGGAGAACCACGAGTATGTAAAAAATATGTATGCTCACAAATGTATAAAGCTGTCAACGTAACTCGACGTTGAAATTGACAATTTTTGATTACGTTTTCTGAAAAATTAAACCTTAATTTTATCGAGATTTTTTACGTAAATAAAATTTACGACAAATTTATAGTTGAAACTTATTTATCGGAGTAAAACCGTCCTCAGAGAGTAATTTCGAAAATTCTAATTTCGCCGCGGTGAGATTAGATCTTTTGATGTCGGATTGACGTACTACGACACAAAAAATGATCAATGTAAAAAGTATGCCACTGAGAGTTGAAAAAGTACGCGATATAAAAGAAAGTTATTTCTGTGTACTGATAATCTGGCTGGAGAAGATTTTTAATCAGAAGCAAGTGAAGAAAAGTTTTTCTCTGCCGAGTAACACGTGCTCGTGTATTATTCGCGCGAATAACGTGTCGCATAGCGACGCGTATGGAGCAGAAGAGCTGCAAGAAATGAAAAATAATCTGGCATCAAGAGGTCGAGTACAGAGGGCAAGAGTAGATTTTTGGCACCCTATCAACATTTACAGTTGCAGCCAGTACACGAAATTTTGCCGAGTGCACTTATTACGATAAAATCCAACTGCAGCTACAAGATGTTTTTCGTTCCTTAACAATATTTCGCCGAAAATCATACGTAGCTTCATTTTTAAGCGATTAAAAAGAAGACGCGCGGGACGCTTTAGGATCGTCCACGCCAAGTTAAACAAGTTGCAAAGGAAAAAGTAAGCGAGAGATTTCGGTTACAAGAGTTTCGGGAGTAAGTAGGGAAAGTCATCGAGGCAAACGAGTGTTTGGCACGCGAGAAAAGCAGTAGCAGCAGTAGTGGCTTGCAGCACGGTGGCAGACGCCTTATGCCAGTCCAAGATTTTCCCCTCGCGCCGTCGCCAACAGAGAGATCGACCCGCCTACACAGGAAGCAGCTGATATTACTCGGAGAAAGAGAGATTGCTTATTGAAATTTCGCAAAGAGACGTTCGAGCTCGTGCATGCATATACATAGTTGGCGCGTAATTGAGCGGTATAGCTCTTGCTTACAGTGCGCCGGGCACATGTATCACGACCGAACGAGAGCAATGGGTCGATTAGAGCGGCGGCGATTCGGTGGCGGCGGCGGCGTCGGCGGCTCAAAGCTCTCCCACGCTGCAGGGGAAAATTTAAATAATCGATATTATATTCTTGCCCGAGCTGCAGCGCTAGACAAGTGTTCGATTCGATGGGAAATAGAGGCAAGCCATACAGCGAGATCGGCAGTTAAATTGCCCGGAAATTATCTAGCCACGCGAGCGTTCAGCTTTCGCTTTATACATAATATCTCGCTACCACTACCATGTGTCTGCAGTGTATGTGTATGTGTGTGCAAATATCCTCTCGTCCGCTAGACGCATCAAGCACTGCTCACTGCTGCCGCTGCTGCTGCTTCTACTACTAGAGGGGAAGGGGGCCGAGGGCGTTTCAAAAGCTCAAGAGCTATATGCCAAAGAAAGAGAAAGTATTTTCATTATATTTTCAATAAAGATACTATATGCGCATTGTAAGCTCTCGACTGTAGTGCATCGAAAGCTCCTATATACGCGGGCTTGTACAGCATTCATGCTGTTTATTGGTTCTCGTGCAGCGAAATGAGAACCGAGCTTGACTGCACAGTATATTAACAGCGTTGATTGCACAAAGTCCGCGCGATGGAAATATATATTTCCATCATTGCGGTGGAGTTGGGATTTTGAAAATTCGGCCCAGCTCGGACTCTGCACACCCTATATACGTGAGCAGCGATATGCAAGTCAATTTGCGCGCATCGTTGAACTTTTGCGATTGTCTACTGCCGCTGTATCGGGGGCAGGGCGCAAAATCCAATAGTCGCGTCGGCGGTCATGTCAAATGGCCAAAACTTACCATGAAGATCGGTGTAGCTCAGCGACTGCCTTCGAAGTCGTCCCTGTGATTGATTATTGTTCTTGGCCGCTCGGCACCACATATTCACTTGCACGTAGGACCACAGCTTGAGAAAGAGTATGGCGTACAGCATGCAGACGTACATGGCTCCAACTGCAAAGATATTAAATGCAATGTTAACGTCGGACAAAGTAAAGAGAGTTTAATCATTGTGTTGTGTATTTCAATATTTTACTGCGGAGAAAGTATTTTCAAGTACTTTGTTGAATTATTTTGTAAAATAAAGTTCGCAACATCGAACTCTCAGATTAACAATTAAACTGACAGTAATTAAAGAAATTCGAATTGTAGAGACGCGAAACTAGCAACAGACGATGATTGAGCGAAGAGAAGAGGGGTTTTTAGCCCTTTTAAATGTCAGCTTACAAAGTCCATTAATCCGAGAGCTTCGCGCGCGGCGTTGTACAGAACAAACAAAGCAATTCGCTGGCAGAATTTTCCACGCTCTATAATTACGCAAAAATGTGCGGCGAAACGCAGTTGTGTGTCGGCGGGCTGGGCTGTATCGAGGCGAGTTGTTGGCGGGAGAGCTGTGTGCTGTGCGCGCAGCCACCGATATATATCGGCCCTTTTGAAATTTTAATGTCTATATATGCATGCACGGTGCGTATAATATACAGTATATGTATACGGGTGTGTGTGTGTGTGTGTACACTCTCTCTTGCGAGTTGCGACCAGTACAGTAGAGTACAGAGAGTATGTATCGCAGAACTGCGCACAGCCGCACACACGCAACTGATTCCATTGAAGAATAACCTATTATTCGCAGCTTGCGCGCGGCCGCTCGCAAACGTCCATTATAACGCGGAGCGTGTAATTCCAGCATAAAAGCTACAACTGCCTGGTGCGCAACTATTACCCACCGTTACCCCCGCGTCCGTTCAGTTCGCTCGTGAGCATATACGAAGAAGTAAAAGCAATGAAAAAAAAAAGATTCTTGTTCGTATGTATAATGGGTCGAGGGATACAGAGTAAACGTCAATTTTCTATACCTGCTCGACTACGGCTACGACGACGACGACGACGACGATGTTCTGATGCAATATTAGAGAGGTAGTTTTGAAATTGCAGTCGCGTGCTCGGCGCGAGTGATGTGTTCGGCTGCATATATATGTGCGCACACCCACACAAGTACAAACGTAAGATGCGGCGAGGGGTAGTTGACTGACTCGTGTGTGTGTGTGTGTGTGTGTGTGTGTGTGTGTGTGTGTGTGTGTGTGTGTATGTATATAGCGTAGCAGCTAGCACGAGTATAGAAGAAGGCATGAAGAAGCGCATGCTGATGGTAAACGAGGAGGGTTGCTTCGCGTGTATTATATGTGCACATACACTGCAGCGGTGGTAGCAGCCGAGGCAACGGAGGCGCGCTATATATACCCTATATACGAGGGGATGAATGCTCGCCTAATGGATGGCAATTTATGACCCGAATGTGCTGAGAATATTTCACTGATTTTTGACGATTATCCCTCCTCTATACACACCGCTACTCTCGCCTCGTGATCCATACGTATATCGATGGAAAGGAAAAAAAAGGGGGATAACTTTGAGCTCGCACGAACGTTATCTTAATACAAAGGCGCAAAAAATAAGTCGAAGAAGGCGTAGAACGTTACTCGAGCGGTGATATCGAGAAAAGAAGATGGATTTATTAGCATCGTAGCGGACTAGTAGCCACTCTACGTATACAGGATAATAGGCAAATGGCCTGTTCCTACCTATACCTACCGCTATATAGTGCAAATCCATCCACTAAGCATAATCCATACATTCATGCTATATAGAAAGAGCTTGAGAGAGAGAGAGAGAGAGAGTTATGAGGGCGTTTACCAATTTCGCAGAGCAATTGATTTGCGGCGGCCTATACGCCTGCACACAGGACTTAATTCGATTGAATTTCCCGGCACTTGGCCTATGCGTACGTACGCGCCGGTCTGTAAATTGAGCTACTATACTCGCATTAATACGTTTCCTCCTACTCCTCGACCTCTCCCGAACCGAGAATCTACGTCTCGAGTCATATTTTTCGACCTTAAGGCCACGCGCAAAACTCAAAAGATTGACATTGAGTAATCGTTTCGAGCTTGGCTTCGATCGGGCTCGACCAATTTTTCAGAACGCGTTTCACGTATGAAGCGAAATTCAGAGAATTTTCTGCGAGCGCGAGAGGATAAAAAAGGGCAAGCGCAAAATCCCCCTTCTACTAAACGATATTCCTTAAAACTATACATTTTTTCCCAACAATGTATGAAAATCCTTGCTTGCTGCTTCTGCCGAGCTCGAGCAGTACATCCTCGGCTGCGCCTAGGTGCGCTCAAGCCGCACACATCCTACTACTAAACCACACCACTTTCACAGTATAACCGCAACGTGGCTTTCTGCCCTCGACATTAATAAACCAAGTCTGCACTCGTGCGTGTGTATCTCCGCGAGTGTGTATGTGTACGTGTGTACGAGCGAGAAGTCTGCATGTATGTGTGTCTGTGCGCGCACAGTGGCAGCAGAGTACCACAGCTAAAGAAATGTGCTCACCCTCCGTGTGCACGAGCTTCATTGTTGTAAAATGTTCAACATAGCGTAGAGAAAGAGAGAGAGAAAGAGAGATAGGAGAAATGCATTTTTCCAAGCCATACAAGACAGCGCGTATAATACAGCGAACGTGCAACGGCGCCGGCAGAGGGTGAGAAAAAATTTATATATAGCTGCAAAAAAATCGACTCCGAGTATATGCCCATTCGATACACATACGTGCGAAACGAGAAAAAATTATTCCTGATACCAGCGGAATAGCTTAGAGCCGTGTCAGCTTCTCGCCTTACCGACGTGCACACGCATGCATACGTATTGTGCAATGCGAACAGGATTAACTCAGTCGCGGCGAATTTTTCCCAGTTCATCAGTCAGTCCGCAGCCACATGTTTTTTCATTAAACAGATCCTCGTTTAAAATTACATTACTTTTCTCACTCGAGTATTTTTAGGTACAAAAAAGCCGACTCTATTTATAATGAAATTTGATATTCTTTCACTTGGCGTTGGTTAGAAAAGTCCATTTTATTAATAATTTTTGTGTAGCTCTAACATAATCTTACTCAAGGTACGTGTAATCTACTTTAAAGTACATTGCTGTAATCGCGGAAAAGCACGACTATCACCCTGCGGCTCGATTACTCTAGGAACGCAATAAAACGTGATACACGCACATATATTATTTTACCGAGTATAACGTTTGGCACTGTCATTTCTTGGCACGAGACTTTGGTTGTCGCGAGCTCGTGTGCAGTCGCTAATGCACATAAGTTAGAAAGCGCAAAGTTCGAGACAAATCGTCGTTGCAACGGAGTTTAGAATGCAGTTATTTGTCTATCACACTGCTGCTGGTGTTACGTGACAAAATCCATAAAGAGCACTTCATCGAAAGTAAAGATATCCAAGAAATACCAGAGCTCGAATGTCCGGATTGCATCGAGTCACATATGCGTGTTGAAGTTTTTGCAGCTGGTATCCCGAATACGCAGCAAATTGATAACATCCCAAGCAACACTGGGCGCGCGCGCACGGGACTGCAGTGCCACGTACGTAGTCGAGAGAAATTTCCCGCGAATCCGAGACGCTATTTCGAGAGATCAAGAGATTTCGATTTGTATCGTATAGGTCGCGAAACATATTTGCCCAACTGCTGGATATAAGAATTTTTAGTTTTGTTGTTGCTGTAAAAAAACGTGTACGAGTGATGCAGCAGCCGGCAGAGGTGCGCAGACGCATTCGCCAAGCATACAGGCACGTAGATTTAACGCGAACACGCAGAGGAAACATAATGGAAATCTGATTTGTCAGCGTTACCCCGTACACCCCAGTCGACATGTGTATTATATATACGAGTATGAGGTACATACACGGGGGCGCGCGCGAGAGCGAGGCTACATACCGATATAGGCGCGAGCGAGAGTGGATCGTTATCCCGCGCGCTCTCATCGCAACGGCCTGGTGGTATTAATTGCAACCCAATTAGCTTCCATTACCATGGCTGCTAGCAGCAGCAGCAGCAGCAACTGCAACAGCAACAGCAGCAGCTCCGTGTACATCTCGCTTTGCTCGAGCTACATGCAAGAGTACATATCACGGAGGGCTGGCGCGCGCTACGTGTGATGCTCGCAGCTTCTTCCGTGCTAAAGGATTACCGCATCGCAACTTGTGCCTGCATATGTATGTGGCTGCAGGACTAAACAAACTTTTGATAATACTTGCTATGCAGTTTAGGAGTCCATTTGCTATTCAAGCTTTTAAATATCTTTGAATAAATTTGGCTTTTCAATGTTTCATGGGGGGTTTCAGATAAAAATTATACACTTTTTGTAAACGTAAAATAAATAGATATATTGAGGTGTCACTTATTCCTCGCATTGCATAGAACGTCGTTTTTAGGGTTTAAAAGTTATCTTGAACCAAAAAATGAATTAACTCGTTGCTACGACTTCTTTAAATAATTTGGTAATTCAAATAGTCCTAAAAAAACTCTCTACGGAGCGAGGTTTCATGCAACTCGGGAAATAAAAGCTCCCCTAATATAATATATGCATACTGGAACCACAGCTGTAGAAGACAGGCTAATTCGATATTGCTTAAGAGCTTCGCAATATCCTTGCTTGTGAAGTGGCCGGCGTACTTTTTGTCGTCGGCGCTAACTACCATCGAAAATCGCAAACTGATTTTGCTACGAGGTGTACCACACGAGCTCGCGCCACTGGAGAATCGGCCAACGGAGCTTTTCATGAGCGACGAGAAAGGCCTGTCTATGCGTAAATCTGCGGTCTGCTGCGCAACTCTTTGAGCGCAAAGTTTACCTTTCGTTTGGACAGCAGTGACACGAGCATTATCCGTGGCGGCCTCGTTGTGTTTGATACAAGTCCAGAGCCTCCGGACAAAGTGAATAAACAAAGTCGCGAGGAAAAATATCGCAAGTAAACGATAACAATGCACTTGGAGAGCCCCGGAGTAACGGATAATTTTCGCATGTGCAATGCCCTACGGCACTTGTACGTATACGCGAGAAAACCAATTTTCGGGGGGCCTCGGCCGTGCCACCTAATTTCGAATGGATTATCCGTGCTGGAAACGAGACTCCGCTGCCGCTGCTGCTGCTTCTGTTGCGTTACTGCTCTCTCTCGCACTTTGAAGGCACAGGAGGGCCGTTGGCTCGCCTTGGCATAGCTAGTTAAACCTAACAGGTTGGCTAGGCTCCAAAGCGTCTTCCATATGTAAATACTCGAGAGTTGCTTATATACACTGCGCGCACACGCGTAGGTGTGATATGACTGTACGCGTGTGTGCGAGTGCAAGCGAGGCTATACTACCTTTGTATAATGGCCATGAGGAGAAAGAGGCAAATAAGGGGCTGCGAAACTACCGCTACGACACGAGATTACTTCCAACTATTGTTCGGAGCGCCGCCGACGACCCTCCGCGACAGCGACTGTACAGTGGGTGTCTCATTATTGCGATTAAAGAGCAGCCAGCTTCTCTCTCTCTCTCTCTCTCTTCCCCCTTGCTTCTTTCTCTTAGGCTTATCTCTCCGAGGTGGCGCGAGCTACCTTTGTTTGACTCTTCTTGAACGGAAAATTCGGTGATTACCCTTATCTAAATTTCACGATTATTGCCCCGTGTTTGTTGCCCTTTCTAAATATGCACAAAGAAGGCCGTACAATGACTATGACGCATTTTCATTTGCTACTGTAAGAAAGGAGAAAAAAAATATTTCACCGAGAGAATTAGAAGCAATTCATTTACCACGAAAATGATCTTCGAGACAGTATACTAATCATTTCGAGAGTATATGCTTTCAATAATATGATAAGATAAAAATGTAAAAGCTAACTAATCACGTTGCACGCAGTTTTAAAGCAATCATAATATGCTCAGCTTTATTGGAGAAGGGCGCCGAACGTAGGTGGAAGTTTTTTTACAAGACAGGCTTTTCAGTTATCGCGTGGGAAAGTGGCTGCTGCGATATTTCACGGTCTCACTCTTTATCGTGTCGTCGAACTAACTTGTCGCTAGCAGAAGTCCTTTTGCAGAAGTTACTCCTTTTTTTTCGCTTTGTCGCACAGCGCACGGATCCACTGAATTTTTCATACACACATACGTACCGTACGCGTGTAAAAAAGTTGAAAAATGGCAATTTTTCAGTACGGCCCTGCAGTCGTGTGTATATTATATACACGGGATGTATAAGGAAATCTTCGACGTAACATGTATGTTCTGCGCATTGAAAACTTCCAGTTAAGAAGTCACGAGGATCGAGTTGACATTTTTGTGAAGTTATCTCTCGCAGCGACAAGCTTTTCGAATCATGCCTCATGAAATTGTCGAGCGTGTGCTCGACAATCGTCGCCTCGACACTTTTCATGCATGTTATTTTTAACGGGCTTCGGGAGGGTTTTTTTCCTCTCATTACTGATGCAAAGATGAATTTTAATTTCGATCCCATCAAATGAAAACGTACATTTTCTTCAGACAAGAAAGAGGACGACGACGATGACGACGACGAACATAGAGGTAACTGGCAAAATAGGAGGTCAAACAAGAGCTTGTAAGGAAATTACATTCTCAGAGTCGTCCGCAAAAGCCGGAAGCCTTTCTGGGCTGTCTCTGACGAGTAAGGCGCGCGCGACTGCCGCCAACGACGAGGACGAATTTTGAATAACAAATCGTCGGCTCTCGTGCAACTAATCCGGGACAAGAGCGTGAGAGTGAAGTAAACAAGCCGGAATACTGATGCAATAATCCAAATAACGAACTTGTCTGAATTTATATACCAACGCGGCTCAAAAGATGCATAATACAGCTCGCGCATTATGGAGCTATATACCTATGGATATGAGCCCCACATATAAGAGAGGATGAAAAGGAAATCACCTTTTTGCCGTGCTTTAAAATAGAGGAGATGCGTGGCTAATTTATCAAACAAAAGTTTAAATAGCTATCTCTAATGCCGTTTCACACACAGCCGCGTGCGCAAGTGTGATGAGGAAAGATAGGAAGCCTTGAAAAACTTTGTTGTATTGGGAAGTAGCTACATAGGCGGATATCATTAAACTTAAATTCCGCGGCAGCTTCGTGTAATTTCTCTCGTCTTTTTTTGCCCTCCCCTTCATGCCCCTTGTCTTTCCTCACCCGGTTGTATTATAGCGCATAGCCCTCGAGCGTTGTAAAAAAGTTTACGGAAATTTCCGCGCACGGACACTCGACGTGCGCAGGCGAAAGAGATTCAGCTTATATAGGTATATATATATTATATTATACATACAGATATATGCGCTGGAGAGCTAAGAGCGCAAAAGCAAGTTTTACGAGTGCCTCTTAGTCTTAATGAGGAGGATACGCAATTGCTTTCTCTTTTTAGCTGTTTCACTGTATATTCATAATTTTATTGTTGAATCGTTTGTTTAAAACTCCCGGAGTTTCTGATGGTACATAATATTACAACCTTCGGGACATTGATGATTTATCATTTTGGTATTGTATGCTCAGCTGCAACTTACAGTCTGGCGGTAGACTGAGAATAATTAAATAATTTCGTACTCGTTAAAAAAATGTTCGTTCGAGTAATATGTGCACGTTTGAACAATAATAACGCGTGCAAAGTAGTGCTCCCCATACAGTCCAGAGTGAATAGAAGGCAAAAGAGAAAAGAAGGCTTATTACAGCCAGTCTGATGATTGTGCGCCACGCGCGCGCGCTCGCAAGTCTGGGCGTACGAGCTGCCGGCGCGAGTACCTTTCAGAAAACAATATGCGAAGCCGGCTCGCAACGAAGAGAGCCACTACTGTACACGCACACAGACTCTAAAAAGCTTGACTCAATTTTTCATTTTTTTTTTCTTTTTTCATTCGCTCTCTTTTTTTCTTCGCTTTCACAATGGCCAGCGACGACGACAACGACGACGAGTAGCAGTAGTAGACACGCGCAGACGAATTATCCTTGATAAAGTCGCGGAGCGTGGAGAATCATTAATGCGAAATAGCGCTAAATTGGAGAATTTTGCGCGCGACAGCATCGATGAACTTGCGGTGTATTCGAATCCCCACACGTCATTACAATAACATAACCCTTAGGAGAGGGGTAGTAGTAAGCAGGAGAGCTGTGGCAGCCCGCGCGCCGTGTGGCGGTGGTGTACGATACGATAATAGACATCAGTTGCCACGTATATAGTACATTTTCAGCGCTCGGGGCGGCAGGAATGTCTTGTCACGTCGAGCATTTGCCACGTGCATTTGAAAATACATGCGTGTCGACGTCGAGACGCGGAGAAACATTGCACGTCTGCATTATTCTCGACACGGCGGTGTACGACGACGAGGACTACTCGGGCTATAGCCGACTGCTGCTGCTGCTACCTAAGTAGTCGCTAGTACCGATTTGCTCTTTCTCAAAGTGGCCTTTTTCCCCATCCTGCGCTCAGCCAGAGCTCCTGTCGCTGCTCCAAGTGCGAATGGCCAAGAGATTTTGATTTTATATGCAAACGTACGCGTGAGCTTTAAGCTCGGCATATATACAGAGGAAAAAGCAGACGAGCTGATACTGTTATTCCGTGCAAATTGTTAGAAAGGTCGATAAAAATAATATTCTCACGTGCAGATTTAAAGCCCCCCAGTGAATTTTTAAACTCGATAAAAAGTAGGGAAAATTTGTTCATATATTTATTCGTGGAATAATTTATTCGTTATAAACGATTGGATTGGCCCAGTTCGGAGGTGGTGGCTAAAAATTCCATTGCCAGCTTCCAGTCTCGCACTCCCCGGAGATTCTCAATATTGCTACATTCCCTAGGACTCGATCATCGATGGCATTTCTCTCGCTCTCTCTCTCTCTCTAGGCCTCTAAGGTCGTACAGCAGCGTCAGATACGCGCGCGCACGAGTGTGTGCGATGCTAACATGCGGTCAGAGCTATAACGGCAGCGAAATGCAACGTTGTAATTACATTTGCATGCGAGTGCGAGTAGAAGCATCAGAAACGATAGGTTAAATGCAGGCTGTGCGTTGTTGAGCCGGCCATAGCAGCTGCTGCTTATTCTGCGGCCAACGGCTGCAGTACGGACAAGTATTTACGCCCTTTAGCCTCTCTCTCGCTCTCTGCTTTGGCCTATCGGGCCACCGAGTAAATTTATCCTTAGCCTCGGCTAGGTATGTGTGCGAGCTACGCAAGAGCATGTGTGCTCACGAGCCTCGTGTGTGTTTAGTCGAATACTCACCCATGGAAAAACCAGATCCCTTCACTTGGATCGTCACCATCGGCATGAGCACCATGACTATGAGGTTGACCACGTGGAACGTCATGCCCGGCCCGTGGCCTATGAGATCCTGCGAAAACAAAACAAAAGACGTTAAGAAATTGGCAATCCTCGATTACGCGATCGTGTTTTCTTGGTTATTATTAAGGGCCACGCATGAGCTTGCGAAACAATGCGAAATATTCTTGGGGGTAACGTACGCTACGTGCCGGCAATGCGAAACTTGGCGAGCGCAAAGAGTCTGTCTATATTGCCTGCGGGGTGTGTGCGCCCTGCGCAGTCTAGTGTTGCTACTATATCTATAAAGCTTTGAGTAAAGTGAATTGCGCGCGAGTAGTATCCGTTGCAATGCAGCACTGTATAAGCGCCCAGCCAGCCCGTAACGTGCGGCAGCATGAGAGGAAGAGAGAGAGAGAGAGAGAGAGAGAGAGCAACAATCCTCTTGAACCAATCACTTGAATAAGGCGAGTGAAGAGATCTCTTACTCTCGGGCGGCAAAGTCTCGGCTTTATATACACTCGAAAGGCAAACTATACTGTACATCGCCGCGTTTACCTACCTACCTGTGCGCCGTTAACTCGGTAGCCAGCTGCATTTGTATAGGTCTATGTGTGTGGGTGTATGGGCCCAGGACAAAAGGAATCTCGTACCACCCTCGATCCACAAATTCCCTTATTTTCTTGGCTACATTGACTACCCAACCGGTATTTCGTGTATCTTTTGTGCTTGCATAAGGTTACATATCTCAACGGATTATCCTATTGCGGGCTAGGAATCAATTTTGCCAAAGTATCGATTTTTATAATGAAAAAAAGAAAAAATTGCAAAATAAAAGAAAAATAGCGCAATGGATCAAATCGAAAAGTTGGAAAAAACCGTATTGCGATGTATAATTGACGAAGTATGCGTGATTTACTGACTGGCGCGTACGCGAGCTAATGAAGACGAAGAGCTCGTTCGATGCTTCAACATTTTTTCGTCCTCCAAGTGAGCGGGAGAGGGAGAGCGTGAAGGCTAGGACAGTCGAGTGATGTATGAACATACACACATTTGACACGTACGTCCGAATGATTTATACTCACCATTGCTAGACCCTTCTCGATTAGTAGACATAGCGTTATCGGCACCGTTGAATCTGTAACAGAAAAAAACGTCAAACATCAACATACTTCGCAAATCGAGATGTGTTTTAACGCGAAATTTATGATGGCCGACCGAAAGCGATTTCGTACTACTTGAATACGCGTTATCTGCGAAAGTTGCGCATATAATGACGCGAGAAAGTATAGGAGTGAGGAGGAACGAGGCAGAAGGGGAGAGGATGAAGAGAAAAGAAAAAGAAAACAAAGGGAGAAAAATCGAGTAAAGATAAAGTCAACGATCGTATAGGGACGTGGACAGGCGAGCAGAGGGTGGCCAGGCGCGACAGTGCACAAAAAAGCATACGCTTGTTGCTTCACAAGTGTGCGACAAGTATATATAGTAGGGGAGATAAAACCGCGGCCGGGTACAGTCGACCACTTGACTTGGAATCGCTGGAAAAAAGGCACACACACACGAGAGTGCTTGGACGCATCCAGATATTCACGTACACGCGTACACGAACTATAAACTATAAAGCACAAGAATAAGAAAAAAGGTTAGCCGGACTAAAAGAATATTTTTTTAAAAAACCTAAAATTTAATATAGATTTAATGCAAACTCGAACATTAAAATTTAAGTAATTTAAACTCAATTCTACTTATGGTAATTGTAAATAAAATGTAAATAAAACCAAAACTATTCAATTCTATATTTAAATGTTTGGCTTGGTAATAATGTTTCAATAATGATTTATTTTGTGGGCTAATAGCTCAAAAAATAAATGACGGTTCGATAAAAATTAAGGACAATCTTCACCTCTAAATGGCGTGTAAATTTATCTATAAATCTGCAAGTGGCCAAGTGAATCTGATTATATAAGTCAAATCAGGGTTTACTGAACTATATCATCGACTTTAGCTCGATAATTATTTAAAGAACCTAAGAGAGTTCTGAACCTTGCAAAAAGTTTTCAAAAATACATAATTACTGTTTTTAGTTATTAAGGTGAATTAATTTGATTTATCTATGAGTACAAACATTAACGATAATGTTATAATGGTATTCAATTCCAATTAAGAAACTCAACTAAATTCACGTTTTTCATTATAAAAGTAAAAAATTTAAAAAAAACATCTATTTGAAAGTAATGGAAATTAAATTAAAAATTAAATTTCAATTTAAAGAATTTTACATCACATTTAATGTGATATAATGCATGAAAATAATATTTAAATTTCATTCGAATATTATTAATTTTAATGCTTTTACATGGATTTGAATTCACGTACGCGTGAAAGAAAAAACTCTTCCACTTTTATATTTATTTTCTACATAGAGGTACACAAAATAATCTTCATTATATTAAAAGGCATTAATTTTTCCGATTCTTTTCTATTACAAATTTAAATAATCGTAATAAAAATTTTAAAATCTTGACTAATGAAAGCGCAAGATGAGCAAACGTGAGAATCATTAAATTAGATTATCTCTTTCTGTTTCAAGTATCACTTGGCATGCAACTACGCGACATTGTTTTTACAATCCATAGACAGCACAAAGACGAAAAGCGTTTGAAATTTTTAATTAACATTACGTATTACTGACAGTGCTGCTGGCTTTGTCTCGAAGATAAAGCAGAAAGAGCCTCAAGCAACGATTGTTTGCTGCACTTTGCGACTTTATTTAATTTTCGTCTAAGCTAATGAGAAAACGACAATCCACGCAAATCTAGACGAAGCAGTGGACCGTGAAAAAATTACACCGCTGCATACGTTAGGACGACACAAGAGCAACACAGCGATTCAGAAATGAAAGCAAGAGACAGAGACAAAAAAGTGTCTACGCATATCGCTCACAATACGAAGCTCCCGATCCATTGTTTCAAGTAGAATCGCTGCTTGTACTATTTCCCAATGAGCTGCTGCTGCTTGCTACTGATTTTACTTTTTGTCGTCGAGCGCGAACGGCTCAAAGGCACGTCGGCTGAATTCGGTTTATACGCCAGTCTGCTTTAATGGGAATGAATGGAAACTGTACCGCTTGCGCGCACTCGCGCAGAGGCCACCTTTTAGCGCGTGAAAATTCACGTCGTGTTGAGTCATTATTATTTCGTTTTTTTCCCTTGCCATGGCTCTTTCTTCCGCAAGCGAGAGAAAGAAAAAAGCCTCGATTTGGCCTGGACAAAAGAAGAGAGTAGTCAGGGAAAATAAAATAAAAAAAAAGGTAAAAAAAGGAAGAAAACTCAAACAGGTTCGGGGATCTAAAAAGGAAGCGCGTGTATAGGGAAAGAGGTATTGGCGAGTTTAGACTTTAAATCCTTGCGAAGCTTTTGAGTGTGAGAATAGAAAGAGTTGGGAGTGTGCTGAAATTTTCTATCCGACCGAGCCTCGCGAAAGCTACGTAACTGCCGGTGAGCTCACAACATCAAAGTTGAAAGTGCAATCTTTGAAACGCAGTCCGTTTGCAGAAGAAGATTCTTTGAAATGTTTAGCTGCTACTTTGAAATGATTCTTTAATTAAAAAATGCGATGATATACGTATAGATGTGTACTTTATAGAGCCAAGCACAAACGCATTTTGTGCATCGCATGCGAAATACTTTTAATCTTTTTTAATTAGAACCTGGACGACAACACGGCAATGTAAATTTTCATTCAAGATTTATGACTCTTGTAAACTGTGTGTAATATCTAGATTCAACAAACAACAATGTGAGAACAAACAGCTCGAGCTCAAGCTGCAAAAAGTTTGATAAATTTATTAAATACAGCAAGTTCACAGACTCGCATCTCGCATGCACATTGCATTATAATCCATTCGAATACGAGATGCCGAGGTTCGTGTTTATACATACATAGGTATATACAACGTAGGACTGCGAGCGGCGCTGCTGATGGCGCGGCGTCGGTGGCAGCAAAAGCATATAATATGTAGTTCGGCTAATTTCGGTCGTCACGCGCCACGCGCGCACACACGCGTAAATGAGTATATCACGCTTATACTAATCAGCAACGCGCGAGCCGGGAAGGCGGCCAGGATATAACATACGCACTCGCAGGGTGTAAGTATACAGGAGGAGGAGAGTGAGAGAGAGAAAAGCGGATGATTTTTGAGCCAAATTTCGCTCACTCTCGGCTTTGAAATTTGATTATTTCGCCAAGTGTAATCCATAACACATACACGTGTATATGTATTTACAACTGGCGCGAACTCGAGCGCCTCTTTCAACATTGGGTATAATTAAGGAAATTAGAAATTCTCCCTGCTCAAGGGAGCTTGAATAATCGCTGTATAACGCCTGGCGCGGAGCTCTCTCTCTCTCTCGCGCGCTTATACTTGCATCGTATATGCTCTCGTGCCATTATGCGCAATAGTACTCATTTTATTCCTGTTAGTTGATTGTTCGAGTGTAGACCTGCGAGCGTATGCGTATTCTGATGCCACCGACTCCCGACAAATTGCTTAATGCGTTTAGTCTAGCGTTAATTTTTCGGACACGTCGGCTGAAAAGTAGCTTTATTGTGTACAAACTATGAATCAAACGATTTACAACTTGGTTCTAGGTGCTCATGTTCAGTTAGTTGTACAAACCTGCGGCTCGTACTCCCTAACCTGACGACCAGTTCTCGATGACGCGCACCTTTTCTTTTTTTAATTGAAATCTTTAATGATCAATTAACTCGTAAAATTAATTACTTTAATCACTCGAGCTGAGATTGGTGCAATCAATTGGCGTAACGATTGCCAATTTGACGTTTCAAAAATCCGATTAAATTCAGTTGATATAAATCGTGCGTACCCGTCATCTCGTGAGCGTCATCGTCGCTCATTTTGAACGACGCCAAAATGAAAGAAAACCCAGAAAAAAGCAGCAGCAAGCAAAAAATTAAAAATGAGAAACGACCAAATCGCTTGACCGCTTGGACGTAGCGTGTACACGTACAGTTATAAAGCACGGCAACATCGTTACAAGCTGTTACCAGCTGCGCGCTGCAGCAGCAAAATCGAAAGCTCCCTCCGCATGGCCCGGTCTCGGGCGAAACTCGTCTCATACATACAAAACATCTTTCAGCGTTGCGGGCCGAAAGCTTCGGCTAACTCGTTAAGAGCACGGCGCGTCACGGCCCTCCTTGCTGCACACTCGCAGAGCTTGCAAGCTCGCGCGAGGTTAACTTTGCGCGGTGCTTCGTGTACGTTCTCTCTCGAGTAGTAGTAGAGTGCGCCCCAACTTTACATCGTTGATGAAACCAGTGGAGGGGCTAAGGGGGACTTGTTCTCCTTATTTGAAACTTAACACTGTCGAACAAGGAGCTTCCGTCGATGCGGCGCGCAGCTCTACGCTATATAAAGCTAATATACCCGCGCGTCTTATTTCTAGCACCTATCGACATGTCGGTTATGCGCGCGTCTACATGTGCACGTGTACTAGTGTGTAAATGTGTGTGCTCCGAGTTTAGCTAGTACATTGTGTAGCACACTCCACTAGCGGTCAGGCAGTCAGGAGAGCTGCTTTTATCGAACCATTTTAGTTGTAGCGTTTGAACAAAGCGCCTCGCTACGCTCTCGGTATATGTGTTATGTTTATTGGAATCGAAGGGAGCTTTTTTTCTATTTACCCGAAGAAAAACCACTCCTGTTAGAACTCGTCTGAAAAATACATGCCATTCGATCGGCCTGAAGAATACCTCGTCGACGATAAAACATTGAACTAATGGCTCGGAGCGAGTAACACGAGAGAGAGAATAAAAAACAAAACGTATAGATGCGGCTCGTTTCATTGGCCGAACGCTCGGCTGCTCGTTCTTCAAGCGCTATGAATAAGGAAAATCGTGTTCCCTCCAGCCGCTTATGGCCGTATAGGTTTGACGCGCAACTTTAATTACGCAAATATCGCTGCACATCGTACGTATATACGATGCGGACTCGAAGAGCAGAATCCTGCCAACAGACACTCACAGCGAGAGGATATATTTTACGATACAAGCTCAAACTATAAAAAAAGCGTCGCAAACCGTGAAGAATATAAAAAAGAGGGGGCGCGCAGGCATCGTCGAGAAAATAAAGAGTCACCGCGGCTCTGGATGTATATACGGTTGCGGCAATGGTATAGAACGTAACTGGACGAAACGTCGCCGTTTCTAGATGGGATCGGGCACAAGAGAAAAGAGCTGTTACGCGTCGTAAAATGTGAAATTAACGTCTGGCCGGGCCAAAAAACTGGTTCACCGATTTCTATGCTTACACATTCGCACTTTTATTATGGAAGACCTGAAAAGTCCCTTCCTGACCCTGCTTTCCTTTTTTTTATTACTACAGTTTAATTTTACTACCGAGCTCGTGGCTCATCATATTTTTCAGAATATTTAGGGTGAAGGCGAGTGTTTTTGAATATTATATATTATTTGCAACAAGCAGTTATATTTGAGTACGAAGCACGGCATGTGAATGGAAACATATTTGATACTCTATATAGTGTAATCTAAAGCTCAATTTTTTTTCCCTCTTCTTTTTCGTTAGAACTAGTTCACACTTTAACGCTTGCAGGCTTTTCGAAATTGAAATGCAGAGGCGTAGCGGGATAAAAGAGATTCTAGTCACTGGCTATGAATTTCACATTGGACTTTTTTCGTTCATATACAGGTGTGCACGCGGCAATTTTCGTTCTTCTCATATTTTATAACTTTTCAAAGTTACACCGGGATTAATTCGTTGCGACGCGTGCACGGGATCTGACCATTTTTTCAACTTTTTTTCGCCAGTCTTTCGCAAAATTTTACGAATATATAGAAATAAATTCACTCGCAGCCCTCAACTATTTTAGAAATTTTCTCCGGGTAAAAGCATGTTTGCCGAATCGGAATTAGAATCACCGCACTGGCTGCAGTGCACCGGTAACACAATTTAGCCGCACGAGCTTTTCTCGCCTGCATAGCGGTGAGGATAGCGAAATTTCCTTCAAGTGGCAACGAAGACGGCGACGAAAACAAGCCAATAAGAGCATCTGCTGTTTAAGCGAGAAATTGGCCCGATGCCGAGGCCTTAATGAAGCTATACTGCTGCCTGCCTGCCTGCGTCGAGTGCAAAGACGATATAATAAATTGGCCTCGAATCTGACGTGTTTTAATCTCGAACTCTTTTACGCCTGCTGAATTAATTAATCCTTTTGAAATCGGCTAAGTCGAGCAGCTATGTGCGCTAAATACACATCGCAAATGCCTTCCCGCATTTTCTGCTCGAAAAAGAAATCACATTAGGTAGCTCGAAAAGCCTTTGCTAAGGAATCATTATATGCGGGACAGCGTGTAAGGGAAAATTCTGAAATATGAGAGGGGGGCCTATTAAGCTTCTTTACCCTTCGTAAGCATTACCAGAATATAAGAACCCGTATGTATGTATGTATATAGGACGCCCCAGTAAATGATGCGCAGCTTCTTGCGAGGCTTGAGCCAACGTGCAGATCCTGCAAGTCCAAAGTTTTTCGCCTTATCACGAGCTCCTCTTTCCTGGCGTTTGACTTTCTTCTCTCGAAACGCTTTGTTATTGTTGTTGTTGCTGCTACTGTTGCTGCTGCTGTTGTTGTTATTATACAAAATGAGCACAGGGAGAATATTGTTCTAGCCCCCGGCTACTGTGAGTTACGGTTTTTGCTCCCTATAAGCAGAGGCTACTTTGCAGCCAAGTGATTGCTCTCTTTTCAAGCGAGTAATGTACGAATAAAACATCTTTCTCTTGGATATGCGTCCGAAAGAACAAATATCCAAATTTATTACAAAAGGGTCCAAGATACTCTTCTCAGGATTAAATTTTTAATTTTCAATTCTATAGAGCAAAAGAAAGCATGGGCTGCGAAGAGAATTCGGGAAACGACAAGCGGCAATTTTTATGAACGCCTTCCTATGATAAATCTCGAGTCAGCCGCGAAGAATAGGTGGAACGAAGTGCAGTGTCTTAAAAGCTCGTGCCTGCGCATTAGCTTTTTTCTCTCCTGACTTTTTTTTCGTACGTACAGTTACTAGTGCCGTTTCCAGCAGCTCTTGTCTGCAGTGAGTTTTAAAATTTTTATATTCCAGATATTCTCGAACGTGCGGTTTTGTTTTTATATCCATTTTTTTTCTTCCTCTCCTTTTTCTACTTCTGAGCGTTTTAAATCTCTGTATATATCCACAGCAGCAGAGTTTGAAGTATTTTCTTCTTTCGCTCACGACAATACGGATCGCGTTACTCATGAAAGAGAAAGCTACTGACGCTGCATCGATGTTATTGGAATCTCGGGGAGAAAGAAGAATGCGGAGAAGGGCGAGTAAAAAAGAATGAGTTTTGATCGACATCTTCTTGAAAAGGCGATATAAAAGTTGAGATTGGGTCAATTTTCGAAGGAAAATTAAAGAAAGATGACGCCTTACTTTTTGACTCGATTGAAAATCCAATGTTTCCAAAAATAACCGGTGAAGATTGAATTGATGCTTGAATATTTCATAGCAGGTGAAATAGTCTCTCGCGCGAGAAATCGTTTATCTTATATTTTTATTGACTTTTTTCTTTTTATTTTTTTTGTTTCTCTTTTTTTATACAAAAAGCGTTGAACTGCACTTTGAAATAATACAATTTATCAATTAGGCTATTTATTTTCTTTCAAAGCCATTAATGTCGTCAATCATGTTTTTTTCTCAGAGCGGCTTCCACTTGAAAGTTGAAAGTTTAGCTGCTGCGCTAAAATAGCCCCGACAACAAAAGCGCGTTAAAGACGCTCTCTCACACATGCACACAATTGCAGTATGTTTTGTAGCGGTGCGCAGAGATTAATGCTTTTAGAAGCGAGTTTTTTTTCTCAAGATTTATTCTTTCTTCATACGTATGTATAATAGCGGGACGCACATAGCCGCAGGAAAAAGAGACGTTTACTTTTTGAAGTCGCAGGACGTTTTCTCTTTCAGAGAGGGCAAAAATTTATTCAACTGCTGCATGCATCTCAGGGGCTGCGCGCTGCACTGCTTCTGGGGAGAAAAAATCTCCAACGGAAACATTCTTATTCACCTTCACACGCGAGAAAAGCACTAGTACCCACACGCGCAAGTACAAAGCGCTTTGCTAGCCTCCTTCTTTTTCTACTTATTTTTAAAAGCTGTCAAAAAATATGACTGCAATTAGGCTCTTGGAGCTTTGGCGCTTGTGCATATTGCGCCGGAAGACAAGTTACACCTACTGCGCTTAAAACAGGAAGTCTGACTTTTTTTCTGGAAATCGAGTTTACGCACCTTATGTACGTTGGCTGTATTGTGGGTAATTTTGTTAATGATTCGTCAATTATATCATCTGGTCAAAGGTTGTATTGTGATCTTTATTATGCATAGTATACCTACGAACAATTTTTTGAAACCTGAAGTCATTTTTCTGATTTTGAATGGTCGTCAAACTTCTCATCATAAAAATATATTTTGAATTATTTTTCTAGAAAAATTATTCAAGTTTATAATAAAAATTGTCTATGCAGTTAGTTGATATTTTAAGCTCAAGTATTAGTACCAAGTTTGATGCGATGTAACTACCACATCCATTTGGTTAAATATTTTTAAACACGTACTATACAAATTGAACAAAAAACATAGGAAAATGAAGGGTAACTTACAGAGAATGAGTAAAACGGAGGGATGCTCCTTGCTGACGTCGTTCTTGCCGGTGAGAAAGAAGAACCACTGCCTCGGGTCTACTCTAATGCCGTACCTGTGGACCAGAAAAAAAGAACGAGACGTGTACAGTCGAAAAGAATAAAAAAGGAATACGTGCGCGCACGTTCCGACACAATTTACTATACCCATGCTGCCATTAACGTCGCGTGAGCTGCGGGGTTAGACCATCCACACACACACACACACACACACATACACACGAGTTGTAGAAAAAGTTGCTCTCGCAAGCTTCTCTCATCGAGTCAATAATGGAAGGCGCCCGCCAGTGTCTTATGCTCAATAGTACATTCTAAATTTTGAACTTTGCAGTAGCGATGGAAAATTTAAAGTAGTACCCTCAAGTATATTACCGCAGAACCGCCAAGACCGAAATGGAATGTGGCTCTTTGACTGATTACGACAACGTGATCACTATACTTTTTCATAAAAAAGACAATTTCTGACACTTATCAGAAGTGTATGTAAATTTGAAAAGACGATACACCTTTCGTATGGCTTTACAAGTCTTCTTGTTCAAGACAAAAATCACAGTCTTACTGACTGATCACTGTATATAAATGTATATTTTTGGCATAGCAGGAGTGGTAACAAACGATCCTATGCATACATTAATGCTCATAACTGCTACTTTGTGCAAGTCTCTTTTACATAAGCGACTTTATGAAAAGCGATATATAGCTTGGAAAGGGGAGAGAGAATGTATAAATTATGACTATATCGTGAAACTTGTGACTGCTCGAGGAAGGCAAAAACTTTCAACGATGATCAAACTTGGCCGTCCCGGGCTCCATTGCAGCTTTCTTTCTTTCCACTCTTTGAGCTTATTTTCGCATCGATGACACCGCGACGACACAGAGAGCTGATTCATTCGTTTTTTTTTCCTGTCTTTTTTCTCTCTCTTTTTTTTTAATTTTTAGTTCAATTTGCACGCTCTGACGCCAGAGAGCTATTTTACCCCTCCACAAAAACCTCTAATTAAGTCAAACAGGCTTCGAGCTTGCGCGCAAAAAAGTTTTTTCTTTGTACCGAGAGAGCAGAGAGCTTTTATATAATATAGGTACTCTGAATGACGATAGTAGTAGCGGAGTGAAAAAACGAGGCATTAAAAATGTAAACAGAATTTAATTGCTTTGGCATGCAAGCAGATTCGAAAAAGGAATTTCTCACCAATCGTTTAAGCTCAGAAAAAGGAAACCGAAGTAGAAAATCGAGATTTAATAATTGAAAGCGCGATGAGTTTCGCGCTGCACCTGGAAAATTGGCGGACAAGACTTTAAGGAGTATAAAGGAGCTAGACGGCGACGACTCGGCCGTCGTCTCCCACTGATTACGTATACTGAAATTGAAAGACGGTTCTGCGATATACATATATGTATAGGCTTAAGCCTGGCTCCGATTTATGTTTCAAGTACAAATGGAGTGCTATATGCATATTGTGCAGCTTAAATGGCTCTCCGTTGTCGATAAATAAATAACAGCGGTCATTCGAGGCGAAGAAAACAATTACGCTTAAAGATGATCACGCGTGTAATTGCTTCTTTTGAGCTGCGGCCACGCACTAAAGATGCTGTGCACCCAGCAATTAAGCCGGGGCAAACTTTTCTCGCGAGCGCAAAGCTTTTCTTGACTTTTAACGAGCGTTATAAATTGTTGCCTTTCCCCTATCGTGCAAGAGATAGAAGGAAGCTTTCTTGTTTGCGATGGAAAGATCGATAAAGCTGTACTGCACACGTGAGTATATAAGTTGGCGTATTTAAAGGCTTTCTCCACTCGTCTGCTATCCGCTACAACATTCCAAATCTTATTCAAATCCATTACAATCTCCCTCGCTCTCTCTCTGTCTCTCTTCAGTCTGGCAAACAATCAGCTTACATACATACACATACAGAAACTTTGTTTGAGTTTCGACCATTTCGATTTCTCCTCTAATAGTTCTGGAAAATCTTCTATACGTATATGTATATCCATAAGCCGCGTGTAATATCATCGACTGCAGCAGCAGCGGCAGCTGCAGCTGATGCAAGCTCGTTCCCTTTTGCATCCCGCGTGGACATACGCTACGGTACACACACATGAGCAAGGCTTAAAAGTAAACCTACTATCTATCGCTTTTTGTTTATATTGAAAAGTTGGTCGGGCTGCGCGAGCGCACACATTCTCATTTCTAAACTTGAACGAGTGAATAATACGCACTATAATGGCTTAGCAGTGTAATCCGAAAGGAAATGTTGAACTCGGGAGTGAGTGTACGGGGCCCCAAGTAATTACTATGAAATGTGCTGAGTCGACGAGAAAGCGAATATTTGTCAAGAGATAGTGTGTAGGTCTTCGCAAATCGATACCCCGCGATCATCGCATCAATCAAAATTCCCTTCGTCGTTATACACGTACTTTGAATATATATGGGCCAAGTCACAACAACTTGTATGGTCAGAATATTATATTACATACTTACATATAGTTTACATCAAAAGAAAAAACTTCCCCAAATTTGAGTTCTCTAGGTCAATTCCTTATGGATACACAAAGGCTCAAAGTTGAGTTTTTATTTTCCAAATGTTATTCTGCTTTTTAAGGGGTGACTATGAAATATATTCCAATGATTCATAATGAAAAATCCAGTAAGAAATTCAAATTGATTTCCATAATCTTATTTAGAACATAAAAAACCTTTAAAAATTAAAAAGTAGCAAAAAGTCCAAAAATAAACTAGTTCTTAAACTTTGAGACAATCCTAGAATATGTTATTTTCAAGACCAAAATACAACTTTTCAAAACATGGAAAATTTATGAAAATGAAGCAATTTGATAAAAGGTTTATTTTTATTTTCAAAAAAACATATTCAATTATTGACTTATTCCAAAGTTTTGAACAATTTTATTTTTGGATAATATGCAATTTTTTACTTTTAAATTATGATAAGGTATTAAATATGATTTTATAGCACTGTGTGGCATAAGTTCACATTTATGGCACGCTTTTCGGTGGCATAAGTCGCACTTTCTGGTACCGCTACGTTCGCATCGCACTCGCATACGTTCGTGCGCTAACCTCACTTTGCGGTACCAGAAAGTGCGACTTATGCATCGGAAAAGGGGGCATAAATGTGAACTTAGCACAGTGCTATAAAATGTTGTACGATACTCGTGCCATGGGGACACTTTTCGGCCCAGCTATTAGGGCCCTCGCTACGCTCGGGCCCTAAACTACGCCGTGCCAAAAAGTGTTACTTATGCCACTAGTATCGTAAAGTACTATTTTAAATACAATTAGAATTTCTGATCTAATTTGATATAACAAATCATTTTGCCAATATTATTTCATAATCATCCTTATAAAATGAGAATAAAATGTGAAAAAGAAAAATTCAACTTCGAGTCTCTGTATATCTCTGAGGGTTCAAATTTTGAAAATTTCCATTTTTCAATGAAGTGTTGGAGAGTAAATACTTATATTTTGAGATTCAATTTCTATTTTGACGCGATGTAACCCATATACATTCACGAGCAAGTTTAAGTGCCGTGACAAGTGTAGCGTCTGTCGAGTGGATCATCAGTTTTGTACGTCAGCATCTCCCTTTCCCCTTTAACCTCTCATGGAATCGTTGAGTTTTTTTTCCCCATTTTTTTTTTGGTTGTTGTCAAATTTGAAATATCCCTCACGCGGCAATAATTTCATCGAAGAGAACAAGTGTAAATTATCGGCGCACGAGTAAAATAGCTTCGTTACTTTGCTGCGCGTGATACGAAGAGAAAAGAAGCACTAGTAGAAAATCGTAAAAGTATATCTATACACCGAGCTGCAGGGTTAATCATACGGCAATGTGTATATAGCGTGAAAAGAGAGAAGAGCCTCTCCTGCTCGCTCGCTATACTACCGGGTAAAGAAACTTACTTTATAAAGTTCTCCAATAAAAGACGAATTCCGCCAATGCCGAGTAGTAGGAAACCCCAGTTGACGAATCCCGTAAAGTTGTCGAAGCCCGAACTCCATGAAAAGAGACTGTCTCTTGGGCGATGGCACCTGTAATGAAAAGAAAATATAAATAAGACCAATGCCAAGAACTATTCTTCCGTCAATTTAACTATAAACGAAATTTTTTCTTTCTTTCTTTCTTTCTCTCTTTCTTTCTTTTTTTACACATTTTTTGTAATAACTCCAAAAGCAAAATGAAAAAGAGCTGCAGTGGCTCTGTAAGAATATATACAGCCCCACAATGAGAAATACCAGCTTGCATCCGCACGCGGTAACTTGCGCTTGGCAGATCCGGAAGAAACAACTACGACGACGACGAGTGGGTTTTGTCTCGGCGACTGTGATGCAGTGAAAATGCAAGCATTGGAACGACTGTGCGTGGCATTGTTAGCTGCTGCTGCCCACTTAAAGCAAGACGAGCGCCGCGCGCTGCAACACCCCTTCACGGCGGCGCGCCGTATATATATTTTTTAATCCATACGCAAGACTCAATGCACAAAAAAAGGTGCGCGCTCGCGATACCTACAAGGGCGCGTCAATTTTACAACACTTCAACTTTCAAATTTTCCTCTCGAGATTCTGTTACAAATCGTCCTTCTCTTTCTTCCTCAAGTTGCTCGAGTGTACTTTACTCTTTTTTTTCTTGGCCCAGAGTCCGCGTGCGCGCGCGCAAAAAACTCGTACACAGACGTTCCCAATATGGAAATTTAATTTTAATCCGAAAAAGGCATTTTTTCCTCCAAAAATACACGTTCAGCAGCCTAGGTGCTCTTAACGTTATACGTAGGAGCTTCGGTACCTCGTCTGCGGATGTATTCAGGGAGCGTAGCCACGACGCGCCTCGCTCATCCTTGCGCGTACGCATGATAAATCGTGCATTCTTCGCGTAGTCTTGGCTCTCTCTTTCTCTCTCTCTCTCTCTTTGCTAGATGCTGCTACATCTGCTGCTTCTGCTACTACTCTACAGCTGGATGAGCATTTACCCAAGCGTACGTACCTTAGTTGCATTTCTATGTAATGTTATTTTGATCTTTGAACGATATGATCGTGTACACACGCGCACCCTTAAAGCTCATGATTCGATTCTTCGGCGTAAAATGTAGTGATTACGTTTGCGATGTGATTTGCAGCTGCGTGTTCGTGCGCTCTAACACATAAGGCGCACCATTGCGCGAAACTCGACTTATACGTAGGAGGAAAAAATAACGTACCCCCGCGCAACTGTTCGCCATTTTCCGACGTAGCCACGAGAGACGTCATTAAAATAGCAAAAGCACAAATGGATTCGGAAGTTCACTTTAGAGCTACAAAATAGTGCAGCGTGTATATGCCTTCGCTTTCAACACGTTTGTTCCATCACACATATCGCTGCCGAGAGAGAGAGAGCTGCAGCAAGAGACTCAGTCGAAACTTTCTGGACTTTTGAAGAATTTGCAAAACTTTTCACCGATTGACTGACTTTTTTTTGCGCATAGGAGTCTGTATATGCACCTACTCGCGAATGGCTCAAGAAATATATATACACACGCTACATATATGCGTCGAAGGCAAAGAGGCCAGGGGAATACACTTCTTTATGGACTCGTAGCAGTGCTTCAAAGTAAAAAAATCGAGTGCAAAGTTTGCTTTCTATATACGTTTAAAGATTTATCTAACTGTTTTGCCTGTGCATGTGTGCACACATACACGCTCGCGCGCGCGCAATATGATTGCTTGAAAAATATATATGTATTTTTAAATGAGAATTCGAAGTACTGCTTTTTCCGGTATATTATACATTTTTTCCACGATTATTACGAATAACGTATTTGACATTGGCTATAAGATTTATTCTGGCGAATTTCTCGATGGCCGCCGCGGTGGTAGGCAGCTGCTGTGTGTCACACCAAATGATATTTTTCTGATACCTACAATAAAACGTCGGCATTTTTATCTTTTCAAAAATATTAACGTGAAAAATAATGATTGTCAAATAAATAACGGAACTCGCGCAACCGTTTGAGTTTCGTTTGTTGCAGCTGCCCCGTGCAAGCGAAAATCCCGTCGGCCTGGCAAATGAATCCGAGCAATAAGTATAATTATTATCGCTTCGTTTCAGACCAGCATATTTATATAATTTTCGAATTTCCAACGTAATAATTTTGACATAAAAACACACATTAAAATTATAAAAATACAGTGAATTTCGAAATTGTGTACGAAGGCGTGATGGATTCACGCCATTGGCTTCATCCGTTGAGGGTAATAATCGGCAAAATCAATACCCGCGTTGTTCCACTCACATTCTTCTTTTAAGTCTCGAATCAAAAAAATGCAAATTGTTCCGAAGAATTTTTAATATCCATACTGTTCTACTTTTTATCCATTGAAAAAGGCGTCTTGCGGAGTACTTTATCTTGTCTGAGACAGCCGGCATAAGTGAGTATTTGTATCGCGCGTCGAAACTTCGGGTATGCGCGCGTATCTCTCTATATACATTAGCCAGAGCTTTGCCGCACCCTATACGCCAAGAAAGTGTAGCGTGTTCAGCGGGTAAGGTAAAACTATACTGGCGCTTATAGCAAGTAAGAACTGTATATGCTCGTGCGCACACATATACAAAAGCCGTAACGTGACAATAGAGCTAGACAAAAGCCAAAGGTTGGCGAAAGAGAGGCAGAGCCAGAAAGAGAGAGAGAGAGAGAGAAAGCAAGAGGAAGAGAAAACCAGCTTTAAGAAAGTCCGATGTATATACACCGCCGCTGCAAGCCGCACGCACGCGAGTCAGAGTAGTAGCAGCAGCAGCTTAAACATTGATATTACTAAGAGGATTTGCCCACAATTTCATATAGCCATGTTGCTACGCTTTTTCGGTGCTAGAATCCATTTGGCCTACATATACAAAGCGCATATATAGAGCGAGAAAGAGAAATGGTTAAATTTTAATCAGAAGCTTCCGCTGCGTTTATTATATGCGAGTACTCGCAGGGACGCCGGCCGACGTTGTTTCAAGACAACGCGTGTGCCGTGCGGCTCTTTGGATTATGCGCGCACGCGAGGCTATATAAAACAAGCTCGAATTATTTTCGTTCGCGCGAATCGAGGATCCCACCCCGACGTGTACGCGAAATTATGCCAGCGCTTTCGAGAAATAAATAGTGCGCTCGAGCTTTTCCCCCGCTTCTATATACATAGAGAAGCGAGCGCACCGCGAGCCTACGGATTGAATCGCTCTAGAATACAGCTCGCAGGTATTTTGTCATTTATAATTCGCCAAAAAATTGATGGCTGTATTACCGCGAGGGAAAAAAATCCATTGCTGCCTCGTAGTTCGAGAGTATAAAATGAGTAATTGACTATTATTTTTCTCTTTCTGGTGCGCGTGCATGTGCGTGGGAGACAAGTAGCTTTTCAAGCACAACTTGCTGCAAGCTGCAGGACTGCGCATGCTTTGTACGGGTAAATATATTACGCGGAATAACGGAAAGGCAGACAAGAGAAAGAGAGAGAGAGAGGCAGGCAATTAAGAAAGAAGAAGTCTAGGAAGGCTTTGGCAGCTGCGTACAGATATATAGCTATACACGATCCTCGAGGGCTGGAACAGAGAGGAAAAATCTCTTTTCAGTGGCCCCAAGATTATATCAGCCTGTGTATACAGTCAAAGCTTGTGTTTGTTAAAAGGGTGTGCGAGTATCCGATTTTTCGAGTTTTACTGATTGAGTACGAGTCGAGTTTCCGTAAAGTCAAACAAATTCGAGTGCCCGAATATTTGGTAATGAATACACTATTTAAGATTTTTTACTTCAAATGACCATGTCCAGCAGCAATTTGACCGTCTTCTTGAAGAAGTGGTTTAGAGACACGTGTAGTGGTGTGTCACCCAACTTGTTCTTAGCATTGACTCGCACCGTTTGATGTTCATCGTCGTTGATTTCAAAGAATATCTGCGCAAAGATATAGTAATTCTTGCAAATGATGTGGGTGTAAATCCATTCTTATCGGCCATTATGTGATTTGATGCCTCTTCTCAACAGTAATTCGACAAAGTTTCTGCGACCAATTAAAAAATCCATGTGACTTGATCGACTCGAATTTTTTTACGCGGTTGCAAACCCTTAGTTTGTAGGCGAGCGATAAGAAAAACGTACGACAAAAAAGCATGAATATTAGACGAGTGCAGATATAAAAATTAAAATAAAAAAAGGAGAGGAGAGGGATAAAATCAGCATACACGGCTCGTAATTCACGAGTCTTAGAGCCTCGCGGCGCGTAACCATAATTACTCGTCTCTGCTTGCTCTTGCTCATTCTCCAGGCATAAAATTGTAAGCGAGCGCGAAGCTCAGAGCGCACTTATCGAAATTTACGACGTTTCGGCGTATAATTAATTGAATAAAAGACCGACTTGGCTGAGTGGGTGCAAGACTAGGGCTGACTGACAAACATACACGCGCGTGCATATATACGCACACTCACAATTCATCGGAGAGCGAGAGAAAGAGGCTCAACGGTACCATTCGCGCCCGCGCGCCGCGAGTAAGAGAGAAGAGAGAGAGAGAGAGAGAGAGAGAGAGAGAGAGAGAGAGAGAGAGTGAGTACGAGGGAAAATTTGTGCATGCATGAACACCAGACGCACACGCATGACGTCGTCGTCGCTGCTGCAAGTTCTCTCTAGCTCTCTCTCTCTCTCTGTTTTTTTTTATTTCATCCCAACCCAGTCACACACACACACCCACACACACACTCACTCACACGTAGCACATAGGCGCGATGTCTCGGATGAAATTAACGCTTCGGTGAACCGGTACCCTAGCTAGTATAACGTTTATCTCTGGGCTCTCGGTGTGGGTGTATGTCTATATACACATCTGCGCACTCACACGATGATACGATGACGCGCGACGTAGAAGGAGAAATGTGCAGACGCTTGATTGATCCTTGACGTGTTGAGCGCATATACCGTGAGCGGAAATATGCTTGAAATGCTGCCGGTGCCGCCACCGCTGCTGCTGCTGCTGCTACTGCTACTGCTTCTGCGGGGGTACAACGAAAGCAGCTCGAGAGATGCATTTAACTAAGTTGCCATGACGATACCTGCACGCGTATGCGATAGCTATTGTTGTTTTGTACGCGGCTACACGGTATATACAGCATGAGGAGGAGGACTACGACGAGGACGACGAGGACGACGACGACGACGATGACGATGATGTGCGAATTAATTACTTGAATGAATGACGGAAATTTCAACGACTGCAGCGGGTCGCGTGCGTTTAAGTATCTGCTATTGATTTTCTATGTACTCACCAACGATTCTGTGGGTGTACCGCCAATAAAAGCGAGATGCACGTGAATTTTAAAGGGAAAAACCGAGCCTCTGTGGAATTTGGATTTTTTATCTGCTCGACTTGTTTCTTATTTATTTCGCACAGCAAAATATAACTTGTAAAACCAGTTTCTTCGTTCTAGCGCGAAAAAATCATTCTTCGGATCGCTCAGAACCCTATTCAATTTTCGCTACGTTCGTTGCGAAATAACAAAAAAAAATAAATAAAAAAATAAAGCCATCTAATCTCTTGCGGACGATCCTGAACGACCATTTGAAATGTATATGCAATAGTCCGAAATGGTTTGACAATCGTGAATCCAAAGGATTACACGCTATATATACATTCGGCAGTGCGCAGTACGTATACGCGAGCGAGAGGAAAGCTTTAAACGTCCGAGCACGGAAATAATAGTCGCGGTCGCTTTAGAGGTGCGGACAATCGACTTTTTTTTCGTGCCGAGCGAGCAGAAGCAGCCGTGGCGATGAGCTTTGTCGTGTTTTGGTATAATTATCCGAGCGTGTACCGTTGTTGGACCGAGTGGACGCCGCTGATTTCGACTACGTGATTTCGTGCGCATCGTTGCGTGGTAGTGGGGAACGGCGGAAAAAAGCTTTTTTCGCGCAGGTCATGTCCGCGCGAGCGCAAATAAACCAGCGCTCGCGGGAATATGCGAGCGACATTTTTAATTTTCGTAATTTTTATGCCGTTACGCGTTTGCTGCTGCACTAGTTTCGCGAGTGCAATGGCAAGGAAGAAAGGCCTCCGCTCTCTCTCTCTCTCTCGCGTGCGCACACGGCGACTAACTCACGAGCTATTTGCTCAGAACTTCAAAGCTTGCAAACATACGCGTACGCACACGCGCGCAAAGCGGCCTACGTATAACAGCGAAAATCCTCGAGGGTGTTGGAGTCGCGTACACAGCCCTCACCCTTTTCGCGTCTCATAAAAGATAAAGGCAGCCAAATCTTTTGTTTTGCGCTCGACGCGTGTGTGTCTGTGTATACATAAGTTAACGTTGTAAGAAAAGAGAAACGAACGTAGAGAAACGAGTTTTCATTTCTCTTGTGTACATTTCACTCCTAAAATTTATACGTATTAGATTTTAGATTGTCCTTTTGTACTAAAAAGTCAATGAGACTTTAGATGCTTATCGTGCTTTATATAGGCTATTTATTAGCTCAGATTTATGCCTTAGCTACTATATGTGCTTGGATTAATTTATGTTTGAAATTTTCTAGGCTTTTTTTATTAATTTGTTAAATCGATGTTCAAACACGTTTTCAAGATTTCCAACATTTTACATATCTTTCAATAAAGAATTTAAGTGTTTTTATTTCAAGATTTTCTGTACTTGTCATGCGAATTTTTAGAAAGACGTGAACTAGGAATATCAGAAAAGTTGTTTGAAAAACTTTCATTTAAACAGACTTTAGTGTCCCTCAACTAAAAATTTTATGACGAAACCGTTTCTTAATTTTTTTTACTTTACGACAAAATCCTGCATTCAATTACGTTCGTTTACATAAAATTTAAGTTTGAAAATCGTAGATTTTATCAGCGGTTCAATCTAAAAATCTTTGAAGACTCAAAGGTATTTGAGACTCAATTTTTAATAACTTATTTAGATTGGATTTTTTTAACCTTTAAACGTATTTTTTATAATTAAAAAAGTATTGATTGCTTCATGAAGCAAAATAAATTTATTACTTGCAATAAAATAAGGTTAAAGTCATCATACCCACATTGTCACATTGAGCAAATGCTCCAGTATAATTAACCAGTTATTATTTAAGAATATTCTTACAAATATATTTGAAATTTTTGAGATAAGTCCTTTGCTGCTCAAGGTTGTGGTACTAGCTATTCATAATGCAAAGACTTTACAGAATCTAAGCTCCGTAGTTTAAATGGCTCTCTTTGAAAATAACAGCTGAGCAAATTTGAAAATTACATGAATCACAAAAAATGCTAAATAAGAAAAAAATTGACTCATGAACTATTTTTACAGGGTACCTCATGAAAGCTGCATCAGAAAAGTGAAACAATAAATTTATCTACAAAAAAGGTAAAAATATAAAAGATTTTAAATTACATTTAGCTATTGAAAAGCTATTTTTATTTTACGTCAAACCCTGTTTTGAATAATAAAATGTTTCATATTGGAAAACTCGCTTTTTATTCTCAGTTCATTGTGTACCTTTAATTAAAAATATGACAATTATCATATTACACATTAAAGCTTCGAACATATCAAGTTGCTGTTTCCGGAACGTTATCAGTCAAAATGCAAAAAATGAAATATTAATATCAACTTATAAAATGCAACAGAAATTTGATGTACAGAATATTATTTCTGAAGTGAGAGCGGGAAAGTACGTGAATTATTTGCACGAAGCACTCTTGCAGCGATTTATCGAATAATAAAGAATATGAAATAGCTTTTTCTCGTTACATACTATTTTCTCTCTCTCTCTCTCTTTATCTTTTTCACATCTCTAATGCATATTGGTAAAAGAATTCGTAGATGAGAATAGGGTATATCGCTGCTGAAAGAGAAAAAATCGACGGATACGCTAGCGATGTAAGAAAGCATTTACTAGTCTGATGTTCTCAACTTGATCGAATATATACAAGTGGAATGGAAAATATCTGCGCTCGAGAAGAAAGTATCAAAATGTTAAAGGAAAGGCGAGGAATGGGAAGTAACAGCACAATATTCCACGAGGAGCAGCTATAGTCCTTACAATCGGAAAATTTTCCTTTTTACTAGTCTTGAATATATGTATTTAAAAAAGAAAAAAAGAAAAGAGTAATGCCAAGCCAGGTGTTACCGAATCCACTTTCGACGAGCCTCACTCGTTTATGTAAATTACCTTTTCGTTGAATATAAAAAGGCGTAGTAGTTCGCAGGACGTAGTTCACCTTGGGGATTTTCGTGTCGGTGAAAAATGACAAAATAACTGAATTTTGATTTTATCGTACACGCTTTTTATTCGACAAGTTTTTTCCCGTCAGTGTGTATACGCTGCGCGAGCGTGTGTGTATACGCGCAGCCAATGCCCGTCGCTTCCTATCGCACATCTAATTGCAAAGTTGGACAAGAAAACAAGGATAGGAACAAGAGAGAAAGAGTACTTGGCAAACAAGAGGAAAGAGAAAGAAAACCAAGTAAATACAAGTCCCAGTTCGTTTAAGAGAAAGAAAGCGTATTATAGTATGTGTGTGTATAAACACGAGAACGCGCGTGATGAGGAAACGGAGAGAGAGAAAGAGAGAGAGAGAGAGAGAAAAAAAAGATCTATGGGTCTTGAAAGCGAGATGAGTTGAAGAAAGGAAGAGGTAAAGCTGAAGCTGCCGTTGATGCTTCTCTATCTCTTTTTCTCTTTTTTAAGGTGTGATGCGCGAGAGGTTCAGGAGCTTTTCGAGGAGAAAAAGTAGAAGGTAGCTTTACCATATAGGTATACAGAAATAGAGCGGCAAGACTACTCTGCTCTGGTGTTTCGAGCGAAATAGAAAAATCTCTCTCTTATTTGCAGCTCATTACAAGGTACACTGCAATTTTTCTTCCTTCCTGTCTTCGCGCGCGCCAGCTAAGCAAAGAAAAGTGCTGCTGCTGCTACTGCCGACGCTACCTATGCCTGCTTATATTTTTTGTCAACTATACACTCCGTATTTTACTTTCATTTTTGATACTACAATCGAATTGTAAAATGAAGAGGAAATTGGTGTACCCACGTTTCAACTAAATTGAATTCCACTCGAAGCGATAATTGAGTCAAATTTTACCCAATGAAAGGATAATGCACACGTGTATGCTTTGTACTTTTTCCCGGGGAAAAAAAGAATGCTTCGTTTCATTTCATCTGCATAATTGTCAAATATAAAAAAGCCGCGTGCACACAAAGTAAAGAGAGGCAAGGGAGAGAGTGGCGTGGACAGGGAATGAAGAAAAATCTCCATATTATCTCGAACTAGTACTTGTCAGTCCGTGCGACGCACGGCAGGAGGCAAAAACTTGGGTTCGAGTTTAGCACTTCATAATTTGGAGGTGTGTATGCGGAGTAGTAGTAACGAGTTAGTAAAATTGTCAAAGCTCGAAAACCGAAAAAGCCAGGCCAAAAGTCTGCCTCTCGAAGCGCTGGAATGCAATTTTCGCAAACACAGGAACACCAAAAGAAACTTGATTAATCACGCTGGTGTGGTATTTTTGGGGAAAAAAGTTTGAATTCACATTACGCCAAAATACGTATGTACACTTGAAAGCATTAAGAGCATCGTGTTCATAAAAAAAAATTGAAGCTACGTATGCGAATGTGAGTATTTTATTGGCATCATAAGCAGCAGTGTAACTGTTAAATGTGTTGAACCGTCGTCAAAGTACGACGAGAACATTTGACATTTATTTTATCGAGCTGCATGTGCCATTTGGGAGCAAAAAATGACCATCACAATGATATTTTTTGGCGCGCGTTTATACAGGGACGAGAGCCGTCACTAGGAACATTATATAAAGTTACTTGGAGCAGATGCTGAAGTTTTCGCAGCTCTTGGCCGTCTCCCTCACTCGGCGAGTTTCTTCTCTCTTTCAATGTCGCGTTCGCGCTAAAAAGCACCAATTAAAGTTATAGTTACTAAACATGACAAAGTTTCTGCTATGTAAGTTCGTTAAAGTCATTACTTTGACAGAAAAGAGAGAAAGCGAGAAATACAACGAATGTTTGAAATGCCTTGCTTTGATGGCTTGTTTGACGTACTAATAAAAAGTGAGCGGGTGATAGAGAGAGAGAGAGAGAGAGAGAGAGAGAGAGAGAGAGAGAGAGAGAGAGAGAGAGAGAGAGATGGCCAATTTGTCATCGAATGTCTCGTTTGCGTACTTTAACGAACTTTTGCGGAGTGCGTTAAAAATACGAGAAATAAATTTCTATGCCGCCTTCGGCTTATTACAGTCCATCTAATATCGCATCCACTCGTATCCGAGCTTTTGCACATACATCTTTGCACGCACAGACACACACACACACACACTCTCGCTTTTGCGTACGTGGGGGGACGTGCGCGACACAGTCAGCAGTGTATATGCCATTTGATTCTGAATAATTCATGGCTCGAGACTCAACTTTCGGGGGTGGGGTGGCTCGACGTCTTGTGAATACGAAAATCCATCTCGGCTGCGTGTGCGCACGTTGCCGAAAAATAAAAAAATGTATATATAAAAAAAATTGCATCCTCGCGTTCGTGCCTAACTTGATTAAGCCATTAATAATATCCGATTGTCGGATAACGTTTTTTACATAATGTATTTCCATGGCTTATTTTCCATATAGCATGAGCGAAAAGGCTGGATTTTACAAGCACGCACGCATTTGTTGACCGAATGACGAGTTATAAAATAAACATGCCAGACGAACGCTGGCCTGCGCGCGCGTGTTTGTTTATTTGTGGCTCTTTATCGCCGCGAGAGACACCACTGGCCTTTGATTGCGAAAACCAGCAGTGTATAACGAATGGAAATGGAAAATGTACTCCTGATCACATTATACACGTAGCTCTGCTATGACGTTGGAATTAATATTCCAATTCGAGTGCTATTTAACAAAAAAACATTGTCAATACGTGGCAAACAGCTTCCTTCGAAAAAAGTCATCATTACTATTTTCACGTACGTAAAAATGCCAATAAAATAAAACAATATCCTATTTCGAAGTGATAAATCGTCAGCTTTTTTCTACCACAAAAAAACTACAAGGAAAAATTTTAAAAATTTCATTTTCCGGATGTAACTTTTGAAATATTTTTACGAATACCTGCGGTTGAAAAAATTAAATTTCGATCCTACACCACAGAACTTCCTCTGGGAGAAAACAAAAAATTTATATCTAAAATCGATATACTTTTACTTGATTATTAAAATCTCAAGTTACAGCGATAGAGGTAATATGTGGGTGAAAGTTTGAATTTGCATTATCTGCCTGTGGATGATCTCGGAGAAATGGGCCAGCGAGATAAATTTAGCACGGTGTAATCAGCGAAAAGAGAGAAGAGCGAAATTGCGACTTGCTAGATTAGTTTTCGCGAGCAAGACCGAACTCTCGAGATAAGATTAAAGAGGTGCACGCGTATGTTTATCGAACTTGGCAGCAGTTACCTCGCTGCACGATCGCGACTTCCGATACAGCTCTCAAAATTGTCCCTCGGCACAGACAATTTGCATCTTATACATTTGAGTTTGAAAGAGGAAAGAAGTCAAAAATCGCGCTGCTAGATGACGGACGCCGGCGCAGTAAGAAGAAGCCAGCGTGTTTCGCACAGCTCAGCTCTGGCTGTCATCCGCGTGCAAAAAGAGAGATAGAGAGGTTATAAGACAGTGCTCACTTGGCCGACTGACGTATTTTGCCGAATTCGATCGTGCTCGATCTTATTATTTACATTCCGTGCGTCTATTGCAGGCCTCATTTTGTTTCGATCGCATGCGCGATAAGAGCGACGTATTTCCATCGTTACCATGCACTTCCGTGCTCGCTCCCTGCTATACTTTCCAATAGCATTTGAGGCCGCCGCGTATTGTTTTTTATCGACTACATTTCTTGCGGCTATAAGTTTAGTGGCGGCGGCTTGTAATGGCTCGCGCATAAACAGTGTATAAATCATTACGTAATGTCGAGCGACGTGCGTAATCAAAGCGACGAGACAACAGTTGTCAAAACGATCGAGGAGAAAAAAAAACAATCGGGACGCAATTTAGGATTGTTGGGAGTGAAAAAGAAGGAGGAATAGCTTTGGATTTCAAAAGTGAAAAGCAGCAATCACGGAGAGCAGTATTTGTAATTGTAGGATCGAAATCAACAGGTATAACGGCGGAACGGAGCGAGAAGCCACACCGCTGAAATATCAGAGCAGAATAAACCGATGCTTCTTCCAAAGATGCGGCAGCAGCTTTCTAGCGCGCGTCGGATTTTTTTTCTTAGAATCAGAAAAGCAAGTGCTCGTGTACTTACGGTTTATCGGGCTGAGACCTACGCACTCGCATCTCGGCCTTGGCAATCTCCTCGGCTCTGGTGACGCTTTTGGTGCGCCTCAGCCTGCAACCGCCGCCGGTGCTCTCGTGATTGTTGTCGCCGTTTTGTGGCATTGTTTCGAGTATTTTTTTCCTTGGCCTCGCTCAATCAGAACTGCAACAGAAGAGGCGAGTTCGGTGATGGATATGAGAAAAACAAAGTAACACGGCACCCGCGCACGATCGAACGTAAATATCAGATTGTGTTGTGGATGGCGACTCGTGGCGTGCACACTTTGCACAAGCAGCCGACACGGACTCGACTCTGCTTTGCTGTGCGTGTGTCGTCGCGAAAATTGGCTGCTCCGTGCAAAAGAGACCGACAGCTGAGCACTGTGTACACACCGTCGATATTTGAGGTTATGCGCGAATATACGAGTCAACGCTCAGTCTTTTGCCCGAGTAGTAGTGTGTGTATAGGTGCTTATATTAGCTGCGTATACATATAGCTCGCGGACATACTCGATTCCAAGGTGAGCGTAATACACACAGTATTGAACTTGGCCAGTCGAGACTCTATGCGCGTTTGATTGACGCAAGATCAAAAAGCAGATTTAGTCATTTGTAAAAAATTCGTGTGTATGGTATTTTTAATTTGCGCGGAAAAAACGAGCTCGAGGAAAATATGAGTCGTTAGAGTAATAATATCGACTTTTTTTAATACACATCATCGAGACATTGAGAAATCTTGTAATCCTTGAAAATAGTCTAGTGTGCTTAACCACGATGATTATGTTATTGAGCTTCTCAAGCGTAACGATGACAATCAAAATTACTCCTATACACATAAGTTGTGTCTCGATCTATGGATATACGGAGCAATGATCGTTATCGGACTAATATCTATAGCAACGATTAAAACGTCCAAAGCCGTTGACACAATTTCTTCTTTGCTCTCGTTTCTTTGCCATTTGCCGATTGCAAAAAAATAGAGAAAAAAGAAAATGCAGCGAAGTCGAGTCCGGTGAATTCTCGTCTCTCTGCTCAGCAGAAGAATTTCGTGTACGATTGTCACATTAAACACGCGTCGATAAAGCGGTGCAAAAAATTGAATATCGATTTTGGGAAATCATGTAATATCGGCCCGCGCACGTGTGTAGCAATAGTCGATAAATTCACGTCACCCGTCGCGCGCGTTATATATAGCGGATCGTCTTGGACCTCTCACGCTCACGAGCATCATTGAAATATCAACATATCTTCGTGTATACAGATATATAATCACACGGACCATGAATTCTGATCATAGCATCGATCACTCAGGCATCTGCGAAGCACTAAATACACCTATATGCACACTACTATATACATGTTGTATGTATATGCACCAGTAGAGTAGCTCCGCACTGCTGTGTGCATCCTATACACAAAGACCATGTCAACGAGTAATACGCGTTCACAAATTTATGCGCTCTACACGCACATGTATGTATACACACAAACACACGAATTAATATATACATACCTATGACGCCGTCTTGGAAAAGCCTCGATGTATGTATAGTGTAATATAATCAGAGCAGTTTGAGCGCCGTCCGCGGCCCGACTAATCGACTTGCGAATGCGTCGAGTGTGAGCGTCGTCCGCGAGCGCGTGTGTCCGTGATTCTGATAAGAGAGAATTTCTCCCTGTATACAGATACGTATCGGCGCGACCACTCGACTCACTTATCGCGCTCTTTTTTCCTGCTGTTCAAGCCCGATAAAAAAAAAATTCGTTCAGTTCTTATTTTTGTTTGAATTTTTTTTTCTTTTTTTTTCGGGTTAATTACGTGGCCAGCGCAATTAACATTTAAAGGGTCAACGCTATGTTTTTTTCTCCAGTTGGAACACTCGTCTGCTGCGTATGCTAGCACGTCATTATAAACTATTACGAAATTTTAATCAAGTGATCCGACTGATACTCAAAACCGCATAACTATACAAACCATTTTACACATTTGAACTTTTCAACTCGCTCACTCTCTCTTTCTCTCTCTCGAAAGCACAAAATTGCACTCTAAACTTTGTCCGAATACACTCGGAGAAACATACACACGCACACACTCATTAGGAGTCTCTTTTACACCGGGTCTAGAGTATAGCCCAAGCTGCCTCGCGCTATATGTATAATAAATCGTCGGCGCATGCAGCCAAGCGCATGGCCCGCGCAAGTAGACTCTTAAAGCTTAGTGCGGCGAATAATGAACACGCACGCAAGGCTATATACATAATTAAACATTTCTAAATTCATAGCCGCGCGTGCGTGGCTGCTTGTATGGTCGTCGGTAGGTATAGTATAGCAGTGCATCGGTGTTGGTTGGTGCAGCGTTGCAGCGCGCGAGACGGCGACGATTCCAATGGTTGAGTTGCTAAGTGTAACGAGCGCCAGCTGTACGTGGCGAACTTGTCGTTCAAGTATCGACAGCCTCTCTCTCTCTCTCTCTACACAGCAGAGCTTTTCGGTTTCGCGAAACTTACGTGTGTGTATTATATACCGTTGAGCAAGAGAAGCAGCGAGACAAGTTGGAAAGGGTCCGTGCGCAGGATATTACATGCCACGACGCCGAGAGAAGTATCTATTTGCTTCGACGCTTTACAGAGAGAGAGAGAGAGAGAGAGAAACCTGCTACAGAGTAAAGTCAACCATCCCTCGAACGATAAATCAAAGTAAGGGAGAGGAGAGAGCGAGCTAGGGAAGAGGAGAGAGGCAAGAGTTTGATGAGGACGATGATGCAGCTATGGCTCGAGGATGTATTGTTTCTTACCTCGAACCTGACTGAGCTTGCAGAACGTCGATTCTTCGGCCAATATAATGGACTCGAAAGTTTGCTGGCGCGCGCGATGTGCAGGGGAATATTTTTCTTTCGCTCGAGCTGCCTGTCTCGATCCCGCGGCAGCTATAAACCATGCCCTATACGTGTGCCAAAGGATATCGCGTCGTTAAAGTTGCGATAAAAAATGTTTCCAAAAGCCTTCGTGTCAACCAAGAAGAAGAGAGAGCATTACCGCGGCGTTAACTTTTGGCATGTGACCTTTATTCGTATAGCAATAATGCAGCTCAGCTATTCAACAATTCGTCGCAGCAGTTGAACAATTCCACGCAGGTCATCGCGGCGCAGGTCAAGATGGCATCGCGCACCGCCGATAAGCAGCAGCTCGTGTACCTGGTGCACGAGTCCGGTGTGCACCCACTTGGCTCCGTCGTGGTCTCCTCTTCCGGTCCCGTCGAATCAACTCCTCCTTCGTTATTCCCGTCAGTCGCGTTGTAATAGTAGCGCATGTAATCGTTGTAGCTCGGCGGTGGCGCTTCGTAGTCGTCGCGAGCCACCACCTCGTACGATGGCACTGGATCTCTGTAGGGCAGATTGGGTCTTCTGGTTGGCTGCTGCTCCTCCACGGGAACGCCGAGAGCGCCCAGAGATAGCGCGAGCCATGGAATCTGCCGAGTAGAATGAGCAAAAAATGTTGATTGACCGGTCAGTGATAAGCGGCAATTGTTGCGTATACTAACCGTAGCCAGTAGTAGATTCATCTTCAACCTGTTCGAAAGAGCTGTACGAAAAAGTGGACACGAGTTTCATCAAAATGAGCGCTTAAAAGCGTCGTTCTAGCGTCATAAAAATTAGTCATCGCTAACTGGCGCGTTATTGTCGGCTAAGCGCACGCGTGCAGCACGATTATGACGTAGCTGCGCGTGAAATGTCATTTTCGCAGTATGAATTCTAAATTTCGCTCACCCCCCGTCGACGAATCCCCGAAAAGTCGTGAAAAACATATTTACACTCGGGCGCGCAGTCAGCAGCAGCAGCAGCGACTGGCGCGGGCGTCTTTAAGTACGTCTTATAATTTCATCGCTTGACATTATGCATATTTAAAGACACGAGAGGAGCAGAGCGTGGCATGAGGCCCCTCGTGCATTGTGCACGCGACGCGAGGACAAAAAAAGAAGGATTCGCATAGATATACAGCGGAGGAAAAAAATGGCAACCAATCTAGCTCTTTCTCTCCCTCTCTCTGTCTGTCGTATAATAAAGCGACAGCGCGCGGCGCATTATTATGACTTCTTCAAATGTGCTCGGGCGCTTTTTGCGCGCGCCGTGCATGTCTGACGGTCGTTATATACTTGAATATTACCGTGAAAACGTTTCCCGATATATGCGCCGCGCAGCGCATTTGACGACTTTGAGCGCCGGCAGATTTATACGTACGAGCTTCATAATTTATACGCTCGGGCAGATCGTCACGGCTTGACGTTTATATTTTTTTCCTATTTACGTATACATGAAACAATATATGGATTGTCTGTCTTTCTCTCGTTCTCTCTATCTCTCTCCTTCTCCCGTGAGTATAAGCGCGGGGGTGTTCTTTTTTCTTTCCCCTTTTGTGCCAGGAGCGAGCCAAACGATAAAGAGCATACCCCCAGCCAGGCGCGCCAGCAAGAAAGGCGCAGAAAAGTAGCCGCAAACTTGGCCGCAACGATCGAAAAGTTTAAAGTCCAGTGAAAAACTTTTGCAATATTGTTTGTCGTTGCGGCGTCATTCTTATACGTGTGTATACGTAGGGAGCGAGAGATATTCCGATGCCGAGCTCGTGTGTATGCGCGTGTATTTGTGCGTGTGTACGTGTGCGAGAAATACACTCGAAAGTCGAACGCATCGAGCCCGGGGAGAGTTCAGCCGAGCAGAAACTGGCAAAGGTAGATTTGTATTCTGGATACGTGAGAAACGTCGTCGTAGTCGTTCGATTTCGCGATAGCCTTTGTTTTCCGGTTAGAGCGTCGGAGGCAGCTTCCCAAAGGCCGTGGCGTGCTGCGCCGAGCTACCTCTAGTCCTGTAACGATGATTGCTCAACAGAGGATTTCATTGTTGGTAGGGTGTATTAGACCGCACCAGTACATCCAGACTCGAGACGCGGCCTGTATACATACCCACCGCAAATAGACACGCACTGCAAGCGGATATTTTATAGATATACGGGTGTATCGTGGTATGGAGCGTAAAAATGGATTTAAAGTCTAATCAAGCGAAATGATTGATTTTTCCGAGTCGATCAGTCGGGGCTCCTATTATATATAGTTTCAAGCTTTACCGCAGCGCAAGAAAGGACAAATTTCCCGCTGAAACTTTTAAGTGTAACGAATGTACAAAGAGGATATGCATCCACGCAGACACAATAAGTTAATTAAGTCGCTTTTTTCCGCAACACCTGTAAATTACAATGAGCAGCAGCTCTCGCGCTAAAAACGCCCCAACGTTTCTTTGCCGCGCTGTTGCGCGATGTACACCCACATATATATACCACGTCCGACGCGTATATACGCCAGTTCGCCCGCGCGTATACGTGTCTCTACGAGTTTAACCATAAAATTAATTTAAGCCCCTCCGTGTGTCTCTCCAGAGAGGAGCCCCAAGCCGGACGACGACTACGATGTTCGGGGCTTGCGCTCCGGCGATATTTCAAAAGGGAACTGTCGATACATGCTTGAAAATGACCCCAAGCTTCCAATTCTATGGACTTGGGACCGGTAAATAAATTAACAGTAGCTGCTGTAGACCAGCAACAGTAGCAGCAGCTATATCGGGAAAATCCCGATGGACGGACGGTGATCTGACTATTTTTTTTAACCCTGCTGCTGCTGTGCACATCGCTCGTCCTGGTCGCGGCCGTACATTTTATGTATATATACGGGCATCTGTGGCCTGACGTTGCGAAAAGATGTGCTTGTTTTATTTACCCTATTTTTTCTTTTTTGTTCCTCAAACGTTTGAAATATCAAACGGGACATTTTTTTTCACCTTCGCTAGAGTAAAAAGATCGATTTTAAAGGCATTGAAGGGTGGGAAATGGAAAAATATATATAAGCGCGCATCGCTCGATAAGTCAATCATCCAACATGCTGGAGAAGAAAAGTCTGCCCTTGTTCGCGATTAGGGCATCTTTAGCTCTTGGCTGTTCTTGGCCATCGTGAAACATTATACATTTTCCAAACACTAACAAATTACAAAATTCCATTATTAATAAATCCCCTGGGCAGGTTGGTTGGAAAATCCTTCGCCGCCACTGCTGCTGCTGCCTGCCTGCCTGCCTGCCTGCCACTGCTGCACAGCATCGTGTACTTACTCTCTAATAATTAAAAGAAGGCTTTAAAGCGATATTGAAATTAAAGCTCTTGCAGTGCTCTGGCTCTGGCGCTGCTCTTCGTAGCATTAATGGCGTTTGCTCGTCACGGTAGCGACAGCTACGCCTCGGGCATACACATCGAAGCTTATAACGCAGACACACTCATACACAGACCCACACCCACACATGCACGCGCACATACAGAGGCAAACTGAGGCTGTGCCGCCCCATGCACAGTCGCTCGCTCAGTGTTTGCTTGTGTGCCTGCTGTACAGAGGAGTATGATCCTCGAGCGTATAAGCTCACAGCTAAGAGGCTATTTAGTTGGCTCCGCTGTTGATGCCACCACTGCTGCTGCTGCTGCTGCTGCTGCTGCTTCTGCGACGTCATCTTAAAGGATATCAGCGAGCTCGCTTCAGCCACGTATACACACCTGATGCGTGCCTAAGCGTTTACCTCCTCCCTATATTTTTCTCTCTTTTTTCTAACCATAATGGAGGAGAGATAAAGGGTTTAGCTGAATAAAGCGTAAAAAAATTATTTCGTATTTGCTCGATTCTGCTAAATGGAATTTCTGACTAAAGTTTGATTAGACCACCAGACTTTTTACGCTTGTGATATAATATAAGTTTTGTGATATTTTATCAGTAGCATCTAAGACATTGAAATCGTGAGTTGATCGCGAAGAGGGTCAGCTCGTGAGGTTTGCAGAGGTGGATTACAGAGCGCGCTAATCACGCCATAGCGTAGAGGTGAACATTTTTAGAATGAATATCAAAATTTTTTTATTATTCATGAGTATAAGGATCTATTTATTCAATGTTTTCTGAGCATTTCACATCGTGTATAGAGGACCCTTATGCGTTCGGCTCTTAACTATTTTTTATAGATTTTCTTCCGAACGTTTCAACTTTTGAAAGCTAACGTATATAATAAATTGTATTCAGGCCTAATCTACGAAAAAAGAAAGCCCCAGTCAGCGTGTTCATCAGCCTCGGCCGCCTATTATATGTGCTCTGTATACTATTACAATTACAGATTCCAAAAACTTACTATAAGAGCTAACGAAATCTAAGGTCGATTCGTAGTTGCAACGTTTCTGCAGCGTCATGTATCTTTGCCGTGTTCACGCTTTTCTCTGTCTAGTATTACACGTATACAGTCGGAGAGGTTAATTCGGAAACGATTAGAAAGTGTCAGTCCACCGAAGTAGAGGCGATTGTAATTACTACCACGCATGTTGTATACACGAAGGGGGGGTCCATTATACTATGCTAGATTTAGGATTTCTAATTTTTATTGTGCATTGCTCTCTACATAGCTCTATAGTAAGTCTTATGTGTAGAGTCAGTATGCGTTACGACGACGTAACGTGAACATCCCATCGAAAGATCGCATCAAGAGCAACAAGTTATTTTCGTGAAAAAATACGTATTTTTAATTACATAAACGATTGTATTGTGTGTGTGTGTGTGCGTGTGTGTGTGTGTGTGTGTGTGTGTGTGTGTGGTGTGTGTGTGAGTGTGAATGTGCAGTATTATTTTGATATCGTGGCATTATTTAACTCCGATTTGGAAAAATTGAAAAGCTTACGAGAAAAAGAGATATAATCTTCTGGCAAGCTACTGGTACGTCGAATCACAACAGTGCATCACGTGGCTATATGCAATGCTGAGCACAGGAGTTGGTAACACTTGGTCGGTCAATTTTTTAATATATATGGTAGATACGACGTGAACTACACCGAAGAATTTGGATTTAATCACTTTAACCAGAAATAGGTGCTTCGACACTAAACTTGGTCGTTGGGATCTGTAAAAGAAATCGCGTGGTCGAATTGCTGCTAAGAAGCGGTGTGATCCGAAGTATAGTATGGAGTATCAGCGAAGTATGGACATCAATGCTCGGGACAAGGTGAATAACTTACCGCTACACTTTGCTCTGTCCCGCGGCAATATGCAAGAGGCCGAAGAGCTGCTGCGAAAAGGTGCCAACCCCAACTCGATCGACAAAGAAGGATGGACTCCTCTGCACTTGATTTGCGAGCGCAGAGGCGATGAGGATGTCCAGGCGAGGATGTTATTCGAGCTCAGCAGCGAAAAATATCAGCCAGTGCAAGTGAATGTCCAGAACGATGAGGGCAACACACCCTTACACGGTGCTACAATAAATAACATGCCGAAGGTAGTCAAATTACTCCTAAAAAATGGTTCCGATCCGAACTTGTTTAACAAGAATGGAGAGACGCCCCTGCACAATATTTGCAAGAGAATAAGAATCAAGAAAGCAAGCGCAACACTGCTGAGAACCAATTTGGCTCTGAACAATCTCAAAAACCGCATGAAAGTAGCCAAATCACTACTGAGAAGAGGCTCCAATCCGAATTTGGTTGACAAGAACGGATCGACACCTTTGTTTATCATTTGCAATGGTGCCTTGGAGAATTGGGAACATTCGAATGATACACAGCTACGCTCAGGTCTAAAAAAACATGAAAAAAAATTGGTCAAATTGCTGCTGAGAAAAGGCGCCGATCCAAATGTTGCTAACATTAAGGGATTGACACCGCTGCATATTTGCCTTAGACGATTCGACTCCAACTACAACGATGACTTCGCAAAGCCATTCTTCAAAATTTGCGGTAAGATGGGCTGGCCAACTCTTCAATGGGCTGTGGCGAATCTCTTTCCGGATATGGTCGATGAGCTCTTGGATCGTGGTGCTGATCTGTCGAGCTTCGTTTTCCCTACGGCCAGTCAGTTTTTTGAGAGATATGAAGTTGAGAGGCATGAAGGTTATTATAAAAAGAGATCTACCTTTAAATTTAAACTAGCATCTGGTGCTCTTACCGTCACCGAACGTCTTACGAATAGGGGGTACGAGCTGAAACGAAACGACACACTGGCGATCATGAAATTATTCGCTGAGTGCCAAATATTTGAAAAGTCGGACAATTGTGACAAATGTTGGTATGATGACGAGGATTTCTGGAGCAAAGCAGAACAACTAATGGTGAACAAGAGTCTGTGGCTTGACGAACTGATTAAGTTACGACCTGAAGAGGCAGAAAAACTATTGACATGTACGGACTATTTTAACTTAACAAGAACCCCCTTTGCTATACCCGGTGAGCATTTTGACGATTGTTATTTGCATCTGTGCGAAAAACTATCTAGAGGATTTTTCCGGCGCCGGGCACTGGATCCATTCTGGGAGTTGATACACAAACGACTACCCCTTGAGTGCTGTGAAATGGTATTGGAGAATTTGAATAACGAAGATTTATATAATATTTGCTTGGCAGCTGCAGGTCAAAGCTCGTGATGGGCATAAGCATATTTGAAGTATTTTTTTATGTCTTGTATTATTAAATATTACAAAGTATCTATATCATCATATTCAAATAAATGAATTTATAAAATAAGTTTCGATTTTTTTTATTGATTAACACTCGGTCATAAGTAAAGAGTCTCAAATTATGTATTCTAACCACGGCATCTAATCGAGACCAAAGTTAACTAAATAAAGACCATAAATATAATAGTACTTTACTTTATCTATCTCTATCTCTATTTCTATTTTTTTTCTCTACTTATAAAAAAGAGAACGGCCGAAAAGTGAAGTCGCGTAAAACTACCTCTGATTGGCTGACACTGACGACGACGCCCGACGCGAGCCGACTCGATACGAGCGCCTGCGCTGCTAACTGTCAACAGACAGTTAGTACTTAAATAACCTCAAAACACGAATGAAAAAATTGACACGCGCGAAGCGCGTTTGAAACTTACTATTTCTGAATCTTAACACGAATAAAAAAATTAACACGCTCGGAGCGCGTTTGAAACATACTAGTAGTATAAAATTCAAATACTCGAAAAAAATGGGTACCTGAAAAGAGTCGGCCCTTGAATTCTTCTGACTCAACTAAAACTCGACGATTTAGATTCGAATCGGGTAATCGCACATCCATAATTGATAACCTCGCGGATGGCCCGAATTATTCCAATCGTTGCTCATATGTACGCGAAATTCCAAATTTAAAATTTATTTTGATGACGTCGTGTCGATTCACTCGTCACAAACAGAATTCGTTATATACTCTTTTTACCGACCGCAATCCAGAGTGGAATTATTATCGGTCCGTCGAACGCACCTCGAAACAAAAAAAACCTCTCGCTCAGATTAGTAAGAATTATTTTGTCAATTAGTTTGGAAAATTGAAAAAAGAGAGAAAAAGAGGCCGTCGCAGCGGACGTGCGAATTTATAAACATGTTTGTAACGTTAAACCGAAAGCAGCGCGCGACACACAGCATCAAAATGAGTAAATATAATACGCTGCATTCGACATACATGAAGGGTTCACTTTAAAATTTATCCGATAGCTGGTATATACACGTGCACACACATGCATGAATATGCCGGAGCCTCCACCCTCTCGAAGGCTCGCCAATTGATTCTGAAATATGCATGAACTTATATACTCAAACTGGCAATCGCGTGTATCTGTACACCTACACATATATACGCGCCAGAGTTTCGCCGGAATTTGCCGGGTCCAACGCCCGCGTGTGTTCGACTTTATTTTAAACACCACAGTTGGTAAATAGAGCGACTGTACGCTGCAACGGCGGCGGCAGCCGTGCCTGTTTTCATTCGATTGGATAATTCGGCCCCGGCAAAATGTCGGGGGGATGGCTAAAATGCGATTTTAATCATTGCATATTTAAATTTTTCTCCTGCACGCACGTACATGGAAATATATTGTTTACACACGCTGCTGGCACGATGCGCGATGATTTTTAAGCCTCGAGATGCGAAATGTAATTTTACGGATTGAAACGAAAATTAATAAAATATTTGCTTCGGTAAAAGTGAGGAAAAATTTCCGAGAATCGGAGAAGCTTTTACGTCACTGGAAATGCCACCCCGAAAAAAGGAGCAGCTCTAGGATATAAAATCATTGAGCCCCGCTTGTGGTTGTACGGAATTATGCGTGTCTATTTACACAAAGGGCATAGCTGGCCTTTACTCACGTAGCTATGAGGTCGTCTTTTCTCTTTTTTGGATCGCTTTTACGAGTACCATCATCAACTCTAGCATTGGAACGTATGTGTAAACCATGAGACTCTTCTTTTCTTTTCAGGCCGAATCTCTTTTTACGAGAGGAAAACCTTCTTAAATCGAAAGAAATTCGGCCGAGACTGCGGCTATATACCTCTCTCGGAGTCGTTCGGATAAAATAAGTCGGCGTGCGAGGATCTCGAGCTTTGCGCACTTTTTCAGAGGGAAGTGAATTTAATTTCTGCGCTTGAAAGCCGAGATTTTTTGTCTTTATGAGCATTCGATTTGAAAAGGGATAAAGTACCTTCTGCGACGTGGCTACGCAGCCTGCGCGCGACTATCAAATTATCAGTGTAAAAGCTCGCATCTGGAGAATTCGGAATCGAATCGTGAGTGGTGTAAAATAGAGGGTCGCTCATAGCACTTCTACTCTGGGCGTTGGAGACTTGTAAGAGGCGGATGTATATATACTATGCAGCAGCAGTGTGCAGTCGCTCTATACGGCAACGCATTTCTGCTGTATTTGCCTGACATCGCAATGACCTGTACAGGGCCGGCACCGCCACCGAGCGCGAGTCAGGGAGCTTAATTCGATCACGATCAAGAGAGACGCTACTACTGCTGCTGCTGCTACTTGTGTGTGTAAGTCTATGTGTGTGAGTGTGTGTGTATGTTGGGTCTCATCTCTGGATGCCCAGCAGTAGGTCAATTAGTGTTGAGAATCTCTTGCTATGCGAGAACTGCGGGCATCGGCGAGATAATCCAATTTCGTCGAAAACTTGTCTCTCTCTCTCTCTCTCTCTCTCTCTCTCTCTCTCTCTCCCGCGAGCGTGTATAAGGAGAAACTCGAGCCTCTGTGTACCGTAGCAATGCTCAAGCCCTTTGTGGTCTATACGTACATGTACATTTCCGATGTGTATATACGTGCTTGGTTTTCCAGCTGTCTCGTTTATAATGACAAAAACGCAAATTCAGTTGTGCTTTGCTCGAAGAAAATTTCGGAAAATCATCTGGAAGACAATTTTTATTTATGTAAAATCGCTTTCTTAATGACCCAATATCATTTTTGAACGTTATCCATCGCTAACGTATTGAGGCTAAATCTAGAAGCGTATTTTGCTCATCATTAATTATCCCGACAGGAGGCAGAAGCCACCACAAGCCGTAATAACGCCTGCCGCTTATATTGCAAGAGAGAGAGAGAGAGAGAACGAGAGAGAGTTCAAGGGCCCGGCAACTAACCATTGGAAATTGTCTCTCTTATCGATGCACGTATATACATATATACAGAACGGTTACCGAGAGCGTGAATGAGAGAGGAGCTTGTAATGACCAGAGCATCAGAAGCAGCAGTGCACTTTGAAATTGCACAGAATCAATCGCCGTTCCCCCATGCGCGTATGTTGCACTGTATTTCAAGAAATCGATTTGCTCCAAGAGAGCGAGAGCGATCAACCATGCGTGTATTCGCGTGGCCTGTTTTGCGCTCGAGTACTTTGGTGTCGATTTACAGGCGCGCGCGCGAAAAACGTCCAAGCTTTAGCATAATTCGAATAATTCTAGGTAAACGAAAACAGGAAATTTCATTGCACATTAATCAACAGGATTTATATTTATTACAAATTATTCATTATTACGATACAACTCGATGGGAGTCACTGTATAGAGTACTTTTACAACAATAAATTAAATTGAATTGAATAAACGAATAATGCATCGTAAAAAGCGACGCTACACTATGTTATACATAAATCAGTCGTAACATTTTTCAATTTCATTGTTTTATTTAAAAAATTTGACCTAATATTCTTTGCGTGATAGCTAATACTTAAAATATAGATTTACGGTTTTATAAACGCTACATATAGCGAAATTTTTTCTATAAATTTCATTAACGACACGCCATTCAAATAATTCATTAAAAAAAATTATTTGTCCATATCTCCTGATTTTTCCTTCTAGCTTTTGATTAATGATAACTGTGTACATTTAAAATTAATTATTCTTAGATACAAATTTGCGAAGCATGTGACGTGATGTAAAAATGATCCAAATCATTAACTAACTCATACTCACAAGAAAATACTCTAAACCAAGCCGTTAACGTTCAACAGCGTCACAATATGCTTGATTTTTAGTTTGGTCGCCATTACAATGATTATTTATCTACAAATCTTAGTTTCGAAGTAAAACTTAAGTTTTCCTTGGGAGATATAGTTTATTACTTTGTTTGCAATATCAACGAGATTTTCCAGCTCATTGTTTGCATAATTGAAAAACTAGACGAACTTACAGTTATGTATGCGCAGCATCAAACTGTATAACGTCAATTTTTATAAATATTGTTACTTTTCACAGAATCAACATCGCATTTTGTTCATTTGTGTGTAATCATCTCGAGTCTCGGTATTAAAAAAAAGTTGTATAGTTTTCAATTCAATAATAAATGAAAATTCATTACTTCTTCTTATTCTTATATTAAAACATTTCATGACTATCTATTTTGATGTGGATGTAGGGAGGGCTCAGGAACATCACACAAATCATGGTTTAATCATGACAAAAAATTGTCAATAGATTACTGACAAGAATCAGAGTTTCACTTAAAATGTAAATATGTAAATGAAAATAAAAAATTTAGTTATCTAAAAAAATTTTTTTTTTCGCGAGCAATTGAGTACGTTTATTTGACGCGAATGATCCGAGCCTTCGTATGAGTGTTAGAGTGGGTGTATGCGTGTGTACTCGGTAAAAGAGAGATTCAGTCGCGAAATTGACACTTGGCCATTATCCCAAGGATCCTATCGTCGTCTTCCTCGAACGAGAAAATTGCAATTCCCCAACGCTTCGGTAATAACTTTCCTTCTAAGAAAGAGACAGAGAGAAAAAAGTGTATGTGGGGGGCACGCAAGGCTTTAATTGAAAAGATTGAAACTAGTACGGAATCTCTGCTATAATTTTGGCATCGACGCAGTCGGAGGAAGGCTCGAGAGATCGTGCACCTCTTCGAACGACTTTTTTGCCGCGCTCTGAATTTCATCCATTGTGTGCATCGTCTTGGATGTTATGTCGTCGATTTGATGTCGCGTAGTTGTAATCAACTCATCAGCAGTTTTGGCCGCGCTGTTGGCGAGATCTTGCACCTCTCGATCAATTTTCGAAATCACCCATTCGATTGCTTGTCTGCCCTGAAAAAAACGTTTGAAATTTGTTATAAAATTTTCATTAAAAAATGTTTAAAGAAAAAATGAATTGTAAATTATAGATATGAATAGGAGTGTCAAATATACTATACTTTCATAAACAACTTTTTTTAATTCGTAAAAATTATACCGTTAAAATTTCTGGTTATTTTACTTCGCAAAATTAGTATGACTTTTTTTCAAGATTGAAAAAATTGCTTTAATGGACTACACGAAATGTGACGCAAATAGCTAGTCACGAATGTTAATATTACAAAAATATAAATGTTTACGATCAGTATAGCTCGGACAACATAGAAAATATGTACCACAGCGTTTTTTTTCTTGCGATTTTTTCTGTTTTAAACTGCAATGCATCCAAATTAAGGATCATTAATGGTGGTATAGTGAATTCTATCAAAATCTATCCATATCAAGCTTCTTTGCAACATGAATTAGTTGGGCATTTTTGTGGAGGTTCCATAGTTCATAAACATTATGTTTTATCAGCTGCACATTGTTTTTATCCAAATCAAGAAGAGTAGGGACTTAAATAAAGTCAGCTACATCAATTGCAATTAATAATAAAAATTCGTCTTACATATTTTTCAGAGAATTATTAGATGCGAAAACGATCGAAGTTGTAGTCGGATCTCGCAATTTGAAACATAACAGGGGAATAAGACATGCCGTCGAAAAAATTTTAATCAATCCGTATTATCGTTTACATGTATGAATCATTTGCGAGACCTCAGACATATAATATAAAATTTATTGAGACGCGGAATTATTCCAGGACAATGTACCTTATTATGGAGATCTTGCATTGGTCAAACTGACGAAAGAGATAACTTTCAGCGATAAAATTCAACCGATTAAATTAGCAAAAGCAAATCACGTAGTTCACGATGGACAAGTTTTAACTTTCACTGGTTGGGGATGGAAGAAGGTATAATGTGTTTAGTTAAGAACTAATAACAACTTGAAAGGGTGGTTTTTGTAGGTCGACGCAGACGAACCAGAAGAATATTTGCGTTTTGCAGAAATGAAAGCTTACAACAACGATAAATGTAGAAAAGAATGGAAAGACTACATTTTATGAAAATGGGGAGGGAGAGTCTAAATATGTCGTTATAGTCACGAAAAGGAATGATATGTTTGAAAGGAGAAAGCAATTTTTGTGATGTAAAGAATTTGAAAAATATTTGTACAATTTTTTAATCGTCATAATAAAACGCTCATTTATTTTCTTAAAGGGTGATTCCGGAGGACCACTCGTGGATGAACATAAAGTTCAAGTAGGGGTGTTAAGTTTTAATGATAACTGTGGGGACGATTCCGAGCTTCCGAGTGGGGCCACCGATTTAAGAATCTGGACGTCGTGGTTATCTAAATATATACATTACGAACCGTCGTCCAAACCTACACATCCAAAACCGAAACCCTCATTGGGTTAATATCAATTGTGTATTCGGAATAAATTATTATCTTAACTACCATCCATCTGTATTTCTTCAAAAAATCGTAAGAAAAAAAATTTTAAAAAAACCAAGAACTTACTTTGCTTGCGTTGAAAGAAATTTTCGACGCCAAAAGATCTTCCATATAGTGAGTCAGCGGGACGCCGTGAACTTTGACGACTGCTTCTTGTGTTAGCAAAGTTTTTTTATCATCTTTCGGATGTGGCGTGTATCTGACTGTCTCATCCACTGTGATGTAATTGTAAAAGGTCAACTGTAACAATAAAAACGTAGAAATTAAATTATCAAATGTAAAAATACACTTTTCAAAATACTAAATCGGTTGAAATTATAAATAGCTTGATAAACTAATGCAACAGACAAACTTAACTTGTAGGATGAATCACCGATTAATTAATAATTACGACTAGTCTCGTTTTAAATATATAGTTAAAATGTGTACATTATGAAGTACGAAATCTGACGGATTAATTATGCAAGTGCCGCTATATACTCGCAATGTGTATTATAATTACACACTTGCACCGTTGCAGGCGTGAAGTATATTATGTGCGCGAGTATGCTTCGTTTAGCTTGTGCTTGGCACGATCGATTTCCTTTGGAAACGATACACACAACTCCTCTTTTGGAGATTCTTGTATACGTCTGAATTTCATCAAGTTTTCGGTAGAAATGAGGGCAACGAAAAATTGTAAGCAAAATTAAAAACGGCATTTTTCTGAATAGTGTAAAAAAATTTCAAATGAAATTTACACTTTTTTATTTACATTTTAACGAGAATTTTAATTTAACTGCTGGCAGCGATGTAAGCCACGTTGAAGCGCGTAAAGAAAAGTTCTCCAGGTCGATGTAATTACATTTGCAAATATGATGCAGCGCAGCTTCTAAGTTGTTACCATTTAAATATACACATCAATATGATAGAGGCACTTTCACGCTGGTAAATTCGCCGCTTGAACATTACAAACTCGAAAACTGCGCAGATAGCAGCAGGAAAAAAAGGAGCAATGTAGAAGGGTGAATTTCCAGTGTATTATGCAACGCAGTAGCTTGTGAATATAACTGCAGCGCTCCGAGTACAATTGAATCCGCAGTGCGAAATTAATGCCTGCGGCTGCAGTTCATTTATTGGCAATCAAGTCGCTGGGCTGGTGTACACGCGCACAACGACGACGACGACGACGACGACAACGACGACGATGTATGCAGACTTTGCGCGGCTTTTTACCCGGCTTGCTCACTTTCCATTCCCTAAATGTGCAGCAAGCCAGCGAAAAGCACTAATTACTACTACGGGCCGGACGCGCGCGCATGTAAGCCCTTTGTCGCGCTTCGTGTGACGCGCTGAGTCAATGGCAAATTGTTTTGCAGCAGAGTACCGTAAGATCGAAAAACGTCAATGCTCTTGACGATAAGATTTTTTTTACACGGGCGAGTTGAAATTAAGCGAATTTTTGGTCGCTTAGAAGATGTCGCACGACCAAATGGAGGTGACAGAAAAAATTTAAGTTTTTTCAGGATGCGCACTTCGTTATCGCAATCATTATTCACCAAGAGAAAAAAAAATGAAAGAGATGTAAAAGAGTTTTACTGATTAAAACCGCGCCCGTTTCTTCTGTCCCTCCTTCTCCAAAAGCTAGACAGCCTAACACATAATTCAAGGCTCCATTAAGCGTTATTATTCATAATTACTTTGCGGCATAGGACCGCATTGTTGTAATTTTCGTCTTTCTCATAAATTTGCTTGCTGCCGCATGCGATATAGGCGCGAAAGATTTCGCATTCAATTAAAACATAGTTGCACTGGCCATAAAAGCGCGCGAGCGTCTCTCTTTTAGTGAAAACTTTTTATCGAAAAGTTGCATGATTTTTGTGTCCTGGCAATAATAACTCTTAAGGCCCACCTCTCTCGTTCTCTCTCTCCTTCTTACGCAGAGATAGATGAGAATATTACACTTTTGCCATGTAAAATGACTACTAGCTCTTCTTTTGCGGCGCACACACAAGGCCAAACTAATTTAAACTTTAATTTTCATCTCGTTTGTCATCCAATGTTCCGCGCGAGTTTTCCTAGCCTCCACAGAACACGAGCAGCTACTAGTACGGGGGACTGAAAAATTCATGTAAGAAAGAGAGACAGAGCAAAACTTTGAGTCTTAATTGGCGCATTAGCTTGTCCCATTGTCACTCCTTTCTTTTCTGAAGCGTTACTATGAAGCGCTGCAGCATGGGAAAGAGCTTCGGAATAAGGTACAGAAAAAAAATTGTTATGTTCTCGAAAAAAAATCATACTTTTCTCTCGTACTTTTTTATGTTTACCGTAGCGTCCATTCTTTTTCTCCTTTTCGTCGAAAACATCGAAAAAAAGCCGTAGAAGATGTTAAATGTAGTCAAGGGACCTAAAGCAAAGTTGACGTTTTGAGCTTGAAGATAAGTGCGGATAAAAGAAACTTGGTTGCTGTTGCAAGGGCATGCACACACCTTGCATAACTAATTTAACTCGCAGTTTGTGTTTTTCATCTCACGCAGCAACAAAAATAACGAGTTGCAAAAAAGCTCGGCGGCTCACTTAAAAAAACACGGCGCACTTGTAATATCATTAATTCTAATCAAAACGCGGGCAAATTAGAAATGTAGGTTAATTGAAAAATACTAAGCGCACGCGTACGTGAGCCTCGGTGGCTGTTTGCCGAACTCTCGAGACTCGAAGCGGGACCGAATCGATCAGTCATCGACGCTTAGAGAGGATCTCGTTTGCTTTACTGTTAACCACACATAAACATATGACCGTACACGCATCCTCTGCAAATATGATATTCACTTGTATCGAGCTTGCATCGAGCTTGCAGTGTCTAAATCAAACGAACTTCTCGGATGCGCGCGTGTGTGTGCTTTTAATTACCGCCTGCCGCTCTTGAGTATATACACAGCCGGAGAATCGATTAATAAGTACAGATCTGCCTCGGCTGGATGACAATTTTAGAAAACGAATTATGAATGGAAAGGTAGACGATGGTCTATTATATTTTTTAACATCACAATAAACGACAGCGCGCATGAATAATAAAAATAAATAATGAACAAGCTCAGAAAATAACGCATATCTGAATTATCACTGTCTTTTTTGGCAATAATTATGGGAATTGATACTAGTCCGACGATATATTCGACGATTGTGTTTGTGGTATCGGGTGGACGCTTGAGAGACGAGTTTTTGATCAAGTAATTAGCATGGATAACGTCTGAAGCTAGACGAGACATAATTGAGGTCTTTCTCTTACTTGAAGCGTCCGCACTTTAAACCACACAACCACACACCCATATACGCTCACACACACGCACACACATTCATACACCAGTCGATCTAATATCAAGCGCAGAACTATGTACGTCGAGGACGATTACGCCTAGGATGCCATGCGTGCACGCGGCTAAAACTTTAATGGGATGCTTGAAATTTTCAGCGTTTGGTTAGGGAGTGCCGACACAGACGCCCGGATAGTTATTCACGATTAGGCTATGTGTAAAGATGGGTGTGAGAAAGAGAAGAGAGAGAGAGAGAGAGAGAGAGAGAGAGAGAGAGAGAGAGAGAGAGAGAGAGGAACGGAGAAGGACATTTGCATGTGACAAGTGCTCCAAAGTATTTCGAGGACTCAGTTGGGAAATTGAGTTGAATCACCGCGCGCAGTTTTGAATTGACACACGCGTGGGCGTACCATTGTTATCCGAGAATAATATATCGTTCGAGATTATTTGCGTTTTGGTGGAACGGTGGAAATTTTTTTCTTTTCCCACGATCCTTTATTTTGGTGCGTTGGTATGTATATAAGTGCACGCGCACAAACCCACTATTGATTGGATAGAAAAGTCGGAGGAGCAGGAAAAATCAAAAGGAGATGGAAGAGCGATCGACAGGAAATTTCATCATCGTCGGCTCACGTGCTCGTCTCCGCAAGTTCTCGTGTCTGGGACATCGGTTGGCTCTATACGCTATGTCTTATACGTATATTATTTTTCATCTCTCCAAGAGATTGGTACGCTTTATTTCGATCGATTTAAAAAAATTCTGTCTATCTCGTGAGAGAATTTTGTTTTTCAAACGATGACTCAAACGTACCCACGTAAAAGTTGATAATTTTTTCATACACAAAAAGTACACACGCCACTACGAGAAATGGAGGGTAATCGGGTAGATGGATCAATTTTTATCGCGAGGTTGAAGAAATCGCTTTTCCCTCTTCCTTTTCTCGCCCATTGGCTCAAAAGATTTTGCGAATGATACGGCGCGCGACAATTTTTTTCATTTGCAAAGTAGAAGAAGCGACTCTAGTCTTGCTCGAGGCTGTGCAGTTTATCACACACGACTGATACAAAGACGAGCCCAGCCACCAGATGCATGATGTATATCCAGCACCGAAACGCATTTTAAATTGAAAAATGATGGCGAATGCTTATACGTGTGCGTTTGCTCGGAGAGGCAGGGGTTGTTGCGAGGTAGCTATAGGCTATGTGCGGCTGTAACACACGTATAAAAATACACATGCTCACTGAAAAATGCCTTTTCGCGTGACACGATGTATCGGACGTTAGAGTCCATTTAGCTTTTCTCTCGTGCGGCGGCGGCAGCGACTCTCTCTCTCCTCTTTCTCTCCTCTCTCTCTCTCTCCATTCCTCCCTCCATCTCTCTTTCGCATCACCTGCACTGCTCGTTCATCATCGCCGATACACTTCCCTAAAGGCTAATGCACTTTTCTGCACGCGAATCTGTCTCTTTTTCCTCGACTATTCGCTTACGTATATTTCCAAAGAATGGCTTTGCCGCGTGCAGTAATGCGAAAACATCAATAATCGATGTAGGTTTTTTTTACTTTTAATTCAAAATTCATCGCTCTAAAACGCGAGAGCAAGTTGTATTTTTTTTTTGCTTTTTCATGAATACATATAGATGTGTAACAATTGCCTAGTTTTTAAGCGATGCTTGAAATGAGAAAATATCTATATGTATCGGAAACTCGAACCGATAAAAATTTGTCTTCTTTTCTCTCTCTCTTTATCATAAAATTAAGTGTGAGAGAGGAAAATGAGTAGGCGAATATTGATCCAGACACACATAATATATATCATACACCACTCTTATAGGATAGTATTCTCACGAATAAAGCAATGACGGATGAAATCAAGCGATACTCAATTGTTGCAGCTGCATAATCTGATTTTCTTCAAAAATTATGAGAAAATGATAGCCTAGACGGATAATTATTCAGATATGTATAGGCATGATATCTTCTGATTATCTTTTGTTCCACAGTTGAAGGGAAACATACGTTAATTACAGAAAGACGCACACGGAAAATAGATACGAAGATAATAACGAGATAATTGTGACATGATGAGCTAGGCATATTTCGCGCTCATCGTTTTAATTAACGAAGACTTCATTATATTATATTCTGTACTAATAAAAAAGGTATACGCTTCAATCAATCATTGCGTGTCTGGGCTTTCGTTTACACTCCAATCTACGCGAAAATAGAAATTTTTAAGAGCGCACAATTTTTTTACGATGCATTCATGAAGTTGAAGATTCATATTTTTCATTTCTTCCTTTTTTTATCGAATCATTGAAACGACGGGTTTACACTTGAAAAGGGACGAAAAAAAAGGATAACACAAGGTGCCCTCCCAGCGGAGTGCGGAGAAAGGTAGAGATCTCGGAATAAATCCTACGATCCGGAAGGAATATACGTGTGCGAAATACGAAACACACAGTGGCGTCTTTCGCTACTGATTTTTCCCGAGAGTCGAAAATCCGAATGTGCGGTTCTTTTTTCATTTCATTTTATTTTGCCTCGGTAAGAGAGGGTAAGTACACGCAAGAGTAAGTTTTCAGATTTTCTCCTCGTCGATGTGTGAAACATTACGCCGCGGGAATATAACGAAGCATTCGATGCGCGATCGATGCCGGTTAGAAAAGTCGAAAGATGAGCCTTGTAAACGCATCTAAGAACTCGCACGCGTATATAAATAGGAAAGTAGTAGCTACTCACAAGTTTATACTGTATTATATACGTCATAAAAAAATCTCATTTCAAAACGGATTTGCCCGTGAAAACATATATACTTGCCAAAAGTGTATATATAGTTATTCACCTTTGCTCGTCGCTTATACGACTTTTCCTTTTTTTTCTTTCTAAACTTAAGATTTCCAGGATATGACCCTTTCCCCTTTTACTCGCTCTCTCTTTCTCGCACGCTATTTACCTCTTCAAAAGAGTCCATGTATGTATGTATAACACAGGTTCAAAGCTCCTATGAAATACCTCCATACATGTGTATGAAGTCATCACGTGCGAGATGCTCCTCGTATGAAAGAAGAGCGTGAGAGAGAAATTTTTCCTATATCATGCGCGAGCGCAGGGGGAGGCAGTAAAAATTTTATGAACCGTTTGGAAGTATATCCGTTTTTTTTTTATTTTTAAATCAGAGGGATTTATCCATACGGTCTGCAGCTAAGATCATAAAGAAATGAGATAATTTTCTAGTTGGAAAATTTTTCATTTACTCCGCGTAGGCTGGTTGCCCGAGCAAGACCAAAATCGATTTATCGCAGCAGCAACGGCAGAAGCAGAGCAGAAGCAGAGCGGCAAGCAACGGGACGCAGAGTGCAGTGAAGCATGAATTAGGATGAGACAGATTCGGCTTGTTGTGTCCATATAGAGAGATACACATGCATAACATATAGCCCAGATCAAGCTTGTCTATCCGTTCATCTGAGCAGCTGCGCGCTAGCTGGCATAGGTGTAGGTGGCTGCATGTGTGCACGGACGGACGGACGGACGGACGAGCGGCGGTGGCGGCGGCGACGATGTCAGTGGCGAGTGTCACCAGAGATACAATATCAATCTTGAATCGCGTCTACGCGCGCCACACGGGGCGATGCGCACTACATATATATAAGCGCAGCCGTGTAACGAGTAAAAAATCAACGACACAAAGCGCGTATCTCTCTTGGCGTTTCAATTGACGTTTAATCTAATTCACTCGGACGTTGTTGAATCCTCCGGCGCACGCGCGTATATATAATATTTCGCGCTGACAATGAGTTTTTGTGTTATACGCTGATGGAAATTGAGACACATGTATACACGGCACATATACTCGTATCAGCTAGAGCGAGCGAGAGAGAGAGAGAGAGAGAGAGATTGAACTTTCAAATGAGATTATCTTCGGGGATGCGAAGAGCGGCGGTGGCGCGCGCTCCACGCGAGCTTGTGAATATTCATTGTATAAGCCGCAATGGTGTGCTCTGCTCCGCTCGGAGCTACTCTGCGCTCTGCTGTTGGTTTATCTCTCTTTTGCCTTGTTATATGCGCGCGCGCGGCAAATTCTCTGTTTGAACAACAATGCGCTCTTCGCCTCGCCTATCCCCTCTCTCTCTTTCTCCCTCTCGCTTCATATCTGCGGGGGAGGCAATGATTATTTTTTATACCCTCTTGCGCCTTTTTTTTGTCTAACGCGCGCAGACTTGATTGAGTAAACAGAAATCGGGCGAAGGTATATGTACGTGCGGGTAAACAACAAAGCGACCCGAGCGAGAGTCGCTCTCGAAAATCATTCGCGCGTCCCCCGCTCTCGGCACGCTGCCGCAACGCCTCAATTATTTAAAGTTCTAACTTTCTCATTTTCCGGCGGTAAAGAGAAGCGCTAATCATCCTGTACTTACGTTTCTCGTTTTCAGAACCATTTGTCGGTGTGCTGGATCGACCTCGCTCGTTTCGCTGGCGTAGCAGATATTCGCGTCGCCTATCAGCTGTAACACACAGAAACAATCCGTCGATTAATCAATGCAATAAATAAAGCCAAGCAATTGCGTTAAGACGAGATGCTGCGGCGTATGCTATGTATATAATATATAAGTTCAAATTGATATGGCAATTAGCGAAGTGCAATTATAAGACACTAAAAACCCAAGCAATCAGAATACCATTAGATCACAAAGTGTGAGGGTAAGAGAGAACGAGAGAGGGCAAAGTTGCTCATTAGTGATTTTCACATTGTAGACTTTCCTTATCGTGCTGGCCTATAGTTCCGCCAAGCACCCTTAAGAGCCAATAAATTGCAACTTTTTCTTCCAACATATTATGAAAACATTAAAATTTCTACATGTTTCGTTGAAAATTCTTTTCATACAAGTTTGAAAAAAGGAAAAAGAAAATTGATACAATATCTACAAACGTCTTGAATGAAAAAAAAATCTTTTTCATCCACACCGGTAGTATCGTACAAACTCGAGGAAAGGAGTCGAAGCTCTTGGCAACGTTTCTGGATGTGCGCCAAAACCGTCGCCGCTCGCACACGTATATATAGACGCTCAACGACGTTTATTATGAAAGTTGATACAAGTTACGTTATATGATGTTTTGTCATTCCCACAGCACAAGTGTCTCCCAAATTTCTTGTTCGCTATATGTTTTTTCAGTTAGCGACGCCGAGAAGATGAGAAAGGGAGATTAGAGTGAGAATAGGAGGGAACACCGAATTTGCGCGTGAGTAAAATGATGCGAGCTTGCATTTGAATAGAATCAAATCTGCGCGTATGCTTCCGTGCGCGCGCACCGATGGAAGCTTAGAAAAAGCTCCCGCCGGAGCAAACTCCGGAAAGTGTAAGTAGAATTTGAAGCAGGATTCAAACGAACGAGCCTTTAAAGAGATGAACTTTTGTCCCGAGAATTTTCCATTGAAATTAATGCTGAGGTTGCTTTTTAAATGTCGTTTTAAACACAGCTAAATTGACGCTAGCGTGTGCGCGCAAACTCCCAATTGGGTATATGCATTACACAGATACATATAGATCATTCAATCAGACAATGACTGCAACTGTCATTGTACTGGCACGTGTCATGGCAATCAACTTTCACGTGTTCAATATAAGATCGGTATCGTACCGGCAAATTTTCTCATATACAAATTCGACCTTGATGTATACAGCTAAAGGTTGGGTGAAAGCAATTCGCAGTGACGTTTCGTCTTTAATATGTATCAAGAATACTTATGAAAAGATAAGTTGTGCAATACACATTTTTGTGTCTGTATTGAGATAACTTCAAATATATTGAAATACATCATGGACAGATTTTTTATAGCCAATAGTTATACAAATTAGATGAATAGACTCGTTAAGAAATTCTCAACAATTACATAACAATGATGGTAGTTTTTATCTAAATTAAGTAAATGATGATAAGAAAAGTATAAATTATATAATCTTCTTTACGATGGCTTATCTAAGACTTGTACACATTATGAGTGGAAATTCAATTTGACAATCTTCTGTTATTATAGGTATTTTGAAATGCTCTATTTTTGTTCAGAGTGTTCTGGCCTCTTTTTTCACTCGATCAATCTTGTTTGGTTTTAAAATTGTAAGTCGCAATGGAAATCATTAATTAAGAGTTTATTTGATTAGAATCAGTTAAAATGAATAAAAATATGCGACAAATGTACAACTTATGTCAGATGAAGCTTTGAAAAAGATAAGGATAATTTTTATAATGTCATGAAATCAGCAAACTGTATTCGGAAGTGGTTCAACATCAAAATTAAAAAAAGTTGATTTTAATTCTGCTACAAATTAATTCGCTCAAATTGTATTTCTTAAAAGATACTTACTGGTTTGGTCCATCTTGGAAAACCCCATTGACTGGAAACTAGCCTAAGTGATTTTAATTTGCCATCGACAACTTTTCTGTCAATAACATCAGTACCTAGTACTGATGGCGTTATAGGATTAGGGTACTTTTGCCATGCTGCTGCTACTACAGTTTCCCAGGGATGACTGTAAACAATAAAATTGGTTTAGAATTTTTATTAAAAATTGATGTTCTGTTCACACATGTCACATGTTCCAACAATGTTTCTTTACGCAAAAATCAACTAAAATCTCTCACAAGGGCAAATCAATTTTAAAAAATATATGCACTTTGAGAATATCACTGTCGTGCTTTTTAGTATTAGTACTCACTTAAAAATGTGCTCGGACATCCAGACTTTCATCTTGACAAATTTATTTCCTTACAGATGAACTGTCAATAACCAATTAAACGATTTCGAAAACTTGAGATGAAATTCTTAAGTCTGCTTGTTAAAATGTAGAGGTTAACCACACATTCTAGTGTGGTATGCTCATTGGAAGACTGACGACAGAGGAAAAGACCCGTCACAATGTGAATAGCAGTCGAGTCTAGTATTTTCTGCAACATCAATATATGCAATAATATCCCACTCACGATGACGATGACATCAATGATGAGTAACTCCCACTCGACATAAACGAAAATCACATTAACATTTATACGTCTGCTTAGGATATAACGCAAATCTACATTAAATTGTAATGTCTTATGACGGTTCGTCAAAAATCTTGTCACAAAACAGAAGAAATTTCTTATAGTTTAGTATTAGTGAATCAGTGCGGCGGCGCAGCGAGCGAAAATTCAAATCATACTCGACCTTTTTTTTAATTTTTTGAGCTAATTAACGATTTTTGAAAAACCGTTTGCTACGAATTTATTTAATTGTCATTATGTTATACAAAGAGAAAATTCAATTAGAAAATAAATTTTTATTTAAAAAATGTCTTCAAGTACTAAAATAAGTTTCAACAATTTTTAGTGATACATACATGATAAATATTCAATCAGTATTAAACAAAAAAATCAACATCTTCAAGGCCTTGAGGTAAATGGTTTTTATTCAGATTTTCAAGAGTTTTTATTTCTTGATAACCCTTACCTATATTTAAAAAATATACACATTAATTTATTATAATTATCTAAATCTCATTTCTAACATTAAATATTTATTGATTTTATAAATATGCATATTTCTTACCAAGCGCAGATCTTAGTTTTCCTTGGCCTGATGTATCTTTTATAAATAGTGGAACCTTAGGCTGCGGTCCTACATGGTTTTCAATTTTATTTTGACATTTGAAAAATGACCCTTCTATTTTCTCAGACTTTTTTGCTCTTGTTAAATAAACCACACACTGTGCTAAAATTACATCGCTTTCGGGTAAACCAATCAATTGACAAGCTCTAACAGTATTTAAAGCCATACCTATAAATATTCAAAAAAATAAATATGTTTTTCATTTAAATATTTGTTATGAGTTAAATATAAAAGAAATTAATTAAATTTACTTAAAGCATCTTCATCACAAAGACCAATATCCTCTCCTGCTATTCTCACTAAACGTCTGGCAATATTAACTGGATCTTCACCGTCTTGAATTAATCTTGCTAACCAGTATAAAGCTGGCATCTCTTGATTATCTTTAATACTGTGGTGTAATGCATTATGTAAATAATTCATTTGATCAGTTTGTTTGCCGTTAAAGTTTTGAATTTTCTCTAGACTTTTTTTTATGTCATTAGAATTTATTGTAATTGGTTTTGCATTAACTTCAACATTTTTAGGAACTTTAAGAGATACTGTGGTATCCAAACCTCCAAGAGCAACTCTTGCGTCTCCATCGCATACTTCTGACAACCAATCAAGAATATCTTTATGAATTAAAAATCTGATTGAGCCAAACTGCTCATATTTATTTTTTTTCAATATTACTTTGCCACCTAGTTTTTCAACTGCCTTTGACAATAAGGGAAGTAAGTCATTTTTTGTCAATTTGTTAAGGACAAAAACTCTGCATCTACTCAACAGTGCTGAATTTAAATTAGAAGATGGATTTTCTGTAGTGGCACCAATAAGTATAAATGTTCCTTCTTCTACATGAGGCAGAAACACATCTTGTTGCAGTTTATTGAATCTATGAATTTCATCCATGAAAACCACAGTTTTTCCACCCTTTTTTAAATAAGATTCAGCATCTAATATTATTTTTTTTACATCATTGATACCTGCCGTAGTGGCAGCAAACTTGATAAATTTTACTGGATACTTAGAAAATGCCTTGCTTTGTTTCATTATGACATTTACCAAAGAAGTCTGTAAAGTTATTCAAATTTAAAATGGAAAATATTTTTAAATAGATTACATTATCAATATACCTTTCCACAACCTGGAGGTCCCCATAAAATCATGTTTGGAATTTCTTCATTTTTTAATAAATTACAAAGTAAAGTATTAGGGCCTATTAGATGAGATTGACCGACATAGTCATCCAATTCAATTGGTCTCATTCGCTCTGCTAAAGGAGCATGACTATTTTTCATTTGACTTGTAGCTGAAAATTTTTCATGGTTTGAATATTCATTGCCCAATGACATTTTACTTTATTATCTTGAGTATCTGAAAATTAAAATCATTTATTGTTGCAAACTTTGTGTACTGAAAAGTTCACGCTCATCATTTGTAATATATCAACTTTTAATACAAAAAAACAACTGACATTTCCGAAATAGCAGATAAACAGATAAAAATGATAAAAAAAGTAGCGGTATAATCGTTTATCTTCGAAAATATTGTATTTGATGATCTGATGATAACATATCTATGTGGTACCCCCAATCCACATAACCGTTAAACTCATAAGTTCACAGTACATATACACGCAAAATACAACAAAACAGTGTTCAGCACTCAGCAGCCGCGACTCGCGAGCCGGTGACTGATTTTGGAAAGCTGCAGTCTGCAAGAAAGCAGAAAGCTACGAAAACATTGCCTCGACAGTGTCAAATTTGTTGTCATAACATTTCGAACGCCTACTGATAGAAAGTCAAATTAAAAATAACTTGTACTTTTTTTCTTAGCTCCAACCAATTGATATTTTGGAATTTTCATTCAGTTACTGTTTAGTTATTTCGTACTACCTAACCACAGTGTCAAGTGCATAAGAATAAAAATTACAATAAAAATTAAAAATATGGCAGAAGTTGACTATCATACTTATAGAAAATACATGGAAGATTCTGTATCACATCATAATGGCAGTTCAGCTGGAGATGTTCTTTTTACTATTTTACCCAGTATATGCAGTATTTTATTAACTTTGACATTCATCACTCTATTTGGAAAACAATTAAGTTTTCAAGCTAGAATAGTTGTTGAATTTTGTGTCACAATAGTTCCATGTGTTTTATGTTGTACTGTTTTACATGATAAAGCTATGGCCATATCGCAAATATTCCTTATTCTTTCAGCAGCCAATATTATATCTATATTAGCTAAGAAACCAAAGTACTCATACAATGCAGCGAATAGTATTCCAACATCTAATGAATCTAAATCTGGCAAATCTGATAAAATATCTTTCATCACCAATTTTAGAGCATTAGTAATGGTCATGACATCAATATGTATTTTGGCTGTTGACTTTTCTTGTTTTCCAACAGAATTCATGAAAACAGAAACTTATGGATACAGTTTAATGGATGCTGGAGTTGGATTGTTTATAGTGGCCAATGCGTTGACCTCTCCAGAAGCTAGGAATATACAGTATTCTTTATCAGAAGGAGTACCAAAATATTTAAAAGATTGTGTACCACTGTTAGGCTTAGGTGTGGCTAGATTTTTTGCTGTTGAATTTTTGGGATATCAAAAACATGTGAGTGAATATGGAGTGCACTGGAATTTTTTCTTAACTTTAGCATGTGTTAGACTTTTCACTGGAATTTTGGCCCATAATTTAATTTACAAATATTCATTGTTAACTGGCTTATGGATTCTTGGAATGCATGAGTATGCTTTGAGTACCCAAGGGCTCAAAGAATGGGTAATGAGTGATGAACCAAGAGACAACTTTCTTTCTGCTAATAGAGAAGGATGGGTATCTATCCCTGGCTATGTTGGCTTGTACCTAATTGGAATTGCCTTGGGAAGAATGATCCATACATCATTTCAATATTCAGAGAATCAGTTAATTTTTAATATCAAATTTCGTGGCTATGATTTTCACATTGGTTATACAAAATCAATGTCTTTATCTCTAAAACTCTACATTGTAGCTAATTTTGCATTTATAGCTACATACTACTGTGAAAAATACTTCCAAGTATCGAGAAGATTAGCTAATTCTGGATACTGTGCTTGGGTACTTACTTTAAGTACATTGATACTTACATTTTTATTAATGATAGAAGTTTTACTTGAATGTATTAGTGGCTGTGTAAAAGATAAGGCCAAAAAAAGGGGAATAAAGCAATTGAAACGAGATGATTTGAATGTCAAGGAGGACTGCCACACAATCAAGACTTTAGCAATTTTCGAAGCTGTTAATTATAATGGTTTATTATTTTTCTTATTTGTTAATCTTATGACTGGTATGATTAATTTAAGTATAAAAACTAGGTATGTAACAGATCCCCAGGCTGTGAGCATAATTCTGACTTATATGGTCGTTAATATAACATTTGTAATGTTGCGTTACAAAACTAAAAAAGTTTTAACCGATAGGCCAGACTTACCCAAAAAAATAGTAGAATAGACTTTGTTTTACAGTTATATAATCTTCAATATTTTAAACTTGAATATTTAAATACTTTTAATGTAGTAATTAATATATATATACTAGTCTGTTTGTATAAAATTTGTATATTTATAAAAAAAATATATATAACAATGAGTATTAAATTAATCAGTGCTATCACTCAATCAAACTGTACCTATGACTATTACTTAACAAACAAACTATTTTGAAGTCTTTGAAAAATTATCATTAATATTTTCATACATTTGATTAGTATTTATCAGTCTACACTGGAATGACAAAGCACATAAAAATTTAACAAAGGTTTTTTTTCCTGGATTTGCAAATCACTTTACATTTATGTACGTGCTTCGCCAGTGACTAAAACTAATGTGGAGACACGGCGGTTATTTTCGGTTAATTTATCCTGTTATCATTATTTTTAATTTACTTTTCTATTTCTCATTGAAAATATTTTCCATATTGCAATGCTTGCGAAATTTCTGATTAAAATCGATGCATTTACAAAACAAATTTATTTTTGAAAATAATTACCGCCCACCTCCGTTCACAAGCGTCATAATTCTTCTTTAACTATATTCCCGCTGCTTTCTTGAGTTTTAATTTGATTAAAATGTTGACCTTTCATGAAATTGTTGAAAGACTCACTATTTCTCACGTGTTTTTCAGCTTCGTGCACGAGCCTTACGAATTCGTCAACATTAAATTTGTAATTAATGAACTTAGCATGAGCACCACCATGTGGATACGTTCCCTGGAAAAAAAATATATATACGTTTCATCAAACTGTATTTGTAAAAGCGCGATGCATATTTTTTTAAAAGTTCTTTGTTACCGGATCGACCTCCGTAAGTTTACTCTTGTCTTGCCATGTAATGTACTTTATTCCTTTTAATCTTGCCAAATCTTTGTAACAGCTTGCATCTTCGCAATTGTACCTGTACATATGAATTTTAGATAAAAAAATTTTTTTATTTTTTAATTCTAATGCTAGAACCAGTTACTACACTTGAACTTACAACTCAAACCCAGCAGCCCATTCCGGTAAGAATAGAAAATGTGTCAAACCGGCTCCATGCATTCCAATAAATATATCCGAGTTTCGTGTGATTTCAAGTTGCTTTTTAAACGGTATATTTTTGTTGTAAACCACCTGCAAAGAAATAAAACTGTCATGAGCAATAAAAATGTTAAACTATCGAAGACTCGAAATAACACATACCCTTTGAACATCGTATTCAGGTTTAGCCTTTAGGGCTTCCACCAAGGCACCTTCATTTAAAATATTTCTATACTGAGTTTCTCTACTAAGCAAAGTCACTCGAATTTTAGTATTCTTTCTTTCATGAAGTGGTATTTGAAGTCGATGAAGGATGAAATCTGAGAAGGCTGCGAATAGCCCGCTATTTTCACAGCCATAAATCTGTGCCCATTAAAGTGAATTGAATTTTATATACATTTCATTAAATAAAAAGTTCAAGCCTTATATTGTATGTTACCAATGGTGTATTATAAAATAATCCAAATATCATGCGAGGTAGCAGGGGGAAAACCACATTCTTGAAACAAACTGTTTCACCTTTGAAAGTTCTTAAATCCCAAAGTGGATTATTCGTAAACGCCTGAAAGGTGTCTTGAAATGACGATCGGTAACTAAAAACAATAATTTCTTTAATGTAATTCTAGTTGACTTTTAGCGCCATAACTATTACACAACTTTCTTACTTGAAGCTTTCCCAGATCATGATGTTATTATCTGTATTAAATGCATTTGGATGTGAAAGATTGACATGTAACGACGCGTAGAGATTGAAAAAATCACAAAAATGATGGTACATATTTACGGCTGCAAATTCAGTATATTATCAAAATATTATTTTAATTAAATTCTTTTTTAGTACATTAATTTGGTTCATTTGTAAATACAATTACCTGCATCAATTTTGAGTATGTATGTGGGTTTCTCAATCACAACGTCGCAATCGCCTGATGGGATTGGTTTCCGAGCCAACTTTCGAAAATTTCTCAGTTCCGGTCCCCAAGATTGCAGAGGGCTTATGTGATCTGCGTTAGCGTTCAGTTTATCTTTATCTAGTCTGTAAAAAAGTAGATAATTGTGAATAAATATTTTGATAAACAGTAGTTTACTTTTATACGTACGTGCAGTATCCCCCGATTTCACCTTCTTTGAGAACATCCATTTTATACCGCAGAGGTTCACTTCTATTTTTTAAACTTGTAAAATTGAGCATGATATTTCGTCCTCGGCAAAATCGCATGTGCTCGGAACATTCCAAGGATGAATCGTCCTAGATATTTCATTTTATAATTATAATTTTTTTAGCAATGAATTTAAAGCAAATAATTACTTACGATAAACAAAGGTTCGCACAGCATCGTCATTTCTTTACGTTGTTGACGAATGTATCCGAAATCTCCTTGAGTGTAAAAAGTGTTTAGTTGCGCACTTTTGGAACTGACCCATCCTTTATGATCACCTGGACAGCGAGCCTTAGAAAATGCGTTTTCAGCATCGCAACCTAGCTCATAGCCCCAACATGCATTTTGATCCAAGTGCGACTAAAATGAATAAATTTCGTCGAGCAAATTCAAAAAAATGTCATTAATTTTAAATTAAAGTAATTTTAATTTTAATAAATGTAATTATTTTTAAACGCTAATTGTTTACCTTAAAAGGACACTCTGGATCGCTTTGGCACTCCTTTTCCAAAGCCGGAAACGAATTGAAATAATACTTGAGATGATTTTCCGGCAAATTGATTGTTGAAAAATTGAACGCTATCGCAAAATCAGCAAATATATCAAGCATCAGAAAGAAAAAGATGCCCCAAAACTTCTTGGTAAACATCGTGACACCTATTGCTAGAACATCGTAAAAACGTCTGATCAAAACTTTTTGCTCGTTCGAAAGTTAATCGGCGAAGCGCCGTATGTACATATATGAGTGGGCCACCTGCGCATTGGTAGGAGGTGCATGACCTTTGCTGCTTGGATACAACAAATGTGTATGAACACACACCAAACGCCTACAATCATTCGCACTCTTCAAGTTTCGTCGTGAATCATCAATTACAAAATAAAAGATTTATTGGCGTATAGGAATGAAACGCCACATTTTTTCCAACAATTAAAAATTTGATACTCTTGACAATCGTAGAATTCATAAATACTACGAATAGATGCACGTGTTTACAAAGTCAACTGCCGATAATGCAGAGCTTTTGTTCATGCAATTATAAGGGTATTTAAAATTAGTAAAACAAAGATACTTACATACCAATTGATAGAATTAGTCGGCCTTCGAAAATGTTGGGGTTCCTCTCCATGTAGAGGCACTACATCGTTGGCAAGGATACTTGAGAAGCATTTGATCGCAAGGACGATGCATGCAAAACGAATAACTGTTCAAGCCGAGTGTTTAACTGCAGAACTTGGTGTAAAAATGCATCGTCAACATGGCCGCACCGCGAGGCAACGATAACTTCTCCATCTGTTGCGGTAAAGTTGTGATTTGACAATGAACGTCGGGAAGGTAGGTATCTGAAATCCCGCGGTACTTTGCCTATTATCGATAACGGAATCGCATATCGTTTTCCAATCACGAAAAAAATACACTACGAGCTGATTGTGAAATCTCACAAACCATTAGGGTTTACGAAATTTAAACGTGAGCAACTTCAGCAGCTCATTAGAACCACGACTTTAAAAACATTGATGCCACTAGAAAATCGGATGACTTTCATACACGAAAAAAGTAAAATGAAAAAATAATCGCATCGTGCAAGCTCCAGATAGGCAAAAAGCATCTATATAAGCAGACGAGACAACGAACGACAAGTCTTCCGAAGGAATAACGTGACCCCCGCGCATGTTTGCGCGCAATACAGAAAAGAGATCGTCGAAGTTTTCAATCCGGTTCGAATGTGTGTGTTTGTGTGTGCATGTGCGGACAAGGCCCTGCTGCAATGTACCCATCGATACATCGCTGGATCTTTCGCTCATAGATCGTAGAATACCATCTACATCGATCACGATCGCATTCAGAGCCGATCGTACGAGAAAATCTCTTTTATAGAAATGAGCTTGACCGCCGTTTGCACTTTGATATAGTCTTAGATGTATACTGGCGTGCCTATGTATGTTAACATGTGTATATTATATAAATATATATACCGAAACAGCTTCTCCGTCTTATTTGCAAAGAGATATCTTATTCTGATTGAATCATTAAGTCAGCGTCTTGCAATTTTAAGGACCGATGCGCGATCGCCTTGCTTTTACTTCATATTGTGCCCTGACACAGTTAATCGTGTATGTATCTCTCATTTGAAATACCTGCGCCGCGCATACTTTGTGTAAAAGTCGTGGATTATTTTTGCGAAATTTCTTATTCAAATGCGACTGCTTTGTTGTATTGGTAATAGTGCAAAATTCAAATAAGTAGGGTAACTTACTTACTATCTGTAAGTCTTGAAATGAAATACTTAGGCGTTTCGCCGTATAATATTGTTCCCTCAAATACCTACCTTATTATAAAGTACATAGTAATACTTTGTGTCATAGTATCGCTTTTCTATTCTTAAACTTTTCGATGTCCCTGAAAGTACTGATATTTTTTTATACATCTTGATATTAGAGTTAATTGTAACGCGGTTAAAATTTTATTTATTAAAATATATAGCTCTTATTTCATCATCACTATTTAATTTTACACAAATCGGTTAACAATTTTAAATGTACGCAGTATCTTGAACGTATGACTGCGTATAACATATACTATTTGTAGTCAGTCCTTCAAATCATCGCCGTCATTGTTTTTATTGACATATACATTGACATTATATACAATAATGTGTTCCTGAATTTGAGTCAGTTTAGCTCGTCGTCTCTGTAAATAGAGGGTAGCGTAAGTGTATAAGATTTTTCACTTAGTCCTTTTATTTATTCGGGATTATTTATTCAAAATGTGTTTGTGAGTGATTCATTAGCCGTGTTTGGTTTTTAGTTATAAAACATATTAATTATACATCGTAAACTGTCTCTTTTGTAGAGTAAATTTGATTTTTTTCTTCAGTTCTTACAATGAAAGAACCTAGAAGATCCAGGCGAATTTGTTCGACCGTAATCAGTAAATCTCAGAAAAACCGAGAAAATTTCTTGACCTGCATCAGTGCTCATAAAATCAACAGTTACGAATTTAGCAAATGTTTCGATGAGAATCAGACAAACATTCTCTTGAATGAAGAAGATAAATTATGGGCCCTCGGAGTAGTTCTGAGCTCGAAAAGGAAAAATTTGATCGAATGGCTTTTTGAAGTCAAGAGACTTAATTTAGACGAACCAATAGACGGTTGCTACGGAACCATTATTCACCTTGCGAAGGAAATGGGACTTAGTTCAGCTGTTGACATTCTTTTAAAAAAATACACAGGAAGAAACTATATGAGTGCTTCGGGACTATCACTATTTGATATTGCCTGCCAAAGACGTAATATCGAAGTAATGCATAAGTTCATAGACGAAAAAAGAGATCCTAAAGTCGAAGATGACGCTATTGAGGAGGAGTTGAAAAAAAATTTCGAAAAAATTCTCTTGAATGAAGAACTCAAGTTATGGGCTCTGAAAAAATTGCTGAACGAAGCTCATGCAAAAAAGTTGAACTCTAGTCTAAAAATTTACAGAGACAGCCTCAACCAAACTCTTATTGACCTTGCGAAGGAGATGAAATTGAACATTAGTCATTCGGAACAATCACTTTTTGATATTGCCTGTCAAACAGATAATATCGAAGAATTTAATAAGTTTATAGACAAAAAACGAAATCCTAAAATCAAAGACGACGATATTGAGAAGGAGTTTAAAAAAAAAATCAAAAATATTCTCTCGAATAAAGAACTTAAATTATGGGCTCTAAAAAAAGTTTTGAATGAAGCTCTTACAAAAGACGCTAGCTTTAGTCTAAACATTTACAGAGACAGCTTCAACCAAACTCTTATTCACATTGCAATGGAAATGAAATCTGATGCAGCTGTTAATATTTTTTTTGAAAGATATGAGGGAGAAAATTGTACCAGTGATTTGGGACTATCACTTTTTGATATTGCATGCCAAACAGGTAACATACAAGTAATTGATAAGTTTTTAAAACAAAAGGTCGATATAAATGGTTCAACGAATCAACAACCATATCCACCTCTGCACTATGCCGTACGAGCAATGCAGACAGAAACTGTAAAATATCTTTTGAAATGCGGAGCTAACCCTGATATATGTGAATCGAGAAGAAATTGGACAGTTTTGCAATGGATATGCGACGACACGGGTGACACGGGTGACACGATATTCGACCAAACAGATAAAAAGTTGGAAATGATCAAGGAACTGGTCAAGAACAAATGCAACGTCAAATGCAGAGACAAATATGGCAGCAGTCCTGCGTTTTTATTGATCAAAGCTATTGATAGAATAAGACAAACAACCAAGGATCGTATTACTCATCAAGGATCATTTCTTGATAAAATTATAGAACTTCAATTGAAACGATTGAAATTTGTTTTACCTGACAATCAGAGCACGTTACACTACATCATTAAATCAAAAATATGTGCTTATAATTTTAATACCACGATAAAAGATTATTATATCGCACCCCTGAAGGAGCAAAGATAATAGATTTCATCTTGAAGCACGACCAAAACCTTATAGATCATAGCGATAAAAACCAAGCACTGCAGCTTGCTTTAGACTTCCGTTATTTTGATGTGTTCGAGGTACTAATTAACCATTCTGCAAGAATACAGCTTAATTTTGATCCTACTTTACAAAAACCATTTGAACTGAATGAAATTTTAAATCTCTTGTGCATTTTACAACTTTTGAAGGAAAATAATATAGAATTGTCTGTCGCGACGTACTTGAACTTGGTGATATATTTAATGGAACCTAAAATCAGAAGCATAACGGATAAAGTCAATGCGATGGAAGTGGGCTTATCAATCGTTGAAACAGATTTACAGATGATCGAATCATTGAACCTAATGAAAACAATGTACATACGAATTGGTAAATTTCTCAAAGTTGATGCCTATAGCGAATTTAAAATGAAGTCGGCAACTTGTGAATTTTTCAGTCAAATGTTTGAGAAATGGGGTAAAGAAATAAATGTCACAGAAACTACCCTCAATTTTGTTAAAAATATTACTAAGGATGATGTTGAGAGTGAGCTGAAATACATGATCGAAAACACACAACTGGATTTTCGTAAATGTTATGAAATTGTAAACCATAAGAATTTTTTGGAGAAGTTTCCTATCTGTGGTAGAGCTTTCATAGCTATCGTCGTCAGAAGATTAATCGGCGAATTTTTAATCCATGTTTTAGGAAAAATTAGAAAACTTTTTTACGGAAGTAATATTAATAATAAATTTAAAAAATATATGAGCGATGAAGAAATAGTCGAAGAAATCAAAATCAAATCAAATTTTAGGTATACGTGAAAAATCAAAAGTAAAAATGTCGTAATATAATTTTCAATTTAACAAATTGGTTTTTTATAATCAAGTACTTTTCAACCCATTTTGATGAAAAGTTAACTTGCACGTATGAATGCTTTAATATTTTTTTAATATTTTTTTAATTTATATATATATATAACTTTGTTCCGAGATTTTACATGTACATAAAGATATTCTTCGTAACATATTTTTATGTTCAATTGACCAAAAATAATTTTGTAATCTTGCAATAGATTTGCAAGTTGATAATCATGATTTAATATGTATACAATTTAACTAAAAAATCTCAATTTTAAGCATACATGTAAATAAGTTTAGGATGTAATTTTGGTATACATGAAATAAAACGAAAGATAAATCTGGTCATCAAAATATAATTATGCCGTGATGATTTCTCATCTTAACTACCCTCTACAATAACTTAAAATATATAATTTATTTAACCATGATGTTTAATTAATCAGTTAATATTGATTTCGGTCGATTAGAAACACAAAATAAAGTCATGGCAACTCTATTACAAGGGTCTACTTTATGGAAGGGTCTATAATTTAAGCAACAGTGTATAATTTTATACAATATCTCAGACCAGGCAACGAGAAACTTTGTTAGGCCGATAAGTAAATCAAAGTTGATTCTCCGAGATCGATTTAATTAATGCAAAATCGATGGTGCAGATTGAAAAAGTGTGAACGACTTTTTTTGTAAACATTCTAATATCTTGACGTACGGACATTCTAGCAGAATTAATGGTAGCTTTTAAGGATTTTTCACGACGGATTTTAAAGTCCTTTTAAAGTGTATTGTATTGACCGAGACGCAGTTACGAGTTGTAACGCAAACTCATGCTACACACGAACTCACACATGCAGTATTTCAAAGGGAGAGAAAGATATCCTGTCTCTCTTTCTCTCTCTCAGGTCGACGGAGCGTCGAGTATTATAGCTCATTGTCAACGCAAAACTCGAAAAGAGTTTCAATTGTACTTATAAGCGCGGTAACTGCTGCGACGCGGTGGCGCCTGAACCGTATTATTATCAACGTCCTACGCGAAAATCCGTGCGGCTGCAGGATTATTAAGACTAGTAAGGACAATGATTTTCTCGCACATTTTTTCCTTTTTTTCTTTTTCTTACCCTGTCTCTCTCTCTCTCTCTCTCTCTCTCTCTTTATCATTCGTTGATGCCGATTACAAAACTAGCACGCGCGAGCTTATCGTTCAATTTTATTTCGAAATTATTTCGCGAGGCTTTACGGAATTATGCTAATTTATTTTTGTTTTGACACAGCACCCTAACGCGTATTTATGATACCGTTTTTTTCGATCTAGACATGAGTAATTAAATTGCTGTTCGACGATATGCAACTTGGTACAACGATGATAATCAGTTGTTAGCTTTTGTGTAGCTTGATATTGTTGATTGAATGTCGCACCATGTTTGATAGCCTATTCAACATTTTTATTATTGGTAACAATGCCACAAAGTTAATGTTCATAAGTTATTTTTATTACTAGGATCGAATTTCTCAGCATGCGTCAAGTGTACGAATTCATACACACGATTGAAGGTGTACCATGAATACGCGTGGGCTTACACTTTTTTATTTTTTCCTAATAGATATGCTTCTGCGCTGCGAGTGAAGGTGTATCGAAGTCTAGAAGCTGCTGGCAAGTGTAAAAATGTAATATATTTTTTTAATTTTCAGAAAATGACATAACTTTTAGACGAGTTTGCTTTTTTGTTTAAAAGAATCTCGGAAAGTGCGGCATTATTATGACAATAAGATTATACGTGGTTGTGCGCAAAACGAAAAAGAAATAGACTCGGTGCGGTATGCATTCCAACCTCAGGTTGTATGACCCTCGGGATCGTAAATTTTGCTTCATATAGGCTCGTTGTCACTGACTCCGAGAGAGAGAGAGAGAGAGAGAGAGAGAAGGAGAGAAATATCTTTTTTACGAGCTCGTTTTACGTATATATGTACTCGTTATTCCATTTGTACTCGAACGATCGTTACGATGATGATATATTCTACTTCGAGTTAAGATGATGATTGCTTGTTGATTGATAGTCCACTTGAGGATATTTGACAAACTAATAAACAGCTTGCGTGAGATTTGTCCCTTTTTCTGGGGCCTCGGATCGTGAAAAATTTTTTGTCAACGGTACATGCATTCGAAAGCGAAGAAAAATCGGCTCTTTCTATATATCGATATCGGAAGAAAGCTTCGCGCGCGCGCTGCCCCCCGGTACACACGTGCCGGGCGTTTTTTTCGTAATCGTGAACGAAGACGACGACACAACTCAATCTCTTATTATATCCCCGGCTTGTTATCCGATGTACCGTTCCGAACAACAATGGTCGTTTTTTTCAGCGTGCACATACGTCTGTAAGCCATAAAGATCTGCGCACATATATAGACACCAAGAGCTGTGCGAGATAATTGTTAACTCGACGCATGCGGAGGCTTATCTTGCACAACATATACGTGTCCATTCCAAGGACGTAAAATTTCCCATTGACGCTCTGTACTGTTGGTAGAATTTAAAAAAAAAGAGGCGAAAACGTTGAATTATTATGCGTTAATAATAAAAATGATAAGAGCGCATGGAAGGGTGTCAGCATTGCTTTTGCTATTTATAAAAACTATATTTTAGATTAAAAACTTTATTATCAATAAATTTACATTAATTACTTTAAATTTTCTCCAATAGCTTTTTATTTTGCTCGATTTAATTGTTTTTAGGAAGATTAACTTCCACAATTTAATTCCATCTTAACTTTTTTTAATTAAAAGATTTAAGAGTAGAAAAAATCAATGGTATAACAATTGAATAATTTTTCAAATTTTAAATAATTTTCAAAATGAAAAATTATTGTAAGTTTCAAGACACAAAATAGATTTTATATCATGTTCAAAAATACTATGATAAAATAAAATGAATACAAGCTAGTATTTCAGATTCTATCGTTATTTATTGGTAACATCTCTTAATGAATCAAGGTTTATGTATGTGAGAAAAGATAACAACGCTGAAAATGTATTTTCGACGTTCGAAAAGGTGTTCAGAAAATGAAATGTATGAGAATCGAACTCCTTCGCACACTAAACCTGAAATGTTGTAACGTACTCGTGTGTTGCCTGCTCACAGGAGCAGCAGCAGCATCAGCGCCTCGACTTTTAATAATTGTCCCTCGAAAACCCTGCCCTAGCCGTCATAAGTCTCCATGGCATCAGATACAAACGTTAAAATAAAATAAAAATTTGTACATCTCCATAATTGCTCGCATCCATCTGGACTTTCGATCTCTCGGGCGCGCATTTATAATGTATTCCGCGAAAAGGGCTCAACTTAGCTCATTTAAGGAGGCGAATCACTTGCTATACGCAAATAACGCTATCAACGTCATTCGACACGAATACTTACATGTACAACAAACATGTCCTCGTCTGGCGATCAGTTTTAGCGATACGTATTTGCATATATACACATAAGAAATCGCTTGCAGGTGTTCCAAAGCACTTTCCTGCTGCCGTGGCTGTGGCTGCTACACATTTGTATACATACATGCATACATATCTGTTCTTTCTCTTATTGTGTAACTAACTATTATCCCCCGCAGCAGCTTATATGCAGCGATCTTCTCGTCTCTCTGTCTGTCTCTGTTCATTTTCCCCTTAAACTCGTTATGATATCAAAGCGAATACGTACGTATGTGTGTGTGTGTACGCGAGCCGCGCCATGCTATTCGCACACTTCTCGTATTTCCTTAAACAGAAGAAGAAAGTTTTGCTCCTCGAAAATAATAGCGCGAGTAACAATCATAGAAAAAGTTTTTATATGCGCAGCTCCCGCGCACATATAAGTATGCAGAATGAGAGATAAGGGAAAGCGCGTGCGTACATTATACGTACATTCATTTCAGTCCACGAAGGCTGTTATCATAAATGTGCACAGCACGGCCCATAAGAGCGTGTATAATTAAGAAGCAAGTGCGATTTAACATATTACGATTATGCAGATAGGCTATTTGGACTTGGCCTCACATTGTCAGACTTTCTCCTATCGGTGAACACCTGAATGCGTAATATTAATCAAACGAGAGCTGCGCTCGATCGGACGGTGCACTTTTCTGTATCGGTACGCACTCCGACGCCGGATAGGATTTCCTAGGTCGGTGCGATAGATGCGCGCATGCATATATATACGAACAAATTGAGGCCTCGATGCGAAGCAGAGAGTCATCTGCGAAGATCAAATATCGGTCGAAGGAAGCTACGAAGGCAGCTATCCGTAACAGCTCACCTCTCAAAAGGGCATTATAAGGAAAAGACTTTATCTCGAGGGCTTTCTTTACGATCAGCATTTCCAAATTTACGTTTGACAACATAATTTCTCGTGCTCCGTAGGGTGTACTGTTAGAATCGCAAAACTCTCACGTGCGACTCTTTTTTTGGCGAGCTGCTGCTGCTGCTGGCAAGGGGGCATTAAGAAGAAAGGATATTCAGTGCATGTGGGTTGTTCTTTTTTCTTTTCCTTTTTTTTGGGCTCTCGCTGCCTTCGTTGCACTCGATCGGCTCGTGGTCACACTTATAAATAGCGGCGCTCGTGAAAGCGATGCGCGCGAAAACATCGAAAGCTGCCACGGGTGTTTGGCTGCGAAAACGAGCGAGCGCGCGCGTGTGTGTGTAGTTGTATGTATATAGCCAAGCGCGTTGCTTATCGAAGTGCCGGATCGGGGTGTACAAGAGCCTCGGCTCGGATCGCCCCATAATCGTTGATCACACGCGCGACGAAAAACACGCCGTGTGCGCGCAGTAACACCTTACCGCACGCCAAGAAAAGCACCCAGCATTGCGCGCCGCATTGTACCTACGTAGGTACGTATAACGCGTGTGTGCACGCGCGCGCGCGCCGATCTGGATCATCCGGTATCGAAGAGCCATGCTCGATTTTGGGCGCTTTTTTTCTCTCCCCTCTTTCTTATCGAAGATTTAGGAGTTACATTTTTGGTAAGGAGGCGCGATAAGCGCGACGAGGCACTGTACGAGCTTTTTCGGAATGACAAGAGTGAAAATTGGCCGTTTATCGATTAACGGTGATTCGGGGTGTAGGCCAAAGAGAAGATACTTTGCGACACGTTCGGATCATTTTTCAACGCACCCAGGAATCTTCGCGATCGAAGATATTTTAAAAATTTCGAATATTTGATGATTCGAAAGATCCTTTTGTTCTTGTAAGATATTACACGATGCTGTACTGAAAAAATACTATTCGGTAGTGCACATTGCACCACTTTTTTATGTAGACATTATGCCTTACCATAATTCTTTTATCATTAATGATTTGTTGATTGATGAAAGCAAAAATCATCAAATTTCTTATATTCTCTTACTAAAAAAAATATGTAATATTATACAGTAACGTCGATGGGTACAGGTATAGATTTATAATGATATAAGATACATCATGTACGTCACTTGATTCTTCAAATTTATTTATATTTTGATAAAGTTTTCAATTTCACTAAGAATTTGGATAATTAGTTAGATCATAAAGACATGTGTTCGCTTAGGGCGTTGAAAGTTTGCTTGGTAGTACTAGTCGATTAGCTCTTCTACTATCATCCTTATTTGATAATTTGTCAATATTTATCTTTGATTTTTATTAATTGATTAATTTTCAGCGGTACTATCTTTTTAATATTGATCACTCATTATTGCAGGTGTCCTAATAAGATTATTTGAATTTTCATTGGAATTTCTTAGTTTTTGACATCTAAAGGTATTTATGAAAAAATTTGTGGGTGCCGAAGTAAGTAAAATTAGATTTTTTAATATTTAAAACTATAAAAAAATGCCTCAGAAATAGATTCTCGGGCAGAGTAAAAAATAAAATTTAAAAGATCCCCATTACAAATGTCACGGGAGTCCTGTTAAGTACTTGTAATTTTTGTGATATTTTTTCATAGTTTATAAGTTTATGAAGGTTAGTTCATCTCTAATTGTATCTAATAAGTTTTTTTTTATGGAAACAAACTTTAAGACTTATTGTGATCAACAAAATTTGTAAATTATTCACAACCTTTACATTTATTTTCATACGTTTTGTCGACATTTTTTTCCTAGCATAATACATTTTTGCGTTACTAGCTCATTCGGCGATTGCATATGAACTGAATATTATTTTCAAAATCAGAAAATTCAAGCTGTCTACCTAATCTGAGGTAAGTGTAATACAAACTTCCTATTACCTAGAAAAAAGTTCATGATTATCAATAGTATGGCTAAGTGATCAATCCTCTTAGTAATTTTTAAGAAGTGATGACTAGCATAAGGATAGACGTTTCAAAATAAAAATTTCCCATCAAATTTAGATATAATGGTCGATAACCTTTAAATATTCTATTTCAGTAGCAAAGTTCTCTTCATAACTTTTGACTATACACATTAAGAATCTTTTTTTTAATTTAATTTTCTTTGAGCTTTTATCAATCAAAAATTGGTAGCATAACCGTCCTTTTATCTTTCAACTGATAAATTCGATGCAGCATTATGAACTAGAATTTTTTATTAATACTTAATTGATTTAATTTTGAATCAAGTACTGAAGATTGAACGCTTGAAAACAGCTTGAACTAAATTTCGATAAATGCACTTATAATCGGCATAATTAACGGGTGTTTATTATTATTTTTGACGCAATCTATGCAATTATATATAGAGTGCGAGACTTTCGTTGATTGCTATGAGCTTTCGTTAATACCAAGATGAAATCTCGGCTCGTACATGTATAAGTTAAACGGAGACACAATCTATAATTGAATCGATGCTCGGTGCGCATTACAAATACTGACCAACACGTACCGGTGTTGCACATTGCATGCACGGTCACAAACTTCCTCGTCTGCTGCTGTTCGAATTTACAACGTCATTTGCAGTCGAATAGTAAAAGAAGAATAATTTTTTCGGTGACTTGCGTTAAATGGATTTTTTTAATCTGCACGGAAAATGTATGCAAGTTTTCATATGATTCACAAAAATTGGTATTTAGTATTTTACTTTCAGAGGCCTCTTTTTTGAATTTTGCATCTCATGATTATGTCAGAATAAAAATTCAATCAACATGAACGAGTAGAAATTCTCGATATTAATATTGGCCTAATGGCCCGTTAAATTCTTTGATTTAGAATATTTCTGATGCAATTATGTTAAAAATATTAAGTGCATTTTAAATGATGCATAAATGATAATTTATCTTTCTACATATTCAGACGAGTTTTCAACCGCTTTAATACGACAATACTACTTTAAGTATTCACCACTAGATGGCGAGTACCCTCATTTGTAAATCTGCAAGTGTCAAAGTAAAAATAATTGTATAAGTCAAAGAACATTCATTTATATCCAAAATATTTTTTTTGAGACAGAAAATTTCTACCAGGATGATCAAAGTATATTTAAATGTAGATAAAAATTGTAAGAGTTTAAATCGAATTTCTAGAAAATTGAGCATACAAGCTGATAAAACGACCTTACGTTGATAAAACGTTTATATAATGTGTCAAAAATGCAAACGTTCGACCAAGTTTTATGATGGAAATATTTTTTTGTTACCCCTTTTCTTTATTCTACTGGTTGAGCTTGCCGAGGTTCTCGTATTTGTGCGTTTTACCGAGCGGCTTTCGCAAAAGGAAAAGCCCAGCATACAGTCTGGTATACTCGGCTTGTATATTGTACGTCGTTTAGATAAGGCGAGCACTCCGACTGATGTGCACAATGCACTTTGCATGATGTTAGTCTATATTAGGCATGTGGCAGCTGCCGTGAGAGATAGAAACAACTTGTGGTCTTTTTGGATTGCTCGTAAACGTTTACTTTCATCAAATAATGTTAAAAACAATTTTACTCGTGTGCTTGCGTACACAGCTCGTACGAAAATTCAGCATAAGCAGCCGAAGCATAAACACGAGCAGTTTGTACAGGGCGAGAAATAAAGTCGAAAAAAATAAATAAAATAAAACCCGCGCATCGGGAAGCAAAAAAAGAGGAGAAGCCGGGCCTGTGTTATTTGGCTGTCAGTAATTCAGTAGCTTGGACCTTTTAAAATGTGCATCTCGCTCGCTCGCATTTCGAGTATAAGCCCCAGATCGATTGTCGTTCTCATTTTCTTCCGCAGACTCTTTTGCATACATACGCAGTGCTGGTTATTTGTCAAGATCACCTCGTACTGATTCGGTCACCCGGAAGAATTGCTTTTTTTGCAAATTCAATTGCGCTCGGCTTTTTTTTATAAAGTTTTTGCCCTCCTTTTTTTCGTTCCGTTTGTTTTCATACTCGGCACTTGGTTGATTGTTGTGTGTGTACGCGCGCGAAGACTTGACGTCGGCATAGAATCCGGGTCTTAGATAGTATCGGTGGCACAATATGTATTCGAGCTCTCTTTTTCTCTCTGCATGAATAAGTTGGATTTCGTCGGGAGGCAAGCGAGTGCTCATTGAAGAAGCCGAGAGCGCAGCTTCTTCTTATTTTCCTACTGACAAGTAATAAAACCTCGGCTTCTGGTACACATATAATATGCAGCACGTATACATGTATACGCGAGAGTATATGTATCCAGAGTAGTGTGGTATGTATGGTGAGCAGCTACATACACTGCTTAAGTATGTGCTCGTTGTACAGTTAAAACGGTGCCATCTCCGCATTACCATCTTCTTTGCGAGCTTCTGCATTGCGTAGGAGAACCACGCACTTATATGATCTCAATTTAGTTATGCAGCCAGCTCGCACTTCTGGCTTTAAGCTGCTAGCGTCGTTCATTTCTTTCTCTCGCTTACTTTTTTTTTATTTCGCTGAACTGTCAGATATCGCAAAATTAATTAACATCCTTCCGAGTAATTTGATTATCTTAAAATTCGATATACCAGTAAATTATACTGTACGGGTCAAATTTTATTAATTTCGAGCAGTTATCAAATCTTATAATTTCGGAAATGAAATAAATACAGTTGTGAGTTAAAAACTTTTCAAAGATAATGTTGACCCATGCAAAATGTTGAAATTATAAAATTTAAATTTGAAATTATAAAATTGATGTGAAAATTAATTCATACGTATAAGTGATTTATTTTTTTACACAACTGCACAAATTGTTGAAACAATTTTTGAAAATTCAATAGTTAATGCCAGCTTCTATCACTAGATGGCGAATACCTTGATCTGTAAACCTGCTAGTAGCGAAGTGAAAAAAATTGTATAAATCAACGCACAGTTTCGAAAAATTTACACAAGTGCGGCTGGATTTTTCTTTCTACAACAAAGATATCAAATTCAAAATATCAAATTCAATCGAATCGAAGTATTACTCATGTAAAAAATTAAAAATGTTGAAGAAATTTTTGAGTAAGTTATTTTCATCTATGATAACAAAGAAATCGAAAACACGTTAATTCCGCTTTTGTAAGAACAATTGACACCCTTGTCGATAATGTCTGGCAAGATTTTCCTTGCTGTATGCTCTATGTTAAAAGTATCTCCCAGTGGTCATACATCAAAAAACGTTAAGCAGTGCTCAAGAATCATCAAGCAGCACGCTCTCTAGTTGTGCAATTTTGATTTTCATTACAATTCGCTCATCAATATCTTTTCCGTGTAGAGTATTTTATATTTTCTTTAAAAAGTGAGATTTTTTATAATCAGGCAAAAGTAAAATGTTGCATTAATTATCATAAATAGTAAAAAAATCGTTTTCCTGAAATATTTTACTTTTTGTAAGAGGCATCGACATTTTCTTACGATTATTATTATTTTTAAATTGCTCTATATTAATTTTAGCCCGTGGAATGTACGTATATTTTAGGAAGAATATAAAAAGAAAAGAGGGAATAAGTTGCGTCAATGATCATTGGCCAGCCTCGCGGTCATCGTTACTCAGTCTTAAATGTCCCAATCTCATTTCTGCACGCTCTTGTTTTCGAATATACAGACTTCACACCAACGTACATGGCTGCGAATACAAAGTTTATAATCTCTCGTTTTTTTCCCCTTACCTGCGCACAGCAGTTTGAAAGTGTATATGTATTTTTCTCTATAAATCATGCAACCCAATTCAATAAAGCACGAGGAAGAGTGCGAGAGGAGCGCGCGCAGGTACAACCCGAAAGTAATGTCGAATGTTTCAATAACTCAACGACTCTCTCCTTCATTCTCTCGCTTGCGCGCTTTTCTGCCGGCATGTTGCGCGCGGGCCTCGCAAGTTTCCTCGCTCTTATATGCGTTTCTTTTATTTTCGCACTTTGCTCGAGGTCGTATTTTTTCGCGTTTTATAAATTGGCTTCCAGATTTGTTGCATATTTTATTCGTGAAGAGATTTAACGATGATTGATTACGATAATCGCCACGGCTAAGTGTTCCTTTTTTATTTTTTATTTTCCAAAATCTTGAATCGCATTTATTTGCGCGCGTCGACTCGGCGAATTTGATTTATTCCCGAAAATTCTTGCCTTTCCCGTTACTATTCGTGAAAGCATATAAAAAATTATATTTTTTCGATATTCGGGTCTATAAGTACGTTTATAGGAAAGTCGCGCAGGACGAATACACTTTACATAATCAAAACGATACGTGCACGTATGCCGCCGAGCGATCGAATGCAACAATAGTTTCTCGAGAGCCGAGAACCGCAATACATGTGGCAGCCATTTGAAACACCATATACCAAAAAGTAAAATCTTATTTATTCCAATGTAATTCTCAGTCACATACACACACTCATACACTCACATACGCACACGAGCACGCGTGCTCATGCAGTCCGGTATCTTTGTTTTTATGCTTGGTTCAGCTGCTTTGTGCAAATGCAATAAGCTAAAGCATATACATGTATCTAAAAAGAAAGAGAGAGAGAAAGACTCGGAACCAGTTTGTGCTTGCAGGCGGCAGCAAACCGCCTATAATAAGTTTTATAAGTACACACACACTCGCGAACGCAAGCGGCTCCTGTCAGATTTGTAGAACAATATTATCGAGCGACGTTGGCAGCAGCAGCAGCGGGGAAGCAGACCGCCTTTACTTTATTTCACTCGTGAATTAAGCTCCAAAGGAGAAAGAAAGAGAGCAGGTAGAAGGCGAAATATATGCTCAAGTTCGAGGGTATCGGTATATTTAAGCAGCCCCGTTGTTCTTCGAATAAGGGATATACATTTTACGCTAAAGAAAGAAATGGCCAAATACCGAAGATATCAAGAAATCGCGCGTATATACTTTTTATCCAATATATATACTCGTTCCCTTTTATTTTTTTTCCTGTTCGTCGATTGCGAAATTTCAAGCGTACGCAAGTCTTCGCGCGGATTTATAAGAAAAGCAACGTTTTGCGATGGCAAATTATGTATTCAATATATTTCCAACTTCTTACATGGCATCGAGTGTGCAGTTAAGCTGATTAGAACATTGTTGTATACACGGCGTTTGCTCAACTTATCGCTTATCACGTGACTCCTGACGTACAACTACCGACAATTTTCACTTGGATGGAAATTTCGCAAGGCGCTTTACAACGCACGCTTTATAAGCAATAGCAGCTTCAATGAAGCGCACATGCGGTAAATCGCTACTGTTCGACTCGGTATATTATACGTCGTGGGAGGCATTGTTTTTCACCGTTTCGTGGTAATATTTTGCGCTTGCTCAAGGCACGCGCCGAGTCTTGTTTTTTTTTTCAATTGAACTCGATGATATTTTCCAAAAAAATGTCGATATTCGCAAGAGTTTCTTAACGAGCAGAAAACAAATGATAAACATTTTTTTTAGGTCCATGCAAAATCCTCGGTGTGCATCTCGAATCTTCCACGTAATGTAATTGGCCCTTCTTAGCTCTCGTTTCCCTGCGCTTCGTTCTGTGCTCTTTTTTTTCGCGGTGAAAAAGCACACCATAAAACATACGGTGCAAAACGAGCATCGATCCTAACCTCGGATAGCCGAGCTCCAAGTATGTACCACACAGAGATAAAAAGCCTAGCAGCAGTGCACGTGAGAACCTCCAAAGTTCCGATAAAAGTAACCTTTTTCTCGGTATATTATATATTAACTCATAGTAAATTGGCATAATCCACCAGCAATTGTGTGTGTGTGTGTGTGTGTGTGCATTTCGACAAAGACCGACTTAACTGATAGGGGAAATCGTCCAGAATAACTGGAAACGTTATAACGATAAGGCCGAGAAAGTTGAAGGGACACAAGCGGACATTTTTACCTCTCGTCGTAATCATCTTTTGTAGCTATTGTTACAAATTTATAAAAATTTAACGGCGCGTAGGCCTCGCGCGCCAGGATATGAATATGCCCTCTCTCGCTCTGTGACTCGGTTAATTTGCAGTAACGTCGAATTCATGCGCGTTATTATGTCTCATTGTTTTTGATCGCCGCCATTGTCGCTGCCTCTCATAAAGTAGCTACCCACCGGCTCGTCGGACATCGCGAGCACCTATAAATGTCACGTTTAATCTACTGTTGCGCAGACGTTTATTATTCATTAAGTTGAATCTAAAAGCAATTAAAGTTCAGTAGTATCTGCGTGTCGCTCCGCGCGGCGTTAAAGTAATTAAAAAGACAAGTAACATTTTTGCACCAAGAATCAATTTTTAGTCTTATATTGCTAACCACATGTTTGCCACCCATTAAGAGTCCACTCTAGTCTTTGAAGAGAAGAAGAAAGGAAGGAATAGGCTTGTCATCGTTATTTACGCGTGCATTAGATTTTCACTCCTCTTCGAGGCTGGGTCTCTCTCTCTCTGTCTCTTTCGACTCGGGTGATCGGATAAGGGCAAACGGTCAAGTGTTCATAATGGTATCTCATTACAGCCACTGACGTTGAACCGCATACACATAATAATGGCAGCAGATGTTTGTTCCGATAGATAGATGTGATTCGTATTGATCGACCCTAATCGTCATGACAATTTCTAAAATCTTTCAGTGTATATTAAACATCTATCGATTTTATAAAAATAATCCTAATCCTAATGCATCCTAATGATAAAAAGATGATCATTTCAAATGTTTTAAATTACATGACTATTAAAACAATTCTCTAACAAATATTAAGCGCATTTTAAATGACCTAAAATTTACTGCAACTACTTAAAAAATTGTAGATCAGTTTTTAATCACTTTTGAACGCGATGATACAACTTTAAGTTTTCACCACTAGATGGCGAGTATTATACTTCTGTAAATCTGCAAGTGGCAAAGTAAAAATAAGTGTATAAGGTAAAGGAAAACGAAAAGTAAATGCAGAGCTTCTGTTGCAAACCTCCCAAATGTCGAGCACTTCTACCAGGGATAAATGTTCAAATTATCATTCACCAAGTTACTCGCGCATCTAATATACTGTATGTGGTCCTCTAAATGCTGCGCACGAAGAGGCGCTCGGTGTAACGTCGGAAACGCACGAGACACAATACCTTCATAAATCACAAAGTCGCGCTTTGCGAGCCCAAAAGGATATCTCCTCGATGCACCTCGATAAGCCAAGCTCTCATATGTACTAATTATCTCTTTTCTTGCGCTACGTGTACGCATGTTTATGTACGTGTGTGTATGTGCGCGCACAAATCGAGCGAGGGAGAGAGCATAATCGACGAAAAGGAAGGAAGTCGTGCGTAGTGGTGACTGGAAGAAAGGTGTGCGGTCGAAGGAGTGGCGATTCGCTGATGTGTATTATGCGCGCCTTGCGCATCGAGTGCAATATTATATATTATATGCATGGTGCCGTGCTCACCTCGACGATCGAGCCAACTCGATGGCGTGAATTTTATTCGCGATCGCTGCGGTACATACCTATGCGCGAAACTTTGTCGCCAATTACAATTATCGATTATCATTTGGGAGAATAGATAAAAAAAATTGTCTTGCGCGCAGCTTATTAAAATAGAAGCAGGGATCGCTCGGAGGTGATTCGTTTCCGGGTCGATGTAGTTGCTCTGCCACACGGGCCTCACGATGCACACGATGCCCCAGAGCTGCAGTTGACCTCTACCATGCGCGCGCGTTTCTTATTCCATCTCGTTATAAGTGCCCCACTGCAATAACGTTTCTGTTATTTCAATGCCATGTCGTTGGCTCGGTGGAAAAAGTTGCACGTGCTCGGAGCAGCATCAACTTGCTTGTAAACCTTAAACCCAATTTTTTTTCCACTTTTTCTCATCTGCAGAAAGAGTAATACAGTATTTTAGATTTAATGTGGTTTTTTAATTCGATTATCGGTTGAATGATCTTTAATGAATGAGCTGAGATTTTTTTTCAATGTCACTGTGTGCAATCGTTTTCTTCCTGAGTCGTTAAGACTCAAAGATCTGACATAACAGAAGTGTTTGGTTTTTATAGCTGAAAATGATTGTTTCGTGTCGCAAGCCAATAAAAGCATTCGAGAAAGCTTTGGTGTAATTCTTTTAATTTATAGTATAGTATTATTATTACTCGTGCGCGAGGAAAATACAACTGAATCACCAGCAAATGCAAATTCAGCCAACTAATTTGTTGGAAATATATAAATGGACATAATGAACGTACTACCTGTTATTTATACTCATACTTGGTATGAATTATCGTCTTATTGTTCAAAATATTCACGATGGTTATTATTATTTGCTCAAGCCGCGTAATATATAAAATTCTGCCGACAATGGGCATATGCGAGCAACGAGTGCAAGTAGAACGCGACGAGTTACATATGTTCCTGCGCGCATGTGCACTTCGTACTAAATGAAAGCCCAGGGCAGAGAACTCGCCCGTGCCGGCGAGTATCACAAATTGCTGAATTTTGATACTCTTTGTAAATTACGCTGTGCTGCCTCCCCGTATCTCCGCGTTGGCCCTCTCGAGAGCGGCAGGCAAAAATCTCGGCTATCGCCGAGAGTAATCTAAAACGAGCTGAAACGAGTCGTGGTGGTTAAATAGCAAGTGTCATTGTATCACGGCAGCTTTGTTTCATCATTGTTCGCGAGCAAAGGGAAAAGTCCGTTATGTATTGAGGATTTTACGAGGAGCACGCGTGACATACTCTGCCGCGCTCCCTCTCTCTCTCTCTCTCTCTCTCATATAGTAAGAAGCAGAACAGATAAATCAAATAAGTGGCGGGTAATTGGTCGCGATCCGGTATACTGGTCGTCGCTGCGCTGCCACCGCCACCGCGTGATCCTTGTTAAAAACAATATGTCGATGAGCGAGAAAACCAACTCGAGAAAGATTATTTTCCTTCAATTTTGCGCATTGCGTTTATAATGCAACGTAAGCAAATTTTCCTTAGCGCGCGTCACGTCCGTTTGTTTTTCAATCCTCGCGACCGAGAAAAAAATAAGAAGAACAACGAGGACTAACCGTGCAGTGCGCACGCGCGACATCGCAGTAGATGAAGTCCGTTACCCTGCTGCTGCTCTGTCTCTCCTCTCCTCTCTCCCTCTTTCTATGTATAATACATCCACCCACGGTCATATAGCGCAGAGATTCAGCCTCGCAGTCGCTGCAGCAGTTGCTCGCGTGGTTGCGCGCGGATAACGGCTTATGTTTATACACATACGTTTTATTTGATGCCAGCAGATTCTTCTGCACTATACCCCCCTGTCACTCTGATTGACTGATTAACGTCATTAAATCTGCAGCGAGTGGATCCAGCCGATGCAACACCTCGCTAATGAACAACCGTTAAAAAGAGAAAAAGGAGGAGAGAAGGAGAGAGAGAGAGAAAGACAGAGAGAAAGAGGGAGGAAAGCCCACAAGTCCTTTTAAAATGTTAATGGCTTGTTATTGAGATCGAGAGTAATGTAATGGAAACGCGCCGGGGCTCGCTTTTTTGTATATGCGATTCGTTTGCTTTTTCCATAAATCTATTAAGCCACGGGTGCGTGTGCAGCGCGCGAGCTGCAGAGGCCAAGCGAGAGAGAGGACGATCTTATTAACGTCTTTTTTATATCAGCGATTCACCGGGAGCTTGTAAAGTTCCAGGGACGAAATTATTATCGGACTTTGGTCATTTTTCAAGATAAGGATCGCGAGCGAGTTTAAAAAAAAAAAGAAAAAAATCGAGAAAGATTTTTAATCGACTTTCATGAGACTTTGATGCCGACAATTATTCCATCATAAATTCGAAAATTCAGCTTTTCATAATAGCGAAGTGTTAATTCTTGGAATTCTGTAAGTTGCCATGCGTACAAAAGAGCTACAACGTTACGCATCGATTTCTCGCCCTTTGTCGACACTATTATTGGTCACTCATTGATCTTTGATCGTGGCGACGCTAACGCGTGAACTATTAAACACTTTTAAGAGTCCACCCTGTACAAGAGAGAAAAAAAAATTCGAGATTTATCTTTTCAAAGGGGCAACCCGTAGTCGTAGTAGCAGGTTCACACGACATTTTGGTTCTCATGTGCGTGTCGCAGAGAGCACGTCGCGCGGAAATTTAGGAAAATCTTCACGTCGTCTTTTTACGTGCAAAACGAACCGCCCACTCGAATTCCACTTTATGCGATGATCTTTGTGCAGTCAGACGTTTATAGTAGCTAAAAATGGATCAGAAATGACACGATTTATGTGTGTGCGTATGTGTGCGCGATCACAGAAGCGTGAAGAATCGGTCATATGTACTTGGCCATTGTGATCCACTTGAATTTTGTTTATTCTCTTTGGACTTTCGTAAGCGCCCTTTAGAAATTCTACTTATTATCGCGAGCTGGCGATCGAGCGATGTTCCACAATTTTCATTCCGGATCGCTATTTACTCACCGTGCTGTGATTTTTCGAAACATTATGAATTTTTCATCTATAGTTTAGTGCGATTTTTGCAGCATCACTATCAAAACAAATGCCTCCTTGGAGCTGCCAGTCGAAGAAATTGAAAGTAAAAAATTCTCGTAAATACTATTGCATTCACCTGCTAATGCTCTTTGCGATCGAATGAATTTGTTTTCATCCGTCAATCTTATCCTTTTAAAAATAGGCATCGATTGATTTCTCAAGCAGTTCATATTAACCGCCTCAGGAGTCTGTAATAGTCATGTAACATAGAAATCAAGAAAAAAATGTGTATTGTTTCTTATGTATGACAACGTCACTCTAACGTAACGCTTAAACATATAACTCGCGAGGTGATCATCGAAGGTGTTTAGGTCTACGCGGCTCTGTAATATACCTTATATGTAGTACATGCCTGGTGTGTGTAGTACGTATCCAGCATACATACAAGATAATCCTCGAGCTGGTACGGATATTCGCCACAGGCGCGCGAAGCAACGAAGCAAATAATGGTCTTATATTCGGCTGCGTGTATATATAAGCACACACTTTCGAGCCATCAGCGACAAGCGACCTCCTCTTCTTATTAAAGTGGCATTGTAAGCGCGATTACAATGAGCCACTTGAGCGCGTCAGTCCGAGGTATCTCTCTCTTAGCTTCGCATTCCGATCTTCTGTAATCTCAGGCTCACTGTCTGCAGCGCGCAGTACTTCCTCCGTATGTGTGTGCAGTGTATGTGTGTGTGTACCTTTGCACGCGTTTAATACGGCTGCCATCGCAGCGGCCGAGATAATTTATAATACCTGCATGCGTTGCGAATTTTTTTTTTCTCTCTCTCTCTCTCTCTCTCTTTCTCTCTTCTTTTCGGCGCGCGTTGCATAATATTACAATGCTACGCGATACTCGCGCGCACTACACGTGCTCATGTGTACATATATATATACACACACACACACGCACACACTCACACACACACTCTCTCTCTCTCTCTCTCTCTTGAGTCTTGATCATGCTGACTGATTGATGCTTAAATTGAGTACCGAGAATTCGGTGCACGAAGAGAATGCGGTTCGTGTGCGTACATATCGCGAGATTGAATTTGCCCCCCTTTTTTGCGCGCGCGACATATATAAAAGGAAGAAAAAGAAATAACAGCGGCGAGCTTATATCGCCTTACAAATTCTTTTTAATTCGATAGTTAAATAGCGTTAATTATCCGTCGTTAGGTCGTTTTTTTCGCGCTTACTCGCGACAGGCGCGGTGCAGTCTATATATAATCGTGTACCGCAGTCCGCGGCGCATAGGTAGTAGTATAAACTACCGATGTGCGGTCTCAGCGTCATCCCAAGAGACATGCTATAAATCACGTCGAGTTCTTGGCATTCCCCAAGCCTATGTCAGTCTCTCTCTCTATACACGCGTGTATGTATCCGTATCCTTACGTATAAGTTCGTACGCGCACTTGTTTCCCCTTCGAATCTCATTCATGTGCGTGCACGGTGTACAGCATCGTAGTCGCTTTCCTAGCGTATTGCACCTTGCTTAAATTCGGAGCGCCTCCCTCTGAAAAATCTGCGCCCATTCACAATGCCGCAGTTTATATAAACGAGAGAGAGAAAAAGAGTTTTTTTGCCTATTTTGGCTCTGTGAACTGTTCGAGCTGAGATTGTTGATTTTCTTCGGGATTTTTCTTCATTCTTTGTTGCGCGAGAAATCTGTTTTTATTTGAGTGAATTTCCAAACGAATAACTCTCGTCTCGTGTTATTTCTTTTTCTCAATTTAATGTTTATCCAGTGCATGTCTCTTACACACATTGTCACGTAAATTGCCGAGAATTACGAAAATAATATTCGATTCAAATAGCTGTATATAGCTCATATTACCCAGAAAACGAAGTTATTATTAGACATTCGAATGTAATTTTATCAAAAAACTCAAGTAAAAACTCGAGTTTCTCATGAAAATTAGTTGGAGTTTGGACGGTCCCGCTCTTGAGTACTTGTTATCCGAGGCGAGAACACGGATCGGCCCCGAATGTGCAAGGAAAAAGTTTCTTTTTTCGCCGGCTAATGCGCTAAAAATCCTCGTGTCACGTATAACACGCGTATAATACGAGTAAGAGCGCTTCTCTCCATTCACTTGCTGCTCTTGTGAAGTTTTGCCGCTTGCGCGCGACGACGACGACGACGGCTCGCCTCGGCTCATCTATCGCGTACACACACACACACACACACACACACCGCACTTGGGGCCAGCTTCGGGCCTCTTTACGCGAATCTGAGCCTTTTGTCGCGCTCTCTATCGCGACACCTATATGTATATAATGCTTACGTGTACGCGCGCCCGACTCGAGGTTCAAAAGGTGCCGCGCACACCTGATCTTTCGGTACCCTTATGGAATTCCAAATTGTTGAGCATTTTTAGAAACGCGAGTAAACAATAAGCCGAAAAAAGCGTAGCTAAAGCTTTTTATTGTGCATCGCGACGATACATATATTTGCCCGTCAGAGAGCGCGCTTGCTTGCCGCTTGCTTCTCTCTCGTTCTCGCTCGCCCCGGCTTGTCGTTTTTATCGAGTAGGTGTGGATCATTTTTGAAATGTACCTGTTGAGCTCGACACCGCGTGTCCAACTAAAGTGTTTGCTGAAAGATAAATTAATGTAGCAAGTTTTATGCGTCGACTATTTATCTTCCCGATTAGAGTTAATATAAATTTTGGTATGTGGTAGCTCCCGCGTGCGCTCCTGGCAGCGATCATTTATTTTCGCGACATTCCTCGAAAGATTTTGTTTTTATTTATTGGCCTCGCACTTTTTTCTTGCCTTCTTTTTGCCCTGGCATTATTTTCCTCCCGACACCAAAATTCACTTCTGGATAAATGAATAATCCGAGGTAAACAGACAAAAAGTGCCTCACCCGTACCTCAAAGGGTTTTTTTCTGATTTTTCGTTTTTTGCATCAAATACTGCTGTCTATCTCTCTCTCTCCAAATGATAATTCTCACCTCGTGAGATCATCGTTTACGCTTGTACATGTAATACACACAGGGCAGCACTCTCGTTTCCATAGAGCACTGCTCGCGCACAGTGCACAGCACAGGTAACAATGGGCCAGAGTACACAAACATTGGGGTCCTTTCCCACCGAAATAGAGAAACCCATTCTATTATTAAACGCTTCCAAGTTTTTTACTTCTTTTTCACTCAAAAATGTATACGGAAACCCATCATCATCGTCATCATGGGAAAAGCTATGGCATAAAAAAAGAGGGTAAAAAAGAGAAAAAATATTGAAACGCGCGCGCTCGCGAGTAGCGTACACTACATCTTTTTCACCTACTTTTTCGTGTACTTGCCTTCGCAATCCTTTGGAGCGCGCACGTTTATATCTATATAGTTTACAGGCAAAGGATTCATCCTTTTCACACGATCCCCCCTGTGTACCTTGGGCTACCTGTGCTTCGAGGCGTTTTTTCATATTGTTATATAGGACCACGCGGTAGGATACATTATATATATTGATATCCTGTGAATTGGGTGAGTTTTTCGTAATCTCTCCAGATTTGTTGAGATTCGACTCGTATACGTGTGAGTGTGTGTGCACCAAAATCGTGGCGGATCAATCCTCTATCTGCATCATCATCTTCTCACGTTTGTCGAAAAGGAGTGTTTTGATTGCCGTGTAGGTATATATGTATTATGTATGTCTGTCCTGGGAATGGCTGCGGCTTAGAGTTGTTTTTCGCGCGCACAGGTACAGAGCGCGAGAGAAGCTCGAGCGAGCAGCTCATCAGTTGTGTACCGGCGCGGGGATGGCGTCGTAGATTTTTCCAAATCAATTCACAATTTGTGAAATCGTCGAACTTTACTGCCTTTGTTTCGTCAAAATTTCGCGAAGCAGTCTCGCGGCCTATAGTGTGTGTGTGTGTATGTGTATGTGTGTGCTAGCGGCGCCGCATATCGTACAGTCAGCACACAAAACGATAAATCTATTATAATCGCTCGAATGCATCGACTTGCTGGAAACTTTTCACGAGCGACCCATCATCATCTATCACAGGCTACTTTGCGCAAACCTGCAGCAACCAGCCAGCCACAGCCGAGGCTCGAGACTCTCGACGATCTCCTCGCGCTCTGGTAGCTTAGCGTAGCAATAATTTTCGTTGCTACATGTGCGCGAGAGGGAGAAAGAGCCGCGCGGCGGATCGCTAGAAAAATAATCGCTCAATTTTGCAGCAAACAACTCGCGAGCTAGCTTATACATACGGATCCATCGCAGAGGAAGAGGTCTCCTACTTGTGTCTGTTACGTGTTTGCGTTGGGCTGCTTATACTACTATATATGTGTGTGCATATATGAAAAAACATTGTTTCAACGTCGGATCCGCTCTGTGCTCTGAAGAGAGCTTGACTGGCGGGCTTCGCGCGATTAGAGAGCTATAACGGTCTGCTCATAGCCGAGTAAGAACGACAAGAACAACAACAGTCTTCTCGGCCGGAGTCAGTCGAGCTGTTTGCGGTGCTCGTTTTTAGCCACCGGCGCTTTTGTCAAGCGCACTTGATGTATTACATACTATCGCGTATACTCGGCAGAGTTTCGACCTCGCGCGCGCGCAAGTTCGGCGCCACCGTATATATATACAGCACATGATCCTTCCGTAATGAGATCGGTTCACGTTTCGCAACCTCTTTCATATAACACCAATTTTTTGACAGTTGGGAAAAAAATGAAAACTAGCACTAGGTTGGTAGTTGTACGTGTGCGCTGCAACTGCAACATGTGTAATGACGTTTACGGCTAATTTTCATATTCATGGTTTTCGTCGATCTATGCGCGATCGTATCTCTACGCGCGCGGCCTACCTAGTTCGGTTATAACTTCCATTTGAGCCTTTACAGCAGAAAAGTACGAGTGTAGACTAGTAAAATCGCGAGTGTTTTTCGTGTAATAACTGCTGCAACGGCGTGTTTATGCGCACTGACAGATCGTAACATAAAGTTCATTTGATTTTCGAAAGAAGCCGCGTCTTTTCCAACATAGCCGAGTGAATATAAGCCAAGTTTCCTTTGTTGAAATAGATTTACACAATGAAATTTGGCAACATGTCCTTAATTTTGATTAATAAATGATTTATTCGTTTAAAATGTAGTTTGAAAAATAATTAAGTTTACGAGCCGCTGGAAAGGACTATGAAAATATACAGTTTCATCAAGGGATTAATAAAAGCCATAGATGTGTTAGTGCGCCTTTAAATATACGGGATTCATTACTGCCTTTGTGTTAATTAGTAGCAAAGAGTCGATGTTGACCCTTACGACTGTCTTGCATACATATAATGTACATCTCGACGTGATTTTTCTTCGCTCATCTGGTCGTGTGCGAATAAAAACCTGTTTCATTAGTAAAGCGAATAGTCTAAAGTCAGCAAACGAAGTAATTAATAATAAAATTGTCATCTCCCTCTCGACATTGTGAAATTCAAGAGCGAACGCCGGGTAACGAACAAAATAGTCAATGCCGCTGTATACACGTTTCGATTGACGTACGCATCCTCGCAGGGATCCGACACGCCCACACCGGTCGCGCCGCGCGAATCCATACAACCTGCCGCGCTGCACACAGTGCCGTGCATATACTTGGTTAAATAGAAGCTGTGCGATTTTACTCGTAGGCAATTAACGTGAATCTTCGGGAGTCGTCGCGAGAGCTGCAAGCAGAGAGCTGCAGCACACGGGGACTTTAATGTTAATTAACGGAACGAAACGTTGTCACGGTTGAGGCACTGCGAGCGAGTCACAGCGACGAGGACGGCGACAACGAGGCACTGCAGCATACACGCATACATACGAGCTCGACATACACACACACACACACACACACACACACATACTGCACACTCGTACAAAGAACGAAGAAACGTTTAACTAATGTCTGGACGATGACCGTTGGCAGTTGTAGCAGTCGAGCTATTCTCTCTCTTTCTCTGTTACCGATCTCCTGTGTCGCAGGCACATCGTATTGTTTCTAATGTGCTTGATGAGACGAGAGAGAGGCACACACACATTCACACATACACACATACACACGGGAACTCTTTGAACATTAATTTGTATAATATATACCACATGTATGAGGACACGCTTTAATTTTAATTGGATTGTTAAAATGCTAATTTTGCCATTGGATGCTGCTGCCTGTCTGTGCGCCAGAGCTGCTACTGCCGTGCGCGGGCTCGTCATTTTTACCCAATCATATACAACGTATACAAGTTCATTGAAAATTATTATTTCAATGGGAATAAATTAAAAGAGATCTGCCTCGCAGATAAGCTACCTCTTTCTGCTTCATTCATTCTTACAGTAGCAGTAACACAAAAACGAATAAAATCTTCGATCCATTTCTTTGATACATAGGTCTACAGCGCTCGAGTGACTAAATAGCCCAGCAGTGCCAACGATCTATAGCCTACAGTCAATGAAATAAATCGAGAAAATAAAAGTAAATGTCGTACACAGTTAGTAAGTACACACATACACACATAAATGTATACGCGAGTCGCAGGATTTTCTGTATGAACACCCACGTTACGGAGCACTTAATCATATCCCCAACAGAAAAGAGAGATGTTTCTTGTACGAAGGGTTGTAGAAAGAATCTCGAGCCAGAGTATATAGCCGAGAGAGTAAAGAAAAAAAACAGGGAGGATTGTAAGCAGCGTGTCGGTACATGCGTGAGCAGTGCCATGCAGTACTTTCAATGGGCGATTTTCTTGAATGGAAGTCATTTATTCGCATTCAATCGGCTGCTGCTGCTGCCGTTGGAGTACTGCAACGCGTCAACCTGCTCATTGTAAAGCGTCGAGTACTCGTGCCCCGGAGGCTCTGCGAGAGACAGAGAGAGCTACCGCATCGGCGACGCAATTTTCTCTCCTCCGATGTTTTTCATTGCCATTCTCTCCGCGACGAGCGATGATTTCGTTTTGTTTTCGGATCTATCGCACAGTGTGTTGTACTGCGTGTACCTATAGCTCTCCAGAGCTGGCAAGAAGAAAAAAGAATCGAGAAGCAAAGTACCTGGCGCTTTTCAACATATACAAGCGCATGAGGCGCGTCTATATAGGTGCGCATAATCTGCGCGTGTGGTCTTGCTGCTGCTCCGGCGTGCATGAGCAACTGCACAGGAAATGTTCCACGAAATTCATCGTTCATGCAATCCCACGCGTTCATTACGATATATATACGCGAGCCGGAGAAAGAGAAAATTTCTCGTGTACACATGCTTAGTACTACTACTACTGTATATCCCATGCGGTGCGCTCACGATCTTCGAAGAGCCTCGCAGCGTTAAAAGGTCGAGGTGTGGTCCAAAACATTGTGACTCTCGATCGCAACATTGTGTACAACTAAATTTTCCCTTCGCTTTGCTTACAGCAGCTCCGACTCCGAGACTGGCGTACGCGCAACCTGTTTTTCTTATTTTTTCAATTGTCAATTGCGTAAGTCCGCCTTTGAATTATGCTTATTCTACTTATTTCCTCGATTTAAGCAATTAAAACAGTCGCGGGCTCTTATCTTTGTCGCGCGATACAAGTGCCTGCGTGCGTGTAGCAATAATAAATTTTGCCCCAAACGAGTTTGAGCTCCGTTCGAGAAAAAACAAATAAACAAAAAAATTGTCACTTTGCTTTCATGTGCGCGTATATAATATATATATATATAGAAAACATTTTATTGAATGTCCGCTCGTAAAGTCTAAGTACGAGCGACAAATCAAAAATCTCCCGCGACGCGACGAATTCTCGGTACAATAATCCTCGAACGATATCGAATCCCGTTAGGGATTTTTTCAAGTCAGGTGTTAACTGCGCGCATACTTTGGCCGCGCGCATTATTATCTGATGAAAGAGTCAAGACACTGCGCAGCCACTCGTCGGTCGCTCGCGCGAGCCAGCCGAGAAAAGTGCCTTTTGTGTATCATATAAGCACACTGCCACGGGGTGAAGATAGAGGCCAAATCAGCACAACAAAGCTGTCAAGCAGGATGCTATATAAGTGAGAACGAGTGTATGAGTGTGTGTGGATATATTCAGCGCACACATATATCAGATGTAAGGTATTGTCATTCTCAGTGTACGCGTATACGTATTTAAGCAGCAAACAAAGCTCGAAAAATTAAAGAAAAACAAATCGATATATATATATACGCGCGAGGTGCTTTTTTCGACGCGGACTAACACGAAATCGCCATTAGGGCTATCGGAACTATTGTGCGCGCTTATGTATGTATAAAAGCAGGCGAGAGGCATCACCGAAACTCGCCGATCTGGCAGCTCGCTCGCGCGCACACATTCACAGAATGCCACGGCAGAGGCATCGGATACATTATAACAGGTGGAACTCGTATTATATACGGACTGCATAAGGCCAATGACCACCCCACGCGAAAGATTCATCATCTTCTTTCCGTTGGTCTTTTTCTTCCTTTCAAACGGCCACATATATATGCTGCACAGTGCTCGAAACACGTGTCTGGCTGGGTTGTGCTGCCTGCTGCTGTTGCTGCTGCGGCCGCCGCCGCCGCTGCTGCTTGGGTAGCCCCATATTTATATATTCGCGCTTCTATCTATCTTCTTTGCTCCCTCGGCATTAATCGTCGACCGTTTGATTATCTCACGCGGACCCAGAGAGTCTGTATATATACGCGCCGAGGCCAGAAGGGATCGATTAATTATAAGCAGCGCGAGAGGTGCCATAGCAAGACAACGCGCGCGCACACATAGAGGCACTCGTATTATACTCCTATAGAGCATGTACGAAGGTGATGATGTTATATCTATCGCGCGCCGCTACGTAGCACCGACTCCATAATGCGGGTCTAAGTTCTAAGCTCATTCAGTCGTATGAATTACGACTTCAATTTCAGATGAAAAGATGGAAATTTCGTTATGACGTCGAGCCAGCGTTTCGAGCCAATCAATGTGCAATAAATAATCCGGCGCGCTTTTTACCTTTGTTTATGTCGCTCTTTGAAATCGATATAAAATTCATGAAACTTCGTATTGATACTTGGCATGAAAAAAAAAAAAACACGACATATGTGCATCCGAAGCAAAATTAATAACGTTACCGATGTCTGGGAGTACCATCAACTTGTCAAATAAAATGTACGAGTCAGCGGTATTAAAAAAAGAAAAAAAAACGTGTAGGGAAACTAGACAGGTAAAGATCGGTATCAAGCCAAAAAACAGCCTGCGTATGGGCATCAGTCAAGTCATGACGCTATTGAATTTTTCATCAAATGCCAAAATCTCTCGGCAACAGTTTACACACATACGGGGGGTATGTATAGAAGTATACGAAAATTAGCCATACGTGCGAGCTGTTGCGCGTCCGCGGCGCAACGCGTAACTCATGTATTACTAAGCACCCACACGCTTTCGGTACGAAAAATTGTCGGCAAATAAAATTGATTGCTCTTAAACACGCGTTACACACGCCAACAGCTGCTGAATCTGAATTTAAGGATCAATTATGTAATGTACGCTTATTGATATCGATTACGAGCCCAGTGTAAATTGCAATATAAATGCTTATAGGAGCTACAGCGAGAAACTTATTTGATCCATGTGCTAATTTGCAACTAATTTCGAGCTTGTATCTGTCGGTAACTCTCGACGATAATTTTAGCCAATGATTTTTTCGCTCTTTGAAAAACACACAAAACGTTGGCACTAATGACGACGTTTACTTCAAGCACAGGATAATTTATTATTAAATAACATTAGAGTTTGGAAATCATTAGGGCAGTTCTTTCAAGTACCTAGATCAGTACATGATCAAGTTGAATATTGTTTCCTGTGATAGGTGTAAGAGTGATCTTTGTAATCAGAGTCTCGAAAAAAACTTTCAATAAATCCAAAAATTGAGTTTTTAACTAGTTTTTCTAAAACCGTGCTTTGACTTTTATAATTATTTTCATTTTGCCACTTGCGGATGTACAAATGAAGGTACTCGCCATCTACTGGCGGGGGCAGGAAGTTATTTTTCAATCAAAATGTCAAATTAAATTAATTCATTATATTAATTCCTTCTAGAGGCTTTTTTAACACTGTAAGCTGCTGGAGATATTGAAAATAGTAACATAAATATTTAAGAAATACTAATCGATACATGCAAGTTAAGCCATTAAACAAATTATTAAAATTTGGACTGCGAGACCAGCATTAAGATTTTAGTCATGTTCTCCAGCTAAATTATGTTGAAAAATTTTCACCAAATATCCAACCTTAAAGAAAAGATTGTCGTTCATGCGTTGCAGACCCAGTAGCCAAGGACTGAGTCTTTGCTGTCGACGCGGTCGGAGTACGCCAAGAGTAAAGTGCGTTGCGGTGCACAGAGCGGCGATGAAGTATCACAAAGAGACGCGAACAGCTACGAGCAGGAGATCTGATTGCCATCAACAAGGGTAACTCGATATTGTTTCGCTCGCAAGGCAAATTAGGACGATTCGTACGTTTGCGGGAGTTTTCTGCGGGAAATTAGCCGTGCAGCAGGTCGTTCGGGATTTTTCTCTTTGCCGGTGCTATATCAAAGGGGCGAATTTTTCTTCCGCATCGTGTCTGAAATCTCGAGCGTGTACTCGCGCGATATCGAATGTCCTGCGAGCTGTGCACTAGACACATTCATCCGTGCGCTCGCTCGCTCGCGTTTTTCCGGGCCGTGCCGTCGTGCGCTGCGCGCGATATGAAACGTCGATGGCGATTTTCACGCATGATTAGTCAGATTCGTATTAACGATTTGCATATCGCATAACTCGAGCTCAAACGCGTCAAGTTCGCAAACTCGTGTCCTCGGCTAGTTGGGTGGTACTACGCATCGGGCGCATTATTGCAATTGCAACGCCCGGGCGCGCATCGCATCCGACGTATTCCGAGTATAATGCACAGCTCGATGAGTTTTAGAAACGAAGCCGAGCGAGATCTCGAGCTATTTTATCCTGTGGTCAAAGTACGGAAAAATTTTAACGGTTGCCATACACACATAATATGTGCGCATGTGATATAAGGAGTACAGGACGGCGCGTGGCGCGCGCGGAGATCTTTTCTGTGGTCAGGGGGCCCCGGCGATATACGGCTTATCTTTTCAACGCCACTGCTCGCGCTGATTGATTATGGTGTGTTTTGACGAGCACGAGTCCGAAAGAGAGAGAGAGAGTATAGCCTCTCGCGAGCTCATTGCGGTCTCTCGACTGCGCCGCAGTGCGATTACGCGCCGAGACGCAACTCGACGCGTCGAATCCCTTTTTCCAATGCGTGTATAGAACTGCTCGCTGTTCCGGCGATTTTTTCCACGAGAAAATGGCTTTTCAAGTTCAATCCCGCGATTGCTCCACCTAATGGTCACATCGATATGTGCAGTGCGTACGAAACAGATGCACATATTGCGCGACGAGGCTCGCGTCTATAATATACATTATACCGGCGATTGGGACAATTAGATACGCCTCATATGCTTCATTGGCCATGCAGCAGGCTCATGCGTTCGTCGTACACATACACAGCTTATAAGTTACGATATTTTCGCAAGACGGATATAAGGTGCAGCAATGATCACCAGCAATTACTTGCGAGAGGTCATAACATTGCCGCTTTGGCTCATTATCTCGTGTACCAGGTTATATGCTGCGCCGAGCGCGAATCGTGGGCGTGTGTGGAGTCGTCTATCCTACACACATAACACACAGGCAGTAGTGGCGGCTTCCTTTCTTCGCGATTTACGCGTTACCGTGCAGCATATAAGCGCGTACAGTGTACTCGGCAATGCGAAATCGATGAAGCGTAATCGAAGGAAAAGTTGTCCTATCGTCGGGTCTCGATTAAGGGGGGGGTAGGGTCTCATTTTTGCAAAATAAACATATTTTTAATAATTTTTTTTGAGCTTATAATTAATTGCATTTATTAGCAAATGATATACCTAATAAATACTTATTCTGAGAATATTCAGTTAAATTTTTAGCTCAAAATAACGAAAAATAAACGAATTACAGCTAATTTTCTCATACAGCTATTTGAAAAAAATTTTTTGCGGTGGACATCATAACTCGACACTGGATTATCTGAAATCAAAAAACCAAAGTTTTCTGGTTAGTTTATAACATTCTTAAGGTAATGACGTCGAGATTTTTAAAAAAAAATGATTTTTGAGGTTTTGGCGTAAATTTGAAGTCAAAAAAGGCTATTTTTTTTCAAAATTGACGTAAAAACCATTATATATAATTTTGTAAAACTTTTTTGACAGCAAAATATTAAATTATCTCGACGTCACTACCTCATATTTAATGTCTTAAAGTACTGTATAAAATTTGAAGAGGATCGGTCCAGTAGATTTTGAGTTACAGCGTCCACCGACTTTTCAAAACCTAGTTTTGAGAAATCCGCGTTTAAAGTTTTATAGATATTTTTCATGCATTCTTACATCGAATCATCAATTCCGGGGCCATAGAGGCAAGCGCTATCTTCTAGAATATCTTCTGCACTTTTTTTAGCTTGTCTACGAATAATTCTGCCTTCTTTAGTTGCATCTGCAGTTTTTTTATCTGCTCTAGTGATCCGATGCATGTCTTGCAGGCGCGCCCACTCGTGCGCACTTGGTCCGAGACTGACACACATCTCTTCCAAAAATGCCAGTAAAGCAAAGGAGCCTTCATTAAAAACACATGATGCTACATTCGCTGCTATTTCTACAATGTTTGATGTACCACTTAATATTTTTGGGGTTATTTTCCAAATTATTTGATTCAGACTTTCGTTGTTATTTTGTGTAAACCCTCCGACACATCGCTCTAAAAGTGAATCTTTACTCAAGTCTTCGTATATGGGTTTTATTGCAACTAAAACATCAGTAGGAAGAGCGGCATAACTATGTTTAAATGATTTTAATTCGCCTTTGATTGAGGCTTTTTGCCATTCGCACCAAGAATTTTCATCACGCGGACAGTTTTCATGTTTTGGACTATCATTAGTTGAGCTGTAGTGGTAGTAGGTTGACCAAATGGCTTTTTTCATTTTTTGTACAGAATCGCTATTTCGACGAATGGCCAAGCCATAGTATACAGATAATTTATCAATCATCTTTCCGGTCAATTTACCTTTTCCAGAAAGAGATTTCCTTTTCATTATTTTTCCAGATTTCGATACTGTATCTGTTATTGAATTTTTTACTAAATCCCGCAAGCGTTTTCCCATCCTCTTCTGCACGTGTCCCACACATTCTCTTTTATTAATTAAAAAATCTTTACCGTAAGGTTTCGAAGCTAATAAACCAGTATATGTTTTGGAGTCTCCGTCTCCGATATAGTTTCTATACTTTACGTTATGTTCCATTGATCGTTGGAACATCGATTTAATCGCATCTACTTCCATATTCCCAGATGGACCAACGTGATTTGCGAGACATTTTCCATTATCGATATGATCTTTTTGCCACTCCTCAAATTCTGCAGAACCACATTTCTTTTCCCAAAACTTACACTCATGGCAGTAAGAACTTTTTACAAAAATATCCACTACTTTTCCACTGTAATAACCAATCAAGGAGGCCACACCATACAACGATGAAAATCCTCTTTTTTTCCAGGTACCATCACCTGATACGGTCAATTCTGTAGTCGTTTTTACATTATTAACTTTACTTGTGGCTTCTATCTCTTCTTTAATGGCAGAAGAAAAAAAATTTTTCGATACTATTTTGACTTTTGAACATATGTTTTTTATACACGTACTGTAACTTGATCTTGACAAAAAATTATTTTTGAGATCCATAATCCCGCAGAACTTGTCACATCCGGCTAATCCAATTCCGAGGATTCGCATAACAAAAGCAAATCTGTAGTTTATTTCATATGATCCAGTCATAATTCTTTGGCATGATCGAACGTATCGAGGAATTTTGCACTTTTCACACGTAATTTTAATTTTAAATCCTAATCCTTCCATACTGCATGAGGAAAATTCCACTTTACCATTGCACTTAACACATTTAACTAGTGTTGAAATGCTGGAAAAAACTAATAAAAAGTCCACAATTCGGTAATATTTATCAGAATTTTTTATCTTTCTGCTGCGTTTCCACTCTGATTTTCTTCGATGACGCGCTTGACTCTAAATCGTCCCGTCGGCGTTTATTTGGTGGTATTTTTTTTCTCGGACGATCTATCCTGGAATTACTGTATTCTCGTCGTTGTCGCGAAATTTTTTTTGGCATTTTAATTATAATGATTGCAAAACTGTAGGCAAAACACAATGAAATAATATAACGTATATATATATACTTATAACGTTCAATGACGGCTGCTTGCTAAGGACTGAAAATAAACATATTTATACTCTAGATTCAAACAATATATAAACATGGTTCAAACACAAATCTTCTCTTTAACTTCAATAATTCAATTAAACACGCAATACATTTAAAATTAATGTTTATGTTAGACAAGGAGAAAGAGACAGCTCACGCGCCGCTCGTACGATCAACGTTCAATTTCGGCTAAAAGCTGAATCGGAAGGAGATACATTCGAAGCGCTGTATCTCCGTCAATTTTTTTTAATCGACCTAAAATTTTAGGAGAATATTCTTGAAGATACAAACAATCAAATTAAACAATAAAAAAAATTTGCAAAAAAAAAAAATTTCAGACCCTACCCCCCCCTTAATCGACTCGTCTTTTTTTTTCATCGTTCTCCTTGGCTTCAGCTGGGAGAATCGACTCGTACATACGTACGTATACTAGCTGTAAGGTAGCGCAGAGAGACGCGAGAAAAAGCAGGCCAAAAAAAAGATATCAACGAGCTCGTATCTCTTTCATTTTTCACCTGCTCGAGTGCATAAATCTCTTTGCTGAGTAGGAGTTCTCTCTCTCCCTGAGAACGATCGAAGCCATGCGCGCAGTGCGTTCGCTATCGAATCTCAATTACCGTCGATTAGCGTCCATCGCTTCTTTGCGCTGGCGCGCACTGCGGTAGCTCCGGCAAGAAGTCCCGAGAGAGAGAGAGAGAAAGAGTAAGATAACGACTTGTGTATGCGCCTCTTTCCAAACTTGGCTCGCGCGGCTTCGATTTATCTGCACTGCGCGTTCCATTGCGCGGAGCTGTCTAGATACGCCGTAGCGGCGGCGGCGGCAACGGCGGCCGGTGCAGCGCGGGCAGTAATATTCAACTCGGCTACTTACCGCCACGGCTTATGTATATATACGTCGATTATACTTCCGTGTCTGTGTCTCGCTGAGATTATTGATGTCGGAAAATCCATGCGTACTTATATTGCAGTGTACATTATCGGCCCAAGAGTTTGTAAGACACGAAAACATATTAGCATTATAATTACAAGTAGCAGCTCGAGTAGCATCAACCGGCGAAACCCAAGACAAGACGAGAGAGACGCTTTACGAGAAAGCATTCGAGCGCTAATAGTTTTCCTAGCGAAGAAAATTACTTTTCTCTCGATTGAATTATAATAAAATTGTTGTTGCGCATTTTTATATATCCTATCGGCGACCTTTAGGGCACAGAAATGTATTCGCTGATCTAGTCGAGCTGTGTGTGCAGTGGACTCTATAAATCACATCAACACACGACTATTTTCTCGCTCCAGCTTATATATATTATGCCGGACACCTAGAGCTCAATCGCGCGATTGTCCCTTTGATAACCTCGAGGCGCTCATTTCTTCGATTGGCTTACGACAAAAAAATTACCCATGTGCTCTTGGCAATAGTCAAAGCTCTTAATGAATACATGTTCGACCGAGCGAGCCAAAGAGCGAGTGAGAGAGAGAGAGAGAGAGAGAAAGACAGAGACAGGAGATCCTATATACATACGTACTCGAGACGATGAACTTTTCCTGATAGTATATACCTGTGTGTGTGTGCGCGCACATAAAAGGCCTTGGCTTTCGCGCGAGCGCCGGGCCATAACTCAAGCAACATTAAGTCGAAATTAGCATAGCAATCGAATCGAGAGATAGATAGACACCTCTCGCTTAGCCGCGCGCTGCGTGTACATATATATACGCGCTTTTACAGCCTCGGCCTTTTATAATCGCACCTGCATATCTTGGGCGTCGTCACACCCGCGCTGTATAACGCACGGGCTCGCGAGCACAGACGCAGACACAGCTCCGAGTATGCACACGCGGCCAGATGATGATAAACTGCATTCCTGTGGCTGCACATTTTATTAAATGCATATCCCAACCAACGTGTACGCGCGCGTCGCGTCGCCCAGCCAGCTCTTCCGTCTTATAAAACTCACGATATTACTCGATGTGCCTGGAATCGAACTATTACTTTTTTCCAATGCCGGCCATAATGCTGCCTTACGGATGCACTCTCGGATCGGCCGAGGTGTCCGAGTTTTTACGAGGCTCGAACCAGCTTACTCGAGCGATCGCAGTCCCGCATAGGTATGCTGGTGGATATTACTTTCATCAGCAGGTGAGATCGTAGTGTCGCGCTTATATGAAATAAAGTCTTGATTTGATTTCATGTCTCTAAATGCTTATTAAAGAAATACTCGAGTTTTAACGGAATGCCATATCGATTGCTTATATTTTATCATAAGCAAAGCAACGTGTGAATGCGCTTGAAAAAAAAACACATGATTTATGTACTTGATGCCGCAGAGATTCGAGAAAATAGTCGCCCGAGTTAGTTCTGCGTAAAATTAATTAAAATTTCCACCGCAAGCAGCGAATAAATCAGCTCGCGCAATGCGCGCGCACAGCTGAGATTTCGAAAAATTCTAAACAGCAGCGGCGGCAGCCCACGGCCCACGCGCCTCGAGTCTCGATAATACACCGGCTCGCAGCAAAGATGCGCGCGCGCGCGTAAGTACGACGCAAGCTGCGCAGTTCATAGGAATACCTTGGAAAATTCTCGCGAGTTTGCGCGGGTGATTAGAAGTGCACTATACGACTCGGGGGCCGTGCGGCGAGGCTCTGATTTGTGGTCGCGAACAAGATTGTTAATTGTCACTCGCGACCACCGCACTTGCGAGCGAAACTATGCGCAGGTATTGTCGGCTGCGCACGTACACATTTTTTACCGTTATTGCCAGAGCTCTCGATATGACACGATCGCTGCGCGTGCACCTTTTCGAAATCATCTCTCTCTCTCTTTCTCTCTTTTGCGCTTATGCAACCGCAAGTACATTCAGCAGCTCTTTGAAATTTTATAAGCTATCCTGATCAGCATATAACACGAGCACGAGCGCAAAATAGGCGTACTTACGTATATATGCAGAAATTATACCAGACTCGCAGCTAACGGATCGCTCTGGTATAGGCCTCGTTTATTTCGCTAGGCGAGCCTGCGCACATGACCATAAGTGCGTTTAAGGTCGCACACGCACCGAGAGAAGACGATTTAGCACCTCGATCAATTGAGAATTTTCTGCTTATTTTTTTCTCTCTCTTCTTCTCTCTCTTCTTCTTTCTTTCTTACTCTCTCGAGCGATATATAACTTGCTCGCGAGCTGCCTTGGAAAATGTAGATTCTGCGTAAGAGGATGTGTAGGAGAAAGAGATTTTCCGTTATATTCCAAACGCAAAGCTGTTAATTTCTTTGGCTTCGACATCCCAAGCTGCGCCTGCATTAGCGTAATAGCGTAATAGTGTTTCAGCATATTTGGAATATGTTGTACGTTTTCTATATAAAACAAGTTTGCGTGTCTCGAATGGTCATTGATTATCATTTTTTTTACCCCATAAAGGTTAAAATGTCAAGTAAATGAACAAAAGTCACCTCTGTTCGTTGGTCGCGTGCATCAAGCCAGACAATAGAATCAACTTCGGAAGTCTCCGTGAAAGCCAAAGAAAAACGATCAATTAGCGGACAGTAATGCATGTGTATAAAAGACTATATAGTATGAACATATAAATACGAATGAAACAGAATTTTACATAAAAATCTGCACAATGGCGACGTCCATCACTTATTTTCACCCAAACGTACTTAATTAACTCACGCTCACTACTTCTTCTCGCACGAGATCCGCGTAAACATCGAGAATTACATCGGCGTCTTTGTCTTTCTCTTGTATTTACATATTCACTGCATGCATTCATTGTATGTTACAATTACATTACGCAGATGACGATTATTTTAAACATTTTAATACAACAGAGATTATTTTTTAAGAGTTTTTTTCATAAAAAAGGTGAAATTACATTTGGCCCATTTGATAGATTAAGGCAAGCTGAAAGGAACGATTTATTTAGTAGGCTGGTTTTTAACTCGAAATATATTTTAATCTTCACTCTGCACGTTATTTTCGGTTCGGAGGGTTTGCTGAAGTTTGTTTGCTAATCATTTTTTCTTTATCACCTATCTCTGCTGATTAACCACTGACAACTCAAGTCCTTTTTTGAAGGTCGGTAAAGGGGTTAGGCCTGAAATTTTAAAAAGTTCATTTTCATTATTATTATTTATATCGCTCGTTTGCGCGTCGAAAATTTTATAAAATAAGTTCATTTTCTCTTGAGAGTTGAAATACCATCACTTAAAAGAAAATATGCCGTATTTCATAATTGGTTATATTTTCTAGCAAGATGAAGCAAGTAATCGAATCGCGCGAACGATTGGAAAAATATAAAAGCGTTGTGTGGATTCTGTTACTTACGATTATGTATTGAAAGATCGAAAAATAGTTTACTACTAGCAACTAGATGGCGCGCCAGAATAGAGTCGCTTCCACAAGTGAACAGAATCGGCCAGGACATAAGTACACAGAGAAAATATTTATTTATTTATTGGAATTAATCAGTACTTGTAACATGTAAGCAATGTATATCAATACTTATCAAATATTGGGCGACTTGCGTGCAATGGAAGAAATATCCCCACGAGTATGAGTAGTAATCATACTTGAATAACTAAATATACGAATTCAAAATGAACAAAAATCTTTGTATAACCTCAGAAGCACGCACTTACTCATACCGTGGCTGGTTTTTTAATTTATATATTTCCAAAATCCGCTTTATCTTGGGTATGAAACATCATGCGTGTCTGATTGTACGGGCTGCACCTTTGGTTGAGTTTGTACGATCTTGCTTCACCATAAATCAGAAGCACCTTGCAAATTATTTTATACCATGTATATAAATGTTGCATACTCTATACTCTGGACGTATGGAAACAGTCATTTACAGAAGCAATCCACACTTAATTTCATTTTATTCAGTAATGAAAATAGTTGGGTTGAATAATTCTAATTTTTTAATAACTAGTGTTTTCAACTGCCCAGTAATTATCAGAATGCATATCTTCAGGCTGCTCATAATGTCTAAATTAATTTATTAAAGAATTATCACTTGATACGTGTACCAGAATCAAACAATTGCTCTAGTTAAAGAATGAAATTTTACAATACAAAACGGCTTTTCTCGCTATTACTTAGTCATTATTTATGAAACTAGTGAGCCGTCGCTAGGAGGACCACCGAGTACGCGGCATCCGTGCAGCAGCACGCGCGTTTCAATACGACTGACTCGTAAGTCATATCAAGGGGACCTGTGCGCCCACACCCTTTCGTTTATATATAGTCGCCTGGCACAAAGTTGCAACAGCGACAAGTACGTCGGACACCCAGTGTGAGTTGGCGCGCAGGACACTCAATTAGGAGGCGCATATACATGACAGGATTAAGAAGCGAAGAGAGGAGGGAGCAAAAAATATATTCACTGGTACTGTATCCGAGAGAGAGAGAGAGAGAGAAAGAGCCTCATCACTGCCCCCTGAATGAGAGTCGAGCGTGAGTTTATAATGCCGCGCATGATGACGAGAGGAAGAGAGCGAAAAAGGAGCAATGATAAACAGCGGGGGTTGATATACACAGTATAATGAATTCTCCGATGCGATACTCTTGATGCAAGCGACCCTCGTATTATGAGCAGGCACTCCTTATTTGCTAAGGAACCACGCAGCAGCTATTTATTGCTTCTGATTCGAGAATTTTCGTTTTTAGTGTTGTATTTCATAGTCTTAGAGAATATTTATAGCTTAGAATCTCGGTAAACGTTCGATCTGTACTGATTGCTAGGATTCGGATCTGCGGATGCTACCTGCATAATCCTTTTTACCTGTAGCTTACAGTACATAAAGATGATTGGTATTGAAATCAATAACGATATTTTTTTTTGATGCAAGAAATTGTCTACTTGTTGATAATAACGTTCGAGGATAAAAAGACCTGCTAAAAGCGGTTAGAGCACGCAAAAAGAAAATCACGCTGACACGCATCCAAGCACATTACGCTCTCGTGCTCTCTGTGACTATAGGCTACAGATAGGTGGAAGAGCCTCTGTCTGGATTGGCGCACCTGTATCCATTTGCATAAGGCGACCGCTTGACGCCTCAAGCTTCGATCTTTCTCTCTCTCTCTTTCTCCTTCTTTCTTCCTTCTCTGTATACGTTTGTGTGTAGCGCTTGGCTACCTATACTTCACTTGAAAGAGCGTGGGCGATTCCCTTCATACTCATGCAGGAAGGATAATCTCGCACTGATCGTTGCTATAATACTCTATACTTGTGATTTTAAAGTGTTCATTTCTAATGGCATTGCGAATTTTGTTAAATCGTTTTATTTCTGACTACTCGTTGCAGCTGCATTTAAAACTTTTCAACCTTTGGCTAACATTTTAAATAAATGATTACTTCAATTGTTTTTCACTCAAATTTCATAAGCGTAAGTTTAAGTTCACTCAATTTTGATGAATAAACAGTTTCTTTTCATTTTTATCAGCCGCTTGTAGTATATCGATGATTATTATGTACCTCTGCGTGGGTGTTTCATAAAGGGCAATCACTCAGGATGATTTAGCCCCTTTCGACAGTCGAAACTCTTTCTCCGACGAAGGATTGTCACCTCTCTTTTCATTTGAGATTTATAACTTTGTCGACCTGACCTCGGCCTCTCTTTTATGAACCTTCACGTTGTTTGACAGATTTCATTTCGACAAGTATACGCCTGCATCTGCTTAATACAATTATAAAAGAAAAAATGTTGACTTGAATTATTTATACCAAATAAATATGACTATATTAGCCGAAAAAATATAGATAATTACTAAAAATTGTAAATAACCAAACTAAACTTGTTTTTAACCTGAATGCTCTAAATTTTCAGTCCCCTCAATTATTATGATTAAGATCTCGAATTAAAAAGTTACGCGTCAAATTAAATATTCGGCTCTTTTGAAATCCTGCGACAGAGGACCAAGATAATTCTCCCTATCTGGTGGCATGATTTCATCACAAAAATCACCATGAAAATAGTACCGAGACGTCAATAAAAGTTTAAGTGAATAAGTCAGATTTATAGTAATCAAGATGTACAATTATATAATTATGATGCAGCACCCGTCTCAATAATTAGACAGTTAAAATTGGAACTTAACGAACAGGTGGTTATATACTACAAGTATCAATTTCATAATGAATATAAATATTCAAGATCATTCAGTTCTATGGCAGCACAGTGAAAAACTCTTTGTTCCATGAAAAAGGTTAGCCGTATCGGCACCTAATTGTTTTGTGACATCGTGCTCGGGCACATGCTCCATATCTCCCAGGGAATCCCCGTTGACTCTCTTGAGTAGCCTATAATATGTGAGCGAGTGTGGGTCGTAGATATATATTATATTTATACCTGTGTGGGTACCTCGTTTGAAGCAAACCGGCAGGTCACGTTCGCAATATAATCGATTAATCATCACCAGCGTGTCGTGACGCTCTATCTAGTTGATAGCATCTTTTATTGCTACACATATAGGAGAGGATACAAGCCAAGAGAAAGAAGTCAGGTGCTTTATTCTTTTCGTGTGCATGGTATCGTCTAGTTTGACATAACGGCCAGGCGGATATGTATTTTTTTTTTTTAAATTAACGGTTCTAGCTGTTACAAGGGCCACGTGATCTATGAATATAACAAACGAGTGGCTCACATTATTAACATTGATAATTTACAAGATTGGCCACGATTTTATTAATCGACAAGATTATTCGTATCTGAAAATTTTAATGAAAATTCGAATTTGCCTTAACTTTATCTATAACGGCTTTCAATATTTCAATGCGGCTATCTATAATTTTCTTGCAGATTTGAGAAAGAAAGAAAGAGCGAAAGAGAGCGGAAGAGAGAGAATAAGAGAGAAAGAGAGAGAGAGAGATCGCTTTTTTACCGCCAGTGCTTAGCGATGTATCCTACATCAGTCAAAATCGAAATGATTAATCACCTTTGTGTAGTCGACATAGATCATAATTGGCGCGTGATTGAGAATCATAAATCGTCCCGCGCGAGAGCCTATAACCGTTTTTGTGTCGTCGTTGTTGAAACGATAGTTTAAATACGGCTGCTTTATGGACAATTCGTTTCTGCGCTGCATACACAAACGCATAAATTGTTAAATATTATTGTACGTTAAGCGTATAATAGGAAATAAAAGTGTAATTGCATGAATTATACGCGATCCGCATGTTTCTCGAATGATTTACAAATGTGTAATGTTTTTAGTACGCCACGGAGAGCCAATCACTGTTGCACGAGAAAAGACTTTTAACGCAGCGCACTCATGACTTAGGCAAGTCTCGAAGAAACAAGTAACTTTGCTGTGTGCGCCTGTGTGTAACATCGGACAACCATATTACCTCCTTTAGTAGTATTTATAAACACAAACTGCGAGCTCATGCTTTTGCTATAGGATATAGCTCGTTTTTTATTAATCTTTCAATGATTGTAATTGTACAGCCACGTGTAATGTATACATGGAAAACAACTAATTCGTGGGAATATTTAAATTTTATCTTTCTCTTTTAAAGTTCACTTTTTCACTATGAATTCCTACTCAATGCCTGCAATAAATGTGAAATATTATCATTACCACTGTTATAATTCTATAAAAGGGATGCGTTTGTCAGTCTCTCTAACGTCTGTATTACCCGACCAAATACGGTATCACGCCGTTGAGAATTTGAAAAAACAAACAGAGGAACAAGTGAGTCTACTAGCGCGTTCTAGGGAAGGCATCGCGCGCTATACGAGTTTCATGGCTGCAGGGCAGCAACCGATCCAAAACGAAAATTGCATTTTAATGATATTGCCGAGACGAATCATTTTTCCCCGGCGTATTAATACAAAATCATTAATCAAAGCGTAGATGACACGTGCGTAGCTACCGCGAGCGCATGCAACGCAGGCGCGCAAATATAATTCTCCGCGCATATACGCAACTTTCTCAGCGCAATATAAGGTTAATCGGTGCGCTTGCTCGAGCGCCGAGAGCAAACTGATGGCTACCGTATAGGTACGCGCGCGCGCGATGAGAAATTGCGCACCTGGTATATATGAGGCATGTATGTGCACGAGATATCGGACTAAATGGATCGATCTATTCTGCCCCGATGGGAAATATTGCCAGGGCTTAAGCTTATGAACGGTTCATTATCATACGCGAAGATGAATAAAATATTTTGGTCAAACTTGAGGATTAAGAAAAAATGTAGCTGGGAATTCTATGGTACAGTAGTCGTGGTGCATCTCATGTAAGCTAAAATACCTACAGCGTGGAGCATTGCTTATTTTGCCTGCATATACGGCATAGAAAACTCGACTTTATGCAGGCTAGCTCTCAATCGTCCAACTCCTTGGCTCTAGTCGTATCTGGAAGTAGCTTGGCTTTTTCTTTCTTCTCTTTTCTCATCCCACAAGTCGCTCCTCTCTCTCTCTCACATAATCTCGCCTCTTTCACTCGTCCATTATATATCCAAGTCTGGGCTAACGTCCAGTTAATGCTATGCCTTCTATACTCCCTCGCGTTTTGTGTGTGTGCATACGGATGCTGGTACACACGACCCGTAAATTACACGCGCCTGCTACGGGAAATCTGCAAGCGATCAGAGAAAACACGGCCCTGTATGTATATTTATACACGTAGAAGGTAAAATTATACGTATCTGAAAAAATCGCCTCGTAATATTCCACAGCCAAAGGATAGCAACAGGTGCATTATCGGTCCGCTGCGCGAGTCTTCAAGGATGTTCACTCTGCCAATATTCTTGCATATATATACCCAAGAAGATTGGAGCTTATTGGTTCGAAAGTGACCTATCGATGAGATTGTTTTTGAACGGCTACTTTTACGGATTTCTATTTAATTGTCAGTTGTGAGAGATTTCTCGAATTTTTTATTGTTTTTTAATTAATTAAAAAATTCTTGTTTAATCTATTCCAAAAAATTTTAAGGGTTCATAGAGGTATAGATTTTCATTTTAAAAATTAAGCGTATACATACTCAAGATAACATTTTTTCAGTTGGTCAAGCGCTTTTAGCGTTTGCAGGAATGATGTATACTTTCAATTATCGATTTGCCCGGTCTGAAAAATCATTTCTCGCCGAGAAACTGGCACGCTCGTGCTCGCAAATCAAGAGCGTGCGCACTTTTTTCAATTAAAGATCGAAATGTATTCTTATATCCTTGTCTCATCTCTCCCTCTTTCGCTCGTTCGCTTTTTGGGTTACATGTACACATGATCACATGTCTTAAGAGGTGGTCACTTGCAATTCGCAGCGTTCTCGTCTTAATTTTAATGGGTTTCCTAAATCTCGACACCTCTTTCATTTCACCGTTCAGCCTTTCATTTTTATGAGGTGTGCGCGCACAGCCTGTGTCCACGGCCAATCGAACCAACTGCAATTTAGCTTTAATATGCTGCCCTCCAGAAATTAAAGTGTGTATTTGCACGTAAACGAGGCACTGAGAGCAGAGAGCAACCTATACTGCAAGAATTAATTAGACTTCGTACGGGGTGGTGTGTGTAAGTGTGTGCGAGCTACTCTGAATATTAAGTGGACACGGTGTGCTTTAAATGAATCGGAAGGACCGGTTTTTTTGTCGAGTTATAAAAGTTCACAAATCTGCTACTGCATACGAGTACACTACTATTAATTAATCCATGTACAATTAATATTTTTTTGCTGGAATCTTTATTTGATTGTTGTTGAGTACGCCAAGTATGTTTTAAAAATAGATGAACGCATCAAGTGAATTATTTACAAAGCGATATCCAGCGGCTTCTAACTTGTATATAATTAAAGGATGAAATGAATTGTACATCTATCGAGTAACTTTGTGTATTGATTGAGTTTTTTTCGATTCTGAAAATGAAAATTTAAAAGTTTCGACTTTTCTCCGGCTCATGCCTTTTTTTTACCTCTGCAGTTTTACAAATAGTTAATACAGTTGCTTATTCAAGAACGAGGTTATAGTTCAGGGTTGCACTCGCGGCTACCGTGTATCTACAATCTTATATCTTTTTTCTGTGCGCTCACAGCAGAGGCAGGGTGCAGACCGATAAATAGCCGAAGTATGCATTGAATAGCACTCGACATCCGGGCTGAGTGTGTACGTTTAATGCGCGGAGTGCCAGTGTATCTCTAAGTGTAATTCGTTGTAGCAATGCATACACACACATACATACAAGTCTCGAAGCGTCAATTCGCGAAGGAGAGATAAAAATTTCTGAGAGTACGAAGAGTTAAGAGCTCTCTTCGAAGGATGCTGCGTGTGTCCGTTGTACCGTTAAATAGTCATATTATACTTATTAGAATATCATTTTTCAACTCATAGACTAAATGCACTTGGGCTGAAATTTTTTCCATACGATAGGTGTAAGTGCACTCTATCCCGGCCACTGTTATTGACACCTGGATTGATACTCTCGAGCTAATTAGTCGAGTTGCTTTTGCACGCTGAAGTAGTTTTCGTTGATTGGAGACCTAAAATTAGCTTATTAATGAATTTTTTCAACGAATGTTGAAATTTTATTGAAAAAAAAATTGGAAGCTGTGCTTTGCTATCACTAACTCGCTATAAGTATATAAGAATATTTGCGAGTTATTTGGTACACATAGAATCCACTTAATTTAGGAATTTTGCCTGCAGATGAACGTTAAAAAATACATACAATGGTTCTTACCTTTAACTTCCTTTGCGTGTCATGTATATCTTGCCAATTTTTCATATAATATGTATTCATTACGGTATTTTTTAATAAGGCTCATGGAAACAAATTTACCAAGAATTAAAACTCTATTGTCTATCGTGCTTTTACTTAACCGTACCTTATACACTTATTTTTACTTTTTCACTAGCAGATTTACAGACTAAGGTACTGGCCAACTAGCGACAAAATCTGGAATTAATTTCAATTGAATTTTCAAAACAATTTTGAATATTGGACAGAAAAAAAAGTCAGTATAAATGGATAGATTTTTCACGAAGATTTCATGTAAAAGAACCTTTAATAAAATTCAGCTATTCGGGGAAAATTCACACCCGAAATTTTTCATTTTCGTTTACTAAATTTTAAAATTGGCAAACGAAACTCCAAATAACCCTAGATAACCCTAGTTTCCCATGTTCAGTTTTGTGTATCAAGTTTCTCTGATTAGCCACTTTGCTAAAAAAAATTCAGTATCGGTCATTTCAATGTTTTATGTTTATAATTTTATATTAAATACGCTTTTAATTTAAATTTTAACAGTGCAATCATTCTCTTCAAACGCTTTACAAACTACACTGGAGTCCATCTCACTTTAACTTGACTACAAAACAGCATCGCAAATAACAAATACTATTGTTGCTCATGTTATATTTGCTCCTCTCGTAATAGTCAAATCGAAGTCAATTCAATATCTCGGTATTGCACGTCATGGACTGGGTTTATATAAATTTCGTTGCATTATATAAATCTGTTAACTTGTACATAAGCACGTTTCACCGACTAGCGATGTTATCACTAGTTTGACAAATTTTTTGCTTTATTGGTAGGTCCATTGTGAGCTCGACGCTCGCGCAAGTATTCGATACCCCTCACGCGTGCCATAAATCTTTAGAGAGGTGCGGACTTTCGCTGCGCTCGTGCGTGCCGCTGCCGCCGCGGTGCATTATTGCGAGAGAAAGAGAGGAAAAAATTCGTGCGTTTAAATTTGTATCTCGTCTCTCTTGCGAGCTTTCGTAAGTACATAACCTGTGACGTGTCAACGGTATTTGCGATAAACTTTTCTCTGTTTTCAATATGCATAATTCTAGGTTGAGCGACGATCATGGAATCGATACAAAACAAGACTTGTATCGATTCGCTCGCATTGTTTATAACCAATTTTCTGCCTTCAAGTTTTTAGCTACTTAATATTGAAGTGAGTACCTGATGATCATTGATTTAAAAAATTGATTTCTTCTATTAATATCATCCTGAATTGGTTTTTTTCACTTGAAATAATTTACGACAAATTTAATTTAGAAAAAGAAAATACACGAGTATAATGAATTTCGTACTCGAAGCTTGACGATATTTCATCTCCAACCTGCAGCAATCAAAGTGAAGATTCTGAAAGTTTGTAATTAGGCCTTTTGGCTCTCTCGCTGCAATTTCAGTAGATAACAATATTATCTCGAAACCTGCTGCAAAAGCTCGTTAGTGTATTATCACGATTGCCTGTGTACGTACATTCTCACTCACACATCAATAAGTTTCATATTAAATCGAAGAGCCTGCCTAATACTCCCTTTTGTAATTACATTACGTATACCGTTACGATGATAACAACAGCAACAAGAACAACAACTGCAACAAAAACAACGAGCCAATCGATACGTACAAATCACCACTCAGGGGTGGGAGGGGGAATTTTTCAGCCAGACTATCGACTCATTGTTATCGGCACAAAACGACATCGACGAATCACGCGTATTGCATTTACAGGTGTCCGCATATACATTTCTACGACCGGATAACATCGCTCGATCGTACATACGCGCGCGTGCACATATGCAACTCCACCCACATTTTGTTTATTCGCGCGTAGCTTATATATCTTACACGGATTATCTACTCTTAAACAAATAAACTTTCATACGAATGAAATCGTGACCTTATGTATATTACGCGCGGTGTTATATGCGCGTGGCGTTTGGAGCGCGCGACAATAAGTGCAGCGTTTTACGCCATAAGTGCGAAAAACCCGCTCATGGCGATTAGTTTATTAGCGCGATATTTAATTACGCGAACACACATATCTGTTTCTTTTTCTCGAGCGCGAGGCTATGCGTAACGATTATTTATAAATTAATAATAATGTACGAGAATTTAATTAACGATCGAATGGTGATTTACACGAGCGCCGTAATACGTTTATAATATGTAAATCAAGAGATTTCAATCAATTTCTCGGTCGTATAAAGAACAACTTATTAATCCAATCCGTGGCACGTGTGCGCATAGCGCAGAGCGACCGACTATTTATACTAATGACACATACGTACCGAAGTAAACGAGCAATTAGTGTCTGCGGTGGTATATGTATACGTCTGGAGCATACAAGCACATATAGAGAGAGAGAGGAAAAAGGGGGAAAATAAAAAAGATTCGGTTTTCAATTCGCCAACTGGCTTAGATGGAAATACCTGTGGTCAGCGCCGCGAGTATTATACGCGTATGTACGTATACGCACGCGCGCCGCTTAAATCAGACTCTCGGGCTAGCGGCGATACCTATAGCTCGTCGCGTTTGCGGAAAGAACGAGGCAGAAGAAGAAGCAAGAAGCTCCGCGCGCGGATGTATCATACGAGCGTGGATATTTAATTAGCCTCTGCGGTGCATTATGTCGCTCATCGCGATATACTCTGCGTATAGCTGAGCGTATACAGCCGCGCGTTTTCTATTAGTGGCGCGAGCGACGATTCGCAAATGTCTTTATTTAAATGTAAAAAAACCTACCAAAGCTAGACTTCTTTTCTCAAAGGGCTCATAATGCACGTACATATATATACGTATACTGATTAAAAAGTGAAAGTCGCTGGAAATTCCTGGCTCGCACAAGAACGATGTGCACAAGTGCAGCGGCAGCGCGCCCGAGCCCCGTATTCACATGCACACGTTTATTATGAATTTGATTTATCGTCGAAAGTTAAATAAAACTTGATGTGTAAGAGAGCCTGAGCGATATTCGTCGGTGTAGCGTACTACATGCACACACACATATATAATGCACACATGAGCATTGATTTATGTCAAAAGAAAAATGCCAATACGTCTTGATTTCGAGTTGAGCTATGGCGCGCGCGTGTTGACTGATCGCCGGCTCGCTCTTGAACTATATATTTATAGATATTGAGCGAGAGAGTTCCTTTTGTTGTCTCGAAACGATAAATAAGTTTTGCGTAAGTGGGGCCGCGCGTCCTGCGCAGCTTTGCCAAACGATCGTAAAATTTTCTGCCCCCCAAAAAATTTGACGGTATTTTCGGAAAATTAGAATAGCTACGCTTGAAAATTTGCGTGCAATCATTTAGCAAAGTTTTGTGTCCGAACCACGACGTCCTTCTGGTATTTTGACTCATTGGCGAGGCGACGTTGATAAATCTGTCTCTTTGCGTTGATATCAGTGTCCGCGATCAGCATTAATCACTCTAATGATCCTCGTCGCCCATAGGTCGCAGTGGCCGGCGTGTACCTCTGTGACCTTGCCACGCTGATTTTTTTTCTCGATTTGCATGTATCCTTATCGATTTCATTCGTACGAGTGTCATGAAAAAAAATTGTCATTGCAATAGTGAGCTTTGGCCGTTGCGTGTTTTGCCGTTGGACTTTTGAAATGTAAAATCATTTAAAAAAAACAAAATAACAATTTAATTTTGTCACTGAATGAATTGAACGTAATTTATTATATCGAAATCTGATAACAAAAATATTCCTGTGACTATTTAGACGTGGGTAAAGGATAATTCCTTTGCTAACGAGCTCTTAATATCGATGTACACGACTGTTTCTCGGATGATTTTTAACTCGACATGGCATTAAATCATAATATGCTTCGGTTCACCTGCGGCGCTATCGGGCAGATCGCGCATAAAGCACGAGACATTTTTAGAGCCACGAGGGTGCATCGGTTCCATATCGCGCAGCAAATTAAGAGCAAAATATTATCGGGCTCGCATTCAAAAACGTCCAATACGTTTACACGAGATATAGGGTCGTTAGGAAAAATGCATTACACGTGTGTATGTATAAATGCCTGCTGTATATATATATATAGGCCTAGCGTGTGGGGCTCTGGATTGACGTTATCTCATCAGAGTCAAAGGCATGAGCCACACGTTGGTTATACACCGCACAGCACCTAGCGTCAACACATCAGCGCGCGCAGAGCCACCGCCGCTGCCCCGCGGTGCAAAGTCAGTTCTCCGTTATGTACGCCTTATACATAGCTATATACCTGTGTGTGTGTATGTGTGTGTAACAAGAATCGAGAACGAGAGGCAGTTGTCGAGGTTTTTTTTGTTCTCCTCCTCGCGCCCAGACTCGGGGATAAAGTCCGCTCGCGCTATGAGAAGATACGCGACTGATGGCAGCTCGCAAGACTCCGAGCTCTCTTATGCGCGCGGCCCAAGAGGGAGGTGCACGCGCGCGGGCATATAACGTTCTAATCTACGCCCGTTGCTTTTTTGCACTTTAAATGTATAATATAAAATACGGTGTGCTCTCGCAGTACTTGCGCGAGCTCGAGAGCGAGCGCCATGCAATCTGTCTTCCGACACGTGATAAATCAATCTCTCTTTTGCGCTCGCGAGCGTTGTCTCTCTTTCGAGTGGCCGCGCTGAATGAGCCGCGGACGACTACGACGACGAGAGAGAGAGAGAGAACGGACCCGAGCTACATTAATGTGTGTACGGCCGGCGCCCGTTGGAGCTTTATTGTGTGTACGCGCGTGTAAATGATTGCGATGAGATGAGCTCCGCGAACATAACGCGCGAACGTCTCGCGACGCTCTCGATTCTATATACAACAAGTACTGCGAAGCACATTTCGGCTCGGTACGCGCGTACATATACGTTTCAGTAGCCCGAGCGACACTAAAATTGAAATCCCCGCTGTTTTTACGTCTTTACGAAGAAAAGTATCGACTCGTCCGATCTTTCCGTGCGTGAGTTTGTGCATTTTAATATACGCAGCTGGACAATAAAAGGCGATAAATTTACGATCGTTAACTCGCGATAGAGCGATATAAATCGCGCGACACGTATGTATATCGGACGAATGGCTTACTTCGGAGATGCAGCCCCCTTATGGCTGCGCCTTTTTTTCTTCTTTTCCATACAAACCGATCGATGCGCGGCTGCTTTCTGCGCGTGCGATTAGTTGCGGAAAAAAAATCAGACAATGGCACTGGTGTTCAAGGGAGAAAGGCTTGCTACAGCATGCCCATTTCAGAATAATCGCCAGTCACAGCCGATCGAGTCTACTTTTGCATTTGCAGCGATGACGGTGATGGAGTACTATATGCGCACTTATTTCGTTTTAGCGTACTTTCCTCCTTGGAATTCCCGCCCGTCTGATTTTGTCGCGCGCATTACTTCACGTGTGCGGAGCTTCGATGAGGATTTATAGTCCAGGAAGATAATAGTTATCCGCTCGCTACCACGCCAAACGTGCTTTAAGCTTTTTATAATTAATTTCATTACAAAATATTACGTACACGCGCTCTCTCTCCCTCGGATATCATTAACGCGAGCGTTGAGTAGCCACTGGAGTGCGCAGCAGCGAGCTGCTACTGTCGATCATTAAAAAGTGCAATTTCACGATGAAAGCGATGCAGCAGGCAGCAGTAGCGCGGGCTCCCTTAGGGGGGCCGGCCTCCTCGGTTGTGCGGGAGCTGCAGTGCCGCGAGTGCGTGCATCTACGCAGTCTCGCGTGTTTCAGCGCGCTGCCTGCTGCCCGCAACGTATCTCGCCAATGGAGCTTCCATAATTTGCTGTTGCCGTTGCTCGACCCGATACGCGTGCGCCGCGCTGCGCGAGTCGTTTCTTGTTGCTGGGGCAGCCGCGCAAATAAAGCAACGAGACCGGCTGTGGATGCTGCCGTGGTGTTTGCATGCCATTCAAGCTCTGTTCACATTGGCCTGCTTACACTTTAGCGCTGCGAGCCGAAATTACTTTTTAGCTTATGTGTGATTACGAGCTATTCGGAGATGACGAAATATAATTTCAAAGTATACTAGCACCCTTCAGCGCGCTGCTTTCGCTCAAAGCATGCTCGTACTTGACCGTGCGTATCATCAGAATCTTTAAAAATTTAAAAACTCGTCCTCGATGTAACGATTAATCATAACGCGTTTACGTCAAAGATTTATTTTTAAGTTTTTAAATATATTTTGTAAAATTATCAGTCCTCGATGCATTTATTTTACTACCACCTGTATTTCCAATGACTCATTTGAACATAATTACAATATCAAAGTTACAATGTCTTTATTTGAGTGCAATACCTTTATCGTGTGTTTCAAGTTATATTATTATGTTATACAAATTTTTTTCCACTTTATATACAGTACGTTGTGAAAACTAATCGCGCGCCTGCATGAATGACACTTTCATTACAATTTCGCTGTAATTTTAATATTATTCGAGCACATTACTGACAGTCGACGGTAGAGGGAAAAATATCGCCAAGCGTCTGTCAATTACGGGGTCAACTCGCTAATATTACAAATAACGAGTTCAATTAAATTACTTCCTTGGTGAGCAAGTGTTTACAAATTGAGAAGATCGATATACAGTGTTGGCTATTTGTGGTGTTTGACTTCGAATATTATCTCAGTGTTCGAATATAATAATTTCTTAAAATTCACAGTGATTTTATATAATGACGCGAGAGATGAAAAGCAGCAAGGACATAGTAAGGTATACAATTTTTTGTACATGCCATAATATTTTTTGAAGCGAATGTTTCATCAAATTTGGTCATTCCTCAGAGTAAAGGAGGAACCGAAAGATAGTTGGTCAGATGCAGGCGACGATTCTGTGGACTTTTACCAAGTTAAAAACTTTGAAGCATTCCCACACGTTAAAAGATTGGTAAGTTTAATGATTTTAATTACTTTCCGTTTTAATATTATCAAAAAATACTACATCATTTTAATTTTTGGGAAGTTAAGTTAGTTGAACAAGAAGTCGGATGATAGTGTAACCATTGAATTTGAATGCAAAGATGTAAAAACTGAACTGCCTTCTCTATTGAAAACCATCTGCCAATCTGATTGTAAAAGTTGCTTACCTTTTGTGAAAACGGAAAACAGAAAACAGACGAATCAATTGAATGAAAGAAGTCTAATGATTTTGATAAAAAAAGATTCTGATTATCGCAAAAATTGCTCATTTCAAGAAAACTCTCAATTGAAACTTGACAAAATCGAGGAAATGAAAATACTTGAAAAAAGAACACAAAGTGAATTATCGTATAATTGTAATGCTTGTAAAAAAACTCACAACGAAGAAGCGAGTTTAAAAAGATATTTCAGTAAGGGCCACAGTAAATGTAGACCAATCGAATGTCATATTTGTCACAAATTATGTGATTGGAAAACTTTCAAAATACACATCATGACAGTACATAATTACAGCAAACCCTACGAATGTGAGATTTATCGCAAGTCATTTAGTCCTAAAAAACCCTTAAAAGACACACAAAAATAGTACATGATCGCAGTAAACCTTTCGATTGTGAGATTTGTCACGAATCATTTGAATCAAAACATCACCTCGAAGGACACATAGATACAGTACATAATGGTAGCAAACCCCTTGAATGTGATATTTATCACAAATCATTTGGACAAAAGGGTACCCTCAGAAAGCACATAAATGCAGTACATAATAGGAGCAAACCCTTCGAATGTAATGTTTGCCACAAATCATTTGATTATCGAAGCTACCTCAAACGTCATATCTACGTAGTACATAATCATATCAAACCCTTCGAATGTGACATTTGTCATAAATCATTTGGACTAAAAGGTAACCTCAAATCTCTCATAAGTGCAGTAAATAATAGGAGCAAACCCTTCGAATGTGAGACTTGTCATAAATCATTTGATGTACAGTATAATCTCAAGAGACATAATGACAGTACATAATCCTTTTAAATGCAAACTTTGTCATAAGTCATGAAATAAAGAATTCTGCAATCACATGAATACACTAAGTAATTTTGTAAAATATTTCGATCTGTCATTCATTTTTTTGTGATAGTGAAAAACCTTTCCCTCATCTTTTGTACATAAATAAAAGTATTTATAATGTGCTAATTTTAAATTATTCTTCAATGTATTTCTTTTGAACCGATCTATCAATGTTCCAATTACCAGTTGAACCTCTCCCAAGTACCTGCTCCTTATTGGTATGTTACTTTGATAGAAAATTCGAGTATATTGCCAAGAACTCGATCGAGTTTACGGTGATTATTGAATAATTCTGGTATTGTTTTAGAGTATATTAGTAGCGATACGATGACAACACCGATACTCCCGAACGTTACACAGAATCATTATAGCGTATTCAAAGGAAAAAACATGTGCAGGTCGCAGAAAAACAATTCGATATTTGCTGCAAACCTGAGCGAGTTCATGACAATATCATCGAATTTTACATCAATGTTGTATAACTTCATAGTTCAAAAATGGCCATCACAGAAATTCCAATGACCAATTTTAACATGTTTATTTCAAAGACAACGACTGATCCTTATTTCTCAAGAGAATAGAGAATAAAGTCTGCCTTTCAATATAACGAATGTATTTTCCGATTTGCCAATCTCTGGGAGAAAAATTATCAACCATCATTCGAAACAAAGTTTTCCAATATCTCAATTTGTTCTTACAACGAAAAATTTTAAATTGACAGAATCTAAAATTGAAAAGAATCAAAAAAATTAAATTGACAGATTTTTACCGAAGAATCATCGACCAAAAAACATTCGTAGCCATTGATTGGAGCGGCTCAAATGTGAACAAAGCCTTAAGCAAACGCACGCGCGAGCTCGCCCCAATGCAAAGTCTTGTAGTGCGTGCAACAAGACGTAATGTGCTTATCGATAGTTTGCAGAAAAGAGAGAAGCTAATTTGCGACTGTCGTACATTTCTTCCATATCTTTCAACGTTCCTGCTGCAGTGGTTTTCTCTCTCTCTCTCTCTCTCTCTCGCTCGCTTTACCAAGAGCTGCTGCTGCTATGTGTGTACACCGCGAGCCTGACACGCGATTACATTTATAGCCGAGAGTAAATTCTCTTAACAAATGCGACTATCTATTTATGCAAAGTACATCGTCGTCGTCTACTAGCGAGTGTATGTGAGTGTGTGTGTATATGTATATGTAGCAACTCGTAGCAAGGGTGGCAGATATTCAATAATAATGATAACGCAACGCAGCTACAATAATAACAATGATGTTATAGCTTGTGCTTTACACAGCTCTGCTTTTTTATTTTCCATTGTCAATCGGCCATTTTTACACACAATTTCAATAAATACGCACTTACACGTTGTTCCTCGAGATTCTGTTGCGCGCGGCTGGGCGCTGAAAACGATTCCTAAGCTAAACACAACACCCATTGCTCCCACGTTTGGTTTTTTCGTAAACTCTATCTCGCCCCGATTCGAAAAAAAAAGAAATACATCCGTTAGCAGCAAAAAGTCTAGGCTTACTTGTTTCTGCAAATGAAAGCTCTCAGCGCTCTGTAATACAGCAGTAGTGGCCCTCGCACGGTAGCAATAACGATCTGGAATAATCGAGCGCGGTTAAAGGTCTCAGAAAAGTGCATTAAATACGGAAGTAACGGATATCTCTTGAGTCGCAATCTCTCGGGCTCTCGCAGCCTCTTGGGTCAGAAATTCGAGACAATATACCACGTGCATTTGTATGTGTGTTTATACGTGTGTAAAGATATAGCCCGCTACAGGTAGGGCGACACACGAAGCTTTCTTCGAGCTTTTTTGCTTTCGATTCTCTGACTGCGCGGCTCCGTTATCGCGATCGATGCATCATAGCTCGAGTACACCTGGAAAAGTAACAAGAGTATCGAGCGGCCGCGACTGCTTAATGAGTCGCTGGAGCTTAACAAGCATTAGCAGCAGCAGAAGAAGAATATGTGTACGTAATCAAAGACCAGGAAAATCGAGAGCGATAATTTCGTCGGCGGTGGCGAGCGCGAAAAAATGACGTCGGATCGGTAAAAAGTCAGCCGCTGTATTATCGCTTCTCGATCTGGCAAGTTGGGGCAACGTCAATGACGACGAGCGACGTACCACGACGACGACGACGACGATGAGGACACGCGCGTGCGCTTATATTATATAGCGCGTTTGAGCTCGCTCGCGCTCTCCTTCAAAGTAGCCGAGCAAATCGCGCTGAGGCGAGCGAGCTCCAGAGAAAGAGGTATAAAGTTTCGCGTTCGCGCAGGGACGTGCACTGTTGTGCGCATTATCCGCGACCAATCTTGCTCTCGGGGAAGCCAACAAGCCAGCCTAGCTCTTTCTCTCTCATTTTCTCTCTCTTCTTCTCTTTCTCTCTCTCCCTCTCTCTTGTGAAGTTGTTGAATTATTGGCCTGTTATCTATATGTATATTTACACATATATATATATATATATATATATATATATATATATGTACAAGCGAGCGAGTAAGAGAGAGAGAGAGAGAGAGGGTGGATAGTAGCTCAGCGCACTCGGCAGTGAGTTGTGCGCCGAGGAGCGCGCTCGCTTCTCTCTCATCTATTGAAGATCGAGTTTCAGGTTCAGGTCGCCTCTTTTGAAAGGCACCGCGCCACTAGCTCCACCGCAGCGCTCCTGTTGTAACGTACCTTCTTCCTTTTTCATCCTTTACTTTTTTATTCCTGCAACTGCGTGCCATGGCTATGATCGTGAAAGGCTATATTCTTGCCCGCGTTCCACGTATACTGCACTGCTGTGCGCGCTTGTTTGTTTTGTTAATCTGAACAATTTTTTTTCTGGCTTTCTTCGCGAGTGTCCTCCGTGCGATAATTATGTCGAGATTTAGAAAGAGAGCCGCTCACTCTGTCTCTACCTCGAGGCGATAATTCAAATTATCCTTGACCATGGGAAACGCCAGATGTAAAGTCGTGCACCGAGCGAGCTTTCAGACATCGAAATATATTAAATATATCATTTGTTATGAGTTCAATAAAACATTGCTTGTGCGCTTCGAGTACGACTGGCAAAATGATGAGTATGTAAACTAACGACATCTAGAACAAGATTATTCATCGTCGATATAACTAGGTTGGCTATTTGTCAACCGAGGCATAAATATGGCGCGACACTAACATTTTTTATTCGTTTTATTCGTTTCGCCAATTTGACGAGACTTGATCTGCCATCGTGAATTATAATGTTTAAAAAGCAACAATTTTTAGCAAAGCCGAGCCCAAAGATCTTACGAATTTAAAAACTTACTGAATATTTTAAAAACCAATGGATCCGTGACTCAGACTCTTTGAATACAAGTTACCCGCACAGTTAATCTCGTGAAGCGGTGCTGTTTCTTCTGGTCCGGTTTCTGTATGTAAAAAAAATGTCTCCGTTCCAGAGCAAAGGGTGAATTATCACACGTCGAGACCGACAGAATGGAAAAACTGGAGCACTTATAGGGTATTGTATAACGCGCCGCCGCTTGGTCGTCGAAAGTAACAAACGACGCGTGACTTGAGCGCTGTTCTCGGACGGACATCCATCCGTATTTGTGAATATATGTATGTGTGTGTGTGTGTGTGTATTTATAAAAGGTGTGCCATATATATGTATAGCGAGGCGAGCGTCATGGCATTACTGGCACGACCACCGCAACATCGAACGACGACTATACGACGACAACCAAATGTTCCGAGTTGTAGTTAGCACACCTTGTGTAGTATATATAGCGAGGCGCACCACCGGCGACGATCTTGATTTTATTGACTCCTTTGCGCTTTGTACCTTGTATACTTTGTTTTTTCATCCTCTCGTTCTCTTCATCTGGTGTGCGATTTTTTTTCGCCGTTGTTGCTCGTTTCGTCTATCGAGCGCACTACTACCGACCGAGCTCCAACACTTCCCTTTCTTATACATATATAAACGCCACAGGAACATACATAGGAAAGCAAAAAAAGGTCACGAACTTGGTGTTTCGCGGCAGAGCGAGCTGTAAATGACTGCCTATACACAAAAGAGAGCCACACAATACACGGCCGCCGCGGTGTGTCTCTTGCTTATATATAGTTATAAAGGTATAGGGTCTGTGCCAGCTGAAATATTTCAAAAGAGGACACCTCGCATCGATAGCTCGACGCTATAGTATAATTTTCACAAGTGACACACGAGGGTCGATCTAGTCAAAGGCTATACGTGTGTGCATATTGATGGGTGTGAGTCTCTTTCTCTTCTCTCTCCTCTGTGGGCTGGATATGTAGTAGTGCGCGCAGTTCGTGACACCAAGAATTGTCGCTCTGCTGTCTGCCCATTAGCCGCGTGCGCGGCCTTCTTTTGCGCGCTCGCGAGAGAGAGAGAGACTAGAGCCTCGACAATCGCTGATTATAAAATGCGCGCGCGCGCGGGCTCATCGTATGTATATAGTGTACCACTGGCAGGCACTGGTGCATATCCTAGACACACATACACACACGAGCTCGGCCCGATTTATAATTTCGTGACCGCGAACTCACCCTACAGGCCTTTCCGCGAGACCGTGAAAGCTGCAGCCTGCTCCAGCTGCTCGCAGAGCGAGTGCATGAATTAAGATTAGAATTTGTATATTGGTAACGTTTTATGGAATGGTTGCAGCGCAGCCAGCTATATACGTGCGCAGTCTATATAAAGCCGCTCTCGAGACTTTATGAAGCTTTCTTCTCTCTCTCTCGCGGAGGTTCGTTGGGAATCGTGTCGTGAAACAAATATGTCCATTTAAATGCATTCATAAATTGTCTCTCGAGCGAGCGAGGGACTACCTACTCTACTACTACTACTACTACTTCTACTGGGGCTCTCAACTACTTATGCGCCGCAGCTAGCTAGCTGGAGCTCGCTCCCGAGTCGGTGCATTTTTCTCCGCGCACTGCTAGCTCGTTATTTTGTTTGTGTATATATAAGCAAAAATACAATTCGACGTCCAGCTGCTGCAGGTCTCGTGCAAATATGCCGGCCGCTGCATCCGATTGAATATTTAAATCGCGCTTACTTGCGACGACGACTACGACTACGATGACGACGGAGCGCGCGTCCTGCAGGCGTCAATGCGCTGATGCTGCTTTCTTCGAAGCGTCGTGAGCCGCCTCTTGACACGGTAGATTCAGGATAATGGCAGCTAAATTTGCCTCTCTGCGGTTCTACGCGTGCGCATACATACATACTATTTAGAGTTCAATCGAGACGGGCGTTTATGAATAATTTTTTCTTTCTACTCGTTGCAGCACAAAAAGCTCTCAGCGTATATGCGTTGCAGCCGCAAAGTACAGTCATGTACCTGCTCGGAGATACGAAGCTGCGTTCCGTCCGCCGCCACCGTGGCAACCTGCATCATCGTCCGCCTACGTACGGACAAAGCGCGGCCGTGTATAGACCGTAGTCGTCGACGTCCTCGTGTCGAGACACCCACGCGCCCCCAGGCAGGTGTCGCGCTCGCTGTACGCGCGCCGAGAGCGAATATTTTATTCCTCGACTCGTCGTCGAATGGAAACTTACAATGGGCTATTTCATAATTAAAATACATTGATTAATCAGCCGGTGCGTGTACAATAATACTGTTGTTTCTGCGAGGTCGTCTGTGTAGCTTCTTCACTGCATGCGATAGAGATACGTATCGTAGTAGGTACAGTACGTAAGCGCGTGGACGAGAGAAAGAGAGGCCATGCTGCACTATATTATACGTAGGCTGGCTCCGCGCGGTGTATATAGCGCTCGAGCAGCGGCAGCATCGGCAGCAACAGCAGCAGCCCACTCGGCAAATAAATCCTTGAAGACTTCCTGCATACGCTATCTCAATCGAGAGAGACGGAGATGCGTGTTTTCTGTTTTTCAATCCTGCGCCTGCACTGCCAATTGCCATTGCGCACCGCGCACGGCTTTTATGCACTTTGTTAAACGTGCGCGCAAACACGTTCGTTGACTGATTTTCGTCAAATGATCGATTTTGACATTCAGATTAGTAAGGATAAATAATTTTTTAACTAGAGTATTAAAAAGTAAACTTTCCATCAGGACAAAAATTATTTACAGATTGATGCTGGCCAAATGAAAAAAAATGACAATTCAAAATGTTTTGATATAAATTAACATTGGCTGCGGCTTGGTTTTGACGATTACAATTATATTATAAATATAAAGCACATTTTAAATGATCTGAAAATGAATAATTTAATTATTATAAAATATTTATATCAGTTTTTAATCACTTTACTATTCCATAATACAACTTTGAGCTTCCACCACTAGATGGCGAGTACCTATATTTGTAAATCTGCAAGTGGCAAACTCAAAATAACTGTATAAATCAAAGCGAAGTTTTAGAACAACTATTATTAATTCGGAAGTGTTTTTCATAGCTAGAACTCGTATAACTGAATAACGTACTAGTATGAACATTTTCAATTACCAGCAAATTTTGCTCCAAATTATTGATAAAATTATTCGTTAGTTACGAGGACATTACATTAAAATAAAAAGAGTGCACAAAAGCGCAAAAGGAAATAATATAAGCTACGTGTACGCGTGCATATAGGTACATGTGCGTTGGGCTCATGGGTGTATCGTATATCGCTTGGCACATCGTATTGTATCGCATGGCATCGAACACACCTCTTTTATCCTTTGGCCACACCTTCGCGTCCAAGTGAAAATCCTTCAGGTTTGGCTAAATGAAAAATCAGCGACTCGTCGATTCTTTCCGGTATATACGCACAATACGCGCGCGAGTAATACCTCCGATATTATGATGTATAGACCGAGAGCCGTACGCACACATATATGCACGCGCGTATATCCTTACAGTATATGCGCCAGAAGCTAAAGCTTCCATGCGCGCATATAAGACACGTTGCGCTCGAAGAGAGAAAAGGAGATGATATCGGCCGCCACTCGAGGCGGAGGCAATGGGTGCGGTGTGGTATATTCTCTGTCTCGCGAGGTCCCGCAAGGGGTCGAAACACGTCGTTAAGACCAGATTCCAATGCCCGGCATTACAATATTATGCGTAGGATACGTGTACGCGTGGTGCCGTGTGCTGCTACAGGTGCTCGGGCTCGCGCGACCGGCAGCACTCGGCCGGTATAATACGTATACGAGCGTTGTTAAGATAGCGTTTGCCTCGCGCGGAAAGCAGCCCAGCACCTAAGGGGGGTACGTACATACGTATACGTACGCGATTACTCTTTGCGCGCCGGAGCTATTGAAATGTAGCTTATATGTATGGATATGCTACGCGAAACGCGATATATATGCCATTATAAATTCATACGATAAGTATATTTTGCATTCAAAATTCATATCGAGCTGTACCGGCGAGCGACGACGCAGCGGCGAATCGGGAAATTCTCCGTTGTAGGGAAATAATATAACGAATACAGGTGGACAAAAGCTGGAGCACCAGAGAGAAAGAGAGATGGCAGATAGAGGTGTAGCGAGCTAGCTAGCTAGCTAGGCAGGCTCGAGCAAAGAACAAAAAGGACAGAGAGAGCTGCAAAGAACAACCGTTTTATGACTTACACGTGTAGCCTCGGAGCTTTTTCCGTGCGCAGGCACATTCTCGCGGAAACTGACATCGAGCAGCAGCAGCAGCTCGGAGAATAGCGAAGTAGCAGCTGTGCTGCCTACTTTTAGCATATACTGATCGATGAGGGAGTCGCGAAGTATACGGCGCATTACACCAGTATGCGCCTGGCAAGTCCGAGAGGCTAAAAATGTATCGGACGCGAATAGAGAAAAGAAGAGACAGTTGTCGTAGAGCCGAGACTTCTCGGAATGTATATCGCGTGTCTCCGTATAGCAATTCATGCGCGCTACTATGCGGAGCTCTCTCTCTCTCTCTAACCGTGGTAGAATAATTTGTGTGCCCTTGCGCTGGCGCGCGTACCGCTACTTGAATTCGTGATTTTGATTAAATCCCCTGCAGCTCGATCCGCAGCTCGGCTCTCTCTATATATTTTTGCCTTTTTACATCGGATTCGCTACGGCGAATGTAACGACGAAATTTATACATCATACACATATAATATCGAGCCGCATAATGCGACTACTGCCGACTGCTCTCTGTGCCCGTTTAATAACTCTATCTACTGGTCGTCGTGCGGCGAGCGGTCGTCGCGAAAACAGGTATACACATACGTGTGTATGATGGCTCGTTGGTTCGATGCACGCCCACCCGGCGGAAGATCAAGGCGGCACGCGACCACGTCGCATCGAATCAGCGCGGAAAATGTGGTTTTTCGAGACGAGAAGACTCCGCGAGCGTATAACGCAAGTCGTCGCCGCCGTGCGCGCAGCTGATATGCGAGGAAAGCAAGGCAGTTTTTCTGTCGGCAACTGCCTTATATTACATTTACGGACGCAGTGGCAGTGGCGACGGCGGCCCGTATTACGTGCAAGAGGAAATATATTTCATCGAGTTGATTCGCTCTCTGACAAATACATATAACAAACGTTTCTCCCTCTCTTGCTCTTGCACATGTCGTATTACAGAGGTGTATATGTGTATCATGTACATAGCGAGCTTGGATGGTGTCAACTTTTTGCTCCTGCTCGGCACGTGCCTAACTGTTATATCGTGCCATTATACGTGTACCGATAAAATAACGAGCGCAGGGGGTGGAATCGTAGAGATAATCATCGGTAGTCATCTGTGACTGCTGTGTGGCGCGCAGGCCATGGCCGGGCGCATAGTTGCTCATCATTAAAACGTTGGCCTCAGCGCGCGCCCGATGCCTCCTTGCTGATTCACCCGCTCATACAGAGTTTCGAATTAATTGGGCAAAAGGCATCGGGAGGCGCGCGCGCGCGGATCTTTTTTTCCGCCATGCGGCTGATAAGGGCTCGCTGCTGGGGCATTGCTATTGCTCGCCAATGCTCTCCTATATAGATGCCGGTCTAATTGGGGTGGATAATGCGCAAAATGAATCGCCAGCTCGTTTTACAAAACGTCATTTCTAGGTACACTTGGCGAATTGAAATTAATTAGACCGAAATTGATAGGTTTGAATATCTGTTATTTATCCTTGTAGTACGCGTAGACAAGTACGTAACAAGTACACATCTTTGGGCAGCTGCTCTATCGAGATCACGTAAGAAAAGGCACGTAAGAAATGGCGTAAGATCTAAGTAGCTACACGCACTGCACGTGCTCTATGTTCCGTACCATGTGTCATTCAGCAGCGGCTACTGCACTTCTCATTAGTGAGTCATCAACGTTACATTTATGGTATAGTACAGTGTGTGTGTGCGACGCGATAAGTCGTATAATATCATCTACGCGTGTGCGTGTAACGTTGCACCTTGTGCTAGCCGCGCGCCGGCTCGTCGCGTAATGAAAGTCAGGTCAACTCTCGACATAAGAGAAAGAGAGAGAGAGAGAGCCGCGGCCGCTGCACAGATAACACGTAGCGATAAGAAGTTCTGCAACCTTCGCATCGCTTAATTATACTATACATATGAGTGTGTGTGTGTGTGTGTGTGTGTGTTTCTGTATGAAGCTGTGTGAGTGCGCGCAAATTATTTCTTCATTTTTAAAAAAAACGAAAAGATATGGGGATCGAGCTAATCACGGGGAGAGTACACGCGATAGCCAATTACATCTGTACATTTTCGGATAATATGCATAAGACGCAATTTTCGGTTTTTAATTTTCTGGTAAATGAGCTTAATTATCGGCCCATAAGTGCCGGCTTGCAGGCAGTCTCGCAGGAATATTTTGTTAAAAAAACCCGCGATATTGGATCGATTTTTCACCATGCACGATGCGCTCGCTCGATAGAAGAGAGAACGAGAGAGACGAGACAATATTTTTTTTCTCGCCTCTTACCGGCTCTTAATTGAGACGTTGCGGGCCCCAAACGGCCAGCGCTGAAAGTCAAAGGAGAGTTCAATTTCGAAGATTAATTACCCCATAAGAAAATTATTACGTGTTTGATCATTTTTTCGCGTTTCCAGCATTTTGCGCTTTATTATTACGGCTCGTATCTGTATCGCAAAATCTGGCAATTTAGAAGCAGTTACATTTTTTCGCCGAAAAAAATATCAAATTCGTTTATGGACCTTCTCAAAGGTTCCTCGAAATCCCGCAATAAAAATAAAAAATCGCCTCGCTGGGACTAGGTCTTCTTAGCGGCGACGCAGACTGTGCGGTAATCCAATAAAAATTCAAATACGCAAAAAGGGAGCACTTATGGCGATGAGAAAAAAAAAATATCCCGAGCGTCCCGCAGTTCGACAATAACTTCTTCATCTGCTTTACAATAATAAAAACTCACAATGTGCGCGTATCTCACGGCTCTCCGCGGGCTAACGCCCACACAAATAACGACGATAATCTCGTATACAAATGTCCTTTTTGACAGGAGTACAATGCAAGGTGCTTTGTGCCCCTTGGACGTCTTCATACCTGAATATTTTCGCATCCATATACGTACACGTTTATATAAGCGTATATTTTCCTTGAGGAGGGTTTTTCGCATTCAAATCGTGAGAGATGATATTCGAATGATTCGTGAGAGAAGTTGGATGAAAATTTGCCTGTCACCACTATAAAGTGTCAATAGACGATTTTTTTCCAAAATACTCGAAAGGCAGCGTGAGATAACTGCACTTCTTAATTTAAGTTTGAGGACATTTATTTTTTCATTACCGGACGTACGTTAGCTCAAGGCATATTTTCCTCGTACTATTGATTGATGGCCAAATTTTGTGAGCTATGAAGCCGGTGCTGGGGGCGCCCACTCATTAATTGCTCTATTATATTCCTGGTATTTTTGAGCATATTGCACATATGTACGCGTACATTCAGAGATATTGATTCACCAACTGTTATGCCATTAAGTACCTACCACCATGTCGCGAGTGAATAAATTTAACTTCAATAATTATGGGCCCTGCCCCCTGGTTGCCGTTTAATAAGATGATTGTCGTTTGCGCGTTTCGTTGTTTCGAATATATTTTTATAACGAAAATAAAAAAGGATAGTGCTAAAAAAGAATGAAATGTGTTAATTAAAGGTGCAAAAAGAGACACGCGAGCGACCGGCTGTCAATCATCGTACTTTTATCCCAATTTACTGGAGGGTTACAAAAAGCAGCACAAGCCTATAATAAATCTTATCGGCGCCTATACAGAGTTCCAACTCGTCAATAATCCGTCCTTGTGACAGTTTTTTCCCGGTACTTATAACCTCTCTCGTACTAGCATACGTATATGTATTCGATAATCTTGCACAACGCCCTTCACTTTGTTTCTCTTTCTCTCTCTCCTTTTTTTTCGTGAAATCAATTGCGAGGCGCAAGTACACACGTACTTACGATAAAAGGCGTCGATTACACGTGCGCGCGCAGTATTAGCGCAGACGTGTGAATTACATGCGCGCAGGTAAAGCGAAGCCCTTTCGCGTACTTACGCCAGCGTCCCTACCTTTTATTATTTGCGCTCGCTATTATTTAAATGCTTATCGGCGATCTCGAGTGCGCGTGTGCGCTTGCCTGCCGCGCGCTGACTCGCTGCTCTCCGTCTCTCTCGCATATGGCGCACTTACGGAATTCATTTGCATACGATGAACGACGATGCGCGTTTGTTATTGTTTTAACGACCCCCACCTACGCACGCGATCGTTCACCGTTCAATTAGCGATATTTTTTTTCTCCGAATATTAATTCATATAATTAGAATTGCTTGTATTGGCAAAATTTCCAGCAATGTTATTTAAATGATGTAAGAGTCAGATGAATAAACTAATATTTGTCGATAAGAAGTGAACCGAGAAATTCAAAATCATAACAAAAAGTGATGTCGCATGAATGTGTTTTACCATCATGCATTGCATCCATGAGGATTTTGAGATTATATTCAGACCAACGAAACATTCCTATTAAATAACTTGGTCGATATTATTTACAAATCATGATGTACGAAACACTGTAAACATAGCCCAAGTAATTGAGTTAAAGCTATATTGGTCAAGAACTTATATTATCTACTTTTTAATGTAAAATGTGAAATATAACAAACGATTATGCACACTAAAGAATAATTTAACAGTTTTATAAAAAGTGAGATTGGTTAAGGACTACTGGAGATTAATAAATATTAAATGTTACGGAGCACGTTTTATTAATAATATTTACGGAAAACAAGTCTCGAAGTGTCTTTCAAATGCATTTCTTTACCTTTAGAATCTTTGCCAGTTTCTATAAATCTGAATTGATGATATTTTTTCAATGTGTTTCGTTGTTGTTTTTCCGTACTTTATGGTAAACAAGACGCGAGGTATATCGCTGGTGCGTCAACGCAAGCATTAATACTCGCCTGCGCGCATAATTCAAGTGCACAGCTTGGATATTCGAGCTTCTTTTCGAGGCTCGCGTGATGTATATTACGCTGCGCGCAATCGAGAGAGAGAGAGAGAGAAAGAGAGGGAAAAAGGATCTCTGCTCTCGGTACAAATACACATAATTAAAGGATACTTAGTTTCGTTTGCACCTGTAACAAAATATACGGCTCTTGGGCTCGCGAGGCATAGTTGTGTGCTCCTGCAAAGGAGAGACTCTTCTTGGATTCAGAAGGGCTTGTTCCTCCTTCTGCGTATAAAATAGCCACAGTAGAGCTTTTATAAGTGTCCGGTTACGTCTTTTGTGTCTGTTGCTGCTGCTGCTGTTGCCGTTGGTATGCTACCTGTCTTGCAGTACGAGCATATATAGAGAAAACGCGCTGCACCCTTCCTCTTTTTCTTCTTCTCTTTGCTTCTTTTTGCCGCTGCTGCCACTGCTGCTGCTGCTTATATACGCTGCAATAAAGCGACTACTTTTCAGGAGAGATCATACGAAGATATATATCTATATACATTTGTGAGTGTGTGTACTTTTCGTAAAACCGTCAGGATTCCTCCGGGTCCACAGCGCGTGACATTTGATAGGCCTCTCGCATGCGCGCGCGAGGGAGATACTTCCTTCCGTGTAAATATACAGCACGCACGCGCATACGGATGACCATTGGCCATTGGTTACCCGCTCGCACTGATAGATATGGCCACGCGCGAAAACGACGCGCACACACGCGCGTACCCCGAGCGAGCGATGGCGTATCTTATAATGTTCTCTCGCGTATATATAAATGTACACGCTGCATGAAATTCCACGTTTTGGTCCGTTGCACCAGCAGCAGAAGCAGCAGCAAGTTGGTGCTTATAGCAGCAGCAGCAGCGATGCTACCGCTCAGATAGACTGTCGTAAATTTTTGGACTTTTCGCGCGTGCATACATATAATATACACTGCGAGGGACAGAGAAGAGGATGCGAGGACGCGAAAATTTATCGTTGGCCAAGGTGCGCGCGTGCACTGCACAAGTCAATGCTGCTGCTGCAGCGAGTATCTGTGCGCTGTGCGTATAAAGTCAATGAAGCCGAGCTTTTTTTCTTTTTTCATTTATTTCGTCTTTTTTGTCGCCTTCGCGCGTGAATGCGTCGAACCTGGGTGCGTATGGCAAGTACTTTTATAACGTTTTTCCGAATGACATTTACAATTGCGGCAATTTTTATTATCGCCGAGCCGAGCGCGCGCGACGGCCTTTTCAATAAAAAGCTAGATATTATAAGCCGGCTCCGTGGCAGCTGCACAGCCTCCGATCGAGAGAACAAGTTGCTAGCAAGGTTCAGCCGCGCACACATCGTCGAGTAATTTCATATGTATACGGCGAGTCGTTATAGACACACTACACTATGCATAAATACACACGGGATGCGCGCCTATATATATATGTGTAGGGCCCACCCACGGTGTGTATGCCTTTATCCGGGACCTTATCTCCTCGTGTGGTAAGAAAAAGAGATGACGTCTGTTATGACTTTTCTCTCTCCCTCTCTTTTCTCTCTCTCTCTCTCGCCCTTTAACACCAGCGCGTCGGAGCTCTGAGGCAGTTGACGCTGCCTCATAAAATCTGAGCGAGCGCATCGGTACGTCCTTTCATTTGAGGTGAACTACGATATCGGGTTCCGCTGCGCCCGACCAGCGTGTCCGGGTTGGTAATTCATACTCCGTTCCCTTCGCTTTTAGGCGAAATGTATGTATTATTTTATACATGTGTGTGTGTGTTTATGTATGCGCTACCATAGCCGACCTAATTATGAGCAACGGTTGTGTATTCAAAAAGCCAAGCCCAGTGAATCATCGTTTCGGCTTAGTCTCGGCAGCGGATCCGCGTCGAGTGCAATTATTTCTTGTATTTACTAAAAAAAAAGAGGAAGAAATAAAAGGTCCTCGCATCGATCGCACAAACTGGTCCTTTCGCGGCTCCGCGTGCATCATCATCATCAGCAATATCAGCAGCGGCAGCAGTATACGTATCAACTCTCGGAATTGATAAGCGTAATTCATAATTTCGGCGAAGTGCGCTTATAAATATTACGCGATCCGAGACATTATAAATACGCAGAGAAAGAAACGAGCCGGTGCTGCCTCGCCGTCGCGTCGAGCTTTTATACAAACCGGTTGGCGCGAGCTGTTGCAGAGGCCGGGGCATGTACGAGAGCGCGCGTAATTCAGTAGTTGTTGTCGAAAAAACCCCACGATCATCGTCGACGTCGTATAAATCCCATATTACATTCGCAACGCGCAGACAGAGAGAGAGAGAGAGAGAGAGAGAGAGAGAAGAGAGAGCGAGAGAGCTTGTAAGATACGTTATTAGGATTAACGTACAACGTCCGAGGTGATGATAAGAACTATAAGTTGCTCGGTAATTTCAATGCGCGCTTGCAGCAATACATCCGCAGCTGTTCGAACGCAGGGCTAATTAATAAGATCTATTTGGCCTTTCAGCAAACTTAAATCGAGCGCTTATGTATGTGTGCAGCTCGTATGGATTTGCCAAAAAGAAGGAAAAAATACAAATGTTCCGCACGCGATCTTTAGCCGCCTATGGATTTTGCGCAAGAGCCGTGCAGAATTTATGTGAGAAATAATCGCGCGATGACGAAAAACCATATACTCGTGAGCGGCCGAGGCAGTGCTGTTTTTTAACTAATTCCACGCAGCAATATTTACGAGACAAAAAGTGCGCGCGCAGCTCGAAGCAAAGGGTGTTGTATATATGTGTGTGTGTTCGTGCTGGGGTCTGCATCTGCACTCTGCACGAGAAAGAGAAATAAGTAACGAGCCTGAGCTCAACGGAAATTGTTACCAAAGATGATTAAAATATTGGAAGGAGCCTAGTGCTGCTCTTTGAGATCTCTATTTCATATTGCTTATAAACGTAAACAGCATTAAGTTACGAGAAAGCAAGACATTTTCAGCTACCTTTTTTCTATTGTTACGATCGAGAATTCCCGATGAGATTGACAATGGGTTAAAAAATAAATTAATGAACTAACCTTAAAATTTCCGGATTTGTCAATTGTTGTGCCAACCATAATTTAATTAACTCATCACTTCTAACTCTACTGCGCGATTTATATTTTTACCTTCGCCGCCCTCTAGAGTTCCATTAGTATACTACTTTTTACCTGTTACGATTGCATTACATAAATATTTGTTTGCGTTTTCATAGATACAAAATACACTTAAACATAAATAACAAATGCTTAAAATTAATTTAATAACATTAATTTTTCAAACTATTGGCCCTTTTTATTTAATAGCTTGTTGAGAACGAGACTTACTTTACTGACGAGCAGTGTTAACTAGATGACTCGATCAGTTTCTGCATCGCAGACCTTGAATTTGTCACACCGCAGAGTTACGGATTCTTTTCAAGTTTTTTTTTCGATAAAAAAAACTGGTCGCGGCTCCTGACACTGACTGATTAAGTGATTGGCGTGTCCGAGGTTGTTAATTTAGCTGTAAAGGCTCTCGATCACAATAGACGCTCGGCAAAAGTGAATCTGCTCCTTTATTCCAGGGACGATAAAAAAGAAGTCGCGACGCGGTAACTTCATCGATGGGAAAGGTTTCCAGACTTTCGCGTTCGTGAGCATATGGTCTCGTAGTTGAAGTACGTCGGGGAATGAGCGGTGTACTCGCCAAGTCGCCCGAAATCTACTTGAAAATCTGTACTCTCCCACAAGTATAAAAAAAGTCGAAAACTGCAGCATGTGGCATTATATCCACAAATCACAATCTACGGCTCGTGTATGATATGTTATGATTGAGAATATACATATAGGCAACATCGATGAAACTTTCAAGAAATGCCGCACGCGCCCGACAGACGCTTACGTATACGCTATACATACGTATATATTGTGCATATGCATGGTGCAACGGAGGGGGTCTCCCCGCGTATGTGTGTGCGAGTCTGTGTATATGTAAGAAGCGGCTAAAATCTTTGATCTCTTCTCTCTCTTTCTCTTGCTCCTTCTCGAAGATGCTCACGACGTCCTCGCAGGTGCATGTGGTGCGCCGAGCCGAGTTCAGAGAACGTACACATATAGATATTTATATACATGCTCGAGGTATATTGAATTGAGCTATATATAAATGATTGTATCGGATAGTCGAGAGATTTTCTTCGGAAACTCGTGCGAGCAAGGTTAAATGATATATTTTGAATTATCGCCCTTGAGGAGCATTGCTACTATATGCGCGCAGAAAGATTAGTGATTATGTTTGCCGATACTTCGCTTCTGGAAAGACGTTTCACGGTACGCTGCCAGCATATGCCGCGCAACTCTCACAACTGTCGTTCACCGCGACGTCTAAGCAAGCATACAGCCTAGCTTATCACTTTTCACTCGTGAAAAAAAACGAGATCGAAATTTTTTCGCTTCCTTCGAAAAAATTCGGTACAAAACGCTTCTTCCTGTTGACTTTTTGGATTTGAGGGCTTCTGCAACGCTTCTTTTTTTTTGCTCCTTTTTGAGTAAACGACGAGCATGTCGTCGTCGTCGGTGTCGGCCTTCAAGGATTTGGCACAATAGCTACCGGATACATCTCTGCAGGTGCGATTTTTTGAAGAAGAAAAAACTCGCCTAAACCAAGCCGGACGTTCTCAATTTTTTTTCTAGATTCCGATGTTTCTTTTTCCATCTCTTTCAGCAAAGATTATCAACCCTATAAATTAAACGCTAATCGTTCGAAACTGTCGAACACAATCAAAACTTTCTAATCTCGCTCCTATTCACATGTGCGAATCGATCGCATTAATTTTGAACAATAATATTTCAATGTTATTAATTATCAATCGCGATCGAGCCATTTTCATTTATTTGATTACGGAGCTGCGTTTCCAATGGCGAGTTGCGAGCTCACTCGATATATCGCGCGGCGAAAGTCCGCATAAATCATCATTTAATTCAGCTCGATTAGACGATCGGTTCGCTATAATTATGCGTTTTTCGCGCGAGCTGAAAAATAACTGGTTTCGATAGTGTCTCTCTTGGGTAAAGGTGCAACAATAGACACGGAGCAAAGCGCAGAGAGAAAAAAAGACGGTAGCCTTGGATGTTCGGGGTAAAAAAATCCGCACTCGGGCTGAAGTGCATCATAAACCGGTATCTTTAATACTTTCTCGCGCGCCGGCGTATCCGCCCACGCTATAGCTTCGCCGTGTGCCTCGTCGCTCTGTTTTTCGCGCGCGCTCCGCGGGGTTTATCTGCGCTCGCCTATCGGTCAGCATGAAAACCTAGTTTAGACCCGGCCAAGAGAGAGAGGGAGAGGAAGAGAGAGAGAGAGATTACAAAGTGGACGTGAGCTGCTTGGGCGCGTGACATCTTTATCGCAGCGAGCCGCTGAACTTTGGGGGGTAGAGCAATTTTTTGTTCCTCGGCTCGGCGGAGTAGAAGGTTGTCATTCGCACGCGGACGAGCTTTTCGAACTGTATAATTAGCGGAGCGGCGGGAGAACTGACAGAAACTGCGTTAGGATCTTAGAAATAAAATATATACAGACACATACGTACTCTCTCTCTCTCTCTCTCTCTGCCAAGACAGTTTGCATTAAAAATTCTAGGCACGTACACACACTTTGGTGCCGTGGCTCGAGCTCACTCGCGCGCGAACACATATATAATATAACTCTTGAGTTCTTATAGCTTCGGGCGTAGTGCTTATACCGCGCATGTTATGGTCTGTGTTACATAGAGGAACACGTGCCTCGGCAGAAATAAAATTGAACAAAGTTAACGAAGGGGAAAAAAAATATTGAAACGAATAAAAAACGGACTAGGCATAAATATATACGAAATAGCGTAAAACATCGAATACTTTCACTGCTTTATATATATGAAGGCGCGTGCGCATGTTTATAACGAATGATCGATAAGGCCGAAAGAGGTCAAGCTCGATTTGCGCGTTTATGTATGCATTTCTTACACCTTTTATTATTTACACGGCTTGTGGCATAGTACATACCCGTGTACTACAAGAGTACAGTAAATCGACAACAATTATGAATATATCGAATAAAAGTAATCCAAGCGTACACCTCGAGAGAGCATTAAAATTCAATCAAATGCAGCCCTTCGATTTCAAGTTTTTTTTTTCTTCCTTTTTTTTGTAACAAAAGGCCATGTCGAGTCAGCAAGAAATAACCTCGCACCATCGAACAAGGGAGTTTATTGGTCGAGTCATACTCTCTTTCTCGCTCCTTCGCGAGAGAGCCTGGTACATAAAGATAACTTTATCGAAATAAAATGCGTAAAAAGGTGTTATTAAAACGAATCGAAGGTGGCTGCAAAAAAGAAGAAGCAACGACAATGTTTCCTTGGCACTTGTTGCACGAGCGGCGCGCGCGCGTGCACAGGTATATAATACACGTGCAGGTATTTTGCTTTTTGGTCAAAGATAATTTATATAGAGCCTCTCTCATGGGGCGTGTAAAATAATTATATCAAACGATAAGGACACGTGCGTCGTCGTCGTCGTCGTCTAAACAAAACTATATGTACGCAATTGCCTTGCATAATCGCGGTATACGAGCTCGTCGAGATAAGACACCTGAATAGAGAGACGGCCGTGGCATGTGTAACATCGGACAGTGTAACTGGGCCCAGACGCTCGTCGCGGAATGTCGTTTTACACCATAAAATCCGACCACCTTAGTAGCGCTTCATTGAATTACTCTCCTCTGGCTTTTATACTCGCACCTCTTCGAGAGAGAAGAGAGCCGCGCGTGTATAGGCGTAAATTATGCACATCAAGAGCTTGTTTGCTTTGTATAAAAACTTTTTATATACGTATACAAGAGCTTGTATTATCGAACCTCAATGGCATATACGAGTGAGCCCGAGACAGAGAGAAAGAGGGAAGAGAGAGAGAGAGAGAGAGAGAGAAAAAGGGCGAGTTGTACTGCACGTTTTGTTTTTACTTTTTTCTTCGGCGGTTTTTTATAACCCCGCGCGCGTATCTCGGCATGTTATACATATTTCAGATACAATTTTCATCGTGATTTAGAAAACAATAAAATAACGTTTCGGACAATATTCCGGGGCGCCCGATCGATTATTCGAATCTCGGTATAAAAAGTGAGCGCGCGCATGCAACTTTTGCAACTGATACATAAACTTTGACAACTTTCTCAAAGCATCAAGATATTTCGTTCGCTACGTATACAACCCCAAGAATGCACACGTACATAATCATTGAACTTTCTTTGTTTCTCACGAGGAAGCATAATAATCATCATAACGTTATCTTTTTCTCCTACCGGTGCAAGTATATATGCTATATATATAGCTCGTAAGATTTACCATTTTAGATGAAGTCAATGTGGCGGCAGCGGCGCACTGCGCTGCAAGTATATAAGAATACTTTCTTTATAATCCGCGTAATCATCCTTGTACGATCAGCTCGGCGGGTAGGGACGCTGACTAAATATCTTCTTAAAATCTCGCCGATATTAGCCGACTTAATTGCCGCATTATAATTACAAATATTTTTCCCCGCTTGACAATGTCTCCCGTGGCTGCTGCTGCTGCTGCAGCAGCTCGTGTCGTACAAATAGTCGAGCCAACAATTTTACGAGGCTATTCAGGCCGTTATTATGATACCTAAAGGGCCCCGGTAACGAGCTGCACTTTGTTCCGGTAGCGTCGAGGCGCGCCAATTTACGGCCTGTCTATTTGGCTATACGTTTCAGCATTAATAAGGAAATTCCCGATGTTTATTTTGGTCCAGAAAATTTGTCGATCTTTCTCTCTCTCTCTCTCTCTCTCTCCTTGGCTGTCTATAAAGCAGCGGAAACGATCCTCTCGCGTTCTGCTAATTCGTCGACCTAGACACCGAGACACGTTTATAGACCTGCTCGCTCGCTCGCTCGCTCGAGCCACGCGAGTAAGATCGCGTTCTCGTTTACCTGACATTGGCATGTAGCCTTGTGTTTTTAGCCCGGCAACAAAAACACAAAGACAAGACACGGCGGCAGGAAAAAAAGGCCGCCAAGGAATTTAATTTCTTAGTTTCGCGCTCGGTGTTTGGCCTGCTTTTTCCGACCCTCGCGATCCACGCGCAACGATGTTCATTGATCGCTATATAGCTCGCACGCCTCGCGTGCTGCATCAATCCTCGCGCTGCCGCCGCCGCCGCCGCCACGGCACGAAGTATCTCCTTTATACACCGAGATTGAACTATTTTCAAGTGTATCATCTCCGAGCTCGAGGAAAATAAACAAACAAGCCTGGATAATGTTTTTTTATCCTAATTTTTTTTCATTTGAGCTACGAAAGTTGCAGAGTATGAATTATTTCTCAAATGCTTCTATAATATGCATGCATACACACACGGGCTGCATATCGTCGCTGTATCTTGACTTGAATTACTGCAGAATAATAAGCCCGTGAGTGAAAGCAAAATTTTATGTAATATAACGTATGTGTACGTGTTATACATATCCGACGATTTGTTGAGAGGCATTTATAACACCTCGTAAATAGCTTGTAAATTCGTTCTCACGGCTATTATCATTTCTTGTATTATTTTATTGAATTTAATTGACCTCTCCTCTTTTGATCCTCACGCGCGTTACTGATTGTTGTTGTTGCTGAGTTGCTCCAGTGAATCAAAGTTAAGGCGCAGTTCGCGCGCGTTTAACATAATGCAGGCAACTTAAGTGAATTTATCATTTTCTAAAATGTGCATCCACCACACATGCAGAGAGAGAGAGAGAGAGAGAGAGAGAGCAGCTACGTAGGATTTCCAAGAAAGCCCATAAAAGATACCGACTTGTCTGTCTCGCTCGCTGGTGTTGTGTTTATGTGTCTGTGTGTATACGTTTGGTGGTATTTACCACGGTCAATTTACATACTGTCTATATGGCCAGTGCAGCAACAGCAACAGCAGCAGCCACAGCCACGGCGGCGGCTGCAGTGCAGTGCTCGCGACTCGCAGCTCAGGATGCGGGGGAGAGATAGGGACTCTCTCGGCTTGACGTAGTCATGTTTAGTTCTCGCCAGAACTCACTTGCACGTTTCGTTTGTCGTCGTTGTCCGTTTCTCTCGCTCTCTCTCTCTCTCTCTCCCTTCTCGCAGTGTTGTTGTTTATGCATACCCGGAAGAAATGGCCGCGACGCTGCACTTACTCTTTTCTCGTGCTTGCTCTTGCTCTTGCTTGCCTTGCGCGCGCGCGCACCGCGTGACATCTACTTTGTAGCTCGGCTGCATTTTTGCCACATTCGATTTGCAAAGTATCAGCGGACTATATACCACGTACAAATGATATACTCGTGTAATATAAAAGCCGGGATGATTGATTGCCGTGACACATGCGCGGTCGAGAGACTGCAGACGTGGACATTAAAAAAGGGCACTCTTTCGCGTTGTATATTAGCGCGGCGCTCTCGTGGGATCGTATAACCTTAATTTCTGCCCTGTGCCGCCGCCGCCGCAGTTGTAGAACGCAGGTAGACTTTAATCGCTGCCAACACCATACGTACTCGCCGTTTATAGAGTACACGGGTATTCACCGTTTGATTAGATGAAACGAGCTTGTTTATAAGAGCATTTCATTGGGCCGCGAGAAAGATGTAGGACTGCAATTTCTGTACGTTCCCGCGCGAAGCTGCATCAAGGGTATACCTGTGTCATTGCCCATACGTATATGCATAAACGCACGCACGTACACACACACATATGCATATAAATGCGCGCAGTTGATCGGACTCGATTGCGCGCACCGTATCCTATATAATATTAGAGATATGCCCGAGAGCAAGAAAACACTTAACGACGCGCGTAAATCGTCGATTCTCACGCCAGACCAAATAGATCAGACGAGCGAGCAGCAACTCGCTCGGCATACTTTAAATATGACTCGTATTTTATAATCGCGATTTTTCTCTTTTTTTATTTTTGTTCCGCGGCTCACTCGCGCAGTTTAGTTATGATGCAGGGAGCAAACCAACGGTTAGAAGCATCGTTTTCCCCCGACGAACTAAGTGGCCGTACAGGACGATGTATAAACTTCGTCGCTGAACAAATATGAAATGAGAAAAGGAAAAAAAAAGAAGGAAAAGCTTCTTGTTCGGTGCGCGCGAGCGATACGCTTGGATCTTATTGCTAATGCGCCGTCGGAGGAGATGCTGTTGGCCGTGCTGCACTGCTGTGCACTAGCCTCAAATGGTACCGAAAGTCACGACGGCCTCTGATCCTCAAAGAAGTCACGCTTGTCTATATATGTGGATTATACATATTCTTATTTTTCCGTATCCGGATCTGAGCCTGGTCACGAAAAATCTAAATCGTAATGTAATTATGTGTGCACTTTAACGATCGTTTTCCAATGCTCATTCAATGACTTTTCTAGCCTAATGGCGCAGCTCAAATTTTACATATTTAATGCCATCGTTACTTTTCGAATTCAAAGGATGTCAAGGTAATTTGATGCGCCAATGTGTTCGCCATTTTTTTTTCTTCGCTTTGACTTATAAAATTATTTCCACTTTAGCATTTACAGATGAAGGTACTCGACATCTAACGGTGTGTACTACTGGGTTTCATCATGAGCCTCTTCGAACAATCCAAAGAATCCGATATTTTTATAAACTTTTTCAAACCCGTGCTTAGACTTATACAATTATTTTTACTTTACTACTTGCAGATTTACAGATAAAGGTACTCGCCATCTAGTGCCGAAGGGTCAAAGTGATATTTAATCGTATTAGAGTGATTGAAAACTGATGTCAATTTTTTGAAACAACCAAGTCGTCAGTTTTAGAACATTTAAAATTAGCTCAATATTTTCAACAAAATTTACCTCAATCCTATTTTATTAACATGGGACTAACTTTCGTTTTTGCTTCTGAGTTTAAAGCGAAATCGGATATAAACATAGTCTGCTCTTGCACGCAAACACAGTGCATGAAGATCGCAAAGATTTTGAATGCGACAAGTGCAAGAAGAAATTCGGAATGCTATGTAATTTGATCAGGCACCAAAAGACAGTCCACGAAAATCCTAAGGATTTACGAATGTGACAAAATGCGAGAAAAAATTTGGACAAAAATGGTATTTGTTTGACCGCCAAAAAACGATACACGAAGGTCGTAAAGATTTCACATGTGACAATTGTGAACAGAAATTCACACAAAAGAAGAGTTTGCTCACCCACCAAAAGGTAGTCCACGAATGTCGGAAAGATTACACGTGCGACAAGTGCGAGAAAAAGTTTGGACAAAAATAAAATTTGCTCACTCACCTCAAGACAATCCACGAAGGTCGAAAAGATTTTGCATGTGATATGTGCGATCAGAAATATGGACACAAATACATTTTAATTTTGCACCAGAAGACAGTCCACGAAGGTCGGAAAGATTATACATGTGACAAGTGCGAAAATAAGTTTGCAGAAAAAAGATATCTGCTCTACCATCAAAGGACAGTCCATGAAGATCTCAAGGATTTTGCATGTGACAGGTGTGAGAAGAAATTTGGAACAAAATCGAAATTGATTAGACACCAAAGGATGGTCCATGAACATTGCAAAGATTACACATGTGACAAATGCAAGAAGAAATTTGGGCTTAAAAGCAGTCTCTTAAGACACCAAAGGACAATCCACGAAAGTCGGAAAGATTTCGCATGCGACAGGTGCGAGAGGACATTTAGACAAAAAATGTCATTGATAAGGCACCAAAAAGTAATTCACGAGGGTTGCAAGGATTGCTCATGTGACAATTGCGCGAAGAAATTTTTAGAAAAATCGCATTTGCTCAAACACCAAAATATAGTTCATAAAGGTTGTACAGATTGTGCACGCAACAATTGTCAGAAGAAATGATGATTGACAATTTCAAATAAGTATAGATACTTATGTATATGTTTTTATAAAATTTAGTAAAAATTGTGTCGAAATAATTGATGATGATACTCTTTGTTCATTTTTTGGCTACTCAGTTTTTAACTCTTCATTTAACCATTTAATAATTTCACTTAAACCCAAAAATATTAAGGCATTTCTCTCGGTGTCGAGGATCAATCTGAAATTTGACGTTAATACATTTCAGATCTATAATTTTTTATTTACAAGCAGATCATGAAATTATCTTTAACATTGGAATAGCTCTTCGGCTCTTCTCACTTTCTTCGTATCAATAACTCAGGCGAGCTATCTCTCCAGCTAGGGTAAAAACAAAGTGCCATAATCGATAATTCAGGGCGCCGTGCGGTGTGCCGAACAATGTGTCAGCTGTTGCACGTGTGTGAGTGCACGTATGTACGTGCGTATATAGCACCTTATCCTTTTCTCAAGATTTTTTGCCTCTCGTTTTGCGTTATAAGCCCCGGCGCATTGTACCGCAGCAACTATCTCTGCGCGGACTTGCTCCCGCGGCAATATTGTAAACAACCGAGATACGATAGGATGGGCAAACGACTCGGGCCCTCTCGGCTTAGACTCGTTGCGCGTATAATATAGTATTAGCTTTTTGTAGTAAAACAGTTGACTTCGGGTGCCGGTGTGCGAGCGAGCTGCGCAGAGCGTCCGTATGTGAGCGCGGCTTATTTTTCTCATTTTCGATCCCTATGCCCAGGCTCATATTTTAATTGCTGAGAGGCTACACACGCGTTCACAATATATCCGCATTCTCCCATAGGAAATATATACGTAGAGGATATAAGTTTTGCGATTTTACGAGGACAACTCAATCTCGAGGCAAAGGTCAATATATATGCTTATAATTATACAGGTATTAAGCTATGAGCGCTGGACTGCATCTTGATTGCGCTTGCCCTAGAATTATTACCCTACATATTACAACGCGTGCATGTATTAACAGAGCGCAGCGCGGTACAAGGTGTTAATATACTTCAACCGATACTCCGCTCCCTCATTGCCTTTTTCCTTTTTTCGTATGGCAAAAATTCTCGAGCTGTGCAGCGAAGAAGGAGATAGCTCGCGTATGATACACGTTTATTGCACCAGCCGGCCGCGTATACGTGTACGTATCGATGTTTTAAAATCAGCGTGGATTTATGAATGTTTGCCTTTACTGCCGGAAGCTACTTAGCGCGCGGCGAGGCTAAAAATGCCTGATTACTTGCGTGATGCATGAATAGATTGGCTACTTAGTTATTGTGCGCGCGGACCACGTTGTGTTCCACCCTCGACTCGCGAGAGAACTCATTCGAGGCACCGCGAGATGAGTTGCAATTGACCGCGAGCGTATTTTTGTCTCCACGGCAGCTCGACGAAAAATGACCTAGCAATCTTAACCGAGCCAATTATCTTGGCCGGATCGATTAGCGCTCAATTTCTGACGTCTCTTTTCCTGTCGAGTATAAATAAACAGCCTTAAAAAATAAGCCTCTATTTATTTATCCAATCGACAAGAGGACTCACTAGTTTTTTTTTCTTCCGTTTCGTGTACGCGAACGAGTCGAATGTTCCAAGAAACTGGTTCTTGCATCTTCGATTTCACGATCTCGAGCTGCGGTGCTAGAGACACTGCCCACGCGCGTCGCACGCACAATTCGCTGAAATAAAATTGAGCCGATCGACGATGTATACGCAACACTTTCGTGCGTCGAGTGTCTCTCGATAGGATCGTTGCCGTCTCGAATGAATGTAGTAGGAGCAGCCGCCACCGCTGCCGAGAGATGTTGCACCTTACCTCGCGCGCCGCGCGCATACGGATCCACCTGCAAAATGCAGCTAGTTGCTATAATTTTATTACACGCTTATGTACATTCGTCGTCGTCGTCGTCGTTCGAGCCCGCATCATTGTGCAGCACACATTTGTGCAAGAAATTTCAAGGATTCAAGGTGTGCATATAAGAGACGATCGCGACGGTAGGCTTGCGCATGAAATTTATCTACTCGCTTATATATCCAGAGCATTGAAATATTTTGTAGGCTTTATAGCACTCCTTGCGCGCGCGAACGAGCGCGATATATGAAATTTGACGGCCGCGCGCGCGATGCTGTCAACGATAATGAGTTGCGGAAAAAATTGAGCAGCTCTCGCGATAGCTGCTCTCGTATTATAAATAATATATAGTCTATAATCGAAAGTGAAAGGATCGTATAATTCGTGCGTTTTATTGTTTTAATAAACTCGCCTGCCTTGCTCGATTTTCGCACTTGTCAGAGAGCGAGCGAAACTATTGACGAACAATAACCCGTTAAAATACCGCATCAGCGAGCGCAGTTATCGCCGCGAGAGAAAAATTGCCCCGCTACATATTATATATTTCTCTACCTTCGAGTCGACGAGAAAGAGAGTCACCATCGACGCTTTCAATCACTATACACGCAGCGCACATCTCGATACCTTCCCTTCCTTCTTCTTTCTTTCTTTCTTTACTTACCAAAGCACAGGTAATCATATATAATTTTCGATTCTCTTTCGGGTTCTCTCGGCGTTTTATTTTTCCCTTTCTTTTTTATTTTACGCTTCTGGTTGGGCTCACGCGCGCGCTTGCGCTTCAACATCATCGTGTCATCGTAAAGTGATTCTTTACCGATTTTCGGCAGATACACCTCTTCTTTTTTTTCTGTCCGTAGGGCGAGGAAGATGCTAATAATTTACGAGCGCACGATTCGGAGCCTCGATAACGACGGAGCTGCCTCTATATATACGTGCATTCGCTCAATGAGTTATTACGCGGCTATGTATGTGTGTGTGTGTGCAAGAGTATCGCGCGTATACGTATCGAGTTTTAAATTCAATAAAGTTATTTTTTAGCAGCATCGCGCAAGTTTCTTTTCTTTCTTCAGCATTTATTATTATATCTTCATTGCAACTGCGGAGGACTCTTACCTATATGCACATGCTTTCTTTCAATATTATATATTACATTATACACTGGCGCGCGAGACCGGACATCGATTGAGTAATATACTGTCGTTAAAAAAGTCACATTTTATAGTGAGCTGCTATAAACCTTGTCAACGCGAATGGAGACATTATGAATGTTGATTGCTCGAATGCTTACATATATACAGGCACAGACACAGGCACATACATAGCACTACAGTTATCTCTCGGTCTCATTTCTCCTCCTCAGCAGAGCGGACGGGGGTTCTTTATTTTCTTGCTCCGAACTCGAAGAATTTTTTTCCCTTTTTGTCCATCTCTCTCTCTCTCTCTCTCTTGTGCAGGCTCGCTCGCTGGCTCGCAACCTCCATGCGCGTACGTCTTCAAGGTGCATTTGCATCTCAATCTCCACCGGCGGGGTAATTTAACATTCACTTTCGGTATTTTCAGATTAGCGCGGGCAGCTTAAATTTCGACTAAAAATTACGGCTTTTTGTCACATGCGCGCCGAGTTTTACGCAAAGAAACGTACGGGCGCGCGTGCGAGGCTTGTTCGTGTGTCGCCTCGTCGCGACGATGATTTTTCTTCCCTGCAGCGAGTTTCGCTGCGAAATTTTTTAACCAAGAGAGAGAGAGACGAAAAATAAAAAGATAGCCCGAGAATTTAAGTTTGTAATTTGCGCTCTTATCGTTGCACCGGAGGACCATGTGTAAGTAAATACCAAAGGTAGTCAATAAAACAGCGTACGCACGCGCGCAGTAAAAGAGTGCCGTTATGAAAGTCCTGGCTTAAGAAATGGTTTTTTGAAGTGTTTATAAATTCGTGAATTCGTTTTTTTCTTCTTATTTTTAATGGAACAAGTGATATGTTCATTCATCATGCGTAATAAACCACCAATGGTACCTTATAGCAGTGTTACAACATTTTTCAGAAACACTTACTCTTTTTTTATTTTTTCCTCCGAACTTACGGTAGCAAAAAGATTAATCGTTCGATGAACATTATTTTATAAATATAAATTTCTCGCTCGTCTAATTCAACAGCTGACGAGTGTCTCGAGTATAGAGGAGAAAAAGGCGCGAAGATTTTCACGGCGATAGGCACTTCTCGCATGCAGCCGTGAAACCGCAAAACGAAGCAATTCGAAGGAGTCGGACCAAAGTCAGTCAAGGTACAAGGCTTACGTGTATATACATGCAGGTATATAGGTAATATACGGGCGCGTCTCATCCGGAAACGGTGGCCGGAAGTCGTTGCTTGTCGCGTGCCGACCACGCGACCATTCGCTAATGACATGATTGCACTACTACTATATAAAGTTTATACAGCACATTATACATATAAACTAGCCGTGCCTTTTTTGAATTGTAATACGCCATAATTGCTGCGATGACCGCGACTACACGTAAACTGCGTGACGCTTCGCTTTTTTCTCTCTCTCTCTCTCTGTGTCTCTCGTTTATGTGAATGTTATATATATTTCAATCAATCGCAAATAAAACGCGTACGTGTGTGCCGACGCTGACTCGAGTGGAGTACACTGAAAGGCGTCGACGTTTTACGCGCGCGTGAGATTTCTCGCGCGCGTCGACTGTTGACAATTATTGTCACATTGTTGCGGCCTCGTTACGATAATAGTGAGCTCGCGCGTATCGAGTGATTGATCGGTTTCGAGAAAATAAGCATCGTTAGACGCGCTCGCGATAGCTGCTGTATTTCTCACGAATAATCGTCGTCGTTGCTGCTGCTACTGCTGTTGCTCTGCCGTAATATACAAACGCATCGAAATATCTGTCGAATTGCGCGCGAATTTGCATCATGTGATAATCGCTCGGGCGCGTGCCAGGCTATCTTGAAATCGTGCGGGTAGTAGTACTCGAGTATGCATATGTTTATAGCGCATATGTGTAAAAAAGCACCTGCCCCCGTGCATATTGCGCGGCGCGCACTTATGCAACGGACTGTGACCGTCCGAGGCATCCCTTCGTGCGCTCTATAGCTTTGTCATTAGTCTGTATTTATATAAATGTGACGTGCCAGAAGGCCAGAGTTCAAATGTTGACCATTTCAGTAACTATGGAGTTCTGCGTCGATGTATTTCCGTTTTTTTTTGTTATGTGCATATTATACGTTTGTGTCATAAGGAATTTCGGGTTAAATTTTTCTCGCTGCTACATAGATCGATTTTCGAGATACCGAATTGAATTGACTTAATTTTCTGAAACGTTCTAATCTGATAAGCATGCTCTATCATTAAGTGCATAGAGGAGCTGTTGGAAGCTAGCAAACGGTCCCGAAGGGGATAACGAAGCATTCGTGTATTATAAAGTATCAATTAGCCTCGCATAAAATTTGAAATATCCAGCCGCAGAAAGCATAAAAATTTATTGCAAAGAGCATTGGCTCGGCGAACAAAAGCCGCATCGTAACTGCGCGGACGTGAGTTTCGCGGCTCTCTTTCTCGTGCTCCCTAGACATTTGTCGTGTGCGCAAAGTCAACCGCTCTCCGCTACCGTAAAATAATCGTAATAATAATTCAAATTAAACTCTCTAATACTTAGCGGATATTATTACCCTCTCTTGAGGCCAATAACGAGCTTTTGTATTTCGAGCTCGTTAAAGGCGCACGTGCCATCGATACGTGTATACGTGTGCGTTGAACGTCGCTAGGGTGTCTTGGAAGAAAGCAGATGCTCGAAACATTCCAAGGAGCGCCTCGGCGAGGGGTTAGACCTGTGCAGTTTCCTCGTGTCACCTGCGCGGGGCGGTGGCCGTGGTGGTGGTGGCGGTGGCCGCGATAATGAATACCACCACTCGAGCGAGAGATGCATTTGGAAAAAAATACCTGCGGGGTGCGCGTCGTGTCCAGCCAAGCGCGAATCCCTTATATGTACGCGTTCTGCGCACGCAGGACAGATGGACGCGCGTGCCACGACTCTTACGTACGCGCAGGTAACCCCTGTCGCGGACTCCACTGTTGGGCCCCCCCCAAAATTCGTTCGTGTTTTGCTCGTGTATATTAGTACTTGAAATACTTGTCCGACGCGATCCACAGTTGGATTGTTTATCTAGTTGATTTTTTAGGAAGTGATGCGTCCTTTTTAGCATAATTTTACGACTATCAGATACGCAAGTATTTGGACACACAAAAAAACATGTGGCCACTGGCCACTCGATAGCATAATGAAGATGTTCTCTCTGCGTACGTACGAATTTGAGGTGATAATTTTTTTTTTAGTTTGCTGGCATGTGTCGCCGGATTGTCGGAAACGAAAAAATACATACATTTTAGAAAAAAACAAGCGATATTATCGCTTTGATCACCATTGAGAGAACTTACATTACCAAGTTACTTTCGTTGGCTATTTTATTTTTATAAGATCGGGAAACCGTTACGAGAAAAAGAACCCGTAATTACAATGAAGCATGCTTATTTTAAAAAGTAAAAAAAAATCATTATTTCGGTAATTGATTTTTATGTAAATGCTTTTTCGATTTAGTTTATAGTAAAACTTTCTGATTGATTGCAATTTTTTTTTCGGTGCACATACATTCTGACGATAGGTTTTACGTAATATACTTCTAAAGTTTCTTGTTCATTCCTTCAATTTGGAATAAAAAATTATACAAATGATACGGGCTTCAAATTCCAAGTTGAAAGTACGAATGAAATTTTTGTTGTTTGATGCGTGTAATGAACGTTGACAATTGTTTATTGAGGTCGCAAAAACATAAAGAGATGCGTCAACAATAAAAATTTTGTTACGTATTTTATCTATAGCTATTTTTTTATTTCAAAGGGCGAAAATCATGTTTTCCCATTAATATGACTGTTTATTCCGTGTTTGAAAGTGCCGAAATTTTCTGAAACTTTCGTTTCACTCTCTTTTTAGCATTATGATAATTAAACTGGAATCCTTAAGAATTAAAAAAAAGTAACATTTAGATGGTATTATTTTTGGTGAATGTAGATCCAGTAATATACAAATTCAAATTCAAGTTTTTTACTCGAAAAGCATCAATTTAACGGTAAAATTTTATGGAATAAACACTATTTTAGAAATTTAGGATTTGGACAGAATGATGAAAAATTGAAAGAAGTATTCGATACAAAAAAATTTGCGTTGGACATGTTATTTATTTAATATATAAGTTTTCGTACAAAGAATGGAACTTTTCATCGGAGATGATCTTATTTTGCTACAATCTTGAAATGTAGTTATGTGGACCTTTGAAATTACCTTGCGACAAAAACTACATCGATTTACTTTTAGCATGAACTGAACTTACATGAGTTTTGAGGGTACTTTTTTCTCCAAATAATTTATGACAAATTTCACATTTGAAGGGTTTGATACCATCATGTGCTGTTGTTATGTGTCTCTTGAGGTTACCAGCACTGGAATATGATTTGTGACAAACCTCACATTCGAAGAGTTCGCTACGATTATGTATTTTACTAATGTGCAAATTGACGTAAGCTTTGGATGTCAATGATTTGTGACAAATTCCACACTCGAAGGGTTTGCTCTGGTTATGTACCTTAATTATGTGAGTTTTGATTTCACTTTTTTCTTCAAATGTTTTATGACATATATCACATTCAAAGGGTTTGTTGCGATCATGTGCTAACTTCACGTGAGTTTTTAGGCTATGCTTGAGGTTATATGTATTGTGACACAGTTCGCATTCAAAGGACAATCTGTCACCATGAACTGAGATTTTGTGTGTATGAAGGCCTGTCTGATATGCAAATGTTTTTTGACAAGTCTCACATTCAAAGCGTTTTTTTTCACCATGTATTGAATTTACGTGCGTTTTGATATAAGTCTGGGTTGTAAATGATTTGTGACAAATTTCGCATTCAAAGGATTTTCTCTGATTATGTTTTACATTTATGTGATTAGTTAAGTTACTCTTGTATGAAAACGATTCGTGGCAAATCTTACACTCGAAGGGTCTTTTGGCATCATGTACTGCTCTTATATGTACTTTCATGCTACATTTTTTTCCAAATGATTTATGACAAATGTCACATTCATAAAGTTTGCGACGAAGATGTATTAGCGTTGTGTGAGTTGTTAAGGTTTTGTGATATCCAAATGATCTGTGGCAAATCTCACACTCGTATGGTTTGCTTCCATTATGTACTACCATTATGTGTTTTTTTAGAAGATATTTTTGTCCAACTTTTAGGTGACAAATATCACATTCGAATGGTTTAGTAGGATTATGTACGAAGTTTATATGAGATTTGATGCCACATTTTCGTCCGAATGATTTGTGGCATACGTCGCACTCAAAGGTTTTGATACGATTGTGTACTACATTCATGTGACTTTTCAGACTACAGTTTCGTACATATAATTTGTGACAAATGTTACATTCGAAGAGTTTGCTTCGATCATGTATTTCTTTTAAATGACGTCGGAGGTGATCTTTTAGTCCAAATGATTTGTGACAAATATCACATTTGAAGGGTTTGCTCAAATTATGTACTATCATATGCCTCTTCAGGCCTTCTTTTGTTCCAAATGTTTTGTGACAAATGTCACATTCGTGCATTTTAATTTTTTTAAGTATCGTATTCTTCTGTTTTGTCAGACCTGCTCTTGCTGTCTTGAAACACATTTTCGAGGTATACGACGATGATTCCTTTTCAACGGGGTTTTCGTCATTTTGTAGCTTTTCATAATCAGAAAGTTCAAAACAAGAAATCTCTTTAGACTTACAGTTATCGTCGAAATCGGTCTGAACTTCGTTTTCTATTTTTATAACTGGTTGAACATTTCCATATTCAGATTTAATGATGATTGGCGCTAAAGGCTTCAGTTCCAGTTTAACATCTTTGCACTCAAAAAAATTTAAATCGTCCAGTAACGGTTTAGCCTCATTTCTGTGATTTGACTGAAATGATAATTTTGTTATAGTATTTGATAGCGAAAAAGCAGAACATAATTAAAATCATTGAACTCACCGATAGTTCATGAGACGACAATGTTTCAAAGGTCTCAGACTTGCAATAGCCCACCAAATCGATAACAAATTCGTCAACTGTATTCGTCACGGCATTGCTCGGCTCTTCCTTCACCCTGAAGAACAATCAAGTTTCATTAGAGATCGATCAGAAAATTATTCTAGCATAGAAACATACACAAAAATCATACCTAATTACGTCTTCCTTGCTATCCATCTCCTTCTTGATATCCATCTCCTTCTTCCTATCCATCTCCTCCTTGATATCAATCTCCTTCTTGATATCCATCTCTTTGATATTCATTTCTTCCTTGATATCCATGTCTGCGTTGCTATCCATCACTTCTTCTGTTGAGTATCGATACTACAGTTTTTCACTACACACACCGACAAATATTCGAGGTTACACGCCTCGAGTAGACAACACTGCACTTTGATTTCGAGTACGGATTTGCACTTTGTTACGGGAATAATTCTTGACACTTTTTTGTTGATAAAAAATACAGATTCACACTAGCGAATCAACGCATCAGTCGTAAAGGTTAGATAGGTGATCCCGCGATTGCTATGCTATCATTTGTTTGTAAAACTTTTACCATTTAGCGTGGACAGCAAGTCCACCAACAGTCAATTGCTCAAAGCGAATAGCGCGAGCCACGGCCCACGCAAGAGTCCTACTGATATGTGCTGTTGTCGACCGAGCAACACGCACGAACTCGTGCAGACCGAGTGAAACAAGCGAGCACGAGAGAGACAGATTTACACGATACTCAGACGCTGCAGTCAGACGTTACAAAGGCAAGAGCGCCGAGCATTGATGGCCCGTGTTGCTCGTGTCGCAGTAGCGGGGAGCTACAGTAGAGTCTTGAAGCTGCCTAATGCCGACTAAATCACAGCGCGCGAAGCATACAGACGTTACTAGAGGCAGTTGTGAAACTTGAACGCGTACAACGATTATCGCGCGCGCGTCGTTCAGGTGATTTTCACGTTTGTCTTTTTTTTATTTTAGCCGTGTGGACGCCGCATAGCGCTCACGAACAGCCAGTATCCACGTATGAAAACAGTGCACTACTATGCGCAGATTTTTAAGTTGTTCATTTGTCGTACCCAACATGCCTAAAGAAGCTTCATTTCAAAAACAAAGAACGAAAGAAAAGCCACCAGTTGCCTCGTAGAGACAAACGCTTTCATTCGTCCACATTTTCACAATCGCATCCTCGATGTCCATAACAGCACACTCACGCAGGCACAAACACACGCGAAGAAACAGGTTTAATTTGGCGTTGTGTGCGTCGTTCACCAGGTGGTGGTGGCGGGTCACCCTGTGCGCGCGCGTTAATTCAAGCAAGCATGAATCCGCCACTGTGCGCGGACTTTGCGCGACCCCCGCATTGCACCTGCAACCCTCGTTCTGTCTCTCTCTTGCTTTTTTATTTTTCGTATAAGAAAGCACCTTCCTCGGCACGGCTCGCACTTCCTTTTCCTTGCAAGCAGTGGTGCGTGCATCCGCAGATACGTATATAATATAAGCGATTTCCTTCTACCCCCTCAACGCGCGCGCGCCACTTACGGACAGGTGACACGGGGCACGTATGTGCGGCGTAAATGTGGCGCGTACATGTAATATAGTACATAGGTGGCACGCGTACTCCCCTCGAAATTCGTCTTGACCGTTTTCTTATACTTCGGCTGCCGATGGTAGAGTAGCTCCTTGGGTTCTCTTTCTCTGCAGGTGATTGTTCGATGCAATATTACAAGGTATGTACGTGCACACAACACTCAACGGCCGAACGTATACGCGAGGGTCGTCGACGCGCACGAGGCGAGGCCCCAACCGAACAAATATCATATGCCCCCTGTATACGATAGGAATATCGGCGCTGAAGTTTCGAGTGCACATTTTTACCTTGAAAAATCGAGCCCGACCGATTGAATAAATCGAAACGGCCGAGGCATTATTATTTACGCTTAATGTCGCTACTTAATTCTCTCCCCGTAATCAATCACGAAGATATAATATCGACTTTACTGCTCGGCGTGCGAGGTAATAAAATGGCGCGAGTCAGGTATAAGTTCGATATATACACACGCGTACATTAGCATAAAATGTTATGTCATCTTAAAAACGAAAGTATGCAGCATAATATATACGCGCAGGGCATAGCGCGCGCACGTATCGGTGTATAGATACGCGCGCATATAAATCGATCTGCTGGCATCGGTAGCATCCGAAGCGATCAAAATAACTAACCATAAGCCGATGACTACATGCAAATTCAGCTCGCACGCCCTTGCGCGCACTATACAGAAAAAGCTTACGGGCTCTGTGACGTGTACAAAAATAAATAGGAATTAATAGCCGATAAGATGTGCGCGCCTTCGCACGCGAAGCTGATGCAGTACGAGCTGAGCCATCGAATCCGGATCGTCAGATAATCTCGCGCCTTTTACAAGCCTCGAGAGACTGCAGCATACACATATAATATAGCAGTCGGACAGGTGACTTATTGCGCACGGGATTGGAGAAGAGCAGCAGCAGCAGCAGCTACAGTTGATATAAATAATGGCATCGATACGATGCGCGCGAGAGCAGCACATTGTCTCGCGAGAAATAGGTGGAACAAAAAAATCAAATTATTTATATCGGTCGAGCGAGCGAGAGAGAGAGAGAGAGAGAGAGAGAGAAAGAGCGAGAGACCAAAGCTTTGTTCTGTGATACGCGACAACATTAATTCGTAATGCGATCGTACGCGCTTTATTTATATTGATAAGAGCTGCAGCATTGGATTACTTTCGAGCTGGTAGCCGAGGATGTAAATAAGACAATTTATAATCGATTGTTCGCTTGTATACAAGTCGATAATTTCGGTGCCCGTAAAGAAGTAGGCGTGTGCGTTAGCGAAAAGTCCAGGCAAGTAGACGTGTTAACAAGTACAAAATTTACTCGATGGGACTATAAAACGTTGAATTTTATGCACCGTCTCGGGGAAAACTAGTTCGAATTTCATAGCTGCGCAGTTTTGCCTGCCTATCTCTGGTGCTTGGCAAACAAGGTATGCGATGTAACGATGAATAATCGATAATGATATGCCGATTTTTCGTTGACAATTTCGATATGTATAAGCAGCTCTGTTGTGTGCGTGCACCTCCAGTGACACAGTATTCATAAATCTCAAAGTTATAGTTATGCTATAGAAAGTGATATTGCATTCCCGGCCTCGCGCTTATACACAACGTTGTTGTTCTCGTTGTTACCCTGACAGCCGTAAGCAGCGTATATACAACTCCCTAAGGTTACGCGCCGCGCGCACGTATAATAATATGACTCCGCGCGCGCAAAGGGGGTTACAATTTAGACGTATCGAGTGTTGCGCGAATTTCGCCTTTTCGTGCGTCGGTACGCGCAGGCGGCTCTCCCGCGACTACCTTATGTGCGCGTATACTGCACATAACGCGCGGATATCGGCGCCCAATGAAATATTAATGTTTGGGCCCTGAAAAATGCGTGCCTCGAAATTCACTCCTCGAGCGCGCGAGTTTCGCTTTATCTGTGCTGCAGCCCGAAGCTGCGCCGGGCAGCTCTCGCATTTTTGCTGGTAATGGACGGTTTAACGACGCCACTATTGTTTTCAATTTGATGCTTGTGTGTGACGCGCTTTATCTGCCCGGGGAGAATAAATTTCTCGAGTAAGCGCACTTATAAGCTCTCTCGGGTTAAAACTCGATACGACTATGGAGTACGAGCTGCGCGCGCGTAAGCGCTTGCCAGGCGTACAAGTGAATAAAACTTATATAGCGTCGCCTTGCACCTGTTTGAAAAAATCCATGCCGTCCAGAGGCCTCTGATACGCGCCCGAGCATATATTCCATGTCAATAAAAAAAGTCTCATTGCAGCTTATATTATATGCACGACTGTATATACACCGTGCAGTGCTGCATGTTATACGCGCGCATACAATAAAACGTGTGCGCAGCGCAGCGACTCCTCTATAGTCATCCTGTGTGGTAAAGGTGAGAGATGCAACCCTTTAAACCTGCCAACGTAAAATCAAGTCGTTTATGGGTTTTGAACATCCGTAATTCACATCATTGTCCATCCGAGCCATGCGAGAGTCGGCGATATTTACTACGAGTGTATATGTGTAAGCTTCGTTTATATAGCCGCCGGCAACGGGCACCACGTGCAGTACGGCGCGAAGCACATAAGCGAGTTAAAAAATAAAAAATAAAACAACAACGACCTATACATGTATTCGCGCTTTAGCCGCGCGCGCGCACGTATACACAAAAAGTATTTGCCAATGTATAAATATAAAGAGCGAAGATTTTTTAAATTGTAATTTAATGTATAACGCACACTGCGCGCAAGTATCGCTCTTTTGAATTTTTGCGAGCGTATGCCGTGAAAAAAAAATAAAGAAAAGAAACAAGACGTAACAACGCTTAACTTGCTTTATTGAGGCTCAAGCGGCTGCAGTTGAGCTGTAAAACGCTGCCCGCGCGCTGATGAATGTTTTTTATTGTTATTACGAGATCCAGGATATTTGGAAATATACCTTTTTCACGGCCTGATGTCAAAGTAATAATAAGAGTGTAAAATTTTTCGAGCTTGAAGAAGGATTTCCCCGCGCGTCGACTCATGATTATAGGAATCAACGTGTATAATTTTGACTCGAGCGCTACTGATTTGACATTTTATCAGCGCGGCAACTATATTAAACTGAAAAATTATTGCTTTGCGATTAAAGCTCCGGCTGACCTTATTTTTAACAACGCGTTTTAGTTTTAACTAATCTTTCGCTTAGCAAACATGGATTTTGAGTCATTCGTTAAAACATGTCAAGATGTCTTTTATGAAAGTATGGAAATATCATCGTGGTTTTTCATTTTATTTATTGTTAGTCTCGCTTTGATCACTGAAACATCAATGACTCACTGTGCTCTCGCTATAATATTTATCAAATTGTTGGGAAGAATGTTCGAAGAGGAGGTGGATATCGAATCATGGTGCTTATCAATGTGTGAAAGTGAGTGTTAAACTAAAGCGTTGTTGCAGATTTTTCTATAATTCAAGTATACGAGATTGATAAAACGATAACATAAATTTATTATTTATTTTTTTTACCAGACTCAGGTACGTACTCCCAAGCTAAGTGTCGTGAAAAATGTCAAGAAATAATACGCAAAATTGAGGTATAAATCTCCATTCAATAGTATTAATAGCATTTTGATTCATTTGTCTAACTTGAAACGAATCTGTTCATTGCAGATGGAGGAAACCAAAACGTATCCTAATGATTCATCGCACATGATCGGATGAAAATTAAAATTTTTCTTCGACTGCCTGTGCATGGATAGTCAATGAGGCGTCGGGAGTGTGTAGCACCTACTGAAAGCTGCTTATCGATTTAGTCTCCGCAAACAAGTCTGAAAAGTAGAACTCATGAAGCCATAAGGTGCGAGCTCAGTTTGACGCATTCATTTTCTATGGTACACAATAAAGTGAGGCAGCTGAGGTTGTGAAATCTGTCTGATGAGAGAAATATAATATGGGCTGTGATTATCTATCATGTGTTGCAAATGATATATACGAGAAAAATATTTTGTTTTTGATGAATAGTTTTAATTTAAGGATCAATGACTTTACCGTGATGAACAATAGCTTTATAATCCATCGAAATAAATGTCATCGACTAGGATATTTTTCATAACTTTGCCTTTCCCTATTTCCAACACAATTCGAATCTCATCAGGTTCATACTTGCTCTTCTATTATGACAAAAACTCATGAATCACAATGGGGAAAAAGCTTTGTTTTTGGGGTTCCTCGAAAAAAAAACAACAACGAAATTGGCATTGAAGTGACACCTTAAGCAGCTTCCCTCCAGCTCGGGCATGCAGATCCCACGCTCCCATTTGTATAAAAGTGTCTCATCCCGCGTTGTCAAAATCCTTTATTAAAATAAATTTGATTCAGTATCACGCCTGGCCTCGTCTCGCTCGGTCGAGCGAGACGTGCTTTTTAACATATGAAAAACACACTCGTATACGATTCAATCATCTCTCCCTTATGATTTCTGAATGAAATGCGTCACCTTCTTTTTCATGACAAACACTACTGCCGGATGAAAGAATCGGATGGGACAGGTTACCATGTCGTCGCAGCAAGTTTGGCCACAGCATCTGTGTGTACACCGGCATAGTCTTTTTCATACAAGGGCTGCGCTGCCTTTCGTTTCTCTTTCATCGGAATATCCGATTAGGACTTTTATATTGCCCGCACAGCACAACTTAATGATGGCCCAGGAAATTGTTTGAAAGTCACTTGCGCGTAATCTGCATTACGTACATGGTATTTTAGTATGAGCAAACATCCTGATTAATATGCAATGAATGAGCATGTGTATTATGTAAAACTAAAAGCCCATACGTGGACGTCAATTTTGCTGTGATTGCCATTTGATTGTCTTTGGCGAAATCCGGCGCGTTTTCTGTGTGAAACTTTCGCGTGGGTCGTCGATTTAAAAGCGTCCACGGTTTACAATATTAGCGAGAGATTGAAATCTCTTAATTATAGATAGCAATTTCTTATGTATTCTCTGCCAAGGTAGGAATAATAATCGTTTTGCAACTACATTATATACTAACAGAGCGACGAAGGTATGTGGTTATAGCGAGTGTATAAAGACTTGCAAAATGATATTTATGAGTCATTGAAAATAAAATTCTGCAACGGCCAAAAGAAAAAAAAAGAAACGATAAGAAGAGAGAGAGAGAGAGAGAGAGAGAGGAGAAAAAAAGCAAAAAGGATACTTTGTTTAATAGCTTAATATAAAAGAAAATGACCAGCGGCTGTAGAGATACGCATAAGGGATCTGGTCTCACCTGTTATGTGCCAGGTATCGCATGCGTGCTGGAGCGCGCTCGTCGTGGCGCACCAGAGGCGCTCGCAGGCGCTCGGCTCGACGAGCCGAAGTCTCGCTATACTTCGCCCCCTGGCTAAAAACTACAATGTTAATCGTGCATATCTTGGGTGCTAGAATGATGACGACTATTAAGCCTGTACCGTACGACGTGGCCTCGAGTCAAACGCGCTCGAGCCTCTCGATGCGTTCTCCTCTCTCTAAGCCTTCTTGGATACGCGGAACTCGCCCCCTTGGTTGGCCTGCCTCGTGGCTTGGCCAGTGCGCGGAAAAATGCCCAGATTTTTCCAAGCAATAAACAGGATAACCATCGGCAGATTTACAAACGATATATGCAGGTCGGAGGAGACGAGGGGCCTCTTGAAAATCTTTTTACTCGATAAATAATTATAAAAGGCCAAATTCTCGTCTGTACTTGTAAGTACACGCCATTGTAAAAACGATAAAAGGGTTAAAAGGAGAAAAGCAAGCAATTTTGGTACTCTGCACACATTCCAAACCAGCTAAAGAAAGGTCTGTGTATTATAAAAGGTGCATTAACTCTCTTTCTCTCTCTCTCTCTCTCTCTTTTTTCCCCTCTCCATTTCACTCAGAGCTCGTTCTTCATTAATTACGCTCGAATTGCCTTTGGGACGCGCGGCGGGTATCGGTAACATAAGCCTTGGCGCACACACCAAGACACAATGCACCCGCGTGGTTGACCTCGGGCACGTTGCGGAAAATTCGGTTTATGTTATTTTACATGCAACATGCACGCGCGCGCGCGGGCACATGCAATCCTAAACCACGCCGTGGAGTTTTTTGCCTAATTTAACACGACACAAGCGGCTTCGATCAAAGGAAATCTTCTCGCAGTGTCTGCGTGAAAAGACAATGAGAGCGCGAAACAGATACCTGCGCCTGTACGAGAGACCGAAACTTTTGAAAGATACATCATCAACGAGCTGTAAAGTTCCGCCACATCCATATGATTTTTTTTTTCATTTTGAGGTTTCTCGTGTATATAAATTTTCTATTTTATGGAAGGTAAAAATATTTTGCCTCAAAGCCAAGCGCACAATTGATGAAACAAAAAACATCCGCCGTGGCTTTTGTCATTGGTACTTTTTTTTTATTATGAATCATAATGGGAAAAATCATGTACGATTACATTACACACGGTGGTGATGTTATTCTCAGTGGAACTTATTGATTCCTCCAGCGCCAGCAGCTTAGGGGGACGTGATTTTTGGGAATTTGTATGAATGACATCTTCCCATCGAGGTGAAATAATATTAGCTGCGAAAGACGATCCTTCATTTGTCAGTGGAGGGTACGAAGATCTGAATTTCAATAGATTCCCTTGTATAAGTCAGCTGGCTTTTGCTGGGGCCTCTCGATCGATTCGTGCCAATGACCGCTGAATCAAACAAAGTCAAATATGATAACAACCAGCAACGATTAATCATTAGTGTTGCAATTGTACGCGTGTACATAACGCTAGGATAATTAAAAATCAGAATATTATATTATGTGCATGTTGTTAATCGTGAGTGAACAATAACAACGAGTCAAACGTACCCTATAAAATCTATCAATGACCAATATAATAAACATTATTGAATATTGAGATTGCCAATCTTAATTAATTGTTACCAAAAAAGACTCACGCTCTAGCCCCGAAGGCTCTCTCTCCCTCTTTGTCGCTCGCTGCAGACAAGAGTGCTTGTGTATACCTTCTGGTCAAAATAGTATTTTGTAGATTAACGGCCATTTACGTAAGTATACTCATGCTCGGAGAGCCACGTTACACATGTCTGCTGCATACATGCACTATTGTCGGTAAATCTTCACGATATATATAAATCGTTCGCACGTGCTTGTATATTATAAAAGAAACGACTGAATAGCATTGTAAAGTTTAATGTTTTGATAACGACCCATCTTTTTCCGATTTAGTTCGTATTGTATTACACAAACAAATTATGCCGTATGTAAATTATCTGCAGTCGCAGGATGTCGCTCTGCATCCCGGAAATAGAAAAAAGAACTGTTCAACCGATTTTAGCCAAGATCTATTTCCACTGATACACGTGTTATCGTTTGCGATAAGTCTTCTAATCCGAGAAATTAATTCCATGCAGTGTGTAGTGCTCTAGGCTGGGCGAGTGCACACGTTCAGGTGCCGCCGCATCGCAGCACGCGTCAATGTAAGAAGCTCACAATTACAAAATGAGCGTGACCCTGCCTAAACGTTTCCGGTTAAAGCAGTAGCCGGAAGATGTTGAATGAAACGCGAATGCGTAATGTCTCTATGCGCGTCTAGAGAGGGTCGAAGACCGCGCGAGCGCGCGCGTACACATTGCTGCACTCTTTGGGCCTTTTGTGCGCTCATAACAATTTTTTTTTTAAAGGATCAAATGCTGCGAGAATGTACACAGACGCTTCCGATCTTTTGATAGTTTTTAGGTGAAATTCTAAAATGTACAAATATGTGCGCGCCCTTGGATGAAAATATTTTTCGGAGAGAACAATGAGCTACAGACGAGCGCAGACGGAACGTTGCAGGTAGTTGTAATGCCGAACGAGAGATTAATTTTTTTCTCAAAAAAAAAGTAACAACTATCATTTTTTTCGGATTCTCTGTTGTCTGTGACAGAGGATGACGTTATGGTAAGCGTACCGAACACATTTCGTTGTGACCTAAATCCAACCGAAGAATAGGTATTATGCATGATGTAATACATGATCCTAAATCGAATCGATTTTTTATCATTTCTATGTGTGTACACTCAGTAGCAGCATCCGCATACGTATAATAGTTTTTTCAATCTCGACCCAATATAACTTCTTCCCCTCTGATTATATTAGTACCTCGAAGGGGAAGCGGGATGGAGAGAATTTCATTCCAACTACATATGTTAATTACCTGCATAAAATCACTATAAAAAAGAGCCACTCATTTACTGTGTGCAAAGCGACCACTTCAACGCTCGCAAATCTGAAGAACACACACTCGACTGAAAAATCATTCAAATATAACGTACGGAACACCAGTGGGGTCAGTGAAGAGGGCAATTCTCAAATATATCAACTCGAGCGTCTGCAGTGGCTGTTTTTTCACTGCCTGTTTTATGTACTCGTTCGAAGAGAAAGATACATTGACGTCAATTTGTATTGGGAATCGATGGTTAGCATCGACCGCATCTGTCCGCTGCAAAAGCGAATCATCGAAACTTTGTACGAAATTTTCGTATCAAAAGTCCTGCTTCTCTCTTCTCTCTCTCTTTCGCGATGGTCATACACTGCTCGAATGAGAGAAAGACCCCTAAATGTGTATAGGCATAAGATCCGGTAAGTTTCCGCTTCCGTGGGAAGTGGTAGCAGGTTTTACTTACCACGAGAAGAAAGCATCAGCGTCAAACACACAGGTACAGGACACATATTATAGGGATCTCTTGCTCCCTGCGCACACTGATACATGCACACATTAAAACGAGTGAGATTTCACCTTCGTCGCGCTCGCGCTTAAAGGCCTCGATACACATGCAGCAAACTTTGCTCTTGGTGAGATTTGCAATTGTCTACACCGAGAGAGAGGGGGAGAGAGAGAGAGAGAGAGAGAGAGAGAGAGAGAGAGAGAGAGAGAGAGAGAGAGAGAGAGAGAGAGAGTACATATATATACTGTAGTACGGCACACAGGTGGGCTTTCTTTCTTTTCTCTCTTGCTCATGATCGTGCGAAAGTTTTCGACCTACGATGTTTGGAGACGTGTAGCGCACAGCACATATAGGAGCCACAGTTTATGTATCAAATACGCTTGCGAAACGATATCACACGAGAGAGCCCCCGAGAGTCAAGGGTGGGCTCATTACGTCAAAAAAAGAAAGAAAGAACCAACCAACGTGTGTATGCGCATACTACGAGTTTTGTTCTATGTGACTTATTAACCTTTGTATGCATGCGGTCATTATGGGACTTGATTTTCTCTAAGAAGCCTATTCAAAGGCGCGTAAATGTTCGAGCGTTTAGACGATTTCTATATGCTCGAGAGGCTACTTTATGAGCTTGATGATTAGATAAGTAGTGTAAGCGTGACACGTTATAAAGTCTTCCCTATACCCAGGACGTCTCTCAATTGTTAGATGCTTCAAAATTCAACTCCTTGCTTCTGTGTGTGCGTGTACTGTGTAAATAGAAAATTCGCAATTTTCTCGGTGAATGAGTCGCCAATTCTAATAGGATTTTTATCGATTTTGACTGTTCATCACGACGTACTCTCGATAACTTCATATCTTCTCGCCGAGTTTTATTATTTGTCTGCGACTTTTAATACGTAATTGAGTGACACGGCACATTTTACCTTGGCGTTATACGTGATTATTTTTTAAATTCAAGTACGAACTTTATTTTATTTGCCCCCAAGCTCTACTGTGTGCCTTGTTAAGCTGTCGAATAGCAAATTAATATATTATGCACGCGTATGTACTTGAACAATTATTCCTTCCTTTGATCAATTATAGAGATTGACGAGAAAGACATACAGATGCTGTGAATAGATGAAATATTGAGAGAGAAAGTATTACGAACGATTCGATCGATTATTAATCGTTTTTCAAGTCGAACATAGTCGTCGGATTGTTTATTTAAACTAATTCAATTTGAGTTTTTGTCAAAAATGAAGTAGGAATTGTAAAACCGTGCGAATAATTAAATTGCGTAGGATTTTTTCACGCAAACGACATTTTTTTCTGTGCTTGAATGCGTGTTCATCAGTGTGATAAACACCGGAGTTGCTGCATTAATCGTTTTTGCAGCTTCTAATGTTAAGCTTGTTAAAAATATCTACATCAAAATTAATGTAAAAGCCTAAAATTTAATTTTACGTAGTAGAAATAAAGTTGATGTAATTTTATTACAGTTTTACTTGAAATTCTTTGAATTTAATTCAAATGTAACAGACATTGAAGTCTTTCCATGAATTTGACCCATTCCGAAATTTTACTTAAACAATTACGTTTACTTTGCCACTTGCAGATTTACAGATGAAAGTATTCGCCATCTATCGGTGGAGTCTATTTTTAGCATGCGCAATTAACGCAAGAAGAGAATTAAAATGTAGCATTAAAACCTTAATTTTCAATCAAAATGTTTAAATTTAGGGATTGAATTGATTGGACTTTGTTCGTTGTGGTTCATGTTTGCTTCAAAATTAAAGAAGTGATTGCTTTTTTTGCATAATTTATGTCAAAAAATAAATCATCAATTGTGAGTTTACTGATATTTTACCCTAAAATAATGAAAAAATAGTGTTTTACACATTAGCCGATAGGCGAGTATTATTATTCTAATCTTTAAACGACATGTGATTGCTAGATGATCTAGTTTTGTTTTTATAGACCACCTAAGACGATAATTACATTAACAACGAAGCTCTGGGTGTATTAAGTGTGATGGTACATTTTCCCAACCCATATTTGAATGTTTGATGTCAGATCATCTCAAAATTCTTGCAACTCTTATAATTACAATCATTACTGAATTAGGTCTATGATATTGCGGCGCGATCGGCATTTATACCATACGGAATCACATGAAAGGTGAAATTAATTAAAATGAGATCGCCCGTGCAAAGTGAGTGCACAAGCGCACTTCATTACCCCGACGTGAATTCAATCATTCTGACACCACGCGACTGTAACAGATGATTTATCGTGCTAAAAATCCAATCACGTATCGCCAACAAGCGCGTATATATGCGCATTTATAATAACAATAATGCGGGCTTCGCTGCGCTCTTCGGGTAAGCGAGAAAAGTATTTGCGTTATTAATTATCCAGTGTACAATGTGCACTTGGAAATTGCCCGGCTCGTTGTTGCTCTTTAACCTTAATTGACCATGACACCTATCGAGTCCATGCAAATTCGGCCGAAATTATGCTGCTGATGTTTTTCAGCAGTCCAAAAAAAAAGAACCAAGACTTTGAGTCGATGCGCGTACGAATTTTTATTAGCGTTGATCATTTGACAATATGAAAAATTGACTGAAAGCCCATCAATGATGCTGAAGATTTCACTTGCAGCGAGCATAAGAATATACCGAGTCGATGAATTGGCAACATTAAAAAAAGGTACGCGCACACAATGGCCAGGATGTATTTATATACAAACTGACCTAGTAACGTCGCCTTGGTCCGAAAAATGCGTACCATCAACCGCGATCGGCTGACACGATTCTGCACACACATACACACACATTTAGCTCAAAGATTCAGCCAACGTCCTGTACCAGAAAAAAGGAGCAACAAAATTGCTTAGTTTTAACTAAACAAGCTCTTATCCGTTATTATCCGCATTTTCTCTGCGTACGGAGTGTGTAGCGAAACTTCATAGGAAATAATGCGGCGCACATAGCGCGACTGGGCACGTGCGGGCCGACGCTCAAGTGCACGTGTGCGTGTGTTGAAGCGATCAAGTTCAAGCGCATATAACCACAATCGCGAATAAGCGATGGTGACAATGAAGAAAGCCAGTATGCGCGCACCTATATATGTATACCTTAAACTCATTCTCCCTTGGCTTCTGCTCGAGCTCAAGTATGTGTGTGTGTATCCGTTAAAAGCACCGTTTTGCACACGTGTGTGAGTGCGTCGCTGCCGCTGCTGCTTCGTTTTTCTGCGCGGCCCAATGAAATGATGAACACCGAATTAAACGAGCGCATTAATTATGCTGGCGTGGGCGTGATTTGATACATGGATGCCTCGTGGGGGAATTTCGCTTCTCGAGCTGCGTATTATACGATTTATTGCGAACGTTTTTGAGGTTGGCGCCTCGCTCGATGGAAGACATGCAAAAATTGTTATTAATTTTTTTTCCATTCGACGGCGACGCGAATAATTAAGCAAAAAAAAAAAAAAACACGATCATCGGTGGAGAATGCGTGTGACTCTTTTTCATTGCGAGTAAATGTTTCATCTTACGCCAAGGACTGCGCGGGTGATGTCTCTGTGAAACGTGATGCTTTCGATCAATCAATATGAATTATGAAGCGTATCATAAAGCTACAAACTGAGTGTCAAACATGATATGTTATAGCTTCTCTCTTTTGCACTTTTAAGCTTTTTCGTTAATTCAAACTTTTTTTAGAACTTAAATGCTGGTAAACCAGATTTATTTCGATCAATAAAAAATGTATAAAACTTAAAATTGTTGATTCTATAACAGCTTTTTTATCTTTTAGCCAAAATTTTTGCAGTATTATTCTTTTTTTAAATTTATTTTCGCATTCAAATTTTAATCCTCTATGCGGTAAGAGTTGATAATTAAGAGGCAGTAATATCCACACACGTAGACGAGGTCCAGTGCTAATCAGTTGCAGTACACACTGTTGATTTTATATATTGAATAGTATTCCACTCCTCTGCCCAGCTGTATAATCGGATAAATCTTCAACTAACGAGCTACGAGAACTCACTTTACTCATTGCCCGAGGAAAATCCATAGCATGCCGCAAATACGTAGACAAAAAGAGAAAGAAATAAAAAGATAGCAGGTAGTGTACAGGTTTAACCGAGCAAATATTTAAAATTTTTGAAGATTTTTGAAGAAAAGATGAAGATGAAAAGGATGATTATTTGTAAGTTCTCTCTTGAGTTTGTCATTCACATTGTAAACTGCTGATAAATGTCGACAGATTGCATGAAAATTGTAAAAATTCAGATGATAGATAGTCTTCAAAATTATCCCAATGATTTCAGATTTTGTTTCAGTTTTTCAGGTTTTTTAAGATTTTTTTACATGTGAAATTTTTTTATATTTATTGAACTTTATATCAGAAACAAAAAAAATGATGAAATGATGAGGTCATAACTTTTTCGAGTCCAGATCAATTACAACCCAAGTGCCTAATACTAACGGCAAAGTTGCGTTTTTTAATTTAGAGAGTTCTAAACAGCTTGTATGCTTCCTCATTTAGAAATTATTCAGCGCAAAGCATCTAGTTCTTTATTTTTCATATTTAATTTTTATAAAAACCTTATCTATAGGCTCTTAACATCAGTTAATTTTACAGCTACAGGTAAGCACTTCAAGATTGATAAATTTTCAACTCTTCTCCTCTCAGCTGGTATAAATTTGAATTGGTATATGCATTTGCTATGTCCGTGATGATGGCTCGAATATATCTGCGCATATGATAAAAGGGCACAGGTGATTCTTCCACACCCTAACAGCACGCATGTATCTCGTGTATTCATCCTTCAAAACTTGCTGTGCTTCGTGTTTCTGC